>CM060682.1:184408363-185752569 GCA_030686995.1 Artemisia argyi
TACTGCATCACGTTTACTGCATCACAATTATGATTTTACTGTATCACGGTTATAAAGTTACTGCATCATGGTTATAAAGAAACTGAATTAACATAAGTTTTATGCATCATATATGTATGTAACTGCATCACAATTAAAATACGATTCTTTTTTAAGTTTTGGTGCATCTTTATTATAAGTTACTGCATCATAGTTAATAGTTTAGTGCATCAGCTATGTTGCAGTAACTTATAACCTTAATGCACTAAAATTTAAAACTGTGATGCAGTAACTTTTATAATTGTGATGCAGTAACTTTATAACTGTGATGCACTAAAAATTTTTGGCGGGAAAAAAAAATTTTATCCCAAAAAAATAATTTTTTTTGGCGGGAAAAAGAAATTTTTTTGCTGGCGGGGGGGGGGGGGGGGGGGTGGGGTGGTGACATGTGTCATATGATGTGGCATAGGGGTGACACATGTCGCCCTCACAATCCTTCCTACACTTTTTATTATAAGACCCTTTTTATTTTAACTCATATATATATATATATATATATATATATATATATATATATATATATATATATATACATATATATGTATATATATATATATATACATATATATATGTATACATATATATATATATGTATACATACATATATGTATATATATATACATATATATATATATATATATATATATATATATATATATATATATATATATATATATATATATATATATATATATATATATATATAGGCTTTGGTTTTATTGAGAAGACTTTTAGATTGAGAAGATTAAGAAGAAATCAAGACCATTGAAAATTTTCAATTTTAATGTTCAATAAATACTATTTACTAGTGTGAAAAGGGTATAAAGTAAATGAATCATTCAAAAATCGATTAAAACATAATAACTCCTACAATTATGACCCACGTTTTTGAATTTTCGAACCATAATAGCAATTTGTTTATTGTTTTCTTCCACGTACCCAAAGTTCTTTTTTTCTGAATCAATCAAATTACATTCATTCGTAATAACAAATCTAAGTAAACTTATCTAGCAACTATATGATTCATTTTTTTTCTGCTTTTATATATGACAATCTTATTTAAATATATGATTCATCTTTTTTGATGTTTTATATCCTCTAAATTTTCTTAATATGAGTTGCGTATATATTGTGGGTTTTGAATTATCGAATAAGTTAGTACTTCTTATTTTTTATTTTGAATCAAAAATAAAATTGAGTAAGTGAATCGTAACTGAAAAACATGTTAGTTTTTATTTTGAATCATACTCGAATTAGTGAATCAGTGATTTACTTAATGGGGTTGTTCTTGAGTCATTAAACGTCGAACTAAAATGCTTCAACAAGTCAATCCTCTTTTTAATAAATCCTTAATATCTAGTATAAGTAATGATTCACTAGTGCGTTATGATTCAATATTAATATTACGATTCATATTTTGTTAGTGAAACTCTATATAACACTTTTGAGATGGATATCAACAAAATGGTTTTATGATTCAATATTGACAATAATTGTTAGTCTCTTCGTACCTGTTATGCATAATCTGGTGCGGACTGATTCAACGACTCTCCTTGGGCCGTTAGTCGTCTTCATAAGCCCTGAGTAGACCTTTCAACAAAGAGAACCCGTTAGGAGTGGACCCGAGGCCGTAGCCCCGGGATCCACCTCCGACGGTCAAGTTAGTATTGATGCGCGGAGCATATGAGAATTAAGTTTAGGATAACCTGTTATGTTTTATGGTGAATGGAACCCCAGCCCTATATTTATAAGGCATGGATTAGGGTTTAGGCATAGAGTGGGCCGCTGTCTGCCGGGCCTGGCCCATGTAGGGTCCAGTCCGGACCATACGTCCACAAGCCCCCCAAGTTTAGTATGACATAGTGCATGGCTATGTTATGCTAAACTTAAGTTCTGTTCATAACCGCGTAGGCCTAATCAACCATGATGGCATGTGTGCGCAACTCAGGTGTGCGCATGGATTGTCTCCATGTGTGCGCATGGGTCGGACCATACTGCGCAGCCCAAATGCGACAATGCGCACTGGGATTGCGATTGTGATTGTCTCACAATGGTGAAGGTGGATAGGTGGATCCCTATGCTGCCTCCTGGATAAGGACGTACCTTTTGTACCAGTAGCGGTGCAGCATGGTGCAACAGAAGACGTGCTCCTGCGGCAGAGGTGCGCGCTGTGCGCGACAAGTATGCGCGTTGTTCGCGACAAAGGTGCGCGCTATGCGCGCTGTGCGCGAACATTACATTCGTCTTTACAACCGACAGAGAACGTCTCCCCTGTGGTAAGATGGTGCGAATATTTAAATTCGTCTTTGTACCGGGCCTGCAGTACCTCTTACGTACGATCTGCTTCCAAATATGCCTGCATGACTTGTACGGAAACAGTGGTATTATATACCCTGGTAGCCCCCCAAGTTTGATGGTGCTACTCGTGTAGGAGCATTAAAACTTAGTTATTCAAATCCTGAAAAACACTTAATGCAAATATTAAAAGTATATGTCGCGAATCGCAACATATAAAACCTAATGAGGTAAAAGATTAGCGCGTAGCAAAAGTATAGCACATAGCATATATAATTAATATATACAAGAAATAGTAGTGCGAATTACACCTATCGTGAGGTTTTACAAACTATATAAGAAAAGTAGCACGTAGCTAATAATAAAACAGTGCGCGCATGGCGATTTTTTTTTGATAGTTTTGTTTTTTATTATAATAAAAACAATGGCGCGGATGGATGTATCATGACCGCGACTAATAGTTTCTTTTGCGCGCACAGACACAGATAGATTTATCGTGACCACATAGACGCTAACGTTTTGTGGATGATCGCAGTTGACCACGGCTTTCGTCCAGTGCCTGTACGTGACAGTGATAGTGCGCTCATGGCGATTGACTAGCATCGTGGTGCCTGTACATGACAGTGCGCTCATGACGCCAATCTGCGAAGATTTCCTAACGCATGGACTAACACGGGTAGATTTATCGCGACTGCGCTGTTTCGCGGCTAAAAGATGAAATAGGTCCGATCGTGCGGATATAGCGCGTGGCTATAGGTAAAATCGTGTTTACCATAAAAGATTTATGTAAAATCTTTTTAATAATTAAAAGATATTGTGATATCTTTAAAGTGATTAAATATTGGACGTATATCTCATACAGTGCGCATGATATAATTGTGTATGTGTATACGTACGACAATAACAAAGAATTAATATTCTTAATGTTAGCATGATATGTTTGACCAAGTCAAACCAAACAAACAGTATGTGTACCGTATGTGTATATATCGATGCAACGATGGTTGCTTTCTAGCGATGTGAGAGCACAACACTTGTCGTAGCCATGTCCCACGGATGGCGCCAACTTGTTGATGCATAATCTGGCGCGGACTGATTCAACGACTCTCCTTGGGCCGTTAGTCGTCTTCATAAGCCCTGAGTAGACCTGTCAACAAAGAGAACCCGTTAGGAGTGGACCCAAGGCCGTAGCCCCGGGATCCACCTCCGACGGTCAAGTTAGTATTGATGCGCGGAGCATATGAGAATTAGGTTTAGGATAACCTGTTATGTTCTATGGTGAATGGAACCACAACCCTATATTTATAAGGCATGAATTAGGGTTTAGGCATAGAGTGGGCCGCTGTCTGCCGGGCCTGGCCCATGTAGGGTCCAGTCCGGACCATACGTCCACAGTACCAATGTAAATAAAGTTCATATAAGAAGTTTGAATCTTTACTGTTGGGTGCCAACGATTTACTAATGAATCTTTATAATAAATAGAAAATGATAAGAACAAAGTAATTAGTATATGACTATATGCAGTGATGTTGACGTAAGTGAAGAAAAAGAAATCAAAAAATATGGTCAAACGATGAATAAGGTAGTTACAATCAATAGATTTTGTAGGAGCATGAAAAATAAAACGTATAGAAAATTAAATATAAAATTGTATATACCCATCCTACCCTTATTTTGATTTAGTGAGATTAGTTGTTAAGATTATTTCTCAATTAATCTAAAATCCTTCTCAATCGATATATGGGGATATCTTGGCTACAATTTTTGTAGCCAATTGGCTACAATCCTTCACAAAAATTACACTAGCAATGAATCAGGACCCGCAAAAATAATCAGGGACCCACATTTAATAGCTTAAAATTGTAGCAAATTAGGTACAATAAATTGTAGCTAATATATATATATATATATATATATATATATATATATATATATATATAATATATATATATATATATATATATATATATATAGTGTGAGGTTCTTTTCAGAACCAAATGAATTGCGAGAACCATCTTTTTACTCCTAATTATGCATAATGTATAACATGACAATGCAAAATGGCATTTTTGAATTTGAAATTAGAGTAAGGATCAAATGAGAAATAAAAGTTAAATGAGAAGAATGAGAAGTAACTACAGCCGCACATTTCAGATGCACCTATAAAATAAGATGCATCTCCCATGAAATTCTCCTTCTTCATTTAAAATATGTGGCTACAAACATTTCTTATTCTTCTTATTTTATATTCTCTTCTTAATGGATCCATTCCCTTTGAAATTATATGTAGTTTAATTTGAATGAAAAGTTTAAATTAAGGGTAAAATGGGAATTTAATTCTACCCAAAAAATAGGATCCATACCCAAAACCGTTTCTCCAAAACGGTAAAACCTGTGTGTTTCATTATTTTCACATGTTTATCTCACTTTTCATTGCTCGCCACCCACTTTGAAAAATGAAATAACTCGCCATTGACGAAAACGATTTTAAAGTCATTGTAGATCCACTAAAACACATTCTCAACCATCTTTGATCTATGAAAACCGTCGCTGATTCATTGAAATTCGATTTCTTTAAAGGTAATAATAAATTTTTCTCTTCTTTGACTTAATTAATGGAAACGTTTTTCTCTTCTTTGACTTAAAATTTTCTCTTCTTTTTGGATTGTATTTTTTTAACATCAGGTTCTAAACAAGTTATTGTGTACAATATCTTTCATAAATCTTATAAATAGATCGTTGGGTGTTATGTCAAATTAGATGACATGTTGTATTTTGATTTATTAGTTATATATTGATTAAGTTAGAAATAGATATGCATTGTTGAACATTCTTTGATGGTAATATACGAGTGTGTCGCACTTCAATTTTATGATTAAATTGATGTGTTACTGGTATAGTTAGGATTCATTCACAGGTAAAATAACAATGCGTGAATGAATTAGTCGGTGTGAAAATAAATGTTCGGTATAGTTAGGATTCATTCACAGGTAAAATAACAATGGCTTTTTTTTTTTTTAATCCAATATTAGCATCTGTATGTGCGTAATTAGAAAATATTTCATTTTTTTGTTTGAAGTTTAGAATAAAACAAGGTGAAGCATGAAGGCGGGTACTTTGGCAGAACGTGTTAACTGCATGTCGGTATATGTTTCGTTGGTACTGTTCGACCTGTAATAGATTTTTTCTATCACTTTGCTGGTCTTTGGTTTGTTATGTAAGCCTTTAATAAAACTGCCTTTGGTTTACTGTTCGACCTTTAATAAAACTGCCTTTAATAAAACTACATTGATGCAGTTTTTGGTTTGCACCGTTTCATATAACATAATTTGCATTTTTTATGGCTTCGTTGCTGGACTTGTTTGTTGGTTGGGCCAGTGTTGGCTAAAATAAGTTTGGGCCTTGTAGATGTTGGCATGTTACTTCTATCGTGGATGTGGTTTGGTGGGTGTTTGTAGTTATTATTGTGAGTATAGCCCATCAAAGTTTAGTTTTAAAAAAATGTTAGCTGGTTTTTTATGAATGGACCAATAAGAATGTGCTTTAGTATATATAAAAATAGGATAATAAGAAGTTGATTTGTTTTATTTGATTATTATAATAAAGTGTATTTGTCATTTTATCGTTTTGTTTTGTCTTTATTTTTCGTCATTATAAAATAATTGAATTATGTGCATATGTGTTTTAAGGTTAGAGCGCATGTGTATTTTATGTCTGGTAAAAAATCAATAAAAATGATTTGCATATGTGATAAAAAAGTTAATAAAAGGGTGTACATATGTGTTTTTACGGTTGTATAAAATTAAGATAAAAGTTATGCATTTATGTTTTTAGGGTTGTATAAAATCAAGAAAAGAGTTATACATGTATGTATAAACTAGTATGACTGATACAATGTTAATAAAAGGAGTGTGCATATATGTTATTGCGACTTTGAGAGTGCATATGTGTTTTTATAGTTTCTGATGAATTTGATGCCTTCGGTGCATATGTGTTTTTACAGTTTCTGAGTTTAAATGTATTGAAAGTGCATATGTGTTTTTACAGTTTCTGAGTTTAAATGTATTGAAAGTGTATATATGTTTTTATTTATGATATAAGGATATTTTTGTTTAGTTCTGATTTAAGGATTCACTTGTGTTTGTGTTTTAAGGCTGTACTAATTTTTAAAATGGTCTCTAGTGAACAAGTCAGAAATACATTGTACATATGTGTTTTGTTAAATGTTATTATTAAATAATTCGTTTATTAATTTGTTGTAATTACAGGTACGAGTATGATGAGCGATGTCAAAAGTGCACATGTGTTTTGTACATTCTATCTAGCGAGAAAATATTTATAATAAAGAAGTAAGTAAAGACACAAGTGCATGAAGTTGCGAGAAGATTAGTAGACACGGCTATACATCGACGAAACTTTCATTTATTCTTTACTTTTAGAATTGTGTACTTGAATTGTATATGACATGATTTTTAATTTTGTATATAAAGTTTTTGTTTTGAAATATATACGATACATGTAAATATTTATGTTTGTCATTCAATGCACTTGTGTAAATATTTTTTTTACCAAAATGCATTAGATGTTTAAGCAATTGACCAATATAAATATCTGTAAATTTATAAAAACACATATGCACCTTACCTTGTGGAAAAATAATTATTCACAAAAGAGGAAAAAAAAAAAGAAAAAAAAAAATCCCTAAAATTTAGTACTTAAAAAAAATGTTTTTTATTAAAAAAAATCAAAAAAATAAAATTTTACTATTATACCCTTTTGAATTAATTAATAAAAATAAATATTAAAAAAATTCTGATTGGTTAATGTTGGTTCTCGCAGTTCTCGCAATTCATTTGGTTCTGAAAAGAACCTCACCCTATATATATATATATATATATATATATATATATATATATATATATATATATATATATATATATATATATATATATATATATATATATAACAGGAGGCATTTGAAGGAAATGCCCAGTCATTGTCCAGTCAGTGCCCAGTCAATGCCCAGTAATTCAATTTCAGCCATGTCATCACAATCTGTCCATGTAAGCAATTTATATATATATTTTGCATTTTTTAAATTTATTTATTTTGCATTTTTTAAATTAATTTCGAAAATTATTATAATAGATTATTGAAATTATTAATTAAAAAGTGTAGTAAGTGAGGTTCGAACATGGGATTCTCTCCAATCAATAACCTAACATAAACAAGCATCTCTACCAATGGAGCAATACAACTTCAGTTATTTGTTTTACAAGTTATAATTGATAAAGATCACCTAATTAATGTAACTTATAATTATCATATAAAAACGTGTATGTATTTACAAAATCACAAAAAAAAAATTAAAAAAAAAGAAAAAGAAAAACACAAAACGTGTAACAAACCCTAATTTTATCTTTTCATTAGCCTTTTTCCCCTCAATTCTCTCACGCTAATCTTCTTTTTCTATGTGCAGGTTTGAGAATACCAAGTGTTCTTTGGAAGTAGCATGGTAAGTTTGCTCATGAGGTTTTTTTATGTACTCAAAACTCTCTGGTGTGGTGGAGTATACAATTCGATAGGCCTTATTATCACACTTGAAGTGATCTCACGTGGAATTAATAAAGTTAACACACGTAATTATTATTTGAACTATTATTATTTTATGGTATGATGATTGATGGTGTTTTGTTGTTACCAGTAGGATTCTTAAAAAAATGGCTTACGAAGAAACTCTAATGGATATCAAGGAATGAGAATACTAAGTAATTTGTATCTTCTTATTTTTTTATATGCTCATATTTTGGTCTAAGGCCTTTGTTTGCTTATATTATTTTTGGTGAACAGGTCCGGGAGGCTCGAGAATAATACCGCACAATACTCTGTCGATGTCGAGTTATCTGGATGGGTTAGTTCCATAATGTTCTAATCATTTTATCGTTCTCTATGCATATTAACTGACAACCTTTACAATGTTTTGTTATGTATATTTTTTAATTATATTTGCTATCATGAATGAAAAATAGAACATACATCACTGATTTGTAACTATTTCAGAATATAGGAAAGGATATTGCAGACAGTGAATTGCTTGATTACATCTCAGAATCGAGCACTATGATCTTTGGCAGACTATGGTGAACAGAAATCATGTGTTGTAACGACAACAAGACGTCTTACTGATTTTCTTGGTGATACAATGGTTAAAGATAAAGGGCTACGTTGCCAATATGTTGTTGCATGTGAACTACGTGTAAGTGTCTCATTTGGCTAAAATGATTAGTCTATAGGTTATTAATGTGTATAATCCACTTGCATAATATCGCAGCCGAACCCTAAATTGAATGTTAATCTGGATGAGAACAGGGGAACCCGGTGAGTAAATGGGTTGTTCCTGTTGAAATATTTGAAACTGATGCAGGTAAATTTATATACAGCTATATTTATAGGTTAGAAGGTTAAAGGCACGAGCCTTACATATTTCATTTGCAGAAATTATGAAGTTCTATGTGAAAAAGTGGTGCAAGATCTCATAAGATATCGGCATTCGATCCATTACTGATTGGTCATATTACAAACAACGACTTAGCTCTACTATTCAAAAAAATCATTAATTATTATTCGTGGAGCAATGTAGAAGGTGCAGTTTTCCTTATAAAGTCCTTTAAGTATTGCGTTTTTTTTGGTATTTAAACGTTTATTTTTTCTAGGTCTCAAATCCTATTCCAAGAGTAGTTCATCCTGATTGGTTGCACAAGAAGGTTCGTTAAATCTACAATGTGTTGATTTTAAGTTGGTCTATGTCATCTGCAGGTTACCGTTTTGAGGAATTAATGGGCAGTATGAAGTTATTGCTGCTTCCTACCGAGGTATTTTCTGCCATATGTGGTATCAATATGGGGGTAAAGTTTACTGGTGTTTTATTGATTGACGATGCCAACTTTTTTTGTATACTTGATAATTTGCGTATGTTCTATCATTCTTATTTTTTTCACCTGCACCTTGCACGCCGACGTGATTATAAGGCCTATTTGACGTTTGTTGCAGAGTTGGTTGACCCAATTTATGAAGTTTGTGACAATCAGACCTGCTCTTCTATAAATGATTTGGTTACTACAAGGTTATTAGTTTATAATTTAAAATGATTAAGATAAATTCTAACAACCATTTCCAATAACTAAAAACAATTACTAATCATGTGGTATGCACAATTGACAAGTCTTAACTTCAGGTAATGCTAAAATGTTGTATCTTTTAATGTTAATGTCTGATGTCTTATTTTTTAGCCCAGTAATTACTCCTAAAGAGATAACGATAACTAATTGTTTGCTACTTTTATATGTTACATATATATTTTATAGCCATCTTCATGGGTTCAACTCTCTTGAAGTGCATCCATAAAGTCTTCCTGTCCTCTTTCTCTCTTCAGAAATGCAACAGACGAGACAACTTCCCCGTCTTCTTGCTATACTGAGCGTGCCTTAGATAGACGAGCGGTCAAGAAGTCAAGATTTTAAATCTCTAATAAAACACGTGGTTAGTCCAAGCCGTTTTAAAAAGAGGTGCGGTTCATGTTTTTTTAAAAGGTTGTTTGTTTCCTGTATATTTTTTGCTAATGTTTTTTGTTTGTTGTTTTGGTACACAAACAAAACCAATTCATTCATACTTTATTATTGTTATTCGATTATTGAAATTCAATCTTGTCTTTCAAACTCATGAGAACCAAAAATAAAGTTGATGAGGCGAAAAATGATCCGTTTTTAGGGGGTCATTTAAGCCCGAATCCGAACTTATTTGATCAAATATTGCCCTAAATTGTTCCTTTTGTTATTTTAGGTACTTGGAGAGTGAATTCTGGAAAAGAAGCCATTTTGGATGTTTTTTTGGAGCATAAAAGTGAAGAAAACGGCAAAGTCTCAATTTTCCATGCTGGGAACAGTAGGTGACGGCGTCAAGAGTAATTTCCTGACGGCGTCAAACCTCAAGAATTAAAATCCGTAGTTGATGACGGCGTCACACACAGGGCGTCAAGAGTAATTTGTGTGACGGCCTAGGCCTTGACGGCGTCAGAAGTAGATCAAGGCCGTCCGAGGAAGTATTTGGCGGCGAGATGACGGCGTCACACCTTTGTTCTTGACGCCTTCATCCCTATTTTCCTATATATAGTTTTCTAGTTTTTCACATTAAAGGAGAGAAGTTTTGGGAGAAACCCTAAAGACGATTTTGGTGTAACTTTACAGGTTTTTCAAGGGTTCCAACCCCTTGATACCTTGCATGATTAATTAAGATAAGTGTTCTTCTAATTCAATCAATATGTCTATGTGTTGGTTGTCTATATCTTGTTCTTGTCTTAATTCTATCATGCTAGGCTAGATCTCTTTTGTGTTTGCTTAGATCTAATGAAACCTAGATATTGATTATGTGTTGATTACTTGTTTATTCTTGTTTTTGGATGAATGATTTATATGTTAGGCTTAAGAAAACTGGCAGATCTCCAAATGGTAACATGCTTGAACGTCTTAAGAAACATGAACCGAGGCGTACTAGGTCTTTATTGGTTGTATTTAATGCATGAGCCACTGTTTACAATCCCTATAGTTGTGCTGGGCATGGTGTAGGAGGAGATAAGAGCTCATAGAATTGGGGAGTTATGTATGCCACCCCATGAATGGTATTAAGGAATACAATCCGTCATCCATACAATTATAACAAGTAATTAACGTGTAAAAGATATCTAGGGAGTAGTGAAATCTAAGTAAACACATGTTCTCCAATTACTGCTCACAACCTTAGTATAAATTAGTTTATTTTCATTTTTAGTATTTTATTTTGATTGCATCTTAGTATTGGGTTAGTTGAATAGCAACTAATTCCGCCCACTCTTCCAAAACCCGAGATTTTTACTTGCTTTCTAAAAAAAAATAAAAATACAAAAATAATCATCCCTCACCTTTAGAACTAGTAATTAGGCTTTCTAATCCTAGCGACACTATTCCTAAGCTGAACGATCAATCCCCCGGTACTTGTCACTATACTATACTACAACGATCAGGTACACTGCCTGGTGGGGGTTGTAAGCTTCTCGAGATCCCTCGAGAGGTAAAGCCTGTTGCGATTCCCACGCATCAAGTTTTTGGCGCCGCAGCCCGGGGAATAGTTATTGCCTAGGTTAGGATTTCTTTTTATTAGGTCTACTTGCTAGATTCCTTTCTAGTAAGATTTTATTTTTATTTTTAGGTTCTCTTTAGTCTATCTTTTCTTTGTGTCTTTGTTTGTAAAAACCTTTCCATTGACTATTCCGTTAGCCATTATGGAGAACGCGAATCCACCAAGTCCGACACTAGAATATTACCAGAACAAATATAATTACACCAGTTTGGATATACTAAGATGGACGAATGAAATGAGGCGGACAGGATCTTATATTGATTTTATTGAGTACCTTGAGAAAAGAGACCAAGTGCATAAGACTTTTAAAGAATTCACCTTAGGAGCTCCATCAACCCCTCAAAATGCCTCACTTTGTGAAACCTATGCACCATATAAGCCTTCACCTAGGATAGTTTCGTATGAGCCACCTAGCTGCATGTCATGGTTAGGCCCTACCATAATACAGGATGAACACATAGGTGACCTTGATGTGATGGAGGATGTAGCCAAACATGATCACATTGATAAAAAAGACCTAGGTTTTATGATCGATGATGATGAATCTCAAGAAACAGATGATGAATCTCTTGGGCAATTTGTATATAGCAGTCAGAATATTGAAGATGATCCTTATGATTCGGACATAGAAGTTGAGATGCCTAGAGAAGCACGTGAGATACTTGGGAGAATGTTAGGGCTAGATCCTGACACATGGAATGATGAGGTGAACAACATAAGCCCACAAAAAACTCAACCATCATTTGAGGAATACACCCCACCCGTGACTTACCCGGAAGAAGTAGAAGAGACTATAGGAGCCCCAATAGAGGTAGAACCCTTGTACCAAACACCACTAGAGGGTATAGGTTTGAATACTTGTAGTGATAACCTTACTCTTAGTTCTAGGGAATTACCTAGTGTTGATGAACCAGAACCTCAATCTTCATACAACTTTTCATCCTTAGATATACATCTAGGAGACAAAAGAGGAGCCGACCCACCCATCAACCCATGTAGTCCGGGTAGTCTTAGGATAAAGGTAGTGGACTCTAAGCCTTGTAGAGAGGAAGCCAATATAGGAGTGGAAAATGACCTTACATGCTTACATCGCCCATTTATGATTGATCATAAGAAACATTATGGGTTTAAACCGGGTTTATTAGGTCAAGACGGATCCCCAACTAGTAGTCTCTCGAAGTTGATAGAAAATGATCCCTTTCTAGGAGAAAATCTTAATCCACCCATTAACCCGATTGAATTAGGTAAGGTTATGATGATAGGAGCACACCCCTTTGAGCATATAACTCATCCACCACTCTTTCCTCGCGAGGCATATTTACACCCTAAGGGTGTGTATCGCTACTTCCACCCGTACTTAACCTTAAGTGTAGGGAAAACCTCCCCTATCTTCGTTAAATAAGGGTAGAGTCAGGCTCGTGACTCGAACAAAAACAAGCGCTTCTTGGGAGGCAACCCATGTTTTGTGTGATTTTATTTGTTTGATTGTTATTTGCTTCCGTATGCATGTTTTATTTTTATTGTTGGTTGATCATGTCTCTAAATTAAAATGTGGAAATACTTTACTATGTTGTTTGGCCTAGTCTTAACTCCAACCTAAAAGTATTTTTGCAAAAGATAAGTGTAAGGGGAAACCCCAAATATGTTTTTAAGAAACAAACCGATCATGATTCTCCATAGTATTAAATGAGCATGTATATTCGTATTTGTTAGAGTCAAATGCTTGTATTGAGTCATAATGAAGTTTTGCAGGATTTTCCAGGAAGTAAGACCAAGTTTTTCCAGAAATTTTCCGGAAACTTAACATAAGAATTTCTGCAGGTCCATTCTGACGGCGTCAGAGTTTTACTCTTGACGGCGTCAGGAGTTAAAATCTGGAAATTTTACCGGTTTTGTTTTTCTAACGGAGTCTTATGGTTTTTGTGAATTATTAAGTTTTATAATCTCCAGGAGATCTGCAAACTTCATTCCACAAGCATTATATCTTATCTTGTTTTCTAGGATTTAGTAACTTATATAGGATGCCGCCGATTTTACGCGAGGTTGTCTTGTCTATTTTTGTCAGGATTTACAGGTTATGTTCGACAAGGAGATGATTTATATTCTGGAAGGGAAGCTTTGATTGTTCGTTTTCTTGGAGGAAGATCTAACCTGGCCAACCTATAATCCATACCGAGCGAATCAGGGGAGTATTTGATTTCATTCTCTTTACTTTTTCACTTTTACATTCTTTACTTGAACATTGGGGACAATGATCATCTTAAGTGTAAGGGGAGGGTAAAAAGATGATACCTTACATATGCACTTTCGCTTGAGTTTGTTTTGTTTGATAGTAGATGTGTAATAAAACTATGAGAAATACTTGTTAGTGCAATTTTAGCGCCAAATTTAAAATTTTTTACAACATTTAGGAGTGAAACTTTAGCCATAGCAAGCGTCTCATGGATAGGAGATTGTATGACTAGCACATAACCGTATATTCAGAAAAATTTTCCACCCAAAAATGTGAGGTTCGCCTTTAGACTTGATAGGAAAAGCATTTACTATTAGTGCTTATGAGTGTACCGGTAGCATTTAGATTCTAGAACTTGCGTTAGTGATGCATCCCGAGACCGCTAGTGAGACTACATTCGTGTGGTAGGATTTACTACATGATAAGAGGCATTAGGATCACCCTTGTGTTAAACCCGTATCATAATTACTTGACCATTTAAGTCATATTACTTGGCTAGTTAAGTCAACTAATTTTTCCCACACCCTTAGCGTTGTACTCATTTTTAGTACACGAAACCCCTAGTACACCCCTCCGAGCCTATCTTTTCGTTTCTAACTTTAAGCATTTTACTTAAAGGAAGAATTTGTTACACCCCACTTAAATGTACAACCAAATCGCCTTAGCCTTCCGTGTATGCGCTCATTTTTAGTGCATTATTGTTATTTGTTAAACCCTAAGTTAACTTTCTAATTGATTACATGGTTACTAAGTCGAGTCATATCCTTGTACATATTGTTTTGGGACGATTGGGACTCATGGGTAAGTACTTATTTTATGGAGTAATGGGGAAGAACATCATTTATTACCCCCATATGTACGTTAATCTTAAAAGTGCTCCAAGTGTTTTGATTTTCTTAATTCGAGTCATTAGAATAGTTGAATGTAAAGTATGTAAAGACTCAAGTGTAAGGGGAATTCTCATTCCCTATGATGTATTATTTTGGATGGTAGGGTAAGAGTGTATGCAAAAAAAAAAAAAAAAAAAAAAAAAATCGAAAAAATCAAGAAAAAAAAAAGAAAAAAAAAAGAAAAAGAAAAGAGAAAAAACATTCGGACTACCATCCCTTTTCATTCTATGTTCATTTTATGTTTTTAGTTATTTTTTATTTATTAGCTTAAGTCGAGTCTAGTCTTAGCTTAGCAACGCCATCTTGTACATGTAATTAACCAAGATTGTTAACTCGCCACCAGTAAAACTCCCTTTATCCAACAAAACCGTGTAATTCATATCCCTATACCTAACGTTACAACCCTTTAAAAGACCTCTTTGATAGTTTATCCTAGGTGCTTACGCCATGTGGTGGAGGTTTGATCCTTTCCCAAGCCTATGATAATCTATTTTGCTATGACAGGTAGTGAGAGATATCTTCCATTTCCATAATGTTATATTACTTTATTACACCCGAGAGATGTGAGTATCTAAACACTATTTGTGAGGTGCTAGTGTATGACCTCCGTGCTTGTCTATTGGTCTTTAGTGGAACGATTATTTGTTGTAATTACTTTTATATTAGTGTTAAATGACCCCTAACTTGTTTTTTGAGTAGAATAAAAGCGCATTTGCTTGAGGACAAGCAAATCTCAAGTGTAAGGGTATATGATGAGGCGAAAAATGATCCGTTTTTAGGGGGTCATTTAAGCCCGAATCCGAACTTATTTGATCAAATATTGCCCTAAATCGTTCCTTTTGTGATTTTAGGTACTTGGAGAGTGAATTCTGGAAAAGAAGCCATTTTGGACGTTTTTTGGAGCATAAAAGTGAAGAAAACGGCAAAGTCTCAATTTTCCATGCTGGGAATAGTAGGTGACGGCGTCAAGAGTAATTTCCTGACGGCGTCAAACCTCAAGAATTAAAATCCGTAGTTGATGACGGCGTCACACACAGGGCGTCAAGAGTAATTTGTGTGACGGCCTAGGCCTTGACGGCGTCAGAAGTAGATCAAGGCCGTCCGAGGAAGTATTTGGCGGCGAGATGACGGCGTCACACCTTTGTTCTTGACGCCGTCATCCCTATTTTCCTATATATAGTTTTCTAGTTTTTCACATTAAAGGAGAGAAGTTTTGGGAGAAACCCTAAAGACGATTTTGGTGTAACTTTACAGGTTTTTCAAGGGTTCCAACCCCTTGATACCTTGCATGATTAATTAAGATAAGTGTTCTTCTAATTCAATCAATATGTCTATGTGTTGGTTGTCTATATCTTGTTCTTGTCTTAATTCTATCATGCTAGGCTAGATCTCTTTTGTGTTTGCTTAGATCTAATGAAACCTAGATATTGATTATGTGTTGATTACTTGTTTATTCTTGTTTTTGGATGAATGATTTATATGTTAGGCTTAAGAAAACTGGCAGATCTCCAAATGGTAACATGCTTGAACGTCTTAAGAAACATGAACCGAGGCGTACTAGGTCTTTATTGGTTGTATTTAATGCATGAGCCACTGTTTACAATCCCTATAGTTGTGCTGGGCATGGTGTAGGAGGAGATAAGAGCTCATAGAATTGGGGAGTTATGTATGCCACCCCATGAATGGTATTAAGGAATACAATCCGTCATCCATACAATTATAACAAGTAATTAACGTGTAAAAGATATCTAGGGAGTAGTGAAATCTAAGTAAACACATTTTCTCCAATTACTGCTCACAACCTTAGTATAAATTAGTTTATTTTCATTTTTAGTATTTTATTTTGATTGCATCTTAGTATTGGGTTAGTTGAATAGCAACTAATTCCGCCCACTCTTCCAAAACCCGAGATTTTTACTTGCTTTATAAAAAAAAATAAAAATACAAAAATAATCATCCCTCACCTTTAGAACTAGTAATTAGGCTTTCTAATCCTAGCGACACTATTCCTAAGCTGAACGATCAATCCCCCGGTACTTGTCACTATACTATACTACAACGATCAGGTACACTGCCTGGTGGGGGTTGTAAGCTTCTCGAGATCCCTCGAGAGGTAAAGCCTGTTGCGATTCCCACGCATCAAAAGTCGTACCTAAGAGTGGTAGTGAGGAATTATCGTATAAGATAAATAATAACCCATCTGTTGAGAATGAAGCAACCATTATACATGATGCATTGGTACCCTTTGATAAAAAGGGAAAGGTAAACATGTGGATAGTTATAGCTATGGGAATGGTATCGTAAACATTATGGGTGGGTCTACTGTGTAACACCCCCAATTCATGGATGCAGCGGAATTCAAACTAGGTGTTACTCGACGGCACAATAGTCACAATAATAGAAAACGAACTCCAATTGAGTCGTTTTAAAAGATTTATCATTCAAATTGTATAAATATCAGAGATTTACAAAATGAGGTCCCAAATGGTTCCATGTTTACAATATATAATAAATGTGTTTTTGAATGATAATAAAATTTATAGCCCTATTGAGTATCCGTGCCCTTCCGTACCATCCTTGATCGTCATGAACCTGAAATACATGCTTGAGAGGTCAACACAAAGGTTGAGTGATATTCATAGAGTTTGTTTAATGTTTGAACACAATGTGTTGGTAGTTAAATCGTTGAACACAATAATCGTAGTGTTTGTAGTTAAATCGTTTGAACACAATAATCGTAGTGTGAGCTGTAGACTCACACCAATGTTTGGAAAACAAAACAGGTAGGCTACGTTAATATACGCCCATAAAATGTATTATACACTAAGCTTATGACACCAAAACGTTAACGTGTACCAATATCGATCGGCAGATTTATCCCGGTAGGTACTTTGCCGTCATACCTAATGTTTCAAATATTAATGCATTTGTTTGAACTTAGTCAAAACAAATGGGATTCGTCAATCCCAATAGGCCTATTCACAATATTCGCGCTCACTCGCAAGTAACCCTCGCAAGTGATTAAATGGTTCATAATAAGGGATCTTGGTTTGGCAAAGATGTTACTTAGTGATAATAAATCATAGTCGAATCGCATACAGTAGAAAGCATTGTGTTCGAGTAGAAAAATAATAGCATGTATTCCCCCCAAGGGTTTGTAAAATAGTTAAACAATAAAAAGTGGGGCTATGAACTCACCTTAAGTTGGATGATGTATAATGAGAATGATGGATATGCCGTAAGAACTTCTACGAGCAACCTAGAATAATTGTTGTAACTTAGGTTTGGAATAATGTCTAAGGAAACATAAACATGCCAATATATATATTGCATCTAGTCCATGATGTGGTATGATGTATAATATAAGTCTTTGAAAGAAAAGATTCATGAAACATGTATGTTTTGATATATCGTTTACTACCGTTCGGGCCGACATAATTCAGAAGTCATGTTAGTAAGCGTTCGAGGAGCCAGGACACTTTAACTCGTAAATCCACAACTCAACTCGACGGCTTACATAATGAACTCCTCACATGAGGCTCCCTACTATTGTAGTAGTTGATAAAGTATATAGATATAAGTTTTGATCCGAAAAGTTACTTGTCCGATATTTGAATAAACTTAGGGAAGTTTATTAGTACATGAAGATTGTTATTAGGGTATGTTTCATAAGTTTTGTATGACCATTTTCTCTTGGTAATATCTCATGGTTCCCTTTTAAGTGAAGTAGATCCAAATTGCTTGTTCAAGTTATCGCCTAATTCATTGTTTCATGTTTACGCCTATGTAAGTTGGTATGGTCATTTCGTCATGGCTTAGCCATGACCTTTGGTCCTTGTTCCAAGGTCATGAGACACAAACTTGGCTCTAGCCATGGTGGTGGTCTTGATTATAGGTCATAAGACCTCTTGTTCCTTTTAAAGTATAACCAATATATAGTGACTTATATATATGTAAATAGCTGTTAAGAAACTGAGAAATATCTAACTCAGAAAGCGTTTTCAAGGCTCGAGCTTCTTTTTTACTGAAGGAAAACGTTATTACGGACAACTTTCGTGTTTTAACTTTTTGATGAGTCGGACCAGAAATGCCTCTTTTTGCGTGTTTAAAGTTTCTGTAACAGAAGGTATTTGGCAGTTTTGCCGCAAAGTTTTGGTAACTTCAAATCGTCATAACTTTTGACTCGTATACTCGTTTTAGGTGGTTCAAATTGCTACGGTTTCCTTGTTAGGTCCTCTACTACAATATGTAATAATCTAATATCATATTTTTACCATTTTGATCAGGTCTTTCCAAGAAAATCACTAGTTTACTTGTTATAGTAACTTGTCTTATCAATCATGTACAATAACTTGTTTTACTCACTTTTATACATCATGGACATGAATACAAGACATAATATAGCACAAATAATATGTAAATAACATGAATATGATTATTTAACAAGAATCATGTTAGGGTTTGGCTTACAACTTTTGGCTTTCAAAGATGAAAGGAAGTTAACATGTAAGGATAGGACTTTGATAGACTTGCTTCAACCCACTTCACTTCATGCAATCTTTCTACCCTTGTAATCTTGAAAGATGGATGATGAAGGTTGAGGTGACTTGAGTGGATTCAAACTCAAGAGAAATCACCAAAGTATATGAGGTTATGGAAGAGTTTTGGTGAATGATAACCTAACTAGAGTTTCTACCTTGAACTTGCTCTTGATTCTTGCTAGAATTTAGAAGGAAATGAGCAAAGGATATGGTGTTGGTGTGTGTGGAAGTGGATGGCAACAAAGGGAGGGGGAAGGGTATTTATATGCCAAAGAGGAGGTTAGAACTCATGACTAGTCAACTCTTGCTCACCAAGTATAACACATGGAAGAAATCTAAGGGTTCAATGCATGAGATCATGCCACAAGTGTGAACCCCCCCCTAGAGGCGGTTTGGGAAGACTTGGGGAGGAAGTGTGGACTTTTGAAGATATTATCCAAGATATCTAGTTAGTTTTGACTCCGGGAAATGCCAATCGTAAATGATTAAGCCTCAAAACGTAAAACCGGGTGTCTTAAAATTATGGAACTTGAAAGTATTGTTAAACATGTCCATATGTTCCATAATAAAATATAAAATGAGTGGTAGGTTCCATTGGGGTGCTAAAACCCTGCTAAATCTGGAAACACGGGTCTAAAACGCGTAATACGTAAAACGTACGAATATTGCGTAAAATTGAGAAAAGTAAAATGTTACTTTTCTAATAGGATATAAATGATTTAAAAAGACTTATAATGTCTAGACTGGGCTCAGTCCAGTGTCGGTTGGTATTAAATGTCTTTTAGACATCAAACCGTAAGCCTAAAAATCAAGGAATGACTTATAAAATCAAGGGATAATTTTTGGTCAAAGGAGGAGGGAAAAATATGTTGACTTTTTCTAATAAGTTGAAAACTTAAATCGTCTTAGAAATGCGGTGCAGGTATAGGCTAAGGTTACGGCTGCGTAAAAACGCTTAAAAACTGAAAATTCCAGTTTTTCACGGCCGAGGCTTATTTTGGTCATGTTTTTCTCAGTCATAATTTATTCTCAAATAAATCATGAGTGTGTCAAACATTTTTCCGATGCGGGGTCACTTAACGCGGTCGAGTTTCGTTGTGCGTAGAATTTCTGAATGACGTTTTACCCTAAAACGTGTAATTCCTTAATAACTTTCACGAAAAAGATCTGACGAATGTCAAACATTTAATTTGCCGTGGAAATGATTTATCACTCGAGAATATCAAATAAAAATCAACTTTCGGGGAAAATTTCGGGAAAAATGAATAGTAAAAGTGAATAGTGAAATTTTCCGGGAATAGTAATTATCCTGAAAATGTGAATTGTTACATACTGGTGGTGTAGTTATCCGTGAACATTCTTCAGCGAACACTATGGGTAGGTGTGTTGGTCGTGTACTTATCCGCGAAACTTCTTCGGTAAATGGTGGTACTATTAACAGAATGACAAAGGGTTCAGATACAACATTTTTGGACAAGGGTAAAACTTCGACTCAGATTGGGGCCTTGCAGAATTCTATCATCCCGGGAAAGAGTACGATGTTCGCGTAGCTTCCAGGTACCATACCTGCTCCAGTACTTATATATTCAATACCTTTTATAGACCAAATGACAATTAGGATCATAGTCAAAACTATCCGACTTTCTCTAGGACTGGATTGTTATTGTGTTTGTATATCATATTTTACATTTTACATTAGAGCTGTCAATATGTTTGCTTACAACCACATAGATACTTTAGGGGGCCTGAGCTTTTAGTTGATCTGCAAAGACTATGATTATTCATTAGACATGTGGAGCCTTGGTTGCATGTTTGCTGGAATGGTGAGTCTCTCAATGTAATATGCAGATTTTTCGTAAGGAACCTTTCTATTATGGCCATGACAACCTGGACATTAGACATCTTCCAGGATACGAAACAAAGTTAAGCTTCTAACTTCTGACTGCTTTTATGCATTGTTTTAGACTCATGAGCAATCTTATACACTATATTATCAAACGGGTCAAAGTAAAAAATAAATAACTAAACGAGAAGCGGGTTCCAAGACATGCGAGGAAGCAATTAACAAGGGTAGAAATCTCATGGTTCCGACAAAGACGGAAACTACACAAACTCAACAACCAACTTTGGTTACAAACAAAGTTTCGTTTCATATTTGGATCAACAACATATAGTTTATTCTTGCTCACAACTTATCAAATTTATACGTATATCAAATGAACATTTTAATTTTTTTTCCATGATGTAACAATAATATGTTGGTATTATTTACCGTTGATTTATATACTCTTCCTAAATTTCGAGTAATACTATGCAAGTAAAGTTTATTCTTAATTTTTTTCCCCAATTCATGTGTTTAAGATATTTTCCGATAATCATGTTTGTGTACATCCACTTAGATTTTTTCAAGTAATATTATGAAGCTATCCCACCTATTGGAAGTTTATTTACTTAGGTGACTTATTTTTCTTGAAAGTCAACTACATGTAGCAAGAGAAAGTGAATTTGATTTGAGATCCTAACAATACAGATATTGATAATGAGAAAAGAAGAGCTTCATATATCACAACCTGCACTCGATCCTCAGAAATCAGAGGTGCATCATGAAATGACAACAATAGAAACAGACTCAACAGTTCACAAGTTCATTTGACTTTATAGATCAGATGTTTTACTTTTGAAGCTTAAATATATTTTCCTTTACATAATTTTTTGTAATTAGATACAATAAGTTAAATATGTGTGCAGTATCCTTTTGTTGAAAATCAACCGTTTGCGATAGGATTGGAAGATGTACTTATTGACCTTGCCGTAGAAGTTTTAGCTCGTCCATCACATAAGAGGCAAGTTACTAATATTTAAATACTTTTCCTATTTACTTTTTCTATCTATATTCAGTTATAACAAGTGATATATGTAATCATATTACTGTAAAAAAAGTTTATAATAAAAGGAAAATTAGTTTATTACTCCTAAAAAGTATATTACCCACCCTCTATACTTTATATAGTATATAATAAACTGATTAGTGTGTTGTTAAAGAAAGTTGGTTTAAACCTTTTAGTACTTTGTTAATTTAGATATGAAATATGAACTAATATGTTAGAAAAAGTTTGTGAACGGTGGTTACACTAGAGAACTTGGGTACAAGCTGTGGCTCAAGGGGATGTTGATTTGGTGTGTCTCAATTACTAAATGTATACTTTGTATGTGTGTTAAACGAATCCTAACATCAGGTGTTGGAAACATCAAAGCGCCTTATGAAGATGATATATCATAGTATGGTATATACTTATCAAGCTTGAACGCCAAATTACAAAGATCCTAATATTGATTCTTCACAAAGGTACGACTTGCTTTTTGATTTAGTTATCTTTTCTAATAAGTAGGCTGAAACGAATTTCGATATTGTTAGTTTATACCTTCGTCCCGACTCCTTACTTCTGAATGACCCTTTTGACTCATGAGAATCTTAATCCAAGTTATAGCAATCAAATGCCCAATATACCAAGAGTTTCAGAAACATGTAAAGATCAACGAGCCAGTTGTACATAAGTTTCATGTCTAATTTTAATACTTTTGATTGTAGGGTGTTTGAGGTTCTTTAGAACTATTCAAAGGTGTTAGTGTCTGGTGCCTGCTTTAATCTGATTAGGGGGTGTTTGGGGCGGCGTAGATAAGACAAATAGCAATTAAAACTCATTAGATAAAAGGTTTGATGATAATTACTATTTTATTGTAATGATAACAGTTGTGCACATGTACATAAATCGCTAATATGAAATAAATCAGATAATCAACAGTAAAAGGACCAACTATTTGTTTTTCAGGTGGGTGACGATGAATTTGGGTACATGTTAAGCCAATATTTTATAGCTAAACAAATTCAGCAACTTAGGTTTGCGATTTGACCAAAACGCAAGAACAAGACTAGATTTTGTTACTGAGATCTGATTGAGAGAGGGAATTCATGTTAGTTTGTAATGTGCCGATATGTTTTTTCATGAATCAGAACTTGACGTGGATATTATCAAGCAGGTGGACCATTTATGCTTTTCTTTTAAAGAAACAAATCTAACTTATAATCACTGCTAATTCAGTTATGATTTCATACAGGTTAGTATTCCACTATGGTTCTATTAGTCTCATAGATGAACCATGCAAGTCAACGCATTTAGCTGCAATGTCCTTAGCGAAGAAGTATGTTATCATGTTGTCTTATGATGTCAATTTGAGACTAGAACTACGGCGATCAGCTGATGCTACTTGCCTACTTGTGAAGGCATAATGAGTATATGGGATCAGGCCAATGTCAATAAGGTATATTGTCGCTTTTTATTGCATAAAAAGTGTACATATTAAGTTGTTGTTGTTGTTGTTGTTTTTTTTTTTTTTATTTTTTTTTTAATTTAATGTAATATAATATAATTTTTCGTTAGACTAATATAGATATTATCAATGCATACGTAGGTAAGCGAGGATGACATTACTTTTTTTGACAGGGGTTGACGACACATATGGTGATAATGCTGCTTCAGCTTTGGCACGTAAGTGATTGACTAGATGGATCTAGATATTATACACGGTATTTTGTTAGCTATATTATTATTTTGACGCGTTTGGAAAAACATAGCCCAAATGAGTGTTAGAAATGACCAAATCGACTCATTTATTAAAAATAATAATAATAATAAAAAATAAAAATCCACAATTTTAATCAAACTGATTATCTAAAATTCTTCAAGGATTTTGATGCATGAAAACAAAGAGTTGGCAAAAAACCTTGGATAACGATATAACCTTACTGTTCGGTAAATATACACAGGCCTTTCCCATTACAAACGACGGCTTTCCAGAGCACTATTTTAGCTTCACATCATACAATCAGGTTGCCTCTTGCACAGACGTGAAATACTCCATTCTCATAGGTATTCATACTTCCCACCGATAATTCCCCCAAATATGGTTATCTAAATACAATAATGATGATTTTTTTGCCTGACTATATAGGAATAGTCCAACATATAGGAAAGGCAAAAGATTACGGGAGCACAACTGTGAACAAGGTCACTGTCTGAAGCATATATATCCAAAATCTAACGTTAGTAATCTCGCCAATTTTGTTATGGTATTCATAAGATACATGCTATACCTAAATAACCTTAAATGTTGCAGCGGTAACACTCTGACATTGGTTCTATGGAATGAACTGGCGACCGGGTTTGAAATGCACATATATATGGGACTTCCAAAACCTGTAATTATAGCTGTTGCATCATGTTGGGTGAAAAAGAGTTCAGGTACACATGGTGTGGAATAACATAGTATCAGATACATTACATTCTCTATTGAAACCATTAAGAGGTAATCCATTATTTACTTTTTATTCATACGTGTCATGGTTTTTTCATGTAGTGCTTGCTTGGCGGGCTAAAAGTTTGATGTTTGTAATATGATCAACTGGATCATCGACGTGTGCAATTTGTGAAAACGATTAACATTTCTACTATCACATGAAAAGCTAACGGAAAAACTAAAAAACAATTGTTTCTTCACATACGTCCAGCTTTAGAAAATATGTTATCGTTATCTACTATAAGATGTTCCAATAACCAAGTTTGATTATTTATATAAAAGTATATCGAGATATCAATTTGCATTTCAGTTTTATTATTCACGTCAACCACAAGTTATTATTCAGGTTTGATGAAGGTTATGTTAATCTCAATATTCACATTTTTGTTTAGCCACATCTGATATATTTACCGGATGTGGTGGCTTATTTTTTATTTATAAAAAGATGGTAAGTTAACTACTTTTGGAGCCATCACCCATTATATTTTCTTATTTTAAACTTTACTCATCTATAACATGCTTACTTGTCAGGGGCAACATTAACTAAATGGGTTATCAAATATTAAGGACCTGTTGGTGATACTTTTAGACTTATTGTCATTAGGTATTTGCATTGCGATTTCTGCTGAACAACTATGGTGTTTATCCTGGGCTACCTGAGATACCAATTACTTAGGCCTTTGAACCAGCTATAGAAGCAACTGTCCTACAGGTTGTTAGTCCAACGATGGTACAGAAGGTCATAAGGCTTATTAACATATAACCTAAACCCTAAACCCTAAAAGAAACTGAAGCTATATTCATTTTTGTCTTTTGTTTTGCTTTATAAACGTAAATGTAGTGATCGGTTGTGATGATTATATAGATTATTAGTGTTAGAAAGCAAATACACATAGCAGAAACAACTTACTTGATAATTTAAAGTAGGCCAATGATGATTATTAATCTATAGATGTTGTATAATTATACAGAATTAGTCAAGAGCTTTTCGCTTGATTGAATTTATTACTAAGATTATTCATTGATGGTGTATCTTTAAAAGTTGGTTAAAAAGATTCATTACTATTCCAAGATGTTTATATTGCTTACTGATTTAGAAAGATGGGGTACTAATATTTTAGTGTATTTTTTTTCAGTACATTCATGGTTTCACCGCTCAAGGAGTTCATTACCATCCACGATGTGCTAACCATTGAATGAGTTAATTGATGAACAAGATCGCGGATAATGGATTGCATGGACCACAATATTTAAGGATAGAAGATCTAACAGTTGAGCAAGAAAATAGTTTGATAGATTTGCATATAAATCAAAAGATGGAAGCGCGACAAGAAATGTGAATAGCATTGGTGATACACAATAACAAGTCTGAGGAACGAGATGCCTTCTTTAGCAGATATAACTGACAAATACATGATCATATCATAGCTGAAGTACGATGTACGTTTGTCTTTGATATCTTATCAAGAATCTAATTTACAGCCATGAAGATATGTGACATAGTCTACTGTGACTAATCGATGTGTTTTTGTTATGATATTAACGTGTTAGTTCCGTCCCTTCATGTTTTAGCATGTTTTAACAATACATATTGTAGACTTATGATATTGGTTCCATCGAGCTTACACTCTCTAAAATGATCACACCGTTATTGTTCTATATGGTAAATGATCATTTATTTTCATTGTTAATGCATTCACTATAAAAATATGTATATTTATATATTATTTTTTGTTAACTTATAAATTTCAAGTTAACCTTTCTTAAAAAAAGCAAAAAAAAAAAAAAAAAAAAAAATAGTAATAAAAAATAAAATAAATAACAATTAACAATTAAAATGTACATCAAGGTAACCTTTCTCAAAAAAAATTAACGTAAACCAATACCATCAAAAAATTAAATAAGCTCCCCATCCTAAAAAAAACCAACACCTTAAAATATTATTTTACGTTAACTAACACCATCCAAATTATAATTACAAGTCATGCCCGCCCATCGGGCGGGCTTTGAAGTCTAGTATATATATATATATATATATATATATATATATATATATATATATATATATATATATATAGTGTAACTTTCAAACGAGAACCATTTTATCCGCAAGAACTGAGAGAACCACCAAAAACATACATGCACGCCTTCAATAATTGTATTTTTGCACATATGTTTTCAAAACAACACATATGTTTTAAAAAAAACGTAGTTGTTCTAAAGAATTTGATAAGAAATTCGAAATACAAAAAATTTCTTTGAAGGTGTGCATGTATGTTTCTTATAAGACGTGCAACGACAATATTGCGGCCGTGTGTAAGGTTTTTGTGAAAAAAGAGGATGAGTTCATAATGATATTGAAGAACATAGGTGTATGTTTACGATTATTGATGATTTGCATGTATTTTTATTTTATTTTAAAAGGCGTGCATGTATGTTTTTGGTGGTTCTCTCAGTTCTCGCAGATAAAATGGTTCTCGTAAGAAAAGTCCCCTATATATATATATATATATATATATATATATATATATATATATATATATATATATATATATATATATATGTCTACACGGAGTACTATACAAATTTAGAGGCGTATAAGCTTTAGTTTTATATACTATTTGTGTCAAAGTTACCTAAATTATTGGCGTTTCAAAAAATTTTACAAGTTTTGCTTAGAAGTGGTGTACATGAGAACCGATACACTTTGGTTTCCTATAAACTAAATCGAATACATTGATGACTAAAAAGAAGTTAGAATAGTTAAATGAGTTATATACATACATATACATTGGGTATGTTTAGCAAACGTAACTGTTGTTGTTGGAACTGAAAATGGTGCTGGAGATGAAGATTATAAAAAAAGATTATTTTTATAAGCTGCATGAAAGGGGTGTTTCTTTTTTTCCTTTAGCTAAAGAATATCATTTAATATTATTACTTTTTAAGTTGGGCCCATAAAAATCCCTTAAATGGTCTATATCCACAAGACTTGATTTATCATGTCCTCCTAATTAAGAGCCTTATATAGAGGTGAGACCCATATGAATCCTTAGCTAAGGAAATAAAGAAACACCCTCAAAGTAACCATTGATTTTAAAAGATTATGATTTTTTTTTTTTTTTTTT
Organism: Artemisia argyi; assembly: GCA_030686995.1. NCBI lineage: Eukaryota > Viridiplantae > Streptophyta > Magnoliopsida > Asterales > Asteraceae > Artemisia > Artemisia argyi. Next base: position 184,436,016 of record CM060682.1, read on the forward strand.
TTTTTTAATCTCTTATAATTTTTGTCTGTCAAACAAAAATTATATTTTAAGTAGCTTATTTTTTTAAAAAATAAGTATAATCTGCAAACATATATTTTTTATTTTGTGGGTGTTAGGATTAGCTTATTTTATTTTATGAGTCTATGGACATAAACCTTTTATAATCCAAAATACACCCACAAACTTATAGAATAAGCTCATTCAAACTAGGGGTGTTCATGGTTCGGGTAATAAACCGAAAATCGAACCGAACTTATAACTGAACCGAATTTATTAAAACCGAACCGAACCGAATTAAAAATTCGATTTTCGGTTTGGATATGTGTTTGGCTATCTGAACCGAAAATCGAATCGAAAACCGAATTTATATAAATATATATTTTTTTTATATATTTATATTAATTTATATATATATAATGTCACTAAAATTTTATACTAATATAAAAAACACTTTATATGCTTAAAAATTTTTTTCCCAAAAATATATATAATTAAATATATATATATATATGTTGTAAATCAAGTATAAAATTCGGTTTTCGGCTTTGACTCATAACCGAACCGAACTTCGGTTCGGTTCTCGGTCGGTTCAGTCATAGATATTTTCGGTTTGGTTCGGTTTTCGATTATAACTAAATTTTTTTTTTAGCCGAACAACCTAAACCGAATAAACCGATTAACCGAGAACCGGACCGATGAACACCCCTAATTCAAACGCTCTATAAGCCGATAATTGACCGTGAGATAAGTAGACTCAGGCCCATTGGTAGCCTAGTACACTTCTATAGTTCTATAAGATCGACTAGGCCCATACAACCATTTAAGTTTTGGGCTGATTTCTACACAAAATGCTGGCTCAGATTCATAGCAGCAAAAAGATTGAAATATCTTGTTTAAATTTGCTGTATATTCGACAATAAAATCAACCCGTCGATCATGAGTGTCTTTTTTATTTAAAAAAAAAACAAAAAAAAAAAAAAAACAAAAAAAAAAAAAAACGTTGAACTTTATTTAAGCTTTTATCGTATTAATTAAATGAACATGATTAGTGATCATAAACATTTCTACGGTAACGTAAATAAGCTAGCTATATTTGTCCTTGAATGATTTAACTGTACGAGAGATACGATAATATACAAGGTAGTTGCAACTAAACTGGTTATGGACGTAAAGTTGATCATATGTACAATGGTTCGACATGGATAACCTATTTAGAGTAATAAACATGTTAGGCATGTAAGAATATACTGTAACTGAGTACAAACTTGTAAAAAAATGCTAGACCTTGAGCCATAAAATTATCAAAACTCTTCGGTAATATTAAGTTATTCATTTTGTTCGTTTAGTACAAATTACTATCCATTGATCTAAATGCTTTATTAAATAGTCGTACTAGATACTGTACTAAGATTACAATGAACACGTGTAGATGACACAAAATGATTGTTCAATTCATTCGACTCTAAACATACACCTTATTTTATCCATTGTGACCAATTTATTCATCAAAACCATGCGTATTACATATCTTTGATTAATATCTACAAAAAGAAAATTATAACAAAAAAAGTTTGTACAAATACAAAAATTATACAGCAAGAACTATTCACTTACTTACAATATTTAAGTATCAATTTAAGAAGAGTTTTCAGAATAAAAAATAAATTAGCTTAAGTGATAATAAAATTTGAAACAATAGTATCAACAACAGTGTTACATTAGCCCCCGACGACATCATATTGGCAACCTGATTTAGATCGGAAAAGTATGGGTTTTGAAGAGAAACAATTGTTCTTTACTTTAGACTTTTAATTTTCCGTAATTGGAAACACAATGAGATAAAGAACCACTCAATAATCTCAACCCACCACTCAATAAAACCTTAGCGTAATTGGAAAAGTAGGGTTTCGAAGAGAAACAATGGTTCTTTACATAAACCGAAAATGTCTAATCATTAGCAGAAACAGATGTCTCATATCATGACATAAGTCAAACTCAATTATAATCATCAGCAGAAACAAAGATCATAATCGAATACACCAATAACAACCTAAAAATGTATAATACAAAACCTAAGTCATCATCAATACTAGTGATGATAATCCATCAAAGCATTGAGTCTAATACGCCAAAAAAGGCCTAAAAGTAGTGATGAATTTACACGTATGTATGGACCTAACGAAAGAATAATGACATATCCTTGATGAGAAGCAATTGGAAAATCGACCTTTCGACGAAGATCGTGAGCTAGAAGTGCCGAAAGCTCATGCTTGGCTGGAAAAGATTTTTCCAGCCTAAGCATAGTCGCGACACCAAAACATGGTTGAAACAATATCAACAATAGTGTTATTACAACCGACAACATCAATGTTGAATTCATAAAAGTTTAGATCGACCAGGCTGTTAAATGATAAGTTATAGATCAGGTTCTTTTCTTCGTAGTTTTGATTTTTTGTAATTGGAAACAAAATAAGATAAGATAAGATATAAATTCATTCTAAAAACAGGTTGAATTTCTATAAATTATAATGAGAATAAAATTTAAAATGAGAAAGATGAGAAAAAATGACAAACACACATTTTTTTTTGAACGACAACTTTTATAAAAAAACTAGCAAGAAGCTAGAAAATTACAACGAAATCAAAGAAGGGTGCTGACACCAACTAGTCCAACTAATAGAACTCTTACATCGAGAAGAAATCCAAGAAAAAGAACAAGCAACGATATCATCGAAAATGACTTCCTTCCGAGGTTTTTTAGATGCAAAAATCTCTTGATTTCTAAAATTCCAAAGAGCCCACCAAGCAGTGTAGAAAACACCTAACAAGCTCTTGATTTTGGATCCCAGCCGAATGTTCTTGAACTACGACAGCCAATCCTTATATGAAGAGACTCCCGATCCACATCCCACCATCGACAAACAAGACGAGAAATAGCAGCAGCCACCTCACAGGTAAAAAGGACATGTGAAATGTCTTCCTGGACAGAATTGCAAATCGGACACATAAGGTTATCAACTTGAACACCACGGCGCAATAAATTCAACTTAGAAGGAAGGCGATCCTGCGATGCCCTCCAAGCAAAGATATTAATTTTGATGGGGACTGATTTGATCCAACGTGTAGCTGAGGCATCTTTAGGAAGGAAGAAATCATCTAATAAGTTGCGCACATCCTTAACAAGGAACTCCCCACTCCCGTTCATGTCCCAACGCCAGCGGTCTGTAGAATTTGAAAGGACGACCGATCCGAGTAATTCCAAAAGATGATCAAGTTTTTGAGCTTCTGCCCCCCTCTAACATTTCGACGGAAAGTATGCACGACAGAATGGACCATTTTATCGGCCACAGAGCAATCTTTATGTAATTCGAGAGCATAGATACGAGGAAACATAACCCGGAGTTGATTATCACCTGCCCAAATGTCACTCCAGAACCGAGTAAGCAAACCATCACCAATACGAATTTTACAATGAGAAATCAAGTAAATTCCTTGGTTCTTTAATGCATAAACCTCCCGAATAATTGTGCTCCATATAGAAGAAAAACGAGCAGAATGCTGAATAAGTGGACCAAGCATGGCGTTAACGAACCGAAACCATAAAGAGTTATCACGCAAAATGAATCTCCACACCCACTTGAAGAGAAGAGCTCTATTAAGAGCGTAAAAACTTGACACCCCTAACCCACCGAATTTCTTCGCTGCAAGAACTTTGGACCACTTAACCCAGAAAATTTTTTTAGCCTCGCCGTGGAAGCCATAGAAAAAATCTCTGCGTATTGACTCCATCAGATTCAAAACAGTTTTAGGAACTTTAAATAGTGACATGTTATAGATTGGGGTAGCCCCTAAAACCGATTTTAAGAGGGTAAGGCGACCTCCGATGGAAAGGGTTTTCAACTTCCATTTAGACATCCGAGAATTGAGCTTACGAACGATGTCACCCCAAAAATCAGTCTTCGACGTATTCCCTCCGATCATAACCCCTAAATATTTAAAGGGAGTCTTCATAACGGAGCATCCAAGATTTGCAGCCGCGTGATGAATGGTCTCATGAGGCACACCCACTCCTAAAAGATGGCTCTTCTTAACATTTATCCTCAGCCCAGAAGCCAAATGAAAACAATGAAGAACATTCAAGATCTTGTTGAGATTGTCTTGCGACCACTCGCCAATAAACACAGCATCGTATGCGTAAAAAAGATGAGTTATCGTAACAGAATTATCTACCTTAATACCTTTGAAAACGCCAGCATCAACAACTCTAGAGAATGACAGGTGTAGCAATTCCATGATAAGAATAAATAAGTACGGGGCAAGGGGATCCCCTTGTTTCAGCCCGCGATAAAACTGAAATTCCGATGTTGGACTCCCATTGACAAACTCACATTTTAGATGCACCCACAAAAATAGATGTATCTCTCTTTAAAATTCTTTATCTTATTTGAAATGCGTGACCAGAAATATTTCTCATTCTTCTCATTTTAGTTTTTATTCTAACTAGATCCCTTCCCTTTATATGAAAACCAAACCAAAAAACCGAACCGCCACATATATGTTCGTAAAGTTTACGTATACGTATTAGTTTTGATACAAGTAATCACCAAAGTCAAAAAACTGAGTTTAGATATTCGTAACAGATATTTGTTCGCTAACATTATAATAAATTTGCAAAGTTAGTTTTCTTTATTTCATATATGTTCGCACATCTCATCTTTATTTACGTGTTATGCACTTTTATTATTTTACGACAAAATATTCAACTTACATTTTGGGATTTCTTTATTTAGGTTTTGGATGTTCAATGTATATTTATATTCGGATATCCAAAAAATTGATCAAAATTTATTGAAATGTTGGGTTTTATAAAATGTTAGTTTTGGAACTGATATAAAAGTTTTCCAAAAATTGTAAGTATTTGGATATTCGGATATATAACAGTGTTATCCGAATTTTTGGTTATTTGAGCTTAAAAAACTTAGCTAAAATAATGAGTCTAACATAAAACTATCAACTCAAATTTCGGATATCCGAAACCAAAAAAACCCGAAAACCGAACCTTAGAAAACCAAAATCAAACCGAATTTTTGATGTCGGGTTTGGTTTTAAAAAACTTAAAACCAAATTTTTGGTTCAGGGTTTGGGTTTAGCCAAAAACCGCCCTTACACAGAAAGATGCCTGAAACAATACTAGTATCAACAAGCACTTATTAATAAGAAAACAAATTAAGCCTGGTTTTTGTGAATTTTTTTATGAGAGACTTGAAATAATGATATTAATACTACAACTAAGCAATGAAAAGCAATAATAAGTAATAATAAGCATTAATGAGTAAATAAAAAGCAAATACAGGTTTTAAAGGCTAAATCACCAACAGATTATTTGTTTAATGGACCGACACGTGTACAATCAGATGAGATGCATACTAAAAAATCAATTGGGAAATACACAAGTAAATAAGCTCAAACCAATTGGAATATCAGATGAATTTACCCTTGATGAACAGTAATAGGAATATCGACCCTTCCACGATCGTGAGCCGGAACCGCCGGAAGCTTGGCTACACCGAAAGAAGTCTGAAACAACAAGACAATCAACAGCAGTACTGTTACATTAGCCCTCCCTGACGACGACGACATATTGATTTAGATCTAGAGATCGGAAAAGTATTTCCAAGAGTTTATTTTCTTTCTAACTTGAAGTTTCCGTAATTGGAAACACAAAGATATAAGAAACCCATTCTCTGATTTTTTTTGTAAATGGGGTGTGTTTTGCAGGTTTAATCCAACCACTAAATGTAGAAAAGCTACCTGTAATATCATATATATATAAATAAAATAAAAAAAAAATTTTGAACCTGTAAAATTCTTCATTTTATTTGAAATGCGTGACCAGAAATATTTCTCATTCCTCTCATTTTAGTTTTTATTCTAACTAGATCCCTTCCCTTTATATGAAAACCATACCAAAAAACCGAACCGCCACATATATGTTCGTAAAGTTTACGTATACGTATTAGTTTTGATACAAGTAATCACCAAAGTCAAAAAACTGAGATTAGATATTCGTAACAGATATTTATTCGCTAACATTATAATAAATTCGCAAAGTTAGTTTTCTTTATTTCATATATGTTCGCACATCTCATCTTTATTTACGTGTTATGCACTTTTATTATTTTACGACAAAATATTCACCTTACATTTTGGGATTTCTTTATTTAGGTTTTGGATGTTCAAAATATATTTATATTCGGATATCCAAAAAATTGATCAAAATTTATTGAAATGTTGGGTTTTATAAAATGTTAGTTTTGGAACTGATATAAAAGTTTTCCAAAAATTATAAGTATTTGGATATTCGAATATATAAAAGTTTTATCCGAATTTTTGGATATTTGAACTTAAAAAACTTAGCTAAAATAATGAGTCTAACATAAAACTATCAACTCAAATTTTGGATATCCGAAACCGAAAAAACCCGAAAACCGAACCGTAAAAAACCAAAATCAAACCGAACTTTTGATGTCGGGTTTGGTTTTAAAAAACTTAAAACCGAATTTTTGGTTCAGGGTTTGGGTTTAGCCAAAAACCGCCCTTACACAGAAAGATGCCTGAAACAATACTAGTATCAACAAGCACTTATTAATAAGAAAACAAATTAAGCTTGGTTTTTGTGAATTTTTTTTATGAAAGACTTGAAATAATGATATTAAATACTACAACTAAGCAATGAAAAGCAATAATAAGTAATAATAAACAGTAATGAGTAAATAAAAAGCAAATACAGGTTTTAAAGGCTAAATCACCAACAGATTATTTGTTTAGTGGACCGAAACGTGTACAATCAGATGAGATGCATACTAAAAAATCAATTGGGAAATACACAACTAAATAATCTCAACCCAATTAGAATATCAGATGAATTTACCCTTGATGAACAGCAATAGGAATATCGACCCTTCCGCGATCGTGAGCCGGAACCGCTGGAAGCTTGGCTACACCGAAAGAAGCCTGAAACAAGACAATCATCAACAGCAGTACTGTTACAATAGCCCTCCCCGACGACGACGACATATTGATTTAGATCTAGAGATCAACAACAAGAGTTTTTTTCTTTCTTTCTTTCTACTTTGAAGTTTCCGTAATAGATGATCAAATTAGGGTTTTGTAAAATGATATACATTATACTTTCTATTCTTCTTTAATTTGCCAAAAATTGGTGAATTTCTGTTATTGGAAACACATGATGAGATAAACAAATCTATTATGTATACTTTTTGTAAATGGGGTGTGTTTTGCAGGTTTAATCCAACCATTAAATGTAGAAAAGCTATCTTTAATATATATATATATATATATATATATATATATATATATATATATATATATATATATATATATATATATATATATATATATATATATATATAACTCGTATTTGAAATGCGTGACCATAAATATTTCTCATGCTTCTCATTTTAGTTTTTATTCTAACTAGATCCCTTCCCTTTATATGAAAACCAAACCGAAAAACCGAACCGCCACATATATGTTCGTAAAGTTTATGTATACGTATTAGTTTTGATACAAGTAATCACCAAATTCAAAAAAACTGAGATTAGATATTCGTAACAGATGTTTATTCGCTAACATAATTATAAATTCGTAAAGTTAGTTTTCTTTATTTCATATATGTTCGCACATCTCATCTTTATATACGTGTTATGCACTTTTATTATTTTACGACAAAATATTCAACTTATATATATAAAATTTGAACCTGTAATATCTCAGATCGCCATTGTTTTCTTTTTTCTTTTTGCAGATGATATGATGCTACTGTTGTTGGTAATGGTGGGGGAGAGTGTGTTTTTGGTTTACTAATATAAATAGTAATACTGTATCTTTTTATTTTCTTTTGACAAAAATACACTGTTGGTCCTAAACTTTCCACAAAATATTATCATGCACCTTAAGTTTTGAAAAATGTCGTGGTGCCTCCAAACCTCAAGGTTTTGAGGCTGATTGCGTCCTTTGACCTGCAATCGGCCTCAAAACTTTGAGGTTTGGATGCACCACGACTTTTTTCAAAACTTAAGGTGCATGGTGATATTTTGTGGAAAGTTTAGAGGCCAACGGTGTATTTTTGTCTTTTTTTTTTCAAAAACTTTTATTTTTTTTTAATTTATTTATTCGAAAATGCCTTTTCGATTCTTGCAAGTCGGTCAACCACAGTCAATGATGGTCATTGACGGTCAACGGTGGCCAAACTTTCGTAAAAAACTTGCAAAATCTTGCTGGAAATACACAAACCTCGTCGGAACTTGTTTTAACCACTTATAGAGTTATAGTCGATGTTTACATCTATGATAAGATGCTTTTTAAGGCAAATATTACGGGAATATCGAAACCTCGCCGGAAATACCCAAAACTTACCTCAAATGCCAATCCGATTAATCCCGCCTATATCAATTACAAGCTACAAAAAGGTACCGGTTCACGATTTTTTCAACCTTGAAAAAAAATAAGAAATAACGTGTGGACAGCTCATTGATAATTTTACACACGTTCCTGTTATTATTATTTTTTTTAAACCATAAGTTGAGTAGTCGAGTAAAAACACACCTCAACTTCTTTCCTGAAAGCAATTAAACTGCTAGGTCAATTTATCTTTTTAGTGTAATAAATTTTTCAGCAGCCATTCGTAAGTTGAAAAAAAATAATCGTTTTAGTTAAAGTCGCTCTTCGCTACGATTAGACGAAACTTTATTGCTTGTGTAATTAGTAATTGAATATCTAAAATTTTAAAGTTGTGCCATAGTAGTTAGTTTTTTTTACAAATCATATAAGTAATCAACAATTATCCATGTTTAACTGTATATGAAATACTAGAAGGTATTAAATGATGTAAAATATGGCATAGGAAAAATAAAAATTGCACAAAAAGAGTGTTAGACTATTAGTCTTTTAGAGTAGAAAAAATTCACAGTCACAACTCAGAAGCAATCAAATTATCAAAAGTAGTTTTTGCATAAACAAAGAGCACATTCTTGCACCTTTTCTATCTTAAAACCTTTATTATTTACCAACTTAGGTCCCTCAACATTGTCACCAAAATCTCATTAACTCGTCATATAAATTTGTTGAAAAACTAAATGTTAAAAGAAAAAAGAAAAAATTGTTGTGTGCTAGTCTAAAACACCTAACCTTTTATGTGTGTTAACCATTACTCGAAAGCTTTGTTTGTAACCAATTGTGCATCTTTTATATAATAAAACAAAACCCCTAGTGGGTACTTTGAAAAAAGAATATTTCCTTATTAGGTAATATTTTAATTATTATTTTTTAATTTAAAATTTAAAAAATTTGTTTTATTGATATACTACACAAGTAAAAGATAAATACAAAAAAAATATATAAGATGCAATACTACATAAGTAAAAGATACATACAAAAAAAGTATATAGATAAGATGCGATTAAATTTTTAAATGTTTATCTTTAATAATAAACAAATATAATTAAAAATCATAAATCAAACAAACAAAAAGATTAAATTATTTGTTTTTTAAGAAATAAAAATATATCATTATAAAAATTTTTTAAAAAACCTGCGCGTGCGTGGGTATTATAACTAGTTTTTATAAACAACAAACCTTTTTGACTCACAAAACCAAAAAGAATGATGGTTATGTGTGTTAACCATTATTCGAAAGCTTCATTTGTGATTACTTATGACTTTCTTTTATCTTTTTCCTTTCTGGTTACTTGATTTTCGATTCGACATTACAAGTCGACTATTCATCTACTTGCTTGTACTTCAACTATTATATATAATAAACAATAATTCTTTTATAACAATTTACCAAAGTAATTGTTACTGTATAATAGTTAGTAATTAGAAGATGAGAATTGCTATTAGGTGCCCAGTTTCTTTTCTCTTCCGCCAATGCTTCCGCGACGTTTTTTATCCTCGTAAATAGTATACAATTTCTTATTTTCTTTTTTGCTAATTGTGATTTCTAATTAGTGGCATGCTTTTATTTCATCTACCACATAACATTTAACTTCTTTGATGCGTTTCAAATTTTATAATGTTTTTTACGGATTTATAAAAGGATTATATTGGAAGAGACTCAACTGGCTTTTATTTCATCTACCACATAACATTTAACTTCTTAGATGCTTTTCAAATTTTATAATGTTTTTTACGGATTTATATTGGAAGAGACTCAATTGGATTTGGATGTTTACTTGTAAATCGACAAATATTTACATGGAGTACTATACAAATTTAGATGTGCATAGGATTTAGTTTTATATATTATCTATGTCGAAGTTGCCTAAATTATTTGCTTTTCATAAAATTCTAACAAGTTTTAAGTGGTGTACATGATAGAATAGTTAAATGAGTTATATACATGCATATACATTCTCTTTTATTTTTGTGGGTGTAAGAGCACAGGGTGCAGCTCGTTAGAGGTCCTCACCATTCCAACGTGGCAGCTCGCCACCCATCACTGTAATATGATATGTATTAAAAAAAATTGAACCTGTAATATCTCAGATCGCCATTCTTTTATTTTTTTTCTTTTTGCAGATGATGCTGTTGTTGGTAATGGTGGGAGAGAGTGTGTTTTTGGTTTACTAATATAAATAGTAATACAATTTTCCTTTTTTTCCTTCTTTTTCAAAAACTTTCATTTTTCTAAAAATTTATATGTTCTAAGAAAGCCTTTTCCATTCGTGCAAGTCGGTCAACCACGGTCAATGATGGTCAACGGTGGCTAAACTTACTGGAAACACAAAAAATCTTGCCAGAAATACACACACCTCGTCGGAACTTGTTTTAATCACTTAAAGTCGATGTTTACATCTATTATAAGCTACTTTTTAAGGCAAATATTACTGGAATTATCGAAACCTCGCCGGAAATACCCAAAACTTACCTCAAATGCCAATCCGATTAATCCCGCCTTGATCAATTACAAGCTACAAAAAGGTACCGATTCACGATTTTTTCAACCTTGAAAAAAAAAATAACGCGTGGACAACTCATTGATAATTTTACACACGTTCCTGTTATTATTATTTTTTTTAAACCATAAGTTGAGTAGTCGAGTAAAAACACCTCAACTTCTTTCCTGAAAGCAATTAAACTGCTAGGTCAATTTATCTTTTTAGTGTAAAAAACTTTTTAGTAGCCATTCGTAAGTTAAAAAAGAATAATCGTTTCAGTTAAAGTCGCGCTTCGCTACGATTAGACGAAACTTTGTTGCTTGTGTAATTAGTAGTTGAATATCTAAAATTTTAAAGTTGTGCCATAGTAGTTAGTTATTTTTTTACAAATCATAAGTAATCAACAATTATCCATGTTGTTTTAACTGTATATGAAATATTAGAAGGTATTAAATGATGTAAAATATGATATAGGAGAAATAAAACTTGCAAAAAAGAGTGTTAGATTATTAGTCTTTTAGAGTAGAAAAAACGAGGTAAGAAGCCCGCGCGTTGCCGCGGGGTGTTTTCCCAAAGAGTCATTCGATGGTGAATTTAGTAACCGCTTTGTGTAATCACTGACATTTCATACATCAAATTGAAAACCAACAGTTAAACATGAAAGCAGATGGTGGCTTTCAACAGTGTGTATATTTAAAAGGGACCGATTCACCATTTTTTTCAACCTTGAAAAAAAATAAGGAATACGGCTCATTGATAATTTAACACACGTTCCTGTTAATTTTTTGTTTTTAACCATAAGTTGAGTAGTCGAGTAAAAACCACTCCCTAATCCTGAAAGCAATTAAACCACTAGGTCAAGTTACATCGATATAAGAAGATAGACATAGTTTAACAAAACGCTTTAGACTAGTGTGATTTAAAAGCTTTGACCTTTGAGTAATGCAATCACTAGAAGCCTACATAATCAATCCCACACACCCCTTTTTTGTGAAATAAATAGTTTTATTGAAATATTAAAAGTATGAAATAACCAAAGTCTCTAAAAAACGATCCTAGACGCTCTTAAATTGATACAAGCAACTTAACTAAACATTACACATGACATTTAAGTTCCTTAATATGATACGAATTCAATACAATAACGGCCTTAAACACTTTTGTCAAAGTACTAAAGAGCATAAACACAACACAAAATGTTAAAACAAAATATAGCATATGATGTTTTACCTATTGGTTTTTATCTATCATTCTAATAGTATCATAAAGATAGATATACATGACTAAAATGGTGTAGTTACATATCATAAATTCTCACAATATCAAAAAAAAAAAAAAAAAAAAAAAAAAAAAAAAAAAAAAAACCACACCAGTGGTAGCGAAAGGAAAAAGAAACAATACCATTTGGTCGGACACCATTATTACATATCTTCACCGACCTATACCACTCATTATACCCCTCGTAAATGCATAAACACTATAGCTTTTTAAAACTTGACCTATACCAATCAAAATTTATGTCGATTCATTCAGGCATGTTAACAAACATTTGTGTGCAACCTTAAAGCCAAACATAAACACCAAAAGTCTAGAGTCTATGTAACAGATAAACTTTGTTTCAAAGAGTTGACGTGCAAAGAAAAGCACACAAAAAAACCTAAACTAATCAACTTTGCTCAAATTATATATCAAATTTTCATTCACTGCTCATATCTGAAGAGTAATGAAACTTTTTATAATTTCCTTTTTTTATTTCCATTTAGGCATTCTTTGTGTTCATCAAACAAATAGAGCATTTATATCCCCTTAAATTTATATTGAATGCCCATTGTTTTTGTCAAATAATTAATAAAAAAATAAGAGTTCAAAGGCATTTGCTAAATACACCAAGATAATTAGCTAATCATTGGCTTGGCTTGTATTTATTAGTGTTACTTAATTAGCTAACATTGGCTAGTATTTATTATTGTTACTTAATTAGCTAACATTGACTTGTATTTATTAATAACTACATAATTAATGAGATAAAGCAAAGAAATTGAAGACTTTGATGTCATTTTTTTTTTGTTATTACCTTTGTGTTGTACGACTTTTTCTTAAGGTTCACGTTTTTGGTCGAAGATCGTGTGGGTACGAGCTTGTTGTTGTTTTTGTATTTTTTTTATTTCCTTATTTTTTATATACATACATATGTATTTATATATAAGTGAACAAGTAAAACAATATTTATTGAAAATAAATAATTAAAAATACAATATATAGAATGTTACATAATTATTTTGTTAGGTCAATATTTTCCGGAATGCGATAATAATATTCGCGAAACACGTTTTGACGACTAACATATGTGTCCTCCCATCAAGATGCATTTCCACTTTTATATGTAATCCAAAGTGGATGAGTTAACGGTAATGGACAACCTTCGCGTAGTGTCGCTTTAATATAATGGTTACCATTCACATGAACAATCACAATTGTCTCATGTGGTTCCGATTGGGGTGGACTCGACCAAAGCGGAAAACTCGTAGTGCATCCTCCGACATTTCTTGCATGCGTTAGACTTATAACAACTCTTTTATATGTTGAGGCAATAACCAAACCCGTGTTTGGCATTTCCATCCACTTTCCAGCTTTTTTTACGGTCTCATAAATTTTTTTATAACCGCTCGTTCCAAATATATACTTGTATTTCTGTAGGTTAAAATCTAACTCCTGCACCAAATCAGACCGAATACGACGCCACTGATCTTGAGGGAGACCGAGAGAGACAGTGACATATCAAAATCCGCAATTTCCATCACCTATGACATCTTGTAAATCTGTAACATAAGGATGGAAAATATGTGGAAGTTTTTTCAAAAATATTTCCGGAACGCGTTCCGGAACGCCTTTCATGGACGATTGGCTCACATATGAACTATGTCTCGGAGGTTGGTTTAAGTCCAGGAACACGTCACGTGCACGTGTTTCATAGTTCGAGTATGAACTATGTCTTGGTGGTTCCTTGTTCAAGTCTACCCCGAAAAACTTGGTTGAATGACTACTTTTACTAGGAACTTGAATTATCGGATCAGCACACTTCTTTTTTTGTTGTTTCTTGCTTGGTCGTCCACGGGGATTTTTTTTAACCGCGGGTTCTTTAATTAGAAGTGCACTTGGATTGCTTATACAACCTAGCTTTCTTAAGAAACTCATTGTTCCTACATTGGACTGCTTGTTAAAATTTTCTTTAAAAATGTGTAAGTCATTGTCACATTGAATATCTTCATCTTCCAAGGGTTTTGACCATGAAACATCTAGTGTCCTCCAAAAGATATCAATTGACTCCAAGGGGATATACTCACCTGCAATAAAATAATAAAAATTGTGGTTAATATTTTTAAAAAAACCAAGACATCAAAAAGTTAATCAAATAACAATAGTTATATATGCTGACCTGAAAATAAGTACGCTGACAGTACGCAAGCACATGGTAGCCCACAACTCTTACGAACTTGACAACCACACATTGAGTATTCGAACTCAGGATCATTCAATCGATGAACTTCTCCTAAAATCATATCAAGGGCTTCATTTGAAACAAAACCCTGTAATAAGTTGAAACACGAAATATTATGTTGATGATAACGAAAGATTCTGCTTCTTTCAAAGCTTTCGTTGATTGCCGTAACTTGAGACTGCACGATCTCATTGATACATCCCATAAATTGCTCTAAGCTATGTTTTTTATGTTTCAAGTATCTTTTTAACTTAGCGTGTTGGCTCTCAACTCTGTTTGTTGTGCGATTGTTAAAGTTGAAAGATACGTTAGTCCATGCAAACACAAACCGTTCTTTATGATTTTTTAACCATTGTTCGGTTACATAACTTAAAACACCTGAAACGTTTAAAAAAATAATAAGGTGATGTAGCAAAAAAATATAAAAAGAAATTTAAAATATAAAATAATATAATATTAAATGTAAAATAGAGAAAAAGGTACGTGGATATTCTTCGAGGACTGACTGAAGTTGCTTGTAGTTCTCCAAGTACGAAATATACGTTTGAGAATCTTCCAGTGAATTCCATGCTGAAATAAATGATTCCCAATCTTGTTTCTTCTTGATCGCTGGCCTACAATTCTTAAAAATATTCTGGCTAATGTGCCATCTACAAAGTAACTGTGTAGCATTTGGAAAAACTTTTTCGCATGCATTCATCAGAGCCAATTCTCTGTCCGTGATTATAACACGTGGATGCATGCGCTCGTTAAGTGTCAACTTTAAGCACTCTAACACCCACGTATAGTTTTTCGTTTTTTCTTCACTTATAAAGGCAAAGACTATACAAAATGTCTTGTGTGTTGAAGTTACTCCAACTATCTCCACAAAAGGCATATTATACTTGTTTGTCTTATATGTAGCATCTATTATCACCACGTGTGAGAATGCACGCCATATATTAAAGGATGTCGGGTGAACAAAAAATAGAGCTTCCAACTGATTCGTAACATCATTTGTCAAAAAATCATGAACATAACCATTAGAGTGTAAAAGAGACATAAGAACCTGCGTTGAAATTTTCATAATTAATTTTCCTTTTATTTATTGAAAATAAATAAACCAAAAAATATATAAGAAAAAAATATTAAAATAGTTGTGTAATGTTTTACCTGCATCTTTGAGTGTTTTCCAACTCTTCCGGCCTTGCGAATTTTCGCTTGTGCATTATATATATCTTTGACTGTTGACACATTATCCTTATTTCACGCCTTTATTATTGACAATATGTCATGTGGCTCCACATTTTTCTTTGTCAAATCTTCAACCCATTGATATTCTTCACTAGACAATCGTCTCGCATATGGATGCCCCTCCATATTTCGTGCAGGAGAATGATTATGTTTTTCACATATCACACTCATCAACCAACCATCATGCATACTTGAATACTTTCCTACCAACTGGAATGGACAATTAATCTTTTTGGTAGCGGAGTTTTTACTTGTTTCCTTTGGTTTATATTCACCACCACGATCACACATAAGCGTGACTTCATAGAAAAAACCACTTTCGTTCGTGTATGATTTTTGAGTTACAATAATGTAACCAAGAGAGCGTGCCTTAGTTTGCGCCCAAGCTTTTAATTCTTCATGAGATTTAAACACCTAAAATTAATTTTCTTTTTGTTAATGAAAATGTACTCTTTTAAATGAATAACATAAACTTATAAATTATTATCTATGACATAAAATAAGTGTACCTCACGAGTAAAAAATGGGGATGTCTCTACAAAAAAATCATCACTTTCACTTGGGTTGTTGTTTCTATTAAAAAATGACATTCTTTATATATGCAAAATAAAAATCGCTCCTGCAATAAAATATAAATAATAGTTAGATGGACATAAAATAACAATAATAGTTATAAAAACTTGAAAAATAATAATAATAATAATAAGTAGAGAGAACAAAAGAAAAGAAAAAAAAAACAACGATGCATAAAGGTTGATGCATAAAGGTTCCTGCATAAAAAGTCATAAACAAAAAATAATTATATAACCATCTCTCTCTTTCTCCTAGATCTAAACATCTCTCTCTCACACTTCATCTTTTTTCTCTAGATGTAAAATCCTCTTCACCAAAAACAACTATATTACCACCACCACCTACACCAACTGACCACAACCACAAATGACCCACCCCAACTCCGTCTTCCAAACCAAACGCCCCACCCCAGCCTCTCGTTGTCAACAACAGCAACGAATGAGGTGGGACACGCGCTGTGGGTTTACCGACTCGTGGTAACCTCGTGGTCAACAACAGCCACGAATGAGAAGTTCTCGTTGTCAACAACAACAATGAATGAAGAGGATTCATCAACAGCCCCTCGTGGTTTTTTGACTGGGTCGTGGTAACCGACTCGCTGTTTTTTGACTGGGTTTACCGACTCGTGATTTAACCACGTTGGAGGGACACGCACTGCCGGATGAGGAGGGACACGCGCCGCCTGTTAGTGGGTTTACCGACTCGTTGGTAACCTCGCCGGATGAGGATGGATGTTTTGAAAGTTGTTTTTGGAAGTGAGGGCTGTTTGGAAGGGTTGTTCGCTCGTGTGAGGCTGTTAGGGAGTGCCGTTTGAGTCTTCGATTTGTGCAAGTGTTTGCAATGTATAACTTGTAAAAAGTAATACAATCTTGGTTATTGCCAGAAACATATCTGGAAAGAATTTTGCTAAAAAAAAAGAGTTATACCTTTAGATTGTATGCATTGATGTTAAATTGAAATATGAGATTAATATGAGTTAAGTATATTTGAAATCAGAATAAGCCATTTAAATGCATGAATAATTTTGGTTATAGTGTATTTAATTTAGTTAGTTACTTGTTAAGAATGTATAAGTAAATTTTGTAAGTTTCAAAAAACTGAGAAATAGGACTCTAATGTATAATAAAAATTGTTAAAACCTATGTTGACCATATCAGTCAAACAACACTAATTCTCATATCTGAAGAGTAATGAAACTTTTTATAATTTCCTTTTTTTATTTCCATTTAGGCATTCTTTGTGTTCATCAAACAAATAGAGCATTTATATCCCCCTTGTTATGAATAAGAATTGAGAGAGTGAAAAATATTCTTCAATTTATCAATAATGTTAAGGAATACAAAGGGTATATATAAGATACTATTAGGGTAAAATCCTAATATCTAGTTGGGCCATGGGCCTCTTATTAGTTATATGGACATCCACAAATAATGATCCATAACACTCCCTCTTGGATGTCCATATTGTTAATATGCTTAGGAAATGCTGCCTCATTAAAAACCTTGTCAGGAAAACCCAGTGGGACAAAACCATGACTAAGGGAAAAAGAGTGCAGCGTGTATTATCTCCCTCTGATGACTATATCAGTTGAGCTCTTTGAGTCGACGCATCCCAATGTTGTGACTTAGTTTCCTAAATATTGATGTAGGAAGTGCCTTGGTAAATAGATCCGCCAAATTGCTGCTTGAACGAACTTGTTGAATAATAATATCACCATTCTTTTGTAAGTCATGATTGGAAAAGAACTTTGTCAAAATATATTTTGTCTTGACGCATTTGATGTAACCTTCCTTGAATTAAGCAATGCATGCTACATTATCTTCATACAAAATTGTTGGTACCTCCTTTCCAGAATTTCTAAATTGTTGGATGAACTATCCGCGATTGTTTGCTTTGCCGAACGTCATGAAATTTCACTATCATCACTCGTGAGTATGTATCCACTTTAAGACTGAACACTGTTAGGACCAAACATATATCCTGCATCTTTAAAACCAACTAAACTTGTTTTGATGGGTTAGTAAAATATAAACCCACATTTCTTGTACCTTAAAGATATTGAAACATTTGTTTTACTCCATTTGAGGATTATGCCTCGTTAAAACCTTACTAGATAAAACCCTGTGGGACAAAATTCTTGTGAAGGAAAAAAAATACATAAATCCTTTATACGCTCGGGGATGTTGCCTCATTAAAAACCTTGCCGGAAAACCCTGTGGGGACAAAACCATGGTCAAGGGAAAAAGAGTGCAACGCGTATCTTCTCTCCCCTTGATGATCACATCACTTAATCTCATTGAGTGAAATGCACATTCAAGTGTCTTGATAGAATCACGTGAATAAATATTCTCTACATGTTATTTTCATATCCATTTTAAGGATTAAAATACGTCATACATCTCATACAAGTACATCCGTGTAATTCACATATACATATTTTAGTATGACACATTTAAATCGATATTGTGATCATCATCTTTATAAATCAAGGGGTCTTTCTTCATCATGCGACCTTATAAACATGAGCGTCATTTATTCGTATGAAGATATGTAGCATCTTTCTTTAGCTTTCATGATGCATAATGATTACATCTTTAAGATGTTCAATTCATAAGCTAAGACAAGCTCCATCTTTTTGTTTCAATTTCAACTTCTATGCATTTAATCGCCTTTACAATCATAAAATCAAATTGTATGAAACTTAAAACATATTCACATCTAGATCTCTTTATAAAGTTTCATGGGCTAACAAAATTCTTTATTTGGCACAATACTATACACTAAGGCGATTATAACATAATTGCCAAACACATGAATAATTCAATACAATCAAGTAGTTTCTCGAGAACTTTTCTTATATGCTCTAAATATCGCTAGCATGCTCAATGCATTTTATATGCTATAATGAAATCTCAATAACACATGAGCTCTATTAATTAACTTTTAGACGCATATCGATTAGTTATTACATTGCCAGACTTATAAATATTATTTACATTATTAGATCCACCATATGAGAACATATCTCCTAATAATCATTTACATGTCTTTACGAAAGTATTGCGTGCCATTAGTTATGCCTTATATACCAAAATTTCAATACTTTAATTTCACTTTCTCATAAAGATCAACGCATATCTAATAATTTTACACATTCATATATACAGACTTCAAGTCCCATTAACCATATCTCTTCACAAGAGATTTTAATCTTTCATTAGCTCTTTGCGTCTTTACTTCTTTTGGCCATTCACTTATACATCTGCACTTCATGCAGGTATTGCTTCCATGATCCTCACCATGATTATAGCGCTATCTATTATATTTTCATAATCATTACCATGCCCATTATCATATACAATAGTACTATCGACGTCGATTCATTACTTTTCGATTCCACACATTACTAGACATTATATATCGTTTATTGAGATCTCATAGCTTTTCATGTACCCGGGGTTTTTCAATAACCTTCATGTCTAGTGTCTCTTGACTATTATAGGGTCTTATTACCTCGATTTGACCATCTTTATTTTCTTGCTCCATTTTAGCTAATCATTCGAGGACTTTTATTTGGAATCGATTAGTCTATCATGATGCAGTCATACCATAGACTCACTACCAATCATTGGTTTTAATGATGGGACACACATTATAATTGGAGCAATAGCAGCTTAATATGATCTAGTCAATTTCTTTAGGTCACTAAACATGTCTGGCATTTACTAAATCTGAAATATAAATTGTCCCTTGAACTTCATGTTCATATTTATTAGTGTGAGGATCAACATTTAAAATATCATAATTCATTCCATATCCCTCGCTGCTCATTCTCTCCCCCTGAATGAATTATCCATTTCAACATCCCATTGTTGTGCGTTGTGGTGGATTTACAAGAAACATATACCGCACATTTACAAAATTCTTATATGGGAAACATATGATTCGTGACCAAAACCATTCTAATGGGGAGGATTCATTATAAATTGCTGGCAAGATGCGAATTCATATTTTATAACATGCCCCATAAACTAAGACTTTTGTTCTCGTAATATTATTGGCTTTGCAATCAACTGAACGTTTAATAAACGTTTCAACAAAAGCAATTCGCGTATGAACATGAACTACTTTTATGTTCAACACTTATTCCAATAATCGCCCAATACTTGAAAGTATTCACCACCATTTCCAAATATACAATTTAGAAACCATGCTCGCATTTTATAAAACGAGCCATTAATCACACTAACCTTTAGTTGCGTCTTTTATGATCATTTTGACGATGCATCGATTTTAAAACTCAAAATGATCCACATGGCGGATATATAGGCCTACATACACCCCCTTTGTATTTTTTTCCAGAACCTTATAAGGTAAAGTCCTTACCTTAATATGGTGGTGATATATGAACAATTAACTTCCATTCCATTGAGAACAATCAAAACTGTCTTTGAAAAAAAACTTATGGTTCTTCTTCTATACATTTCGCATCATCATTGACCCGGAATGGTCTAACCGGTCATGCTACTCAATAAAATAATATTGGCTCAGAAACTCTAGTTATGACCACGTGTGCTTCGATTGCACTTGGCTTAAATCTAAAGTCAAATAATATGAAAAACCTATATATGAGCTCTTTCATAGCTTTTACATAGTGTAATATAATACTCTGTTAGCTTATAGCATCATTAAACAAGAAACACATCTTTTTACCGGTGAAGTTGCATAATTTTCTTAACACATATATACCACTAAGTCATTCAATAAAGGGGTTTCGTATAAGCAAATAAAGCCAAATTTAATAATGTACGCCAAATTTAATAAAATTGTATTACCGAGTAATAGATAATGTACGCATGTATGACAGACAAAGTGACATAATTAAAGTCAGGGCATCTTATTTAATTTGACAGATTTAATAATATTTCTTCTGTCAACAATAAGCATCAATTCAGTGTAAAATATATTCTCATAAGTAACCTTATCTTCACATGAATTACTCCGTACCAAGTAACCATATAGTTGAGTTTATCATCAACTTAAAATCTTACGAAAATAGGTGATATCATTAATGTCTATTCATAGAGGGTATCAAAACATTTTTTGGTGAAATTATCGCAATTAAACAACTTTGAGTTTGTTTTGCAAGATGCATTACTTACTTTGTTAATTATGTGTTAGTGACTACTTTCACATGTGTGTGCCATCCATATATCGCTTTAATGCATATCAATGTAAATATTACGGAGTACTTGCTATCAGACTTTAAATAAATTAACTAAAGCTAGTGGAAGATCATGCCAATATGAAAACGCATACGCAAAACTTGACGTCATAGTTCACTTTACAAAACAAGTTAATACTGAGAAATTATATAGTGATTTTGGTTTCAAATATTGTTCAACTAACAATCTAACTCATAAATAATTAAAGTGAACAAGTTTAACCACATATGACAAATGCAAAACACGTACATATATACGTAACATCTTTAACTCTTAATAATTTGTTTCATTACTTTAAATATATTCAGTCATTTACTCATATTCCTCAACTTATAGTATACCAATATGTAAGTTCTTCTGATATGTACGATTTGCACAAAACTAATCAATTAAAGAATAAGCATTATGAAACATAATTATCTAAAGACTGTTTTCTAGTTTTAGACATAAGCTCTAGCATCTTAAATCCAACACGTAAACCAAAATTATACTCCATTACATATTGTTAACGGATAAGATGTAGAAACACGTATATAAAGTAGAGTAAGTTTTGTGTTAATTCATAACCAAACTTTATAAATATAGTATATCATATGCATAGCTCCAGCCATATAAATATCATCTTACCAGCCATCGTTTTTAAGTGTACGTTTCATCAACTTGATAAAAATCAGTTATGATGAAAGACTATATCCTAACAATACATGTGAGTTAATTCAATATATCAAACAAAACTCATAAAATAATGCTAAAGTAAAGTAGATAGTAATCTAATTAACATGTCCAACAACTATATGAAGTATTTAACCGTTTGCATGTGTTCACGAGGTACAAGACTAAAAACCCATATGTACCGCAATAACAACAACGTGTAAAACTGTAAACCATTCAAGATGATAATGTTTGTTAACACGTGATCATATATTATAAGTACAAATACACTGAATACTTATATATGACTTTTAATTTATATGTGTCGGACAATTCTTCACTTTCACCAAAAAGTAACAATTTTTTTTTTTTTTTTTTTTTTAAAATTAATCCATGTATACTCACATCTTGCAAAAACTAACATCTAGTTGTATATTAGGCAAATAAGTACAACATCTTCAAAGAAACAGGACTAATAACTATTTTTCTTTTCACTCGTTAGCAAATCTGTTCGAGGTTATTATTAAAACTACTATGTACTTGCATTTTTTTTTTCTTTTAAATTTCTTTTTGATTCTCTTCGAATTATCATCGGTTAGTTACTTTGTCTACCTAGAGAAATATGACCAACAATTATAGATTATCTAAAAGCCCATAACTTTTGTGTAGATCAATGTAAACAATATATGATATCATGCAAGAACTCGATAACACATAGAAAATAACATGGTTATAGAATCAACTCAAGTCTAAAAGATACAAGACAATCAATCCTTTGACAAAAGCTATAATAGCTTGAGCGTCGTATATAAGAAAATTAATAATTTTCAGAGATTATGTAAAACCGATTTTTATCATAAACTATTATATATGAATTACTTTCTTGGCTTCTTTTTCTCTTTTGTTAAACCAATAAAAGGTTGTCCCTTCATTGGTTTTAATCACTTTATAGTATTTATATAATAGTAGTAACTAATTTGGCATACATATACTCAATCCAATGGCATATACTAACAATAAACAAGTGCGATTAATAGGTAAAAAGGTTGGAAACGTACCTGTATCCATGATCTAGTATATTAAGTAGAATGGTTCGATGAGTAAAATTACGAATCGAAAACCACATCATTAGAGCGTGCTGATAACGTGTTATGAATAAGAATTGAGAGAGTGAAAAATATTCTTCAATTTATCAATAATGTTAAGGAATACAAAGGGTATATATAAGATACTATTAGGGTAAAATCCTAATATCTAGTTGGGCCATGGGCCTCTTATTAGTTATATGGACATCCACAAATAATGATCCATAACACCCCTCAATTTATATTGAATGCCCATTGTTTTTGTCAAATAATTAATAAAAAAATAAGAGTTCAAATTAAGACTAAATTTGAACTTTAAGAATTGTTTTACCAACGAGTAACACGCATGGTCTCTTGGTGTAAGCTTTGGATAATATGAGATTTAAAATTAGGTTTTGTATAATGGGCTATTATCAGAATTTAAATTAAAAACTATTTTTTATTTGTGGCATCATTTAATAATAATAGTTTTTTTAATTGCATTGACCAATAGAATTGGTCCACCTAGTCAAAGATTACATCAACATAAAATTTATTTTAATAGTATCAGTGGCGGAGCTAGAAATTTTTTTTTGGGAAGGCCGAAACAAAAATTTTCCGAAAAAACATTAGATGGAAGGGCCGAGATGAAAAAACTAATTTTTTAACACATAAAATCGCGAAAAGATACACTAACGGGCTTAGGTCTCTAAACCGAGCCCTTGAGTAGTATTAATTGATTAATAGATAGATAAGGAAAAAAAAAAAAAAACTGCTATATATACATAATCAACGTTGTTGCAAACAAAACAAATGATGCATGATTCTAGTAGTACAACAAGATGCAGACCTCTAAACCGAGCGCAACACATTAATTCAATTAAATGTTAATTCCACATAGTAGTTTTAAGAAGCATCACTTCCTATCGGGAATATATTTTTTCAACCAAATTAATATAGGTACCATCTTGTTTTTATACATGAAAGCAGTAATCAGCATGGTCAATGCCCCCATAGTCATCGTAGTTTTTAGGGTCCATCTTGTAATACTACAACATAAGAAGAAAAAGAAATTTTTAGATAATATACAACATATGATACAATCGAATAAAATTGTATTATGGTACGTACATGGAAAACAATTTAATCAGCTACAATAAGCATATAAAACATATCTTAGAGCAATGTAAAACGAAACGCAGTACCAACGCTAAGACCCTGGAAATGGAAATAATGCCTTAACTGCGTTGTTTTGTTGCCACATAGGGCGAATTCGCGTTAATACGTTATTACTCCCAGCCTTCTAAAAGATAATTACATGCAGAATACTTTGTGTGGCACAAGCCTCGCCAAGAGGTTTCATGCATATGTCTGTCAAAGAAAGCAATGATCCGTATAATTTGCTCGAATTCCGTCTACCTATCAAAATAATGTAACTTATGGATTGCTGAGCACAAGAACCAATTTATTTCGGCATGCCTACTCCAAACAAATATATCAACTTGATATCGATCCGTCAAACGTATTGAGAAGTCAGAATACGTCGTTTGCATTGAACACCCCAAAACAGAATATAAAGATTACAAGAGATTATTCTAGAGTCTAGGGATGGGCTAGGCCATACAATGGGCCATAATGAAACATTATTAAGCTATACAGAATATCATCTAATACGCCCCCGCAGTTGGAGCGGGAGGAGGCCGAACGCTCAAACTGGATCTAAATTCTTCAAACAAAGCAGAGGGAAGACCCTTTGTGAAGATATCAGCGTACTGGTAGCGAGATGGAACATGTAACACGCGCACTTGACCAGCAGTAACCATGTCACGAACAAAATGTATGTCTATCTCAATATGCTTCGTGCGTTGATGTTGAACCGGGTTTGCAGACAAATAAATGGCACTAACGTTATCACAATAGACAAGTGTAGCAGATGATAGTGGAGAATGTAACTCACGAAGCAGATTACGAATCCAAGCAGTCTCAGCGACAACATTAGCAACACCCCTATATTCAGCCTCGGCACTGGAGCGGGAGAGAGTGTGCTGACGTTTTGATGACCAAGACAGTAAATTATCACCGAGAAAAACGCAGTAACCTGAAGTGGACCTCCGTGTGGAAGGGCAACCTGCCCAATCAGCATCTGTATAACCAACAAGAGAAGTAGTAGAGGAGGAGTATAAATGAAGACCAAACTCCAGAGTCCCCTGAACGTATCGCAAGATACGTTTGAGAGCGGCAAAGTGAGGCTCCCTCGGATCATGCATATAAAGACAGATCTGTTGGACTGCATATGAAATATCCGGGCGTGTAAAGGTGAGATACTGAAGACTACCTGCAAGACTACGATACAAAGTAGGATCATGAACTGGAACACCTTCTGGACCCAATTTGGAGTCTGTGTCAACGGGAGTCCGAGAAGGGTTACAGTTGGTCATGTGAGCGCGCTCAAGGAGCTGGAGAGCATATTTCCTTTGAGACAAGAACAATCCTGTAGTGTGACGAACAGCTGAGATGCCAAGAAAATAATTAAGAGCCCCAAGGTCAGTCATGTCAAACTCACTGTGTAATAAACCAATAATCCGTTGGAGAAGGGCACTAGATGATGCGGTAAGGATAATGTCATCCACATATATAAGTAAATAAGCAACCTCAGAACCATGTCGATAAATAAATAGTGAGGAATCACATCGACTGTGGTAAAATCCAATCCGTGTGGCAAAACCTGCAAAACGCTGAAACCAAGCACGAGGTGCTTGTTTCAGTCCATATAGGGATCTCTGCAAAAGACAAACATGGTGAGGGTATCGAGAATCAACAAACCCCGGTGGTTGGTGCATATCGACAGTCTCAGATAAATCTCCGTTAAGAAAGGCATTCTTAACATCCAGCTGATGAATAGGCCACTTGCGAGAGACAGCAAGACTAAGAACAGTGCGGATGGTGGCCGGTTTCACAACCGGACTAAACGTCTCATCACAATCAACACCAAGTTGCTGACTACTACCATTAGCAACCAAACGAGCCTTATATCGGCTCAAAGTACCGTCAGCATGAAATTTATGCTTAAATAACCACATCGAGCGGACCACATTAACACCAGATGGCCTCGGTACAAGAATCCAAGTATCATTTTTAATTAACGCATTATACTCATCATACATAGCATGATTCCACTGAGGAACCTTTAGAGCAAGGAAAGGTGATTTAGGTAAAGGAGAAATAGAGGAAGTATGTAGGGATAAACGTTCAAGTGGTTTGACAATGCCCAATTGAGACCGAGTGACCATGCGGTGAGTTCTGGAGGGTTCACTAGTAGGTTGTGGTGAGGAGTCGTTGGTATCGAGGGCCGGAGGCTGGGTAACAGGGGGTGGGGAAGTTTGGTTAAGCTGTGGTTGGGTTGTTGTTGTTGGGCTTGAGGGGGAGTCCGAAGTAGGTGAAAGTGTGGATGTAGGAGATTGGATGTTGGGTGGCGATATGTGTTGAGCCGAGGTAGGTGTGTGGTCATGGGTTGTAGGAGCTGTGTGGTTATTTAGGATGTGGCTTAGGATAGGAGTATGTGCGGGTTCCAGAAACGTATACGGGGGTGGGGTATTGGGGGTCATTGAGCGATAAGGGAATTGGGTTTCATCGAATGTGACATGTCGGGAAATAATTATCTTGTTTGTTTCCAGGTTTAGGCAACGGTAACCACGGTGATAGGAGGGGAAACCCAAGAAGATGCACGGGGTGGCGCGTGGAGCAAGTTTATGAGGTGAGTGGAGGTGAGGGTAGCAGAGGCATCCGAAAATGCGCAGACGGGAATAGTCGGGTTCTTTGTGGAAAAGTCTTGTGTAGGGAATTTCGTTGTTAATAGCGGTTGAAGGTAGGAGGTTAAGGAGGTAAGTAGCCATGTGAAGAGCCTCGACCCAGAAGGAGGGTGGTAGATGTGCTTGAAAGAGAAGAGTATGAATGACATTATTGATGGTGCGTATCATTCGTTCTGCCTTGCCATTTTGTTGAGAGGTTTTCGGGCAAGAAAATCGAAATTGAATGCCATGTTTGGCAAATAGGGTGTGTAGTTGATTATTGTCGAACTCACCACCATGATCACATTGGAAACTCTTGATTTCACATTTGAATTGATTTTTAACGTAATTACGAAAATGTAAAAACTTATTGAACATGTCAGATTTAGAGCGAAGAGGGTATATCCATAAATAGTGAGAGAAATGATCGAGAAAAAGAACATAATATTTAAAGCCACTAGAACTAATAATTAGAGAAGTCCATAAATCAGAATGGATAATATCAAAGCAATGTTCAACACTAGAATCTGAACTATGAAAGGGAAGCTTTACATGTTTGCCAAGTTGACAGGCATGGCAAACATGTGTAGACTTGTCTTTATTACATGAAATAAAATGACGAGAGGTAAGGGTGCGTAGCACATCGTCACCGGGGTGACCGAGACGTTGATGCCACATGGAGGAACTGGTGGAGACAAAAGCAGCAGGGAGAACAGATGGCTTGGTGACTGGATAAAGATCACCCGAATTGTCACATCGTAGGAGGATATGGCGAGTCAAGAAATCCTTCACAGAAAAACCAAATGCGTCAAATTCGATAGTACAATTATTATCCCTAGTAAATTGGCGAACAGAAATAAGGTTTTTAATTATATTAGGTGTGACAAGGACATTATGAAGGTGTAAAGGGCGATGAGCTGAAGGAATAATGCTATGGCCAGTGTTTGTGACGGGAATGGAATTACCATCACCAACATGTACAGATGGATATAAGCGTTTATTAAAAAGTGTACTTAAATTACTTGCATTAGAATTTAAATGGGAAGACGCACCTGTGTCCATATTCCATGTCGGGTCTTGTAAGGTCATAGTGCTAAAGGCAGCCGGAAGAGAGGTGGCTTGGGACGGGTACGAGCCGGGTGCGGGTCCGAGAATACTATTGTTGGATGCGGGCTGTGGATAGTGGGCCTGGTATATGGGCTGTTGGGGAAGTGTTGGTGATGCGTATGGCTGTTGTGATGCATAAGGGGGTTGGGCTAATGTTGGGCCATAAGTCTGTGGTGGATAGAAGGAGGGTGTGGTACGGCTGTTGGGCTGGTGGCCCAAAGGTGGGGGTTGTTGGTGGGGTTGACGGGCACTGTACGAACCAAGTGCCCAATTACTATATTTTTGGCCAGTGTAAGTATTACCAGACCTTCGACTATTGCTAGTGTCACCTGTTTTATTTTGTATACCAATTCTGTTACGGTGATCGTGTATGAATTTACACCGATCACCGAACTTACACATGCCCTTATTGAAATGATTACATAACTGTGGAATGGATTGAGGCTTAGGGGTACCTTTTTGTCCCGATTGGTTTGTGGCCAAAAGAATGGTAGGAGATGATGAGCTGCTATCGAATGTGGTGGCTGAGTTGGTTGAGTCATTCAATGTAGACTCCTCAAGAAGTACCATGTTCCGTGCTGTCTCGAAGGTTGGTAGGGGTTCCTTGTGTCGTATGATACGAGCAATGCCCTTAAACCGTTCATCAAGCCCATTAATAGCGTACATAACAAGGTTTTTGTCACTAACCTTTTCACCAAGATTTTGTAGACGATCCGCCATGGCCTGTATCTTGGTGTAATATGCATTAATAGTGAGGCTGCCAAGTTTGATGGATCGGAGTTCATTATCAAGGGTTATAGCACGAGCATCTTTGTTGTCGTGAAAAAGGTCTTTGATGTGGTCCCATAGAGCTTTTGCGTTGCCGGGTGTTGTGACGACTTGGTCTTGGAGAGACTCATCTAACGTGCCTAGTATCCAGACCTTGACGAGGTCATCCTGTTTGAGCCATTCGGGGTCGGTGTTACTGGTAGCGGTTCCCTCAATATGGGGCTTTAATCCGAGGCTTCCAAGATGGATTTTTAGGAAAGAACTCCATGAGTTGTAATTGTGTTTGTCAAGGCTTAGCTTGATGGGAACATTAAATGGTACAATTTTGGTATGAGATGTGGGTGTGGGATTGATAACTTCATCACCAGCCATGGATGTCGGCTAGAGGTATTAGGGTATGAGTAGCAGATCGTGAGGATTGAGGGGGGAGGGAGGATAGTCGGTTATGAGATCCGACTTATGAGGAGAAGAAAAGGAATGATGGCTCTGATACCATATTGAGAAGTCAGAATACGTCGTTTGCATTGAACACCCCAAAACAGAATATAAAGATTACAAGAGATTATTCTAGAGTCTAGGGATGGGCTAGGCCATACAATGGGCCATAATGAAACATTATTAAGCTATACAGAATATCATCTAATAAAACGAAGAGTACCTTTTGTTGTATCTGGAAAAACAAATATTGCGGGTGAATAATATCAAGTACATATTCATGTTTGTATGTAACAAAGATACACATCATTAACAATAAATATAACTCGTTAACAATTAATCATTAATATTATTGATATATGATTGATGATGATTGAGTTTGTTTATGGATGTAAAATTGATGATTTTAATGATTAATAATGAGCTACTGTTTCATTTTTAAAAGAGTTTGTAAAGAGTAGATCATTTTCACAAAAGGTTTAGGAGACTTTTTTTCCCTCCAACTCTCTGTTAGGATTTGCAGTCGTCGGTATTATTATTATTATTATTATTATTATTATTAATTTTTTTCCAATGTGGTATGCATAATAATTTTTTTTTCCAATGTGGTATGCATAATAAAAAGAAAAACTAATAAAATTATTTGAATCTGAAAATTTATTCTAAAAATAATGTATTTTGTATTCCACTACTAAAACTGGTCCGAACTTTTAACAAGATTAAGTTAATTTTTATATTGTTTGTTTTCCTGATTTCGATTTGCATGAACCAAATTATTAAACAATTAAAATGTTAAATATATATTTCAATGCAACTTTCATTTATGAAGAAATGAGCCGGCATTTTGTGTAAAGCAGCCCAAAATATAAATGTTCGTATGGGCCTAGTCGATCCAATATAAGTGTACTAGGCTACCAATTTTTATTATTGGGCTATCTACTTATGCCACGTAAAACTATAGGCTTATAGAGTGTTTGAATGAGCTTGTTTCATAAGTTTGTGAGTTTTGGATCATAAAATTTTCATAAGTCCATAGACTTGTAAAATAAAATAAGCTAATCCTAACACCCATCAAAATAAAAGAGAATGTAGTATATCTTTTAATAAAAATATTTTGTTTGGTAAATCAAAGGACTCTTGTCCCAGCGGTATGTGAGTGACCTATCAACTTAGGGATTGTGGGTTCAAAAAAAAAAAAAAAAAAAAAAAAAAAAAAAAAAAAACTGAGGTTGTGGGTTCAAATCTCGTTGAAGACATGCGAGATAGGTGGTGTAGGTCGTGAAAATTTTCCGTTCTAATTTTTTTTTTACTTGGTCACATTTTTTATTCATCGTACTATCTTATAATGCATAAATGCCTATTTAAATTAGAAACTCTTTAAATTTAGCATTGTTTATTATAGTAAGATTCAATAGTTTGCACATAATTAAAACACAATTAATGTGGTCAAGATATTTAATGTAGTCAATTAATTAATTGGTTAATAATTAAAATTAATGTAGTTATTAAAATACCTCTTACATAAGAAATAAAAATTATCACGCATATTGTACAACCAACTCAAACACAATTATTAAATGTCATTAATACAAATAATAAAGCACGGTATACAAATATTCAAGTCCGAACGGGCAATGGGCCAAAAAGGCTCGAGCACGAACGGGCACGGTCAAAATAGGCCATGAGATAAACGAAATTCTTGGTATCCATAAATTTAAATTGTTAAAAAGAACATAATAAACAAAAATTCATGATTCACGAGAAAATTTTATTTCAGGATGCTGGTCTATGATAACTTACTCTTCATATGTCTTGAACATTACAGAATATGCATGGGTACTTAAGTATTTTCTAATAATGTAAAAGTTCAACTTTTAATAACTATTAATAAGCGTTAAATGCAAACTTAATTTTATTTAGCATTAAGTATGATTTGTTACATTTATTACATGATTTCGGTATGAGAATTGATTGGCACATATAAAAAATTTATTGGGACACTCAATGTACAAACAATTAAAACAATTTATATTTACGGTATAACTATTTAATGCATTATTTGGAGTGTCTCAATCAAATATGAGAGTGTGCAAATCACCTCCCTTTGGATATTGATTAGTTTGTCATAACACTTCAAAAATGTTTATCTATATATACCGAGACAACACAATTGATGTTGATCCATAAAGATTTTACTAAGCTTATTTGGTTTTGCATTGTAATCTACGAAATCATGGTTCAAATAAAGATATTTTTCTTGGTCACATTGTTGTTTCTCACCTCTGGTAATTTACTCTTCATATATGTCTACTTTCCATATGTTTTGAAAATTATTGCTAATGAAATTTGTTTAACAGGTTGGAATGTTTCGTGCCGACCGGTTGACTATGAATCACTAGTAAATTACCCAATATTATCTAAGAACCATGGTGAAAATGTTATGACCATGCTTGAGGAAGGTGAGCATTGTGACCTTAATAAACTTGATGTTTGCAACAAACATTGTAAGTTTGGATGGCCAAAATGTTGTTTCGGTGTTTGCATTTGTAATTGTGGTCTTGGGTGCATAGATTGTGATAAGTCTTAGCTACTTTGTGATATATTTGTGAGGTATCACCAATAAAATGTTTAATACATGAATTGTTAAAAGGTTAATCCATTGAACTACTTTTCTGGGGTTGGTGTATTTGAAATATATATAAGATTTAAGATCAAATGAGAAGAAACATTAAAATGAGAAGGATGAGAAATATAAATAAATACATATTAGAGATGCGTCGAATTGAATTAAATGCATCCCTAATCTTTTAGATGCACCATAATATATTTTATGGCTAAAAATTAGATGCATAATTGCATATACATATATTAGATGCATTTCATCAAGTTATACGAATCATATGTATTTTTCGCCCTATGTGAGTCAAATTTGTTGCTAGTACTACTTTACATCGTTTTCACTTCAAAATCACTTTCGATACTAAGTGAGATGCATCTAAATGAATAAAGATGCATCTAATTCAAGTCGATGCATCTCGAATATGTGATTATAATTATATCTCATTCTTCTCATTTTAAGTTTTCTTTTCACTGGATCCTTACCCATATATATAATATCACTCAAACCGACTACTTTGGTAATATTCTAGATTTGCAAATTGTTAGAACTATCTTCATTAATATTAAAATGGGGTAACTCCTTTCATTAATCCAAATTTAGAAATAGAATGAGGTTCATTATTGTTAAAAACATAATCTTTCATATCTTCCCTATATACATATAAAGATGAAACATATTTACTTAACATTTAAGGAACGTAAACTGTGAATTTACTAAACTACTCTTACTCCATACTTTATTATAAAAATGTTGATATAAATAATGCATAAAAACGTTATTAATATTTCTTGATATTCCTACGTTTTGACGATCACAAAATCTAAAATCATTAAACGTAAAATCATTACGTACACAAGTATTTAGTTACAAATATCATTCATCCAACAAAATCACTTAAGGTATGAATAAACAAATGTCTAATACATTTTATGATCAAAGGATTTTTATTTAGACACCTCAAATTTTATAAAATGTTAAAAACACTTTATATATTTTAGAAAAACACTTTTGATAATTAAAAGAAATTGTTTAATTCATAATAAATATATGAATTCAAAATTTTAACCAAAATCAGTTGCATTTTTACCAGATAAACTTTTCTCAGAAAAAGACAAGAGAAATGACTGTTACAGGAGGGCGACTCCCTTAATTATAAG
This sequence comes from Artemisia argyi, assembly GCA_030686995.1. Lineage (NCBI taxonomy): Eukaryota > Viridiplantae > Streptophyta > Magnoliopsida > Asterales > Asteraceae > Artemisia > Artemisia argyi. Next base: position 184,469,097 of record CM060682.1, read on the forward strand.
AGGCGGCCCATTTAATTTTAGGGATAATTAGTAAAATAGCCCAGTTGCCCTGGGTCTAGGCATATTTAGCCATTTTTTGAAAAATTTTCGTTTTAGCCCGGGTTGCCCTGGGCAACTTTCGTATAGCCAACTACAGATTGCCACGTCGGGGCAACTTTTTTGTATTTTGGGCAACTTGAGGACACTTGTCATCTTTCGGTTGGCTATACGAATGTTGCCCAAGGCAACCTGGGCTAAAACGGGAATTTTTCAAAAACGGGCTAAATATGCCTAGACCGCAGGGCAACGGGCCATTTTAGTAATTTTCCCTTAATTTTAAGGGGGTCGGCCACCATTTAAGGGGGCCGGCATGCTCCTGTGGCCAGGTTCTCTTACCTATAAATACTGGTTCATTTCTGCAATTTTTCCTCACCTTTTGCACTAATATTTTCTGTCCCAATCCTTTCCAAACATCATTCTAAATCCTTTGATCATAAGATTATAAGTCTTTGTTTCAAGTGATTCAATCCCTCTCCATTCAAAGTACAAGAGAAGAATACTCCTTCAACATCTAGTTAAGAAGTATTGTAGATTTGTGTAAATAGTCTTGTTGTTGTGTATATTGTTTGTAAAGGTGTAGAGTGTTTATAATAGGTAGTTTTAGGTGTGTTAATAGTGAAGAAGTAGTGTAGTGAAGAAGAAGTTGTGTTGTGAAAAAGAAGTAGTGTCGTGAAGAAGAAGTTGTGAAGAAGTCGTGTAGTGACTACTGACTAGTGGTGTGAGATTGGTTCTAGCTACGATTAGAACTCGACATTTAGCTTAGTGTCGTTAGTTGGTGTAAGCAAAAGTCGTGTAAGGTTTTCTCCGCCATAAGGGAGCTTGTTGACATAGTGAAGAAAACTCTCGAGTTAGGTGCTCGGGGAGTGGAGTAGGGCGAAGAGGAGCTTTGTAGCCGAACCACTATAAATCATTTGTCTTGTGGTGCGATCTTTCCATCTCTATCTCTTTATTTACTTATTTATATTGTTATTGTTTACTTTCATAGATATTAGTATTCATATGTGTGTATGTATTGATCTCACATAAAACTAGAATCGAAAATTTTGAAAACACAGTGTTTATAAAAAAAACGATGTAAAACTATTCAATCCTCCCTTCTAGTTTTCCACAATTGGCATCAGAGCTACGTTAACAATATTTTTAAAATAAATTGTATTTTAAAACTTGAAATCGATCTATAGAATCGGAAAAATATTTTGAAAGGAACATGACATTTAAACCACCATTTTTCAAAAACTTAAGTTTTGTTGAATGGAAAAATCGATTCAAAAGTTATGTGAAGTCAATAGAATATGATCTTTGGCATGTCATCTCAATTGGTGATTTTCAACCAATAAAAACTATTTTTGAAGAACAAGATAATTGTTTCAAAATATTGCTTGATAAAAATAATAAGGCTAAAATCAACCACTATATAATAGCCTAACATGACAACGCCACATAAGCGAAAGAATGCCATGTCATTGCTGACTGGATTGCCTACATGGCATGCACTTTACATGCACTAAAATTGAGGCTTTTAAAAAACCTCCCTTATGGGACTCGAACCCATGACGTTCCCTTCAATACATGAGAATGTCAACCACTAGATCACTTGAGGTTTTTTGTTTAAACATTTAAAAACAACAACTACATGTTTAAAATTAAATGCACTAATAACTCTCTTTTTTCCTGCATTCATTCATTTTAGGGATCTCACTAACCAAAATATCATTTGAAAATTTGAAACCGAAGCACATTTAATCACCCACCCTACAATCAAGGGATATATGTGTAATCTGTTTCAATCAATTCATCCGTTTCCTAAAATCAAGGGATTTCTATCACAAAATGAAGGAAATAATTACGGTATTGTTATTTCAAAACACACACACACCGCAATCAAAATCAAACCAAAATAACAATGAAAGAGATTACATAACGTGTTCAAAACATAATCATCCTCTCACAAAAGTTATTTTTAGGGTTTTAATTTTGGGTTTTCAATTCAGAAGCTATATGTTGATGAAGTACTTTTTTTAAACTTATAGTGTAATTCATTTTATGTAATTTTTGTAATGATATTGTTGTTCATCTTTCTTTATATCCACACGACCAAATCAACTACGTCTGCAAACTGATTAGATAATCATAAGCAGTTTGGTTGTAGAAACTGATTAGATAATCATAAGCACCATATCTACAGCCTGTGTTACTCAAGCTGGTGAGTTTCAGTTGTTTTACAGGCATTAAATTACTGTATGTGTTGTATATTTGGCTATTTATATTGCGCTGATATTTTATACTTTATCAAATCCATAGGTATGAGCAAAACGCCGGAAAACGTCACTAGCACTTCTTGCGATCATAGTAATTGGCTGCGCTCATAAGCCTCAGGCAAGTGAAGTCGAAAATTTTGTTTCTGTTGAATGATTGCATTGTTAGTATTATTAGTTATTTCTCCTTTTTTGAATACCACCTGATTTGTGAATAATCTATATTAATTTACTGAAGGATGTTACTATCTTAGGTATGAAGAACCATGTGCCAGCAAACACTTTCGCTTCGCATAGTGGTCATGTACACGTACTTGTCCCCACGCCAGGTCATCCAAATGCTAATTTCTACGACCTTGAAATGCAGCTCCATCAAGCCATGTACCTGTATCTATTTAAACATAATAAGTTTAAATAGTTTTATATTATCTTATTTCGATGATTCAAGTGTAAACTCGCATACTTAGAATGCTTGCTTCAAACACCCCTTAAAAGTTGCTTGAAGCCCTGATAAGCTACTATCATATTTCCTCTGCATTAGACTAATTTTATCTTATCCGTTTGATTGGCATAGCTGAATGGTGGTCAACATATGGAGGGGCTTGTCCAAATATGGCCTGGTATGAGGTTTGAGGTTTGAGGCTTACATTGTGCCAAAATTTGGGTACTATACTTCACCAATGTCGTTTGAAGTTATTCATTCGTCTATTTATCAAGACTATGATGATAATTTTTGGCTTTTATATTTTCTAAGCATGCTTCACTGAGGCCCAGTATGTCCTTGCAGCAATTGTGGGTATTCATTTCCGGCTTTATAATTGCATATCTGAGCCTCTTCTCTCATTGTTTGATATCGAGTGTTTGTTAAATGTTTTTCTATAAATGAAGGCATTTCAATTGCTTGAGTACATATCAGGTGGCCATTATATTCAGACCATGTATATAAAAGATATTAGTATAGAGTATGCAATTAACAAAGATTGTCATTTTGTTTCAAGGTTGATCTTATTACGGTCTGCTGTGAGGTTTTTGGCTAAGAAAGTATGAACATGTGGGTATGTCATTTGAAGTTATGTATTCTTTTATTTATCGAGGGTATCATGATAATACTTTTCCATTATATACTTTATTAGCATACTTCATTGAGGACCGTATCTTGGCAAGGAAACCAGAGTTGGTACGTGGTTGCAGCCATTACGGGCATTCGGTCATGCCTTTAGAATTGCAGATCCGCAAAAATGTGATAATTATAAAGGTATTACTCATTAATTGTTAACTGAGCCTGATTTGACCCACTATCAAATGCTCAAAATCAAGGGCTACCATCATTCCGCTATGTTGATTTCCAGTTCTTGGTATGTCAATTTGTTTAATATGTTGACTTTAGATCATTTATCAACATCATAATCACACGTGTCTGATATATTACAGGTTCATCTTGCTAAATTCTTAGGATTTTCACGAATTGAGAACTGATGGTGGAAAGGTGTACTACGAAATTAAGGTAATATTTTTTTAAAAGTAAGTCGTGTCAACGTACTTTGCAGCCTAACTCATATTATCATTTCTTTTGGATGACAGGATGACCAGGTCCTAGCACCCTTGCAGCAGCAGCAGGAGTGAACTCTTGAGCACACGAAAAAACTCAATTGCAGTTTACAACCACATCAGTCTCATGGCAAGTTTGATTATTTAGTTCCAAAAGAACTCATTTGAAGTTTGATTTACACCACTGCTGATGTGAGAAACATGGGTGGGAATATCAGGTAAATAAATGACGTTGAATTAGTCAATGGTAGATGAGTATTGTAGCTATTAATGAGATTAATGAATGGAGCATACTTTTCTGTATGTTGTTGTAAGGTATGAACCATGAGTTTTTATTTGCATATCGAACTTGGGTTTTGATCATTGTACGAACAGTTTAATGCATTTATTCATGAACCAGGTATGGATTTATTATTATTATTATTATTATTATTATTATTATTATTATTATTATTATTATTATTTTTTATTTGAGGTTTCTTGGGTAGGCACGAATAACTTTGTTCCCTGATTGGTCATCAAGATTTTTTTTTGGGCACTGAAGTAGGTAAGAGTTACTATTCATTTGAGCGTATCCTTTTATGCTCCGATAATTGCAGGCCTGCACAATTCAGAAGCTAGGAGTTCCACAACTGACAGTGGAGCAATAGCCACACCATTAACATTGCGCAGACGTAAGTGACCCACTGTTATTTTATTCTATTTGACGTCTATTTAATTGTTAGCTCACGGTATGTTTGAGACGTAGGTGTATGATGTGATAGCTGCAAAGTTTGAAATAACTTTCACAATCTTTTTTTTTTTTTTTTTTCTTGCAGATAGCTGCAAAGTTGATGCTTGCTACAATTGTCTGATCATATCCCTGCATATATATATGGTAAGAGCAAGATGCCACTAATTTTACGGGTTTCGGTAGAGAGAACAATTTTTAAATTGATCGACTAATTTCCGAGTTTTGATTCTCCAGTGAGCATAATATTTTGGTATATTGCCTAATAATAAAAGGTATATAAGGCCAATTAACAGAGTATTTGGCATATGTAAATGTGTCACTAGAGATATAAAGTTACACACTAAAAAAATTGTATCTATTGTTTTGCTAGAGCGTAGGTTATTAACTTTGTTATATCTGACTTATAGGACTATTTGGAAAGCTTTTCAGCTTTAGCTTTAATATGTGAAACACTTTAGTTGCCTCTTAAATAAGGTAAACATTCCAGTTATAGAGCATAAAAGTTTTTAGTGCTAACGTAAATGAAAAGAGTTAACATTTGTTATAATGACTGAAATATAGTTGGCATGCAAAACGACTAATTGTATCTTTTATTGTCAGGGTGTGCAGAGTTGTATGAAGAGATAAAATCCTGCGTCATCACCCATAAGACATTTCTCATGTGGAACTACATAGATGATTCAAGTTTTGATTTTTATTCATTTTTGTTATCTTGATATTGTATTGGTTGTTGGTTAACAGCTGAGATTCATGTCATTATGCCAATATGTCTATATTAATTAACGTTAATAAGTTGCAGGCTTATAATGGCTTTGCAGGTATACACATTCATCTTTAGTTATTATCAGTATCCGTTACTCTTTTTTGGTTATTTTCTCCCATAATACATTAAAGATTATTTTGTATATACTGAAGTCGGGGTAGCTACGATTTTATGAGGAAGAAGAGAAAAGTTCCTGGCCCTGTGATTCGTTCTCAAGCAGGCAAGACCTTTTTTAGCATGGTTACCGGGGAGGTCCTTCTAGCTTCTCTTGATTCCATTAGTAAGTAGTACTATTTAAGCTCTCTTCTATATATATACTTTTTAAGAAGCGTTGACGGTTAATTTTACTAAGCAATTTGCAGATACAGTGATGGATGCAACTTAAGTTGCTCAAAAGCAAGCCTTACTCGCCACATCAGGTTATGGTCAGTCAAAGCTAAAATCTATTTTCTACAGTTCTATGCCTTTTAGAAAAGACTAACAAAACTATTCGCTCCATTTATGTTGTAGTGGACACGAAGCGAACTTTAGAGTAAAGGTGTAATTGACACAAGTTCAGCGGGTTAGGGTGACGTTTTAGGAGAGGGCCCGATACTCGAGTGCTCTCGCTTATCTTACGAATCCCCGATAGAGTGATCATCTTTGACCCTGATTGAAACCCTTCAGCTGGTATAAGGGTATGCCTTTGTTTGCTTATGTTTTATATTACGTTACAAAATGAACGGGTTGGTCAGGTTAAGTAATGGGTCAAAACAGATCCATTCTTTGAAAAAAAAATACAAACTTCATACTTATGGTAACACAGATATTCATCCTGATTGGTAGTTGTCATCATACAGTTAGCGAAAGTTGTTTATTTGGAAGGTATTATACTATAAACTAACAAACTTAAACATTTTTAAATTGAATTTATGTAAATTTATCCAAATTTATTATCATTTTATATAGGTGCGTCAACTATTGCCATGCATCATAGTGGAGCCAGAAAGATATATATCAATGATGATAGTTATGAGGTTAAGATGTTTAGACTAAGGTAATAAAAAAATGTTATATAATGCTTTCAATCCGGAAAAACTAATTTTATTACATCATTATTTTTTGTAGTTATATATACAAGTTTGAAATCGACCTTGATAATTACAAGATTGGTTTATTATCTCCACCGACCAGCCATATAACACACGAAAGTATATTTAAGGCATACAAAATGAGGCATGCTTTTCAAGTGGCGTTACAAAATAATGTTTCAAGAGGTTATTGAAAAGTATTTCTCACATTGACTCCTTCAATGTCTTTGTTCAAGACATTTTAATGGTTTCCTAATGTTCGTTTAAGACTTATTTTTAAAGTATGTTTGTTTTCGTTTGTTACATTTCAATAATGACATAATTTTATGTTTTATCATGCAAGTTTCGTATCTTTATTTGATGTATCTATATCATTTTCTTCTATTAGTTTTTGTTAGTCGTAATGTATGAATTTGTATTTCCTGCAGGTCTAACCATTATGTATTTATTTTCTTATGATACTTCCAACTATTTTTTTTATGTATTATAACTATTATTACTACATATAATATATGATCAATATATAAAGGAATTTATTTTATTTATCCCTTAAAATAATTTTGTAAAACAATTTTTTGAAGCGTACCCGGCCATCGGCCGGGTCATGAAGCTAGTAATTATATACAAAGCTTTAGCAAAAATCGAATACGAAAGAATAATTTTTTGTCAAACGGCAAATGATATGTGGAAAAGCCTTTTAAATTTTCACCAAGAGAAGTGTCAAGCGAAAGAAAATTGTGCATACAAAATATTCGAAAATGAAAGTATAGTAGATATGTATTTAGTTGAAATGAGTGTAAGTGCTACTAGTTCAAATTTTTTGTGTGGAGGTAATTATGACGATTCTAGTTCTGAAAGTGAAGACGAAGAATATGCAAAGGTCGTTAAAGAATTCAAGAATATTATTAAGAAGCGACAAAGAGCACAAGATAAAAGAAAAACAACCTGAAGAAGAAGATCTAGTGACGAAGATGAAACGATGAAGCACAAATGTTTCGTAGCTCAAGCATCTAATGAAGTATGTCTAGGAGTAGATTTGGAGCCCGATGAATGGATAAAGGAAAGTGGATGCTCGAGACACATGATGGGGAATCGCAAGCTATTTTCTACATACAAGGCATATAACGGAGGTAACATTGTTTTTGATAGCGGTCGTCGTGGAAAAATCATAGGCAAAGGTATGATCTCTCAAGACTCTCTAACTATTGAAAATGTTGAACATGTAGATAATTTAACATATAACTTGCTTAGCATAGGACAAATATGTGATAATAAGTGTAGGATTACCTTTACCAATAAAGATAGTGAAATAATTAAGGATGAGAAAGTCATAGGTAGAGGAATTAGGAAAGGAGGTATATATGTTATGAAACTAGGAGACAAACCGGAAGATAGGATATGCTTAGCAACTCTAGATGAAAATTCCACCTTGTGGCATAGGAGATTAGGGCATGCTAATATGCAACAAGTATAATCTTTAGTCTCTAACGAACTAGTTACAAACTTGCCTAGTCTAAGATATGATCAACATTTTTGTGATGCTTGTCAAATTGGAAAACAAACACATGCTAGTCACAAAGCTAAAAATTTGGTATCCACTACTAGATGCTTAGAATTACTACACATGGATCTTTTTGGTCCATCCGCAGTGCGGAGCTATGGTGGCAACCGTTACACCTTAGTTATAGTAAACGATTATTCACGATACACGTGGACTAGGTTCTTAAATGATAAAACCGAAGCCTTTGAGAAATTTGAGAAATTTAGTAAAATGATTCAAAATAAGTTAGGATGCTCTATAGTTTCAATTAGAACGGACCATGGTAGGGAATTTGACAACAAAGTACAATTTGGAAAATATTGTGATTTAAATGGAATATCTCACAACTTTTCCGCTCCTCGTACTCCTCAATCTAATGGTGTAGTAGAAAGGAAAAATAGGTCTCTACAAAAAATGAGTAGAACAATGTTAAATGAGCAATCTATCCCACAAAAATTTTGGTGTCACGCCGTAGATACATCAATTTATATACTAAATAGGGTTTCCATTAGATGAATGTTAGGAAAAACTCCTTATGAGTTATTAAGAGGTAGAAAACCAAATATAGGCTACTTTAGAGTATTCGGAAGTAAATGCTTCATCCTTAATACAAAAGACTACCTTACTAAGTTCGACCCTAAGTCATACGAAGGAATTTTTCTAGGATATTAACAAAATAGTAAAGCATATATAATTTTAAATAAACATACTATGAAAGTAGAAGAATTCTTAAATGTAACATTTGATGAAACTCCTACCCCATCTAAAACATTACCTTTAGAAGATGAAGATGTGATTGAGGAAGAAGCTATTGAGGTTAGTAAAAATAAGACCTTTGGAAATGATGATGAAGTAGAAACTTTAGAAGAAAATGAGATTGTAAATATTAAGGAATCAAAATCACATCCATAGGAATGTAACTGAGGACTTAAAGGATGAAAGTTGGATTATGGCTATGCAAGAAGAATTAAATCAATTTAAAACAAATGATGTTTTGGAACTAGTCCCAAATCCTATGAATGTGACCATAATAGGAACCAAATGGGTATTTAGGAATAAATTAGACGAGAATGGAATAGTAACTAGGAATAAAGTTAGATTAGTCACCCAAGATTATAATCAACAAGAAGGAATTGATTATGATGAAACCTATGCCCCTGTAGCTAGACTAGAATCCATTAGAATACTCCTAGCTTATGCCTACGCCCTAGACTTTAAGTTATACCAAATGGATGTAAAGAGTGCATTCCTCAATGGTTTTATCAATGAGAGGTTTATGCGGCACAACCTCCGGGATTCATTGACTTCACAAAACCTGATTATGTTTATAAACTCAAGAAGGCTTTATATGGACTCAAATAAGCCCCTAGGGCTTGGTATGATCGATTAAAAGCATTTTTTTTTTATTAAACATTATTATTCCATGGGAATGGTAGACAACGCTCTCTTCACTAAAAAGAAACACCCTAATATCATCATCGTTCAAATATATGTCGATGATATTATATTTGGATCGAGTTGTCAAGAAATGTGTGATGAATTTGCCAAAATCATGCATGGTGAGTTTGAGATGAGTATGATGGGTGAACTAAACTTCTTCCTAGGATTACAAATAAAACAATTAGAAGATGGAATATTTTTCAACCAATCTAAATACATTAAGGAAATGCTTAAGAAATTTGGTCTAGAAGACTCAAAACCCTTAAAAACACCTATGTCTACGGAAGTGAAACTCACAAGAAATGAAGAAGGCGAGTCCGTAGATAATACTAAGTATACAGGAATGATAGGTAGTTTACTATACTTAACGACAAGTAGACCCGATATCATGTTTAGTGTTTGTCTTTGTGCCCGCTTTCAAGAGGATCCCAAAACCTCTCACCTAGAAGTGGTTAAGCGTATCTTCCGATACATTAAAGGCACTATACACTTAGGATTATGGTATCCTAAGGGATCCGGCATAGAAACCATTATCTATGTGGATTCGGATCATGCGGGAGACTACGTGGATCGAAAGAGCACTAGCGGTATTTGCACGTTTATGGGATGTTGCCTAACATCTTGGTTTTCCAAGAAGCAAACCGCTCTTGCTATTTCTACCACCGAAGCCAAGTACATAAGCGCCGGAAATTCATGTCAAAAAGCTCTATGGATGAAGCAAGCTCTCGTAGACTATGACGTTAGGTTAGAAAATATTCATATAATGTGCGACAATAAAGGTGCTATAGATTTAAGTAAGAATCCCGTTCTACACTCTAGGACTAAACATATAGAAATACGTCACCACTTCCTTAGGGATAATGTACAAAAAGGTAACATATCTATAGAAAAGGTTGCATCAGAAGATAACATGGCGGATATATTCACTAAACCCCTTAAGCGTGAACTATTTAACCACTTGCGTTTAGGATTAGGAATGATGGAACAAATTGACTAAATTCTATTGCATTTTTCGTTAATCACTTATTGCATAAAATTTATTTTTCTTTTCTTCTCTTCGTATATGAGTCTAGGAATCTATTTCGCACAAAATTGAAGATTGGGAAACTACATTGCATAAACTTTTCTGTAAAACCCAATCTATTTTATTTAAACTATTCTCACTTCTAGGAAACACATGAAAATTATTTTTCTTGCATTGTTGAATAATGCTAAAAACACTCTTTAAAATCATGCATGAAATCTCATATGAATTGTCAAAGTATATAATCTAATATATATCTTTGACATTCATGGGTTAAGCAAATCGAATCAAGGAGAGTTTGGATTGCTTCTTAGGATATCTTCATCTTTGCATTAGGAGTCGAAGCAATCACATCTCCACATTTGTTGCATATAGGCACACACTAGAACAAAGTTAAGAATTACATTGTCACATTTGTTCCATCACTAGTTTCTCACTCACCAGTTGCCTTTGCCCTTACACTAAGTTAGTTGTCTTAGGAAGTATGACTTGTTTATTTGCTCTATTACATTATTGTTTTTGCATGCATGCTTAGTTGAAATTATATTATATGCTTATTTGCCTACATAAATACTTTTCATGTATATTTCATTAAGATAATACATGCATAGTTGCCTAAAGAGATGGACTTGCCCAAATCCAAACCTCAAAACAAACATCTTTCTAAAAGAATTTCTGCCAAAAACCCTTTTCTAGCAATCTGCGAACTAGGCCCTGGGCGGCCCCCATAATTATAAAGCGCGGCCCCCTTAAAATTAAAGGGCCGACCATTAATTAAGGGGGCCGGCCACCTGAAGGTCGAGGTTCCCTGTTTGCTTTATGCTTTTTAGCCCATTTCACAAACACATTTTGTCTAGCAAACCCACCACATATTATCCTTCCATAAATACATAATCATCACACTGTAAACACCACTCTCCATCACAAATCATTTCTCAACTCATCATGTCATCTCCCAACCACCCAAGATCTAAGCCTTCAAGTGTTGCAAAGATCTCCGTCAAACCCGTGTGGAGAAGAAAGCTTGATACTTGTCAAAAGTCCTCAATCAATGATGTTATCTCCAACCCACAAACTCCTAAACATCAAACTCACCCAATTGAAACTTCTCTTTTACTTTAACAAGACAACCTCACAATACCCCTTTCCAACAAAATTCCGCATCAATCTCACTCACTTCTACCAAATGATCCTTTTGAGGAACATACTCAATCCCAAAACAACAACCTTCACTCTAATCAAAACATGAATACCATGTTCCATGTCCAAACCTCAATCCCCCAATCATAATCCAACTCCACCATCATCACCTTCCTCCGAACATAAAAAGTTCATTAAAGAGCTCAAAGAAGCTCATGAGCTTAGTGCTCTTCTTGCCTTACACCTTGCTCAACTGATGAGGCGAAAAATGATCCGTTTTTAGGGGGTCATTTAAGCCGGAATTGGAATTTATTTGATCAAATATTGCCCTAAATCATTTCTTTTGTGATTTTAGGTACTTTGGGAGCGAATTCTGGAAAAGGAAGCATTTTGGACGTTTTTGGAGCATAAAAGTGAAGAAAACGGCAAAGTCTTAATTTTCCTTGCTGGGAACTGTACCTGACGGCGTCAAGAGCAATTTTATGTTGGCGTCAGGAGCAAAGATGATGACGGCCCAGAGAAAACATGACGGCGTCAAGGCAAGGCCGTCAAGAGTAAAAGTGGTGACGGCCCAGAGCAGAAATACACATGACGGCGTCAGATCTGGATCTAGGCAGTCCGAGAATTTTATGGGCGGCGGGTTGACGGCGTCAGAACTTTCATCTTGACGCCGTCACCTTAGGAAATCTATATATAGTTTTTGTAATTTTCATTCTAAGGAGAGGAGAATTTTAGGGTCGAACTTAATAAACCTTAACACGACTTTTACAGTATTTTCAAGGGTTTTCACCCTTTGAAACACTTCATGTTCAATTGAGATAAGTATACTTTCAATTCATTCAATATGTCTATATGTTGTTTGAATATATCTTACGCTTGTCTTGATTTTAACATGCTAGGCTAGATCTCTTGTGTGTTTGCTTAGATGTAATGAAACCTAGATGTTGATTATAGGTTGATTGCTTGTTTATAGTTGTAATGGATGAATGATTTCAATGTTAGGCTTAAGAAAACTGGCAGATCTCCATTGTGTAACTTGCTTGAACGTCTTAAGAAACATGAACCGATGTGTACTAGGTTTTTATGGTTGTATTTAATGCATGAGCGAATTCTAGTGATCCCATGTTAGGAGCTTCTTGCAGGCTCGACATAGGAGTGAAGTAGGAGCTTATAGAATTGAGGAAGTAAGTACGCCACCCCATGATTGATATTAAAGAATATAACCTGTCATCCATGCAACTGTAACAAACAATTAACCTGTATAAGATATCTAGGGAGTAGTGAAATCTAAGTAAACACAATTCTCCCATCTATTGTTCACACCACATTAGTAATTAGTTTAATTTACATTTCTTTTATTTTATTGCATCTGTAGTTATTGGGTTAGTTGACTAGCAACTAATTCCGCCCACTCTTCTAAAACCGAGATTTTTACTTGCTTTCATAAAAATATAAAAATACAAAAAAGAATCATCCCTCACCTCTAGACCTAGTTTTTAGGCTTTCTAATCCTAGCGACACTATTCCTGAGTTGAATGATCAATCCCCCGGTACTTGTCACTATACTATACTACAACGATCAGGTACACTGCCTGGTGGGGGTTGTAAGCTTCTCGAGATCCCTCGAGAGGTAAAGCCTGGTGCAATTCCCACGCATCATCAACGCAATTTGGATCAACAACCTTCCTCTACCAACTCCTCACCACCAAACAATTTGATCCAACTTGAGAATCATGTTAACAATTGTCCTTGTTGCATTTTTCTCCAAAAACAAACCATTGCACTCAATGAACACTTCACGTGGATTGAGTTTCTCCTCACAAGGTCTTTTCCAACATCATCTCTAACACAACACTCCAACCCTTCCGCTCCAAACTCACCACCACCAAACACTTCAAACTCTCAAAACAACATTCCCACAAAAATCTACCTCCACCAAATCCAATCACCATGCTTCCATCTCCAAATAAATATCATCACAGTTTTTGTACCCCAAGCAAGTCCAAGAGACCTCGAGTTGGCAATTTAATATTATCTATTGAAGTTTGCTAGAAAAGCATATATGTATGCTTATATACCAATGATTATGTTTTTAATATAATCTATTTAAATAATTAATAAATACTTCTTGTGTCTTATTATTTTCATGCATTCTTATTAGCTCTTTTATTATATATTTGTTCCATGCATCATATATATATTGTTCGTACCATAAATATTTTTGCAAGCATTCCATATCTAGATTTCTCTTATGACCATAAAACGAGGGGGAGTATACGTCAAGGGGGAGTTCTACATTCGTCGGGATAACCTTTTTGATGCTAACAAAAAGGGGGGGAAATGTTATAAACTCACTAAATACTTGTATATATCTTAATTTTTGATTTAATGAGTTTAGATTTTGTAATCATAAAAAAGGGAGAGATTGTTGATATAAACAATGCATAAGAACATTATTAATATTTCTCGATATCCCTACGTTTTGACGATCACAAAATCTAAAATCATTAAACGTAAAATCATTAAGTAAACAAGTATTTAGTTACAAATATCATTCATCCAACAAAATCACTTAAGGTATGAATAAACAAATATCTAATACATTTTATGATCAAAGAGATTTTTATTTAGACACCTCAAATTTTATAAAAAAGTTATAAACACTTTATATATTTTAGAAAAACACTTTTGGTAATTAAAGGAAAATGTTTAATTCATAATAAATATATGAATTCAAATTTTTAACCAAAATCAGTTACATTTTTACCAGATAAACTTTCCCCAGGAAAAGATAAGAGAAATGGCCGTTACGGGAGGGCAGCCCCCTTAATTATAAGGGGAGGCCCCTTTAATTTTAAGGGGGCCGGCCACCATTTAAGTGAGCCGACACGCTCCTGTGGCCATGTTCTCTCGCCTATAAATACTGGTTCTTTTCTGCAATTTTTCCTCACCTTTTGCACTAATATTTTCGGTCCCAATCCTTTCCAAACATCATTTTAAATCCTTTGATCATAAGATTATAATTCTTTGTTTCAAGTGATTCAATCCCTCACCATTCAAAGTGCAAGAGAAGAATACTCCTTCAACATCTAGTTAAGAAGTATTGTAGATTTGTGTAAATAGTCTTGTTGTTGTGTATATTGTTTGTAAAGGTGTAGAGTGTTTATAATAGGTAGTTTTAGGTGTGTTAGTAGTGAAGAAGTAGTGTAGTGAAGAAGAAGTTGTGTTGTGAAGAAGAAGTAGTGTCGTGAAGAAGAAGTTGTGAAGAAGTCGTGTAGTGACTAGTGGTGTGAGATTGGTTCTAGCTACGATTAGAACTCAACATTAAGCTTAGTGTCGTTATAAATCCTTTGTCTTGTGGTGCGATCTTTCCATCTCTATCTCTTTACTTACTTATTTATATTGTTATTGCTTACTTTCATAGATATTAGTATTCATATGTGTGTATGTATTGATCTCACATAAAACTAGAATCGAGAATTTTGAAAACATAGTGTTTATAACAAAAACGACGTAAAACTATTCAACCCCCTTCTAGTTTTCCACAAAAAAGTTGACTATTTCACACACGAATAGAAAAAAACCTGATTATTCCATACACGAATCGAAAATTGAAAAATAGAAACAATACATTTTGCGGGCGGTCGATCCTTTTGTAGCTTGTAATAGGTTTAGGCGGGATTAATCGGTGATTAATTGGATTGGCATTTCCGACAAGTTTTGAGCATTTTCATCAAGTTTTAGGTATTTCCAACAAGAATTTCCTAAAAAACATCTTCTAGTAGATATAAACAAAAAGATTATAATGAACAATATACATGACGTGACAATTACAGAGATTAATTACCTGGTGTAGTTTATGATCATCTAATATTATCTTTCATATATTTTGTTAGTTTCGGGGTTTAGAAAGATGGTTTAGTCAAACAAAGTTTAACGCTGCTACTTGTTACTTCAAGGTGAGTTCTCTCTGTCCTTAAAGCAATTTCGCCCCCACCGTTCGTTCAAACAATCGTGTTTTTGGTTACTGACGAATTGCCTCCCAAGATACAATGAAGCAATGTATGTAGCAATTAGCAACACTACACGATGGTGGTAATAATCCAGATGAAGTACCGAGTTATCGAGGATTTCTAGACACTATAAGTTATATTTCTATAGCAGTATAACTTATAGCAATCAGGTAAAAGAAGAATGGTGTAATTTGTAAATGATGTTGAATGTTTGATGATCAAAATTCATTGGCCCAGATATCGCTTTTATAGGGTTTGTCGTGACTGTTCAAACAGTCATCATACCCTTTCCATACAGACACCGGACACCACCCTTGTAACCCTAGATGATTCAGAAAGGTTGTGTCTTATCTGATGGCCGAAATTTGTGCCTAAACCATCATGACGGCCTGTATCTATTACACAAACCGACGCGACGGCTCACCGGTAACTTCAACACCCCCAAAATATGGTACAACGAAAGACTAATCAAGCTTTCGGGGTGCTACGATGATTGGTACACAACACAAGCATAAGAAAACAGAAATACATTACCCGTTTATATAAAAACATTTCAAACCCAATATTTAATGTTTACATTTAGACAAAAGTGCGGAACTAAGCTCAATAGTAAAAATAAGGTAGGTCCTCAATTTAGTTATCAGAATTGAAATCGATCCATGAGCCGTGCAACTTGCCAAGCTTCCAAGTTAAGCTTTCTAGAATAGTTGCATCAGTTACCTGAGAATACATGCTAAAAAGTCAGCTTACACAGGTGAGTTCATAGGTTTAAGCAAAAGTATAACAGTGGACCAAGATAAGTTATTCGTTACACATGACTAAGATAGATATAAATCATAATTTCCACCAAATTCCAATAATGAATCATTCCAATACCAATAGAGAGATCTCAGTAGGGCCCTAGGTGACTCCAGTCAGGCAACACATTATAGCAAGGTATATGCAGTTACGCTGCTACCCTGGTTTAGGCCCGATATAGATAACAAATCTTAGCCAGGCACCACAGGATAGCAAAGGATTGCTACCCTGGTCTAAACTGAATATCTATTTCATATCTAACCTTAGCCAGTCAACACGTTATAGCAAGTAATAGAATAGCAGTTAGGTCCATTCAAAAACAGTTTATCAGTTAAACACATATCACCTTCAAGAAACCAAATCAAATATTTCAGTTAAACAGTCAAATCATAAGTAAACAGTTCAGTAAACAAAAGAACATTGAGTTTAGTTAAAATAAGCATGCATTCTCCCCCAAAACAACTATAAAACTAGTAAAAAGTAGGGTCTATGAACTCACATAAAATCCAAGCAAACACATAACACTTTCCAATTACCATATCAAGTATTTTTGCCGAACAGTCTGAACTTGAGTAAACATTTAACGTATCCAAATAAACAATCATTTAGTTTAGTTAAAAGCGAGCATGTATTCTCCGCCAAAATAGTTATAAAACCAGTAAAAGTAGGGGCCATGAACTCACCTTAGTCCATCAATGCAATAGCTCAACAATATCAGAGGGTAGAACATCACAATAACCAAAACAATAGCACAACACAACAATTCGATGGCAGTATAGCACAACAGCAACTATGATAACACAGCACAACGGACTCGGTACAACCTAATAATATAAAACTTGTCTTATTGTATATTCCAAAAAGCGTAAAACTTTCCAAGGGTTAACTATTCCCATTCCCGAAATAATCAAATTCCATTTCCAAAATATAATGAAATTCCATTTCCAAAAATAATATTGCCTGATCCCTTTTATAAACGTTTGGTATCATCATTCGTGTAGTGGTGAAGGACGCTGACTCAAGTGTACACACGCCAAGACAAATGACAACGACTAGATTGTCATGAAAAAACATGACAAAAGTCAGGGAGTGACGAAGAAATGACTCTCAAGTATCGCGCATAACAAACATATCAAGTAGTTGAAAGGATTGGTAGTCGTCGATATCATCCCATAATCCCATTAAGTTTCGTAAAAAAAAAATACTTGTTTTATATGTTTTAAATAAAATTTCTCCATGCCTCGTTTGCTAATGAAGCGTCCCAAGTCAAGTGACTTTATTCGTGTCCAAACACGTTTTTGTTATCAAGAGTTTATAAATATTATTGTTCGTTAGACATCATTTTCATATTGTTCGTCCGTTACGGCTCAAATACATTAAATTCATGTCGTGTCTAATATATTGTAGTCGTTCCATGTCCTAATAGTCCGAAGTGTCCACAATTCAATAATATCTCAAGTAAAAAATATGTATATTCCAAATCCGGTGTTACAAATATCCCATAGTATACCGACTACCAATCAACAATCCAAATAACTAAATAATATCTCAGGTGTCGTGAGAAACTATAACATGCATTGCACGGAGAAGACAATTACAGAATTGCTTGCAATGCTTGTTGACTATGAGAAAGGTTTACCAAAGAAGGCACCTACTCCTCAGGTATTAGCTATACAAGGACGTAGAATCCAAAAGCCAAAACCGCAGGCGAACAAGAAGGGTAAGGGTAAGTTTGACAAGGGTAAGCAAGTTATGTGTAACAACCCGCATTTTCAGGACATTTCTCCTATTCACTATTCATCAGTTACTATTCATCATTTACTATTCACCGGTCACTATTCATCATTTTACTATTCATCATTTTCGGAGTCAGTTTGTGATTCCGAGAAGCATTCAAAAATTTTACTATTCATATGACACTATTCATTTACGGAAGGAAATCACTATTCACGATTGCCGTTTATTTCATCGTAAACTGAGTTTACGAGTCTTCAAATTCGCGTAACCAATGTGATTTCGCTGTGAATTCATGCATCATTCATTAATGACACTTCATATAGACTAGAGTAGTCTACAAATCATCAATCTTTAATTACTACACGGATATGCATCATTTCTATATACGTATGTTTAATTTGTAATTAACGTTACCACTCAGTTTTTACTACGAACGTATACCCAATACTCCCGACTACGATCCTAACATATTTTCATACTTATTATAATGATATAAAAATTATATTATTAATTTACCCGGTGTTTTGAAACCGATTACTATATTTCACGGTCGGAGCTTATTACTTCGTCGGTTTGCGTTATTTCAATTCAATAATTTTTCTAACACCCGATTCTTGCAAGGAATAATATTTTACAACTTCGTCGTATTTTATTTCACCTCGTTAACATTTATTTTTAGTTAACTCGGTACCCGATAACACCCAATGTACAAAATATCTAACCAATACTTGCACAATTAGACATAAATATTAATGAGCACACAAAACCATTTCCTTGTTTCCCTCCTTTGTGCCCCCCTAGCCACCCTAAGCATTAATAATTTGGACCAACTTTTTGACCAAGACCACAAATATATACTCCATTTCATCCCATCTTTTTCATTAACACACCAACAAAGCTAGCACAAAAACACTCTCTTCTCTCCTTCTTTGTGTGTGTGGATCGGCCAAGAACAACACAAGAGGTCATCCATTGATTTTTCAAGATCCAAGTAATTATCAAGCCTTAGTATTGATTTAGTTGGGGTTTTGTGGTAAAAACCCTAAGTTATTATACATTTTCTCCTCAAATCACTCCAATATTTCAAGTAAGCTTCAATAACATCTTTATAATCTTTTCATACTTTCATTTCACTAGTTACATGTTATATTTTCAAGATATATTGGTAAAACATGCAAATATACTATGATCCATACCACTTATTGTTTATTTTTGTTTATAAACATAGATCTACAATTTTTATTAGCAATCTCATTAGATCCACTAAGATTGATGATGTTTAGGAACTCATGACACCCTAAGAAGGTGTATGGTTGGATTGGGTATTTGTGGAGTTGATTTGAGATAGTTTGGTTAAGCCTTGAACAAGTTACAAACTAGAAAAGTTGATTTTTACAACTATATAAAAGCTACTGTCCATTTTTGTAAAACATGGGAAACTCAGGGTCTAGGGTGTAACTTTGGACCAAAGATTTAGAAAATACATTCCGAGACGAAACTATGGCCAAAAACGGGGATAAAAACGAGTTAATAACGAAGGAGATATGATTTTCCGAATATTAACAACGAAAAATACTTTCAAATATAGGTTCTGTCCCAAATCGCCAATTTCAGAAAACTCAGGGGTTTCCGGGTAACATTGGGTTAGATATTCAGAAAATACTTTCAAAAACGAAACCGTGGCCCCTTGAATCACTAAAATCTGAGTTACGACGAAAAAGATATGCTATTTTCAATTTTAACGACGAAAACTATTTTCTGAAAAATAGCTTGCTGTTGAACAGTTTTTCATGGACTGTTTCGAGACGTAAAACTTGATCTAGCCGTCCCGACTTATCAAAAATATATTAGTATGTTGTCCCACGATTCCGGGGATATAAAGAACGTAGAAAACGAGCTTATAACGAAAATGATACAAGCGTTTGAACTTAGACGATTTTTACAAATTTCCATCAGCTTTTCTATTATTATTTTGCCGCAAAACTGTCTTCGCGAGACACCACTTTCTTGGCTGTTTTTCTTCATGATTGGATCAATTTGAGTCCGAGCCGTAGTTTTATGAAATCAAGATCTTCCAACAAGATTTTCAAATCAATTGGCCGTTCGTCGAATAGACTTATAACGAATAAACTACGACCTCATCTATATACCCGATAAACTATATATATTTTGACAGCTTTTACTATAATGAAATTTTCTAAGTGTTGAACATAATACTTTCAAGTAACAACAATAAGAGTCGATTTTCTCATCGATCGAGATCCGTATCACCAAAAGTTAAATGACGCGACTTCTAGATATTGTTACAAGGTTTTCAAAAATGCCGAGTTTCATCACTAACCATTAACGTACAACATTTCGCGACTTGTTTTGCGAGGCCATTTTGGGCATATTTTCAAGTAATGAAAATGTTATTTTTGCGACAAAAACCTTATATTTGCCGATAGAACACCAAACAAGGATCGTGGAGTACCGTTTCAACCTATTTCCATGAAAAGTGGTTATTAACCTAACGAGACGTCAAAAACGTATTTGTCGACGATAAACGTTATTTTCAAAACTAATGAGTGGTATCGATAACATACGTATTTGCATGTGTAGCGTCATTTCATTTCTTACATTAGATCATATCATTCATATTAGGTTGCGGTTAGAGATCGTGCCTCATTTCTGTGTATTCATTGTTGTCATCGTAGCTATTGCACCAGGTGAGTTCATAACCCCTACTTTTACTTGTTTCACAACTGTTTTGGGGGAAGATACATGCTCCTTACTATTTAAATTCAATGCTTGTTTTACTTGAATGCGATTCATTTTCTCAA
This sequence comes from Artemisia argyi, assembly GCA_030686995.1. Lineage (NCBI taxonomy): Eukaryota > Viridiplantae > Streptophyta > Magnoliopsida > Asterales > Asteraceae > Artemisia > Artemisia argyi. The sequence goes on from CM060682.1 coordinate 184,490,019, forward strand.
ACATTACTGGATGGTTGAAATACTTGATTGATTATTTGAATACATTATGAATTACTTATTCCATCCTTGATTTCTTTCTTATGAACACAAGTTCTTGCTTTTGCGGACATAAATATAAAACTGTTACTTTGCCTGAGTTACCTATTACTGCCACTGAAGTCCCCTTTATCATGAACCGTTAATTACATGCGTGTGAGCGCGAATGCTGTGGATAGATCTATTTGGGTTGACACCCCGTCCGAGTTGGTCGCGCCAACCTGTCAAACGGACGCATATCATTCGGATTACTTCCGAGTGTCTGGCAAACACTTAATTGGGGCATTTTATGCTTGATTGCATACGATTACGTCGAGCTTCGGGGTCATGAGCTTTAGGCACTGTATACCTTATTTTTAGCTGTGACATTGTATTTGTTATATTGTCTTGCTACTGAAAATCTCGTGTTCCGCAAATGACTTGTTTACTTAAACATATTACTTTTGGCAGTGGGTTGTGAACACACAGGTTACAAGTCTCTTATGGCGGGACTTGCAACTGAGTTGATTTACGATGCCTTTGCTGGGAAATACTTGATTTCTAGAAACACTTGTTTACGGGAAATACTTGTTTACTTAAAACTATGAACTCACCAGCTTTATGCTGACGTTTTAGCATGTATTTTCAAGTATTAAGCTATGGCACGCTACAGGAGGTTTTGGCAAGGCATGGCATGGTCATAGAAGACTCTGATATTCATTTGGGGACCGTTTTAAAGTATTTTAAGGGCCTACTTCCGCACTACTTTTAACAATGTAAATTCAACATTTTTTATTAAACTATTTTATTCTAAATGATTGAAGTAAAAACCATTTTTGAACTTGTGTTGTAATACCAATTTAGTTACACCCCAGCTACACGTATGCTTCCGCTGGACCCGATTTAAGGGGGTGTGACAGATTGGTATCAAAGCTTTGGCTATAGCAAACTAAGTGTTTTTAAAACCTAGACTATAGCTACTTTCAAGAAAACTTAACCCTATGACCGTCACGTGCCTGCCTGCCAAGCTGAAGCCTCATTTGTGGTTAGTTGCTGACAATAGGTGATGAGATTGTTATCTCATTATCTGGTATATTATATTCATTTATTATAGTTGATTACTATAATTGTCTTTTATATAAGCATGTTCACGTATCATATATGTCACCGTGTTATGTTTTCCTTGCATAGTTTCATCATTTGACCTCGAGTTTGGTCACCTGCTTTTGTCTTTCAGAACGTCTTGGAATTTATGAAGGACATGGTGTTAGTATAACTAAGCTGAGTATTTCAAAATTCACGGAACCTCGGTGGAATATAGACTGGTCACCTATATTCGACCCGGGATAGTGAGATATAGGCTGACCACCTATGTCTGACTCAGAAGTGAATTTTGCAACACTGAGAATGGTTATAATAAGATTATGTCTGGATTGAATCCCCTACTCAATTTCCAAATGTTTCATTCATGTGTGTGTATACTCTCGTTGTTGGAACCTTCATACTTTTCATCACTTCGTAAACCACCGATTGGAAGCATGTCAGCTAGTCATTTTATTTCATGAACTTTCATATTTATGCACAATACACTCATATCACAGTATTTTCTTTTGTCACAATCTCATTTTGCTGCAGTTGTCACAGTCTCTTCCCTTCTCACCATCACTATCATTTCTTTTCACCACCCCCATATATACAAAGAATTAGGTGACACTCTATAGATTCCGATGTCACTCATCCCTCACTACTCCCTATATTGATAAGTGGATATTATCAATGACCTCTCTAGAAAAGACTTTCCATACCTTCTATGAGGATGATCCCTCGGTACCTTAAGATCATTCATAACTCAACAGAAATCTCAGGATATCACAAAACAATTCGAACCACTATCACTGGCCTGATCGCCAAAATTCTATCATCTAGAAAGTATTGGCTTGACTGAATTACAAGATTAATTTAGATACGAGTGCTCACTAAGCAACACCATAGAGATAAATCCAACCTCTTAACCAAGACTATAAATTGAACATGTCCTCACCAATGGACATTATTCAAACGTGTTAGACACCTATGCATTTGTGCAGACATACCTACCTGGCTATTTTATCCTCTTAATACTTTCACTTTAAAATAGATTTTTCTCCAAACTACCATTACACAAAACATATATCTTGTAAGAAATACTTTTCTGATGCACTTATTTTGACAAGCAAATTCCTTTTGGCTAATCTTTTACAAAACTATTGAATGTTACAAAATTTTAAACATTGATCTTTGGTAAACCATATTATCCACCTCATGTTGAAAATTTTCCTATATTGCATAACTACTAAATTTTGAAACATCAAGAAGGATGTTACCTAAAAAGCCGTTTGCTTAAACTTGTAGATTCATTTATTCGGGGAAGGTTTATGAACAAAACACAATCTCAAAACAAACTTTGAAAATCAATCACTATATTACCTCACTTATACCTTTAGGAGTTTGTGAGTTGATGACCTATAACTTGGGGGAAAATCTTAGTAATGGAGACTAAGCACCGTAGGTGGAGAAAGACTCAATTCCTGACATCCTGCGGAGGATCACAACCTTATCCTAATCTATTATTTTCAACAACACCCTTTTACGGATTTAACCCTGTAAATCTTTCAAAACAAGATTCATGATACCCATTTCAATTATTCCTAATAAAGGAATTTGATTCACCTCAACTCCTAACGATTTCATTAAGATCTCTTTGGAACCACACCACCTATCATCTGTAGACCAATGGTCAGAATTTGAGATTGATTCAAACCTAGGGAGATATGCCCAAATCGGGTATGATTGACACTAGAAATGGTTGGATTAACCATTTGCCATAAATCAAATTCAGTTGCAACCATAGTTATCACACGAGCTTAGAGACCACACCATCCGAAGCACTCTATGGTCGAAGTGTCAACATTCATTGACGGATCAAAACTTGGAAAAGCCCAACTCACTAGTCCCGTAAGCATTCATGAAATAACCAGGAATTTCCTACAAATCAAGAATCAATTACAAGTTCAATAAGCGGTAAACCACTAGAATTTCAAGTTCGTGGCATGATTATGTTGAAAGTTCTGCCTAGGAAAGGCATAATACCATTCAGAAAACTTCATAAAGTTAAACCCGATATACACTAAACCATTTACGATTTCTAACAGAGTAGGCCTAGTGGCCGTCAGACTTGAACCTTGTTAGAGCTCAGTAGCTTACACGATTATATCATCATCTTTTAACCAATACAACTTCAGATACCAACACAAACTGAACTTCGGGACGAAGTTCCTTTTAAGGGGGTGAGACTGTAACAACCCGCATTTTCAGGACATTTCTCCTATTCACTATTCATCAGTTACTATTCATCATTTACTATTCACCGGTCACTATTCATCATTTTCGGAGTCAGTTTGTGATTCCGAGAAGCGTTCAAAAATTTTACTATTCATATGACACTATTCATTTCCGGAAGGAAATCACTATTCACGATTGCCATTCATTTCATCGTAAACTGAGTTTACGAGTCTTCAAATTCGCGTAACCAATGTGATTTCGCTGTGAATTCATGCATCATTTATTAATGACACTTCATATAGACTAGAGTAGTCTACAAATCATCAATCTTTAATTACTACACGGATATGCATCATTTCTATATACGTATGTTTAATTTGTAATTAACGTTACCACCCAGTTTTTACTACGAACGTATACCCAATACTCCCGACTACGATCCTAACATATTTTCATACTTATTACAATGATATAAAAATTATATTATTAATTTACCCGGTGTTTTGAAACCGATTACTATATTTCACGGTCGGAGCTTATTACTTCGTCGGTTTGCGTTATTTCAATTCAATAATTTTTCTAACACCCGATTCTTGCAAGGAATAATATTTTACAACTTCGTCGTATTTTATTTCACCTCGTTAACATTTATTTTTAGTTAACTCGGTACCCGATAACACCCAATGTACAAAATATCTAACCAATACTTGCACAATTAGACATAAATATTAATGAGCACACAAAACCATTTCCTTGTTTCCCTCCTTTGTGCCCCCCCTAGCCACCCTAAGCATTAATAATTTGGACCAACTTTTTGACCAAGACCACAAATATATACTCCATTTCATCCCATCTTTTTCATTAACACACCAACAAAGCTAGCACAAAAACACTCTCTTCTCTCCTTCTTTGTGTGTGTGGATCGGCCAAGAACAACACAAGAGGTCATCCATTGATTTTTCAAGATCCAAGTAATTATCAAGCCTTAGTATTGATTTAGTTGGGGTTTTGTGGTAAAAACCCTAAGTTATTATACATTTTCTCCTCAAATCACTCCAATATTTCAAGTAAGCTTCAATAACATCTTTATAATCTTTTCATACTTTCATTTCACTAGTTACATGTTATATTTTCAAGATATATTGGTAAAACATGCAAATATACTATGATCCATACCACTTATTGTTTATTTTTGTTTATAAACATAGATCTACAATTTTTATTAGCAATCTCATTAGATCCACTAAGATTGATGATGTTTAGGAACTCATGATACCCTAAGAAGGTGTATGGTTGGATTGGGTATTTGTGGAGTTGATTTGAGATAGTTTGGTTAAGCCTTGAACAAGTTACAAACTAGAAAAGTTGATTTTTACAACTATATAAAAGCTACTGTCCATTTTTGTAAAACATGGGAAACTCAGGGTCTAGGGTGTAACTTTGGACCAAAGATTTAGAAAATACATTCCGAGACGAAACTATGGCCAAAAACGGGGATAAAAACGAGTTAATAACGAAGGAGATATGATTTTCCGAATATTAACAACGAAAAATACTTTCAAATATAGGTTCTGTCCCAAATCGCCAATTTCAGAAAACTCAGGGGTTTCCGGGTAACATTGGGTTAGATATTCAGAAAATACTTTCAAAAACAAAACCGTGGCCGCTTGAATCACTAAAATCTGAGTTACGACGAAAAAGATATGCTATTTTCAATTTTAACGACGAAAACTATTTTCTGAAAAATAGCTTGCTGTTGAACAGTTTTTCATGGACTGTTTCGAGACGTAAAACTTGATCTAGCCGTCCCGACTTATCAAAAATATATTAGTATGTTGTCCCACGATTCCGGGGATATAAAGAACGTAGAAAACGAGCTTATAACGAAAATGATACAAGCGTTTGAACTTAGACGATTTTTACAAATTTCCATCAGCTTTTCTATTATTATTTTGCCGCAAAACTGTCTTCGCGAGACACCACTTTCTTGGCTGTTTTTCTTCATAATTGGATCAATTTGAGTCCGAGCCGTAGTTTTATGAAATCAAGATCTTTCAACAAGATTTTCAAATCAATTGGCCGTTCGTCGAATAGACTTATAACGAATAAACTACGACCTCATCTATATACCCGATAAACTATATATATTTTGACAGCTTTTACTATAATGAAATTTTCTAAGTGTTGAACATAATACTTTCAAGTAACAACAATAAGAGTCGATTTTCTCATCGATCGAGATCCGTATCCCCAAAAGTTAAATGACGCGACTTCTAGATATTGTTACAAGGTTTTCAAAAATGCCGAGTTTCATCACTAACCATTAACGTACAACATTTCGCGACTTGTTTTGCGAGGCCATTTTGGGCATATTTTCAAGTAATGAAAATGTTATTTTTGCGACAAAAACCTTATATTTGCCGATAGAACACCAAACAAGGATCGTGGAGTACCGTTTCAACCTATTTCCATGAAAAGTGGTTATTAACCTAACGAGACGTCAAAAACGTATTTGTCGACGATAAACGTTATTTTCAAAACTAATGAGTGGTATCGATAACATACGTATTTGCATGTGTAGCGTCATTTCATTTCTTACATTAGATCATATCATTCATATTAGGTTGCGGTTAGAGATCGTGCCTCATTTCTGTGTATTCATTGTTGTCATCGTAGCTATTGCACCAGGTGAGTTCATAACCCCTACTTTTACTTGTTTCACAACTGTTTTGGGGGAAGATACATGCTCCTTACTATTTAAATTCAATGCTTGTTTTACTTGAATGCGATTCATTTTCTCAAACATTACTGGATGGTTGAAATACTTGATTGATTATTTGAATACATTATGAATTACTTATTCCATCCTTGATTTCTTTCTTATGAACACAAGTTCTTGCTTTTGCGGACATAAATATAAAACTGTTACTTTGCCTGAGTTACCTATTACTGCCACTGAAGTCCCCTTTATCATGAACCGTTAATTACATGCGTGTGAGCGCGAATGCTGTGGATAGATCTATTTGGGTTGACACCCCGTCCGAGTTGGTCGCGCCAACCTGTCAAACGGACGCATATCATTCGGATTACTTCCGAGTGTCTGGCAAACACTTAATTGGGGCATTTTATGCTTGATTGCATACGATTACGTCGAGCTTCGGGGTCATGAGCTTTAGGCACTGTATACCTTATTTTTAGCTGTGACATTGTATTTGTTATATTGTCTTGCTACTGAAAATCTCGTGTTTCGCAAATGACTTGTTTACTTAAACATATTACTTTTGGCAGTGGGTTGTGAACACACAGGTTACAAGTCTCTTATGGCGGGACTTGCAACTGAGTGGATTTACGATGCCTTTGCTGGGAAATACTTGATTTCTGGAAACACTTGTTTACGGGAAATACTTATTTACTTAAAACTATGAACTCACCAGCTTTATGCTGACGTTTTAGCATGTATTTTCAAGTATTAAGCTATGGCACGCTACAGGAGGTTTTGGCAAGACATGGCATGGTCATAGAAGACTCTGATATTCATTTGGGGACCGTTTTAAAGTATTTTAAGGGCCTACTTCCGCACTACTTTTAACAATGTAAATTCAAGATTTTTTATTAAACTATTTTATTCTAAATGATTGAAGTAAAAACCATTTTTGAACTTGTGTTGTAATACCAATTGAGTTACACCCCAGCTACACGTATGCTTCCGCTGGACCCGATTTAAGGGGGTGTGACATTATGGCCTACTAAACTAATCCTTAAAAGAATAATCCTTAGAAGAAAAAGGTGAATCTTGACATGAAGGATCAGGCTGGCCACCACTGCCATGAGGTAGGACATTGGAAGAGGAACTGTCCACTCCACCTTGAGGAGTTACGATTGAAGAAGTAGAAGGTTGAGGCCGGTAACCCCAGCACTTCAGGTGAATCCTAAAATTAGGGAAAAAAAGTTTTAGAAGGTTTTCAAAACTGTGACCCAATTCCAGCCAAATCTCTAAAACTTATGTAAGAAACAATAGTAATCAACTTAAAGGAAAATGTTGTTTTTATTAAACAACTTTCCCAAAAAAAAAAAAAAAAAAAAAGAAACATTGAACAAAATTAACTTTAGACAATACGTATACCACATTGAACAGTCATACATAAACATCATTAGCCCTAAATATATAAGGGATAACCCCTAATATGCCCCGATTGCCCAATTGATTTGCTTTTTTACCCCAGAATTCGGAGTTTCTATATTTTGACCAGGGCAACCTGTAGTTTTTGGGCAACTGAAATCTGCAAGTGACAAGTGTCACTTTTCGGATTACAAGGTAGGGCAACTTGTGTACTTTTTGGGCAACTTGTGTACTTTTTGGCAATTGGCGGCCCTCATGTCGGACACTTGGCGTCATATGGGTCGAGTTGCCAAGTTTCCTGGTCTAAATACAGAAACTCCGAATTCAATATAGCAAAAAAAAAAAAAAAAAAAAAAAAAAAAAAAGCAAATCGAGGGTAATCGGGGCATATTAGGTATTATCCCAATATATAATTATAATTATTCAAACATTTTACTAAAAAAAATAAATCATACATAAATAGTATAATCATTCTATTAATTAGCATAATCATCCAAACATAATGTGTGTGTGTGTATACACACACACACACACTAGACTTCAAAGCCAGCCTGATGGGCGGGCATGATTTGTGATTATCGTTGAAAAAAGCAAGTTGACAAAAAATAAAGATATAAAGATACTAAACATACTAAATTATATATTTAACGGATTAATACAAAGTGACAACCTTCGTGTTTACAAACTTATTTACATGAATGTTGCATTTGCTATGCATAGCCCGTCCGATGGGCGAGCGAGCTTACATGTAAGATAAATAATGAATAAGTTCTCATGTATTATATGTAAAAAAAAAACAATCATAAATAATACAACAAATCAAGTTTACACAATGCTGTGACCATGTTTTATAATAGTTTAGATAACATAACTGGTATGTTGAAATAATATGTGTATAATGAATCAACTTTTTTACATGTACATTATTTTATTGTTGTTAAGTTGACCATCTTTATTAATTTTGTTGTTAAATGCATGTTTTGCATTTAAAATATAATATAACATTTTTTTATTTGTATGTATATAAATATAAATAAGTATATATACAATTTTAACATATGTGTATTATTATTATTATTATTATTATTATTATTATTATTATTATTATTATTATTATTATTATTATTATTATTATTATTATTATTATTATTATTATTATTATTATTATTATTATTTTTTTTTTTTATAAACATCACTTCATTGGAAAGGCATAAGATTTACAAGAAATTAGTGGGGAGCCGAGAGACAAGCTAGGCTCCCACTCCTCTAGCTATGGCAAAGCTAATTCTATTAAAAATATTATCAGCGGCGCGTGCTCCAATGCCCTGGGTCATCAAGAATCTACGGATGCGTTTTAGTAATGTCACCGCATCCTTCTCAAGCTCTCCTAAGGAAGAGAATGAGAAGGGGAGGTACCCATATCCACTGTCCACACATTTGGTCTCGTACTTGGCCCGTTTGCGTTGCGCAGCTTCAACAACCACACGCCCAGGAACGAAATCAGCCATGCTGGTCTGTGTCAAGGGAGAAGCCCCTGTCAAATCGACACATGTGTCCCTCCCATCATCCCAAGAATAGAGCAACACGTCAGCTGGGCGAAGGGCACTGTCCCTGTCCCCGCACAGCCCAATGTCAACCTCTTACGGGCCGAGATCCCCGACCGAGAACATATATTAATAAGGGTATCACGTACTATATTATGTCGATGTTTAATCCCGATGATACCAGCACATGAGACCGCGTGATCTCCATAAGTGTCCCCCACGAATACCCTGGAACAGGCAGAGCATGGCATTTGAGTAGAAAATAGGGGAATACCCATCCGATAGCACAACACACAACGGTAAGTCCTGGCATTCATGGTCTGTCCCAACCCAGAAATCGGGATAACCCTAAGCCAGTCTGAAGTGTGGTCCTCGTTTTGCGATCTCCATAAAGCCATTTGTCTAGTAGATAAGCAAAAGGTGGATTCGGCCATTTTGGCAACACGTGTGAAATATACGTCTGCCAATTTTTTCATAAGTTTGGGGGCAGCGATCTCACACGAGCTGCCTAAGAGGTTAGTTTCCATCTTTGCATTAAAAGCGTACAAAGCCTCATCGAAGGAAGAACCAGAAGTAACGATGCCAGAATGTTGGAGGAGCTTAGTCTGTAAGCTAGTGGATTGGAGTCTAGATGCAAGGAAAGCATAGTTCAATACATCACCTGCAGCATATACACCAAGTCCCCCAAACTCAAAAGGTAGCGTGGCTAGTCTCCATTGCCAATCTCCAAAACCAGGCCCAGAAGCAGTGACAATACGCTCTAGAGAGGAACGAAGCGTCGCATCAAAGGCAATCTGAGCCCTCTCGAAGACCTGAGGGGGACATGTGCGCATAGAAAAATACAACTTGGAGATTCCAGCACATGCCCGAAGGAGTAGTAGCTCACATTGAGGGTCATTAAGCTTAGCAACAGCATCCATAAGCTCAATGGTTTTAGCAACCCGTTTCATAACAAGTTCGCTGCTAAACGCAAGGTCTACACTGGCTGGCCCCCCCAACAATTTAACACCGTGCGAAGGCCGGGCAATATTAGGCGGGAAAACGCCTGCGAGCCTGCTTCTAGGATCCTCCCTTGGCCAAAAAACCTCGGTTTTATCGACATTGAGATGCAACCCATAATGGGGTCCATCTTTCATAATAAGCACCAAAACCTTTCCAACTATTAGAGTGTCACCGATGATCGTGCCATCATCCAAATACCACGCTTGAAGGGGGAGACTAAACGAATCTCTGATCTTGCAAGCTAATGGGTGTAGCACTAGTGCAAAGAGAAGTGGTCCAAGTGGGTCACCTTGTTGCACTCCTTGGTGTGACCATAAAGTGTGTTCACCATAATATAATCTAGCTGGGCTGGAGTAGCAAAATTCAACCCAACGAGAAATGACAGGACAACGTAGGCGAACCTCTTGTAACATGACCTCCCGGTCCACCAAGTTGAAAGCGTTTTTGAAATCCACCAGTAACATCGAAAGGCCTTCCTCGCCACCGCGATCTTCAATAAACCTGTTCACTGCATGAAGAATAGCCTCCCCACCTCCAGGTACCCCAACACCAAATTGGAGATCATTCAAATAGCAGTCTAAGGAGTGGCCAATCATAGAAGCACCAACTTTAGAAACTAAGCGTCGCCAAACAGTCCCCACAGCAATGGGGCGGATACCCCCTCCTGGTTTGATCAGCGGTGTGAGAGGGGCACTAGCAATGAACTCACCCAACACCCTGGGGCATTTACCACCAAGAAAAAGATTAACCACCTGGGTGATAGAATCGATTAACTCATCTGAAATGGCCACAGCCGCACCACTAAAGCAATCCAAAAGGTGTTGGGCACGCAATCCGTCTCGACCACAAGAGGTACCTCGGGGGAAGCTCTTAATCATATCAAGAACCACAGCAGTAGGTGCAACGAGGCAATGATGATCAAACGGTATATTCGGCAAAGAGGGGGCAGACTTGAAGGGGTGCTTAGCCTTAAGGTCCTCAAGGGTGGTATCAATATAAGGAGCAACACCTGAAGAAGAAAGAACCCTGACAGCTGCAGTATAATGGCCATCGCAGACCTTCCTCTTGCATTGTTTGACATTACACTCCCCCAAGTCCAGGTTGTCATCATCAATATTAGACCATGCAGGGGAGGGCTCCGCCAAAACCTCTTTAACAAGCTGTAACCCACCACCAGGCGTACCCCAAGAGCTAATGGCATTAACGATATATTCTTCTTGGCGTTGGCGTTTAAGGGCTGACCTGCACTCCATGTTACTCCTCGGCTGAAAGGTTTTCAGGAGGCAAAGAGGCATGACTAAAAGACGGACCCAATAAGAAATATCCTCAGGCGTGCAGATCACCTTATCCAGAGCTCCTTTCAGTACGCGAGCGAATCCCAAACGACACTTTGGAGGGATGGATTTGATAGTACGCAACCCCTTAGAAAGCAAGGTGTCAAGCAAGTGTAAGTCGAAACCAAACTGCTTCTCCGAGGTCGAACCCTTATCCTGGACATGTTGAACAGAAGAAGGAACCGGTGGCTTGGCGAGATCAAACAACACGAACTTAACAACACCATTACCACAGTCAGGGGGTAACACACGATCAGATCCATGTCGGCATTTGGAACAAAGGGAATGTGTCTTAAAACACACGCCGCACAACCAAATACCCATACGCTTCAAAGTGACCTCAGCCGATTCAAAAATGGCAAGACTGGTAGCCAGAGAATGTTTAGTGGTAGGTAAAGCATCCTCATTGAAATGACGGTCACGTAGGTGATCGATCAACGAGGTTTTGGTGAGCCCATTCCCGCCACCATTTTGACAACCACTTAAGCCCGCAAAAGGACAATGAAAACGCGTGATTGTCATAACAAAGAGCCCGTTTATGTAATGGCAAAATACTAAAAACAATAAAACAACCACAAGGCCCAAAGAACAGCCCAGCAGCGCCCAAGCCTAAAACAAAAGACAATGTCCCTTTTTTAAACAAACAAACTTTTGCACAACGTAGGGCCCACCACCTAAACCACAAGAAATACCGGTCCCCAGTAAACGCAACACACCAAAATATTCCAACTAAACGCAATAAACGAGGGGCCCACCAAACAAGCAATCATTATAAACATAACCACAAGCAAACCGTAATACTGCACTACCACCCTCGCTAACCGCAATACTGCTACCCAATTTTTTTTTTTTTTTTTTTTTTTTTTTTTTTTTTTTTTTTTTTGAACTTAAACGCGAACTGCTATATTAATATACAACACAACAAGATTCCCACCTCAAGGGAGCAGCACATCACCCCACAACCTAAGCGCTACAAGGGACACGCCTGAATCGTGGACACCGGGCACTCCCACGAGGAAAGAACAACACACACGAGGAGCAGGGGAGTATGTACAGGATGGGGTTTGACCAACCGGAAGTTGAACGAAGATGAATGGAGGGAGGATGACGAAGGAGTAGGATCAAGAAGATCCATCCCCTCGTTCGCCAGAAATCGCCCACAGATCCACCATCTATTATTATTATTATTATTATTATTATTATTATTATTATTATTATTATTATTATTATTATTATTATTATTATTATTATTATTATTATTATTATTATTATTATAATTATAATTATTATTATTATTATTATTATTATTATTATTATTATTATTATTATTATTATTATTATTATTATTATTGATGACGTATAGCCTATATTTGGGCCGCAAGCCCAAATGATAAACATTACTTACACCTAAGCCCATCACGAATGGGCTACCATGACAATGGTATGGGCCGTAGTATTAACGCTTTGGGCTCATGAAGCTCAAAGGCCCAATCTAACCCACCGGGTACACAATAAGGATTATCTATTCAAGGAATAGATATCCTTACCTTGGATAAGCACTATGCGTGCGAAGAGTAAGGAGCAAGAAACACGGTTTCTTAGCCCCTATATATAGAATCATACGATTCTCATTCAAGGTACGATTTACAAAGTCCCTAACTCTTCAACTAAAAACTTAATTCGATTACTTACTCTCACGCCGGAGTCTAATCGGGGGAGACAATCCCTCGATAAGCCTAACGGTGTTGTTCTATTTTTCTTAGTACGCAGGTAACAAAGTGCTAAAGAACGAATTGATATAAGAGCAAAGTCCAACAACCAGGTACGCCCAACTTTTGTATCAACAAGTGGCGCCATCCGTGGGACCCTACAACGAACTAGAATGACAAAACACAAGAATTCGAGCCAGCGGACTCCGCAGTCAGAAAAACGTGACCATCAAAAGAAGAATCGACAAGATTCGACCTCAAAACAGGTTGCTGGGACAACCAGCGCACCTGATCACCAAGGGGCAGGAACAACCCAGCCCCCTCCAACAATGGAACTACCTATAATCTCTTCAGTGGTCCCAAACGTTGAAGAGCTCCAACGCACCCTCTTCACCACTCCTTATCAGGCTACATCCACAGTGAACAACACTGCGCCACCAGGCGCGCCTGAACGAAATAGGGCGCCCCATACTGAAGCAGAAATTCTTGCAACAACTGAGGACATACCCGATCTAACTTTGGGAAACTTTGTATCCCAAAATTATGAAACCCTAACGGCCCTCATGCAGGAAGAGGCGGCAAGAAGAGCAGGTGCGGATTTGCAAACCCGACTTAATTTTGGTCCAGAATGTGAACCATCACCACCACGTCACCCGCGAGGAAGACGTACAGAACGTCCCAATGTCCTGGACAGGTTGGGTACGGTATCTGACTCACAAAACTCTGGAGACAGCGGTAGGCGCACCAATGTCCATTCCAGACTTGGCAGTCGGGGAATACATGATCGATTAGGCCCTCAACATTCGCCAAGCCAAGGATCGTCCAAGCCCGGAAGTAGGCGGATCCAAGATAGATTGGGGAGAAGAAGATCCCCAAGCAGAGATCCCTCAAGCTCCTCTTCTGAAAGGAGCAGGCGCAAGCGCCGAAGGAGAGATTATCCTTCTTCCAGCGATTCCTCGGACAACGAGGATAAAGAAACAGGGCACTGGAAATCAAAGGGAAGACGTCGCAAGGAAGAGAACGAAGATATGTCTCTCCCGTGGCGACGCCAAAAAATTGATGCGTTTACACGTCGCATAAGTGAATACTCAGATGACAGGCGCAGGCGCATGCCCGCTAATGTGAAGACATATGATGGAACGGGTGACCCGGACGACCACCTAAAAATTTTCGAGTCAGCCGCAACTATCAAAAATTGGCCACAGCCTGTGTGGTGTCACATGTTTAATTCCACATTTGTAGGGAACGCGCGCACATGGTTTAGCAAACTCTCATGTAGGAGTATAGACGGCTTTGAGGAATTACGGAAAGCGTTCCGCCACAACTTCACCCAGCGAAAGAAGTGCGCTAAAGATCCCGTGGAATTGGCAAGGGTGAAGCAACGTCAAGGGGAATCAACCAGCGCCTTTATGGAACGCTTCAAGGATGAGTGCATACAAGTCAAATCATGTCCCGAAATCCTAAAAATTTCAGGGTTCATGAATGGAATTAATAATCCAGAACTAATCAGGAAACTTAATGACAGAGTTCCACAGTCTTTTGACGAGCTAACAAAGCGCACCCGATCCTTTATACAAGGAGAAGCAGCTGCTGCGGACAGTAAGAAAGGATATCCAAATTATAGGCAACAAGAACAGCCGCGGAAACAATCCAATGATCAAAACAACAACCGCAGCAGGAATTATCACAGAGGAAGAGACAACGACAAATATACTCCTCTCACAAAAACTCCGAGGGAGATATTTGCAACAGAAGGCGCGAACTTCCCAAGACCACCACCAATGCGCACGGCAGAAGAAAAGCGCCTAGGTAGTGGATACTGTGAGTACCACGGCCAAAAGGGTCATACAACCAACGAGTGTGTCCAACTGAAACAACTAATCGAAAAATTAGTTAGAGAAGGAAGGATGGACCACCTCGTCAAAAACATCAAGGAAGGAAAAGAGAGACAGAAAAATGGAGGCAAGAAAGAACCTCCAAAGGAAAAGGCTGAAACTATATACATGATACAATCATGGCAGCGCAAGATAAAGCAAAAAGTCAGCCAAAAATTCTCCCCAGAAAAAGAGATATCCTTCCCTACAATAGTTGCGGACAACACAGTTGTAGAACCTTTGACCATTGAAATACATGCAGGCGGACACGACATCCACCGCATGTATATTGATGGAGGAGCATCCGCAGACATCATGTATGATCACTGCTTCAAAAGGCTGCGACCTGAAATCCAAAGTCAGTTGACACCAGCTACAATGTCACTAACAGGATTCACAGGAGAGAAGATTTGGCCCATGGGGCAGTTACGCTTATTGGTGGTCGTAGGAGATGAGCAACACTCAACCGCGGCATGGATAAACTTTATGGTAATCAAGTCTCCTTCACCATACAATGGTATAATTGGAAGACCAGGAATATCATCCATGCGTGCAGTACCATCCACAGCACACGGAATGTTTAAATTCCCAGTTGAAGGAGGAGTTGTCACTCTCTATAACACAACGGTACCACCAAGAGAATGCATCGCAGTGACAACCGAAGCGGAGACTACTCCAGAACAGCGCACGGAAAAATCGCCTAATTTAAAGGTCGCTATTCACCCAGATTATCCGGAACAACAAGTTTCGATTGGAGGATCTTTATCTGACAAAGGTAAAGCAGCCGTATGCGCACTCTTGCAAAAGAACCTAGACATCTTTGCATGGGAACCAAAGCATATGACGGGAGTACCTCGCTCTATCACAGAGCACAAGTTACAAATCCGACCAGGATACCCTCCAATACGGCAAAAGAAACGCGGCCAAGCCCCAGATCGTGCAAAGGCTATTTTGGAGGAAGTACACAAGTTAGTGGATGCGGGCATCATGCGCGAAGTGTACTACCATGACTGGCTTTCTAACCCAGTTCTGGTAAAAAAGAGCGATGGTAGTTGGAGGATGTGCGTGGACTTCACGGACCTCAACAAAGCATGCCCGCAGGACTGCTATCCATTGCCAGAGATAGACTGGAAGATCGAATTCCTATGTGGATACCCCTTCAAGTGCTTCCTAGACGCATATAAAGGGTACCACCAGATCCAAATGGCAGTGGAAGATGAAGAAAAAACAGCTTTCCACACCAGTCAGGGGGTATACTGCTACACAAAGATGCCTTTTGGCTTAAAGAACGCAGGCGCGACATACCAACGGCTGGTAGATACAGCTTTCGAAAAACAAGTAGGCCGCAACTTGGAAGTTTACGTCGACGACCTTGTTATAAAAAGCCATACAGAGGACGAATTGGTGCGCGGCATCGAGGAAACATTCCGAACGTTAGGGCGGATAAACATGAAACTGAATCCCAAAAAGTGCACCTTCGGCGCAACTGAAGGCATATTCCTCGGATACCTAATAGAACCCGATGGAATCAAACCATGCCCAGAGAAGACGAAGGCTGTTATTGATCTCCCCTCCCCGCGCACACTCAAAGAAGTCCAGTCACTGAACGGAAAGCTGGCAGGACTGAACCGCTTCTTATCTAAGTCAGCAGACAAATCCCTCCCCCTCTTTAAAACACTCACGAAGTGCACAAAAAAGGGAGACTTTCGCTGGACCAATGAAGCGGAGGAAGCTTTCCAACAACTCAAACATCATCTGGCATCTCTTCCCAAACTAGTCGCACCGCGACCAGGGGAAGAACTAATCATGTACTTATCAGCAACTCATGGAGCAGTCAGCGCAGTACTATTGACAGATAGAGACTCCGTCCAGACACCCATCTACTTTGTAAGCAAAGCCTTAAAGAAAACAGAGGTTAACTACAGTGCCATGGAAAAGCTGGTCTTGGCTCTAGTGTTCGCCGCAAAAAGACTGCGCAGATACTTTCAAGCGCATCCAATTGCGGTCATCACTGATCAGCCAATTAAACAAGTTATCTCCAAACCAGACACATCAGGACGCTTACAAAAGTGGAGTGTCATGCTAAATGAGTACAACATCTCATACAGGCCGCGCACTGCTATCAAAGGACAAGTCTTAGCTGATTTCATCGTGGAAAAGCCAGAGGGCGATAGCCCAACATCTGCTGCTAAAACGGATCTACAGGAACCATGGACACTGTTCACCGATGGATCCTCATGCGCAAATGGATCAGGCGCAGGACTTATTCTCACAAATCCAGAAGGTACGGAATTCACCTACGCGCTACGCTTCGAGTTCACAGCCACAAACAATGAGGCAGAATATGAAGCCCTACTAGCCGGACTACGCATCGCAATCCAAATGGGTGTACGCAACCTAGAAGCAAATGTAGATGCTCGGCTAGTCGCTAACCACGTGTTAGGAGAATACGAAGCCAAAGACGACCACATGATCCAATACCTGGATAAGACAAAATCTTTGATCAAAAACTTTGATAGGTTCACAATAAAGCAAGTACCTAGAGGAGATAACAGAAAGGCGGACGCACTCAGCAAGATTGCATCCACAAGCTTCGCACACCTTTCAAAACAGGTATTGGTGGAAACTTTAAAGAACAAGTCAATCCTGGATATGGAGATATCAACGGTGGTAGAAGAACAAGATCCTACGTGGATGACACCTATCATCGAATTTATTAGCAAGGGAATCCTACCCCAAGATAATAAAGATGCTCGAAGAATACGGCGGACAGCGCAACGATTCGAATTACGCGACAACGTACTCTACCGGCGATCTTTCTTACAACCATGGCTCAGATGTGTCGGACCCCTCCAAGCAGACTACGTACTCCGCGAGATTCACGCTGGATCATGTAGTATGCACTCAGGGCCACGATCCGTGGTGGCAAGCGCTTTAAGGTCAGGATACTATTGGCCAACAATGCACCGCGACGCACGCGACCTAATAAGAAAGTGCGGCAACTGCCAAGTACATAGACCTATTCCGCGCCGACCACAGCACGAGCTAACACCAATCACCTCACCTTGGCCATTTTACAAATGGGGCATTGACATCGCAGGACCTTTCCCCGTTGCAGCGGGAGGAATAAAATTCCTTATTGTAGCCATAGACTATTTTACAAAGTGGATCGAAGCAAAGGCTGTGGTGAACATTACGGGAAACCAAGTCAAACGCTTCGTCTGGGACAATATTGTCTGTCGCTTCGGCCTACCAGGGGAGATCGTATCAGACAACGGAAAACAATTCTGTGATAACCCATTCAAAGATTAGTGCACCAGTTTGAACATAACACAACACTTCGCTTCAGTCAAACACCCACAAACCAACGGCCTAGTTGAGCGCGCCAATCGCAGTTTAGGTGAAGGAATAAAAGCGCGCCTAGACAGGCACAAAGGAAGATGGGTAGATGAGCTCTCGCATGTCTTATGGGCGCATCGCACGACAATCAAAACCAGTACTGGCGACACGCCATTCTCCTTAGTCTATGGAACAGAAGCCGTCATACCAGCTGAGATAGGAATGCCCACTCTACGCACAGCAGAGGTCAACGTCACAACAAATGACGAGGAACGGCGCATAGACTTAGATATACTGGAAGAAAGACGCGAACGTGCAGCTATACGAGAAGCAAAGGCTAAGGCAAAAATGAAGAAGTATTATGATGCAAGGGTCAAAAACACTTCATTCAGACCAGGAGACTTTGTTTACCGCGCCAATGACGCAAGCCACGCAGAAGACACAGGCAAGCTCGGACCCAAATGGGAAGGACCCTACGAGGTCACGGACGCGCTCGGCAATGGCGCATACAGGTTGCGCGACATGGAAGGTCATGACCTGGCGCGCACCTGGAACATCTGTAACCTTAAGAAATGTTACTTTTAGGCTACGGCCCTTACACAAACACCCTCACACCCTACGAGGTGCCCAATAAGTGTTTGTCTTTCTTTTCTTTTTTAGGAATTATGTTTTCTATTTTTTCAATAAACTTGCAAGTATTAATAAAATGTTATGGTTTCTAGCTAACTCCATAGCGCACTTTTACTTTATTGCATATATGTCAATATTGTCTATCTTATATTTTTCCCTACATGGCGTGCATGCACCACTTAAAGACCCACGAAGGCATAAAGGATAAGTTAACCTACTAATTGACTTGTTGAATAAGAGGGTTGCAAACCCATCAACATTAGATCACGAATCTTTGCTAGGCGCCTTACTCTCGAGACGTCGAGGTAAGATTCGCATGCGCACCCCACGACGGATGCGCATATACCAAGTACACCGTACAAGCCTAGCAACATAACGAGCCAAGACACTTGGTCAGATAATAAAAAGTATATTTAAGTCACGCACTTAAAAGACTTAGTAAAAATAATCAAACTTAGCAAACAATGCAAGCACGTTTAAGTTACGAACTTATAACAAAATGTATCTTATTCCATATTTATTAAAATTACAAGGAAAAATACATACATTTACATACAACCTATATACTATGGCGGTGATCATGGCTCTCTTCTGGTGCAGCGGAACTACCCGCCTCCTTCAGCTTACTTAAGGTTATAGCATCCTTGAGCGAAACGGTTGGAACACTCACAGCCACGCCATCAGATCGAGGAAGGTGCGCAGCACCAATGCCGCACATCACAGCCTTGCCCTTAATACCCTTCTTTATGGCAACCCTTTGCTCGTGACGCTCTAGCACCTCCTTCAAAGGAACCTCCTTCTCCAAAGCAAAAGGTTTGAGGATATCACGGGGCCGCGCAAAAACTGGAACTTGAAGCTGCGAGACATCAGGCTTTAGATAATAATCTAACTCCTCTACTGCATTCTCCTCAAGATGACGCTGCAACGTCAGACCCGCCATGAGCACATTAATAGGGTCATCTTGGTCGCGTTCCAACTTCCCTATATGTGGCAGCTCCAGAACCTTCAACCCCGCCATTGCCTGCACCAGCTCATCGTACGCTGTTGCGCTATAACCAGGAATCTCCGCCAAGTCCTTCTCCAACAACCTGGCCTCACGGAGCTCCTCCATAGCCTGTGAACGGCCACGCGCCATCGCGCAGTGAACAACCTTCCCAAAGGCTTCCACCACCTCCGCAGACTCTAAAGTACTTAGAGCTGCCAGACGAAGCCCATGGCTGATCAACCACCTGCATACACAAAGTGATAAAAGGGGTAAGATATACAATAGGGCAAAAAAGCAACCCTAAAAGACAAGGGTGTAAGAATACCTGCGCTCGGCTATCATCGACATAAGATGAGGGTACAGCTCCTCGTCATACTCGATGCTGAGGGCGCGCAGCTTCTCCTCATACATCACGAGTGTCTTCTCCATGCGCTCCTTGAACTCTTGCAGGCTAGCAAAATGCTCTGCCTTTTTTTCTTCAAGATACGACACTGACCATGACGCTTTTGCCTTTACCTGCTCAAGTTTCCCCCTCGCGTACAGCAGGTCAGCCAAAATGCTCATCTTATCTTGAGCAATCTTCTCAGCATAGGCCTTCGAGGCCCCTAGCTCCGCCTGCGCATCAGCCAACTGCGCACGGAGGGTCGCCAACTCCTCCTCTTTCTGGGCAAGTGCACGGTTCTCCCCAGCATACTTCCCCTTCAGTTGAGCCACCAGCTCAGCTTGGCGGGCGGTAGTCACAGCCAGCTCATCCATCAGCTGCTGCGCCCCACCACCATCAACAGCCTTGGCGTTCCCCTCCTTGTCTTCGTTCTGCGGAGAGGAAACCTCATCATCCCTAGCGCCGTCGTCCCTACGCAATAACAAACATTCAGCAAAAAATTACAACAAGTAATTGAAGAAAAAAAAAATAAATAAAAGGAGTGCACACTTACAGAAACGGCGACGCACCAGCTTTCAACCGTGCGCTGGAGGTCGAAGTTTCTTCCGCGTTCGACCCTGCGTCTCTGATGACGTGTCGACGCCTCTTGCTGGTGCCACTAGTTCCAGCCTCTCCCTTGCGCTTTAAGTTCTGCGCAACCTCCTCTCTCAGCACCTCCTCAGGCTTCAGGATCCGGATGCTATCGGATGACCCTGAGCGCGCCTCTTCATGAGCCACCTCCACCTCAGGCACCGACTTCTCAGTAGGCTCCGCCACCACCTCGGGAGCTACAGTCTGCACAGGCGTCACTACGAGTGGGGGCGTCTCCTCAGGAGCGGCCGAGGGCAGAGCAGTCAAATGCCCCGCGGTCGCGTCAAGTAGGGGCGGCTCCCCTTCCCTCAAGGGACGAACCCCTATGGTAACCTGCTTTGGTTTGTCAAGCTTCACCACCGCGAACAAGTCCATCTATGCACATATAAAAATAAAGCAAGCAAACAACGAAGGTTAGTTGGCAAATACGCGAAGATAAGAAATGAAATACTTACAAACAATTACAAAGGATGAACACCCACCCCGGCCATCCTCACTTAGGAAAGTGGGAACCTCATCTGCCGCGCCAAAATACGCGCGATTCAATCCTACATGAACCAGAAACTCCTCCGGATAAGGGTTAATGGCCAATCGATTGGCATCTAACGTCTGCGCGTCAGTAATCTTATATGAACCGGGTGCGGGACGCCCATCCTTTGGTAAGGACGCCTGAGTATAAAACTCAAAATTGAAGGGAAAGACCACGTCGTCTACCCAAAAGAAATATTCCCTCCAATTCTTGAGTGCGTCAACTTTTTCCGTGTAACACTGAAACGCCCCCGGGCGCTTCGCAAAGGATACCTAACCGTTTGACCACGTTGAGTGGTAAAAGGAGTGGAACAAGTCTACGGTGGGTTCTATCGCCAATAAACGGCAGTTTATCTCAAAATTAGACACCTTCGCTGCACCTATACAGTGCAGCTGAGAGATGTGAAGGCGATAGTGATTGAGCAAATCGCTCAGAAATACAGATATAGGTACGCGGTAGTTAGCGTACTCAAGAAATTTCTTGTATAAACCTATCTTCCCTTCAGGGAAGTCTGCTATACATGCATCGACATCTGGCGCCTCTGGATGTACATCCAAAGGCACAAAATAGTCGGAAGAAAAATGCATCACATCCTCGACAGACATCACAGAGCGAAACTCATCTAACTGAGCGACAATTTTCATCTTAAACCTAAGAAGACGCACACAAAAATTACCTACGAAGGTCAAAAGGTTTTCTCGCACAAAAACGCTCTAAAACTGAAGAAGAAGGTGAATAGTAGTTGTGTGTGTGTTTTTACAGTGTGTGTAAAAAAGGAGGCGGTGACCCTTATATATGGGTGGTAAAAACCCTAATCCTTATCCACGTGGAACCCACTCACAGTGATCGTGTGGCTGGAAGGTGAAAAGGTACATGCACTTTTTCCCGAATTCCAAGAGATACGTGGACACCACCCCCGATTTCCGAGGCAACTATTTTGAACCTATTAGGTGCATTGCACCTCCAAAAAGGTGGTAACATTTTGTTTGATTTCCCGCCACGCTTACCGCTACTGATATTAAGTCTAGTACCCGCGGCTACGCGCCGCGCACACTAGACTGGGGGGACATGATGACGTATAGCCTATATTTGGGCCGCAAGCCCAAATGATAAACATTACTTACACCTAAGCCCATCACGAATGGGCTACCATGACAATGGTATGGGCCGTAGTATTAACGCTTTGGGCTCATGAAGCTCAAAGGCCCAATCTAACCCACCGGGTACACAATAAGGATTATCTATTCAAGGAATAGATATCCTTACCTTGGATAAGCACTATGCGTGCGAAGAGTAAGGAGCAAGAAACACGGTTTCTTAGCCCCTATATATAGAATCATACGATTCTCATTCAAGGTACGATTTACAAAGTCCCTAACTCTTCAACTAAAAACTTAATTCGATTACTTACTCTCACGCCGGAGTCTAATCGGGGGAGACAATCCCTCGATAAGCCTAACGGTGTTGTTCTATTTTTCTTAGTACGCAGGTAACAAAGTGCTAAAGAACGAATTGATATAAGAGCAAAGTCCAACAACCAGGTACGCCCAACTTTTTTATCAACAATTATTATTATTATTATTATTATTATTATTATTATTATTATTATTATTATTATTATTATTATTATTATTATTATTATTATTTCTGTTATTATTATTATTATTATTATTATTATTATTATTGTTATTGTTATTATTATTATTATTATTATTATTATTATTATTATTATTATTATTATTATTATTATTATTATTATTATTATTATTATTATTATTTAAAAAAAAAATCACTTTATTAAAAACTAAAAGGATTTACAAGAAGTTAGTGGGAAGCCAAGATACTAACTAGGCTCCCACTCCTCTATCTATAGAAAAGCTAATTCTACTAAAGATATGAGTAGCAGCACGTGTTCCAATGTCTTGGGTCATCGAGAACTTTCAGATTCGTTTTAGTAAGGTCACTGCGTCCTCTAAAGTTCCCAAAAGAAGAGAAAGAGAAGGGGAGGAACCCATATCCAATATTCGCGCACTTATCCTTATACTTGACCCGTTTACATTGTGCGGCCTCAATAACCGCACGACCCGGCACAAAATCAACCATACTAGTTTGCGTCAAGGGTGGTGACCCAGTCAAATCAACACATACATCAAGCCCTCCATCCCACGAGTAGAGCAACATATCAGCTGGACGTAAGGGTTTGTGCCTTTCCCCAACAAGCCCAATATCCACCTCTTTACGAGCCGAAATCCCTGACCGAGAACATATGTCGACAAGAACATCACGTACCACGTTATGCCGATGTTTAATACCAATAATACCAACACAAGATACAACATGGTCCCCATAAATATCCCCAATAAAGACCCTGGAACAAGCTGAGCACGGCCTCTGAACAAAGAATAAGGGAACACCTAGCCAATAACATAACACACACCGGTAGGTCCTAGCATTCATAGTCTGCCCCAACTCAGATATCAGAACCACCCTAAGCCAGTCAGAAGTGTAGTCCTCCATTTGCGATTTCCATAAGGCCATCTGTCGACTAGATAAAGAAAATGTAGATTCGACTGTTTGGGTAACACGTGTGAAATATATATCTGCCAGTTTCTTCATGAGTTTGGGGGCAGCGATCTCACATGCATTACTCAAAAGATCAATCTCCATTTTCACATTAAAAGCACATAAAGCATCATCAAAGGAAGGCCCAGAAGTTATGATACCAGAATATCGAAGCAACTTAGTCTGTAAGCTAGCAGATTGAAGTCTAGACGCCACAAATGCATAGTTTAAGACATCACCGGCAGAATAAACACCAAGCCCTCTGAATGCAAAGGGTAAGGTAGCAAGCCTCCATTTCCAATCACCAAAACCAGGTCCAGAAGCATTGACAATACGCTCTAAAGTAGAACGAAGAGCCACATCAAATGAAATCTGAGCACACTTAAAGACTTGGGGAGGGCAAGTGCGGATAAAAAAATATAATTTGGAAATACCGGCACAAGCACGAAGGAGCAACAACTCACACTGAGGATCATTAATCTTAGCAATAGCACCCATAAGCTCAATGGTTATGGCAACCCTTTTCATAAAAAGCTCACTACTAAAATCAAAGTCCACACTAGCGGGTCCACCCAGTAATTTAACACCGTGTAAAGGTCGGGCAATATTAGGAAGGAAAACACCCACAAGCCTGCTTCTGGGGTCTTCTTTAGGCCATGAAAATTACATGAAATTGGAGGGGAGTCTAGACATTATCTGAGCTCCCACCCCTTTTTGAATACAGAACCTAACTCGATGAAAAATAAAAGCACCACTCTTAATGTTGTTAGAGTGGCTGCTGGCAATAGTCCCGATACGCGAAAGTGTATTCAAAGCTTCCACATCAAGTTCCCAAAACGTAGAAAAAGCGAAAAGGATGAACTTGTATCCATTGTCTTCACACTTGGACGCATACTTCTTCCTTTTCTTTTCAACAGAAATACTCAAAGCAGCCCCAGGAGCCCATGACGTTACTCCAGTCCCAGCAAACGGAGAGACCCTGGTCACGTCCAGACATGCGTCCTTACCTTGGAACCAGTTGAATAATAGCACATCTGCAGGGCGTAATCCTCTCCCTTCCTCTGAAAGAAATCCCATTGGGGCCTCTTTACACACCATAATCCCGGCTTTGGAGCATATGTCAACAAGGATATCACGTACCAAATTATGCCTGAACTTAACACCCACTTCGCTAGCACAGTGGACCGCGTGATCCCCTAATTGGTCCATACAATGTGTATTGCAACTCAGGCATAGACTGCCTTCAGAGAACATAGGAACCGCGAGCCTGTAACATAACACAGATCGAAATTGGAGAGGATTCATCCTTTGTCCTAGACCATCGATAGGGATCGTAAAGAGAAAGTCCTGTGCATGTGGGGCGCGGATACTACTGAGTATAGCCACCTGCCTTGGACTTAGCGAGTACTTGGAAACAAGGTCTTTCTCAATGACACCGAAATAACACTTTGCCAATGTTTTCATCAGTTGGGGGGCAGAAGCGCCCCTGGAGGCAATGAGAAAGTCGGTGTTGCAAGTAGCGTTGAAATTATCCAAGGCATGCTGGAATGAAGGGCCATGTGCAACGATACAGATTTGGTAAGTATCTTCTCCTGTAGGTCACTCGTTTGCATACGAGAAGCGAGGAAGGCATATTGTATGATATCTCCCGCTGAAAAAATACCGAGACCACCGAGCTTTATTAGGAGAGTGGCAAGCCGCCACTGCCAATCACCAAATCCCGGCCCTGAGGTAGTAACAATCTTCTCCAAGGATGCACGTAACGTCTGATCGAAATGAGTTTGGGCCTCTGATAAGCACAAGGGGGAACATGTTCTCAATGCGTAAGATAATTTTGAAACTCATTATCACAACCCGTTATTTTCCCTATAATTAAAAACGTTTAAATTATAAATTAATCTTTGTCATTAATTCTAATCACTATTTTTACAGGAAAATTTAAAATTTTCTTTATTATATAAATTGGTCGTCACAAACCTGTATTTTCAGGACATTTTTCAAATTTACTATTCATCGGTTACTATTCACCAAACATTATTCATCATTTCATTATTCATTGTTTTTGAAGTCGGTTAGTGATATTGAGATGTTTTTCAAAAGTTTTACTATTCACGAAACACTATTCACGAAACACTATTCACTCCCGGACTCACATAAACGTTTCACTAAATCTTAAATAAACTTCTATAATCATAATTAATACCTTACTAATCCTAATTATCTTCAAACGGACCCTTAATTATATACTAAGCCCAAATTCAAAACCGGCCTATTACTATTCACGGCCCACACGATTTTTAAGCCCAAATCTTTTAAAATTATTTTGCAAAATAGGACTAGACCAAGCCAAGAACGCGCCTCGTGCTCCCAAATCTTACACACGACTCATACATATTTTTACACATTCTCTTTTCTCACCTAGCCAACTTTGAGTATGTCGATTTTTAGCTTCCCATATCGAGTCTAACAACATTTTTACTAGGCAAAACGTTTTGTCCAAAAACAATTTCATACGATTTTCAACTAATCCAAAACTGAACCGTTTTGAACCCCGTTTGCTTCTATTAAGTTCTAAAACCATTTTTAACTCAACCTCATGTTTAAATATTACATTCTATCAATCATCACCGAGCCTAGCCGAAATTTACAAATCGTTTACATAATAAAATGAGTAGTCGACATGTATTATTAAAACAAGATAGTACTTCCTCAAATCATGCTCTCACAATACTTATTTTATGTTCCTAGGCAAGTACTATATGTAATTTAAAAAGAAAACTCAAATGTACAATCCATTTTTATATTTGAAACCACACGTTTCTTTTGAACTAGATAGTATGTCGACAAACTAGAGACAAACAAGGAGAACATGTTGCGTCTTACACTCACAAGATTTTTGGAAAACACGTTAATGTCCCATCTCATAAATTATGGTCACTAGGACACTTCAAAATCTCATATATATAACACTTGCATGCATGCACTCGTTTACAACTTACATGCAAATCACATTTTTATGAAAACTAAGTCCTAGTGATACTTTCTACTTGAAAACGCTTTGGCAAAAACTCTAGAATTTCCAATCGGGACTAGGAAGAACGAAGCATTGTTTGTGAACCTTGGTTGAGTCGACACTCACACTACACTCTCGTACTCTCTTCTTCTCGACTCTACAAAACGTTTTACCCCACCATCTTGGTGTAGTAAGTCTCATACGACTCTTTTTCAATCTTTACTTAAACATACGTTTTGATTATTTTCGTATACAACACCAACACTTGCACTAAAACTCTCGTAATCAAAATAAACAACACCTACGTATTATACTTTCGTCTATATATTTACTACCTTAGTAATCAAGTTATATAAAAATTTGAACCTTAAAAGCTACGTATAAACTATTTTTAGATACCTTTCTAACGTATAACAACTAGTCGTGAAATCCTTAAAAATATTTCTAAGTCTTTTTACTTAAAAACTCGACCCATGCAACCCATGAAACGAACGCATATCTTTAAATTTTACGTAACAAGCCCACCCTTTTATTTCACAATCTATTAGACAACCTAACTAACAATCGTTTTCATAAAAAGACTTGTGTTAAAAATTGCGTCTCGACCCTTTAAATGATGCAAATCATCGTGACATAAAACTATTTTCGAAAACAACTAAACATCGATTGGGCCTTAAGGCCCAATCTGTTGAAAATAAGCTAACACGATAAGCTATTGTAATAAGCTGTTTTGTAACGTTTTCAGTAACCTAAGATAAGCCCAAAACCAAGCCCAAAACATTTGTAAGCCCAATGGATTTAAAAAGCTTAACGGGCCTAGTCTTTTTCGTTAAAAAGCCCATTAAGCTACGAATAGGCTCTTTCGACAAATAAGCAGTTTTGAAAAGTTAAATAAGTTGTTTTTAGCTTAACTAAGAAATGAAAATACTAAGTTTCGAATTTGGTAAATTTTGGACTAAAATTGCAAATTTTATAACTTTTGGGTTAAAATGTAAAGTTTATAAGGTTAGGGTAAAAACTATCATTTTACAAACTTAGGGATGAAAAAAACTGATTCTTATAACTATTGGGTGAATAGTGTAATAATTTGAAAGTTTATGGACTTAAAACATAAATATATTTAACTTTGGACTAACGGTGTAACGCTAACGCCGTTAAGGTAAAAAGTGTAAAATTGGAAAAACAACAAGGATCCACATATTATAATTAACATTCTTATTTTATTTTCTATTTTTACGTCTCCTCCTCACGTCACATACATTTTCATTTTATTTTCTTTACGTTAAAAATATATATAACAAACACTTTAACTAATTATCTTTACGTATTATTATCATCAAAGACTAAGAAAAGAAAACTTCAAACAAAATAACGTATCTTATAAACATAAGAATATCGCTCGCACATCATCCTTTCATCATAACAATTAATCGTCATTCATTAATCGTTATTCATTTACCAAATAGTATTTGGCTAGATTCTCAGATAAATTTATTTATCAGGTTCCGTACTAAGGACGCTTCTAAAATCATTCTCATACTCTCACTCGCACTTATTTTCATCATTCCTAGTATAACTTAAGGTGAGTTCTTAGCCCCGTTTTTATAACTATTTTATAAATGTTTTTGGGGGAGATACATGCTCAACTACTGTTTTTACTTTCCTAAGTATTTTAAACTATTTACAAATTACTGTGGGACCATAGCCCACCA
This sequence comes from Artemisia argyi, assembly GCA_030686995.1. NCBI lineage: Eukaryota > Viridiplantae > Streptophyta > Magnoliopsida > Asterales > Asteraceae > Artemisia > Artemisia argyi. Next base: position 184,518,720 of record CM060682.1, read on the forward strand.
TTTTATACATTTTATATCTCATGGAGAGATAACTGCTATAAACATGTTTACAAGTAACTTTTCAACTGTATGCTATATCTAATTTCTACTTCCTAAGTTAGCTATTGCCAAAAAGTCCCTCATATCATGAACCTTAGTCACCCGTAGGGTGAACGTAAATAATTGTGGATAAATCTATTAGGGACTGACAATCCCCGTTTGGTCACTGGAGAAAGCTACCAAACGCACTTTATTTGAAATCTAATAGGTTACTGGCAAGAACCTATCCCGAGGGCCATTGTTACTATTATTCATCATATTTGATGAGATCTGTTAATCGGATGAGTGTCATGAGGCTTAGAGAAATTAGGTAGTAGTGCTATGGTCATGACACAGTACTACAATAGCTAATGTTATGGGCGTATAACAACGTAGTCCATTGTTTTTATCAAATTACTAAATTGTGTTCACTATATAACAGAAAATCTTTATTTCTTGGCAAAACAAACTATTTTGGTGTTGACCCAATTAGGGCAGACCAACAAACTATTTCATGTTAACTTTGATTTTGATAAATCAACTGCTTTTGACTATAAACACTATGGATTTTACTCACACTTTGATTTTGAAAATAAATCGTTTATTATGAATAGTATAAACTCACAAACTCTTTTGATTCTTAAAAATCAACTACTCTACTTATAAACTCTATGAACTCACCAACCTTTGTGTTGACATTTTAGCATGTGTTTATCTCAGGTCCATAATGAGCAAGGATGGTACGGAGGAGCACGGATTCTTACAAAGGCTATAAATTTTACTATCATTCGAAAACCAATTTAACAAACTTTTGAACCACTGGGACCTCATTTTGAAAACTCTGATATTTATAAAATTCGAATGATAAATGTTTTAAAATGACTAAATTGATAATCATTTTCTACTGAAAAACTGTAAGCTATGAAGTAACACCCAATCTTTATTCCGCTGCAAATATTTTAAAATTGGGGGTGTTACACTCCTGCACAATTACGCAAGAGGAGCAGTTCACATTGAGGATCATTAAGCTTGCTAATGGCCTCCATTAAAGATATGGTTTTGGAGACTATTTTAGAAGCCAAGTCTCGACAGAAACCGTCATCCAAGCTGACAGAACCCCCTAGAAGTTTGACGCCATGGAGTGGCCGAGCGATATTCGCAGGGAACACACCATCTGCTCTACTCCTAGGGTCCTCCACAGGCCAGAAGAGTTCAGTCTTATCGACATTCAAGAACAAACCACGAGACGGGCCCTCCGTCCTGATGATGTTCAACGCCTTAGCGATCGTTTGAGTATCTCCAACAATAGTACCATCATCAAGATACCAAGCCTGAAGGGCAAGCTCACAAGAGCGATTAATGGCACGTTCTAAAGGGTGCAAAGCTAGGGCAAATAACAAAGGCCCCAACGGATCCCCCTGTTGAACCCCTTGACATGACCAAAGGATAGAGTCATCATAATAAAGCCTAGCAGGGCGTGCATAACAAAACTCAACCCAAGGGGTAATGGACGGGCATCGCGCTCTAGTTTCCTGCAGTAAGACACTCCTCTCGACCAAATTGAAAGCATTCTTAATGTCCACCAAGAGCATAGAGTGTCCGACTTCATCACCTTTAGACTCAATAAGCCTATTCACAGAATAGAGGACGGCCTCACACCCCCCGGGACTCCAACCCCGAATTGGAAATCCTGCAGATAAGAATTCACGGAGTTATCAACCGACGAGGAAGCAACCTTGGACACAAGCCTTCTCCAAACCGTACCAACAGCAATAGGCCGTACACCACCTCCGGGTTTGACTAAGGGGATCAAGGGGGGACAAGCGATAAATTCACCTAGTTGGATGGGACACTTACCGCTGAGGAGCAGATTAACAATTCTGGTAATAGACCCAAGCAAGTCATCAGCGATGGCAGTTGCCGCTCCACCTAAAATATCCATCAAATGTTGTGCCCATAGCCCATCACATCCACACGACGTCCCCTTGGGGAAACTGCGAATCCTGTTAAGCACCAAGTCTTTATGGACGAAAAGGGCATCCTCATCAGGGGAAAAAGAGGGCAGAGTGGGAGGGGGTGCATAAGGGTGTTTAGCCTCGAGCTCACGCAGAGTGTCAGGTGTGGGCGGGGCGATGCCCGAAGACGTAAGCACCTTAATGGCAGCAGTAAAGTGCCCGTCCCCAAGTTTACGCTTGCATTGACCCAAGTTGACTCCGTCTGGATCCTTCAGTTTCATCACCCCATCAAAAGAAGGAGGCTTAACAGCCAACCGATCCTTAACCAAACCAAGCCTGTCGAAGGGATCCTTCCATCTTTGGATGGCTCGAGTAATGCTGTCAAGCTGGTGTCTTTCTCTCTCACCGGATCGTCGTTGAGCTCTGTTTGTTTGCACAAAAGTGGACAACACACATGATGGCAAAATGAGGAGTTGCACCCATGCAGATAGGTCTCCTGGGCGCGTAAGGACCTTATCTAATGCCCCACAAAAAATCTTAGCAAAACCAACCCGCGCCCTAGGTGGAATACATTTAACCGTGCAAATCTTCTTTGAGAAAACCCGATCAAGAAGGTTGATGTCAAAACTGAACTCAACACCAGGAGGGGGCATCTCAGAACCAGACCCCTCAACAATCTTATCCCCAGCGAGAGTACCGACAGACTCACCGACGACACTGTCCTCAACAATATTCAGGGCCGGTCTAAGAGGCATAGGGATACCGTGGATCGCCAGTTCGTCAAAACTAGGTGCGAAAACCACATCACCAACAGCATGTTTGCAATTTTTACTGAATGTGTGGGTGCAAAAACACACCCCGCAAAGCCATATACCTGCCTGATGGAGTGCCTGGTCCAAAGTAGAAAATAAGGAGGGATCATTCGCGATAAGCGCTCTGTGAGAGGCTTTCAAAACGTCCGACTTGAAATGGCGGGTGCCCAAATGGTCTATAAAATATTTCTTAGTGAATCCCTTCCCACTACACCCCTCGTGTCCTTGTAGCGGGCATGATATATGAAGGCCAGCCATAGAAAATAAACCTTTGGTAAATTAAGCCCAAGAATTGAATAAAATAGGCCCACGAATAAAAAAGCCCACCAGCTACCAAAAGAGTATCAAAACCCCACGCAAAATAATGCTCAGGAAAAAGCCAAGGCGGGTGAGCCCCACCTGGATAAAAACCAGCGCAACAAACCGCTAACACAGACAAACACAACCGATCCCGTGAAAGCAAACCGCTATCCTCTTCTTCCTTTTTTTTTTTTTTTTTTTTTTTTTTTTAACTTAAAAAAGATAAACCGCTATATGAACAACCCCACAGGATCAAACCGCTACATACTACCACACCGCTAACCCAAGAGGAAAAACAGGTCCCAACCCAGAAAAGGCACAAGGTTGGGTTTCTTCTTCCACGCACGCAGGTCAACCGAGGGGTAGGGAAAGCATTAGGAACCAGGCGGAACAGGTATACACGCCGATGCCCGGAAGGAAGGCACAAGACATGCCTTACACCGGTGCACTCCCTAGAAACGAGAAAATAAATCAAATAGAGGGACTCTAAACCCCAATCCAACAAGCAATGTTGAATCGAAGGTTCCCAGCTAGGCGATGGATCGGGGACGAAGGTGAACAAGCAGTGTCACCCAAATCGCCCACACAAAATTATTATTTTTATTATTTATGTTTATCTTATTTATTTAATAGTCTATTTGAAAAATTATTTATTTTTTAAAAAATTGAATATGTTATAAAAGAAGATTAAATATGTTAAATATTAATGGATATATGTTTTTATTATATATTTTATTATAAAGTATTTGTATTTTTTCTTTCATTATTATTAGTATTAATTTTGTTTTCAGTGTTAATCTTATTTAATTAAAAATTTGTTGCTATAATTATCGTTATTTTTTAAATTGAAATATGTTATAAAAAGAAGTTAAAATATGCTAAATATTAATAGATATTTGTTTTCTTTCTTTAATTAATATTCGGTTTCTAAAATTACGGGTCATTATCCTAATTTTTAAAATATTTTGTTTCTACTTATAATTATCATTGGCAAATTTTACTATAACGAAAGTAGGGTGGAAAAAATGGTTGAGAAGTGTACATGGTGAAAGAAAGGGTTGTACCCATATTGCTATCAAATTAATGTGAACACCATCAGAAAGGAAAGGAATTACATGTACACTTAGATATTTCAACCGAAGAACACTTGATCCATTACAAATCAAAGTTTATTTGGTGCTTATCGGCTCATTATGACTTATAACTATTTAGGTGTCTGACCCATGTATTTAATTTTTCCAATTTTATGTGTTACATTTTCATTTAAAGATACTAAATAAACAAAGAAAAAACACCTCGACGGCATGAATCAATAAAAAAAATAGTACGAAGTGTTCCAGTTATTATATCAGAAAGTGGTACCCAATTAAAGAGTAACTGAGAACTATGATATTTGTTAAAATACACGCCCATATTATGCAATTAGTCCAGATACAAGACATATTTCATCTTAATTTGGAGCTCTATATACAACTCCCGGTAGCCCATTCCAATTGAATAGCAACTTTTAACGTACTTTTTTGTTTCATAAACAAACCATGCTACAAAGGCATATATGAAACACCATAATGGCTCCCTAACACTTAGCTCGAGTCGATCACAATACTTATATAATCAATCGAGTCCCCAATGTAGATGGTTAGGTTATTTGGGTTACATTGGTCATATGTAACTTAACTTTTACATCATTTTTCCTCTTAATGTTTATCTGAAAAAAGCGTATAAAAGAACATTAAATAAAGAGAACACACAAAACCCATTTCAGAACATAGATACAAAAATTAAAAAATAGTAGTAGTGATATAAAAATTGCAGGGTCCTATATTCAAACATTTAGTAGCTTTTAGTGCCAATGAAAAAAATAAATGAATAATTGCTTCACTTTCAACAACTTGTACGACAATTATACATGTTTTTTGAAAGAAATTGCTATACAAACTTTGGATAATATTAAGCTGACCAAGTAGTGTGATCATTCTTTTATTTCAAATGCTGCTCTCAGAAAATAAAAAATAAACAAATACATAAGTCTAATGAATCAAGATTCAAGGAAATACTACAATTGTCATAGAAGGGTAATATAATTGATACAAAGAGATATGCTATAACTTGAACAAACCTGTAGGAGATTGTTCATAATGACAGTTCCATCACCAACATTGGCTTGAACAATGTTCAAAAATGTGTACGGTTCAACCTTAATAACTGACTTAACCTTTTTGGTGTGAACTGTGAAAAGTTGGGGTCTATAACAAAGAACACCAATTTTACCACAAAGATCACCTGGCTTTAATTCTCCTACAACCTGTTCGGCTCTATGTTTCATAACGATTAGTTCCTTTGTACGCTTGCTTGAACACTTTGATGTTTTCAAACATGTATGCTATTCAAGCAAGCATTCAGCATAGGTTTGTAACTATCTTGTATTTGGTTATAGGAAAGGAGTATAATAAATGTTGTGTAACAACTGTTTAAAGGCTTGTTGTGGCTTCTTTTAATGGTGTCATCATGTAGCAAAAAGCTTGTGACTAATTGTTTAAACACTTTTTGCGAAAAAACTTGGTATTGTAACTCTAGATGTTAGCCACAACACCTGATGTTTAAAGGCTTTTGCGGCTTATTAGCACTTCTAACTGGTGATGATACCATTTGCCATCATGTAGCCAGAAAAGATTACAGAACTCATATGAAAAAGTAGACATGTTTAAAATTATAAACATCTCATGCATAAGTAGCAAAGTCTTATATGAAAAGTAAATAGGTTAATTTATTTAAAAAATAATTCTTTATTTAAAATCATCTAAAATGATAATGTTTACGTGTACCTCATCATTGAATAGGGATATCGGCATCTTGAACTGGTTCAACACGGACCCGTGTTGGACATAATGATGAAGAATTTTTTTGGAATGTTCCCTTAGAATGAACACGACGTTCAAGTGGTCCCATTGCCTTGGTCTTTCGTGAACTAACATACCTCGAATCAAGAAACGCCGTGTCCAAACAGTTGCAACATTGAATCAGTAACTTCCATTCACTTTCCAAAAGATCACATAATGGCTCAGCTCTAAACTGAGGTCAAGCACTTATAGTTTTTCAACAGTAAAGATATTGGTTGCTGCTTCAACAGATAACTGTAGATCTTATTCGGTTGATGTTGATGGTTAACATTAGGTTTCTTCTGCATATAAACGGGAGCATGGGGGCTGAGCTATAAAATCCAGCCACCTTGACAACGGTACAAACTTGCAAAATTTGATACCACAACTTGGTATTCTTCACCCACTTTAAGGTCTGTTAAGCCTACTGATTCGGGCTCGGCTGAGGTAGAGTTAGTATCAAACTCATGGTCAGTGATCTCTGTTAAGGGTATAAACTTGTAATACCCGGAATTATGCAAAGGACTGTAAAAGTGGCCATTTCAGGTGGCAATGTTGGATTAACCTTAATAGCTCTCCCACCTACCCATCCATGTTGTCTGAATCGATTTCTGGAACTCTTTCAGAAACTTCTCTTATACGTTGGTTCACAGCCATTGCAACAGAAATGTGATTAACGTTGGATTTGAGCTACTGTAACTCATCTATGCTCCTTCATTCATACCTATAACAACAATAACCAACAACATATTAGTACATGTTTAGCCACAGCTCATTTGTTGTTTGATAAAAAACAAATGTTTAATATCCAAAAATAATGGAATGTTAAAGGGTATTCCGATATAAATTATCAGCTATATGACATATATGGGAAATTAAAGTAGGTAATTGACTTTTAGTAATCGGATGGCTTGGTATATTATTCAAATAATTAGCAACCTAGGAATGGGACGACCCACACTTAATACCAACGGCAATCTCAGCAGGAGCATGATTCCTAGCAGCACTTAGGAGTAGCTTCAACATAGTTGATTAGGATTATCTTATCATTCAGGGTCATTTTATGAAGGGGTGTTTGGGATTGCCTGTTTAACTAATCATTCATGGTCACAACATAGCAGATAAGTGGCTATATTGAGAAATCATAAATACTTTTTAGTATTTTATAGGAATTTGCTAATATCAGAATCGCGTCCAAACGCGGTCTCTTGAAATCTGTTCTATTACAGCAATGTCAAACACCCTCTAATTCAGCAAAAATTATATACAAATAGCAAACTTGGCATCTTAAGGTTAAAACTCGTAGATCAGTAGCTTTTAAAGCCCTATAGAATTTTAATATCAATAACGTAAACATTGGATAAACTCAAAAAGATTAAACCGACTTACAGTACTATAAATTCTCTAATTAATCACATATCAAATGGCTTACGATCCGTAAGAAAAAACTTCTCCAATGTTCTTTCACCATCATGTGGATTGAATTCGACTATGGTCTCATAGACTCCAAGTTTCCCTTGTTCAATAGCCACTATAGCGAAAGAAGGTTGGTAAATGACTTTTATATAAATATCGTTGCTGAGGGGTTTTTGCTATAGAATAAATTATCAACAATGCAATCTCAAAAATTTATTCATTTAAACAATAAATTATCAACAAAAATTGTACTTTTACATGCAAAATCTCCTTCATAGGATTAACATCACGGATAATGTGATACAAAATACTCATATTGATTATGCATGTTTTATAATTATAGGTCGTAATCTAAAGATAACACAATACAATATGCTTAAAACTATTTATTAACATGCAAATAGATTTTATCTCAATATCTCCGAACTAATAGTCCAATCCCATCTTTCACTCCAATACACAAACCTAAAAATCAACACTCTAGGCCATGCAAATAGAGCATATCAGAATGTGTGATATTCGTTACAAACCATATTCATGGGTACGACATATTATTTAGAGCATAATGTTTTTTGTGGTAAAACAAATGGATAAAGTGTACCTTGTGTGACCTTCACGGATTGCGTTTATTCCAGCCTATGCAATATTAAAAACATTTTAGAAAGTTTGACAGCTATAGCAATGAAAAATAGTGGATTATATAATAGATGGATATATATCACCGAGTTAGCGACCTCAACAATAATAGTCGGGTGCAAAATCGGATTCTCAAGAAGATAAGATGATTGAACCACAACACTTTTGTTTTAAGCTACACGGTTGACCCGTTAGTGAATAAATCTCATGGGTCAAACTATATTATATCATATATTCATATTACGGAATTTAATGCGTAGTAAAGAATGTGATGATCAAATCTATACTATGCCCTATCAGGTAGTTAAGTAAAGAATGTGAGTGACCACCTGATTGGTGCTTATGAGATATAAATGAAAATTATGACAGCTAATGATATAAATAAAATGTAATTACACTCTAACACAGTTAACAATCAAATGGTTTTACTAAAATGAGATTAAAAAAGTCTATCAAATCAGTTTAAAGGAACTTTAACGCGAAATAGGTACTTTTGAGGCACACATGTTGAGTGCATGTAGCTGCAAGATCATATTAGTGTAACCAAAATTAGATAATAAAAAAAGGATATACCAGAATGTTTAAAAAATGGAACAGACACGAAATGTTTTCTTCCGAGCCCGAGTTATTCCAAGTTTCCAATAGCAATTCTTAGACGAATGCCACAAGATAAAGGCATATATGCTTCAGAGTTCAGAATGCAAAGCATGGTCAAGTGAGAGATTTCTTACATATTCATACATAAGCATATGTTGCCTCTGGCCTACACATTACCCATTAAGTGTTCTGATGTTTGGATGCCTTAATCGTGAAACGTTCCAAGTCACCTCCCAAAAATGTTCTTCTTCATAAAACTAACTATTACAACTTCAAGACCTGAATACCATATAATCATAAGTACTATAAAGCACAAACATACCTTCTAAGTACCTTTTGCAGTGGCAAACTGAACGTGCCAATAAAAAGATGCTGTCAGAGGATACCTCTTCCATCCCATTAAGGGCAACTAAAAATAGTAAGCATATATACAAATATGACTTCAAGAGCATAATATATATATTAGTAGTATTGAATATATAAAGTTAGAAAAAGCCAAAACAATGGTGGAGAACCAATCCATGCAATCAATAAGCCCTGGATACAGAAAAAAAGGTTCTATCAAAAGCTTCACTAAGATTTATATGTCTTCATGTTTGGTGAATCAATAATCATTTGAAATACCACGATAGCTGATAATGAAGAGATGATGGCAACAGTTTCCATAGATATTTCCCTACCAGCCAAAGGGAGATATGGCTCGTTAACCTGAATTTAAGATTATATTGTCAACGATATGCGCCATTCGATCTATAGTTTAACAGAATACGCCCAAACAATAAACATAAATACATACATATATGTGCATAAACATAAACAAAAAGTTTTGCAATTTACAAATTTTTCTATCCATGTACATTACATATTCACATGTTGTAACATGATCCTGATATCTTCATAAGGTTTAGATCCACTCTATTTTTAACATTGGTATTACTTGGTTTGATTTGCTTTTGATTACGTTTATCCTCCAAGATATACCCGGCATGAATCATGCCAAAATGAACAACACAACTATAGCGTAGTCAAGAGGTTCTTATTTTTAGTCTTTTTGTTTTTTTCCTTTAGCTGTAGTACCATAATTGGTAGTCCAGAATTCTTGAGCATGTACTGCCATTATTAGGTTACCGACACCAATACCTAATTAGCTTATAGATAGTTACCATTTCTACTAGATATCTTTCTCAATTATATAGCCATGCCTTATTTTTCTTACCTTTTTCTTTTCCCTTTAGCTGTAGTATCATAATTAGTGCTCCAGAATTATTGGACATAGCAGCTACTTTATCTATCACCTATCCACTTCATTTACATGACTATGTGTTTGTTGAAAAGATAGGTTTCCAATAATTTCCAACTATCTATGTTGTCATCAGTTCCTACTCATTTAGATGCTATATTTGTTTGGATGAGTATTATGCTTCCTTTACTTTGTTGAGCTTTATTTTACAAATAAAAATACATCTCAAGTCAAAATGGGTTGTTGATGAGGCGAAAAATGAACCCTTTTTAAGCCCGAAATTGAGATTATTTGATCAAATATTGCCCTAAATCATTCCTTTTGTCATTTTAGGTACTTTTGGAGAGAAATCTGGAAAATGAAGCATTTTGGATGTTTTTGGAGCATAAAAGTGAAGAAAACGGCAAAGTCTCAATTTTCCTTGCCGGGAACAGTACCTGACGGCGTCAAGAGTCTCTATATGATGACGTCAAGAGTTACAAAAGAGGTGGATGTGGAAAATACACGTGAGGGTCCAGAAGACTTTTAACTATGGGACCTGACGGCGTCACCAAGGCCGTCAGGGTCAAAATACAAGTGACGGCCCAGAGGAATTTTACACATGACGGCGTCAAAATCAGATCTAGGCAATACGATTTCTATTATGGCGGCGAGTTGACGGCGTCACATCTTAACACATGACGCCGTCACCCTGTAAAATCTATATATAGTTTTCCAAATTTCATTCATTAGTGTGCAACTTTGAGGGAAAAACCCTAGGTCGAATTTTCCAGCTTTTTCAAGGGTTTCAACCCTTTGAATCTTTCATGTTTAATTGAAGATAAGTACTCTTTCAAATCATTCAATATGTCTATGTGTTGTTTGATTATATCTTACGCTTGTCTTCTATTTAACATGCTAGGCTAGATTTCTTTTGTGTTTGCTTAGATGTAGTGAAACATAGATGTTGATTATGGGTTGATTGTTTGTTTCTAATTGTTACGGATGATTGTATTTGATGTTAGGCTTAAGAAAACTGGCAGACTTCCATTGGTAACTTGCTTGAACGTCTTAAGAAACATGATCGGAGGTGTACTACGATATTTGGTTGTATTTAATGCGTAGGAGAATTCTAATGATCCCATGTTAGGAGCTTCTAATGGCTCGACATATGAGTGAAGTAGGATCCTATAGAGTTAGAGAATATTGTACACGACCCTACGACTAGTATTAAGGAATATGACCCATCATCCATGCAATTGTAACAAGTAATTAACCTGTAAAAGATATCTAGGGAGCAATGAAACCTAAGTAAACACAACTTTCCTCATCATTGTTTACACCACATTAGTTTAATTAGTTTATTTTCATTTCTGTTATTTTATTTTGATTGCATCTTTAGATAAATTGGGTTAGTTGGCTAGCAACTAATTCCGCCCACTCTTCCAAAACCTGAGATTTTACTTGCTTTTATAAAATATAAAACTACAAAAAGAATCATCTCTCACCTCTAGACTTAATTTAGTAGAATTTCTAATCCTAGCGACATTATTCCTGAGTTGAACGATCAATCCCCCGGTACTTGTCACTATACTGTACTACAACGATCAGGTACAATGCCTGGTGGGGGTTGTAAGCTTCTCAAGATCCCTTGAGAGGTAAAACCTTTTGTGAGGGCACAATCCCACGCATCAAGTTTTTGGCACCGCAGCCCAGGGAATAGTTATTGTCTAGGTTAAGATTTCTTTTTATAAGGTCTACTTGCTAGATTCCTTTCTAGTAAGATTTTATTTTTGTTTTTTAGGTTTTCTTTAGTCTATCTTATTTCTTCGTGTCTTTGTTCGTAACCTTTACCATCCGACAACATGGAAGGTGGTAACATATTTGAACCCATCAACCCACCACAACAAAACCACCCACAAAACCCGCCACTAGCAAACCAACCTCCTGGGCCCCGAACTTTAGGAGAGTATTCCCGACCTAGCCACCAAGGCTATCGAAACACTATTGAGCTCACTCAAGGAGCCAATATGTCCCCCTTGTGATCCGACACCATCTGGTTAGTGCAAAGCGGATGTGCATTCCATGGACTTCGTTCCGAAGATCCTAATCAACATCTCAAGGATTTCCTTAAAATCGTAGATTCTATAGACCTTGATGTTACAACTAGAGTGTCAACCCGATTACGCCTATTCCAATTCTCTCTACGTGATCAAGCTAGTCAATGGCTTGAACGTTTACCCGCGGGATCCATCACCTCATGGGATGATCTCACCACTCGTTTCCTTGCTCAATTTTTCCCACCGGGGAGAACTACTAAGCTTAGAAATGATATCTTGATGTTCTAACAACGTCAAGGTGAAACTCTATATGAAGCATGGACTCGTTTCAAGGACTTACTCCGAAAAGTCCCTCATCATGGCATAGATCTTTGTCTCCAAGTCCAAATTTTCTATGACCACATCGATCTCTCCACAAGGCGAACCATTGACCAATCGGCCGGTGGCAAGCTACGTGATCTAAGTGCGGAAGAATCATGGGAACTCATAGAAGATCTTGCTCTCTATGAAAACAAAAGTTGGAATGATCCCCGTGATTTGAACAAAACGGTCAAGGCAATATCTTTGCCTTCGAACAATTCTAGCACTCCCGACCGTAGGATCATGGAACTTGAGGACGAAGTCAAGTTTCTCATGAAATCTTACGAAGCTCCTAAGCCTTCAAGCCAATTGAACAAAATCACTTCTTCATGCGAATTATATAGTGGTCCCCATGACACTCGTGATTGCGTGGAACTCCCCGGACAAGCTTTTGGGGATTACGCATCCTCGCGTACTGACGAAGCGGGAGACAAGTGGTACACTTCCAAACCCGAGCCAAACCCTTACGGTGATTCCGACAACCCTTCTTGGAAAAATCACCCGAACCTTAGGTGGAAACAAAACCAAAACATGCCCCAAAATAATTCTTCCAATCCACCTAATCGTTACCAACCAAACGGTCCACCCTCTAATCGTACTTTCAACAACATTCCTTCCATTAACTATGGTAGTACCAATAATCTTGAAGGGTTGATTTCCAAGTTTATGGCATCTCAAGAAGCTCGCTTATCTAAGTTTGAAGCCGATTTTAAACAAAAGCAAAGCGAGATGACCCCCAAAATTGACGCATTGTTGAAAGTTCTCAATGACCGAGAAATGGGAGCACTCCCAAGCGACACGGTCAAGAATCCGAAACTAAACGTTAATGCCATATCATCGGTTTCGTCACCTACTTCTTGTCCACAATACTATTCGGTCAAAGCAATGAGCACGTGTTTCAAGCAAACCTAAATTCTTCAAAAGGACCAATTGAATGAAACACCCAATATCAAACCGGTCAAAAGCATAGTTGAAACACCTCCTACACAAGACCTTGACGATGAATTCAAGGAGCTCCACCTTGAACGTCCCGTCATTGATGTCTTAGCCTGTGCTCCTTACTATAGTGCCCTCTTAGAAAAATATGAGAAATTTAAATTGGGTAAAAATGGGACCGCCTTCGTTCAAAATAAGTTGCCTAAGAAACTTGATGATCCGGGCATATTTGTTTTGCCTTGTAAGATAGGAAAATCCGAAGCTTTCGACACACTAGCCGACTTAGGATCAAGCCTCAACTTGATTCCGTTATCCCTTTTCACCACTCTTAAGCTAGGAAAGTTAGAAGAGACGAAAGTATTAATTGGTCTAGCGGATGGAAGTATTGCCCATCCGGTCGGAATGATCAAGGATGTAGTTGTTCACGTAGGAAAGTTAACTATTTTAGCGGATTTTCACATCCTAGATATGGTTAGTGATACTACATGCCCGTTGTTAGTAGGAAGAGGATTTTTAGCAACCGCTAGTGCTATGATAGATTGTAAGGAGTCTAAGATAGCGGTAGGAGAGGGTGAGACTTGGTCGGTTTATGATGTTAAGAAGCATAGCTACGATTGTGAGGACGAACCGACACCACATTGGGCAGAGATGAATAGGAGACCATCTAGATATGGCCTTGGATAGAAAGAAACTTTATAGGACCTTAACTCCTATTTTATCTAGAAAAATATTTCATCGATAAAACACATTCGGTGGAACAACTCATAGCTACATATGAGGAACTAGACCCTTTTGAGGATCCCCTAGTCTTTAGGAAAATGATTGAGTTCTTATGCGTAATGCCTATCAACATAGAGATGAACAAGTGGAAAAGAGAAGGAGATAAGTGTAAATGGAAGTGGGACAAGCCACCTAAGGAAGGAGACGGATCATGGCATATTAAGATGATTTTATATGATCCGGATGGAGAAAAGTTTGAGAGGTCATACCGTACCAAGAAAACCAATAGCAAGTTGGAACCCAAGTTTGATCACAAAGATGTCCTCAACGAGGAGCTCACACATATAGGATAGCCCATGACCTTGAGTCTAGCTACAAGACTCGTAAATAAAGAAAAGCGCTTCTTGGGAGGCAACCCATGTCTTGTGTGATTTTTATTTGTTTGATTGTTATTTGTTTCCGTATGCATGCTTTATTTTTATTGTTGGTAGATCATGTTTTAAACTAAATTGTGAAAATGCTTTATTTTGTTGTTTAACTTCGTCTTAACTTCATATAAAGGTATTTTGCAAAAGCTAACTGTAAGGGGAAACCCCAAATTTGTTTATAAGAACAAAATTTATCTTGATTCGTCACAATATTAAATGAACATGTGTATTAGTATTTGTTAGAGTCAAATGCTTGTATCGAGTCATAATGATGTTTTGCAGGATTTTCCAGGAAGTAGGACATAATTTTTTCCATAAATTTTCCGGAAACTTAACGTAAAGATTTCTGCAGGCCACTTCTGACGGCGTCAGGAATTAATACCTGACGGCGTCATGTGTAAAATTCTGGAAATTTTACGAGTTTTGTTTTTCTAACAGAGTCTTAAAGTTTTTGTTAATTCTTTAGTTATATAAACTCCAGGAAATCTACAAACATTCATTCCACAAGCATTATATCTTAAATTGCTTTCTAGGATTGGTTAGTATATATAGATTGCCGCCGATTTTACGCGAGGTTGCCTTGTTTGTTTTCTCAGGTTTAACAGGTTATATATGACAAGAAGATGATTTATTTTCTGGAAGGGAAGCTTTGAAAGTTCATTTTCTTGGAGGAAGATCTAACCTTGTTACCACACTATCCACACCGAACGAATCACGGGAGTATTTGTTTTCATTCTTTTACCTATTCTACTTTTACATTCTTTAATTGAACATTGGGGACAATGTTCATCCTAAGTGTAAGGGGAGGGTAAATGATGATACCTTATAGGATACTATTGCACTTGAGTTTGTTTGTTTGATGGTAGGTGTGTAATAAAACTAAGAGAAATACTTGTTAGTGTAATTTTAGCGCCAAATTTAAATTTTTTTACAACATTTAGGAGTGAAACTTTAGCCTTAGCAAGCGTCTCATGGATAGGAGTTGTATGACTAGCACAAAACCGTACCATTCAGAAAAATTTTCCACCCAAATATGTGAGGTTCGCCTTTAGATTTGATAGGAAAAGCATTTATTATTAGTGCTTATGAGTGTACCGGTAGCATTTAGATTCTAGAACTTGCGTTAGTGATGCATCCCGAGACCGCTAGTGAGACTACATTCGTGTAGTAGGATTTACTACATGATAAGAGACATTAGGATCACCCTTGTGTTAAACCCGTATCATAATTACTTGACCATTTAAGTCATATTACTTGACTAGTAAAGTCAATTAATTTTTTCCACACCTTAGCGTTGTACTCATTTTTAGTACACGAAACCCCTAGTACACCCCTTCGAGCCTATCTTTTCGTTTCTAACTTTAAGCATCTTACTTAAAAGAAGAATTTGTTACAACCCACCCAAATGTACAACCAAATCGCCTTAGCCTTCCGTGTATGCACTCATCTTTAGTGCATTATTGTTATCTGTTTAAACCCTTAGTTAATTATTTAATTGATTACATGGTTGCTAAGTCGAGTCATATCTTGTACATATTGTTTTGAGACGATTGGGACTCATGGGTAAAGTACTTATGTTATGGAGTAATGGGGAAGAACATCAAATTATTACCCCCATACGTGCATTGTAAAGTATGTAAAAATTCAAGTGTAAGAGGAATGTACATTCCCTATGATGTTTTATTTTGGATGGTAGGGCAAGAGTATATGCAAAAAAATAAAAAAAAAAAAAAAAAAAAAAAAGTCGAAAAAATCAAGAAAAAGAAAAAAAAAATAGAAAAAGAAAAGAGAAAAACATACGGATTACCATCCCGTTTCATTCAATGTTTGTTTTATGTTTTTGTTATTTTTGATTTATTAGCTTAATTCGAGTCTAGTCTTTGCTTAGCAACGCCATATTGTACATGTAATTAACCAAGATGATTAACTCGCCACCAGTAAATATTGCCTTTATCCAACAAAACCATGTTTTCCATATCCCTACACCTAACGTTATAACACTTTGAAAGACCTCTTTGATTGTTTATCCTAGGTGCTTACGCCAAGTGGTGGAGGTTTGATCCTTTCCCAAGCCTATGGTAATCTATTTTGCTATGACAGGTAGTGACAGATGTTTTCCATTTCCATATTGTGATATATACTTTATTACACCCGAGAGATGTGAGTATCTAAACACTATTTGTGAGGTGCTAGTGTATGACCTCCGTGCTTGTCTTTGGTCTTTAGTGGAACGATTATTTGTTGTAATTACTTTTATATTAGTGTTAAATGACCCCTAACTTGTATTTTGATTAGAATAAAAGCGCATTTGCTTGAGGTCAAGCAAATCTCAAGTGTAAGGGTATTTGATGAGGCGAAAAATGAACCGTTTTTAAGGGGTCATTTAAGCCCGGAATTGAGATTATTTGATCAAATATTGCCCTAAATCGTTCCTTTTGTCATTTTAGGTAATTTTGGAGAGAAATCTGGAAAATCAAGCATTTTGGACGTTTTTGGAGCATAAAAGTGAAGAAAACGGCAAAGTCTCAATTTTCCTTGCTGGGAACAGTACCTGACGGCGTCAAGAGTCTCTACATGACGGCGTCAAGAGTTACAAAAGAGGTGGATGTAGAAAATAAAAGTGACGGTCCAGAAGACTTTTAACTATGGGACCTGACGGCGTCACCAAGGCCGTCAGGGTCAAAATACAAGTGACGGCCCTGAGGAATTTTACACATGACGACGTCAAAATCAGATCTAGGCAATACGATTTCTATTATGGCGGCGAGTTGACGGCGTCATATCTTAACACATGACGCCGTCACCCTGTAAAATCTATATATAGTTTTTCAAATTTCATTCATTAGTGTGCAACTTTGAGGGAAAAACCCTAGGTCAAATTTTCCAGCTTTTTCAAGGGTTTCAACCCTTTGAATCTTTCATGTTTAATTGAAGATAAGTACTCTTTCAAATCATTCAATATGTCTATGTGTTGTTTGATTATATCTTACGCTTGTCTTCTATTTAACATGCTAGGCTAGATTTCTTTTGTGTTTGCTTAGATTTAGTGAAACCTAGATGTTGATTATGGGTTGATTGTTTGTTTATAATTGTTATGGATGATTGTTTCGATGTTAGGCTTAAGAAAACTGGCAGACTTCCATTGGTAACTTGCTTGAACGTCTTAAGAAACATGATCGGAGGTGTACTACGATATTTGGTTGTATTTAATACTTAGGAGAATTCTAATATTCCCATTTTAGGAGATTCTAACGGCTCGACATAGGAGTGAAGTAGGATCCTATAGAGTTAGGGAATATTGTACACGGCCCTACGACTAGTATTAAGGAATATGACCCGTCATCCATGCAATTGCAACAAGTAATTAACCTGTAAAAGATATCTAGGGAGTAATGAAATCTAAGTAAACACAACTTTCCTCATCATTATTTACACCACATTAGTTTAATTATTTTATTTGCATTTCTGTTATTTTATTTTGATTGCATCTTTAGATAAATTGGGTTAGTTGGCTAGCAACTAATTCTGCCCACTCTTCCAAAACTCGAGATTTTACTTGCTTTTATAAAATATAAAAATACAAAAGGAATCATCCCTCATCTCTAGACTTAATTTAGTAGACTTTCTAATCCTAGCGACACTATTCCTGAGTTGAACGATCAATCCCCCGGTACTTGTCACTATACTATACTACAACGATCATGTACACTGCCTGGTGGGGGTTGTAAGCTTCTCAAGATTCCTTGAGAGGTAAAACCTTTTGTGAGGGCGCAATCCCACGCATCAGTTGTTTTGGTTCTTGTCGGTTGAGGTTAAATTGGGTTGACCCACACACTATATTTCCCAAATAATAGTTTTGTCACTATTAATGCTTAGAAACCTATATTCAATAATGGAATTTGGACGCAACTTGCATTGAAAATATATTTCGACTCATTTTTGTATTAAAAAAATAAAAATCATTAGCCATTTGGCCTGTTAGACATAAACCATAACCCAAATCAGCTCATTGATAAGTAAATGTACTGCAACGACAACCCTCTATAACACGAACATAGCAGCACATAAAACAATCAATTGTTAGGACCACATTCTTCTTTAGTGCTCAAGTCAATGCAAAAGCCACAATGAAGATCCACATTGCTCAGGTGCCCTGTCTTTTTAAAGGTGGTCATCTGTTATTTAAAAAAAATACAAATCTTACTTCCTAATACACATAAAGCAACCTAAAATGGGGTGTTTGGATTAGCTTTCAAATTTTTTAATTGAAGTAGAAATGCTAAATCTTGCTTCCTAATACACATAAGATCATTTTTCAAAACAATTCATATGATTACACCCAGATAACAGCCAATGAAATTCGATAGAAAAATTAAAATAAGAAATAATGACTACCTAATAACAGTTAAAGTGTAAGCATATGTCAATGTTGGATGACATTCGAGACTAATTAAGAAAAAGATATTGATCTAAGAGGGTGTTCAAGATTTCATTTTGAATATTCAGATTACTTAACTCATATACTAATTAGTACTGTAATTACTTACTGTTACAAAACACAATAATCAGATATTATTTTCAAATCCTAAACACACTATCAACAACATGCAAGTAAAATAGTTAACGATAGAGAAACAATCTCAAAAATTGAAAGCAGGTAGAAGAAAGATGTAACCAAATATACCTTCTGACAGGACTTGTTGAAGGCATCAAAGGCAAATTCACCAATAAAACTAACAATGATATGATCATCTGTAACTGAATTTTTTGTTCCTCATCATTAGGGTATACTATTTCTGTGAGTGCATGCTGCCACACACACACACACGATATATGTAGTGAAATAAGTATGTGCTACAAACATGTTTATAAAAGATTAAAAGAGATATGAATATCCAATACATACTACTGCTTCATCGAGCTCTAAATTTTTCCCAGGTCTTTTGATCCGCTGTATCCAACAGTTTTTGTAGATATTAGCATAATTGCCTGAATCACAAAACATACTAATTCACCATATCACATACACACACACTAAAGACAAAACCCAACGTCAAATGTTTTTAGTGAAGTATATATGCGCCAAAAACATTCAAACTCCCTCAAATTAACCTCAAACCCAACAACCCATGTTTTTGAACTTAAAAAAGGTTCATTAAACTCAAATAATACATGCATGTTGACCTAGCAACATTGTTATTTATTTACTAATTTATTTGAGTATTAATTAGCTTAAATAATTAGTATGTACGGGCGTAGCATGAATCAGATTTGTAAGATAATTATCTAGCATGGTATCTTAGTATGACTTCACCCACTGTTACATTTGCTTCGTCCGTGTATATCATATCAGATATAGAAAAAACAAACCTTCCATAGTCATCGACGGGCTTAAACCTAAAACCAAGAGTAATTAAACTATGAAAAATCTGATTCCAAATGCATCAAGAACGCGATAAAAGCACAAATACACTTACTCTTAGATTACTGTCTTATGATGGTATGACATTGCTGCTCTTTCGTGCTTTTTGCAAATGTACAGAATTCTTGCAATAACAGAAGAAAACTGTAAGACTTGAATCACAAAACAAATGCATACACTTTAATCCTACTATGATTACCTTAAATAGTTGAGAACCGGTGTGAGCATCAACTGCACTGAAGACATCATCAAGAAGATAGATGTCATAGTCTTGAGAAACAGCACGGGCAAGGTGAATCCTATATTTTTGACCACCACTAAGGTTAATCCCACACTCTCCAATTTCAGTCTGGTCATCGAATTCCATCTTTTCCACGTAATCAAGCTGATAAATGTGTGTATACATAGAAGATAATCTTACCAATTCTTTATCATTGAAACAACACTCTTGAATTTCAGTCTTGTCACTACATCATTCACAGTTAATCATTCTGAAAGCATCATTATACAAATCAGAACACAATATTTGACAAAAAAAAAAAAAAAAAAAAAAAAAAAAAAAAAACTAATAAATAGACTTAAATAAATGTATAATATCAAAACATTCCTACGTAAGCCAAATAGAATACCACTATGAATGTTCAAACCTAATACCCATATCGGGATAGATCTTCTTGCAACTGAATCAGAAAATATAAGTCCTATAAACAACCAAGTATTAGCATGTACTTCCCAAAATATATTCCATTGACACATTATTTGATAAAATCAAAAAGTTACCTGATTTAAAGTTGCAACACATTCTTGTTCACCAAAACCCTTTATTGAACACATACATACATAATATAGAAAAAAGTATAACCCAGTCATCATTAGGGTTTTTACCTTTGGGGTATCAATGGTAGTAATCTTCTGGATTAATCTTTCAATAACCCTAATACATGAACAAAAAAAAGTCGTAGAGAATTAGATGATTATTAGAAAGAAAAAAAAAATCATCTCATTAAAAAAAGACACACAAAATAAAATAAATAGTGTTCCACTATAAAAATCACTAAGAAACTAACCTGGATTTTGATTAATCCCTGCATATATAGAAGATTGAATGAAAAATTTTCCTTTGATAAAATTGGTTATAAAGCTAATTATATAAGCGTAACAACTTACTTTTGACGTAATCAAATCGATCAAACCTGCAAAATATTATGAGTTCAAGAAGAAAACATATATTAGGGTTTGAAAAGAAGAGGCATACCTTTTTTTGTTACCAGGTTTTTAATAAAAAAAATTCTTTATAATTAACCAAAGATAAGGAATATATATTATTGTTGAAATAATAGTGTATATATGTAGCTTTATCAATTTTGACTTGGAAAAAAAATAACAAAAGTTCCATTGTTCCAGGGGTTGAGATGTTTGTTAGTGTTTGTAGAGATCCCATGTTCGAACCTTGTTAGTTAAATTTTTAGTACCGAATTTTTAAATGGGATTATATTAAATACAACTTTTACAAAAAAAAAAAAAAAAAAATCTAATTCATAGTGCCACGTGCAACAATGAGGTGGCAACATTGATTACTGGACAACTCCATTTGATGATGTTATACGCATCTTGTTAATTAAAAAAATTTCAAAATAAATAAATTAAAAAAATTGCTTACATGGCCTGAATGTGATGACTTGGCTGATAATGAATTACTAGCATTGACTGAGCAATGAGGTGGCATATTCTTCAAAATACCTCCTGTTATATATATATATATATATATATATATATATATATATATATATATATATATATATATATATATGGAAGGGATCAAGTAAGAAGAATAACTAAAATAAGAAGGGTAAGAAATAATTCTAGCCACACATTTCAAATTAGGAGGGAAAATTTGAAGGAAGATGCATCCACTTTTGTAGGTGCATCAAAAATATGTAGTTGTGGTTACTTCTTATCATTCCTATTTTAATTATTCTTCTTATTTGATATATATATATATATATATATATATATATATATATATATATATATATATATATATATATATATATATCTTTACATTATATATAACAGGAGGCGTATGACGTCATTAATGCCACCTCAATGCCACCTCATTGCCCAGTAATATATATATATATATATATATATATATATATATATATATATATATATATATATATATATATATATATATATATATATATATATATCTTGCAGGATTCGAACATAGGATGTCTCCAACCATAAACAATCATCTCCACCACTGGAGCAATCCAGCTTTTATTATTAAGTTTCCAAGTAAAGATTGATAAAGGCACTAATTAGAATCACAAAAATCATTAATAATCCAAAACATATTATCCATTTTTTATTTTGTGTAAAATAATTATCGGTTCATTCATAATAACTATTTCTCAAAACCCTAATATCATGTTTTCCTCTCCTAAAACACGACATAAAAATATTATCAACCAATCATGGCGGTTGAGGTACATATGATCGTTCCATTATGTATGTTACTATCACGTTTATTACGTTTATTGACTTTTTTTAACTAATCTAACATTGAAACTTATTATATGTTGATCAGAGTCTCTATGTTTGGAACATTCATGGAAAATTGCAGGTGATTCTCAATATTTGGTGGATTAAGGTATGTATGTTTATAAAGGTAATGCATGAAAGTAATTAAGTGGACGAATGATACCATAAACTCAGCTTGAGGATCTATGACGTTCAGGTGTAGGGGATTGAATGATGATGGATATTTGAAGACTACTATTATTTATTATGTATATTTTATCAATATCAATATCAAGGTGATGTATTATGTTATATTGTTGATTCATCATATTTATATCTTTTTTTTAACAGCACTATATCTCCATAAATAACAAAAGGACCTAGCAGGTGGCTAGGAACTGGTAATTACAAACATGGTGGAATGATGATACAAGGGTCACTTGACCACACAAACCGATAAATTCAATGAAGAACTTAGACAGACTTGCAGGTACGTTTTTTTCTATCTAAAAACCCTAATGATATCTTCCTAAGTTAGTGAAGTTGTTAATTGTTGAAGTTGTTCACTTTCTGAGATGATTGGGAAATTGTAATGAATTGTCGATGAATTGTATATAGCAACCTTTTTGACTATATTCCAGATACTTTCATTTGATCTCATATTTAGTTCTATATTATAATTGCAATCTCATGGTCGAGTAACCATGGCTGTAGCTGTCAACACTTCACAGTTTGATAACATAACAATGGCTCCCCCGGACCCTATTCTTGGAGTATGTGAAGCTTTTAAGGCTGACACAAGTGACTTGAAACTCAATGTTGGTGTTGGTGCTTATCGTACAGAAGAACTTCAACCATATGTGCTTAAAGTTGCCAAAAAGGTAAATGTAAATCTCCCTTAACTGAAATTGATATTTACTTGTGCGTTTAGTTATAATAGGCATAAAAATCTTATGCTTTAAAGGGGAGATAACAAAGAGGTACGTGTTGATGCTCGAACAAGATTATTGACATCTAATACCTAATTGTAAAAGCCTTATTTGCTTTATAATGACATGTAATACTTTTTTTTAATTGAATGTTTGCTATCACCACATGTGGAGGAGTTTAATGTTATTTCTTTTCTCAGTAACATATTGGATTTCAAAAACATTTATGTGCAGTTTGTTACTGTTTGTTTCTCAAGCTATTAATAAATTGTAACAGAGTTTAAATCCTATTGAACTACGCCATGATTGCAGGTCGATCAGCTGGTGAGATGTAGACGACTCTACTGAAGCTTTCGTATGTTTATCAATGCGTGCGTTGTGATTCTTATCATCTCCAGCCACTTGCAATGTCTTTAAGGTATGTATGTATTTAAAATTATAACTGAAAGGGTTGTTTGGCATCAAGGACTTCAAAAAGAAGACTGATATAGTTTCTGCCATGTGCTCCATTATCCACTCGGCACATCATGGAGTGAGTCGCCTCTTTATATATAGTCTGGGCACTGTTTATACATGTTGTGCGATTATTATCTCTATGACTTTACTTTGGAGAAAAATAAAACTGATTCACTTTATCTGATCTCTTTTTTGTTCTTTATACATTTTTTATTTTTAACCTGTTTCACTCATTACTTTTAAATTTTTGATCAGGGGAAAAAGAACAATGAATTTTGTTGAGTGCTAGCAATAGCGCCATTGATATCTGTTGTTGTCGCGGCATTTTCATCACTCATGCAGAGCGTGAAGGAGTTCAAATTGTAAGTTTGAAACTTCTCTTGATGCAAAAATGTATCATTCTTCCACAAGTAACTTAAATGCCTCAATGAATATATCCAGGTGCGTCATATTAAAAAATGTACATTGTAATTTATACCCACGAAACCCCGATGATGGTGGAAGTTTCATACAGGATCTGCAGATATCAACTATTCTTTTCCTTTATAAATGCATCCTTATTATCATATGCATGTTCTTTTATACATGATTCTTTACTTGAGAATCCCTCGCCTTTGTGCCGTGTTACGACAACAACACCAAATTC
Source organism: Artemisia argyi (assembly GCA_030686995.1). Lineage (NCBI taxonomy): Eukaryota > Viridiplantae > Streptophyta > Magnoliopsida > Asterales > Asteraceae > Artemisia > Artemisia argyi. The sequence goes on from CM060682.1 coordinate 184,543,035, forward strand.
AGGTCATTTACCCGGTTTGTTTTCTAGGTCGTAATATTTTTTGCATAGTTTTTAACCAGTTAAAGTATTTATAAACAAGCTCTACTATATTGACAGCTTCCAAACAAACCAAAGCAACAAGGTCGCAGCTCTCAGTGTTACTAATAGTTAGTCTAATAATAGTTGGCTTTTTACTACTGTGACATATTGAAAAACCATTTCCATAAACAAAAAGTAGAACCCTTCCATCACAGCCGACTGTATTTCTTTAATGACCAAATACAGAAATATATTGAGAACTTTAAACCAAATGAAATTGAGCCGATGGCCACACAGAGCTAAAATAGTTGGCAATTACTCTTGGGAAAAAGTGTAGTAATTCACCACATAGTTAAAGGCAATACAAACAATGTTAATTTTCCAATTCCTTTTTTAGTCTTTTGAATTTAGAACCTACTATTTTCCGCTGCTCATTCATTGCATAAGCTGCAGATGTTACACCCTTTGTTGTTTATGCAGTCTCGGTTTGCTTCCCTGCTACCTCTTTATTTTTCAATCCCTAGCATGGACAAAAACAGTACGGTATGAGAATTAATATTGGCTTACATGAAATTTTCTTAACATGTGTTATAAGAATTAAAGAATTCAATTAATAAGCAGACCAAGGACTATTTAATGGAATCCTTATACGTGTAATAATTTCTGTTTCCAGTTAGTCAGCACTTTAAATAATTAACAGCGTCCAAACGATCCCTAGAATAATCTGACCCCGTTAATACAGATAAAAAAGGTATAGTTTAATACATAGTGGCTGGTGTAATAGCCCCTGTCTCATAGAACCTTTTTCGACTGAACAATTGAACCTTTCTACAACCGGACGTTTTGAATAAGTTTTGATCCAAAACATAATTGCATTTGCAGAAGTTATAAAGTGGAGGAATTTCGTACCTGAGATTATCAATAATAATGCTTTTTGGCTTATTATTATATCTTGATTCTATTTGTACTCCAAGCACCTTTGTAGCTCTATGTCATCTAGAAACATAACATATATGAATAACAAATAAGAACTTCGAAATCTAAGCACCACAAATCTATGTGCTTGAGACAAAGTCGATCATGGGCTCTTGTGAATCAGGACTACTGATGAATGTATACTGGTAACTTTTCTTAGTCTTTTTATTATGCTTTTTTGTTAGAAGTTGACGTTTTTCCTGATAGAGCTTAGTCTCAAAAGGAAATGGCTTTGGATTTGATAGATTATGAACTCAACTGATCGATTGCATCTAGAAACAAGAGATACTGCAAAAGAACTACAAACTGGAAGCCACGTGGTATCTATCTTTCCTAACTAAGCTTTTGAGCAGATTTCCAATTCATTATCCTATAGCTAAACCTCAAGATTTCATGAAATAAAACATTACCCAAATTGACCAATTCATAATTAACTATTTATGTTAACCAAAATTGCCGCCTTGCTGAAATTGATGTATTATTTGTTTGCGATTGAAGCTAAAGAAAGGAGAGAAATGCTTGAAGAGATCATGCATAAAGGTACACATTCCCTTGGAACAGATACACCAAGCGAGAGAGAAATCAATCATCTAATAGCCTGATCAGAAGAGGAGTTTTGGGTTTTTGAGAAAATGGATGATGAAAGAAGACAGAAAGAGGGATACCGATCTCGTCTCATGGAGGATGATGAAGTAACTGATTAGGCTTACAATAAACCGGACAACCCCCAAAACACGAGAGGCAAAGGATTTGACTATAAACTGCTAATCTCACTAGAAAAAGACGTAGAAAAGATTATGCGAACGGAAAAATTCAAACGCGCAACTTTAATTATGTTTCTAGCACGTTAATCTCTTGATCTCAGTATTTTAGTCATTCTTTTCATTGCTCCGTAGAAGTCGGGCTCCTGAACTGTGTGGATCATTTTATAGTAAGGTGAAGGCTAATTCTGCAATTATATGCCTTTGTAAGTCAGATACATACTTGCTTCAGTGCAAATCTAAACTCTGAATGAAGGTCTTTGATTCAGTTCAAAGAACCATGCCATCTGAAATTCCTATATTAAATAACTTTTTCCTTGGCAGGTCACACCGGTTATAGACATATGGAGTATTCATTGCATTTTTGCAGAGATATTAAGTTGGAGACCCCTTTTCCTTGGAATAAAGTTGTGCATCAGTTGGACCTAATTACTGATCCTCTAGGAATGCCATCATATGAAATAATAACTAAGGTTGGTATAAATTGCCATTGATAAAATGATGAGTATATACTGTTTGTTTACTATCTTTTTCATTGTAGCATTTCTTTGGTGAAGCAATGCGCGTTTCACCACACAAGCACTTCTACATTATGTTGGTGTCTCTAAAAGTCAAACAATGTCTGCCGATGTAGCTATAAACTGGATTATCAAGGTAATGATGACTTACAATGCTTATACATGAATGTCATGCATTAACCTTTGGTTTTGGTCAATCTTCAGAGTGTTGCTTAATGGTCACTATCATTGCGAACTTTATCATAATATTACAAGACATGTTCTCTTAGGAAGATCAGTTGAATTTAAAAGTATAAGATTACTTATTGCGTAAAATTATTAAATGGAATTTTACAACTTGCCGATAAAAACTTAGTTGGAAGTGTTGTTTCCTATATAAACAATATAATTTCAGTTGTGTTGAAAGCTTATCGGATGAGAAACTGCTGCATAAACTGGTGCAAGATTACTCTACTACAGGCTACCCATGCCATCTGAGCTCTTAACCAATGCAAGTCTTTTCATGATGGTGGGAAAAGTATTTGATTGATGATTTTATAATTTGACGTGTTACTGTAACCGATAGATTGCTAAAATTGTCATTTGAACCTTAGAGAAGCATTCAATTTCACTATACCGAAACACTATAAACTGATTATATCTGCAACAGGAAATATGAAAATGCAAATAATAGGAAAATCACATTCAAAACCACATGCTCAAACATGTTGCTTTGTCGTAATTGTTGTCATGAAGTTCAAGTTATTTCCTTTAAATCATAGTCTATATATATATATATATATATATATATATTTCCTCCCAGTCACCTATTTGCATTATTTATCAGTGGTCTTTTTTATTGTGAAGTAATTAATCAGTGGTCTTTTTGATTTTTTTCGCATCGTGTGCACCATCAACCATTCATACTCTTCATGTTATCTATCTTTATTTAGTGTGGTTGACCCTCCAGTGCCCTAAACTCAAAGACACACCATCTGCAACTACAAATGAAGGTGTTTCAGCAACTAAAACAAATGCAAGTAAGACCCCTACTCCTACACAGAAAAACTAAGATCTACGGGTTGAATGGGTCAAAAATGGAATATGCGGTATTCAAATGTGGATAATTTTCTGATTCACATTATAAGAACCAATGGACACAAGATACTTGACCGAAGTACAGCCATATTACATTGGGTACGCCGTGTTCATAAGGCATTGGATATTACCTTCTTTAAACTTGAAGAAATTTCTTTTGAAGCTGTAATATATCTGTTACCGTTCTTATAAGTCTTTGTTCCTTTACAGGCACGAGGCATGAAATATCTTCATAAATGCTTTCCACCCATCATCGACTATGACTTGAAGTTGTTAAATCTTCTTGTGGATAAAAAGTGGACAGTCAAGGTACATCCACATATGTTTATGTCTTGTCTAACACTATCAATGATACGCGTATCCTATTGACCCGACCCATTCGAGTGACATGCATGTTAATTATATCATTGAGAAAGACAAGTCAGTGAGATAAAACAATCTCATCCTTCACTTCTCATACACACGTTGCAAGAGTAGTTTTTCATGCATCTTTTTAGGAATAGCAAATTGTCCACCACTTCATGCATTAGTCTCAAATTTTCGTTTACTGTCCCATGTTGTTTGTCTTGCACAAGGCCTGAAGATTAGGCTAGCATGCATTTGTCTTTGACTTTTTTTGAAACGACTATTTGTATTAATCTTCAAATAAGGCTACCTTCTAACAAGGAGCTAGAATGCATTTGTCTTTGACTATCTAAGTGTAACTTTGTTTTATGAATGTGAAGAAGTGAAAATTGATTAGTAGTTCTAAATTTATTTGTTACATGACTAAATATATGTTTATTTTTTAGTCGATTGAAGAAACCCCTGTGATCGCGATTGAATTTGGCGACTTTTGTGAAACAGGCCACATGACCAGATATCAACAACGACACTCTTAATGATGCGACCTTAGTCCAACCAAACCACGGTAAGTGAAGCTATGCGACACATGTATTTTATTTTAGTGAGATTATGTATCTGGGTTTTAAATTAAAGTGTGGTTTGAATATTTTATGTGCTTATTCTGTTATGGTGCTACAAATAAGCAGTTTTGAGGGTGTTCTAGATTTATTAGCAAGTGAAAATAATCTGTTTGAATAAGCTTGTATATGAATATAAGTACTTTCGGTTAAATTTAGTATAGATTCTAGAATAAGCTTATCTTTTGAGTCAAAAAGTAGGATTTCCAGCAACCACCTGATAGAAACCCTATGAAGAAAACAAATTATTTACTAGCAGGTTAGTCAATTTAAACACAATTTGGCTACATTTACAAAGTTAATAATCTAAGCTTAAAGGCCTATATCTATGTGAATTTGAATTGTTAGCCCCTCATAACCATTGGTAGTGGGCTGCTAATAACTTCTTACCATGGGTTAAGCCGTTTGGTGGCATGGGATCTGTATCTACCTGTAGTGGACCATAGATATCGTAATTACTGCAGTTGTTTTGTAGTGTTCATTTAGCATTTTCGGTCTACAAGAGTTTGTTGATATTCAATAATACTGTGTCGAACAAGGTAACATATTTACTGTTTAGTTGCAAGAATTCAAGATCTTATAATATAATATTCTGAACTTGACTTAACTTTCCATTAACTTTATGCATTAATGTATTGCTAATATGTGGTTTGGTCATCAGTTAAGAAGTAAAGGTAACATCTGAGACGTTCGGAACAGTTGGCAGGGGTGTTTGTCTAATGCATCGGCGGTACTGCAGTAGCAGCCAAACAATCTTGCTGCAACCGAAAGGGTGTTGTTTTGGTACTGTAGCAGTAGCCAAACAATCCTGCTGCAACCAAAAGGGTGTTGTTTTTGGGAAATCTATCTGTTTGGTCCCAATTATGGATCCAAGTATGCATAGCATTCCATTTGTTATGGAGTTTCGTTATTATTAAATTTGGTGCTTACGTTGCATACCTTTGGCATATACAATTCAATTTATTTATTTTCCAAGTGTAGTAATAAGAAAGTATTCAGTTGTTTTATTATTTTACACGTATGAACTCAGATGTCTGCATTCACTATTCAGGTCAGCCTTGATTTTGCTGCTCCTACAATGTTTCTCGGATGGTCTGCTATACTTAATGAGCTTTACAATAGTTACTTATACGGGGTCTACTCATTAATGACAAGATTGACCCAGAACCCAATGAAGCAGTAATCGGTGTAATAGGTCCTATCGTAATATATGGACATGGAGCACGTTCGTCTCACCTCGAGACTAATGATACTGAGAGGAAACACTATTGAAGCCGGACCAGAATGGAAAAAGAGATTGGCAAATCATAGTTGGGAATGTTGGCAAAGTGGCTTCAGGATGAAGAGTTCGACTCCTTGACTTTCAAGTAGAGCTTGAGGATTATTGTGACAAGCTTGACAGTAAGTGGCCAGTAAAAAACATCCATACATGCTCGCTCTTTATCTTTATTTATTTGGAACGTTGTGCATAGAAGTTGGACAAGAAGAGCTTAGAATGTATAAAACTTCAAAAGAGCATTTCGTAGATGAAGCAAGTCACCTATTCCAAGATCATTAATTATAATTTGAATCACACCGATTGTTGATTTTCTTTTGGGATTTGACACATTTACTTTTTAATTATCAAGTTATAATACATGAACTTACGTTTGTTACTTTTGTGGGTCTTGGTATTGGTTAAATAGATTGGAACTGCTTTTTTATTAGTGAGTTTACAAAGAAAAAAGTCAGAAAGTACTATTCGGCATAAAAAAAAGTGATTATCTGTTATTTTTTAGAGATAAAATCCAGTTGTGCAAATGCATAATCTGCTTTAAAAACATTCCAAACACCAACCAAGGTTTGAGTGGAATTTGGTAACATAGAAGTGTCTCAACTAATGAATAGTTTTTAGATTAAGAACCGTGTGGTTAGTTTTAGGGATCAGAAATCAGATCCAATAAAAGGTTTAGTATAGGCAATCAACATTTGAAAATGATCAGGGCTGCTAACAAAATTCATATAGAGATTTGTTGATAAGGGATACTCAGCCAAGGAAGAGATGGTGAAGTGAAAGTACGGATCTCTGGAAGATAAGCCGAGAAGGGTAGGGGTGAAGGTTTTATAATTAGGTACAGAAGATGAATAAGAAGGTTTAGAGTAACATTTGGATACCTGGTAATTTTAGTACTATTAAGTAAAAATAACACTTTGTGTTAAGGTCACTTTATATGTAGAATTAGTGCTCAATGAATTGGAACATTTGATTTAAGACGAAGTGCCAAAGTAAGCAAATGAGACGTAAAAGACCGGCTCTCAAGGGGTGGACAATGAAATTGCTTAGGGAGATGTTTATTCTTTTGGTGATGTATTGTATTCTGTTTTATGGACGGCCTCAAAAATATTTCCTATTTCTTGCGGTGAGTATCTATAACACCCACTGGTAGTAAATTCTCATAAAGAAGTCATCAGTTTGATAGAGGTAAGCAAACCTGATATGTTGAAACAAATTGCACTTGATTTCTTGAAGATATTCAGTAGACTCTCCATAGTGTGTTCATGTGATTACACAAAAGATCGCCCAAGTATTCAATTAGTCGTGGAAGAACTTGATAAGAATTCCATCTGCAAATAAGTTTTTATTTCTAAGAGAATCATAACTTACCAAACTCCACGCACGTTTCTCTATGAGTTATAGTAAAGTTGGAGTGCATCTATCAAGATTTTTGCTAAGCGAACAACGGATGAGTCCATGGTCTCACAACATTATTCATCTGGTTTTGTTCCATACTTACATACTCTACTTCTATACTTGTATATATAGATTCTATGTGAAAAGGGTCGGTGCTTAGTTTTCCGCACATTTTAATACGACTACTATTTCCGCATTGCCGTATATGGTCATTAGGCCGTCGGACAATAAGATGCAATTTAAAATATAAAAGTATATCATATACTTTTAAAGATTTAAAAACACGTACCATATATATAACTAATAAATATTTTAAAATAGAAATGTTTCATTCATTTACAAAGACAAAAAACAAACATAACAACTATTATACCAAACTTTAAAATATGACAACGATTATTTATAATCCTTCTTTCTCTATAGAAAAATATGACAACGAAATTCATAAGTCATGCCCGCCCATCGGGCGGGCTTCGACATCTAGTATATATATATATATATATATATATATATATATATATATATATATATATATATATATATTTAAGACTTACAATTAAAACCAAAAATAGGTTTTGCCTTGTATCTTATAACATCTCTGATTTTACGGTTATTAAAGCAAAGATGATTTTTTATATGCTTCATCGACTTTTTTTTTTAATTTAGTTTTGAATTGGTTTATGAGATTCTGTTACAAAGGTTTGAATGATTAATTAGTTACAAAAAAATATGACCATTGATTTGATTTCTTTGAATGAGATAATTGAATGAGTTTAGCGATGCGTTTTTGATGAAAAGGTGTGAAGAAAGAATGGCATTGTTGTGTTGTATGCATTAAATATCCAACCAATCATAATCGAGACACATCAGAAAATTTAATGCATTTGATGCTTCGTGGGGTAGTTCATTATTCATGCTTATTATATGGGAGGTGATTTGCACACTCAGCTTTGTGATTGGGACACTCAACTGTACAGACAGTTAAAGCACACTGTGAACCTTGTACAAGTCAATGCACACAGTGGAGTGTCCCAATCAAAAGTTTGAGTGTGCAAATCAATTCTCTTATTATATAGTATATATATAGATATAGATTAATGAGTATACCATAACCATAACAATAATAATTGTAGCCATTTATTACATGATTTGGGTATGATTTGTTTCCATAACACTCCAATTATATAGTATAGATTAATGAGTATACCATAACCATAACAGTAATAATTGTGGCCATTTATTACATGATTTGGGGTATGATTTGTTTGCCATAACACTCCAAAATGTTTATCTATATAGACCGAGACAACACAATTGATGTTGATCCATAAATATTTTACTTAGCTTCTTTGGTTTTTGTTAGGAATTAAACTAACAGTACAAACTATTGAAGATAAAGTTAGAACTGCTACGGATAACACTAGCAGTACTAACTCACTTAGTACTGCTAGTGCAACAAGTTTGTTGCTTATGAGCTGAAGACAGATTATGAAGATATAGGGCCTGTTTGGCAGGAGCTCTTTTAAGAGCTGTTAGCTTTTTGTTACAAAAATAATCTCCTCTAAAATAAGTAGCTCCGTTTGGATACATTAACTTTAAGCTTTTATTTCAAACAAATAGCTCCTAAATGAAAAGCTGATTCATGAAGCTTTTTAAACATCTTGGAGCTGTTAAAACTTTAAATTACTGATATACCTTCCAAATATTTGTTTACAGTTATAAATATGTCCTTTTATGTCATTTTACATCATATAATTACATGTAACAGCTAACTTACCAAACACTTTTATTGGAAAAAAGATACAACTTGTAGCTCATGTTAACAGCTTTGCAGTTTACAGCTTACAGCTTACAATTAACAGCTTACAGCTAGTTTTGCCAAACATACCCATACTTGAAGAAGATAATTATTGAATAGATATTGTGTATATCTTATACATATAGATTGATACATATAATGTATTAAAGTAGTTTGCTTGTAAAGGATTACTTGTGTTAAACTAGGTTAGATGTTTGATATATAGATTTCAAATATCACTCTAAGAAAAGCTTCAAGGTTGTAAACCCTAGTGATATTCTAGATCACTTGTATTATCAATAATATTGAAGCATTTGGTTATATTCATGTTCATTGTTTATTATTTAATACAATACAACTGTTCCATTAAATCATATATAAAGTGTTATAAGTATTAGCTAGTAAATTCTGCGTGCTAGTAGTATATACTCAACGTATCACCAACACAAATCTTGGGTTCAAGATCCTTCACAAGTGGTATCAGAGACAGGTTCTGATACTTTGAATTAGAAGATCTAGAAGAAACATTTTTGTTCTCACTCAAGAAGATGGACATGGAAACCACTCAGTCATCATCAACAACAGCCAAGCTACCCATACTTAAGACAAATGAGTATGATCTTTGGAGGCTGGGGATTGAGCAACACTTCATGGTGCAAGACTATGCGCTATGGATATCATCAAGCATGGTGATTTATACAAACCATCTACATTTTAAGTTACCAATGCTGATGATTCCAAGTCAACCAAACTCAATGCTGAACTTGTAACCAATGATGAAAGAGCTCGCAGAAGGAATGATCTAAAGGCCAAGCATCTCTTTTACTTATCGCTATGCCTAATGATCAGTTCTAAACTTTAGTCATCATGAGACTGCTAAGACTCTTTTTGAAGCAATAGTGGAAAGGTTTGGTGGTAATGAAGCTACCAAGAAGACCTAAAAGGCTCTACTGAGACAAAGCTATGCGAATTTCACTGCCACAAGAAATGAATCACTTGATCATGTCTTTAATATGCTTCAAAAGATTGTCAACCAACTGGCTGTGTTGAAACCTCCTATTCCACAAGAAGAACTTAACATTAAGTTTCTCAATAGTTTGACTGCTGAATGGTATACTTATGTTGTTGTTTGGTTAAACAAGCCTAAATTGGAGAAATTGACTCTCAATGATCTTTACAATAACCTAAAGATTGCTGAGCCAAAGGTTATGAAGTCAGGAAGTACAAGCACAACAACTGGTAACATGGCATTCTTATCATCTAATAAGGATTGTAGCTCTGATGATAAGGATGATTCCACTTATCTTTGCACTGCTAACCCTAGAGTTATTACTGCTAGCCCTAGAGTTAGTACTGCTAGTTCACAAACTAGCAATGCTGGATTAAGTGATGATACTGTTTATGCTTTCTTGGCTAGCAAAGCTGAAGATGCCCATCTCTACAATGAAGATCTACTTCAAATTCATGATGATGATTTGGAAGCAATGGACTTGAAGTGGCAGTAATGTTTGATGAGCATAAAGGCGAAGAGGTACTTTTAAAGGACTGGAAAGAAGATCACCCTCAACTCAGGTGATGTGGCTGTCTATGACAAGTCCAAAGTGGAATGCTACAACTGTAGGAAGAAAGGACATTTTGCTAGGGAATGCAGAAGCCCCAAACAACAAAACAAAGACAATAATTACAAGAAGGGCAACTGGAATGATGTATCTGTGAAGGAACCTTCTTCTAAAGCTATGTTAGCTATTGATGGGGCTGCTTTTGATTGGAGCGTTATGGAGGAAGAAGCATCACCCACTGAGTGTGCACTGATGGCTTTCTCAGATTCTGAGTTATACAATATCAATAGTTGTTCTAACTCTTGTCCTGCTTTAAAAGAGTATGAGGCACTTAAGGTTAAATATGATAGTCAAAGAATTGAACTTAATGATGTTTTTGATTAATCATAAAAGAGGACTAGGTGTGTTAGAAGAACAACTTACTTTTTATAGATAAAATGAATCAAACTTTACTGAGGATATAGCTGTCTTAAAAAGGGACTTAGAACACAGAGATGCTCAAATCAGTATGCTAAAATATGATTTAGATAAGCTCATGGAACAAAAGAAAAACATATAGTTAAGTGTTGACACTCTTGAGTATACATCAAAAGGTGTACAAAAGATTATAGAAGCTCAACTTGTCAACAAAGCTAAATCAGGGTTAGGATATAAATCTGTTGCACTTCCTAACAGAGGAATGTTTGTGCCCACAAGCATTGACTTAGCTCACACTAGTCTAGATGAATTTAAAGAAAAGGAGTTTCCTCCTTATGGTCCTCAGACCAATGAGAGCCCTACTGTTAAACAGTCTGAGGATTCCTTTGAGAGTGCAAGTGACACTTCTCTGGTCAAGGAGTGTGTCCCTATGGTTGAGTTAGAGGTCAAAGTAGAAGCCTCTAATGTTCCTAAAGTGGTAAAACAAGAAAATGTAAACCAATTAGGAATATTGTTAGATATGTAGAGATGTACAGGTCCACACCTAGAGGTAATAAAAGGAATTGGAATAATTTGAAATCTCAACAACTTGGTAGTGATTTTGTCATGCAGAACAAGACATGTTTTGTATGTGGAAGTTTTGACCACTTTGCTGCATATTGTAAATACAATCCATGGAAAAAGGTAGATTTTAGGGATACAAGGGTTTCTTGGAATAATCATGCTAGAGTGAACAAAAACTATGCAAAATAAACTCACTCTAATGCTAATATGATACCTAGAGCAGTCATGTTAATGTCTGGTACCAAACCACTTTCTACTGCTAGACCAAACAAGATTGTTTCTCCTAATTAGAAAAATATTTCAAATGCAAAACCAAAATTTCCTTATAATGATGAAGCACAAACATTTAACAATACCTTTTTCAAGAAAACACCTGGACCTAATCAACAATGGATGCCTAAGGTTACAACTGCAAAGGCTAAAGTTTCTACTGCTAGGCCAACAGTTAGTACTGCTAGGCAAATGCAAGCTGCTAAGGGTAATTTGGGAAATGGTGTAAAGGTCTCAACACAGTGGGGTTGGAGACCAATCACTAGTGACAAAGCATCTATGGTTTTAAAGAAACATACTTATATTGCTGAAAGAGGTAGATACAAGTCTATAATGGCTTGGGTACCTAAAGAATAGTTGCTATTGTCACTTTGCATTGTTAGTCTTATTCATAAATTTCATATATAGAAAATACTCTGCTTTGTATTTTTCTTGGTTTTGGACTAACACTTGCAGGCTAGTAAAGAAGTATGACTAGTATTGAGTGTAGTGTGCTTTAGAATGAAAATTTGTGTTGCTTTCCACACAACAAATGGTAATTCGTTCACCATGTCTAACACACATTAAGAACCAACTAGTCCAGAGCAAACGGTGTCTGGTAAAGACTTCTCAAATCCGTTTATGGTTGATAGTTTACCAAAAACTATATGGTAATTAACTCACCATACTTAACAGTGAAGAGTTGGCTAGTCCAAAGCAAACGGCTATTGGTAAAGACTAATCAAATCCGTTGATAGCTGGTAGTTTACTCAAAACTGTGCATGAGAAGTCTATTTTAAACCAATTTTATGTTTCAACTGCTCTTTGAAATTTTTGTGAAAAAGTTTGTACTACTAGTTCAAAGTTAGTTAGCCGTTGCAACTATTGTGCCAGTAAAAGAATTTTGATTATAGCCGCTGGCTAAATTTATTGTTACCATACCTATAGGGTTTTTTTCTAACGAGATAATTATCTTCTTTCCTAATTTTACCTTATTCTTTTTCTAAAGATAATTCTTCAAGATAATTCTTATCTCTTACGCAAGTCTCGCAAACCCTAACAGTTTCTCTATAATAACTTAATTGTCTGTTCTCAACTCAAATTCATTCATAAACGATCGCTGTTCTGTCATCTAAAGATTCTTAAATGGCTAACTTTCAATGGTCCTAAATTCTATCAAATTGTGGACTTCCTTAACAACTCCTACATCATGTATGCTCTCACAGTTAATCTCACTCTCTATTCCTTACAAATCAAACAGTTTTGGTAGACTGCATCTGTCATAACACTTGATGAAGATGATGAGGATTTACCTATACCTGCACTAAGTGCAACTATGGATGGGCAATCCATCTATGTTACTGAAAAGTCCTTGAGGAGACACCTCCAATTAGAAGTGCACATTTATAGAAAGATAATTTAATTCTCGTCGTGATGGTATGATTTTTTTCACGTAACAATTAACGGTTTGCGAGATATTTATTTTTTTTAGAAAAAGTGAAAGTTTATTTTTTTTTTGTTTTGATAAAAATTAAATGGTCAGTATTGTTTCATTGGATCCGTGACAAATATAAGATATATATTGAACTTTTGCCATGACCTATATTATTTATGTTTGTCTCAAAAAGTGTTAAATTTTTAAATATAAATTGTAATAATGATTATTGTTCTTATTTTTCATTTTAATCAAAAATTGTTTATTTCTAATTTTATATAATAAATGTGATGGGAACCAAATAAAGTTATAATTACATAAATTATTAAATATATTATGCACGACCAACAAGAACAATACTCAATCTCGTCGTAGCGAGATATGAAAAGGCATGATGTAGATTAGCTCACTCCAACATAAGGGTAAATGGACTGCTTCCATAAACACATCCGACAATAGTAATCTTACAAACAGAGAAACATCTAACGTACAAGTAGACAAATATATAAATATCACAAGAGTCTACTAGGACACAAATTAAGATTGGCAAATAGTGGTAAATGCATATAAGGCTAAACATATAAAAGTATGCGCAAAACATACACATAAAACTAACTAGTATCATGTAACATATAAAGTCATATAAGGCTAAAATCATAAAAGTGTTTATAGTATTATACATGTAGTCACATAAAAGCATCCGAGCATACAAACATAAAAGGTTCAGCTGAGATGGTCGATACCTAGCCATATGTGAACCAGCGGACTTTGTTCACATATTCGACTCATAAACCTCTGTGTAAATTCTATTTTGAAAACCAAACAAGAAATACAAAAAAAGAATAAAACTGGTGGTTGAAAACAAACTTGTCAACAAAATATATGTAACACCTAACCTCTTTATGAGTAATTTGAAAACCCACATTTGAGGGTGTGAGTGCTTATTTTAAAACCCTTGGATATGTAACAAATAAAGTTTTCTACTTTGAGTCAATCTGTAGTGACTAAATGGCTCATACAAAACCAATGTTTTAAAAGGCGTGAGGCGTGGCGTGGCGGCTAGGGGTGAGCAAACGGATCGGATGGACCGGACCGACCGGACCGGACCGAATCGGACCGACCACATTCGGTCCGGTCCTCGGTCTAGGATTTTTGGTTAATTCGGTCTTCGGTCCGGTCGGTCCGGTACGGACCGACCAAAAAACCGAAAACACTTGCCAAATCTTGCCTATTTGGACCGGACCGACCGAAGGACCGACCGGACCGGACCGGACCGACCACATTCGGTCCGGTCTCGGTCTATGGTTTTTCCTTAACTCGGTCTTCGGTCCGGTCCGGTCCGGTTTTTGGACCGTGATCACCCCTAGTGGCGGCACAGCCACGCCTCAAGCCTTACGCGCCTTTGCGAAGCCTTGGCGTTTCTTAAGGCGTGCTTAAGGCGGCAACAAAATATTTATAAATTTATGTATTTATAATTGTATATCATTTTATAAGAGCAATTTTAAATACTAAAGCCCAAATCCCAAATAGCCAGGCCCAAATACGAGGCCCAAGAAAGAAATAACCCAAATACTTGAAATTCAAGCCAAAATCCATAAATCCCCTAAGTGCTTCTAAAAATGGCGCCACGCCTTACCAAAAGGCACGCCTTTTCGCGCCTTATTCCACGTCTTTTTACACGACGCCTAGACCTCACGCCTTGGTCCATTTCGTGGCGTCGAGGCCACGCCTCGCACCTTGGCGACGCCTTAGCGCGCCTTTTAGAACACTGTACAAAACACACCTTTAATCCTACTCCAAAATTAAATTTAAATTCATATTCATATCTAAATTCTAGACACATTTGCAAATCAAACGAGCCCGAGATACATGCTTTCTAAAATATATATACAACTTATAAAGGGAAAATAGTCAAAGTGAAAAGTTGAGTTTTCAACACTTGGTCATATGAGAGGGAAAAATAATGTAATTAATACTTTTATTAAAACACCACATTACTTAAAAGTACAATGATTTATTCACATTGTACAACCAATTAAAAACATATCTACCAAATTAAATACAACCAATTAAAATATTAATTAATAAAAAGTACAATAAAATTTTCATAATGTACAATTTAAATAAGCTACAACATAACCCATATAAAATAATTAAACACACTAATCAATGTAATTTTTAAACACCTTAAAATAAAAAGTACATGTTATTATACACATTATACAAATTAATAAAGCACACAAAGTTTCATAGAACCTAACAAGTTGATGGTACATATAGTTTTGAAAACTGGACGGGACCAATAGGTTCAACTGGAAACCGGTGTCACCACCGGTTCGGCTAACCAATAAAAACCATCCTAAAATGAACCAGAGAGGACCCGTTGAAACCGATACAAACTGGTGAATCAGGCCTCATCGAGATCTATTTCTCCGGTTAATCGTCACATGGTACCCGAAGAAAAAACTGAAAAGTGAAAAGTTGAAACTAAAAAAGGAAATGTTGAAAACATATATTTCAAAAAGAAACTATTAATACAAATCACAAACCGGGTTGACCCGGGATGCTTCAAACCCTGCGGGTTGACTCGGTTTAATTTGACCCATTTTTACCCCAACCTAGCAAGGTGACCCGGTTTAAATCGACCATTTTTCGATCAGAATAGTTCAACCGGTTGAACCACTCGGGTCGAACCGGTTTTCTAAACATAATATTTAATTCCCAAATCTTCAAACTTTTATTATTTTTCGTTTATAACCAATAAATTCTTTTATCAATAAACTATATGCCGCTATAAAATCCCGTTGCTATTCATGGATACTCGTCTAGTTTTAAAAAAAATTCCATGCTCCCTTAAGAAAACTCAACTTTTATCAACATGCCTTAATTGCATATTTGATTTTATTTAGCATTTATGAGAATATCATAAATTCATAACTATAACAATAATTGTAGCCATTTATAAAATGATTTGGGTATGATTTGTTTGTCAAACACTCCAAAACGTTTATTATATATATGCCGAGGCAACACAATTGACATTGATCCATAAGAATTTTGAATTAGCTTCTTTAGTTTTGCATTGTAATCTACGAAATCATGGCTCAAATAAAGATATTTTTCTTGGTCACATTGTTATTTTTCATCTCTGGTAATTTACTCTTCATATATGTCTACTTTTCCATATGTCTTGAAAATTATTGCTAATGAAATTATTTTACAGGTTGGAACGTTTCGTGCCGATCAATCGATAAAGAATCAGTAGTAAATCACCCAACATTATCTAAGAACAGTGGTGAGTATGTTACAAACCTACTTCAGGAAGGTCAACATTGTGACCCTACTGTACGTGGTAGTTGCAACATGAGATGTAAAGCTGGATGGCCAATTTGTTGTAACAATGTTTGCATTTGTTCATGTGGTTTTAACCTTGAGTGCCGACCTTGTGTTTAATCTTGGCTACTTTATGATATGTTTGTGAGGTTATCACTATTAAGGTGTTTGTTCGTTAAAATACATGAATTATTAAAAAGTTAATCCATTGAACTACTTCTTCAGTATTATTAAAAGGTCACTTCTTCTATATTTGTTTAATTAATTAAGGATATCTCGTATTGTATTTTAATTTTCTTTCTTTGAGAGGTTCTATACAAATTGTTGCCTTTAAAAAAAACTCCATCTTTAATGTTGGTTTATTTAAAATATAATAATGTCATCAGCATCTTCATCAGATAGCACTTCTCTAAACATTAGAGGCACACCAAATATTCTATCATGTCTTTCCTTATATTTTTTTCAATATGTCTTATGATAAAATGGGATATTTACTTTGTCACATTAAAAATGTCCGACTTACTATATATATGTTTGTCATAAAAAAAGTTTAATTTTTTATTTTTAATAGTAATTATGACTATTTTTCCTACTTTACTTATATAATCAAATCATGCATTAATTACTTATTCCTAATTTATATATTAACTATGAATGTAAAAATGACTTTTATTAGTCAAAACTAGCATTAAACACACATATCTTAATTTGTTCATTTTGTATTTGTTGAACTCTTCTTGGGTCGGAGAGAGTATGCATAAAAGGCATATCGTTGCATTCCCGATACCTTTTATTTCCCATTATTAAAATCTTGACTCCGACTCCGGATATATAGCGTTAAACCATATGAATAATATGAGTTACCAGCAGGCAATCACCACCCGAGATATTTATCATTCCAAAATTTGCATCCTTAGTCACACTTTTATTATAAGATAATATTTCCGCTGTTCACTTATTTTAGTAAGTGATACTAGATTATAGGTATCGACATACACTGGATACTCGAATCTTCAAGCATGTAATTTGTACTCGCACACTTATCATCAAATTTGGGTTGTAGTTGTCGTTAAAATTTAATGGACTTTAAAGAATTGTTTGACAAGTTGTTACCGAATATTATGTTCATTTTATTTGTATAATTTGTATAATTATCGTTAGACTAATCGTATATATTGTTTACCAGTTATAATATCCGTGCACGCGCGATTTTTTTTTAAAGTTTTTTGAATGATATATTTTTTTATTTTACAAAAATAATTTAATTTTTGTTTTGTTTGATTTATGAGTTTTAATTATAGTTTTTTATTATTTAAGATAATTATTTAAAAAGTTTAATCCTATTGTTAGTTGCATCTTATCTATGTTTTTTGTATTTATCTTCTACTTGTTTAGTATATCAACAAAACGAATTTATAAATTAAAAATAATAATTAAAATATTACCTAATAAGAAAATAATCTTTTTTAAAGTCCATACTTAAGGTTTTCTTTTATTATATAAAAAGATACGCTTAACTGACTTAATAACTAACTGTTACAAAATGAGGAGAATTTATTATTTTACTCTATCATTTGATTAATTAATCAAAATTTTCTAAAGACTGAAAAATGCTAATCTACATATTTATAACTAGTTATAATACCTGTGCACGCACATGGTTTTTAAATTTTCTTTTTGATTATATATTATTATCGATTAACAAATGAATCATTTAACATGTTTCAAATGATTTTTCTTGGTAGACTAAAAATAAAAAAAACACATACATATATGTTATAATCTACCTATTATTTTAGGAGAATGCTTTTGGATTAAAAATAATATTTTATTATTCTAGCAAAATCTTATGATGATGCTTGACTTGCATAAGTTGTTAGTGATATATGCTTTTAGTTTTGCAAACTCGTGCTATCAATTTACAATGTGTTTTATAATTGTGGTATTTCTTTTATAAAAAAAAAGTTTGTGCTATTTACTTCTTATGTTTGATCATAAAATTACCAAATTAACATAGATGCTTACACTATAGCTTCTTTATTAGATAAAGAGAAACAAAAAAAGATGTAATGGTAGAATATATTTATGTATAATGTATAAGAATAATTTTTCTCTGAGACCGAACTATATAAGGAAATTATTATTACATGTATAAGAAAATTATAAATGCATGAAAAAAATGACAAAGAGTACATTCGCAAGTCATTTAGCATTGATTGAATCCTTACCGACCTTTCACTTTAGTGCAACTTTTTTCACAATTGGCCTAAATCATCAAGGTTTTAGACCGTTGGTTGACACCCATAGTGTTATCAATGACAGCAAATACCTGCTAAGTTTCATTAACTCATTCAAAGACACCTGCTAAGAATTCCTACCATAAAATTTACCATATAGGCACTAAAACACATCTGGTACACTAAAATACATTCATGTATTATCTAAATCTGCAACTCAACTTAATTATACATTCATACCTTGAGCAGGCGTAAAAAATCCTTCCACGACAATCATTTGTTGATACTTAATTCTCCACTAAAAAACACACACAACAAATTGCATTTATCTGTATTTAATATTCAAACCTGTGTAAGCATAATTAAACTTTCAAATAGAATAACATGCGTCTTTGTTTAAAAAAAAATATTCTAGAGAAGTCTAAAACTAACATTAGTTTAAAAATATATTTAACGTGTATTAAAACTAATTCACATATTTACCAAATTTTATAATTTTAATAGATTAAAGTCTAAAAACTAATACTAATACTCATGTAATTTTAAACAAATTTAATATTATAAAGTCTAGGGGGTATAAAGTGCAAATGGTTATTTGTTTTTTTTTTTCTAAAGTTACTAAAAAACATGAAAACTTTTAATATAATTTTTTTAAAATTCAACCACCTAAGTTTTATTAATTACTTTCTCTTTTTTTAAGTTTTTGTTTTCATAAATTTGGCACCTATATTTTTAAGCATTTTTTTTCTTAACCAATTTTCTCCACCAAATTTATTAAGTTTGACCAAAATCAATTTAATTTTGACTTTCTATTAACCAATTATATTGCACGATTTCTCATACGTGGCAAAATCAAGCTCTCCTATTGGTCTAATTTTTTTTTTCAATAAGAAGAGATTTGCAAAAACACTCCAAAATGATGTAATTCTTTTATTATATAAAAGATTGGAAATAAATCCAAACGTTACATGTACTCCCTAAACTTATTAAGCTTTATACTTTAACCTCCTTTGACTTTATATTTTAATCTTTATTTTACAAAAACACTATAAACTCATGAGTTGAGATCAATATAGATCTCATATTTGTCATATATCAAAAGAATCAATCTTACTCATTTATTTTCCATCTAAATTAATAAAAAAAACCATTTTTCACCATTTTAAAAAACAACATATCTTGCAAACGATAAATGTTCAAGCGACAAAAATACACCATCGCGACGAGAATTATTATCTATCTATAGATATGTATTTCCCAATACTTTTGACGATTTTTTTTTTTCAAAATTTCCGCCCAGAAAAATCACATGTGATTTTTCTGGGCAAAAACATTGAAAAAAAAATTGTCCAAAGTATATAGAAGTGCATATCTATAGAAAGATAATTTAATTCTCATCGCGATAACATGGTTTTTTTTCGTGTAACGATTAACGGTTTGCGAGATATTTAATTTTTTTAAAAAGAGTGAAAGTTTATTATTTTTTTTTATGTTGATCAAAAAAATAAATGGATGGGATTTGTTCATTAAATCTATATATATAATAAAAGAAAGTTTTTTTTGAAATTTCTCCATGTCATTAAAGCCACATAGGCAACCATGCCACATCATAAAAGCCATGTCACTAATGCCACATGAGAATAAAAATACACTTTGCACCCTTAATTTAAGATGTGTTTGAATGATATTTAATACGTAATTGGTTATAATTTCAATATTTATTTTCACTTTTCTCCCACCTCTAAAATTTGAAATCATTTTAGGAAAATATTTATGTGCTCTGACTTTCTTTCATTTTAATTTGCAATCTTCAATGCTACCTTCTTAATTAAGTTTATAATTTCATCGTATAATGTCAATGGATCATCACTTCCAATCACTAACGGGCATATTTTAGGTCTTTATCATCCGCATGTGAGTAAAATGAGTTATTCCAAATAGTAAATTTTCTCTTGATTTATCTTTTCATTTTAATCTTTAGCATCTTCAAATTTCAATTAACCTTTTTAGTGATTTTGTTGTTACAGGCAATTAAAATTATTGCGCACAAGTTCTCTTACAAGCTTTTTTTTTCAAACCTTAAGATTTCCATAATATGTAAATATGCCAAAAGTAATCTTTGGTAAGACTTAATATATCTTATTATGTTTTAAGAAAGGTTTAGATCAAAACGAAGGGAGTCAACTATACCATGTCTTTTTCTATTTGAATTTGAGGTTCCAAATAAATTTTATATGGCAAATTCCTTGCGTAGTCTAAGATGATATATTATATATGTTGTTTTATACATCGAGTGTTAATTTAGAGTTTTGGAAGGGAAAATCGGGATTTTATGAATTCGCTAAGCGGCAGACACACCTAAAAAAGAGGGTACGTACATCCATATCTTGCGAAAAGCATTCACAGTATAAATTTTGTTTTTCGTTATGAAAATTTTGATAGTTTAACACTAAATGCATACACTTTTCAAAAATAATTGAAACCGTATACCCTGTGATCAATTTATGTGGCCCCAATTGTCACTAAACAGTTCGTTTTATATTGTCAAATAATGATTAATGGCTTCATTTTTATAGGATTGTTATAACTAAGGTTAGTTGGTATGCACATCACTCGACCAGCAAAATGCATTATTGAGTTTAAGTTCACCCGAAGGAGTAACTATTACTTTCTGCAAACTACTACTTATTTTCTTTGTTCATATATATATATATATATATATATATATATATATATATATATATATATATATATATATATATATATATATATATATATATTTGAACAGAGATTTCATTTCACACCTCACAAATGGAGGAAATTTGCACATAACAAGTTACATCTAACATAACAAGTTAAGCCAAAATAAGACATACACCAAAATAGTTGTGACATCCTACAGCAACACCATACAATGGTGGGGGGAATCACCATAGTGAGCTTTTGGTGAACACAACCATATGAAGGTGTAGCTTGACAAAAATACATAAAGTATATAAAACATACAAAGAAGATAAAACTAAGCATCCATAAAGGAGCCAGACCTAAACCTAACAGATCTAAAATCAAAACCCAAGGCAGCTTCAAGCCATCAATGGTGGACCGCAACAGATCTGAACAGAGGAGTCCGGGAAACAGCGGCAGCAGCAGCAAACGGCGAGAGCACGGCGGCAGTGGGCGGTGACAGATCTGGAGGTAAGGATGTTTATTAAAAGGAGGGAAAAGTAAAAAGGAGATCCGGACGGTCGGCCGAGACCGACCACCGGAATTTATTTGAGTGATCAAAGGTTGGTTTGAAATAATCTAAAGAGAGGTAGGAGAAAGAAGAGAGAGAGAGTCTTTGTTCATAAATTAGCATTTGGTTATGCATTGTTACTTATTATACTTCTCAAGTTAAATAAATATTGATATGTTAGTGTATAGCAGTTATGTTGGTGCAAAAAAAGGTTATGCTTTGTAACAATTTACATTTTCAGGTTAACTTCTATTCTCGAAAATTTTACTATTCATTTTTCCAAAATTTGATTTTTATTTCATATTCTCGTATGATAAATCATTTCCATGGCAAAATAAAAGTTTGACACTCATCAGATCATTTTCGCGAAAGTTATTAAGGAACTACACGTTTTAGGGTAAAACGTCATTCAAAAATCCTACGAACAACGAAACTCGACCGCGTTAATTTTCCCCGCATCAGAAAAATGTTTGATACACTCATGATTTATTTGAGAATTAATCATGACTGAGAAAAATGTGACCAAATAAACCTCGGCCGTGAGAAACAGGAATTTTCGTTTTTAAGCACTTTTACTTAGCCGTAACCTTAGCCTATACCTGCACCGCATTTCTAAGACGATTTGAGTTTTCACATTTTTGGAAAAAGTCAACATATTTTTCTCTCCTCCTTTGACCAAAAATCATTCCTTGATTTTTAGGCTTACGGTTTTATGTCTAAAAGACATTAAATACCAACCGACACTAGACCGAGCCAGTCTAGACATTATAAGTCATTTTAAATCATTATTATCATATTAGAAAAGTAACATTTTACTTTTCTCAATTTTACACAATATTCGTACATTTTACGTATTACGCGTTTTAGACCCGTGTTTCCAGTTTTAGCAGGGTTTTAGCACCCCAATGGAACCTACCACTCATTTAATATTTTATTATGGAGTATATTGACAAGTTTAGTCATTTTTACAAGTTTCACATTTTTACGATACCCAGTTTTACGTTTCGTGGCTTAATAACTTACGGTTAGCATTTTAAGGAGCCAAAACACACAAAGTAAGCAAGATAACATCAAGACTTATCATCTAGTCACCCCTTATCCCATATGAACGTGTATTATGGCTATTAAGGTCTTGAGGTTTCTGTTGGGCATCACATCTCTTCTGAATTGGGAGTTTGGCAAGTTCAGAATACGGCCATGAAGGAGGGTGTTGATTGCAACTAGCAATCAATTGGCTTTCTAAGTAGTGTACTTAGCAAGGAAGTTACAACCTCGATTGAGTGTAAGGTTTGGGGTAGAGGTGACTGTAACATACCCAGATTGTGATAAAAGAGTATTCCCGTTAAGAGAAAAAAAAAGTATTGTGATGAAAAGTATTGTGATGCCAGTGTGTTGTGTGTAGATGTGAATGTTATGCAATGATTATGTACACATATAGAAATTTTTGAAACTTTCAAAAATCGAGTAGCAATCCAATCTGGACATAATTCTAGTATAACTACTCTCAGTATCGCAAAATTCACCTCTGAGTCGGACATAGGTGATCAGGCTATGTCCCACTGTCCCTGGTCGAATATAGGTGATCAGTCTATATTCCACCGAGGTTCAATGAATTTTGAAATGCTTAGCTCAGTTACACTAGTAATATATCCCATACTTTAAGAGAAATGTTTTATAATAAGGCAGCAGGCTCGGCAGGCAGGCATGTGGCGGTCATAGGGTCAAGTTTTTGAAAAAGTAGTTATAGTCTAGGTTTTAAAAGTACCCAGTTCTCTATAACCAAGGCTCTGATACCAATCTGTAACAACCCCCAAAATACGGGTCCAGCGGAAGCATACATGTCACTGGGGTGCTACTCAATTGGTATCACAACACAAGTATAAAGAACGGTTTTTAGCTCAACCGTTTAAAAGAAATTTCATAGTCAAAAAGTATTTGGTTTACATCCTTAAAAAATAGTGCGGAAATACAAGCCCATAAGATGATTTATACGGTCCTAATTATATCAGAGTCATCTATGACCATGCCATGCCATGCCAAAAGCCTTCAACAAGAAGCTAATGCCTTAAACCTGAAAATACATGCTAAAAAGTGTCAACACGAGGTTGGTGAGTTCATAGGTTTGTACAAATAACACTTTAGTATAAAAGAAATGTGAGTTCGATACAAGTTTTGTGACCATTGTGTCGCTCACAATGTCATGAAAATATAGTTTACTTTCAAGTAAAAGTAGTCATATGGGCCACAAGGTTTTCGAGTGTGAATAACCATTCACATACAAATCAAGTTCAGTTTTAGTGACTACTGCTTTACTCCCAGCGTCACGAAAAGTATCAGTAAAGTAGACCATAAGTACTAAGCATAAAGTTGGACCATAGGCAAAGTATGTGATCATTACAACGAATATAATGTCACACAAAAGTAAAAGCCTATTACGCTAGCACTAAGTTCATGCAACCGAAGCTAAACAATTTAGTATGCCACAATGTAGCACATATAATAATAGTGAGGGCCCATAGCGAGTGTTTAACCCAATACACTCGTAGTCCGACTTGGTATACGTTCGCATTGACCCGTCTGGCCAACCGAACGGGGGAGTTACCCCCAATAGATCTATTTATATCAATCGCGCTTCCTAACGGGAATTAACGGTTCATGAAAGTGGGCATAACAGTGGGTTCAGGGCTTAGGCTAACTACGCAATAGTGTTGAGAAATCAAGATAATAGTATGGTCCAGAAAATGTTTTGCATGTTTCTCACCCCATAGTTTTGTAAACGAGTATAAGTAAAGTGGGGCTATAAACTCACATATATGTTTCAAGCACTTGTGTCCATGAGAAAACTATCAAGTATGCAACCAATATACGCATAAATGCATTTGAATAATCAATCAAGTATTTCAACAAAACAATAATGTTTGAGTAAACAATCGCGCATTCAGATAAAATAAGCATTGAGTTTAGTTAAAAACGAGCATGTATTCTCCCCCAAAACAGTTATAAAACAAGTAAAAGTAGGAGGTATGAACTCACCTCAGTAAAGCAGTCTGAATAAAGTAAAGTCAAATAGTGTAAGTGTGCGGCACCGACACGCGACCTAGATTAGTATGGCAAGTTTAGTTTACAGTTTCAGGTTTAAGACTTGATGAAGTTTAAATAAGTTTAAAAGCGTTGCGTCGTTGTTGCTTGTGCGGCAATGTTTAAGTTTGAAAACAATTTCTAAGTGTGAGTAAGTATTGGCTCATGAAAGTGTATGGGTATATGCGTAGACTTTAATAAAATATCAAAGACGAATAAATTCTTTGGTTCGACAATGACCAAGAGACAAAGTACGGAAAGGAAGTCCAAATAAGTTATTAGACGTTGGCGAATTATATAATCATTATTTGTTACAAGTACATATTTATATAACTATGTGTGTACATATATTTATATATATGTCTATCATAAATATAGAAGTATCTAAAAGAGTATTAGCTTTGATTAATAAATTTATGAGTGTGTTATGAATAAATTTTCTCATTGTTGGTTATTACATATATAAAGAGATATAATCAGCTAAATATATGTTTTGACGAAAATCGGGCATGACCCGTGATGTACATATTTAAATAATAAGCCGTAGTATATTGTTGGAATAACTCGTATATGTTATAATCAAAAACATATGTTTCAAATAGCTCATGAAAGCCAAGTTAATCAATGTTCTCAAATTAGTTAAAATTTTCATATTTTTATTAGTTTGATTTGCAATTTAAACCTATTGTTTTAAATGATAAGAAAATAGCAAGTTTTGAGATAAGCGGCGTTTTAGTTATCCGTATGTAGAACGAAATAGGTAGACTTCAAATAGGAAAAAAAAATAAAATAAAATGAGTCGAGTCGAATATGTTGAAAATAACTGGGATTGAATCGTGAAATATGCTGAACTGAACATATAACTTAGTTTGGCACACGAAAGATCAAAATGTAAGCATACGTTTTATCTTCAAAACAATGTATACATGCCATTTTTTTAAAAGGAAGAAAAGTTATTCAAAATTTTATATGCATGCTTTTGAAATGCTGATACAAACGCACCCTAAAGCTGACGCTGAGTGGGCTTTTAGCCCAGAACAAGGCTAACAAACACTCACTTAATATCATTGGGCTTTGGCCCAGACGTGTACACACACCTTTGTTTATAGGTGTACAAAGAAAACCAGTTTAGTTTGGAAGCAGTTTCTTTTTCTTTTTGACGCGAGGAAAAACATGCCAAGCACAAGATTTAAAAGTTTAACTCGACTCTTAACTTAACGAGACCCTAAGCCTTTCTCAAGGACTAGTGTTAGACCAAGTGACAAACACCCTCGGGGTGTCTTGTTATGACTCCAAACTTACCCATTTGGGGTGCATCTTGGTGATCAGAAACCAACACAATGCAATTTCCTTTGGAGGTCGAATTGTGTACCGAAACAAAACCATTCAAGGACCTTAACAACCTACGCGACTAGTATCTTTCTGATGGCCGGGTACTACCCAGCTTGAGTACACGACTCAAAATTGTGAGGTTGTGAAACACAAACACGACACAAACCAAGCGTGACCTTACGTTGTGCCATATAGTCTCGCGGTTGGGCTGTGGCACAGCAGCCACTCAACATCACCCAAAACCAAGTTTCCTGAGATTTGCAATTTGAGTGGGAAAAAAAACTGAACAAGAACAAAAGTACCCACTGTTGGGTCGTGTAGGTCTCGACACACAAACAAAACAACCCAAATACAAATCAACTCAACCCGACCCCATTAAATTAGAAGTTAACAAATGATTTGTTAGAGTTTTATATATTGCAATTTGAGATAAAGTTAGCATCGTCAATATGTAACTCACTGTTGGACAGTGGGTCTCGACAACACCCACAATTTATATCATAACAAACCTTTAAGCGTGATGACAAGCACAAATGTAAATAAGCACTTTCAAAGTATGAGCCAATCTTAGGTTTTTAGTTATGAGTTTATTTGCAGCCACGCAAGATTAAATTGACAACAACAAAAATCAAAACGCATAGATGCGAGTCGATCGATTCACATATACCAAAACAAGATTATATCAACAAAAATCAATAAAATTAAGGGTTCCTTACAGAGGGTGATGTCAATCGAAGATGATTACAAGAAAGCTAGAGATCCAAACACAAACGATCCCATCCAATCCAAGCGAGAACCACAGCCACCATTCTTAAGAAACTTCTTTTGTGATAAGTTTGAGATGTGTGGTTCCCTTGTGGATCGGTTTAGAATAAAAAGAAAACAAAGAGGAAACCCTAATACCTACCTTTTTGATTTTGAAACTCGACCATAACTATAAATGGAAAAAAAAAACAAAACTTGCTTCTCCTTGGCGTGCAAGGGTTGCCTTTGGAGTGTAAATCGAGGGCTAGGAATGGATTTGAAATCACATGTTTCTTGATTTTTTTTTCCTTTATATCTGATTTTCGATTTTTGTGGAGAAGGAGATAAATGGATCTTGTTTCTTGAAGAGAGAGAAAGGATATGAACATGATATATCAGATATTGGGAGATGGAGCGTGACTTGTGTGTATTTCCCCATATAGCATTACATTTTTTTTAAACGTAAGGAATAATAAAAAAAAAAGTAATATGTTTTGTAAAACAAAAATTGTATTTACTAGCAAATAGTATATCGCGTGAACCCCGTGCCCCGTTGAGCTTCCGTGTAAAACGTGGAATTCTTGTTTTAACGCGAGTGCGAATATAATTTCTGTGAACGCGTTAATGGAAGCAATGTATAAACATATTTATCGACTATGCTTATTAGTTATTTAGTTTTGCCGTTACTAAGTCGGTGTCAGTACATGTGCGGTGCCATTTTTCAGGAAAAACGAGATATCCTCTCATTTTTAAATTTTTAATCATTAGTAAACATCAGAAAATGATTAATTCACATTTTCTAATAAATATTAATTGTTCCACTATTAAAAGAATAGTCCGAAAAATTACGGGTGGTTACACTATTACAAGCCTTGTCGGCTTGTGATAAGTCTTGAGGACTTTAGGTAGCATACATGTGTAAGTAACTTATCAACTAAGCTTCCATAATATCTAAACTCTTGCAGCTCCTCATGCATCTTCCTAGTTACTTCCTAACCTCCTCAACTCACTATAAAAGCCCTCTCCCTCCCCTCCTATTTCGTCCATCATCACCACACAAACACTCTTCAATTGCAAATTTACTTCAAGTGTTATTCAAGAAACATAAACTCTAAATCAATTCCAAAACTCTAGTTTGGTTTTGATTCATCAAACTACTTCAAATCCTTTGAAACTCTTGGTGATTCTCTTGAGTTTAGATCCACTCAAGTCATTTAAATCTTCATCACAAATCCTTCAAAGATACAAGTGTAGAAGGATTGCTAAAGTGAAGAGAAGCTTGTCAATAAAAGTCCTAATCCTTGTTCTTAACTTCCTTTCTTTTAGAAAGCTCAAAGTTGTAAGCAAACCCTAATATACTTTCTTGTTAAATATCATTTTCATGCTATTTATATTTCATTCATACTATATATTGTCTTGTTATTATGTTCATGATGTATAAAAATTGGTAAAACAAGTTATGTTATATATATGTTAACTTATGTTAAGATAACAAGAAAACTAGTGACTTTTATGGAGAACCACGACCAAAATAGTATAACTATGATATTGGACACTTACCTACTGTTAAAGAGGACTTAATAAGGAAAACATAGCAATTTGAACCACCTAAAACGAGTACACGAGTCAAAAGTTATGGCCATAAGAAGTTAGCGAAACCAAAACACTGAATCTGCCAAATAGCATTCTGATCAAAATCCGTATTTTTTCGAGGCCCTTCTGGTCCGATTCATCAAAAAGTTAAAACACAAAAGTTGTCCGGAACGACGTTTTCTTAACAGCCCATTTTAAGACCAAATGACCATGTTATAGTTATGTTAAATGAAACCAAGAGGTCTAATGACCAAAATTCAAGACCACAGTCATGGCTAAAGCAAAGGTTGAGTCTCAAGACCATGGTACAATGACCAAAGGTCACGGCAAGGCCATGACTAATGACCATATAAACTTACCTAGGCGAAAACATGAGCTAAAGAGTTAGCGATAACTTAAACATACAATTTGGATCTACTTCATCTAAAGAACCATGAGATCTTACAAGTAATTGTCATACAAGATTAAAAACTCATTCTAATAACAATCTTCATGTAAAAGTAAACTTTCCTAAGTTTATTTAAGTATTGGACATATAACTTTTCGGATCAAAACTTATATGTATATATTTTATCAAATACTACAATAGTAGGGAGCCTCATGTGAGGAGTTCATTAAGTAAGCCGTCGAGGTGAATTGTGGATTTACGAATTAAAGTGTCCTGGCTCCTCGAACGTTTACAACATGACTTCTGAATTATGTCGGCCCGAACGGTAGTAAACGATATATAAACTATACATGTTTCATGAACCATTTCTTTTCAAAGACTTACACTATACTAAGTACTACATCATGGACTAAATGCAAGACATATATAGGAAATTCTTCATATTCTTTACTCCAATCCTAAATCGCAACATTCCATTATAGGTTGCTCGTAGAAACCTTCGCGATTCAACCATTACATTCACTACTTGCTATTTAACTTAAGGTGAGTTCATAGCCCCACTTTCCATTACTTAATTGTTTTACAAACCCTTGGGGGGAATACATGCTATTATTTTTCAACCGAACACAATGCTTTTCAATTGTATGCTTGCCTGATTGTTTTATTATCACTAAGTAACATCCTTGCCAATCCAAGATCCCTTATTATGAACCATTTAATCACTTGTTAGGGTTACTTGCAAGTGAGCGCGAATATTGTGAATAGGCCTATTGGGATTGACGAATCCCATTTGTATTGACTAAGTTCAAACAAATGCATTAATATTTGAAACATAGGTATGACGGCAAAGTACCTACCAGGATAACTCCGCCGATTGATGTTGGTACCCGTTAACGTTTTGGTGTCATAAGCTTAGTGTCATAATACGTTTTATGGGCATATAATAACGTAGCCCATCATTTTGTTTTCCAACCATGAGTATGAGTCTAATTAACTCATACTACCAACATATTGTGTTCAACCATTAAACAAACTCTATGAATATCACTCAACCTTTGTGTTGACCTCTTAAGCATGTATTTCAGGTCCATGATGATCAAGGATGGCACGGAAGGTCACGGATATTCAAGAGGGCTATAAATTCTATTATCATTCAAAAACTCGTTTAAAGTAATTTGTAAACATGGAACCATCTGGGACCTCATTTTGTAATCTATGATATTTATATAATTTGAATGATAAATCTTTTAAAACGACTCAATTAGAGTTCGTTTTCTATTATTATGACTGTTGTGCCGTCGAGTAACACACAGTTTGAATTCCGCTGCATCATTGAATTGGAAGTGTTACAGATTGGTATCAGAGCCATGGTTATAGAGAAACGGGTCTAATTGAGACCTAAACTATAACCACACTTACAAGCAAAAACATTTTATAGCCTTCCGCTCTCCGTGTCTTCCATCCTCCAGATGATTATGGACTTATTAAGCATTTTATACTACACAAACATGTTAGCATATGGATATATGTACCCTTAGCATAATTGAGCATTTATCCGTAAGCCTTTTTATACTACATGAACATATTAGTATATTGATATATACACACTCGATTTATTTTCAATCATTTTATCTAAACAATGGACTAAACATATCTGCGTATGCCTATTCTAGGGCATTTCGACACAACCACATTCTCCCAATCATGTTCCTACTCTAACATTTTATGTCCAAGATATTGTAACGAATTACAATGGTCTTCCCTATTTCCCGGACATTGTATGATACAATGGTGTTAATCATTTCTCAAATGTTTTGAGTCACACAATGGTCTAATCTACTTCCCTAACATTGTGAATTGCACAATGGTCTAATCTACTTCCGAGACATTGTAATTTGTGCAATGGTCTCTAGAATTATTCCATCACATCATCAATATCATTTTATATGATATCAAAAACCCATCACAATCTATCGATTTCCAAATATAAATATGATATTTCTAAAGAATAAACTAATCCATCATCTACAAAAGCTGAAGTTTCTCTACATTCATCAAAGTTTTCTTCTGAAACCTTCATTGTTAAAAGTTCGTGATCCTGGCCAAGTATGGATTGTTTTAGAACTACTTAAAACTTACTTCCCACACATATCTACCCGTACTATGTAACACCCCCAATTCATGGTTGCAGCGGAATTCAAACTGGGTGTTACTCGACGGCACAATAGTCACAATAATAGAAAACGAACTCCAATTGAGTCGTTTTAAAAGATTTATCATTCAAGTTATATAAATATCAGAGATTACAAAATGAGGTCCCAAATGGTTCCATGTTTACAATTTATATTAAATGAGTTTTTGAATGATAATAAAATTTATAGCCCTCTTGAGTATCCGTGCCATTCCGTGCCATCCTTGATCGTCATGAACCTGAAATACATGCTTGAGAGGTCAACACAAAGGTTGAGTGATATTCATAGAGTTTGTTTAATGTTTGAACACAATATGTTGGTAGTGTGAGCTGTAGACTCACACCAATGTTTGGAAAACAAAACAGGTAGGTTACGTTATTATACGCCCATAAAATGTATTATACACTAAGCTTATGACACCAAAACGTTAACGTGTACCAATATCGATCGGCAGATTTATCCCGGTAGGTACTTTGCTAACATACCTAAATCTCAAATATTAATGCATTTGTTTGAACTTAGTCAATACAAATGGGATTCGTCAATCCCAATAGGCCTATTCACAATATTTGCGCTCACTATTGCTAGTGATTAAATGGTTCATAATAAGGGATCTCGGTTTAGCAAGGTTGGTACTTAGTGATAATAAAACAATCGGGCAAGCATACAATTTAAAAACATTGTGCTTGGTTAAAATAGCATGTAGTCCCCCCAAGGGTTTGTAAAACAATTAAGTAATGGAAAGTGGGGCTATGAACTCACCTTAAGTAAGATAGCAAGTAATGAAGGTAACGGTTGGATCGTGAAGATTTCTACGAGCAACCTATAATAGAATGTTGCGACTTAGGATTTGAGTAAAGAATATGAAGTAGTGCCTATATATATATATATATATATATATATATATATATATATATATATATATATATATATATATATATATCTTGCATTTAGTCCATGATGTGGTATGGTGTATATTGTAAGTCCTTGAAAGAAAAGATTCATGAACATGTATGTTTTGGTATATCGTTTACTACCGTTCGGGCCGACATAATTCAGAAGTCATGTTAGTAAGCGTTCGAGGAGCCAGGACACTTTAACTCGTAAATCCACAACTCAACTCGACGGCTTACATAATGAACTCCTCTCATGAGGCTCCCTACTATTGTAGTAGTTGATAAAATATATAGATATAAGTTTTGAACCAAAAAGTTACATGTCCGATATTTGGATAAACTTAGGAAAGTTTATTAGTACATGAAGATTGTTATTAGGGTATGTTTCATAAGTCTTGTATGACCATTTTCTCTTGGTAAAATCTCATGGTTCCATTTTAAGTGAAGTAGATCCAAATTGCTTGTTCAAGTTATCGCCTAATTCATTGTTTCATGTTTACGCCTATGTAAATTGGTATGGTCATTTCGTCATGGCCTAGCCACGACCTTTGGTCCTTGTTCCAAGGTCATGAGACTCAACCTTGGCTCTAGCCATGGTGGTGGTCTTGTTTATAGGTCATAAGACCTCTTGTTCCTTTTAAAGTATAACCAACATATAGTGACTTGTATATATGTAATTAGCTGTTAAGAAACTGAGAAATATCTCACTCAGAAGGCGTTTTCAAGGCTTGAGCCTCTTTCTTCCTGAATGAAAACGTGATTCCGGACAACTTTCGTGTTTTAACTTTTTCATGAATCGGAGCAGAAAGTCCTCTTTTTGCGTGTTTAAAGTTTCTGTAACATAAAGTTTTGGCAGTTTTGCCGGAAATCTTTGGTAACTTCAAATGGGCGTAATTTTTGACTCGTATACTCTTTTTAGGTGGTTCAAATTGCTATGGTTTCCTTGTTAAGTCCTCTACTGTAATATGTAATAATCCAATAACAAATTTTTACCATTTTGATCAGGTCTTACCAAGAAATTCACTAGTTTGCTTGTTTTAGTAACTTATCTTAACAATCAAGTACAACATGTTTTAGTCATTTTTATACACCATGGACATTCATACAAGATATAATATAGCATGAATAATATGTAAATAACATGAACATGATTATTTAACAAGAAGCATGTTAGGGTTTGGCTTACAACTTTTGGCTTTCAAAGATGAAAGAAAGTTAACATGTAAGGATAGGACTTTGATAGACTTGCTTCAACCCACTTCACTTCATGCAATCTTTCTACTCTTGTAATCTTGAAAGAGAGATGATGAAAATTGAGGTGACTTGAGTGGATTCAAACTCAAGAGAAATCACCAAAGTTTCTAAGGATTTGAAGTAGTTTTGATGAATCAAAACTAAACTAGGGTTTATGTATGGATATTGCACTTGATTTCTTGGATGGAACTTGAAGTAAATGAGCTAAGGATGAGATGATGGTGTGTTTTTATGTGTGTGGGTCGTTGGAATGGCCAAGGAGGGGAAGAGAAGGCTTAAATAAGGTCTTGAGGAGGTTAGAACCTTGACTAGTCAACACTTGCTCACCAAGTTGAACACATGTTCACATCTTAAGGCTTAAAGCATGGGATTAAGCCACCTAGGGGCTGAATCCCCCCCCTAAGTCGGTTTGCCAACCTTGGGGAGCAAGGGTGGACTTTTGATGATATTATCCAAGTTATTGAGTTAGTTTTGGCTCCGTAAAATGCTAACCGTAAATGGTTAAGCCACGAAACGTAAAACCAGGTATCGTAAAAATACGAAACTTGGAAGAATGGTTAAACATGTCAAAATACTCCATAATAAAATATAAAATGAGTGGTAGGTGTCATTTGGGTGGTAAACCCTGCTAAAAACTGGAAACACGGGTCGAAAACGCGTAATACGTAAAATGTACGAATATTGCGTAAAATTGAGAAAAGTAAAATGTTACTTTTCTAATATGTTATAAATGATTTAAAATGACTTATAATGTCTAGACTGGGCTCAGTCTAGTGTCGGTTGGTATTAAATGTCTTTTAGACATCAAACCGTAAGCCTAAAAATCACGAAATGACTTATAACATCAAGGGATGATTTTTGGTCAATGGAGGAGGGAAAAATATGTTGACTTATTCTAATAAGTTGAAAACTCAAATCGTCTTAGAAACGCGGTTCAGGTATAGGCTAGGGTTACGGCTGAGTAAAAACGCGTAAAACTGAAAATTCCAGTTTTTCACGGCCGAGGTTTATTCTGGTCATATTTTTCTCAGTCATGATTTATTCTCAAATAAATCATGAGTGTGTTAAACATTTTTCTGATGTGGGGTCACCTGACGGGATCAAATTTCGTTGTGCGTGGAATTTCTGAATGACGTTTTACCCTAAAACGGGTAATTCTTTAATAACTTTCACGAAAATGATCTGACGAATGTCAAACATTTAATTTGCCATGGAAATGATTTATCACTCGAGAATATCAAATAAAAATCAACTTTCGAGAAAATTTCGGGAAAAATGAATAGTAAAAGTGAATAGTGAAATTTTCCGGGAATAGTAATTATCCTGAAAATGTGAATTGTTACAGTCTCTACCCCTTACGGGGAACTTCGTCCTGAAGTTCTCTGTGTGTCATATGTTGGAGTGGTGTCGATGAAAAGGTGTGGTTACTTATGAGGACTAAAGTCTGGGATTACCGGTGATGCAGTTTGATTTGTCATTTCAGTGTATGTGTAGGATGAGGCTTACTTTTATGTAGGAAAGGTATGGTAATAGTCGAATATCAAAGGAAATTGATATAGCAGTCGAATATTAATAGGAATTGAGATAGTAGTTGCAATCATAGCCTAGTAGGTAATCGGTTGTTGTACCTAGTGTTTATTGACTTCATACTTATGTTATTTCGGATACAAATAAGCCCACTTGTTTATAATTCTTTATTTACATAGAGAGGCATCCCAAACAATGTAAATACGGAAATATAAACTTATGGTTCGGTGATTTACAATGTCTTTATTTAAATGAAAAGGCATCCCAATCCATTCATATAATTACAAATCATCCTACTTAAGAATTCCCAACACAACTTTCACAATTAGCCGGTGAGTTACAAGGTAGGGTATTACGAGATGATACTGGTGTTTCAAAAGTACAAGATGAATATTCAATCTTGTAAAGCTAATGAGGGTACTTGTGGTGTAACTAAGGATGATTTGAGCTTTAAAAGTGCATCAAGATCTGTTAATGAGCTTGTGGTTGTAACGGTTGTGAAGATAATGATGTGATATGTTGGTGAACAGAAGTGTGTAGTGTATGCTTAACATTGATACTCTTAGGTATAGATGTTGAGTTTGTTTTGAAAATCTTAAGAGATTTTAACGGTTTATGATGGAACGGTATCCTTAGGACCTAAACAGGATAGTACTTCTACAGGATGAAGAGAATAATTGATAACTATCCCAAGATAGTAGTTCGGATTATCTCATAAATGAAAAATTTCAAGAATGAATTTAGATCATACAAATAAGGTGTCAAGATCTTGCTGAGTAGTAAGGCACTATCGTGTCTCTAGATTGTTTTAATGTATTCTGGTGGTTTATCGTGTTCATGTAGGAAATCAATCTAAACATAACCCTAGTACAACTATTCTCAGTATTTGAAAATTTTAAGTCGAATATAGTTAGTCAGACTATATTCCACTGTCCCTAGGTTAAATATAGGTGACTAGTCTATATTTAGCCAAGGTTCGATAAAATTTTCAAATACCTAAATTAGGTATACTTGTGATATGTCCGTTGCTTTCGGGAAACTGTCCACTAAACAAAGGCGATGTCAAACCCTTAAGTTGCAAGTCCCGTCCATACAAGACTTGTAACGTATTTTTTCATATACCGTTGCATAGAAGATAGTAAGGGTAGGTACGTGTGGAAAGGAAGTTTTTAAGTAGTTCTAAAATAGAACATACTTGGCCAGGATCATGAACTTTTAATAATGAAGGTTTCAGAAGAAAACTTTGATGAATGTAGGGCTGAACTTCAGCTTTGGTCAATGATGGATTAGTTTGTCCTTTAGAAATCTCATATTTCTTGTTTGGAAATCGATAGATTGTGATGGGTTTTTGATATCATATGAAATGATGTTGATGAGGTGGTGGAATAATTCCAGAGACCATTGCACAAAACACAATGTCTCGGAAGTAGGTTAGACCATTGTGTGACTCAAAACATTTGAGAAATGGTTAAGACCATTGTGTCATACAATGTCCGGGAAATAGAAAAGACCATTGTAATTCGTTACAATATCTTGGAGATAAAATGTTGGAGTAGGAACATGATTGGGAGACTGTGATTGTGTCGAAATGCCCTAGAATAGGCATACGCAGATATGTTTAGTCCATTGTTTAGATAAATGATTGAAAATAAACCGAGTTTATATATCAATATACTAATGCTTACGGGGAAATGCTCAAAATAGGTATATATGAATATACTAATATGTTTGTGAAGCATAACATGCTTACTAAGTCCATAATCGTCTGGAGGATGGAAGACACGAAGAGCGGAAGGCTATAAAATGTTTTTGTTTGTGATTGTAGTTATAGTTTAGGTCTCAATTAGACCCGTTTCTCTATAACCATGGCTCTGGTACCAATCTGTAACACCCCCAATTCATGGTTGCAGCGGAATTCAAACTGGGTGTTACTCGACGGCACAATAGTCACAATAATAGAAAACGAACTCCAATTGAGTCGTTTTAAAAGATTTATCATTCAAGTTATATAAATATCAGAGATTACAAAATGAGGTCCCAAATGGTTCCATGTTTACAATTTATATTAAATGAGTTTTTGAATGATAATAAAATTTATAGCCCTCTTGAGTATCCGTGCCATTCCGTGCCATCCTTGATCGTCATGAACCTGAAATACATGCTTGAGAGGTCAACACAAAGGTTGAGTGATATTCATAGAGTTTGTTTAATGTTTGAACACAATATGTTGGTAGTGTAAGCTGTAGACTCACACCAATGTTTGGAAAACAAAACAGGTAGGCTACGTTATTATACGCCCATAAAATGTATTATACACTAAGCTTATGACACCAAAATGTTAACGTGTACCAATATCGATCGGCAGATTTATCCCGGTAGGTACTTTGCTAACATACCTAAATCTCAAATATTAATGCATTTGTTTGAACTTAGTCAATACAAATGGGATTCATCAATCCCAATAGGCCTATTCACAATATTTGCGCTCACTATTGCTAGTGATTAAATGGTTCATAATAAGGGATCTCGGTTTAGCAAGGTTGGTACTTAGTGATAATAAAACAATCAAGCAAGCATACAATTTAAAAACATTGTGCTTGGTTAAAATAACATGTATTCCCCCCAAGGGTTTGTAAAACAATTAAGTAATGGAAAGTGGGGCTATGAACTCACCTTAAGTAAGATAGCAAGTAATGAAGGTAACGGTTGGATCGTGAAGGTTTCTACGAGCAACCTATAATAGAATGTTGCGACTTAGGATTTGAGTAAAGAATATGAAGTAGTGCATATATATATATATATATATATATATATATATATATATATATATATATATATATATATATATATATATATATATATATATATATCTTGCATTTAGTCCATGATGTGGTATGGTGTATATTGTAAGTCCTTGAAAGAAAAGATTCATGAACATGTATGTTTTGGTATATCGTTTACTACCGTTCGGGCCGACATAATTCAGAAGTCATGTTAGTAAGCGTTCGAGGAGCCAGGACACTTTAACTCGTAAATCCACAACTCAACTCGACGGCTTACATAATGAACTCCTCACATGAGGCTCCCTACTATTGTAGTAGTTGATAAAATATATAGATATAAGTTTTGAACCAAAAAGTTACATGTCCGATATTTGGATAAACTTAGGAAAGTTTATTAGTACATGAAGATTGTTATTAGGGTATGTTTCATAAGTCTTGTATGACCATTTTCTCTTGGTATAATCTCATGGTTCCATTTTAAGTGAAGTAGATCCAAATTGCTTGTTCAAGTTATCGCCTAATTCATTGTTTCATGTTTACGCCTATGTAAATTGGTATGGTCATTTCGTCATGGCCTAGCCACGACCTTTGGTCCTTGTTCCAAGGTCATGAGACTCAACCTTGGCTCTAGCCATGGTGGTGGTCTTGTTTATAGGTCATAAGACCTCTTGTTCCTTTTAAAGTATAACCAATATATAGTGACTTGTATATATGTAATTAGCTGTTAAGAAACTGAGAAATATCTCACTCAGAAGGCGTTTTCAAGGCTCGAGCCTCTTTACTCCTGAATGAAAACGTGATTCCGGACAACTTTCGTGTTTTAACTTTTTCATGAATCGGACCAGAAAGACCTCTTTTTGCGTGTTCAAAGTTTCTGTAACAGAAAGTTTTGGCAGTTTTGCCGGAAATCTTTGGTAACTTCAAATGGGCGTAACTTTTGATTCGTATACTCTTTTTAGGTGGTTCAAATTGCTATGGTTTCCTTGTTAAGTCCTCTACTGTAATATGTAATAATCCAATAACAAATTTTTACCATTTTGATCAGGTCTTACCAAGAAATTCACTAGTTTGCTTGTTTTAGTAACTTATCTTAACAATCAAGTACAACAACATGTTTTAGTCATTTTTATACACCATGGACATTCATACAAGATATAATATAGCATGAATAATATGTAAATAACATGAACATGATTATTCAACAAGAAGCATGTTAGGGTTTGGCTTTCAAAGATGAAAGAAAGTTAACATGTAAGGATAGGACTTTGATAGACTTGCTTCAACCCACTTCACTTCATGCAATCTTTCTACTCTTGTAATCTTGAAAGAGAGATGATGAAAATTGAGGTGACTTGAGTGGATTCAAACTCAAGAGAAATCACCAGAGTTTCTAAGGATTTGAAGTAGTTTTGATGAATCAAAACTAAACTAGGGTTTATGTATGGATATTGCACTTGATTTCTTGGATGAAACTTGAAGTAAATGAGCTAAGGATGAGATGATGGTGTGTTTTTATGTGTGTGGGTCGTTGGAATGGCCAAGGAGGGGAAGAGAAGGCTTAAATAAGGTCTTGAGGAGGTTAGAACCTTGACTAGTCAACACTTGCTCACCAAGTTGAACACATGTTCACATCTTAAGGCTTAAAGCATGGGATTAAGCCACCTAGGGGCTGAATCCCCCCCCTAAGTCGGTTTGCCAACCTTGGGGAGCAAGGGTGGACTTTTGATGATATTATCCAAGTTATTGAGTTAGTTTTGGCTCCGTAAAATGCTAACCGTAAATGGTTAAGCCACGAAACGTAAAACCGGGTATCGTAAAAATACGAAACTTGGAAGAATGGTTAAACATGTCAAAATACTCCATAATAAAATATAAAATGAGTGGTAGGTGTCATTTGGGTGGTAAACCCTGCTAAAAACTGGAAACACGGGTCGAAAACGCGTAATACGTAAAATGTACGAATATTGCGTAAAATTGAGAAAAGTAAAATGTTACTTTTCTAATATGTTATAAATGATTTAAAATGACTTATAATGTCTAGACTGGGCTCAGTCTAGTGTCGGTTGGTATTAAATGTCTTTTAGACATCAAACCGTAAGCCTAAAAATCACGAAATGACTTATAACATCAAGGGATGATTTTTGGTCAATGGAGGAGGGAAAAATATGTTGACTTATTCTAATAAGTTGAAAACTCAAATCGTCTTAGAAACGCGGTGCAGGTATAGGCTAGGGTTACGGCTGAGTAAAAACGCGTAAAACTGAAAATTCCAGTTTTTCACGGCCGAGGTTTATTCTGGTCATATTTTTCTCAGTCATGATTTATTCTCAAATAAATCATGAGTGTGTTAAACATTTTTCTGATGTGGGGTCACCTGACGGGATCAAATTTCGTTGTGCGTGGAATTTCTGAATGACGTTTTACCCTAAAACGCGTAATTCCTTAATAACTTTCACGAAAATGATCTGACGAATGTCAAACATTTAATTTGCCATGGAAATGATTTATCACTCGAGAATATCAAATAAAAATCAACTTTCGGGAAAATTTCAGGAAAAATGAATAGTAAAAGTGAATAGTGAAATTTTCCGGGAATAGTAATTATCCTGAAAATGTGAATTGTTACATACTATCTTCTATGCAATGGAATGTGAAAACATAGGTTACAAGTCTTGTATGGGCGGGACTTGCAACTGAATGGTTTGACATCGCCTTTGTTTAGTGGATAGTTTCCCAAAAGCAACAGACATATGACAAGTATACCTAATTTAGGTATTTGAAAATTTTATCGAACCTCGGATAAATATAGACTAGTCACCTATATTTAACCTAGGGACATTGAAACATAGTCTGACTAACTATGTTCGACTTAAAATTTTCACATACTGAGAATAGTTGTACTAGGGTTATGTTCAGGTTAATTTCCTACTTGAACTCAATAAACCACCAGAATACTTTAAAACGATCTAGAGACACGATAGTGTCTTACCACTCAGCAAGATCTTAACACCTTATTTGTATTATCTAATTTCATTCTTGATAGATTTCATTTATAAGATAATCCGAACTACTATCTTGGGATAGTTATCAATTCTTCTCTTCATCCCTTAGAAGTACTAGCCTGTTTAGGTCCTAAAGGATACCATTCCGTCATAAACCTTTAAAATCTCTTAAAAATTTTAAAGCAAACTTGACATCTCTACCAAAATTAATGTTAAGCATACACTACACACTTTTGTTCATCAACATATCACATCATTATCTTCACAACCGTTGCAACCACAAGCTCATTAACAAATCTTGATGCACTTTTAAAGCTCAAATCATCCTTAGTTACACCACAAGCACCCTCATCAGCTTTACAAGATTGAATATTCATCTTGCACTTTTGGAACACCAGTATCATCTCGTAATACACTACCTTGTAACTCACCGGCTAATTATGAATGTTGTGTTGGGAATTCTTAAGTAGGATGATTTATAATTATTTGAATGGATTGAGATGCCTTTTCATTTAAATAAAGAAATTGTAAATCACCGAACCATAAGTTTATACTCCCCTATTTACATTGTTTGGGATGCCTCTCTATGTAAATAAAGAATTATAAACAAGTGGGCTTATTTGTATCCGAAATAACATAAGTATGAAGTCAATAAACACTAGGTACAACAACAGATTACCTACTAGACTATGATTGCAACTACTATCCCAATTTCCATTGATATTCAACTACTATATCAATTTCTATTCAACTACTATATCAATTCCTATTAATATTCGACTGCTATATCAATTTCCTTTGATATTCGAATATTATATGAAACCCTAGTAACATTCAACTACATTATCAATTTCTATTGACACACCATATTCTGAGACGAATCAAACTACATCACTGGTAATCGCAGACTCTGGTCCTCATAAGTAACCACACCTCTTCATCGACACCACTCCAACATATAACACACATAGAACTTCGGGACGAAGTTCCCGTAAGGGGTAGAGACTGTAACAATTCGCATTTTCAGGTTAACTTCTATTCCCGAAAATTTCACTATTCATTTTTACTATTCACTTTTACTATTCATTTTTCCGAAATTTGAATGATAAATCATTTCCATGGCAAAATAAAAGTTTGACACTCATCAGATCATTTTCGCGAAAGTTATTAAGGAACTACACGTTTTAGGGTAAAACGTCATTCAAAAATCCTACGCACAACGAAACTCGACCGCGTTAATTTTCCCCGCATCAGAAAATGTTTGATAGACTCATGATTTATTTGAGAATTAATCATGACTGAGAAAAATGTGACCAAATAAACCTCGGCCGTGAGAAACAGGAATTTTCGTTTTTAAGCACTTTTACTTAGCCGTAACCTTAGCCTATACCTGCACCGCGTTTCTAAGACGATTTGAGTTTTCACATTTTTGGAAAAAGTCAACATATTTTTCTCTCCTCCTTTGACCAAAAATCATTCCTTGATTTTTAGGCTTACGGTTTTATGTCTAAAAGACATTAAATACCAACCAACACTAGACCGAGCCAGTCTAGACATTATAAGTCATTTTAAATCATTATTATCATATTAGAAAAGTAACATTTTACTTTTCTCAATTTTACACAATATTCGTACGTTTTACGTATTACGCGTTTTAGACCCGTGTTTCCAGTTTTAGCAGGGTTTTAGCACCCCAATGGAACCTACCACTCATTTTATATTTTATTATGGAGTATATTGACAAGTTTAGTCATTTTTTCAAGTTTCACATTTTTACGATATCCGGTTTTACGTTTCGTGGCTTAATAACTTACGGTTAGCATTTTAAGGAGCCAAAACACACAAAGTAAGCAAGATAACATCAAGACTTATCATCTAGTCACCCCTTATCCCATATGAACGTGTATTATGGCTATTACAAGCCTTGTTGGCTTGTGATAAGTCTTGAGGACTTTAGGTAGCATACATGTGTAAGTAACTTATCAACTAAGCTTCCATAATATCTAAACTCTTGCACCTCCTCATGCATCTTCCTAGTTACTTCCTAACCTCCTCAACTAACTATAAAAGCCCTATCCCTCCCCTCCTATTTCGTCCATCATCACCACACAAACACTCTTCAATTGCAAATTTACTTCAAGTGTTATTCAAGAAACATAAACTCTAAATCAATTCCAAAACTCTAGTTTGGTTTTGATTCATCAAACTACTTCAAATCCTTTGAAACTCTTGGTGATTCTCTTGAGTTTAGATCCACTCAAGTCATCTAAATCTTCATCACAAATCCTTCAAAGATACAAGTGTAGAAGGATTGCTAAAGTGAAGAGAAGCTTGTCAATCAAAGTCTTAATCCTTGTTCTTAACTTCCTTTCTTTTAGAAAGCTCAAAGTTGTAAGCAAACCCTAATATACTTTCTTGTTAAATATCATTTTCATGCTATTTATATGTCATTCATACTATATATTGTCTTGTTATTATGTTCATGATGTATAAAAATTGGTAAAACAAGTTATGGTATATATATGTTAACTTATGTTAAGATAACAAGAAAACTAGTGACTTTTATGGAGAACCACGACCAAAATA
This sequence comes from Artemisia argyi, assembly GCA_030686995.1. Lineage (NCBI taxonomy): Eukaryota > Viridiplantae > Streptophyta > Magnoliopsida > Asterales > Asteraceae > Artemisia > Artemisia argyi. The sequence goes on from CM060682.1 coordinate 184,586,219, forward strand.
GTATAACTATGATATTGGACACTTACCTACTGTTAAAGAGGACTTAATAAGGAAAACATAGCAATTTGAACCACCTAAAACGAGTACACGAGTCGAAAGTTATGGCCATAAGAAGTTAGCGAAACCAAAATACCGAATCTACCAAATAGCATTCTGATCAAAATCCGTATTTTTTCGAGACCCTTATGGTCCGATTCATCAAAAAGTTAAAACACAAAAGTTGTCCGGAACGACATTTTCGTTCAGTAACAAAGAAGCTCGAGCCCAGAAAACGCTTTTCGAGTGATATTTTTCTTCAAAATCTTAACAGCCCATTTTTAAGACCAAATGACCATGTTATAGTTATGATTAAATGAAACCAAGAGGTCTAATGACCAAAATTCAAGACCACAGCCATGGCTAAAGCCAAGGTTGAGTCTCAAGACCATGGAACAATGACCAAAGGTCACGGCAAGGCCATGACTAATGACCATATAAACTTACTTAGGCGAAAACATGAGCTAAAGAGTTAGCGATAACTTAAACATACAATTTGGATCTACTTCATCTAAAGAACCATGAGATCTTACAAGTAATTGTCATACAAGATTAAGAAACTCATTCTAATAACAATCTTCATGTAAAAGTAAACTTTCCTAAGTTTATTTAAGTATTGGACATATAACTTTTCGGATCAAAACTTATATATATATATATATATATATATATATATATATATATATATATATATATATATATATATATATATTTTATCAAATACTACAATAGTAGGGAGCCTCATGTGAGGAGTTCATTAAGTAAGCTGTCAAGATGAGTTGTGGATTTACGAATTAAAGTGTCCTGGCTCCTCGAACGTTTACTACATGACTTCTGAATTATGTCGGCCCGAACGGTAGTAAACGATATATAAACTATACATGTTTCATGAACCATTTCTTTTCAAAGACTTATACTATACTAAGTACTACATCATGGACTAAATGCAAGACGTATATAGGCAATTCTTCATATTCTTTACTCCAATCATAAGTCGCAACATTCTATTATAGGTTGCTCGTAGAAACCTTCGCGATTCAACCATTACATTCACTACTTGCTATTTAACTTAAGGTGAGTTCATAGCCCCACTTTCCATTACTTAATTGTTTTACAAACCCTTGGGGGGAATACATCTATTATTTTTCAACCGAACACAATGCTTTTCAATTGTATGCTTGCCTGATTGTTTTATTATCACTAAGTAACATCCTTGCCAATCCAAGATCCCTTATTATGAACCATTTAATCACTTGTGAGGGTTACTTGCAAGTGAGCGCGAATATTGTGAATATGCCTATTGGGATTGACGAATCCCATTTGTATTGACTAAGTTCAAACAAATGCATTAATATTTGAAACATAGGTATGACGGCAAAGTACATACCGGGATAACTCCGCCGATTGATATTGGTACCCGTTAATGTTTTGGTGTCATAAGCTTAGTGTCATAATACATTTTATGGGCGTATAATAACGTAGCCCATCATTTTGTTTTCCAACCATGAGTATGAGTCTAATTAACTCATACTACCAACATATTGTGTTCAACCATTAAACAAACTCTATGAATATCACTCAACCTTTGTGTTGACCTCTTAAGCATGTATTTCAGGTCCATGATGATCAAGGATGGCACGGAAGGGCACGGATATTCAAGAGGGCTATAAATTCTATTATCATTCAAAAACTCGTTTAATGTAATTTGTAAACATGGAACCATCTGAGACCTCATTTTGTAATCTCTGATATTTATATAATTTGAATGATAAATCTTTTAAAACGACTCAATTAGAGTTCGTTTTCTATTATTATGACTGTTGTGCCGTCGAGTAACATCCAGTTTGAATTCCGCTGCATCATTGAATTGGGGGTGTTACATGCTTGAAGTTTATGAAAGTGTTTAATTTGTTTGCAATAAGGGTGGGCTCAATATTTATTTTGGATCGCACCCATGGTATATCACATGCTTATATGCTATGAAATGCAGTTAATTACTTACTTAATCGTCTAATTCTCATAATTTTCTTTCTTTGTTTTCTCTTTCAACGTTATACGCCACTCAGTTGTAACTGATTTGAAGTCTATGTTACTCTATTAATATTTAGCTCACTTTATTTCTTTAATTTTAGAATTTGCAGTGTGATTGTGTGAATCATATGAGTTCTATTTGGCCTTTCAAAAGATAACAAGAGTTCCATTGTTTCTCTAATTTACCGAGTTGCTATATGTTTATGTATTTTACATGCCACTTGGAAGCATCATTTGCTTTAGCTTTATGTTTTGTAAGCAATTTATTATTAGCTACCCGTGATTTATCACGGGTCTATAGGCTAGTATGAGATATATATTGAACTTTTGCCATAAATCCATTGAGTTCGTATTTTAACACCCTAGTATATATCACCTTTTTAAGTTTATTAAAATACTAAATTAGCCTTGAAATTCTATTATCATTCAAAAACTCGTTTAATATAATTTGTAAACATGGAACCATATGAGACCTCATTTTGTAATCTCTTATATTTATATAATTTGATTGATAAATCTTTTAAAACGACTCAATTAGAGTTCGTTTTCTATTATTATGACTGTTGTGCCGTCGAGTAACACCCAGTTTGAATTCCGCTGCATCATTGAATTGGGGGTGTTACATGCTTGAAGTTTATGAAAGTGTTTAATTTGTTTGCAATAAGAGGTGCGCTCAATATTTATTTTGGATCGAACCCATGGTATATCACATGCTTATATGCTATGAAATGCAGTTAATTACTTACTTAATCGTCTAATTCTCATAATTTTCTTTCTTTGTTTTCTCTTTCAACGTTATACGCCACTCAGTTGTAACTGATTTGAAGTCTATGTTACTCTATTAATATTTAGCTCACTTTATTTATTTAATTTTAGAATTTGCAGTGTGATTGTGTGAATCATATGAGTTCTATTTGGCCTTTCAAAAGATAACAAGAGTTCCATTGTTGCTCTAATTTACTGAGTTGCTATATGTTTATGTTTTTTACATGCCACTTGGAAGCATCATTTGCTTTAGCTTTATGTTTTGTAAGCAATTTATTATTAGCTACCCGTGATTTATCACGGGTCTATAGGCTAGTATGAGATATATATTGAACTTTTGCCATAAATCCATTGAGTTCGTATTTTAACACCCTAGTATATATCACCTTTTTAAGTTTATTAAAATACTAAATTAGCCTTGAAACTAATACTCCTTCCATCTCAAAATTATTGTCAGAAGATAAAAAAACACAAAGTTTAATAAAAGTGAGGCCAATACAATTTTTAACCATACAAATAAAATATTCTCTCACAAAAGTACATTTTTATTACTAAAGGTGAAAAGTGGACAATTATTTTGAGACATCTTAAAAGAGAAATATGAACAATAATTATAAGATAGAAGGATTAAATCTTTATAATTAACACCCCTTTAAAGTTTTAATGATATCACAAACTAACCACTAAACCTATTGAACTATATATTTTACTCTTTTATATCATTTTACTTGATGTAAACATTTTTTTAAAAATATATATTACCGTTAAACTTTATTTCGTAGCTACAAAATGATTTTTTTCACACCCGCTGTAATGAAAGTGCTAAAAAAATCTTAGAATTAAAATGCAATAGGAAAAGAAAATGCAGGTTATTTCTAGGCTCGAAGTCTTGGGAACGTTTTATTAATTCAAAAGTAATGTTAGTCATGTTTTCAACTCGACTTACTACAGAACCCATACAATCAAGATTCAAAAATAAAGATCATAAGAATAAGAGTAAATTACATGGATGGTCCTTGTGGTTTGTCCAAAATAACAACTTTCGTCACTCGAAATTTAAGTAGTTAAACTAAAGGATCGATAAAACGTATAAAAATGTAAGATAACGGGCAAAAACATATAAAAATGGATGAAAACATAAGAAAAACGAACGAAAATGTATAAAAACGGTCAAAACTTCTAAAAACGGACAAGAGCGAATAAAAACGTATGAAAACGGACGAAAACGTGTAAAAATGTATGGAAACTAAATAGCCGTTATTTTTAAGGATAAACGATGCAACACTATTTAACCAAAGGGTCTAACGTGTAAATTATAATGGAACTACTTAACACCAGTTAAGCTGAAAGACCAGTAGTATTATTTGTTTACCAACTTAGAGACTACCGGTGCAACTTTAAACTTCGAGAGACGAAAGTTGTTATTTTGGACAAACTACAGGGACCATCCATGTAATTTACTCTAAGAATAATCTATTCCCTAGCATTAGGTATCTTAAATGGATAGTAAACTCAAAATTTAGCAATTGGCCACTTAAGACACCATATAAACGAAAAATGGTAATCCAACTACTCTAAAAAACTAACTAAACTAATATGCATTTGCTTCGAAAGTAACTAAGCGTCCTTATTTGACTTGTACGCATATCCATGCTTGGCCGCAATTAACAAAAGACTTCGACATCAATCACCCCAGCACAAGATGTTAACACCCTTAAGAGCACTCAAAACAATAAGCCTATGATGGATAATGAAAAATAAGCCAATTGTTAATAAACATAACAATCAATTTAACTTTTCTCACAGAACTATCCTTGTGATGTAAAGAGGAATGAGTAAAGGGGAAAAGGCATGGTGTACCTTAAGAAAGCCATCTTTATGCAATCGTTTAGTATATGACGTTGGAAAATCAACAATGAAGATAACAATGCTTAATATAGGGGCGCTTAAAATAGATGGGTTCAAAGTTGCAACTTTAACGGGTCAAAATGGTACAATAAAACTCAGAAGAATAAAGAGGCAGGTCAATGGGGTTCTTCGGGTTACAACTTGCTTATTTATAAGTGCTTGTTAGTTGTTCTTGCAAAAAACAGTTTTCAACTTTAAGCAGTATCATAAATTCATAATTGACAACTTATTTTATAAACGACTTTAGGCAGTGTTCTTTATCGATGTATGATAACTACTACATTTGAGATTACCATATGTTGGTCGTGGTGCTAGTTGAGCATTATTGTGATAAAATGGCGATTACTAAACTGTATAAATCCATTGGAAAAAAGATGATATTAGACAAAAACTGGATATTAAAAAAGTAGAAACTTACTGCCAAAAAATTATGATCCAACCAAAACATTAACTTGAGACCACCTAACTGTCAACACCCAAACATACCTCTTAAATGACCTCATCAAGAACCTCATTTTTGTAGAATGACCCATAAAAGATGCAGTATAAACTTCCAATATACCTTAGTTGTAAGATGGTTTTTTGGAGCTATTTCTTGATTTAAGTGAAACAGAACCATACAAAAAAGGACACTTTTCATAATTTGCTGCTGATTCAATGGTAGAACTAATAAGCTTAATCACTCCAATCTTAGTCACTTTTTTTTTTTTTTTTTTTTTTTTTTTTTTTTAACAAGGTAACCATCTAAAGTGCACCGGTCAGATGATAATTGACGAACTTTCATCTTTCCTTAAAGTTCCATTCACTTGTTCTAAAATAGTGTGGCCCATAAATAGTCCCTGATTTATACTTGACATACGATAACAATTTTTCTAAAAGCATCCAAAATGGTTCAAGTCTTTAATGACTTGAAGCTAAAGACTTGAAGCATTTAATGCATATTTCATTTAATGTTTAAGACTTTGATGAAAGACTTGTAGTTTAACAAGTCTTTCTTAAAAGCTTTTTAAAAAGCTTTCATTGCAATACATAAAAACCTCTTCTAAAAGCTTTTTAGAATAGTAAAAAGCTTTTGTTGATTTTGTCATTGTGGATTCTCTTAGAGCATCCACAATTTTAGTAGAGATGAAACAAAATTTTAAGAAAAAATGTGCAAAGATTGCTTAGAAGTTAAGCAACGTGATACCAAAGTGACGCCATATTCATCTTATTATTTATGTAAAATAGACAGTGTTTGTAATATTTTATTGCCAACAGGTCGAATGGGTAGAATTTAAAAGTTAACTAATAGAAAATGATTGAGATCCTTTAAAGTTGATTTTAACATAATAGGTCATGTTGACCAATCATGAAAAAGTTAAATGAATAAATATTTTTCTTTTAATAAAAATTAAGGACCTACTTGTATTTTTCCCTCTCACAAAATACAAAATATGACTTATCATGCTGATAACAACTTGAGAGGATCTTTATCCAATAGAAAACGGGTCTAACTGTTTAATTTTAGTCCACAATATACTCAAGCCCAACTTCATAGATTGCTTTATCAATAAGACTGAAGCATCATTATTTTGATATTTTATAGCTACTGAAATACTCCCTCCGTCCCATTTTTATTGTCCGCGGGCCCGAATTTGACCGTAAATATTTTTGTTTGTATTATATAACACTTGATGAAATTTATATCATTGAAAAGTTCGTTTAACGAACTTTTCAATGATATAAATTTCATCAAGTGTTATATAATACAAACAAAAATATTTACGGTCAAATTCGAGCCCGCGGACAATAAAAATGGGACGGAGGGAGTATAATACGAACAATAAAAAGTTTTGGCTGGTTAACAAACCCCCTTTAACTTGTCCCGAAAATTATACATTTTGACCTTAAGCAATACCCGCCTCACAATATAGCGAATGGATTGCTAACCAAAATTTTCTCACAATTCCCTACACGCTTAGTAAATTCATTTCGCAATACTTCGGATGTATATGTGTTTGTTTCTTTGGATTTCTCGTAGCTTTCCCGCAACACCATATTGACATAAAATAAACCCTCACACTCTCTTACCCGTAAAACACTCTCTCCAAAAGTATAATTTTGACGAATCAAGTTTGTATTGATTCAAATTAGAGTTAAAGTTGTAAAAAATTTGAATCAAAATAAAATAAACCAACTAAAAATTCAAAAAAATATATCAAAATGGATATTGGATTAAAGAGCACAAGATTTTATAAAATATGATGAAATTAGATTATAAAAAAATAAAATAAATATTTCACTTTGAAAATACATGTGACTTTTTATTTGAGAAGTGACACATGTTACTTTATAATTACCCATTTTAATCTTAATTTTTGAATAATAATACAACTTAAATGCTTTATATAATAGTAAGTAATAGTATAAATAAAATTATCAATATTAGAATGGTCCAACACCATGTGGGCCCGAGTAGCATTTACCCTTTTTTAAACCATATCATATGACGAAAAAGAGTCTGGCCTTGGAAACAAAAATCATGATCAACTAAAGTACCTTGTCAAAGACACTCTCTATGATGTTTCACAAAGATTAATGCCTGACACAGAAGAGCAACTACCACCATTTGCCTAATCTACATATTGACAATGGATACAATGATCAGTGGATTGACTATAACTCTAAACCTCACGATTCAAATCAAGAAATAGGTAGATAGAGATGAGTAAAATTTAAATTTGAGTTAGTATGTTGTGGAAGTTTTAAAGTACTCCAATGCATGTCCATTCTCCAAATGTTTCTGCAAAAGAAAGTAGATGCTAAAAATTCATTTAGACATATGTATTTTGGATTTATGACATCAACAGAACTAATATTCAATTCCACTAACCAATTAAAAGGATCCACCTATTCAAAGATGACTTCATCAAAAACTCTTGTTTAATAGTGTAGATAGATGCCAAATCACATCTTGTTGGTGACTTGCTAATGACAAATTCCCAAGATAGAAGAAGTCGTTGTACCATGAAACAAAACAGAAATCCATGAGAGATCGCAACTTACATAAGGATGATTATCACTTATCCCACTTTTATAGATATAAGTCTTTAAGCCAATAATCTAAACATTGCTATAAGTCTATAAGCTAATAAGTCAATAATCTAGACATTGCTATAAGTCTATAAGCTAAATAATCTAAACACTGCTACTATGTATATTGTGTTTTGATACAACTATAACATCAAAATTTCAAGCCACGCACATATCATGTAAGGTAACTTAATTCATGTCAAGTGCAATGAACATCTATGACATCAAAATTTAGGCCGCATTCTATATGCCCTTACCAAAATAAGTGTGAAAATTTTTGTTATGGCTAGTACCTTAGAACTTGAGCCAACAACCTCCTCAACAAAAATTTCTTAGTGTATTATATGAAATTACATTCTTGCAAAACTAAGCGGGGTGTTTATTTTAGCTGATTTCTTGGGCTTATTATCTTAGTTAGCAACAATAAGGTGATCTTAGTGTTTGGATAAGCTCCTTTCTTATGGTTGATTAAGCCTTGCAAGCTTCGTTTTCCACTTTCTTTTACATAAGCTAATATTTTAGTAACAACGGGCTGGGTAGCCCGCGCGTTGCTGCGGGATTGCTTTGATTGGAAAATATTTTGTAGAAAGTTTGTGGTATTTTGTAGTTATGAAAACATATATATCTTATATGTTTTCTAATAAGAAGCTGTATTGTAAAATGTTGTATTATTTTTTACATTTTTAGTTGTTGGGCTTCTGCTTATCTATGTTATTCTTCTTTGGGCCTTTCTTATAATTTTTGATCTTTTTTTTTAGGCCACAGGACATTTAATGTTATTGGGTTAGAAGATACACTTGCGTGTGTGTTTAGTTTTTTAAGAACGTGTCTTTATCATTGTATCAAAGAAGAAAAAAAAAATTGGGGAAAAGGGGATACGTAAATTAGGGTCTCGATAAGTTTCAATTGTAGAAATTATAAGGGAAATGGTTGCTTTCAGTTGGTGGATATGCCGCGTAGGTTTTCAAGGTGCCTGAGCATCGCAAATCAGATTGGGGATCGTTGAGTGGACAAAGTTTTGTGCGCTATTTTTGAGAGAGAGGAGAAAGCGTATGCGGATGCTGAAAAAAGCTATAATGAAATGCTTGAGGAGGTGGAAGCTAGGAGGGAGTATAGGCATGGGTTAATTGTGGAGTTGATGAAGCTTGACAGGGATTTTGTTTTGGATGAGTGTTTGGCTGTTTTAAGGGCTGTGGAGCAAGAGGATTTCGCGGAGATAAGTAGGTTGATCATGATGAGTCACTCTGCTGCGCTACGTGCTGATGAGAAAGGTCGAGTTGTCAAGAAACTCAGGAAGCTTGGTTAAGGTTGTTTGTTTTCTTACTCTTCCTATGGTTATGGTTCAACGTTTTTTAAGTATGGTATCCTTTTGTATAAGTGTCTTATGTTAAGAAGTTTAGGTTTTTATGAGTAATGTAGTTAGATTGTATCACTGTAGTAGTTATGTTTAACTGGTTCATGTAATATAGTTAGACTTTATCACTCTTCTGTTTCACTTAGAATATCAGAGAGTGTATGTTAATATTAATAAGACTGGTTCTGGTTATGTATTTGAGTTGTGTGGAAAACTAGAAGGGGGGGGGGGGGTTGAATAGTTTTACGTCTTTGTGATGTTATTATGAAAACTTAGTTTAGTTTTAAAACCTTGTTCGCTTTTAAAACTTTGATTCGATCTTATGTGAACTCAAATCTTGAACAATATGAACAACTAAATCTAAGTATGAACAATAATAATAATGTAAACTAAGTATGTGAAATCAACACATGCATAATATAAAAAATTATAGCTATATACGAGAGATAAGTAAGTAAACGTTTATTTTATAATCCTTAGTTATATTTTGTATGAAAACTATACTTGATCGAAATGATCAATTATATGTATGTTACCTTTTTAGTTTGATTGTAAAAAACTTTGTTTTGTGAATGAAACTTTTGTTTGATCTTTAACTCTTTAAGTAAATTCAATACTAGCACTATATGAGCAACTATATATATACGTCTACGTCTACAAAAGTAATAGCGATATAACCAAGATAATAAGTAAGATATGGAAAGATCTAACCGTGAGACAAAGGATTTATAGTGGTTCGGCTACAAGGACACCTTCCTTGCCCTACTCCACTCCTCGAGTCACCTACTCGAGAGTTTTCTTCACTATGTCAACAAGCTCCCTTATGGCGGAGAAAACCTTACACACCAACATACACACCACAACTTCGTCACAACTTATTCACACATTCTACACAATTTCTTCACACCTAGCCACTACTTAATCACAACACCACTTCTTCACACCTATCTATCTTCACAACTATTTACTTCACAACAATCTTCTTCACAACTATCTACTTCCCAACTTTTCTACTTCACAACTATCTACTACACAATCTTTCTATCTACACACCTTGCTAATCTATCTTCTATCAAGTATTCATAACTAGTTACACAAAGAAATAGATATAATGGATGATGCTCTAACAACTTGGATGTGGAGGTCACAACATGTTGTAATACTTCTTCTCTTGGTAGATTGAAGTATTCTTCTCTTGCACTTGAAAGGTTGAGGCTTGGATCACTTTGAAACAAAGATTAATGTATATATGATCAAAGGATTTTAGAGAATAGAAATGAGATCTAGAACAGAAAGTTTTGGGGTGCAAAAGGTGAGAAAAATCTGTGAAATGAACTAGTATTTATAGGGAGCAAAAATACTGTTCTGGAGCGTGGCCGGTCCCCTTAATTTTTAAGGGGACCGCCCCTTATAATTAAGGGGGCCACCCAGCTGTAACGGCCAGAAAATCTGTCTTTTAGTGGGAAAAGTTTATTTGGTTAAAAACTAACTGAATTTGGTTAAAAATTTGAATTCATATATTTAGTATGATTAAAATATTTTTCTTTATTACCAAAAGTGTTTTTCAAAAATATATAATATGTTTATATAATTAAATAAACTTTGTAATAATTAATTAAATACCCCTTTGATCATAGATTGCAATAAACACTTTGTTTATTCATACCTTAAGTGATTTGGATGTAAAGTAAATATTTATCACTAAATACTTGTTTACATCATAATTTGTAGTTCAATGAGTTTACGTTTTGTGATTATCAAAACATAGAGATATCGATATATGTTAATAACATTTTTAGGCATTATTTATATCAATAATCTCCCCCTTTTTGATGATTACAAAACCTAAACTCATTAAGTCTAAAAATTAATTTTTAGACAAGTACTTAGTGAGTTTATATTCACTTCTCCCCCTTTTTGTAGAATCAAAAAGGTTATGCCGGCTAGCTTCATAAATGAAGTTAGACGAGATGAAAGCTCCCCCTTGATGTGTGCTCCCCCTCATTCGATGGCACCAAGGAATCGAGATATGGAATGCTCGCAAGAAAAATAATAGAAGCACAAGCATATATAGAAGAATATGCAATATACAAATAACAAGCATAGCAAACAAATATTGTAGGACCTTAAATATCACAATTTTATCACATACAATATAAGCACAATAAGAAGGAAAGATGGAAAGATGGTGACGTGTAGTATGTATAAGTAATTCGTATGTATGTAGAAAGAGATGGAAATATGAGAGCTTTTTATTCAAAGAAAACACACACAAATACACACACAAGCACACACCTCAAATGAGCCTTTGAGGTGTTTAAATAGTAAGATACATGAGATGCCCTATGGGCTTTCTATGGGCTTGGGCTTGAACTTGGTTACATGATTGGATAACTAGGCTTATGAAACATAGCATATAACATATTAGCTTGCCAAGTCCAAGGCCCAATGACTAAACTATTACTAATCTTAACAAACAACACAAAGTTACAATATGAGAATGACCATCACTTCATAATACATATTTTTAATGCTAACAATCTCCCCCTAAGGGTTGGTCATTCGAATGATGCTCCACGTGAGTGGGTCTTCCGTGTTCTTTGTCTTTAACTTTGTGTGTCATTGTAGAATAGTCTTTAGTCTTTGTTCCTTCATGCTTTGTGATCTTCAATAACTGATTTTCTTCGTTCTTTGTTCCTTTGTGATGTGGAGTTATCTGCCTTTCGTCACTTCTGCGTCTGTGGTGGTTGTTTGCCATTCCAACATGCTCATACATCTTTGGATTTTGATATTTATATGCACGTAGTTCCCTTTCTTTCACTTTGATCTTTAGTCTTTCTACTTTGTGGATTCTTCTTTTTGGCGTAGAATCTTTCTTTGAACTCTGTGTTGTATAGATCTTTGAGGGAGCTTTCTTTAACTTCCAGATGTATGTATGAGCACGTGGAATCTGTCGCCATGGAGATGAAGTGTCCCTGCATATAAACAGTTAGCAATAAAACATCCGGTACTTACAGATAAGAATTAAAGATCGTCAACAGCATAGTGTGAAGACTCCTTCTAACCCTTACCATGGCCGTTCCCATGTCAGATACTCTCGAGAGAGCTTACAAGACCTACTAAGTAGCTCAATGACTGGGTGAGTCGCTGGGGATCACTCCACGACTGTAGACCGTTTGAAACCACCGCGAACACTAAGCGTAACCCATAAAGAATTACCGAAGTGACCTGCTGTCAGGGCTGCTTGATGTTGACCCTGGCAGGAGTTTCCATTCAATCATTGAGAATCACAAAAGTGAATCCTCTCATAAATGTTCTGGCAGATTGCTAAGATCTGCGTAGGACTCTAAAGTTTACATCTGGCGTCCTTAATGTTGAACAACCAGTGTAGAAATATCATGTGTTCCTATGAGATATTTTGATGAATCTCAGGGCTCTAGACTTGATAAGTGCACATTTGGTTTCCTATGCGAAGATTAGGGAGAGGTCTCCTGCTTCAATATCAACCATCTCTAAGAGACAGGTCGATAGATTACACCGGTTCCCCGTGAGAATGAAACAAGCTCTTTTAAGAGAACTTGAGTGGTTAAGAAGGTTTAGTGCAGTGCGTCACTGGGTCCATGACGTCTTTGTCTTCAATACCGGTGTCACCTTAGTAACAACCAGTAGCATATGAGTTGTACCCGGTGTCTGCCCTAAGGTTGAACATATGGGGGGCTATTTCTTTTCACCCTTTTTCATAACTTTTCTTTTTAATTCTTCAACCCCTTCTTTCTCCTTTCTCATTTTCTCCTTTTTTCAATCATACTTAAGGACTTCTAATTCTAATCTATTGGAATTGTCCTTGGGTAGATTCCTCCGGCTCTGGCGGATCATAGGACGGTTTTTCCTAACCTTAGTCACCTTATAACTCCATGACTATCCTATCATTGATCACATGCCATAAAACCTTTTGTAAAAATCTCTCAAAGTGTTTATGATAATAAAACACATTTTGTTGACACTTCGAGAGTTTTGCATTTCTTTTGAAGGACTCCCCCTTCACATGTGCTCATGTAATTTTTAAGAAATTTGCACATGCGGGAGGAGTTTGCACTTTTTGAATTGATCCACTTTCAGTGAACATGACCGATTCGAGACACGCTTACATCACTAGTTAGACTAGCTTGAAATTATTACCCGTCCTGGTCAAGTCCAAAGAAAGTCTCTCGATACGGTACATTCTACTCAGACAAGTCCTATTCGAGACACGCTTACATCACTAGTTAGACTAGCTTGAAATTATTACCCGTCCAGGACAAGTCTTTTCGATTACTGACATTTTAAGCTTCGTCAATTCATTGGTACATTCTGAGTCTAGCTCTTTTGAGATTCAGCCACAATCTTAAACATCTTTGATCACATTTTAATCATGTCTTCTCCCCCTCAAAAATAGCATAGCGTGATATTTTTGATATCAACTGATTAATAAAAAGCTTTTTGGAGAGAAAGACAGATTTGATTTTGCATGAAATCAGAACATTTTGGTTTTTTGTACTCCCCCTTAATGATAGCTCATTTGAAATCAATTTAAGGTTTTAGAGGGAGTTTTCTTGAGCACTCATTTTGAGAGATTTTGAGAAATCTTTTGAACATTCTTGAAAAAGTGCTCAAGAATTTTGTTGGAAAACGAGTTTATGCTTGAAATCTTTTTCGTTTGTTTAGACTCGAACTTTTTGAAAAAGAGTTCGTCATTGAACGTACGAGTCCTTGATTTGAAAATAATCAGAAGTCATCGTTTAATGTCCGGGTTTCGTACTGAAGTATACGAAAGCCATTGTGAAGAAAAATTTTGAGGAACGACATGTTTTAGAAAAACATTAAAAAGAACTCCCGTTCAAGCATCTGTACATGTCCATATCATTGTTGAATGACATTTCTAGAAACGTACAGAATATTGATTTATACGAGAGACATGTCGTGAGAAGAATGTTTTTGGATTTTTTGATTTTATATTGTTTTTGGATTTTTTGAAATTTTATATTTTTGTATTTTCTTTTTGTTGATTTTTCAAATTTTGTATTTTGTTTTTTCAAAAATATTTACAGCGAAGCGATTTTGAAAACATTTTTCAAAAAGATTCGAGAAGACGTTCTAGCTCCTCAGGAGTTAGGCTTCGCATGCCAATTCGTCGAACTAAATAGTCAAACCGTTCTTTTGGAAGGGCTTTAGTAAAAAGATCGGCGAGTTGGTAGTCAGTCTTAACGAAAAATAATTCAACAGTACCCTCTTCCACGTGTTCTTTGATGAAATGGTAGCGGACTTTGATATGCTTCGTCTTAGAGTGATGAACGGGATTGCACGAGATGGCTATGGCACTTTTTGAGTCACAATACATAGGTATTCTGTCAAAAGTAAAGCCATAATCTGTGAGTTGTGTCCGCATCCAAAGAACTTGGGCACAACACGCAGATAGAGACACATACTCGGCTTCGGCGGTTGATAGCGCAGTACAATCCTGTTACTTTGAAGACTAGCTTACTAGCTTTTCACCCAAAAATTGTGCTCCACCTGATGTACTCTTTGCTGTAACTTGATCACCAGCATGGTCTGCATCTGAAAATGCTGTTAGATTAAACTCCGAATCCTTCGGATACCAAAGTCCCATGTTAATGGTTCTTCGTAGGTACCGAAAGATCCGTTTAACCTCTTTGAGGTGAAGTTCGGTAGGCTTTGCCTGAAACCGTGCTAATAAGCATACAGCAAATTGAATATCGGGTCGGCTAGCAGTTAGGTACATGAGAGAACCGATCATGCTCCGATATTTTTTATGATCGATAGGTTTCCCAAACAAATCAGCACCTATTTTTGGTGAAGTGACCATTGGTGTACCAACAGAATCACAATTTTCCATTCCATGTTTTTTCAAAATCTCTATAGTATATTTAGCTTGATTGATAAAAATACCACGAGGGGATTGATGTATTTGTAAACCAAGAAAGAATTTTAGTTCCCCCATCATGGACATTTCAAATTTTCTTGTCATGAGATTTTCAAAATGTTTTGAATGGTTAGGATTGGTTGATCCAAAAATAATGTCGTCCACATAAATTTGAACGATCAAAATGTCATCTTTGAACTTTTTGATAAACAAGGTGTCATCAACCGTTCCTTTTGTGAAATTGTTTTTGAGCAAGAAAGATGATAGTTCGTCATACCACGCTCTTGGAGCTTGTTTTAGACCATAAATTGCTTTCTTAAGCTTGTAGACGTAGTCTGGATGATCTTTGTCGATGAATCCCTCTGGCTGACTCACATACACTTCTTCTTTCAGAGTTCCATTCAAGAAAGCTGTCTTAATGTCCATCTGATAGACTGTGATGTTTTTGTAAGCGGCATAGGCTAAGAAAATCCGGACTGCTTCAAGTCTAGCTACAGGCGCGAATGATTCTTCGAAATCTATCCCTTCTTCTTGTGGATAACCTTTAGCCACGAGACGAGCTTTGTTGCGAATAACAGTCATTTCCTCATCCAGTTTGTTCTTCCATAACCACTTGAGATCAAGAACTCGTTTATCAAGTGGTCGTTCAACAAGTTCCCAACTGTCATGTAACAGATATTGAAGAAATTCCTCCTGCATCGCTTCAATCCATGGGTTTTCTGCCATTGCTTCCCGAATGTTCTTAGGTACTTTGGTGCTTATTGAGCAAATGTAAATGCACAATTCGAGATCGGTGGCAAGTTGTCTCCTTGTCTGAACTGGCATTGAAGGATCACCAATAACATGTACTAACGGATGGTCTTTTGTCCATTGAAACGTAGAAGGGTACCTTTGGTTGAACGAGTGTGTGTTAGATGGTTCTTGTAACCTTGAAGAAGATTCAGCAGAGTCTGATGCAAACGGGTTTTCAAATACTTCTTCTTCTTCTTCTAACGTAACATCGTTTGAATTATTTGTTGGTTCTTCTTGAAAATTTGTGTTTTGGTTTTGCTCATCAACTCTTGGTAGTTCAGTTTCAAGCACTGGAGTTGCTGGAGTAGATGTTGATGATGTTGAGGTCGTTGGTGCTTCAGCTTCGATTGTGGTAGATGCATCCTGTGGTGGTGGTGGTTGATGGTTTTGAGCGGGTGCAGCGGGATGTTGTTGAGATGCATTAGTCGAAGTTCCACCATAGTATTCATCAAACATTAACTCGAAGAAATTTTCCAGTTGTTCTGAAGGTTTATCCGTGTTTGTTGACTGAGCTCCTTGAGGTACGAGTCCTGAACTGATGTGTCCAGAAGTCTGCATGTTTGGTGCGGGTCCTAATCCGTTTTGATTAGAAGCCATTGGATTAAGCCCGGGTTCTAGAGCGTATCTCTCAGAAGCCATCTGTGAAATCTCGTCAAACTTCACATTCATCGTCTCCATTATCTTTTTCGTCCTTCTATTATACACCCTGAATGCCCTCGAGTTTTCTAAATATCCAATGAAGATTCCAATATCACCCTTAGCTTTTAACTTTCCTAGATCTTCTCTATCATTCGTCGGATAGCACAAAGCGCCAAACACGTGAAGGTAAGAGATGTCAGGTTTACGGTTGTTCACTAGCTCATATGGGGTTTTATTGAATCTTGGATGGACTAGGGATCGGTTTTGAGTAAAACAAGCAGTGGCTACAGCATCAGCCCATAAGAATAGTGGTGCACTAGAAAAAATCAGCATTGTGCGAGCAGCTTCGACAAGAGTTCGGTTTCTTCTTTTAACTACCCCATTCTGCTGTGGAGTTCTAACAACTGATGTTTGATGTGTAATTCCAACATCTTCGAGGTAAGTTCTTAACTCCTGATTTGTGAATTCTGTGCCATTATCTGTTCTTATAATCCTTACTGGAGCTTGAAGTAGAACTTGAATACGCTTCAGAATGGTGATGATGATGCCTGGTGCTTCGTCTTTTGATCTCAAAAACTTTACCCAAGTATATCTTGAATAATCATCAACAATAACGAGAATATACTTCTTCCCATTAAAGCTTTCAACTCTCATTGGGCCACATAAGTCCATGTGCAACATATGTAACCTTGCTTCCGAACTGGGTACGGTTTTGGGTTTATATGATGCTCTTTTACTTTTACCTTGTTCGCATGATGGACATAGGTGTTCCTTGGTGTATTTGAACTTAGGAAGTCCGGTGACGATGTTGTCTTTGGCTAACTTGTTGATGGTGTCGAAATTGAGATGGGATAAACGTCTATGCCACAGCCAGGACTTAGTTTCGGTTGCCCTTGTCATAAGACAAATTGGTGATGTAGAAGCCATTTGGTTGATGTCGATAGCATACAAATTTGTACCACGATTACCAGTTAAGAGATCATCACCAACCAAATTTCTTATAAAAACCGTGTTTCTCCTGAATGCAACTTCTAAATCTGCATCACAAAACTGCCCGACTGAAAACAAGTTGTGTCCCAATCCTTCGACGTAATAAACCCGAGTGATTAAAAAATTCCCAAACCGAAGATCTCCATAACCCAGAATAGCTGCTACATGATCATTTCCAAAGCGTACAGTTCCCATGAATTTCCAGACGAAATTGATCAGCAGCTTTAAGTTCCCGGTCATGTGCTTGGAGCAACCCGAGTCGATGATCCAAAGACATATTTCGATAACCTGCCAAGAACAGAAGAGTTTGTATTTGGAAACCGTGTTAAGTTTGGTTCCATGGGGTTAGGAGTAAAAGCAGAATCACACTCATAGACAGTTGCTACTTGTTTAGCTTGAGTTATTTCTAATTTGCCGTCCTTAAGAGTGAACTCTCTACCCGTCGGAATCCACATACAAAACTTAAGATAGTTCCTAGGCATTCGACTAATAGTGGTAGTCCTAAATCGTGCAACTAATCGTTCTAAAGATCTGGATCTAGCACTAGGTCTTTTTGGAACATTCTTCTGTTCAGGCGTAACAGTCACATTCTTAGAAACACATTCATCATGAACATCATTAATTAAACATTTCTTGCATATCAAACAAACAGAGTCATTACATGCATTAGAACCAGTACTTTCGACATTACATTCAGATGAAACATGTCTCTTATCACAAAGCGATAAATTCCTAGGGTGTTCTTCTACTTCTTCAGCTTTATTCTTGCTACTACTCTTAGAGACAGGCAAGACTCTATTGTTCCTTGTATTGCTCTTAGGCTTTAGTCTGCTGCTCCTAGAGGTGCTTTCTAATCCTGTAGAAGGTAAGGCACACACATTAGGATTTATATTGTTGTCCTTTTTACCATCCCTAGATTCTTTAGAATTAGCCTTTATGCACTTATCATTTGTCTTAGATGTTGAGGCAAACGCACTAGTGGGACTAATCCTAAAAAGGCCAGGTGCTATCACTTTTGGTGTTTCGACAACCGCTTTTCCTTTATCAACAATCTTTTCATTTTCACTTATCTTGGGCGAGGGTGTTGGAGTGACTGGTTTTGTCAAATCCTTCTTCTCATCGACTTCTGGAGCAAACCTTGAAATTGACATTTTTGGTTTTTGAACCATGTTTGAAACATTTGGTTTCTCCGAAGTCGACGGCTTTGCAAACTTAGTTTCCTCACCCTTCCCGTTTTGACTGTCAAGCTGAGCCCTCAAAAGATCATTTTGCTCTTTCATTTTCTTTAAGGCACGCTCATACGACAATTTGTCATACTTGCATTCTTCCTTTTTTTGATCAAGTTGTTTAAAATATGACACATTTTCTTTTTCAAGTTTAATAAGAGCATTTTCATATTTTGAAACAATGTCGGAGGTCTCAGCTCTCAGTCGTTCATCGTCTTGAACAGAATATGTTTGTAAAATGATGGACATAATATCGGTGGTCATAACAGCTTCGAAGAGAGAATCATTTAGGTTTTCCAAAACATTGATTTGCTCAAAAGATTCATTTGCCTTCTTTATCAGGGACTTGTGATCCGTAACGAAGTCAGCTGTTTCTTTCAGAAATGCTTGTTCAAAATGAATTACTCGAGCATGGATGTTATTAATTTGAGGAGCAAATTCATTTTCGAGAATCTTTTTAAGCTGTAAATGAACCGTGGAATTCCAGTTGATCTCATTAAGTCTCGTTTTAGATTCTAAAGTCGTTTTAAGTTGCCCAATTCTGGTTTTAAGATCATCAAGATATCCTCTTGCAGCACTTGTGTTAAAAGTGTTGTTTGAAGAAATCTGTTCCATGTTTGAAATCGATTTGGAAGCAACTACCTTTTTTGAAAACATTTTTGAGAATGGACGTTTTATGGAAAACACTGATGGTTCTTTTTGTGGAACAAAAGTAATTCCCGAAAGTTTGTTCAATTTGTAGTAATCAATCGGTTTCAAATCAGGATTCTTTTGTTTCATTTTATTAATGCTCTCTTCGGCCAATTCTATCGTTTCCACAGAATCACGAACAATGGGAGGATCATGCTTAGCCAACAAAACATTTCCATTAAACAAACAATTCTGAGCTTGCTGAGCTTTCTTGAGATTACAAGGAGTTTTGTTACCAAGAGCCATTTTATGTTTTGTGTGGTAAATCGGATTAGTTTGATTAGCAATCATGTGCATTGTTTGACTTGACTGACCCTTTTTAACCACTAACTCTTCTAAATGAGCAATCATGTGTTCTGACTCTACGATTTCTTCCAAAAGTTTATCTTCTTTCTTTGCGAAGTCCTTTTTCAACTCATCCCTTTCTTTTTCAAGATTGGTATAAGCTGTTTTTTGTTTTGAAAGTTGGTTTGTTAACTCAGAAATTTCTTGATTTAAAGAGTTGATGGTTTTTGTTGAACTTATTTCAAGATTAGCAAACTTGTTTTTCCATTCCCTATCTTTAACAAGTAACTTCTTATAACCAATTTCAAATTCAGACTCGCGATCTTTGTGAATTTGAAAACTTTTTGCATTTTCCTTGTATCTCTCAAGCTCAGTGGTCAATTTCTCATTCGCGGCCTTAACATCGCGATTGACCTTTTTTACTTTCTCGATTTCAATACCACAATTATTTGATAATGATTCAAATAAAGCACGTGTTTCCTCATCATTCTCAGCATGCTGTGAAACGAAGCCTCCATTATGATTCACATCTGGAGTTGCTGAAGAAGTATTGCTACTACTTGGCGTGTCCAGGTATGTATCATAAGTGGGTGCTTGCTTCTCAGAATGCTGTTCCTCATGAGGAGACATATCAAATATATCATTATTATGACATGTGTTGAAATTTGATACCTCAGATGGTGCACTGGTGTCATAAACAGGAAGTGTGTCAGAATCCGTGTCATACTTAGCTTCCTGAAGATTCGCCATGAATATGCAGTTCGCATCGATATCCTCTCTGTCTTCCATTTCATCCATAAGAGCCATAAAATCATGTTCCTCTGCATTCAACTGAAACCCTGCCTTCTCTTTTTGTGCCAACAGAACTGCTTTCTGCAAATACTCTAGATCTTTCTTTTTCGGCTTAGTAGGACAGTTCCTTGCCATATGACCTACTCCTTGGCAGTTGAAACACTTTACCGGATTACCTTGATTCACATTTCCATAATTCCCAACAACTGGAGCTGCCATATTCCTATTCTGATTACCCATTGCCTGATTGCCAACATTCTGACCCCTCTGATTTCCAACATGCAGACCCATCTGATTCCCTGCATACTGACCTGCATTTTGCATATTCTGATTACCCATGTTAATTCCAGTAGCGTATCCTTGTTGATTCCCATAAACTCCAACCATGTGGCCTCCATTGCCCATATTGAAACTCGGCTGAGCGATCTACCTGTAGCCAGTATTCGATGAAATCCTTTGGTTGTTGTTTGTTGGTGTAGAATAACGTCCTTGGAATGCTTTTGTCAGAAAATCAAACGCTTGTGTCAATGCTGCAGTAGCTTCATCATTTTCAGTGAATTCTGGTTCTTGAAATTGTGGGTATTGCTGTTGTGGAATAAGATGTTGTTGTTGCTGTGGGTAGAATTGTTGTTGGTAGACCGGTGTTGGTTGTTGAATGTAGGATGGTTGCATGTAGTTGTGAGTGGAAGATGATGATGGTTGTTGTTGTGTGTTCACTGGTATAGGTGTTGGTGTATCAGCCATTAATGCTAGAGGATCATGCTTTTTAGCTAGTAATTCAGCTCTTACTTCATTAGCTTCATCTTGATTTTGCTTCAAGAAGTCATACACTTGATCATAAGTAACTTCATGCAAATTCTTTGTCTGATAAACGATAGTGACATATCTTCCCCATTCTGGTTGTAACTCATTCAGAAAAATGGTGTTGTTAGCAATATTTGTCTGACTGAGGTTGTGTCTTGATAAATCATTCATGATCTTACAGAATCTGTGGTAGTACGTCTCTATGGATTCACCAGGAATTGAAGTAAACTTGCGAAGTTCCTTAAGCAGTTGTGTTTCCATTTCCTGTTTTCCGATGTCTGTCCCATACATTAACCTCTTGACTCTTTCCCAGACTGCATGAGCACTTACTTCACTGTCAACAGTAGCATAAATGGTTTCAGGTAAAGCAAGAACGACATAATGAAATGCCTGATCATCAGCTTCAATCTGTTTTCTGTCTTCCACAGTGTATTCAGTCTCATTCTGTTCTCTGTAGTATGGTTGTACTGGGGGGGGGGGTACCATTTGGATCACCAGGGTCTAGTACTTGTGATGGTTTGAAGGGTCCATCCACAATGGATTTGATGAGAAGACTTCCATTTGTTTTGCTCTTAAGATAACGCATCATACGACTAGCCCACTGTGAGTATCCACCCTTTGACAGCATGGGAGGTCGGTTTTCGGCACCGGCTGCATGAATGTCTTGCTGCGTTGCCATTGATGAAGTGTAGATGGATAAAGTTGATTCTTGGATCTTTCCAACGAAATAGGAGTTGTGTTTGGAGTAAATAGTTGCAAGATTTGACGGTGAAAGTTTTGACTTTAATAACTTCTTCGCGGAGAATTCCCAAGTTCTCGAGATATGACCAAGTTCCAAGTTCTCGAAAATTTTAAGTTTGCGAAACTTTGTCCAAGTTCTCGAAAACAAGTTTGCAAGACTTTGACCAAGATTTCAAAAATTACAGGTTTGCGAAAAAATTGTCCAAGTTTTTTCGAAAATATTAAGTTTGCGAGAAAAAAAATTGTCCAATTTTTCGAAATAACAGGTTTTGCGAAAAAGAATTGTCCAAGTTTGTTTTCTCGAAAATATAATGTTTGCGAAAAAAGAATTGTTCAATTGTTTTCGAAAATATCAGATTTTCGAAAAGTTGTCCAACGTTTTCGAAACTTTACAAGATTCCAAAGATGATGGCACTTTAATATTCGAAAATATATCACCACAGATTCTCGATAATTTATAATTGCGAAAAATTCTGTCCAAATATGATGGCAATATAAAATTCGAAAAAATCAGTACTTTTCAAAAAAGATGGCAGAGTAACGTTTCGAATATTTCAGAAAGGAAATTTCGAAATCAAAGGAATCTCGAAAATATTCACTTTTCGAAAAAGTGCAAGACTTTTCTAAATTATACAATTTAGAAAGTTAACCAAAGTCGAAGTGTTTTTTCTAACTTATACAAGGAAGAAAAACACTGAGTAAACCACGGAATCGAATGATGATAACAAGAATGAGATTCTCGATAAATGGTAGCCAAATCGTGTAGCTCAAAGCACTCCAAAATCAAGTTTGTGGTCCAAGATACTTGTACTTCTATGCATAAAATCACCAAAACTTGAAGAAAGTTTCAAACTTGATGATTTTTATAAAACTTTTTGAGATCTCGAAAACAAGTACAAAACCAAAGTCGAATTTTTTAAGCTAGAAATTTTCAAAAAGATTAAAACTTTCTTGTTAGATAAGGTTTATAACACTAGTTTGTAATAAAAAAAGTGTTAAAAACCAAGAAAAAACAAGAAAAGTAGGAATTTTTATGAAAAATAACTTGTAGAAAGCTTAAAAAATACGAAAAACACAAACACCCAACACTTCTAAATCATTGTTAGGCGATTGATACCACTTGTAGGACCTTAAATATCACAATTTTATCACATACAATATAAGCACAATAAGAAGGAAAGATGGAAAGATGGTGACTTGTAGTATGTATAAGTAATTCGTATGTATGTAGAAAGAGATGGAAATATGAGAGCTTTTTATTCAAAGAAAACACACACAAATACACACACAAGCACACACCTCAAATGAGCCTTTGAGGTGTTTAAATAGTAAGATACATGAGATGCCCTATGGGCTTTCTATGGGCTTGGGCTTGAACTTGGTTACATGATTGGATAACTAGGCTTATGAAACATAGCATATAACATATTAGCTTGCCAAGTCCAAGGCCCAATGACTAAACTATTACTAATCTTAACAAACGACACAAAGTTACAATATGAGAATGACCATCACTTCATAATACATATTTTTAATGCTAACAAATATTAATGATGCATAACAATTAATTCAAAGTGATTATGTTAAAGATCCTAATTTGCCAAAGAGAGCCATCGGACTTGCTTGTAACAAAAGGTTGGTTGATTCGTATTTGAAAGTGAAAATCATAAGCATATAGTATGCTTAGATGGTTGATAATGGAGTGTTTGGAATGAAGATGGTTGAGTTAGGGTAAGGTTGTTGGATTAATGGAGGTATATGTTTAGGTCATGAATGTTGGAGAGTTTGGTGGTGGAGAGTTTGTAGCGTAAGAGGTTGATTAAGGTTTTGGATGTTGTTCAAGTGAGGGTATTGGATGTGATCTAGTGAGAAGATATTCAATTCAAGTGAAGTGTTCATTGAATGCAATGGTTTTTAGGAGAAAGATGCAACAAGGACAATTGTTGACATGCTTCTCAAGTTGATTTATGTTGTGTGGTGATGGGGGTGAGCTAGATGAAAGTAGATCCAAATTGCGTTGAGCAATATGTAAGGCTAAAAGAGCATTAAGCTCATGGGCTTCTTGTAGCTCCTCAACGAACTTCAAGTGTTCGGAGGAAGGTGATGGTGGTGGAGCATGATAGTTGTCTTGGGTGAGGGTTTGAACATGCAACATAGGAATGGCATGTGAAGTTGTAGGATGTGGTGGTGATACTCTTGGTGGTGGAGACATGTTTGAGCTTGGGTAATCATGAAAACATGATATGGGTGGAAGAGATGCTTCATGAGTGGATGGTGTTTTTGTTGAGTGAGCAACATGTAAAGTGTTGGTAATGAGGTTGGGATTATGGTTTTGGGATTGTGCATGCTCATCATAAGAAGGATCATTAGTGGAAGCACGAATAGATGATTTGTTGTTAAATGGATCATTTGTGTGAGAGTGAGGTTTAGGTGTTGGTTGATTATGAACAACATCGCTTGAGTTGTGAAAGGGTTCATTTGAGTGAACAAGAGGTTTGTGTATCATGAAATATGGTTTGACCTTTATGAGTTAAGTTGTAGTGGTGATGACACACTTTGTAGAGTGTAGGGAATGGTTATATGGTTTAATCTTTTTGTGAGGATGACTAGGTGGAGTTATTGTTGAAGATGGAAAATGAGTATCAAGTGATGTGATTGGTGAGAGTGAAAGAGCGATGTTCATGGAAGGGATTTCTTGGTAGGAGGGTGTTATAGATGGTGCATTAGGTGCACTAGGAGATGAAATTTGAGGTTGAGGTGAGTAAAGGTTATGAGGTTTGAGTGTGTAAAGTAGAAGGATATGAGGTTTGAGTGTGTAAAGATTATGAGGTTTGAGTGTAATGTAGAAGGATATGGGTGAGTAAAGGTTTTTGATATGTAATGTTGGTAGGAAGGAGAGTGAGGTGTTAGGTATGTAATGTTGAAGACATAGGAGGAATTTGGTGTTGGATGTTTGACAACATCATTTGGTTTGACAGGCTTTTAATGAAAGTTAGACTTTCTTCTCCAAACGGGTTTCTTGGTGGTTTTGGTTTTTAATGGAAGAGGACATGATGAGATGAGTGGAGATTGAGAGTGTTTATAATGTAGGATTGGTAGGATCAAGGATGGATAAACTTTGATGGAAGGTTTAGGATAGAATAGGTTTGTGAATTTTGAGAAGTGTAGGATGAAATGGGCTAAAAAGTAGAGAAAGGAAACAACACCTTCGACCATCAGATGGCCGGTCCCCTTAATTGGAGGTCGGTCCCCTTAATAATTAAGGGGGCCACCTTATGATTTAAGGGGGCCGCCCATTTGGTGACTTCCAAATTGCCAGAAAAGGGTTTTTGGTAGTGAATTGCAGAAAGGTTGTGTTTTTGGTTTCAAACAAGTCCAACTCTTTGAGGCAATTAAGCATATACTAATTATGTAGGCAATTATGTAGCCAAAGCATGTTAACTAAATAGATTAAGTAAGCAAGCAATTTCATCTAGCATGTAAACATACTCATCAAGCAAGTAAAATATAAGTGCTAGGAAACAATAAGCAACATCAAGTATTTCATAACTACATAACTAGGAGGATTAATCCTAATGTGTATCAATATGCAATAAGTGGGTAGTTATGTGATGCGTAGGGATTGCACCAGGATTTACCTCTCGAGGAATTTCGAGAAGCTTACAACCCCCACCAGGCAGTGTACCTGATCGTTGTAGTATAGTATAGTGACAAGTACCGGGGGATTGATCGTTCAGCTAGGAATAGTGTCGCTAGGATTAGAAAACCTAAAGACCAGGTCTAGGGATGAGGGATGATTCTTTTTGTATTTTTTAGTTTTTATAAAAGCAATTAAAAATCTCGGTTTTGAAGGAGTTGGGCGGAATTAGTTGCTAGTCAACTAACCCAATTACTAAGATGCAATCAAAATAAAATACTAAAAAGGAAAATAAACTAAATTAAGATAGTGGTGTGAGCAATATATGGGAGAATTGTGTTTACTTAGATTTCACTACTCCCTAGATATCTTTTACAGGTTAATTACTTGTTACAGTTGCGTGGATGACGGATTGTATTCCTTAATACCATTCATGGGGTGGCGTACTTACTTCCCCAATCCTATAAGCTCCTACTTCACTCCTATGTCGAGCCGGCTAAGAAGCTCCTAACATGGGATCACTAGAATTCGCTCATGCATTAAATACAATCATAAAAACCTAGTACACATCGGTTCATGTTTCTTAAGACGTTCAAGCATGTTACACAATGGAGATCTGCCAGTTTTCTTAAGCCTAACATTGAAATCATTCATCCAATACAATTATAAACAAGCAATCAACCTATAATTAACATCTAGGTTTCATTACATCTAAGTAAACACATGAAAGATCTAGCCTAGCATGTTAAAATCAAGACAAGCTTAAGATATATTCAAACAACACATAGACATATTGAATGAATTGAAAGAGGACTTATCTCAATTGAACATGAAAGGTTTCAAGGGGGTGAAAACCCTTGAAAATACTGTTACAAACGACCTAGGGTTTATTAGGTTCGACCCTAGTATTCTCCACACAAGTTCCTTTCTTAATGAATGAAAAATAGAAAAATATATATAGATTTTGTGAGGTGACGGCGTTAAGAGCAAATGTCTGACGTCGTCATCTCGCCGCTAAATAAATTCTCGGACTGCCTAGATCTGGGTTTGACGCCGTCACGTGTACTCCTTATGTAGGCCGTCACAAAGATTACTCTTGACGCCCTTCTCTTGACGCCTTTAGGTTTTCTCTGGGTCGTCATGGATTTTACTCCTGACGCCGTCACAATTTCCTTCTTGACGCCGTCAGGTACTGTTCTCAGCATGAAAAATTAAGTCTTTGCAGTTTTCTTCACTTTTATGCTCCAAAAATGTCCAAAATGCTTCGTTTTCCAGAATTCGCTCCCAAAGTACCTAAAATCACAAAAGGAACGATTTAGGGCAATATTTGATCAAATAAATTCAATTCCGGGCTTAAATGACCCCCTAAAAACGGTTCATTTTTCGCCTCATCATATACCCTTACACTTGAGATTTGCTTGTCCTCAAGCAAATGCGTTTTTATTCTAATCAAAATACAAGTTAGGGGTAATTTAACACTAATATAAAAGTAATTACAACAAATAATCGTTCCACTAAAGACCAAAGACAAGCACGGAGGTCATATACTAACACCTCACAAATAGTGTTTAGATACTCACATCTCTCGGGTGTAATAAAGTAATATCACAATATGGAAATGGAAAACATCTCTCACTACCTGTCATAGCAAAATAGATTACCATAGGCTTGGGAAAGGATCAAACCTCCACCACATGGCGTAAGCACCTAGGATAAACTATCAAAGAGGTCTTTTTAATGGTTGTAACGTTAGGTGTAGGGATATGGAATACACGGTTTTGTTGGATATAGGCAGTTTTTACTGGTGGCGAGTTAACAATCTTGGTTAATTACATGTACAATATGGCGTTGCTAAGCCAAGACTAGACTCGACTTAAGCTAATAAATGAAAAAAATAACAAAAACATAGAATGAAAAGGGATGGTAGTCCGTATGTTTTTTTCTTTTCTTTTTCTTTTTCTATTTTTTTTCTTTTTCTTGATTTTTTCGATTTCTTTTTTTTTTTTTTTTTTTTTTTTTTTTTTTTTTTTTTTTTTGCATACACTCTTACCCTACAATTCAAAATAATACATCATAGGGAATGAAAATTCCCCTTACACTTGAATTTTTACATACTTTATAATAAACTAATCTAATGACTTGAATTAAGAAAATCAAAACACTTGGAGTACTTTTAAGATTAACGTACATATGGGGGTAATATATGATGTTCTTCCCCATTACTCAATAAAATAAGTACTTTACCCATGAGTCCCAATCGTCCCAAAACAATATGTACAAGGATATGACTCGACTTAGCAACCATGTAATCAATTAGATAATTAACTTAGGGTTAAACAAATAACAATAATGCACTAAAGATGAGTGCATACACGGAAGGCTAAGGCGATTTGGGTGTACATTTAAGTGGGGTGTAACAAATTCTTCCTTTAAGTAAGATGCTTAAAGTTAGAAACGAAAAGATAGGCTCGGAGGGGTGTACTAGGGGTTTCGTGTACTAAAAATGAGTACAACGCTAAGGTGTGGGAAAAATTAATTGACTTAACTAGCCAAATAATATAACTTAAATGGTCAAGTAATTATGATACGGGTTTAACACAATGGTGATCCTAATGCCTCTTATCATGTAGTAAATCCTACTACACGAATATAGTCTCACTAGCGGTCTCGGGATGCATCACTAACGCAAGTTCTAGAATCTAAATGCTACCGGTACACTCATAAGCACTAATAGTAAATGCTTTTCCTATCAAATCTAAAGGCGAACCTCACATATTTGGGTGGAAAATTTTTCTGAATGTTACGGTTATGTGCTAGTCATACAATCTCCTATCCATGAGACGCTTGCTATGGCTAAAGTTTCACTCCTAAATGTTGTAAAAAAATTTAAATTTGGCGCTAAAATCACACTAACAAGTATTTCTCATAGTTTTATTACACATCTACCATCAAACAAACAAACTCAAGCGAAAGTGTATCTGTAAGGTATCATCATTTTACCCTCCCCTTACACTTAGGATGAACATTGTCCCCAATGTTCAAGTAAAGAATGTAAAAGTGAAATAAGTAAAAAGAATGAAATCAAATACTCCCTTGATTCGCTCGGTATGGATAATAAGGTGGCCAGGTTAGATCTTCCTCCAAGAAAATGAACAATCAAAGCTTCCCTTCCAGAATATAAATCATCTTCTTGTCATACATAACCTGTGAAACCTGAGAAAACAGACAAGGCAACCTCGCGTAAAATCGGCGGCAATATATATATGCTAACAAATCCTAGAAAACAAAATAAGATATAATGCTTGTGGAATGATGTTTGCAGATTTCTTGGAGATTATAAAACTAAAGATTTAACAAAAACTTTAAGACTCCGTTAGAAAAACAAAACTGGTAAAATTTCCAGAATTTTACACGTGACGCCGTCAAGAGTAAACTCATGACGCCGTCAGAAGTGACCTGTAGAAATTCTTATGTTAAGTTTCCGGAAAATTTCTGGAAAAACTTCGTCCTACTTCCTGGAAAATCGTGCAAAACATCATTATGACTCGATACAAGCATTTGACTCTAACAAATACGAATATACATGTTCACTTAATATTATGGAGAATCATGATTGGTTTTGTTTCTTAAAAACATATTTGGGGTTTCCCCTTACACTTATCTTTTGTGAAATACCTTTGGATGAAGTTAAGACTAAGCCAAACAACAAAATAAAGTATTTTCATCATTTTTGTTTTGAAACATGATCTACCAACAATAAAAATAAAGCAAGCATACAGAAACAAATAACAATCAAACAAAATGAAAATCACACAAAACATGGGTTGCCTCCCAAGAAGCGCTTTTCTTTATTTACGAGTCTTGTAGCTAGACTCAAGGTCATGGGTTACTACGTGACCTCATTGTTGGTTTCACTCTCTGATTGTAAATGTTCTTTGTAGAAACCAATCACCTTTTTCTCAATCGCTCCTATAATCCTTTGGGAAATTCCTTATCGCCTTTATACTTCGGTCCTAGAGTCAAGCAATCTTTGTAGAAAAGACTCTTCTTTTCCCATACATAATCCATGCCCTTTTTCTTATCCTCTTCATTGATGTCCTCAAAAGCACCAATGTTATCTATGTCAAATCGGGGCACAAAACGAAATTCTTTCATTTTATTAGGCATCCTATAAGTGATCCTATCAGTGTTACTCGCAAATCGGATTGTCCCTTCTATCTCCTCATATTCTAACTTGGACTCTTCAACAAACGGTTTACCAAACACAACATTGGATAATCGACAATCAATAACATTAGCAAGATCTTCAACAATCATAAAGTCAGTGATATAAGTGAAATTCCCAACAAAGACATGTAGACTTTTAATTCTCCCGACAAAGTTACAAACTCCACCAGGGTATTTGGGATCTCTTCTAGGTCCAAGTCTTGTTTTCACTATATCATTATAAACACTTGAGGACATAATGTTGATTGGGGATTTAAAGTCAATGTAAGCATTGTCAACGTGTCTATACCCAATCATACATGGTATCTTAGCATTCTTAGGATCTCCTCCCTTTATCTTAGTTTCAATTCTAGTAAAAGGAGATCGAGGGTTATCAATAAGATTATTATAGTACGCAATCTCCTCCTTAGTGGGGTATAGATTAAAATAATCATCTAGCTTTGGATCAATCTCCCCTTCTTTAAGTTCCTCAACAACATTCTCAAAATCATTTGGTCCTAGGTCCTTATTTGAATACAAGGTGGTCGCTAGGTCACTAAATGCATGGTCGAGCTCAACTTTAATCAACCTATTAAGCTCCCTAAGTTCCCTAATCTCACTCTCAATTTGTTCACGTAACAAAGCCACTTCTCTAGGGGAAAGGGGTGGATTCGCGTTTTCCATAATGGTCAACGGAATAGTCAATGAATTTAATTTACTAACAAAGGCACGAAGAAAAAGATAGACTAAAGAGAACCTAAAAATAAAAATAAAATCTTACTAGAAAGGAATCTAGCAAGTAGACCTAATAAAAAGAAATCCTAACCTAGACAATAACTATACCCCGGACTGCGGCGCCAAAAACTTGATGCGTAGGGATTGCACCAGGCTTTACCTCTCGAGGGATCTCGAGAAGCTTACAACCCCCACCAGGCAGTGTACCTGATCGTTGTAGTATAGTATAGTGACAAGTACCAGGGGATTGATCGTTCAGCTAGGAATAGTGTTGCTAGGATTAGAAAACCTAAAGACTAGGTCTAGGGATGAGGGATGATTCTTTTTGTATTTTTTAGTTTTTATAAAAGCAATTAAAAATCTCGGTTTTAAAGGAGTTGGGCGGTAGTTGCTAGTCAACTAACCCAATTACTAAGATGCAATCAAAATAAAATACTGAAAAGGAAAATAAACTAAATTAAGATAGTGGTGTGAGCAATATATGGGAGAATTGTGTTTACTTAGATTTCACTACTTCCAAGATATCTTTTACAGGTTAATTACTTGTTACAGTTGCGTGGATGACGGATTGTATTCCTTAATACCATTCATGGGGTGGCGTACTTACTTCCCCAATCCTATAAGCTCCTACTTCACTCCTATGTCGAGCCGGCTAAGAAGCTCCTAACATGGGATCACTAGAATTTGCTCATGCATTAAATACAATCATAAAAACCTAGTACACATCGGTTTATGTTTCTTAAGACGTTCAAGCATGTTACACAATGGAGATCTGCCAGTTTTCTTAAGCCTAACATTGAAATCATTCATCCAATACAATTATAAACAAGCAATCAACCTATAATTAACATCTAGGTTTCATTACATCTAAGTAAACACATGAAAGATCTAGCCTAGCATGTTAAAATCAAGACAAGCATAAGATATATTCAAACAACACATAGACATATTGAATGAATTGAAAGAGGACTTATCTCAATTGAACATGAAAGGTTTCAAGGGGTGAAAACCCTTGAAAATACTGTTACAAACGACCTAGGGTTTATTAGGTTCGACCCTAGTATTCTCCACACAAGTTCCTTTCTTAATGAATGAAAAATAGAAAAGTATATATAGATTTTGTGAGGTGACGGCGTCAAGAGCAAATGTCTGACGCCGTCTTCTCGCCGCTAAATAAATTCTCGGACTGCCTAGATCTGGGTTTGACGCCGTCACGTGTACTCCTTATGCAGACCGTCACAAAGATTACTCTTGACGCCCTTCTCTTGACGCCTTCAGGTTTTCTCTGGGTCGTCATGGATTTTACTCCTGACACCATCACAATTTCCTTCTTGACGCCGTCAGGTACTGTTCTCAGCATGTAAAATTAAGTCTTTGCCGTTTTCTTCACTTTTATGCTCCAAAAACGTCCAAAATGCTTCCTTTTCCAGAATTCGCTCCCAAAGTACCTAAAATCACAAAAGGAATGATTTAGGGCAATATTTGATCAAATAAATTCAATTCCGGGCTTAAATGACCCCCTTAAAACGGTTCATTTTTCGCTTCATCATTATGATAGCATGGATTTCTAGACTTGTTATAAACAAAGTCTTAATAGACACACCATGGTCTTTTTGATTTGATTTAGTTCATTTATAAGTGTCATTTATATAAATATAGATGACAAGTATGAGATCACCATGCATGATTTAAAGACACGTTTTTAGCATTATTCAACAATGTTTGAAAGTAGGTTTTCACGTAGATGTGAGAGTTGTGTGAATAAAATAGATTGGGTTTTACTTCAAAATGTGTTAATGAAAGGTAAAGAAAATTTTCCCAATCTTTTGTTTTGATCAAAACAAAATTGTGGATATTGATAGAGAAAACATGTTATTTAAAACTGGAATAGCTATTTGAAAAACTATTTTCCAAAATGTGAGGTTTTTGCATATTTTTAGAGATATTAGATTTTTGACAACAAATATCATTAATCATATATTTTAAATGATATTTATTAAAGATCTCATGCTCAAGAGGATTGGTTAAGCCTATTATTATCTCATGCTATCGTTTCTACATATCCTAAAAGGAATTGATGACGATAATTTATATGTTAGATGCGAGAGTTTGAATGGGGTATAATCTAACATCTATAGTTCCTTTGTTTTCGCACGCTTATCTAACTTAATGCCATAGTCTACGAGAGCTTGTTTCATCCATAGTTTTCTTACGCGAAGGATCTAATCCTACTTCTATATTAGCGATTGATCCACTTAACTCATTTCACTTTATCACCATGAGTTTGTTAATAGTGGATATAGAAGATTTCCATTTTCTATTTTGTTCGGCAATGAACAATATTATCATATTCCTAGGAAAGTCAACCAATGATGTTTCTAGATTATAAGAATATAAGCTATTATGTACATATATATGTATGGCTAAGCATTAATCTAACTAATCATTTATCTAAGCATGCAAATTATACCGATGAACTTAAAAGGAACGCGTACCTTTTAGTCTTCAATGGAATATCTTCAAGCACTTCAAGTGAACATGTTGACTTATAGAAGTCATTTGTAGATGATATTCCAACTTCTTCCAAGATTGACAACTTAGCCACTTGGTCCCCATTGTCTCATTGGTCCAAAGTTGTTTGGTCCAAACATATTTAACAATTGGCTAGGATGCATGTATGGTGGTAATATTTCCCAAGGATTGTAACTTGGTTGATAATTCCACATTTGATTTCTACTGTTATTGTAATTTTGTCTATTTTTGTTTCTTCTAGGTTGAGGTGTTTTAAATCGAGTATGAAGATTATTTGGTTTTCTTGGTGGTGGAGTTTTAGATCTTAATTTAGGTTTAGAGGATCCTACTTCGGTCTTTAAGGATGGTTTATAAAAAGTTTTTACTTTTTCATCATTCGCAATGGGTATTTTTCTATCTTTTGTAAGTATATACTTAGGATTTGATTCTAATGATTTTTGTTTACTAGGTTCACATTCAAACTTTATACTTTTATTTTCACTAGTTGAAACATTAGTTGAAGTTAATCCTAGACCGGTTTTATCTCCTGAAGTTTCTTGAACACTTATTATTTTCTTAAGTGGGTTACTACTATTTTTAAACTTGTCAAGTTTGAAAATTTCATCTTTAAGTTTTTCGTTTTCATTTTTAACCTCTAAGCATGTTTTACATTTTATAAAAACTTCTTTTCCTTTTTCCAAATGTTGTAGTTTAATTTTTAATTCGAGTACTTCATTTTCTAATAGATTATTAATATGTTTTAGTGACTTATTTTTAGCTATAACCTTTTGACCTAATTTGCATAACCTATTATATTCACTATCTAGGTCTTTTTCATCTAATGATAAATTTTCGTCACTAAATTATTCGGTTTCGGAACGTACCTCACTTGATGTCTTAGCCATAAGACACTTTTCTTCATTTGTGGTTTCTTTCTTGTCCTCATCGCTATCACTCCAAGCACCTCCAATAAACGCCTTTTGATTTTGATCTCTTGACATCATTGGACACTTTTCTATGAGATGATTTGGATTGCCACATTTAAAACACTTCCTTTCATTATATGGTTTCCTAACGTATCTTCCTCGTCTTTTGAAGAATTTCTTGAAGTCTCGTACGGCCATAGCATACTCTTCATCGTCACTTTTGGAGGTTGAGCATTCTTCGTCACTAGAGTCCTTTTTAGCTTTCAACGCAATTGATTTGCTTTGCTCCCTTTTCCCTTTGACCATCTCGGAGTCTTTCTTTATTATTTCTTCGTAGACCTTTAAGTTGCCGATCAATTCGTCAAGTTGTAGAGTTGACAAATTCTTTGATTCTTCAATAGCCGTGACTTTAGCTCGCCATTTTGGATGAAGAGCCCTAAGAAATTTCCTAACAAAATTCTCATCAAGTGCTTTTAAACATGTGATAATAGTGTTAAATCTAGCAAAAGCATTATCTATTGATTCCTCATCCGGAATCGTAAATTGTTCATATTGTTGAACAAGAAGATCTATTTTGTTATCTTTAACTTGACTATTACCTTTGTGAGTGATTAGTAAAGAATTCCAAATTTCTTTTGCGGTTTTACACATAAAAATTCTTTCATATTATTTGTGTGGTAACGCATTATAAATAACCATTTTAGCCTCATTATTTTTTGCTAGTTTCTTTTTCAAATCATCATTTTATTTTTCAAAAGATTCAATTTCATCCTTTTTAGTTTCAAAATTATATTGAATAGGGGGAAAATCACCAAAGGTAATAACATGCCAAAGATCAAGATCTTTTGATTTCACATAAGTTTCGAATCTATTTTTCCAATAAAGAAAACCATCACTTTCAAATAATGGTGGTCTTTGCATAGATTGCCCTTCTAAATATTTTTCAGATTCCATAGATCGTTACAAGTTTTAAAATACAATATATTTTAAAAATCTTGTTTGACGTGGCTCCTGATACCAATTGTGGAAAACTAGAAGGGGGGGGGGGGGAGGGGTTGAATAGTTTTACGTCTTTTTGATGTTACTATGAAAACTTAGTTTAGTTTTAAAACCTTGTTTGCTTTTAAAACTTTGATTCGATCTTATGTGAACTCAAATCTTGAACAATATGAACAACTATATCTAACTATGAACAATAATAATAATGTAAACTAAGTATGTGAAATCAACACATGCATAATATAAACAATTATAGCTATATACAAGAGATAAGTAAGTAAACGTTTATTTTATAATCCTTAGTTATATTTTGTATGAAAACTATACTTGATCGAAATGATCAATTATATGTATGTTACCTTTTTAGTTTGATTGTAAAAAACTTTGTTTTGTGAATGAAACTTTTGTTTGATCTTTAAGTAAATTCAATACTAGCACTATATGAGCAACTATATATATAAGTCTACGTCTACAAAAGTAATAGCGATATAAGCAAGATAATAAGTAAGATATGGAAAGATCTAACCGTGAGACAAAGGATTTATAGTGGTTCGGCTACAAGGACACCTTCCTTGCCCTACTCCACTCCTCGAGTCACCTACTCGAGAGTTTTCTTCACTATGTCAACAAGCTCCCTTATGGCGGAGAAAACCTTACACACCAACATACACACCACAACTTCGTCACAACTTATTCACACCTTCTACACAACTTCTTCACACCTAGTCACTACTTAATCACAACACCACTTCTTTACACCTATCTACCTTCACAACTATTTACTTCACAACAATCTTCTTCACAACTATGTACTTCCCAACTTCTCTACTTCACAACTATCTACTACACAATCTTTCCATCTACACACCTTTCTAATCTATCTTCTATCAAGTATTCACAACTAGTTACACAAAGAAATAGATATAATGGATGATTCTCTAACAACTTGGATGTGGAGGTCACAACAAGTTGTAATACTTCTTCTCTTGGTAGATTGAAGTATTCTTCTCTTGCACTTGAAGGGTTGAGGCTTGGATCACTTTGAAACAAAGATTAATGTATATATGATCAAAGGATTTTAGAGAATAGAAATGAGATCTAGAACAGAAAGTTTTGGGGTGCAAAAGGTGAGAAAAATCTGTGAAATGAACTAGTATTTATAGGGAGCAAAAATACTGTTCTGGAGCGTGGCCGGTCCCCTTAATTTTTAAGGGGACCGCCCCTTATAATTAAGGGGGCCGCCCAGCTGTAACAGCCAGAAAATCTGTCTTTTAGTGGGAAAAGTTTATTTGGTGAAAAACTAACTGATTTTGGTTAAAATTTTGAATTCATATATTTAGTATGATTAAAACATTTTTCTTTATTATCAAAAGTGGTTTTCAAAAATATATAATATGTTTATATAATTAAATAAACTTTGTAATAATTAATTAAATACCCCTTTGATCATAGATTGCAATAAACACTTTGTTTATTCATACCTTAAGTGATTTGGATGTAAAGTAAATATTTATCACTAAATACTTGTTTACATCATAATTTGTAGTTCAATGAGTTTACGTTTTGTGATTATCAAAACATAGAGATATCGATATATGTTAATAACGTTTTTAGGCATTATTTATATCAACAAGTTGTGTGTAGTGTTTTATGTGATAAAAAAAACTGATATTTCTGTCATACATGTTTGGTGGAATAGATTTGATGAAAATGTGTGTGTGACTTTGTGTGTGGACATATTAGTAAGTTTATAAACTTCTAATTTGTTGTAGAAGAAAATGGCATTTTTTTTTGTTTGTTATTAAGTTATTGTTGATTTGTTTTTTGCTATTTGTTTGTTTCTTTAGTTTTTTAAAATGTAGTAGGTGTAAAGGGTAGAGTTGATTGGTGATACTGTGTTTGGTAGTATATATTGGTGCATTATTTTAAGTTTGTGGCTAGGGGTGGATGAATGTCCTTTAAAAGAGTTGATCTTCTGAAAATTCATTTTTTTTGTACTGTCATCGTGTTTGGTGTCAATGTAGTTTTGTTACATTTGTAAAGGTATGAACAGTCCAGTATTCTTTTTAGGTGGCTGAGATATGATATTTTTTTTTGGTTTTGGTTGTGTATGGGATTTTAATGAAACTGGAACTGTTCTAGTTTGGTTAGACAAACGATGTACAGTAATTTTTTTGCCTATATAAGAAAGAGTTATTTGTGTAAGACAGTCGCATGTATCTTATACTTGGTTTTAAAAAACTTGTTTTTAAAAAATGGTGTCTACTCCAAACTTTGATGAACTAAAAGATGTCTGTGGGTCTGATGATTTTAAAGATTGTTTTAAATTTTTGTTCGTCCAAGAAGAGACTCAAAATGAGGGTTTTATAAAGAGGGTTGAAGAATGGTGCAATGGTCTACATGAGAAGGTCAGGAAATTTGGGGACCTCATTGAAGAAGAGCAGGTGTTGAGTCATTTTGATGTGCCTGCGATGGATGGTTTGCAGTGTTTGGTTGAAGCTCAGGCAACGAACGGGGTGATTTTGCAGGCGGTAGTTGCAATTTTGGATGCGGTTCGTGGAGCTAGGGCTGAGAAGCGACGCCATGTCATGGTGATGGAGGTTCATGATTAGGCTATCTTCTTGAAGAGAATTGTTGTTGTAATGTTTGTTGTTTAAAAGTCATGTAGGTGTTATGCGTGATGTTGTGTTATGATGGTTGTAATGCTTAGAACTTCTGTTATATATGAATAAAACTATTAGTATTTGTGTGTTTTAGTAAGCGCTAATTTGCAATTTATAAGTATTTCATACATAAGTTTGGTACAGTCATATGCTGAAATATATAAGCACATCATAAGTATATTTCACATAGGTTGTTTAAACAACATCGGTGCAAACATATTAAAAAACATGCCTTTATGGCATTACTAAAGTTATAGAAGGTTTTTGCACAGCTGTTGTGCTATTAGAGATATATTTAAATTAGGAGTACCCATAATCGCCGTTGTAACATCATATGGAGGACCAAAAGCATGACAAAAGATGCCTTTATGGCATTACTAAAGTTATAGAAGTTTTTTGCACACCTGTTGTGCCGTTAGACATATATTTACATTAAGATGACCATTCTTTGATGGTATGATGTTGTGTGGAGGACCAAAGTATGGTTACATAATGGAAACCTGTAATAATAAAATATGTTAGAACATACCAACTCTGAGTCGATAATCTGAGATATGTATTTTTTTAATAGTTTATGTGAGATATGGTTCACTCACTTTGGTAGGAGTAGCTACTCTTTTTTAGTCTTCTTGGCGTCAGCTAGTTCATTCTGGAAAAGTGCTCGTTTAGTGGTCTTGTGTTCGGCTGTCTCTGCCATCTGTTTCTCTGAAGTTATTTGTGGGCTGCTAACTGTTGGTGGGGGTGTTGTAGCATCTGTAATCATCAAAAATTAATATGTTAATGAATATTATGCTTGAACCTTTGAAATATAGTTGTGTTGCTTACTTGCTTACGTTCATGTGGTTGTTGTTCCTTGTTAATGTTTCCTAAATGCGGTGCAACTTAAAAGAGTAACAGGAAAAATAAGTTTTTATGTTTTTTCACTTACCTGAGGAAGATACATTTGTTTCAGTCACATTAGGCACATATTCTATAGCTTGATATGGTTGATGCGTGGTAATCGCAACAGGCTTTACCTCTCGAGGGATCTCGAGAAGCTTACAACCCCCACCAGGCAGTGTACCTGATCGTTGTAGTATAGTATAGTGACAAGTACCGGGGGATTGATCGTTCAGCTTAGGAATAGTGTCGCTAGGATTAGAAAGCCTAAATACTAGTTCTAAAGGTGAGGGATGATTATTTTTGTATTTTTATAATTTATTGAAAGCAATTAAAATCTCGGGTTTTGAAAGAGTGGGCGGAATTAGTTGCTATTCAACTAACCCAAAACTAAGATGCAATCAAAATAAAATATTAAAAATGAAAATAAACTAATTAAACTAAAGTTGTGAGCAGTAATTGGAGAAAATGTGTTTACTTAGATTTCACTACTCCCTAGATATCTATTACACGTTAATTACTTGTTATAATTGCATGGATGACAGATCATATTCCTTAATACCATTCATGGGGTGGCATACATAACTCCCCAATTCTATGAGCTCTTATCTCCTCCTACACCATGCCCAGCACAACTATAGGGATTGTAAACAGTGGCTCATGCATTAAATACAACCAATAAAGACCTAGTACGCCTCGGTTCATGTTTCTTAAGACGTTCAAGCATGTTACCATTTGGAGATCTGCCATCTTAAGCCTAACACATAAATCATTCATCCAAAACAAGAATAAACAAGTAATCAACACATAATCAATATCTAGGTTTCATTAGATCTAAGCAAACACAAAAGAGATCTAGCCTAGCATGGTAGAATTAAGACAAGAACAAGATATAGACAACCAACACATAGACATATTGATTGAATTAGAAGAACACTTATCTTAATTAATCATGCAAGGTATCAAGGGGTTGGCACCCTTGAAAAACCTGTAAAGTTACACCAAAATCGTCTTTAGGGTTTCTCCCAAAACTTCTCTTTTCAAATGTGAAAAACTAGAAAACTATATATAGGAAAATAGGGATGACGGCGTCAAGAACAAAGGTGTGACGCCGTCATCTCGCCACCAAATACTTCCTCGGACGGCCTTGATCTACTTCTGACGCCGTCAAGGCCTAGGCCGTCACACAAATTACTCTTGACGCCCTGTGTGTGACGCCGTCATCAACTACGGATTTTAATTCTTGGGGTTTTGACGCCGTCAGGAAAACTCTTGACGCCTTCATGAACTCTCGGATTTTATTATTGAGGTTTGACGCCGTCAGGAAATTACTCTTGACGCCGTCACCTACTGTTCCCAGCATGGAAAATTGAGACTTTGCCGTTTTCTTCACTTTTATGCTCCAAAAACGTCCAAAATGGCTTCTTTTCCAGAATTCACTCTCCAAGTACCTAAAATCACAAAAGGAACGATTTAGGGCAATATTTGATCAAATAAATTCGGATTCGGGCTTAAATGACCCCCTAAAAACGGATCATTTTTCGCCTCATTATATACCCTTACACTTGAGATTTGCTTGTCCTCAAGCAAATGCGCTTTTATTCTACTCAAAAGACAAGTTAGGGGTCATTTAACACTAATATAAAAGTAATTACAACAAATAATCGTTCCACTAAAGACCAAAGACAAGCACGAAGGTCATATACAAGCACCTCACAAATAGTGTTTAGATACTCACATCTCTCGGGTGTAATAAAGTGTAAATTACAATATGGAAACGGAAGATATCTCTCACTACCTGTCATAGCAAAATAGATTACCATAGGCTTGGGAAAGGATCAAACCTCCACCACATGGCGTAAGCACCTACGATAAACTATCAAAGAGGTCTTTTAAAGGGTTGTAACGTTAGGTATAGGGATATGAATTACACGGTTTTGTTGGATAAAGGAAGTTTTACTGGTGGCGAGTTAACAATCTTGGTTAATTACATGTACAATATGGCGTTGCTAAGCCAAGACTAGATTCGACTTAAGCTAATAAATGAAAAATAACAAAAACATAAAATGAACATAGAATGAAACGGGATGGTAGTCCGTATGTTTTTTCTCTTTTATTTTATTTTATTTTATTTTTCGATTTTTTTTCTTTTTTCTTGATTTTTCGATTTTTTTTTTTTTTTTTTTTTTTTTTTT
Source organism: Artemisia argyi (assembly GCA_030686995.1). Classification (NCBI taxonomy): domain Eukaryota; kingdom Viridiplantae; phylum Streptophyta; class Magnoliopsida; order Asterales; family Asteraceae; genus Artemisia; species Artemisia argyi. The sequence goes on from CM060682.1 coordinate 184,627,015, forward strand.
TTTTTTTTTTTTTTTTTTTGCAAACACTCTTACCCTACCATCCAAAATAATACATCATAGGGGATTAAGCATTCCCTTTACACTTGAATTTTTACATACTTTACAATTAACTAATCTAGTGACTCGAATTCAGAATATCAAAACACTTGGAGCGCTTTTAAGATTAACGTACAGATGGGGGTAATAAATGATGTTCTTCCCCATTACTCCATAAAATAAGTACTTACCCATGAGTCCCAATCGTCCCAAAACAATATGTACAAGGATATGACTCGACTTAGCAACCATGTAATCAATTAGAAAGTTAACTTAGGGTTTAACAAATAACAATAATGCACTAAAGATGAGCGCATACACGGAAGGCTAAGGCGATTTGGGTGTACATTTAAGTGAGGTGTAACAAATTCTTCCTTTAAGTAAAATGCTTAAAGTTAGAAACGAAAAGATAGGCTCGGAGAGGTGTACTAGGGGTTTCGTGTACTAAAAATGAGTACAACGCTAAGGGTGTGGGAAAATTTAGTTGACTTAACTAGCCAAGTAATATGACTTAAACGGTCAAGTAATTATGATACGGGTTTAACACAAGGGTGATCCTAATGCCTCTTATCATGTAGTAAATCCTACCACACGAATGTAGTCTCACTAGCGGTCTCGAAATGCATCACTAACGCAAGTTCTAGAATCTAAATGCTACCGGTACACTCATAAGCACTAATAGTAAATGTTTTTCCTATCAAATCTAAAGGCGAACCTCACATATTTGGGTGGAAAAATTTTCTGAATATACGGTTATGTACTAGTCATACAATCTCCTATCCATGAGACGCTTGCTATGGCTAAAGTTTCACTCCTAAATGTTGTAAAAAATTTTAAATTTGGCGCTAAAATTGCACTAACAAGTATTTCTCATAGTTTTATTACACATCTACTATCAAACAAAACAAACTCAAGCGAAAGTGCATATGTAAGGTATCATCTTGTTACCCTCCCCTTACACTTAAGATGAACATTGTCCCCAATGTTCAAGTAAAGAATGTAAAAGTGAAAAAGTAAAGAGAATGAAATCAAATACTCCCCTGATTCGCTCGGTATGGATAATAGGATGGCCAGATTAGATCTTCCTCCAAGAAAATGAACAATCAAAGCTTCCCTTCCAGAATATAAATCATCTCCTTGTCGAACATAACCTGTAAATCCTGACAAAAATAGACAAGACAACCTCGCGTAAAATCGGCGGCATCCTATATAAGTTACTAAATCCTAGAAGACAAAGTAAGATATAATGCTTGTGGAATGAAGTTTGCAGATCTCCTGGAGATTATAAAACTTAATAATTCACAAAAAACCATAAGACTCCGTTAGAAAAACAAAACCGGTAAAATTTCCAGATTTTAACTCCTGACGCCGTCAGAATGGACCTGCAGAAATTCTTGTGTTAAGTTTCCGGAAAATTTCTGGAAAAACTTGGTCCTACTTCCTGGAAAATCCTGCAAAACTTCATTATGACTCAATACAAGCATTTGACTCTAACAAATATGAATATACATGTTCATTTAATATTGTGGAGAATCATGATCGGTTTGTTTCTTAAAAACATATTTGGGGTTTCCCCTTACACTTATCTTTTGCAAAAATACTTCTAGGTGGAGTTAAGACTAGGTCAAACAACAAAGTAAAGTATTTCCACATTTTAATTGAGAAACATGATCAACCAACAATAAAAATAAAGCATGCATACGGAAGTAAATAACAATCAAACAAATAAAATCACACAAAACATGGGTTGCCTCCCAAGAAGCGCTTTTCTTTATTTACGAGTCTTGTAGCTAGACTCAAGGTCATGGGTTACTACGTGATCTCATCATTGGTTCCACCCTCTGATTGCAAATATTCTTTGTAAAATTCAATTACCTTTTTCTCAACCGCTCCCATAATCTTTTGGGCAAATTCTTCATCGACTTTATACCTTGGTCCAAGGGCCAAGCAATCTTTGTAGTAAAGACTCCTTTTTTCCCATACATAGTCCATGCCCTTTTTCTTATCCTTCTCATCAATATCCTCAAAAGCACCAACGTTGTCTTTATCAAAACAAGATATAAAGCGAAATTCTTTCATCCTATTAGGCATCCTATAAGTGATACTATCGGTGTTACTTGCAAATCGGATCGTGCCTTCTACCTCATCATATTCCAACTTAGACTCCTCAACAAATGGTTTGCCAAACACAACATTGGATAATCGACAATCAATAACATTAGCAAGATCCTCCACAATCATAAAGTCGGTGACAAAAGTGAAATTACCAACAAAAACACGTAAACCTTTAACTCTCCCGACAAAGTTACAAACTCCACCGGGGTACTTGGGATCCCTTCTAGGTTCAAGTCTTGTTTTCACTATATCATTATAAACCGTTGAGGACATAATGTTGATTGGAGATTTAAATTCAATGTAAGCATTGCTAATGTGCCTATATCCAATCATACATGGTATCTTAGCATTCTTAGGATCGCCTCTCTTGATCTTAGGTTCAATTATGGTGAAAGGAGATCGCGGGTTATCGATAAGATTATTATAATATGCAATCTCCTCCTTAGTGGGGTATAGACTAAAGTGGTCATTAAGCTTCGGATCTATTTCCTCATCTTCTAGTTTCTTAACAACATTCACAAAGTCATTAGGCCCTAGGTCCTCATTTGAATACAAGGCGGTTGCTAGGTCACTAAATGCATGTTCGAGTTCAACCTTAATCAACCTATTAAGTTCTCTAAGCTCCCTAATCTCACTCTCAATTTGTTCACGTAACACAGCCACTTCTCTAGGGGAAAGGGGTGGATTCGCGTTTTCCATAATGGTCAACGGAATAGTCAATGAGTTTAATTTACTAACAAAGGCACAAAGAAATGAGATAGACTAAAGAAGACCTAAAAATAAAAATAAAATCTTACTAGAAAGGAATCTAGCAAGTAGACCTAATAAAAAGAAATTCTAACCTAGACAATAACTATTCCCCGGGCTGTGGCGCCAAAAACTTGATGCGTGGGAATCGCAACAGGCTTTACCTCTCGAGGGATTTCGAGAAGCTTACAACCCCCACCAGGCAGTGTACCTGATCGTTGTAGTATAGTATAGTGACAAGTACCGGGGGATTGATCGTTCAGCTTAGGAATAGTGTCGCTAGGATTAGAAAGCCTAAATACTAGTTCTAAAGGTGAGGGATGATTATTTTTGTATTTTTATAATTTTTTGAAAGCAATTAAAATCTCGGGTTTTGAAAGAGTGGGCGGAATTAGTTGCTATTCAACTAACCCAAAACTAAGATGCAATCAAAATAAAATATTAAAAATGAAAATAAACTAATTAAACTAAAGTTGTGAGCAGTAATTGGAGAAAATGTGTTTACTTAGATTTCACTACTCCCTAGATATCTTTTACACGTTAATTACTTGTTATAATTGCATGGATGACGGATCGTATTCCTTAATACCATTCATGGGGTGGCATACATAACTCCTCAATTCTATGAGCTCTTATCTCCTCCTACACCATGCCCAGCACAACTATAGGGATTGTAAACAGTGGCTCATGAATTAAATACAACCAATAAAGACCTAGTACGCCTCGGTTCATGTTTCTTAAGACGTTCAAGCATGTTACCATTTGGAGATTTGCCAGTTTTCTTAAGCCTAACATATAAATCATTCATCCAAAACAAGAATAAACAAGTAATCAACACATAATCAATATCTAGGTTTCAGTAGATCTAAGAAAACACAAAAGAGATCTAGCCTAGCATGGTAGAATTAAGACAAGAACAAGATATAGACAACCAACACATAGACATATTGATTGAATTAGAAGAACACTTATCTTAATTAATCATGCAAGGTATCAAGGGGTTGGAACCCTTGAAAAACCTGTAAAGTTACACCAAAATCGTCTTTAGGGTTTCTCCCAAAACTTCTCTTTTCAAATGTGAAAAACTAGAAAACTATATATAGGAAAATAGGGATAACGGCGTCAAGAACAAAGGTGTGACGCCGTCATCTCGCCACCAAATACTTCCTCGGACGGCCTTGATCTACTTCTGACGCCGTCAAGGCCTAGGCCGTCACACAAATTACTCTTGACGCCCTGTGTGTGACGCCGTCATCAACTACGGATTTTAATTCTTGGGGTTTTGACGCCGTTAGGAAAACTCTTGACGCCTTCATGAACTCTCGGATTTTATTATTGAGGTTTGACGCCGTCAGGAAATTACTCTTGATGCCGTCACCTACTGTTCCCAGCATGGAAAATTGAGACTTTGCCGTTTTCTTCACTTTTATGCTCCAAAAACGTCCAAAATGGCTTCTTTTCCAGAATTCACTCTCCAAGTACCTAAAATCACAAAAGGAACGATTTAGGGCAATATTTGATCAAATAAATTCGGATTCGGGCTTAAATGACCCCCTAAAAACGGATCATTTTTCGCCTCATCAATGGTGCATCTGCTGAACCCGAAGCTGTCACAAATAGGATAAAAGATGATTTTTAGATATAAAATGTGCTATAATTTTTTATTGATAAATGATATTAGTTTAGTGAGAATATTTAATTGTTTACCTGATGGTTTGCCTTGCAATTCTTTTGGTGCATCTGGTTTGTCTAAAATTTCGTTTAAAATAAAGTTTGGTGGACCATGTTTGTTGCTGGTGTTAAAATGAAATTGGAAAATGTGTTTTTTTCCAACAATGTTTTGAATTTTTTCTGGGAATTCTTTTGGGTGTGGATTGGTGAGCGAGGTAACTAATGAATGACAATCAGTGCCGACAATATAATCTGCTTTTGGGCTAAAGCATGTTACCATAACTGTTTCCGTGTTGTCTGTTATGTATGCCTTGAAGTTATACCTGGTTATAGGATGCAAATTATTTTAGGTGAATTAATTTATTCAAATACTGTTATTTAACTGAATGTTACCTGTAGGTTGGAGATGCTATTGGGCCGTGTGTGCTGCATTCATAGACACATTCGTTATCATCAACCTTGTTTGTGCACTTGGTACATGATACGTAGAACCATTCACGGGATGTGTTAATGCTTTCTATTATTCCATCACAGGTGAATCTAACTCCCTGTTTTTTTAGTTTTTTCATTATTGCAATTTTTCTTTTTTATAAAAAAAGAAGAAAAAAAATTGTTGACATAAATAATGTCTTAAAACATTGTTAGGATATTAACAATGTCTCTATGTTTTGATAATTACAAAGCATAAACTCATTAATCTAAAACTTATGACGTAAACAAGTTTTTAGTGCTTAATATTTGTCTTTGCTTCCATATCACTTAAGGTATGAATAAACAAAGGGTTTATTACATTTCATGATCAAAGGAAATTTTTCTAATCACTAGAATTTTTATAAAATGTATTAAACATCTTATATCTTTTACAAAATTACTTTTGGAATTAAAAGAATATGTTTAATTCATTATAAATATATGATTTCAAATTTCCAACCAAAAATGGCAAATTCTATCCAGAAAAATATTGCCCACTAAAAGACAAGAAAAACCAACGTTCTGAAGGGGCGGCCCCCTTAATTCCTTAGGCGGCCCCCTTAATCATTAAGGGGACCGGCCACTAATTAAGGGGACCGGCCGCTCCAGAACAGTATTTTTCTCCCTTATAAATACTGGTTCACTCCTCAGAATTTTCTCGCCTTTTGCACTTCTAAACTTTCTGATCTAGATCCACATTTCTATTCTCTTATCCTTTGATCATAAGTGTATAATTATTTGTTTCAAAGTGATTCAAACTTCATCCTCTCAAGTGCAAGAGAAAAATACTTCTATCCCCCAAGACAAGAAGTATTACAACTTGTTGTGATCTCCACATCCAAGTTGTTGGTACATCATCAAGATTATTTACATTATTCTTTGTGAAGATCGTTGTGAATATTTGATTGTAGATAGTTGTGGTAGATATATAGATTGTGTGATTAGTTAGTATCTTGGTGTGAAGAAGAAAAGTTAGGAATTATATTGGTGTGAAGAAGATAGGTGTGGAGTAGTTAGTTGTGAAGTAGATTGATTTGAAGAAGTTGTGTAGAAGTTGTGACTTAGGTGTGAAGAAGTTGTGGTGTGTAAATTGGTGTGTAAGGTTTTCTCCGCCATAAGGGAGCTTGTTGATATAGTGAAGGAAACTCTCGAGTTAGGTGCTCGGGGAGTGGAGTAGTTCAAGGAAGGTGTCCTTGTAGCCGAACCACTATAAATCTCTTGTCTCGCGGTTCGATCTTTCCATCTCTTACTTATTTCATTACTTATCATTGTTATATATTACTTATTGATAGTTGTTTATATTGTGCAAGACTTGAGATCACATATTATCGAATCTAAGTTTTTAAAATCTAAGAAAACACTAAAACTATCTTTCACAACAAATTAAAAAGACGTAAAACTATTCAACCCCCCTTCTAGTTTTCCACAATTGGTATCAAGAGCCACGTCTAGCAAGATTTTTAAAATATATTGTATTTTAAAACTTGTAACGATCTATGGAATCTGAAAAATATTTAGAAGGGCAATCTATGCAAAGACCACGACTATTTGAAAGTGATGGATTTTTATATTAGAAAAATAGATTCGAAACGTATGTGAATTCAAAATATCTTGATCTTTGGCATATTATTACCTTTGGTGATTTTCCCCCTATTCAATATAATGTTGAAACTAAAATGAATGAAATTGTATCTTTCGAAGAACAAAATGATGATTTGAAAAAGAAATTAGCAAAAAATAATGAGGCTAAAATGGTTATTTATAATGCGTTACCACGCAAAGAGTGTGAAAGAATTTTTATGTGTAAAACCGCCAAAGAAATTTGGGATTCTTTACTAATCACTCACCAAGGTAATAGCCAAGTCAAAAATAATAAAATAGATCTTCTTGTACAACAATATGAACAATTTACGATTCCGGAAGAGGAATCAATTGATAATGCTTTTGCTAAGTTTAACACTATTATCACAAGTTTAAAAGCACTTGATGAGACATTTTCTAGTAAAAATTGTGTTAGGAAATTTCATAGGGCATTGCATCCAAAATGGCGAGCTAAGATCACGGCAATTGAAGAATCAAAGAACTTGATGACGTTATCACTAGATGAACTAATTGGCAACTTGAAGGTTCATGAAGAAATCATAAGAAGAGATTCGGAAACGGTCAAAGTCAAGAAAGAACAAACCAAATCCATTGCTCTAAAAGCCAAAAAGGAACCTAGTGATGATGATGATTCAAGTGACGAAAGTGAAGACGAAGAATATGCAATGGCCGTAAGAGAATTCAAGAAATTCTTCAACAGACGAGGAAGATTCACTAGATCATCACGAGACGAAAGAAAAGCGTTCCAAAGAAATAGAAGTGAAAACTACGGGAAAAGAAAGTGCTTTAGATGTGGAAGTCCAAATCATCTCATTGGCGAATATCTAAAGCCACCGGGTTATGAAAATCAAGGCGCTTTTGTTAGTGGAACATGGAGTGATAGTGACAAAGAAGAAGTTGAAAAGCCAAGAGACGAAAAGTGTTTTATGGCAAAAGAAACCGACGAAATATGTTTAGGAATTGACTTGGAACCTGACGAATGCATCAAAGATAGCGGATGTTCGAGGCACATGACGGGGAACCGCAAGCTATTCTCTACATACAAGGCATACAATGGAGGTAACGTTATTTTCGGTAGTGTCTTACGTGGAAAAATCATTGGCAAAGGTACGATTTCTCAAGACTCACTTACTATTGAAAATGTAGAGCATGTAGATAAGTTAACATATAACTTGCTTAGTGTAGGACAAATATGTGATAATAAATGTAGAGTCACATTTACTGAAGAGGATAGCGAAATAGTTAAGAATGGAAAAATTATAGGTAGAGGAATTAGGAAAGGTGGTATATATGTTATGAAACTAGGAAACAAGCCTGAGGATAGGATATGCCTAACGACCCTAGATGAAAACTCTACATTGTGGCATAGGAGATTAGGACATGCTAACATGCAACAAATACAATCTTTGGCCTCTAAGGAATTAGTTAGAAATTTGCCTAATCTAAAATATGACAAGCATTTTTGTGATGCATGTAAAATTGGAAAACAAGCTCATGCTAGTCACAAAGCTAAGAATATAGTATCCACTACTAGGTGCCTAGAATTATTACATATGGATCTTTTTGGTCCATCCGCTGTGCGGAGCTATGGAGGAAACAAATATACCTTAGTAATAGTAGATGACTACTCACGATACACGTGGACTAGGTTTTTAAGTGACAAAACCGAAGCCTTTGAAAAATTCGAAATATTTAATAAAATGATTCAAAATAAATTAGGTTGCTCAATAGTTGCCATTAGGACGGACCATGGTAGGGAATTTGATAACGAAGTACAATTCGGAAAATATTGTGAGTTAAATGGAATATCTCACAATTTCTCCGCTCCTCGTACTCCTCAATCAAATGGCGTAGTAGAAAGAAAAAATAGGTCACTACAAGAAATGAGTAGAACTATGTTAAATGAACAATCCATACCACAAAAATTTTGGTGTCACGCCGTAGATACATCAACTTATATTTTAAATAAGGTATCAATTAGAAGAATTCTAGGAAAAACTCCTTATGAGTTATTAAGAGGTAGAAAACCAAACTTAAGCTACTTTAGGGTATTTGGAAGTAAATGTTATATTTTAAACACTAAGGATTACCTCACTAAGTTTGATCCAAAATCATATGAAGGAATATTTTTAGAATACTCACAAAATAGCAAAGCATATATAATACTTAACAAACACTCCATGAAAGTAGAGGAATCACTAAATGTAACATTTGATGAAACACCACCACCTCCTAAAACACTACCTTTAGAAGATGATGATTTAATCGAAGATGAAGCTATTGAGGTTAGTAAAACAAAACCCATAGGAAATGATAATGAAGACATTCACTTGGAAAATAACGAAACTGTTAATATTAAAGAATCTAGATCACATCCATTAGATAATATAATAGGACATCTTAACCAAAGAACCCTTAGGTCACAAGCCCAAGATAAAAACAATTTCTTTTGTTTCCTCTCAGCAATAGAACCTAAGAATATTAGCGAGGCTTTAAAGGATGAAAGTTGGGTTATAGCTATGCAAGAAGAATTAAATCAATTTAAGGCAAATGATGTTTGGGAATTAGTCCCAAATCCAAAGAATATGACCATCATAGGAACCAAATGGGTATATAGGAATAAGTTAGATGAGAATGGAATAGTGACTAGGAATAAAACTAGGTTAGTTGCCCAAGGTTATAATCAACAAGAAGGAATTGATTATGACGAAACTTATGCCCCCGTAGCTAGACTAGAATCGATTAGGATATTACTTGCCTATGCTTGCGCCCTAGATTTGAAGTTATTCCAAACGGACGTGAAAAGTGCATTCCTTAATTGTTTTATCAATGAGGAGGTATATGTGGCACAACCTTCAGGATTCATTGACTTCGCAAAACCTGATTATGTTTATAAGTTAAAGAAAGCTTTGTATGGACTCAAACAAGCTCCAGAAGCTTGGTATGATCGATTAAAAGCTTTTCTTATTAAACATGATTATTCCATGGGAATGGTAGATAACACTCTTTTCACTAAAAGGAAAGACCCAAATCTCATCATTGTCCAAATATATGTCGATGACATTATATTTGGATCGACTTGTCAAGACATGTGTGATGAATTTGCCAAAATCATGCATGATGAGTTTGAGATGAGCATGATGGGTGAACTTAACTTCTTCCTAGGATTACAAATAAAACAATTAGAAGATGCAATATTTTTTAACCAATCTAAGTACATTAAGGAAATGCTTAAGAAATTTGGCCTAGAAAACTCAAAACCCATGAAAACTCCCATGTCTACGGAAGTAAAGCTCACAAAGGATGATGAAGGTGAGTCTGTAGATAACACCAAGTATAGAGGAATGATAGGTAGTTTACTATACTTGACGGCAAGTAGACCCGATATCATGTTTAGTGTCTGCCTTTGTGCCCGTTTTCAAGAGGATCCCAAAACCTCTCACCTAGAAGCGGTTAAGCGTATCTTCCGATACGTTAAAGGCACTATACACTTAGGATTATGGTATCCTAAGGGATCCGGCATAGAAACCATCATCTATGCGGATTCGGATCATACGGGAGACTATGTAGATAGAAAGAGCACTAGCGGTATTTGCATGTTTATGGGATGTTGTCTGACATCTTGGTTTTTGAAGAAGCAAACCGCTCTTGCTATTTCTACCACCGAAGCCGAATATGTAAGCGCTGGAAAGGCATGTCAATAAGCACTATGGATGAAACAAGCTCTCGTAGACTATGGCATTAGGTTAGAAAATGTCCCCATTATGTGCGATAACAAAGGTGCGATAGATTTAAGTAAAAATCCGGTGCAACACTCTAGGACTAAACACATAGAAATACGCCACCATTTTCTTAGAGATAATGTACAAAAGGGAAATATATCTATAGACAAGGTTGCATCGGAAGACAACATTGCGGATATATTCACAAAACCCCTTAAGCATGAATTATTCAACCACTTGCGTTTAGGATTAGGAATGATGAAACAAGTTGACTAAATTATATTGAATTAATACAAATTTATACTTGCATAAAATTTATTTTTCTTCCATTTCATCTTTTCTGAGTCTAGGAATCTATTTCGCACAAAACTAAAGATTGGGAAAATTTATTTTCTTTGCATAAACTCCTTTGTAAAACCCAATCAATTTTCTTTAAAAATTATTCTCACATCTAGGAATCACATGAAGATCATTTTCCTTGCATTGTTGACTAATACTAAAAACATTGTTTTTCAAAATCATGCATAAACTCTCACATAAATTGTCAAGGTATATAATCTAATATATGTCTTTGACATTCATGATCGAGCAAAAATTGAATCAAGGTGATCATTTGGATTGTTTCATAGGATCGTTATTTCTTTTTGCATTTAGGAGTCGAAACAATCACAACTCCACATTTGTTGCATATAGACACACACTAGTACAAATTCACTAATAATGTTGTCATCTTGATCCATCACTAGTTTTTCACTCACTAGTTGCCTTTGCCTTTAATCTAAGATAGGTGCTTTAGGAAGTTTAAGTGATCTTGCCTTTACTTACCTCCTCTTGCTTATTATGTGTTGATTATTTGCTCTTTTGCCTATATGTTCTTGCATGCATGCTATATCTTGATTAGATTAGATTCTATATTGCCTAAGGAAATTGAACTTGCTTGAAATCTAATCCAAACACACAACCTTTCTGCAAATTTTCTGCAAAAAACCCAATTCTGGCAACCTGGAAATCACCAGATGGGCGGGCCCCTTAATTTTGTAAGGCAGCCCCCTTAATCATTAAGGGGACCGCTCCCTAATTAAGGGGACCGGCCATCTGATGGTCGGGTTTACAGAATCTTTTCTACTTTTTAGCCCATTTCAACCTACATTTCCCAATTTTCACCAACACATTTTGTCCTAATCTCCCAAACAAACTTTATCCATCCATAAACACACAAATCTTACACTATAAATACCCCAAATCCTCAAAACTCTTCACTCATCCCTTCATGGCTTCTCCAAACAAACCCAAACCAAAAGCCTCAAGGCTTGCAAGAATGACGGAAAAACCCGTTTGGTGAAGAAAAAGCCCTCAAAACAAATCCATCATAACAAATGAAGTTGGAAGTCACTCAACACCACCAACCACTTACTTCCCAAACTTTCCACCAAATTCACAAGGACATTCATTTGATCCTCTTTACAAACCATACAACATTGGTCAAACATCTTCCTTCATGTCAAACCACTCATCTCATCCTCCAATCACTTGTAATGATCCATACAAGTTTGATCAACCATCCCACTACAACTCCAACTACACAAACCCAATTCATCCGTATCAACACAATGACTTTCTCCGCATTACCACGGAAAAACAAAAGTTCCATGATGAAATATCACAAATCCATGATCTTTGTGATCTCAATGCCATGCATCTTGCACAACGCAACAAAGGGAAACCTCCATCATCACCCTACAACAATTTCCTTCCTCACTCTCTCAACTTGGATCAAGTTACAAACCACACTCACTATTGCCCTTGTTGCATCTTCCTTCAAAAATAAATCCTTTACTTGAGTGAAGATATTTCTTGGATTGAATATCTACTCACTCGACCTCATCCCATTCCACCCTTAATACGATACAATATCGTAAGGGCCACCTCTTCGGCTCTATACCCCACTCCATATCCTTCTCCATCTAACAACTAAGCTTTATGCTTATGTTATCTTTCAAGCAAATAAAACAATCAACCATGAGTTGCAAGCAAGTCCAAGTGCTCTTTTAGGCAATATAGGACTATGTCTTTTCTTTTGTTTTATTATGATTAATATGCCTTAAGCATATTAAATGTTGTAATGCTTTCTATGATGCTTGAATGAATCTATTTTTATAATTATTGCTTTGCATATATATGTGCCTTGTTCTCTTCTAATATTTTGTGTAGCCAAGTTTTCCATAGCTCATTCCCTTGGTGCTCTCAAATGAGCGGGAGCATACATCAAGGGGGAGCATTAACCTTTTTGATTTTACAAAAAGGGGGAGAAGAGAATGTTAAACTCTAAATACTTGTCTAAAAATTATTTTTTAGACCTAATGAGTTTAAGGTTTTGTAATCAACAAAAAGGGGGAGATTGTTGACATAAATAATGTCTTAAAACATTGTTAGGATATTAACAATGTCTCTATGTTTTGATAATTACAAAGCATAAACTCATTAATCTAAAACTTATGACGTAAACAAGTTTTTAGTGTTTAATATTTGTCTTTGCTTCCATATCACTTAAGGTATGAATAAATAAAGGGTTTATTACATTTCATGATCAAAGGAAATTTTTCTAATCACTAGAATTTTTATAAAATGTATTAAACATCTTATATCTTTTACAAAATTACTTTTGGAATTAAAAGAATATGTTTAATTCATTATAAATATATGATTTCAAATTTCCAACAAAAAATGGCAAATTCTATCCAGAAAAATATTGCCCACTAAAAGACAAGAAAAACCAACGTTCTGAAGGGGCGGCCCCCTTAATTCCTTAGGCGGCCCCCTTAATCATTAAAGGGACCGGCCACTAATAAAGGGGACCGGCCACGCTCCAGAACAATATTTTTCTCCCCTATAAATACTGGTTCACTCCTCGGAATTTTCTCACCTTTTGCACTTTTAAACTTTCTGATCTAGATCCACATTTCTATTCTCTTATCCTTTGATCATAAGTGTATAATTCTTTGTTTCAAAGTGATTCAAACTTCATCCTCTCAAGTGCAAGAGAAGAATACTTATATCCCCCAAGACAAGAAGTATTACAACTTGTTGTGATCTCCACATCCAAGTTGTTGGTACATCATCAAGATTATTTACATTATTCTTTGTGAAGATTGTTGTGAATATTTTATTGTAGATAGTTGTGGTAGATATATAGATTGTGTGATTAGTTAGTAGCTTGGTGTGAAGAAGAAAAGTTAGGAATTATATTGGTGTGAAGAAGATAGGTGTGGAGTAGTTAGTTGTGAAGTAGATTGATTTGAAGAAGTTGTGTAGAAGTTGTGACTTAGGTCGCCCCATAACGTTAACTCGATAGAGTTTCGGCTGTTTCAGTATGGAACAGAATCGTTTATCATTTTGGTACGTTTTTATTATCAAGTATGTAGGATCGTGTTTTGATAGAATGTTGTGATTCGGGAGGTCGGTTACAATGAAAGAATATGAAAGCCATGGTTAGAGAGAGAGAGAGTAAAGAGTAAAGGGAAAAACTATGTGTTTATTGAACATGAAAGAGTAAATTACACAAAGAGTCTCACCCCTCCATGGAAGTATGAAGGGGGTATAAATAGGTCAACAAACACACAACTTTACAATAATGACGCTTCTAGTCCATGTGTTTGTGCCTTTCAAGATAGCTAATGTAATCCCTTAAATGTCGTTCCATTTACGTGTTAGGATTATAAACTTTGATCCTAACAATCTTCCCCCAATGGGGCGACATAAGGGATTACTTACAACATTTCCTACAAGTAAAAATACAAATAAAGAAAGGTCTTCATCAGCTCTTCAAATGCTGAGGATGACTACAGTTGACGCTCTTTGTCTTCATCTTGTACCTCGGCTTGAAAAACTTTATCTTCACTTGTAGGCGAATGATGTAATATGCATGAAATGGATTAACTTCCCCCCAATTCATGCTGCATGTCTTTAGCGGCTTCTTCGTACACTTCTTTTTGGCGAAGTTTCTGAATCAGCTTCCCCCCAAACTGACAACCGTCTTCAGCAGATTCGAAACTTTGATGTAGTCCACATGTCTTCTAACTATTGAAGTTTTAAGTACGCAGCGAAATTTGTAGATGACACCGTAAACCACATTAAGCAAATCTGACTAGTCACTTAATCACAGTTATGCTCTACGCGGAAGCTCCGTTCGGGGGTAACATGCAAGAAATCAGCAAGATCTTCTCACATATACAGGCTACTTCACACCCCGCGAGAGTTGAAATGATTACACCAAAATCACAAAACTGAACCACTGATCATCTCTGCGGACGTCTCTCCGGTAGTAATAAAATTGTAAGCTCGATCACGTGAGTCTATTATGTGTCCCTGATGTGCACATTTCTTCCCCCTAATTGCAGAACCTCGTGGAAAATGAGTGTTTTCGCAAAGAAGTCAAGAAAAGTCAAAGAAAGCAAAGAACACCCACTCTCTCTTCCCGCACGATGTCTTCGCGGAATCGGAAGCACACACACTATGTTTACGATGGAAACGGAGGCAGCGTAACCCCATATGTCCAACTAACCGAATACGTGTGATGTATCAGAAATAGCCCGTGATAATCAACTGCTGATGACATCTCTACTCTTTTATACTCCTCTCAACTAACTCATTACCGACCCCATTATCATTCTGATTACTTTTTGTAGGGACTACTGATGGAGAAAACCCAATATGATGAACTTGAGACTGAAGTAAAATAACCCGAACTTGTGACTTAAACTTACACAATTGTCTGACTAAGAACCAATACTGAGAATTTCAATAAAGGTAGAATCATATACCCATCCAACCATCCTTAACTGTATATGAACTTCTCTCGAATTATCCACATCTTTTGGTGACACTTGAGAACTACAATGTAACTCCTTTAAAGTGATAGCTATACTCTGTGAGCACAACAACATAACTCCTTACATCAGGTATAACTAGACAACTCAAGTCTTGGTCATTTGTACGGATAAAAGCTCGAACAAGGATCTCGAAGAATCATGCATCCAACCAACCCCGATATCTTCAAGATACTAAGTACACGCACCCGTGAAATTCCACTTCAACCTCAAATAAATAATAAAGAATTAACCCCGTAGTCACATCTAGCGGTTAAATGCCCAAAACTAGCCTGTTTGACGGTTTAATAAATTTTGATAATGGTTCCCGATCTTGTCAAAATTAATGTACCAACCCAAAAATAATTTACTTTGACATTTCGAACCGTAAATATAACCATTATACAATAAAAATACCAAACGTAATTTTAACTAACAAAAGTTAGCTAAGAGAATCCATTCAAGTCCAAAAAAATCGTTTGGCATTTTATTGTCCACAATAGTCCAACTCAACAGAAAATTTTCGGCCCATTCCAACAAATACACTCCAAATCCGTCAAGCCCATGAAATAAACTCGTCCAACACAACACTCGATCTAAATCACTTTCAATACACGGTTTGAAAATGATATAAATCAAATCCCATTTTGCATCTAACCCTACACATAATCAGTAATAAATCCGCCCCCTTTTCTTTTCCTACCATTTCCTCTCAATCTTATCACAATAAAAAATTTCAATCATCATCATCTATCATAATAATCCGAATATGACAATCTCCGTCTACCCACTTCACCCGTATTCTTTTACTTAAGCTTAATGAATCATAGAAGACCACAATCACCAAAACCACGGCTTCAAGATCCTTTTGGAAGGTCACGGGTAGGTTTCATTCATATGTTATTTTCGTTGTGTTTTGAACGGATTAAAGAAACGGGTGTGACAAATAATTGTTATTCCCCGTTCTTTGTTGTTCGAATATAAATTGAAGTTAAGCTTCAATATAGATTGATGATGAGTTGGTTTAATCGAGTATGAATATTTAATAGTTCTGAAAATCTCATAAGAGATACGAGTGAAAAACCAATCTGAGATCTTTTATTTATGTTTGTGTTAGATTCGAAGCATGGTATAGTTAGATGAGTATTGATTGAGTGAAGGTGAGGGATTGGTTTCTTGGCAGTGGACAGCATCATCTTCATTCTTGTTTACATTCATGGACTGATGGTGTTAATAACACTGAAGTTTAAGAGTTGGTATTTGGTTTTATGGCCAAACTTCTGCTTCATCTAATCTTCTGATTTTTCTTTTTGGTAACTTTACGCAAAAGGTTTTGCATAGACCAGTTGTAAATCTTTTGCGTAGACTATGTTTTGAGTAAACCTATTAGAAATCTTTTACGTAGAGCTTTATGCGTAAACTTGGTCTTTAGCGTAACCCGTGCCTTTTGCGTAAGTATTACGCGTAAGACAAGGGTTATGACCCTTTGTTGACCCTTACGCATAACTTATCCAAGTTATGCGTAAAAAAATTGAAGTTTAGCGTAGGAAGAGGGTTTTGACACTTTGACCACTTTCCGGCGTCCTTTCCGTTCAGATTCCGACCATGTTCCGACCTGCTTTTTCTAACCATGTTTTTAGCTCCTTTTTGTGCTTTCATTTTTGACCACGGTAAAGGTACAAAAGCCAGTAATACAAATATGATATTCACACAACTGAATCTGATAAAAAAATAATAAATTGCGATTGTTTTGACAAAGAAACAGTTGGGTGAAATAAATGAAGGATGGGACTGACTTTGACCATATGGATACAACAAAAAACTGGACAACTGTTAAACCAAATAAAATCATGATAAAAAATTGTACGGACCCATGGTTTAACAGTTTAAAGATAAAAACTTTTGACAAGATATCACCACAAAAATCAACCAAAACTAATAACCAAGGCTCTGATGCCACTTGTAGGATCGTGTTTTGATAGAATATTGTGATTCGGGAGGTCGGTTACAATGAAAGAATATGAAAGCCATGGTTAGAGAGAGAGAGAGTAAAGAGTAAAGGGAAAAACTATGTGTTTATTGATAATGAAAGAGTAAATTACACAAAGAGTCTCACCCCTCCATGGAAGTATGGAGGGGGTATAAATAGGTCAACAAACACACAACTTTACAATAATGACGCTTCTAGTCCATGTGTTTGTGCCTTTCAAGATAGCTAATGTAATCCCGTAAATGTCGTTCCATTTACGTGTTAGGATTATAAACTTTGATCCTAACAAAGTACAAACGACTAAATTTGTTTAATCTACTTACTTTAAATTTTGTATCTCCACTTTTCGTTGAACGGCCTGTGTTCTGTTTGGATCTCCAACCTTTCCTTTTTCTTGAGATTGTATGTAACATCCAATGTAGTATGTTCAATAAATTAAAAAAAAAAAATTATTCGTTACATGTTTTATATATATTAATAAAGAAAAAACTTTGTCTGTGATCACCTATTAGGATTGGATAAGATTTATTGGGCTTCTCTCTGGGATCAATGACTCTCTCAGGTAGCTGATTGTAAAAAAAATGAAAAATACTCTACATTTTTTTTCTTCAGTTTGCTACCATTTTTTTACTGTTTAAAGGTGTACATGGTAGCAATCATTAATGGTCAGCACTGATCAGCAGGGCCAGGTTTCATTTTCAGATGAAAAATAAGTTCTTTCATTTTTTTAATATCTTGGCGGTCGTTTCTCTAAATTGCATGTGATTTTTATTTATTTTCTTCTAAATGCTCAAAACACTTTTATTTAACATGAAACTACAATAAGAGACATGTATGTCGTCGAATTTTGTGAAGAATCTACTAAATGACAACGACGTTGGGTTTGCAAGTGTTCGTTGCCACCTTTCTGTGTCAACACACGTGAATCCAGATATGCGGTATGTTTTACCAGGTATGACAATCTTTTTAAAATGGTTAATGTCTTCTGCATTCATGTTTGCTTGTATTGCATCACCCTAGTCACATTGTGCTATTAGTTGATAGTTAATTATAAATAAAGTGTTTTTGTAACATGCTGATTATATGTATTAATTACCTGCTTGTCTAATAAAATTGCCCGGAAACCTTTTTCTGTTGTGTTTGGTTGGTCTTTGTGTATCCATGCTCGATATATCTTTGCTTGTAGTATCTTGTTCCTGTCCCTTGGTTTTAAATCTTTGATGTAAGCTTCAGTCATTCTGCATGGGCAAAGAAAAAAAATATAAGATGTATCATGTTTATTTAAAAAAAGTGTAATGCAATACAAATTAGGTCTATACTATTTAATGAAAAAGAATTGTTGTTTTAGATATAAAGCCAGTACTATATGAGTATAAACTAAGATTAAATAAAAATGTGTGAATATTCATAAATGAATAATCAGCGGTAATTTTGGTGATATACACCTCAGTTTGATGTAGATTTTTTAAAAAGTCTTTGTAGACAATGTTTTTTGTTGTATTCCTTGGCTGTTTGGGATCAGGTTTAATTAAGATTTTTAATCCACGCGGTGATGTAGCTCTTGACAGCGCAACATATAGTTGCCCGTGGCCAAAAACCGGTTCTGGCAAGTAGACGCCAATTTTGTTTAGAGACTGCCCTTGACTTTTATTGATCGTCATCACGTAGCAAACTTTAACAGGGAATTGTTTTCTTTTGAAAATAAATGGGTAGTTGGGATCTTTGTGGGTGAGGGGGATTCTTGGAATGTAAACTTTTTCTCCAATTCTTGTGCCGGTAATAATTTCCGCTTCAATAAGCTTTCACCAAAGTTTTTTGACTATCATTCTTGTGCCATTGCAAAGACCTCCGCCTAAGCTAACATTTCGTATTAGCATTATTGGTGCTCCAATCTTCAATTCAAGCTTATTTGGTGGCAGACCTCGAAATCTAAAGGTGTTTAGATATTCAGGTGGGTACAACATTTCTGTTGCAGAAGTGTCTCTTCCAACCGGAATCGCTTCGTCTGAACTTATGTATGTTGTAGTTTGTCCCGCTAACATAGACATAACTCTTTCATTTATATTGTCAGTGGTTTCATTTTTAGGACATACAATAGCCTTTTGTTATAGGACTTCTGCTGTTGGGTGTGTTAGTGTAGTCTCATCGTAGATAAAATCGATAAGATTCTGAATACCATTCTCATCATCCTGAATCTGATATTCTGGTGGGCTTGTCACCCATCTAGCGTCCTTTGGATCTTTCTGATCAGGTTCCCCAATTTCACCCTCTCCAACGCTGAGCAACCACGAAGAGAAGTCACGTATAGTGTCCTTTTGATGCTCGGTTAAGTCTCTTTGCAACAGCCTCATGTTCTGTTTTAACTTGTAAATCTTAAAGTGCCCCCACAAATATGAGTTCGCTACTGATGAACCTATTAATTGTGATTTTGATGCTTTCTTTTTTACTGGAAATGTTTGCCTGAAATCACCACCCAACATCACTGTTTTCCCACCAAATGGTTTATTAGAGACGTTCAAAATATCTTTGAGACTCCTATCCAGTGTCTCGAAACAGCGTCTGTCATTCATCGGTGCCTCATCCCACACTATAAGTTCAGTTTCTTCTAATAATTTTGCCATAAGGGAATTCTTTTTAATGTTGCACATTGACTCATCAGTTAAGTCAAGAGGGAGCTTGAAACGTGAATGTGCTGTCCTACCAGATGGTAACAGCAATGATGCGATTCCTGAAGATGCAACCGCTAGCACGATTCTACCTTCTGAACGCAGTTTGTTGATGATTGTCTTCCACAGGAAAGTTTTTCCTGTTCCACCATGACCATAAACAAATACCAGTTGCTCTTGGTTTTCGTGACATGCGTTGACAATGAGATTGTAAATAACTCGTTGCTCATCATTTAGTTTTTCAACAGCAGCCGTTGCTTCCTCTCTCAACTCTTCTCTGTTGTAGTTCTTTTCTTCCATGAGTAATCTGTTATGGAGCTGATGCAACAATTCGTCCGGAGGCAATTTCAACCCAAATTCTTCCACTGATTTTGAACAACTGTTTAAGATCACCTCGATTTCAAACATAATGTAACCCTTTCTTTCCTCATTGTTCACATGTAAATCTCTAATGTGAACCATGTGTGATGCTCTTATTGGTATGTCGTCTCCCATGCGTTCCCAATGTTTTTCCCAAAGCCGAACAGGGTCAGCAACGTCACAGTATAGGAGAATATGGGCAAATAGTGTACGTAGTTGTGCCGAAGTTGCAGTAAACGCTGCCTCTTCTAGTGCCATGTCCCACTCTTTGTCATCTTCGAGCAACCCTAAAGCCTGGCATGCTACACGGTATGTAGGAAACACTTGCTCGTTAACAGTGCGCACTTCTACAAATGATCTGCAGCCTTTTTGATGGCCAAGAAGCATCCGAAAGTAGAATAATTCACCTGCAGCTGGATGCACATAAACCAACCTATCAATTGAAGACTTCGTTTTCCGTTTTCGACGCTTCCATTGCTTTGAATCGTCATACCAGACATATTGGGTAGGAAAATCTAAGTATGTTAAATGTCTTCCATCTTCATATAGCCTGTTGTACGTGAACCATTCGGTTAGTGTTGTCAGTTTTCTAGAATCATCTGACGTCACATAACCTAACGATTCTTTTTCTCTAAAAGTTATTGACTGCATGTTTTCAAGATGCACAGTAAGAATCTGAACTGCTGGTTCCCTATGATGTATAGGGAAATTAAATATTCTCCAAAATGCCTCGTGCGGACATATAAATCGACCGTCAATAAAATTTTGGATTTCATCTATTTGTATCTTCGGATCATTTGACGGTGTTGCTGGATCACCAATCGGTCTTGAAATTTTTGCAGCTATCCTATCCGTGCCTTTTGAAATATATTTGAATAGATATTTTATCAGCATACTCCAGCCGCAATACTCAGCGTTTATATGGGCATGAAATATTAGACAAACCAGTTGGTTGTAAGGTACAACATAGCTGTTGTCTAAATATAGTTCTCACTGTACGTAATCCTCTGTTTTCCTTCTTCGATAGTGTACATTGCCATCTTTATCGAAGAAAGTTGTGTCATTGTATTTTTTTGGGAAATTCTTTTTGCATGTACCTTCTTGCATACATGGTGCATTTTGGTTTAGCATTTCCACACGGACCATGCATCATCATGTCAGCTACAACTCGGTAAGTTTCGGGATCAGATACCTTATCAGGTAATTCTGCCAAAATAAAGTTATCTACTTGTTCCGGGGTCTGAATCTTGTCTTTAGAATCTATCCACAACAATGTATGGCAATTAGGAAGACCCCGTTTTTGGAATTCTATAATGTATAGAACTACAAGAAAATTATATATTGCATTCAGTGATATTCCATATTTAGTTTAAACAGGACAGCAGACAAATGTTAATGTAAAAAATATAA
Source organism: Artemisia argyi (assembly GCA_030686995.1). Classification (NCBI taxonomy): domain Eukaryota; kingdom Viridiplantae; phylum Streptophyta; class Magnoliopsida; order Asterales; family Asteraceae; genus Artemisia; species Artemisia argyi. The sequence continues at coordinate 184,648,670 of CM060682.1, forward strand.
TGTGTTAAAGTACGTATTTACCTCCAGTACATCGGCCAAAGATGTTCTTTAAGTATCCTAACAAAATCTTCAACTTTTTGTTCAAAGACATGGCCTACTACGTCAGCTCTGTCTGATGGCGTAAGGTGTGGATATTCTTTCAGTTTTCTCTTGATTTTCGGCCAGTTAACATTACATGTGAATGTAATGAAAAACTATGGATTTCCAAGCACACGACAAATGGCAAGAGCATTAAGGTAGTGACTGTACATATATCTTAGGCCTCCAGTAAAACTTGATGGAAGAATTATTTTCTTCCCTATATCTGCTCCAACATGGTCTCTTCTTGAGATCGCGTCACAAATGCCAGATAAACATTCAGTTCGGATTGTGCTTTGCTTGGATCTTATAAAATCCAGCTGATCTTGCTCTAGCGTACAATATACAGATACTGCATATTGTTGAAATAGTCTTCCACCTCTAAACAGCAGACCATATTCACCAAATCGTTCGTGCAATTGATAATTGTAAAATGCATTCATTGATAATTTTTTCCTTTTCTTATTTCTGCCAACATCTCATAGCGTAAGCTTTGTATTATAACCTGGTTGGCCATATACAAATAAAAGAGGAAACTGGAGAGACATATATGAGCTGTGAAGCTTATTAATTTTGTGAGGGCCTCGGTCTCTATATTCTACTATGATATCATAGTCTGTTCTAGTGTTTGGACCATCATCAAATACTATGGCTCCTAGTGTTCCAGTAGAAGGCAGTTGATACTGTTGTGCACCAACGACATTGTACAGCTGGACTCTGAATTCAGGGACATTGGCTTCGTTGCATTTGTCTCGGGCTGTTCTGAATATCTGAACTAACTCATTGTTGTCGTCTAAAATCTGTATTAGACTTTGTACAATATGAGGGTTCAGATTACTTTTTCCTTCACCACCCAAAGCCTTAATTCTGTTTGTAACTTCATTTTCGGTGTCATAAATGTAAAGTTGTAGAAACCTTGGATCTTTGTTCTATTCAGGATACATCGTCCCTATCCAGTTGTAAATTTCTCCTGATATCTTGAACACATATGGGCCTCTTCCATCATTTATTGAATCATCAATCTTTGCTCCAAACGATGTCATGCTGAACATCTGATTATATGCACGGATATGATCCAAAAAATGCCTATCTCTAAATAGTTCTTTTACATAGTAAGGAGGATCTAATTCTGGACGAAGGTACACTTGTCCTCCTCCACAACATCGGTTGAATCTGACTTTGTTCCTGCCAGCTCCTTTTAGACGTTCTCCATACCAGAAAGCCGCGTTGCAATATTCACATCTCCAACATCAATCTCCTATGTCAATGTATAATGGTGACACATCTGCATTTAAGAATGTATTCATTTAATTTTGTGTCGAATTTAAGTTAAACTAATTGTACTATCATTTATATAACAGGTAACGTTTTCTACCTTCATTGTATGTTGTTGGATTATTATTGTTCATAAATGCACTTGCACGCCTGCTTCTACATCTTCGTTTTTCTGTCGATGTTCCTTCACCGTACTTTGTGCAGGTCTGCCTATTTTTTCTTTTCTTTTCTGTTATGTTTTAATCAAATATTAAATCTATGTTAGCATAATGTATCTATCTATAGTAATATCAGAATCAAAATTGGTGAAAACGTATGTCTATAACTTACCTTTGTTAATAAAAGTGCAGTTTGAAGGTTTGTTTAGCAAGTTTGTAGTTGGCGTACATGTGTTAACAATAGGGAGAGAACCATAAGATGTGTTACTGTTGGAACACTCTACAAATACAAAAATAATGACAGTTGTAAGTAGACAATATATATAGGTTACATAGTGTAACATCTAGATTTGCACATGTACTTGTTAACAAACCTGCTGTATCTGTGTGAAATGGCTCTTCTAATTGGCTTACATAACTATTTGGACATTGTATATCTATGCCTTTGCCTTTAGAGTAGCCATAATGTTTGCCTGGCCAAAAAAAAAAAAAAAAAAAAAAAGAAAAAGAAAAAAAAAAAAAAAAAAACCGGACAAAAACAGGTTTGTTAAAAATTTTCTGTTCAATAGATTCTAAAAGGTAGGGTTTACATTTGGTATTGCATTTATTACCCAATTGGGTAATAAATTTGTCCCTTCTAGGGTTTTGCATTAACATATTCATATTTAATGTTTCTTTAAATATTTGCATTCAAACATACTAATAACCATGCTATCTTACCATTTGGTACATCTTCATTTTCCGTAACTGAATTGTTGGATAAATAGTTATGATGATCAACAGAATAGAGAGTTGGAAATTTTCCATTGATAGAGGAGTCCATATAGGGCATCGCACTATCATGAACGCATCCATATTCTTTAGACCGTTGTTGGTCTAAAACACCTGCATTAATGACAATATAAAAATTTGAGAAACAAATGTTATAACAAAATTCATACCACATAAAAACTAAAAGTTACCTTTAAGTTTTTTTGTTGTCTCGCCCGGAAAGAGATCACGTCGAAAACTTTTTCTTTTGTTGCCAAAATTTGGGTAACTATTCTCATTTTCCACAGAACCTTGGGTTTTACTTGTAATGAAGTCACTGGTTTTTTCAGGGTTTGGTATGTTTACATGTGCTGAAGTTGATGGTGGTTGAACATTCTCAAAAGTATGAGTGGCGTGTTGAGGGTTACAATTGTCAAAGAGTTGTGTTTCCGCATCCAAATAACCCTGCACAGTTTGGTATGTATAATTACAGTTTCTTTTTTCAGTACCTTTTTTTTTTATTTGTTATGCATAGTTTTAATTTTCTACTAACGACTATAAGCAAATTACTGGAAACTAAATTGATAGAATTGTAACAGCTAATATAGATAAGTAGTCTGTCAAGAATCACCATTGTTATTTTTATTGGTTTGTTGAAGCAGAGTTTATTTTTTATTTTTTTTTTAAATTTTATTTATAATATGTGTATAATTTTTTTTTAAATAGCAACCAAAACCATCAGTAAAGGTAACCACAGTAACTATACATAACAGATGAAGAGGAAAAAAGCTAATAAATTTGTAAAATTTGTTTACCTATTCCAATAATGTGACTGGTTGTTCCTTTGTATGAATGCAGGAAATGGTTTGTAAGAGCAGCTGATGATGAAAAAAACAAAGGGAAAAAAGTTAGATGAAAGGAATATATGAAATAAGACAAAGATTAAGAGAAGACATATAATACCTTTTGAGAAAGATTCTGGTAATTTGTTTGTGAATGGCAGCAAATGGTGAAATCAGGAAGACCAAGATGATTTTTAGAAGTTTCTAAATACAATTTTTTATTTGTAAACCGACATATGAAACTGAGATGGTACAATGTATATTAAATGCCACATGTGGAAAGTATGGTCTGCATGTACCATCGTGTACCATCGTACAAGGAACACCACAACTTAGTAACATGTGTTACCTTTGCATAAGTCTTAAACAGTGAAATTGTTGGAAATTGCATGCATCCTCAACGGTAAACGGAGTGCACTGTAGCACTCCATTATACTTAGTGTAAAGTGACTATTCATGCTATGCAACGTGTCCCACTAACAACAAACTATACTTTAACAACCAATGAGAACCATGATTAGCTTCATAAGAACCCCGTAATACCAAGCCACTGAACGGAGTACCACTTTGGGTTTTAGAATATAGAATAATAATGGGTCTCATGAATAGAAAACAGAAGTAAGTAACTATAAAGTTCAATTTACTTATGTGACTGATTTACAACCCCAAAGTAGAGTGACATTTTAGTAACATTATATCAATATTCCGAAAGCTTTTACCTTTTCTCATTTCCCTTTTATCTCAAACGTCATCATGTATTAATCTTGCAATATAAATCATTTCAATGATCATTGTCAAACTTCAATGCTAGTGTTGTGAATTCCCTCAGATACAAAAGGAAGTTATTACATCAACATTTGAAGCATCAGGTACTATAAAAAATAAAGTTGACACTTAATTTAAACGTGTCAACACTAATGAGGCTCATAACACTACTAAAGGGTTGTTTGTATTAGCTTATTTTTCAGGCTTATAGGTCTATATCAAATTTGAAAAGCTCACTTTTTTTGCAGAGCTTATCAACTTGTGCTTATTACATTTGTGTGCAACCTTAAAACCAAACATAAACAGCAAAAGCCTAGAGTCTATCTTTACACTCTAACAGATAAGCATTGTTTCAAAGAGTTGACGTGCATATAAAAGCACACATAAAAAAGCTTAACTAATCAACTTTACTCAATTTATATCAAATTTTCATTCACTGCTCATATCTTAAGAGTAATGAAACTTTTTATAATTTACCCTTTTTATTTCCACTTTTATCCCCCTTAATTTAATTGAATGCCCATTGTTTTTGTCAAATAATTAATAAAAAAATAAGAGTTCAAATTAAGACTAAATTTGAACTTTAAGAATTGCTTCACCAATGAGTAAACACGCCTTGATCCATCCAACATAATAAGCTCTAAAGCCTTCCCCACAACGAAGGTATCTCCAATAATAGTGCCATCGTCTATATACCAAGCTTGAAGGGAAAGACTAACGGAGTCTCTAATCTTACATATCAAAGGATGTAACACGAAAGCAAAGAGAAGAGGTCCAAGTGGATCACCTTGTTGTACACCCTGGTGCGACCATAACGTGGTTCCCCATAATATAATCTAGCTGGGCTAGAGTAACAAAATTCCACCCAATGTGAAATGGCAGGACAATTTAGGCAAACCTCCTGTAACATGATCTCTCGGTCTACCAAGTTGAGGGCATTTTTGAAGTCAACCAATAACATCGAGAGACCTTCCTCACCACCCCATTCCTCAATAAACCTATTCACGGCATGAAGAATAGCCACTCCCCCTCCATGGACCCCAACACCAAACTCGAGATCATTTAAGTAACCGTTTAAGGAGTGGCCGATCATAGAAGCACCAACCTTGGAGACTAAACGCCTCCAAACAATCCCCACAGCGATGGGACGGATACCACCTCCTGGCTTGATTAGCGGTGTGAGCAGAGCACTAGCAATATACTCACCCAATGCCCTGGGGCATTTACCATCAAGAAAAAGATTCACCACATGGGTGATAGAATCGATTAACTCATCAGAAATAGCCACAACAGCACCACTAAAACAATCCAAAAGGTGTTGGGCGCACAAACCATCTCGACCACAAGATGTACCATGGGGAAACTCTTGATCATATATAGGACCACAACAGGGGATGCAATGAGGTTAAGATGATCAATAGGTATATCCGGCAGGGAAGGAGCAGACTTGAAGGGGTGCTTAGCTTTTAAGTCCTCAAGATTGGTATCATTATAAGGAGCAACACTCGAAGAAGAGAGAACTCTGACAGCCGCAGTATAATGGCCATCACAGATATTCCTCTTACATTATTTGACATTACGTTCACCCAAGTCCAGGTTTTCCTCATTATTATTATTATTATTATTATTATTATTATTATTATTATTATTATTATTATTATTATTATTATTATTATTATTATTATTATTATTATTATTATTATTATTATTATTATTTCAAGCTGGTATGCATAAGAAAGACTAGTAAAATTATTTGAATCTGAAAATTAATTCAAAAAATAATGTATTTTGTATTTCGCTACTAAAACTGGTCCGAATTTTTAACAATATTAAGTTAATTTTTATATTGTTTGTTTTTCCTGATTTCGATTTGCATGAACAAAATTAATAAACAATTAATATATATATATATATATATATATATATATATATATATATATATATATATATATATATATATATATATATATATATATATATATTAAATAACATCAAATACGATGTCGTTTCGATGCCACTTCCACACATGGGCTACTTTTTTTTGGCCTGCTACACGTCCCACGATCCAATGTCATCTTCGGCCCATATCCATCCAATTATATGATCATCAAGAACACGCTAGAATCTTACCGGATATTTCTTTTTTGATCTTGGGGACTTGCTACCATGTTTCAAGATCTTTCTGATGTGCTCTAGATGTTGGCGGTGTCGGTCGGCAATTCATGAAATCTACAAGACACACGGAAACATAAACAAAGGTATAATCTGAATTATAAATAAGTCACAGTTTAGGTCGATAGAAATTAGTCTGATTCCAAATCTATGTGTTTTATAAATTTGTTATATATAATTGTAATTAGTTTAGTTTTTAGCGCCGATTAGGTACGAAATCATGACGCAAAGTGGATAAACTAAACAATAAACAAATACAATTTTTGAGGAATATTGGTTTCTTATATGCGGCTTATTTGATAGTCTATCAGTATTTCATAATCTAAATTATGAATAAGAGCTATTTAAGTTTTAAGTATATGTTTTTGTTTAGATTGATATAAGAGATTTATTTGATGTTTCTTGCAGATATACCAATCAATTAATGGATCCTATTCCTCGACACGGGAACAAGAATGATCCCCTTACTTTCTATGGTATGTTCTTACCTCTTTTGTTAGTTTGTCCCCACCTATTCCTATGTTTAGCAAAATATCAATTCATAAGTTTGAAATTGTACATGCAGATTTGAACCGAATCCAAAATTTGTAACTGAAAGACCATAATCAAAAGCTTATGAATCTTGAACCTGACTGTACGTAGGGTACTTTTCAATATCTTAATGATGAGCTATAGAGTCTGTTTGAAAAGCAAATCCATCTTGCAATAACTTTAATATGTAGTAATGTTTTGTATGTACCATGTACAGAGTTTAAGAACCGATTCAAAGATAGTTTCTTGACTAATTTTGGGGGTGATGGTATATCACTAACTGCCCCATGTTTGTGCGGAGGACCAATGAACCATCTGGATAGACATTTTCCCAAGCAAATGGTGAGTGTTTCATTAATAATCAGTTAATATATGTATGTATTTACGTGTTATTAACCCACAAAGAAGTAATGTGAAATTTATGTTGTTGTATAGCTTTATTCAGCGTCTGTGGATCCGAGTCGCAAGAAATACTCCCCCCTGGTAGCTCGAAGTCCAAGAAAATATACCTTATATCCACCGGCAATGTGCAAGGAACTAGTCCACCTTTCTCAAATACGATGCCGTTTCGATGCCACTTCCACGCATAGGCTACTTTTTTTTTGCCTGCTACATGTCCCACGATCCAATGTCATCTTCGGCCCATATCCATCCAGTTATATGATGATCAAGAACGCGCTAGAATCTTACCGGATATTTCTTTTTTGATCTTGGGGACTTGCTACCATATTTCAAAATCTTTCCGATGTGCTTTAGATGTTGGCGGTGTCGGTCGGCAATTCATGAAATCTACAATACACATGGAAACATAAACAAAGGTATAAAATTATTTATATAAAATGTAATCGGAAATTAGGGTTTTGTTATAATTTGGGGGTTTTGCTAATTTCGGGTTTATTTTTAAATTTTATGTGTGTTGTAGATTTTTTGTTTGGTGCCTTGCATTTACCGACGTTTGATCGGCTTATGCTTCACTCATGTTTGTTTTGCTGATGTTCGTATTCTACCGAATGCCTATTGGTATCTGCTTATTGCAGTTTCGATCATTTTTTTAATTGTATGATGTTAGTTGTCATTGTAAGAGGCTGTGATGCATGTCAGTGGGTTCGATAAAATTGAGATGCTCCGCATGTTGGCAAGACAATGTATTATGTTTGCAGCCATCGTGGATGTGTCCTTTTTTCGATTTTTTTCCCTGCTGAGCCTCTTATAATGTACTTGGATAAGTGGCTGTGATGAGCATGTACGGGTTCGAAAAAATTGATATGCTCCGTATTTTGGCTAAGCAATTTATTACTTTTACAGCCATGGCGGATGTATCCTCTTTGTTGATCTGTATCTTGGCAAGGCAGTTTTTACTTCTGCAGCCATGGCGGATGTATCGTCTTTTTCGATTGTATCCCTATCTGAGCCTATGATTTCGGTTAAACACCCTTGGTAAATGACGTGGTTTACCATAATCAGTTAAATATTGACTAATATGGGTTGCAGATGACCATTGATTTGTCTGTTAAGGCGATGATGATTCTTTTCTAGAATATAACTTGGCGCGGTAATCACACACGAGCTGTGATTAAAGCCATGGCAGATCTGAGCCTTATTTGTCGTAGTTTTAATCCTTTATGTTATTTCAGATTTTCATATGGACATGAACGAGAACCGGTTTGATTGCCATGTTAGTTTCATTTCTCTGCTATACCGACGTTTAAATGGCTGATGATTCACTCATGTTTGTTTTGTACCATAACTTAATATCTATTTTATGTCCTATTTTAGGCTTAGTACTTGACAGTGTCATTTCCAATCGATATATTGTACTGACAAAGAAAGACGGCTGAAAATGGGTATCTAATTTCTTATGACTTATGAGAGCTACTTCACACTGATATCTATCTTTTTCTGCTATTTGGTATCATCTCTGTTACATCATTCAGGTGTTTGTGGCCATGTCGAGTTTGAATTTGTATGTGTCTTTAGTATCAGAAAGCAGGGAATATCTGGGAATCTTACAGGTTATGTTATGCACTCAATAGATTAAACGGCGCCGTTTTAAACTAAAGTACATGTATATTTCAACCAATGTTGTTTTGTTTGTAGTCGAGTAAGCGAACGACCAACCATCTGTTCGTCTGATTATTTGGCATCTTGTTTGTTCAGAAGATTTGGAACATGGTTTAAGAGAGGTTCAAAAAGGTAATCATGATTATCGTCGATATTTTGGTTGTCGTTGTGTAGCTTTTTAAAATTTTGATTTTTTTTAAAGAAGTTTCCTTTTAACTTTTAGGTTTCCAAGTTACTTACGTTCATCTTCTTAAACCAAACGGCTTCACTAATATCATGGACAAAAGAAAGATGAGAGAGTACTGGTAAATATAACAACATTTTATTATTTTTTTCATCTCATTTGTACTTTTAGCTCAATAACCACATGTTTCAACATTTTATATTTTTCACTGCATAATTACAGGTTACTAAGTTACTGAACATGCAATTAGTAAAAGACAGACAATGGCAGTTCAATGGTTAACAGGACAAACACAATCATCACAAAACGCGAAGAACCATATCTGAACCATGCTAGAAAAGACCAAAAAAGAAAAATCAGGTTCCCATCTTAACTCGATGTGGTTATTATTGTTATTGATTAGGATTTGTGCTCGCCTAAAATGTAGTATGAATGCATAATGTTTAGACGGTCAGTGTTAGAAAAATCCCGCTCAATGAACGATGATATGAAATGACATAGAATCTGTTCAAATTAACAGCAAAAAATTATAAAAACAAGTTCCTTTTTTTCCTTTTTCCTTTGTCATATTCATATAGACTATATAAAAACGCTAACTACAATGCCCCGCTACAACGCGGCAGACTGGGGCAGACTAGTTAAATATATATTTCAATGCAACTTTCATTTGTGTAGAACTGAACCCGCATTTTGTGTAGAATGTAGCCCAAAATATAAATGTTTGTATGGGCCTAGTCGATCCAATAGAAGTGTATTAAGCTACCAATTCTTATTATTGGGCCTCAATCTACTTATGCCACGGTCAAACTATACGCTTATAGAGTGTTTGAATGAGCTTATTTCATAAGTTTGTTACTTTATTTGGATTATAAAATTTTCATAAGTCCATAGACTTGTAAAATAAAATAAGCCAATCCTAACACCCATCACAATAAATGAGAATGTATGTATATCTCTTCATAAAAATATTTTATTTGGTCAATCAAAGGCCTTTTGTCCCAGCGGTATGTGAGTGACACATCAACTTAGAGGTTGTGACTCCTCTCAAACCAACCAGTCAACCGGGTGCAGTTGATAGGCCCACCTGGGAGGGTAAAGTTAAGTGTATTAAAATCCGTGGAAGTACAGGGAAATCCCCGGGTCGTTAAGTCCCAACGAGATTGAAATTGTATTTTGAACGTTTTTGGAAATGAGTGGCACTGAGGACAGTAACCAAAGATGATTGGGTTTGATTTTACACTACTGATGTTATTATGGAAATAGTATATAACAAATTCAGTCAACAGATATGTATATAAGCACAAATCAGAAATCAGAATGGGATACAGACTGAAGAAAAGGTGACTTTTAAACAATTTAAAACTACAGGGGGTGCAAATAAAAATTTTACAAACTTAATTATAAAAGAAAATGAAATTAAAAAGAAATTTATTTTTTTGATTATTTTATTTATTTAATATTAATTATTTAAATAAAAACTATTTAACTTTTTAATTAAAACTAATTAACTTAAAAACTTAATAATACAAATTTAAACTAGAAAATTGCAAAATTAATTCCTAAAAATATAAAATGACTTAAAATAAATTTAAAAACTAAAAATAATTGTTTTTGTCTTTTTGTGGATTTTCTATTAATTAAATACAAATTATATTAATTAAACTATTTTAGCTAATTTAAATTACTAATGATACTAAAAATGATTTAGAAAATTAAAGAAAAATTTATAAATCTAATTAACCATCTCAGGAATCCTAAAAAATTATAAAAAGTTTCTAAAAATTATATTTAGACTATTTTACTAATTATTAACTTAATTATTAATAATTATCTAATTTAACTAAATTAATTAAGAAAACTAGAAAATGAACAGTAGAATTTAAAAGATTATTTTCTAAAAATTCTAAATGATTTATAAAACCTAGTAAAAATATAAAAAGATACTGTTATTAATTAAAAATTAATAAAACTATTTAATTACTGATATTACTTAATTATTTAATTAAACTAAATTAATTCTAATAATTATCAAATTAAAAGAGAGAAATCTAGGAAAATTACTGAAAATACTTTAAGATAAAAGAAAATTAAGAAAAATATAAAAATGATGAAGTGCTTATTAATATGCTGAAAAGAAAAATTAAAAAGATAAATCTTATTAAATAGAAGCTATCACTATTTTTAAATTTGGTTTTTGTTGGTTTTTATTATTGACAGATGATTATAAGCTAAAAATAAGTAACTTTTATGAAAACACTTTTGAAATAGCTTATTAATAAGCTATGTGCACACCCTTGTGCTTAACAGTGAACTTAATAGCTTATTAGGACTTTGTGATTATTGAAAAAGCGGAGAAATGAACAACTAAGCATAAACAGATGAATAACAACTTGAAATAAGCAATTGGGAACAAATAAGCACTCAGGAAAAGTTGTATATGGACCAATAAGCACTTATCAAAACACAAGGCCTAAACAGGCTAAACAAAGGGGTTTTGGACCTCTGTGGGGTCCACAGAAGTCAAGGGGAGTCCAAACTAAGACTTGACCTTCCAAGTTGACCTGGTCAACTTTCAAATAAGCCAATAAGCTGGGCTTATTGCTTATTTTTTAGCACTGGGTGGTGCTTGGAACTTGGGCTCAAAATCTGAGTCACTCAGTGTACTCAGGAAAATAGACAACTTAAAAGCTACTAGCAGCCCTATCAAATAAGCTTGAAATGGTGAAATAAGCCCTAATATATCAAGATGGGTTGCTTGGCTTTCCAAAAAGCCAATAAGCTATGGGTGGGGCCCACTAATGAATCAGCTATGGTCTTGGGAATATGGGTCACTTATACTGATGACTAAGTGTAAAGGGTTGAAATAAGCAAACTTAAAGACCAAAATAAGCTATGCTACAGTGAACTGAGATCCAATATTATTGAAGATCTAAAAAGACAGACTGATAAGCTTTCCAAAAAGCTAAAAATCAAGAGCTAAGGTTTTGGTTTGCATCCTGGAGGGGGGTTTGAAATTTGACCAAAAACCAAAGGTACCCTGGTGCAGGGCAGTACCTTGCCCTGCAGGTCTAAATAAGCTGTTGTATAAGCTACACAAAAATTCACAAAATTAAGCTGGTGCTGGGAACTTGTAGCTTAGGTGACAGACAATAACTTGTGAAAAGCTCAGGGTCTCAATCCAAATACAAAAATCAAAACAAATCTCCCAATTTTTAGATTTTTGAAACAAGTAAGTTTTTGACTTTTTGAAATAATGAACTTAGGTTGACTTTTGCGAACTTAGATCTTGATTTTATGATTGATACTGGTTAAATAAGCTATGTTAAGACCAAATTAAGCTAAACCACTCATTTGTGAATGGAAATGGGGCATAAGCCACTCTTTAACCAACACAGAGGGTAAATTTGGCCTGTTACTAAGTGATTTTGACTTTTGATGAAACAAGACCAAGTTTTTGTGGTATTTTTGAGTTACTAGACCCTATGGTGACATGTATCAAGCAGCAACAACAACATAAACAACTTGGAACACAGAGTAACAGCTAAATCCAAACACTACTATAATAATGAGAATTCAAAGGAAACTGAATAAACTAATACTACAACTTAATCTATTGATCAGGAACTAATTAATAAGCTATAATAGAGCAATATAAGCAGTAGTTAACTACAAGTAAGTAATGATGACAGAGAACTCAGAATTTAAAGGAAATTTCTTACAAAAAGCCTTCCAAGCAATCTTTCATGAACCAAGGACCACAGAACCAACCTATAGGCCTTCCACAAGACCACTAACCCAGGGCAATCCAAAATTTACCCTGCTCCTGCTTGAATCACTAATGTAGTCGTTTTATAGTATAGTGTTTATTTCCGAAGAAATACTTAGGAAAGTATTTCCCCGGGTCGTGTCCCAACGAAGGTGTGAATGGAATTCTTAATTCCCGAATCGTGAAACGTGTCGTGAAAACGGTAAAAAATGATTTGAATGGGATTATACTAATGAGTAAGTAAATGAAGCACAAATAACCTACTAAGCACGTAAATCAAATAAGAAAACTAAAAACGTAACGCAAAATCGAAACCGTACGCTAAAACGTAAAATAAACGCTAACGTACGAAATAAAACGCGACTTTTAAGCTACACGACTCCTACGGACTTGGAAATAATTTTCAAAAGTTAAAAATGATAAAAGAAAATTTTAAGAAAAAGAAAAATATTTTTTTGACTTTTTATTTATTTTATATGAATTAAAACTAATTTATCTAATTAAAAATTTAAAAGAAAATGTAAATAAAGTGAGAAAAATGAAAAATAAATTTTGAAAATTATAAAATAACTAAAAAGAAATTTTAAAACTAAAAACTAATTTTTTTGGCTTTTTATATAATTTTTGGGAATTAAAAACTATTAAATCTAATTAAAAATTCAAAATAAATTCAAATTAAATGGGAAAAATGCAAATTAAATTTCTAAAATTCTAAAATAATTGAAAACTAGTTTCTAAAATATTTTTTTGGATTTTTCTAGGCTTTTTCTGGTTTTTTTGGATTTTTTTAGTAATTAAAAAGTATTAAAAATTGAATAAAATTAAAAATAAAATAAGAAAAATAGTAAATGGACTCGGAAAAATTTGAAAAAATTACAAAAAATCTAAAATATTAAAATGAGCTTAAGAAAAAATTTTGAAAGAAAAATGAGTACGAGAAGTGCTGAAAAGCTAAAAACTGCTTATTTGGAGTGCTTATTCATAAGCACTCCTTGACCAAGTTTGACCAACACTTAACCAAGTACTTATATGACCAAAATATGCTTAATGGAATAGAATTTAGACCACAAGAATACTCAGCAACACAGATTGAGGCACAAACAAGCAAATAGGCACTTAGGAAAGATCAATAAGCTAAAGCAGAATAAGCACAAGCAAAACTTCAATGGAAAAAGCAACTACTAGCACTAAAGAACTTAAATGAACAATAAAACTCAGGTTTCAAATGAAAAATCACAAATGCAGCCCCATAAGTTGAAACAGATCCTAGGCTAAACCATACAACTTGGTAGCTTATTTCCAATGATTAAATAAGCTCTAGAGTCAAACCTAAGAGGGTCAAAACATTCTCCAACCTACTGAATTTCTAAAATCACCAAGAAATCAAACTATAAACTAAAATGTTAACCTTAAAGAACCTGAGATCAGCAGCTAATAACCTATTGGACTGTTGGAATATTGACTTTATTTTTGCACCTAAGCTTGACTAATCTCAATTTAATTGCTCAGATTCTTAAGCTAAGTGTTTATTGAACTGATTTAAGCATTATAAACACATACACAATCGCATAATACTCTGACAAAGTGGAATGGCATTAACAGCTACATGAACATGAACATAATTTGGAATTAAGAACTCTTTTTGACTTTTTATACTAGACTGACCAATGTTATGACTTAGCTAGCTGTTATTTACCTAATGTGAGCTAACAATGAAAAGAAATAAGCAGAATGACAACTAGACCATGCAGAACCTACCTAAACCAAACACACCTTAAATAGGAAGCTGTTTTTGGGATTCCACAGATTTAATGAAATTTAAACAAATGAAATGATCCTACTATGACTCATAAGCTATATGAAGTGTAACTAAACTAAAGTGACTGAGAATTAAACTATATTATAAGATAAATGAGAACTTATGCTAAGTGACCACAAAATGCAACTATCTTCTAAAATGAGAACTACTAAATGAGATACAGCAAGTAAGCAACAATTCACCTCAATATGAACAATGATCTTAAGCACTAGAATGAACCAGAAAAACATATCATAAATGTCTATCTTAAACAGAAATACAGATGCACAGATCCACCAATAGAACAGACAATGAAACAGTAAACTAAGTAAGCAAACTAATGATGAAAAAAATACTTATAACTATCAAGCAACAATTCAATAAAACAAAACTCAGCTGAACAATAGCAAATAACAAAATTAAAATCTACACTAGAATGTATTAAGACTTGCAAATAGAAAATTTAAATGGAAACTTACAAGCACTCTCTCAGCCAAACAGAGAGGGTATCCCTCACAGCCTGTCTTTGTGACAGGCCATCAGCTCCTTAATGGCTGCCAAACTCCACAATAAGCTCAGCTTATGGAATAAGCTGTGTTTGACTATCATTGACTAAGCAAATTTGAAACAGGAATTAAACCATATCACTTGTTACAAACTACTGTTTTAACTTGGATGAACTACTGAGAATATCAAATGAAAATTTAGAACAGAATTTAGAAAACTAAATACTTGAAATTAAATTGCAAAGGAAATACTTGAAAACTTGAATTTTATGAAAAACTGAAATTGATTACAACCTTTGAAAATTGAAATACAATTGAAATTAAACTAACTCTACTCCTACTCCTAAGCTAACCTAAAAATCTAACACTAATCTAACAGCTCCAAATGAGGTGAGGGGTGAGGTATATATAGCCTGAGGAGAGTAGTTGCCAGGTCACCTATCCGTGTGATGTGTGCTTGTTTGAGTCCATCTATAGCCGTTTGATCATTTTCTGGATTCCTCCCATCAATTAGAGCCCTTGATTGATTTTGTTGATATGACCAATCCTTCGTGTGTCTTGTGATAGGACCACGTGTCCCTGACATAACCTGACATTCCCTGGCCCTTCTAGAAGCCCCAAATGAGTGGGTAATTATTAATTTACGCAAGGGTAATTTTGATGGTGGGGGGTTAGGGTTCATGAACAGTAACGATTGGGAATTTTGGGGATAAAAAGGGGCGGGGTAAAGAGGGAATTGGGTTTGTTTGTTTTATTATTAAAATTGTGTTGACCGGATCAATATTTGGCTTGACCGGGTATTAAGTGGGATGGACCGGGTAATAAAATAGGTGGTTGGGCTTGTTGCACTTCTGGGCCAGTATTGGATTTGTGTTGGGTAAGTTTAAGGGATTTGGTTTATTTAGTTTTAGTTGTTTTTGGGATTAAGAATAAAAATGACAAGGACCTTTTTTGTAGATTCTGAAATTATAGGGACCACTTTTGTAAAATCTTCAAAACTTATTCCAAGGGCTTGAATTGACATTTTTGAATTCTTGGAGGGTTAACTTTGATATTTATTTGAATAATATTCCAAGGACCATTCTCGTCAATATCTAAAAGTATAGGGACCGAATTTGCCAATTTCACCAAACTTTGACCAGGGACTAATTTTGCTTCATGATGAATCTCTGAGGACTTTTCTGAACATTGTGACCTTTCTTTTATTCTTTTGCTTCCCCGGCTTCGGCTTTTGACCTTTTTCCATTCTCGTGCTCGTTTTTGTCGGTTTTGCTTTGTTTTTGTTCATTTTTTCACATATCCGTACCTGCACATACACAAATACAAAAACACATATTCTCTTGGCATATTTGGTTAGTATTTGGTATATTTGGTCTGAATTAAGGCCTAAAAAAGATGTGTGATTAATCACTCATCAATCACCATGAAACCTGAATGTTGACTTTTGTTGACTATTTTTTGTATTTTTGATTTTTATAGCTAGATTGTGTTTTAAGGTTTCTAAAAGCTTTGTTAAGCTTTCTAGGAGCCTATGTGAGCTTAAGAGTCCATATCATTACACAGAAACAGTAAATGAGCTTAATAATAATTTTAAAATAAAAGAGAAATTGCAATAACTGAGATTGAGATAAAAACTTGAAATTGATTAATGAAAAAGTTGAGATTACACTTAAACACACTAGTACAATGCTTATAAACTTGAAATTTGACTGAGAATTAAAGTTACAAACTAAACGAGACACTAATATGGAAATTATACTACACTTTTCTTCTCCTTGCTTCTCTTCTATTTATAGCCTCACCTTAGGGTTCCCCTTGTCTTTCTGAGTATTTCCCACTTTGAATTGGGACCATTGGATTAGAAACTTTTGATCTTGGCCGTTTGATTGCTTTGGCGCCAAAAAGAGAAACAGAGCAATTTGCTCTGTTTGCGTGTGTAGAGGGGGTGTATTTAATGCGAGGTGATGTAAAGTGAAGAGGGTGTGGGATGGTGATGATGAGTTTTTGCTAGTGGAGGTGAAACCAGAGAGGTGTAGGTGGTATTGGAGTTGCAGTGGTGTGGGGTGGTATTGGAGGGAAAGGGTGGTTTGGGGTGGTGGTGTTTCACCGTAGGTTTGACCCTGGTATTAAATACCAGGGTGGGCTTTTGTGTGTTGGGCCAAGGGGATGGGGAGTGGGGCGGCTGGTGGAGTTTTTGTGTTGGGTTGGATTTGGTTTGGGGCTTATAATAATAATAAGGTCCGTTTGGTTTGGTAAGTTATCACAAGGACCAATTATGCAATTTACTGAAATTTGAGGGGCTGATTCTGGCATTCTTCCAAAGTTCTTAAAGGGATGAAAATTGCCAATCCTCAATAGTACAAGGACCCTTGTTCATTTTTCCATTTTTAAATTCCCCAGGGACTAAATCTGCCAAACTTGAAACTTCAGGGACCAATCTTGTAATTTCACCAAACTTTTCAATCAAGGACCATTCCTGCCATAGATGAGAAGTTCAAGGACAAAAATTGTTTTTCTCAAAGTTTTTACATCCCAGGGACCATTTCTGTCAATTTTGTAAGTTGAGGGACTAAACTTGTAATTTTGTGAAACTTTGCACCAAAGGACTAATTATGTTCATTTGTGATTTAAAAGGACCTTTGGTGATTTTTTCATGTTTTTAGAATAACCAGTGACTAGTTTTGACAACTTTTGAAAGTTGAGGGACTGAAACTACCAATTATGCAAACTTTGTTCATATTTCATCTGTTTTTGATCATTTTGCATCTGAAACATATAAAACACGCTTCTAGGATATTTTCAGTATTATGATGCATATTTGAGTGTTTTTGGATGTTTTGGCAGCTCAGATTAGGTAAAAATGATGAGTATTTACACACTCATCATGGGTTCAAAAAAAAAACTTAGAGGTTGTTGGTTCAAGTATCGTTGGAGACATGTGAGATAGGTGGTGTAGGTTGTGAAAATTTGCCTTTCTATTTTTTTTATTTGGTCAGATTTTTTATTCATCATACTAACTTATAATGCATAAAGGCTTGCTAAGGTTAGAAACTCTTTAAATTCAGCATTGCTTATTATAGTAAGACTAGCTTATAGACCCGTAAAATTCACGGGATTTTAGAGGGTTGTTGAATAAGAAAACGTAAGTACTTGAAAGTTATAAATGACTGAAATCATAAAATACAATGGTTATAAATATTTGTGTAATAAACGTTGATTGACTCTTGATCTACAATGTGTTTGTCTTGAGAAGCAAAATGGATGTAGTGACCATTCTAAAACTTGAAGAAAAGCTTCTTTCCGTCAACACCTAATAAGTATACAAAAAATGTAAGTGATATAATATTCTGTATTTATAATAACTGTAAATAAGAAAAATAAGAGAAAACATTTAATATGTATAATGTACATACCTATTGATCATTTGATCATAGACCTTGAAGAACTTCTCTTTATATACAACATTCATAGTACTATTTGATAAGTTACCATTGTCATCTGAAACAACAACCTTCAACCCTTTTTTGCTTTTGACACGTGAAAGAGCCACATATAGCTGTCCATGTGTGAATACATGACGTGGAAGATACAATCCTACTTTTGAAAGCGATTGCCCTTGGCTCTTGTATATTGTCATGGCGAATGACACAGAAATTGGATATTGTTTCCTAACGATCTTTGGAGGTAAACGTTTATCAGATGGAGTAATTCTCAATAATGGTATGATAACCTTATTTCCAAAGTGTGTCCCGTTAATGATTTGAGCTTGAATAGAAGTCCTTGATAATCGTAAAACCTGAATTCGTGTTCCGTTACACAATCCATTAGATTGATCAATATTCCTCAATAACATTATTGGGACACCAACTTTTAACACTAGCCTATGGTTTGGAACACCTGAGAACGTTAGTCCATTGATAAAATCTGTTGAGAAAACAAATTCATCGATTGATGTACCACGATCAGTTTTATCAAATGATCATTTATACTGTCAACCAAGGTAAACCACTTCCTCACCTGGAAATGTTTGAAGCAAATGATCATTTATACTGTCAACCACTACATTGGTAGGAGCAAGAATGGCCTTTTCTTGAAAATAGGACGGGTCATTTATGTGTTCCATCAGGTTTGGATAGGTCAAATCTACAATGGAAGTTATCGGGTCAGAAGACTCTTCTATTAGAATATCCTTGGGTATGTCTATTGAAACCTCTCCATCGTTTGCATCTCCTACCTCTCAGTCTCCTATTTTTAGTATCCATTCAGCAAATTCACGTATCTCGTCCACATCTTCAGGGCGAGATCCAATAGTAAGCCTCATGTTGGCTGTTAACTTCAAAACCGTGCAGTGATCCCACAAATAAGATTGCTTTAAGGATGCACCTACAATATCTTGCCGAGAACCTTTTGGAATAACGGGAAGGACTTGTCTAAAATCACCACCAAAGACAATTGTCATTCCACCAAAAGGCGTCTCACAAGGGTCAAACCTCGTCTTACGTAGTACGTCTCACAATGACCTATCTAAAGCCTCAAAACAAAGCTTATTTGTCATTGGCGCTTAATCCCAAATAATTAGCTTGCATTTCTTTAACAACACTGCAAGATCACTTTGAGGGCAGATTGAGCAAGTAGAAGTCTCATCAATATTTATAGGAATATGGAATCTTGAATGAGCAGTCCTACCACCCGACATCAATAAAGATGCAATACCACTTGATGCGACATTTATGATGATATCACCCTTTCTTCTAATACCAGTAGCAAGGGTTTTCCATACAAACCGACTTGCCCGAGAGATTGTCCCTAACTTTTGTTGATTGTCATCGCGATTAGACGGACACGGACATGCCTAAAATCGCCACCAAAAACCACAATCATGTTTCCAAAGGAGTGTCCATGGAGTCATGCTTTGACTTCCTAAAATGTCCCTTAATGATTTGTCTATTTCCTTGAAGCAGTGCTTGCTAGTTATTGGGGCTTCATCCTATAAAATTAGTTTGCATTTGCTCACCAATGCATCAAGATTACTTTGAGGATTAATGGAACATGTAGAGTGTTCATCAATGTTGATGGGAATTTTGAATGGTGAATGTGCAGTTCTCCCACCCGTCTTTAATAATGATTAATGAACATATAAATTTGTAAACATAAGCATAAACGCACTTGTAGAAACAAAGAAAATACTATGTTGTGGTACACACACTTCAATTAGGATTAAATATTGGTTTTTAGTTGAGTATCCAACAAACAGATACAAAAACCTAAACACCTCGAATTAGATACACATTCAACATGATTAGACACAAGCGAGAATCATTGTTAATGTCATAATAACTCAGTATCTCACAATACACACATACATGTTTTTTTGTCATCGTTGCTTCTTTCTTATAAACAAATCACAGGCCTATCATGATGCGTCAATGTGATCTACTTGTAAATTTTTTTAACAATGAAATAAAGATTTTTTAGCAAACGCAACAACTGCAAAAAAAACAAAAGTATTCAGACACACCATTAATTGGCAACCTCAACTGCAAAGGAAAACTATAAAATTTCACCAAACCACCACCTCAATTAAATAAACCCCCTGACCTTGCACCCATTTTCTTGGTAGAAATAAGAAACAAGCTTGCATATAGCTGACCACAAATTCATCACCAATACCAGTTGACATATTAAGCTTTGCAAAATCAATCAGGTTTACTCTCTACATAGGTCTTGGAACATATAAATTTTAACTTCGAAAAGAGAATTTGGCTTACAAATCTTTAGTATACCCCTCTTTAAGTGGCCTATAAGACTAACTTTGATTTTCTTGAGATTCCTTTCTTTTCAAGAACATCCGCCCCTTTATTACACTTTCTAGTTATATGACCAAAGTGTAACCCTGCCAATTGACCTTTAAGAAGGACAATCTTTCATTTTATGTCTTCAAGCATCTACGGCACCTCCCTTACACCCTGCAGAATCTGAACTGACTCCAACGAATCAGAAACAATCATCACTCTCTCGTTTGCTAGGTCCTTTCAAGAACAGCTGCCCCTTTATTACATTTTCTAGAGAAAATAAATATCGTCTGAAAATCATGATATCCAAAAACTTTACCTTTGATTTTCACCAAGTTGAGCTCTGTCTGCCTCTCTAACATATGCTTTTTCCTCCAAATACTTGACACCTATATGAAATGTAAGAAATATCTTTAATGTGTTGTTGGAACCATCAAGTTTTTTTAGCTTACTTTTTGCGACTTATGAGCTTATTGCTTATTTTTAAGCAATAAGCTCTACTTGATAAGCGCATAATCTTAAAAAATGGAGTTCTTAGCTGTTCCTATATAAAATAAGCTACAAATATAAACTAATCCAAACACCCTCTAATTGAAGCAAAATCTCAAAAATGGCCCAACATCGAAACGACGATTGTTAATAAATATTAGCCTATTACTAACTCAGCCCATATGGTTATCACATCAAACAAATAAATCTTAATGGTCAAAAGGTTCAAACTTTGCAATTATGGTATATCTTTATAGATCAAGAATAAACTATAAAATTAGTAAACAAACTAAAAAAGATATGAACGTTTAATCTTCATAAAATAACTTTAATAAACTACGTAAGTGAATGTGAATCAAATCAATAGATGGTTGAAAGTTGCTACATCTTCCCAATAAGAGCATTTATAATCTTCCCGTGTAGAGCTAGCAATTTGGACACGTATACTCATGAATGGGTAAACTTGGGTTGAGTTTTTATCATTAGGAGGTAGCTGGGTAAACTTAAATATAGCTAAAAAGTAAACTGGCAAGAAATCAACCAAAGGGTATTGATAATTACAAAATCGATTTATTCATGAAAAAAAACTTTGGGCTGGGTTTTTATCATCATGAGTTGACATGGGTAAACTTAAATATAGCTAAAAAGTAAACCTTTCAGGGGTATGAAACTCTTAGTGCATTAACATTGTTGTTCAGATTAGGAAGCACATCTCTTATAATGATGTACCCGTCTTGACCTCATGGCTCCAGCTATAAATAAAGAATTAAGTGATCCAGTACTTCAGAATTCAGACCACAAACCAAAAACTAAAACTAAAAGCCAATATATAATATGCCATAAAAAAAAAAAAAAAAAAAAAAAAAAAAAAAAAAAAAAAAAAAAAAAAGTCTAAGCTTGTAAATTGTTTGTAAAACTAATTAGTAGATTTTAGGCAATAAAGATGTTCATTATTATGAGGCATTGAGTTCGACCAATTTGACCATTTTTTCTTTTGTAGCCTAAATGTCCTATTCCCATTTGTGACCTGTTTTGATTTAATATATAACCTGCAACTTCTCATTCATTTGTAGGCATGTAAGTGAAAGAAATACTAACCTGAGCAAGTTGAGCGTGTGTAACCCGACATTAGCTTATTTCAAATAGGAGTAATTCGATACCTTTCATCCGATGAACTTTGTTTCGCTTCCCTTTGGACTCAATAGGACACTGTCCCTTACAAAATAACATATATGAAATCATAACACAAAATCGCTGAGTAATTAGAAGAAAATAATAATTTAGTAATAAAAAATGTTGTAGATATGTCATCTTGCTCCATGAAGCAGTAAGCCATGCCTTATGTTATACAACATCTTTCTAATGACAAAAAATAATTGGTAAATATCATAGGACAAAGCACACGGGTAAATAAATCCATCAAGAAGTCTACTACACCAACTGTATTCGTATTAGTTATCCCTTACAGAATAGTTAGACATAATGATAAAGTTGGGTTGCTCACCACCTCACCTTGAGTTTCTTTTAGCAGGCCATAAATGGTAGTGACAAAAACTACACTCATGTATATGTAAAGGCAATCAACCATATTTGGAGTAGGTAATATGATCGCCAACTCCTTTTATAAATGATGGACCTAGAAAATCATGTTATCAAGGAAAAAAATGCTTGAAAAAATGGATTCAAGTGCATTCCTTCATAACTGTCCAGTGAAGTGTAAAATATTGCAGTAAAAATAAAATGAGATGTAATAAAATGAATATTACTAATAGATATCGGTTACTACCTTTCAAAGACACTTCATCTTGCAGTGAGTATTCAAAATCCCTTAGGTATCTTTTCAAATGCCTACTTTTTAGACCAGATAAACACAAAAGAAGATATTTATGACATGAAATAAGTCTACAATTACAAATCGCATCTAAATAGTAAAAAAATTAAGCAAATTACATGATCGACAAATGGTATCAATACCTTTGCTAAGAATGTTGCTTGAATTCATCCTGAACATGATAAGTTGTTGAACCCCACTCAACCCAACCCCTTTGAATGATTTTCAAAACTGACCTATTTCGACCCGTCCACCAACCCACATACTTTGACCCTATTTTATATACTTGCCTTGTCTATTACTCATAATTTTAATGATCCATCTCGTCATTAGACATACACGTTCACTTGTAATATGCTTATTGTTCCTTTTTTTAAGGCTTTTACCACCAAACATACGTTGAATTACAAAAAGAAAATGAACATCTCTATTAAACTTAAAATAAAAAATAGAATTAGGAAATGAAATTATGTATCAAAAATTTGTAGATACCTCTTCATAAAGATGACCTGTCACCTGTGAATGAATTGTTACCCTTTCCATGACTCGATAACAGGGAATTTAACGGTTCTCCTTGATTTCCCTGATTAATTTCAAGCAATACAATCTTTATATAACTCTCATAATGCAAAATAGTAGGAAACAAATATCTCACTCACATACGTACCTTAGCATTAAGCATTTTCATTAGATCATAATGATGACTTACTCAATCTCAAATTCACATACATATCCCATTAACTTGCAACTGCCATATTCCCCATCAACCAAAATCACCACTAATTTAATATTTATCAACACATCAACAAATCACAAACTAACAGCCAACGTCAAGATAATGATCCAAGATTTATTTCCAGAAAGTTAAAAGCATGAGATTCATAGATATGACCAACTAACCTAGGTCACGAAGCTCATCGGGGTCAGCCAAAGAGTGTCCTCTGAAACACAATTATATTGATGATTAAAAAAACAACATATCAAAATAATTGTAATTTGCAACACATAATTTGAAACCCTAAATATTAAAATTAAATTGACACTTACCAATTTGTCTATGATCGGTAGCAAAAAATGATTTGAAGTAACTATTGATTTGAATTCTTTGATTGGTGATTCAAAACTGCAGAGTAGTTTAGGGTTAAAATCAGGACCATATGGAAGAAGCTATTGTGTGTGTTTTTTGAATCGGAGAGATATGCTTTTGAAGGGATCAATTGATTTAAAATCAGTTTCATATTAACAATTGATTGAAACGGTTTTGAATGGCATAATTACTTACCAAAAATACGGACCTTTCTCTTGATACATTCCGATGAAAACTGATGCAGCGTTGGAGTTGTACGGCATTAATGCACAGCCAACGGAAAGATTCGGTTACAAAACAAAAATTAACATGAATTGATTTCGCTGAATGAAGCTTTGAATGACATAATTAGTTACCAAATAGGATTTCCTTTGAATTTTGACTAAAATGAGGTGCATCAAAAGGCTTGTACGCAATTAATCTCCAGCCAATGGGATTCAAGACACGTCAGAAAATTAAATGAGAGGGTTGCTTTAGGGGGCTTGTACATTATTCACGTTTATTAGATAATATAGATATAGATTCAATAGTGTGCACATAATTAAAACATAATTAATGTGGTCAAAATATTTAATGTAGTCAATTAATTAACTGGTCAATAAATACAATTAAATTCAGTTATTAAAACACCCCTTACATATGAAATACAAATTATCAAGCATATTGTACAACCAACTCAAACACAATTATTAAATGTCATTAATACAAATAATAAAACACATTATACAAATATTTAAGTCCAATGGGCAATGTGCCAAAAAGGCTCGAGCCCGAATGGGCACAGGATAAACGAAATTTTTGATATCTGTAAATTTAAATTATCAAAATGAACATAATAAACTAAAATTCATGATTCGTCAAAAATTCTTATTTCATGGTATCCGCCGCTTCAACGCGCGATTACCTACTATTTTATGATAATTTACTCTTCATATGTCTTGAACATTATTGAATTGTTGATCCAACATTATTGAATATGCATGTACTTAAGTATTTTCTAATAACGTAAAAGTTCAACTTTTAATAACTTTTAGTAATAAGCGTTAAATGCAAACTTAATTTTATTTAGCATTAATGAGTACGATTTGTTAGGGCATCATGGTGGGTTTAAGAAAAGGTCTAAGAAATATAAAAATGTTTATGTTTATTTCAACAATAGTGGATACTCATTTCATGTCAATGTGGCATGAAGAGGTCCTAATTCTTGAACCTCTTTATAAATTCAATACATTTAATGCATTTGTTAAAAAATATATTTTATAAACTTGCAAAAGTTTATACTATAGTGAATGTAAGTTTATAAAATCAAAAAGTCTAAAATTTATTGATGTATTAATGTATAAATCTTTGTAAAAAGTTTATCATAATGGATGCTCTTACATTTATTACATGATTTGGGTAAGATTAGTTTGCCATAACACTCCAAATGTTTATCTATATATACCGAGACAACACAATTGATGTTGATCCATAAATATTTTACTTAGCTTATTTGGTTTTGAATTGTAATCTACGAAATCATGGTTCAAATAAAGATATTTTTCTTTGTCACATTGTTGTTTCTCACCTCTAGTAATTTACTCTTCATATATGTCTATTGTTCCATATGTTTTGAAAATTATTGCTAATGAAATTTGTTTAACAGGTTGGAATGTTTCGTGCCGACCGGTTGACTATGAATCACTAGTAAATTACCCAATATTATCTAAGAACCATGGTGAAAATGTTATGACCATGCTTGAGGAAGGTGAGCATTGTGACCTTAATAACCTTGATGTTTGCAACAAACATTGTAAATTTGGATGGCCAGCATGTTGTTTCGGTGTTTGCATTTGTAATTGTGGTCTTAGGTGCATAGATTGTGATAAGTCTTAGCTACTTTGTGATATATTTGTGAGGTATCACCAATAAAATGTTTGTTCGTTAAAATACATGAATTGTTAAAAGGTTAATCCATTGAACTACTTTTCTGGTGTTGGTGTATTTGAAATATATGATAATATCACTCAAACCGACTACTTTGGTAATATTCTAGATTTGCAAATTGTTAGAACTATCTTCATTAATATTAGAATAACTCCTTACATTAACCCAAATTTAGAAATAGATTGTGGTTCATTATTGTTAAAATAACGTAATCTTTAATATCTTCCCTATATACATATAAATATTTACTTCACATTTAAGAAACGTAAAATGTGAATTTACTAAACTACTCTTACTCCATATTGTATTATAAAAAGTTGACTATTTCACACGCGAATAGAAAAGAAAAAAAAAAAAGTTGATTATTCCATATACGAATCGAAAATTGAAAATTAGAAACAATACATGTTGCAAAAATCGCGAATCGGTAGTCGAGCTGTCGATCCTGTTGTAGCTTGTAATTACACTACAATAAAGCACCTCATCTTACACAATTATATTGTTATATTTGCACGTTTAAAAGTGTGTAAAAACTTAAAGTACACGCTCCCTTTTGCGTGTAGTATATATGCGTCACAAAATAATACACATGATTTAGTGTCAAGAAACGTATAAAAGTGAACACTAGTAAGTGTGTAGAAATTGGTATAAAAGTACACGGTTGTATATGTGAACAACATATCATTACTCTACACACTAAAAAGCGTGTAGAAATGCTAAAATACACACTAAAAAGCGTGTAGAAATGTTAAAAGTACACGCTGAAGAAAATGGACCACAGACCACACCTGATTACAGCATAAAAGTTGCAATTCAAATTACAAAATGGACCACACCTGATTACAAAATCTACAAATTCAAATTACAAATCATTCTGATTACAAAATCTGATTACAGCATAAAAGTGATACTTTTTGCAAATTCAAATTACAAAATCTGCAAATTCAAATTACAAATCATTTTGATTACAAAATCTGATTACAGCATAAAAGTGATACTTTTTGCAAATTCAGATTACAAAATTTGATTACACAACATTGTCAGTTAAAATAATGAAATCCAACTCTTGTCTTCAACAAGCTCCTAAGCAACAAGCTCCAATCTTTTGTCTCTAATCTGTAGATATCAGAAAATGACGAGGCTTATTTAGCTTATGATTAAGGAGGTAAAACAACCGACTGCATATGTGTATATCTGGCTATCAGCATATAAGTTTATTCGTACGTCCTTATGCCACATTATTCGTATGCCCACATCTATTTACGAGTGGCCAAAATGGATTTCAAATGCATAAGATATCAGAAAAATGTCATTCGTGTAAAAAAAATTAGACCACCTTGTAGATGTTAGTAATAGTCTCTTAATTTAGTTAACATGTGGTAACTAAGGAAGTTTATCTCAAAATTTGATAATCAGTTGTGTTTGTAACTACCAGCTAGTACTGATATGCCAAAACCGATAATTTGACCACACTTATCTGATAAAAGAAGCAGAACCCAATAACCTGTTATCTGAAGAATAGATACTAATTGTTGCGACTACAACTTGCACTAGAAATTGACCCGTTTTAACCCAAACTAGATAACTGAACCAGCCTATCTTGCCCCTCCAGATATGATACTACCTGATATTTTTTCCACATCATAGTGACATTTAACTTGAATATTTTGTTCATGTTAATAGCAGGTCCCGACTTACTGAAACATGTTAATAGCAGGCCAATTTATCTTCAGTGTCTACTTGATAATCTTGTTTTTACTATTTTTTCTAGAATAACTTACTGAAACATGTTAATAGCAGGTCCCGACTCGCATCCAGTATGATCAGTGCTACAGTGGCTTTGTTGGGGTTTCTACCAATTTCGGCATCAAAATTTCTTGCAAAAAATTTAGTGGGGAAGTCGTGGTCTAGTACTAATCAACATATTTCATGTTCATTACTAATCAGCTAAACAAAGTAAGAGCATTATCACACAAACATCAAACATATTAATCGTACACTAAGACTTTATTAGTCTATTAACATAACTGAATTCAAAACCAGATTTGAGTCACTACTGTTGAACATAACTCACATGGACTAGTGATCGAGTCATTACACTGATTTTGGGAATCATACTCAAAGTTAACTCATGAGCTTATTTGACCCAAGTTATATTTCATAAGTATATGAGATATAAACTAATAATGAAAATAATCTATTCTATATAAAATTTGAGTTTCATTCTTTGAATTAAATTGAAGAGACAAAACAGAATTGGGGGCAATATCTGATTCTTACTCATATTTTGTGCTTTGTGTTGGTATTATTTTCATATTTGTGCAGTCAGTGTTTGTGACCTTTATACATTTCTATATGTGACCTTTATACTTTCACAACAGCAGATGCTACCAAGTTTCTAACATGGCATCCTAGTTTCTCTTGTCATCAAGATCAATATCAGATGACTACTTACATATGGTATAGGATGTAATATAACACTATCAATGCCTGGCAACTTCCACTTACAAAAACGAGGGCTGCATAACCATTTATATCTTACAACATATAACTGAATAAACAAATTTACCACAATTACATTCACACGCAATAACCTACTGGCAATCAATCCCTATAACAATCTGAAAACAAAAAACGATTACACAGACCTTAAAACACAAGAAATAAATGAAAATTTACTCACAACTCCAGTAGGTGAATACGTAGTGATGGTGAACTTAAGGTCACCCTGATAATCCCTGTACAAAAGATCTGCATAAATCGACAAACAAGTTCATTATCAGCTTCTTCTGATCCATAACTAAACGAATATATCGAACTAAACAATCCTATATGCAGATACATATACACAACCAAACAATCGTATCTACATATTTATATGCACAAAATCACATATAAAATCAACTAGAGCATATAAAAGTCATACCGAAAAAACATTCATAGCTTACCCGAAATTCCCTAATTAGGTTCAACAAAAGACATTTAGTGGTAAACAACAATATGGGTGAAACTGTGATTGTATGTTACATTTGGTGCAATCATTAATATATATTGGTAACAAATTGCAAGTCTCTCTACCCTCAGATAGGGGCATGACAGTCTATATCCTCCCTCCCCACAGCCCGCTTCAGCGGGACTGTGGTTATTGTTGTTGTGGTAACGAACTACAAGTATGTAAAATCACTTAGGGAGCCTAGATGTTAAGCAGTTTCATGACTTCATCCAAAAAGATAAACTGCTTATTTGCTTAAAAAACAACCCCTAAAACGGCTAACCAAATGTATAAAACAAACAAACAAACAAATTCTATACAACACTATTTCTTACACAAAACCGCCACCAAATGACCTAGTGGCAAGGCACCTAATCTCCTCACAAAAGGTCCAAGGTTAGAAATGACACATTTCGGGGTGGACAGAGAAAGGGTCAGAATGGTCTGGGGATACATCAGTTAGGCCGCATACATTTGAGTTAAAGACTCGCCGTCCCCAAACAGTAAACTACATTTTTTTTACACAAAACGACGGCCAAATAAGCTTAAACAAACACAAGTATATGAGATATAAACTAATATTACTTCGAGAGTGGAAAATAAGCTTAAACAAGCGACAACTACTCAAGGAGCACAGAAACAATATTTATCCCTAAAACAAACAAACAGAAGGCGCAACACCAATACCTCTCACAAGTCAGTTGCTACTAAACTAATTCCTAGCAATCCAGTTAACAAGATGAAATTTCATAAACCATAAATCCATAATAAAGCTACAAGTATAACTAGCATATCCCAAAAACAGAAGGCGCAACACCAATAGGTCTCACAAGCCTCTTATATCCTCTTTACCAATTATAAATTTATTGCAAAAAATCACTAAAACGCTTCTCAACAACTAAAACGCGTATAAATGGACTGAAACTCAAAAAATCACTAAAACGCGTATAAAAAACAGAAGACGCAACACCAATACCTCTCCTTAGCTGCTGCAAATGGACTGCTTTAACCCTAACTTCTGCTTTAACACCAATACCGAATCGCTCAAACCCTAACTTCTGCTCAAACCCTAACTTCTGAACCTCAAACCATAACTTCTGCTTCTGCAACTGAAACTCAAACTCAACTGATTCGAATCGCTCAACTGAAATTCAAACGTAACTGATTCGAATCGCTCAAACTCAACTCTGCAACTGATTTAATTATTTGAATAGAATTTAACGATTTAGGTTTTATATCGATTTCATATATATAACGAATTGGGGATTTATCTGTTTATGAATGAATTTGGGGATTTCATATTGGAGCAAATTCTGTTTATGAATGAATTTACGAATTGGGGATTTCATATTGGGTGATTGAATGGAGAATGGAGCTATTCTTTACGAATCGAGGATTTAAGTTTTCTATATAAAAGAGTTTAAAAAAAAAGTACACGCTTTTCTATATTTTCTTTTGCCCTTTTTAAATAAAAAAAATGTATTTAATTTGTACACGCTTTATATAAAATTGTGGATATTTTGTACACGCTTATTTTAGTGTAAAAGGACAAATTAACACTTCACCCTTTCCAAAGCGTGAAGAAATAACCGTGAACAATTAACCCTTTTTTTGTAGTTAATTGGTTTAGGTGAGATTAATCGGTTATTAATCGAATTGGCATTTCCAACAAGTTTGAGTATTTTTGTCAAGTTTTAGGTATATCCGACAAGAATTTCCTCAGAAACATCTTGTAGTAGATATAAACAAAGATTAGTTATTAAAACAAATTTACGGTGAGTTTTAGGTATTTCTGACAAGTTTGACCACCGTTGACCGTTATTGACCACAGTTGACAAATTTGTTTGACCGATTTACACAAATTGAAAAGTTTGGTGGCCTTGTAGCACATAGACAGCGATTAATCGGCCTTCTTGACTTATTTTGCAAGGACAATATACATGACGTGACAATTCCGACGATTAATTACCAGGTGTAGTTTAGGATCATCCGAGATTATCTTTCATATATTTGTTAACGCAACCATCATAACCATCATCACGGTTGTCGCACCGTCACCATCACCGTCGTCGCACCGTCACCATCACCGTCGTCACACCGTCATCTTCGCAATCACCGTCACCATTATCAATCATCTCTGTTATTGTAACAATAATTTTTGAAGCTATTGTTATGGCTTATTTCATTCAAAACTAGAATTGTTGTTGGATTAAGTTTGTAAGTGTTGAAGATCACTTGTAAAATCTATGTACAAATTCCTGATTTGTTGATTGAGTACTAATTTTATATAATTATTTTGATGTAGGTATGTTTGGCAATGAGCTTTTAGAAACGTTTAGTGTTTAGCATTTAGCGTTTAGAATTAAAAACACGTTTGGCAATGAGCGTTTAGTGTTTTCTTTTATGTATTAAAACATTACTTGAAGAAGCGTTTAGCATTTACCGTTGGGAATTACCAAACACTTTTATAAAACAAATAGCTACTAGAGTGTTAATTAACTACTACTACTAATTTTGCCAAACATGCCTGAAAAGTGATTAAATTGCTGTTAATATGTTTTTTGTTAATGTTAGTTCAGGTTAATTTCATATATGAACTAGTTATAACGCCCGCGCACGCGCGGGGTTTTTTTATAATTTTTTTAATATTGTGTTTTTATTTATTATAAAACAAATAGTTTAAATTTTGTTTTGTTTTATTTATTTATTTTTTTAATTTTGTATTATACGAAGTAGAAGATAGCTCGACTATGTGTAGTTATTTTTTGTGTTTGTTGCATGCATGAGCTTTTGACATGAATCAAACTTTGTTTTGGATATTACGCATGAAATTTGGTATGTTGTTTATTATTCCTAAATAATGTTTTTTTTTTTTTTTTTTTTTTTTTTTAATTTATAACTGTTGTTTTTTATAACATTACTTAAACTCTAAAAAACCTAAAACCAAAGCAACCAAAGAATTCTTATAACGGAACGGGATTACACATGAGACAAATTTAGTTTACATATCACGCATCGTTTTTTAATATGCTATATATTTTTGCTAATAATGATTATGAATAACGATAATGGATTGTTGCTTTTTATAGTATTAGAATGCTAGAATACACGAATGCTAAGGTTTATTAATTAGACCACATTTATTGCCATAATACACGAATGCATGCATGTTGAATGTATTGTTGTGTGCAACCCATTTGCTGGTTGAAATCAAGCACAAAAGATTGAATAACTAAGAACTTGCAAAATTTTCTGATTGATTAAGTGTACTTCAATAAGACTACCACATTAAAATTCACTCATCTGTTGAAACTTAAAAGACCAGTAGAAGTGTAGAACATAATCACAAACTCAAAATATTATCATTTGACAGTTTTAACAAACATTAGCACCAGATATGAGGCCAATAAATTTGTTTAACTAATGATTGATGAAACACGCATATTGAGTCACTAAATTTGTTTTTCGTGAGATTGATTAAACTATACAGAGGCAAATAATTTACATATGATCTAAACGGGGCCTATAATCATCTAAAGGTTGGCAATATATAAGTTATCAACTAATAAAAGTTTCTTTAAACGTAATTTGAGCTATTGACCCTTTAAACAATGAAACCATACCCATACTATATCGAAATATTAATGAGAACACCGGAAAAATGGAAGGGAATTACGTGTCAATTTAGATATGTCAACTGAAGAGCATGTGTTCCATTGCGAATCAAAGTTTATTTAGGTGCTTATCGGCTCATTGTGTCGTCAAAACACGATAAGCTTATCCAAACACATCCTGATTAATTGCTTATCAGCTTTTTAAAGGGTTAAAATTATAAAGCTTGTTTCCAAAAAGCTTAACCTAGACAGTGTTTGGGATTGCTTATTTAAGTGCTTAACGACTTATTTTATTGCACATAATCAGCTCCAGTATTTGGCAAAAAATGCTTATTCACTTATTTTACACTGAATAAATAAGTACTTGGGTGTTTGGATCAGCTTAATGTACTTATTTATTCAGTGTAAAATAAATGAATAAGCATTTTTTGATAAAGAAAGTGTGTTGGATCAAAGTTCAGATGATGTATAAGTAACTAGTTAAAACATGATCAGGTTGACAACCTTTTATTCTGGTGTCACAAGATTTGCAATGTTGGTCATGATTACTTACATTAGACTTCATGTTTTGACTAGGGTTCTGCACCGTGAGGGTGGCTTGATGATATATTTGGAAACATTAAGTTGAGGATAAAAATTTCACCCTTGAGCTTTAGTATTATTTTTTGCGTTTCTTCTTAATTTTTTCAGTAGCTTAACATGTTTATTCCCTACATTTTAGATGGTGATTCTTGGAAATAGTTGGTCAAAACGCCACTAGTTGATAGGAAACTTAGTGGATTAGGTATTCGCCCCAAGTAACTAAGTACAAAGCACTGGTTTGACGTGTATTCTTTGTTAATAAACCTACCCATCTTCTACCTGCACATATTTTCTGCATTACACGGCCCATTTTGACCACTAACATGACCCATCTATTTTGTCGCTTTTATGCAGTGTGGAGATTCCCAGAGGGTTTACTTCTGTATGATAATACAGGTTGGAACTTCTATGGACTTGCAGCAAGTGACTGAGCACAAAGCCCTTATACGTGTACATCGACAATTGGTTCCAAAAGATGATTCCACTATAGTTTGGTCTTGAATTGAGTTTAGGATAATGGGTTTCTTGTCGTCTCCATTTGTTTTTTTGCTATGTTTTATTCTTTCATCATGATGATTCTAAGTTACAGAAATAGAGTTAGTATGGGCCTATCCAATGAGGTTTTGCTGAATGATATTGAAAATGTATGTATCTT
This sequence comes from Artemisia argyi, assembly GCA_030686995.1. NCBI lineage: Eukaryota > Viridiplantae > Streptophyta > Magnoliopsida > Asterales > Asteraceae > Artemisia > Artemisia argyi. Next base: position 184,682,524 of record CM060682.1, read on the forward strand.
ACCTCCAATGTGCTCCTTAGTTGATGTCACTCATCCTCAGCTTGGAGAGGATTCCAGCCCATTGATAGCTGCTGTAAGTTGCTATGCATGCAGTTACTTTCTTATATAATTCAGAAGGTAGCAGTTTCGACCCGTTTGACTAAAAAATGGTTTGATCTGGGTTAGTCAAATGTTGAATGAGTATAACTGAATTAAAGTTGAAACGTCATAAACTGAAAACGGGCAGAATGTTTAAGTTGGCAAAATTAAGTGGTTTAACTAGGTTAAAATGCCGAAAGTTACTCATAATGTTTTAAAAAGCTTAAAAGACGCGTGTCTGTTTCTTTGTAAAATAGCTAGATTTAAAACATTATGGTGTTGGTATATAATTCATTGTTAATATATGATCTTAATTGATATATTAACAATGAATTATTTATAATTTATAAATGTTTAAAAAAATGAACAAAATGTTCTCAGCGCCAGCCTAATTCGACCTGTTTGATCCCGTCCTAAAAGTGATCCAGTTGATTGTATATATTTTCTGTACTAATTGACCCACCCATTTTTACCCAACTATTTCGACGCATTTTAGTAATGTTGGTGTTCTTAGAAATCTGACTTCTGTATTATCATACAGGTGGCAGGTTCCATGGACTGGCCTCAAGTGACTATGTAGTATGTACAAAGCCCTAGCATCTGCACAGCCACATAGCTAGGCAGGAAATCATTCATGGAGATTTGATTAAGGTAAAGAGTTAACCCCTTTTGAAAAGAGTATTCGTTTGGTATTGAATTGAGTTAGAAGAAAGGAATTCTTGTCGTTTCTGTCTATCTTTCTCACTTTACTTGGTTTTGCAGGGAGCTGTTGATATCTTTTAAGAAAGCAACTGGACATAAGCTACGCCACCCGATTTTCTACAGGTGCGCAATTTATTTTGTTTCCTATCTTTCTGTTACTCTTTGTTCTCTCATCATGGAGATTCTAACAAGGTATTGGTATTACAGTGATGCAGTTAGTGAGGGCCGGTTCAAGGAATTTCTGCTAAATGAGATGGACAAGATCCGAAAGGTACTTTCGTTTTACATATCTTGTTTTAAAACTAATAAACTCTGCTCCCGTTTTATAATATGTTACTGACTATTGATGTTTCAGGCTTGTATTTCGTTGGAGGATAACTACATGCCTCCTGTGACATTCATTGTGTTTAGAAAAGGAAACATGCTCGCTTCTTCCCTGTGAGGCATTACCGCCCTGCAGAAAACTAAAAGGGCCGAAACTGCAGAAAGAAAGAAAAAGAGCTAGGGAGTGTAAATGCACCAGAGGGGTTGTATCAAGCTTAACTGCCACTTTTTCGACAAGCAGAAAGGTACCTTATTATTTGTTCAACAAAAGACATTGCTGGGGAATGTAAAAAGTTTCCATTTTATTTTATAGTTATATAACTTGCAATTCTTTGTAATATTGAATTATATTATTTGACTTTTTTGTTCTAAATTTTATTATTTGTTCTCCAGTGATGATGCAAGAGGCTGCTGTTCCATTTGAAGCAGTTGCAATGCATACCGTCCTCTTAGTGAGACATTGGCCATCGTCGGCTTTGCAGATTGGGCTTAGAAAATCACTTGTCAATGGTGCCTTATGAATTTGTTATGTATTGCATCACATTTGAATTTTGGAATAAGAATTATATTTTGGAATGTTTAGCGAACTATTTATAAATATGTACTTAGAACTCATATTCAGAGTATCAACGAGGACATGGCGCAACTTGTTAACACAAAAAAGTTGACACTGTTGCTTGGAATGATTGCTTTGTGTATCACATAACTAATTAGCACAATGTCGCCCTGATTTGTTTGCTATGTAACGGGCCATCGGTGCTAATAACTTGAGCCATGTCTAAATTGTGTGATGATCGGGTTTAAACGGAATTATGTCCTGATTAGCACTTAAAGTATGTGACTAGTATAAGTCATTTACATAGTAGTAACCCAAACCAAACCAATAATATTTTTGTCATTATGTTCTTGCTTATTCATGCTCTTAGAGAAAGTATTATTTGGTTACTCGTTTACTCTCGTGCCATATTCATTTCCTTTTAATAATAAGTGACGAATGTAGTAAGATATAGGTAACTGGGATATTTCATTATTAAATTTGTACTAACTAACTATCTCACTTACTAAAGTGTCTAAAGTATTAAAATATATACTAGAATAAATAAATCTCTACACGTTTAATTTCTTTTAAATACAGCATTATCAATTCCTTAATCTATAATGACATAAATTATGTCATATATTACGCATGACGAATAAACCAAATTAAATAAAGCTATAAAAAGTTAACACAAATGACATAATTGAATAATATTTTATCCGTTTCACAAAAAATTAAAAAAAAAAAAAAAAAAAAAAAAAAAAAAAAAAAAAAAAAATACAACTTACCAGGCCATTTATGTTTGTCTCAAAAAATGTCTTACTTTTATATATAAATCGCAATTATAAGGTCTTGCAAACATAGAAACATGTAAACTAGCATATAAATATGTAAATATCATATGAGTGTACTAGCATACAAAGTAAGATAGAGAAAATAGTGGTAAATGCATGTAAGGCTAAACGGATAAAAGCATGTGCAAAACATGCACATAAATTCAAACTATCACGTAAACATATAAAGTCATATAAGGCTAAAATCATAAAAGCGTGTATGGTCCTAAACATGTAGTCACATAAAAGCATCCGAGCCTACAAACATACATGGTTTATATGAACATGGCAATACAAAATCATAAGAGCCATAAAGCATATAGGAATACATGGGCTTACTAGCATATATAAGTATGTAACATATGTGACGAAAAAAGAAAGCAAAAAACCTATTAATATGTGCGTGCAAGCCTAGATTAGAAACTACCTTGCGATGAGAAAAACTGCCTAGACATTCTACTCATCTACCCTAATTCTAATTTTCTACATGCTCTTATCAGATGTCATGTTTTCGAGCAAAAGAAGTTCCTTGAGATCAAGCTTTAGTCTATCATTTCATCTTAGCTTTCGTCTACTCCTTCTCCTAAAGCATTCGACAGTAAAAGATTCCATTCTTCCAACAAGCGTTGAATGTGGTCTCCTATTAACATGCCCAAACCATTTTAGTTGCCCTTATCTCATCTTGTCGGTAATAGGCGCTACTTTCAGTTCCACTCTAATAACCTCATTTGAAATCATGTCTAGCATGGCTTTACCACAAGTCCATCTTATCGTCCTCATTTATGCTACTTCCATTCTATTTGCTTGATTCGTTATCAGTCCTCATTTATTCTACTTCCATTCTATTTGCTTGATTTGTTATCGGCCAACACTCTGGCCGTACAACATAGTTGGTCTAATTGCCACTTTATAAAACTTTCCTTTGAGCTTTAGAGGTACTTTCTTGTCGCATAGGAATCATGTAGCTTCCATCCACTTCAACCAAGCTGCCTTTATATGATGTGCTACATCATCTTCTATCCTCTTAGATCTTTCTAACACCGAGCCCAAATATCTAAAGGACTCATTCAGTTGTAAAATTCGATCTCCTATTCGGATTTTCCCTTCCTCGCTTCCCTCTTTCACGTTCATGTCGAAGTTGCAACATAGGTATTATGTCTTCTCCATTGCTCCAAATTGTTACTTAGCACAACTTTCGTTTCATAAATAAGCACAATATCATTTGTGAATATTAAGCACCATGGGACAAATTGTTAACACAAATGGCATAATCATATAATGCTTCATCCGTTTAAAAAAATAATTGTCCACCTTATTATTTAAGCTCGTCTAAAAAAATGTCAAACTTTTATACATAGATAGCATGTATGACTATTTTTTAAAATTTTCATTTTAATCAAAACTTGCATTAATTGTTTATTTCTAATTTCTACAATAAATGTGACAATAAAGATACTCCCTTTGTCTCAGTTTGACTTTTCAAGACTTTCTTTTTTAATTTTGACTTTAAATAATTTTGTTTGTGTTATATAATAGTTAATACAAGATATATAAAATGCATTGGGTTTTAAATGTATTTTTATTATTATTATTTTCATCAAATATTATATAATACAAACAAAAATATTTAAGGTCAAAATTGATAAAGAAAGACTTGAAAAAGTCAAACTGGACGGAGGGAGTAATTTTTTTCTTCAATAAAAACTTACATTAATTTGCTTCGTTAATTATTTATTTCTGGACATTTTTCTAGACGCAGGGATATCACTTTATTTTCCTAATGATCAATAACGCCTAACACTTTATGTGACATATATACTTGAAATCACGAGGTCCATAAATAAAAACAAGAATCATATGGTCAATTAAACTACTACCCCCACTATACACAAGCAAAAGTAGATAAATTATACAAATCCCAAAATTTGATACTTGCATACTTGGATGCATATATACAACCAAAATTCAAAACTGACCATACATTGCCATGATTTCATAGTCAAATCAAATGTGGCACATAAACAATTACAAAGTTGATCACATGTTCATAATATAACATTCTTTGCTGAATTGAACTGATGTAATGCAAAGTAAGATTGTTATACCTACTTATACGATACGCACTAAAACTTGTTATATATTTTCGGCTTAGAATACTTGGCTATAAACAAAGAACATGCCGATTTTGTTTGCAGGACAGCTCAAATCCAACCTCATATATACCACCATGTCGTTTCAGAGTCATGTCGTTTTCTATTAACCAGAACACAAAATTTAGTGTAAGCTTTTAGCTGCAAAGGCAAACCACAAAGAGAGTAGAGGAAGAGCAAGATAAGAAAGAAAAGAAAATGGTTTCAAAACTATCATTTAGTATTGCTCTTGTGATCTTGGTGTTGTTATCGCCGTCACTCTTGATGGAAATTGGTGCGAGGAAAGTACCTACGGGAGATGATGAATACCGTAATAACAAAGATCTATTCAGTATGCTACCAAGAGGTATAGTTCCACCTTCCGGTCCATCACCATGCCATAACATACTTGAACGCAAGCGAACTCATCATGCTCCACCTCCATTTTTCCCTCCTTATACTCCCCCGTTTACACCTCCGTCCCTTTTCCCCTCGGCCCCTTTTCTATTTAGCCCCCCTCCTCCACCTCAAGACCCAATCGTTTGTCCGTAGATATGGTTCATTCATGCTTATTCAAGAAGTTGATCGAAGCTTCAACATAAAGACTTCAAGAGTTTTTTTGTGTTTGAATCTTATGATTGTCTAGTGTATCAAGATGCATCATTGAGTAGACAACAATATTGGTACCATTAGTTTATCTTTTAATTCTTTTCTTTTTAGCTTTTTGTATTTTTATTCTTCTTGATACATAAATATCAAGTATGATCTCTAGGGCCAAAACAATATTTCATTGCACCATTTTTTTTAATTATTTGGATAGCTTTTTGTATTCTAGTTCTTAATATAACAATCTCATTGATTGTGTTCTTGTTTATACATTAAAAAGTCAAGGTTTATAGTTTTCTTAGCCAAGCATTGCTTTGAGAAGATGAAGTGCAGAAAATATAAAATGCACTTTTACCTAGTTTACTAATTCTGATGTGGAAATTGAGAAATATGTTATGATAAAAAGGGCATTGACATAATGTAGAAAGGGATTGTATATATTTGAGCAGGATTTGCTAAAAGCTTCAAAAGCTCTTTTTACTGTATCTTTTTATTTTTAAAGTTGAGTTAGCTGCCAGAAAAAGGTTATTAACTAAAAGAACATTTTCCTTGTTTTCTTTACTCAATAGATTAGTGATAATTGATTAATATGTATTACTTTACAGATGTTCAAGTAATTTTTTTTAGAAAGGCAACAAGATGTTCAAGTAATTAGTTTTTATGTTTAGTTCCAAAACTTTTATGATCATATTGTAATATACTTTCTTGTATGGTTTACATGTAATTCTAGATTACTATATACTACATACCATTTATGATTTACCCGCATTTTATGCATCAAGCCATCTTTCAAGCTTGTAAATGATCCATTAGACAGATGGAAGACTTTGATAGAGGAATGTAAGAAGTTGCATTCTGCAATCTTAAGTGTTGCTGAACACGTATACGACAATTCTGAATAAGAAATTACAGTCTTAAATTTCAACTAAAAGCATAGGGTGTTTGGGATTTAGTTAATGCAACAACAACTCATGTCTGAAGAAGATTTCCTAAACTGTTCTAAGAAAAGCTAATTTGAAGCCTTAAAAACTAGCATTAACTTTGTCTTGCATCCAGACACTTTAAAGCGTCTGTCAGCTTTATCAAACCGCAATAAGCTGATAAGTAGTTTTCAAACACAATACCAAACACCCTTTTAAACCAATACTTTTAGTACAAATATATGTACCAACTACCGAGCACAAACTATTCTCGTCATGACAAAAGATTTTTGAAGCTATATCTTATTACTACAATACTACCACATCGGCCAGATTCCAGGGTTATATGGGAAAAAACTGATGTGACATCACTTTTTACTATTACAACATCCGATAACTCATACTGCACCTTGTGCTCTTATAGAACCCTCAAGGATTACAAAAAAGGTACATAATGTCAAGTGGAACAACAGCTAAATACCCTAAACCAATAACAATTGCAAATGAGACACAAAGCAACCTCCTGCACGGGCCTAAACCAATAACAGCTTGCATCAAAGAAACCTGGAAGGTTCATATTAACTGATACAAAAGAATACGCCTTTTCTGAAATTATTGATAGAGGCACTAATGATGGCATCTTGTGTTTGTTGTACTCCATTAGAACAGCTAATAGCAACTCATTGGCCTACCAGGAATCCCATCCAGACATTTTAAAACCCCATCTGTGAAAGTTAAAAAAAAAATGGTATATTAGAAACCAAGAGACTGATTGATCAAGTTGAGCTGGATCATTGTTACTTAAAATAATACTACGTTTTACACAACATGGACATGTTACATTTATTGGGTCTTAGTTTTAGCCTTATTATACAATTGAACTCAAACATGAACAGACTACATGTATGTGAAAGTAGAATGTAGTAAATACTTAAATACCTATGTAAAATAGTATAACGCAAATGGGTCACCAACGATCATCCCTTTCGTGTACAACGCAAACTTGGTCACAAATTCATCGTATATTCCTTCCTGGACGAGTATCCTGGAGCTACACACGCAATATTCACCCTGAAAATGATAGATATCCGTTAAATAAACTATGGCTTTATCAACGCATAAAAATAAAAAAGTTTTATCCAAACATGGTGTGACTGTTCAAACAGGCCCATTTTACCACCACTACGGATTTATATACCTTGTTAGCAAAACCGCCCCTAAGAGCTATATTAACGGTTGAATCAACATCCATGTCATCAAAGACTATCAGAAGGGCTTTGCCTCCAAGCTCGAGATACACCGCTTTCAAATTACTGGTGGCCGCTGCTTGCATTACAACTCGTCCGACTTCAGTTGACCCCGTGAAACTCACACAATCTGCATCCATATGAGAACTAGTCGCGGCTCCCGCTGTCTCTCCAAATCCCGTTACAACATTAATCACCCCATCAGGAATACCCGCCTGATTAATAGCCATTATAAATCAGCTCTTGTCGATAATTAACACATGAAAAAAAATATATATATATATATAGTTTATAATCCAACATGTACCAGCCTAGCTAAATGGGCCAAATAAAGGGCGGAAAATGGTGATTGCTCAGCGGACTTGACCAACATGGTACGCCCTGCAGCCAATGCCGGGCTGGAAGTTCATGTAACGTGTACCCTTGTAACTAATCAGACAGACAGTTTTGCTGCAATGGATTATAAGTGAGCTGTTAATTGAAATGAGATAGCTAATTAACTTGAAAATGCAATGCAAAAGACCCCTTTAAATATAGAATATATATAATCATATATGTAAAACAAAGTCAAAATGGAGAGAGATGGACATACCATTAGGATATGCCGACATATGGGATATAGGAGATGCGGGGCCAATAGGAACCTCTTCTACTTGTCTTTTCTTTCAATTCATCTGTGCATTCCCATATTCCCAATCTCAAAAGTGAAGGCAACAACTCTTCTGGTAGATCTTGAATCTTTTGGCAGTTAATAATTTGGAGATGTTGGAGGGAGGTGAGGTGTTGGAGCCCCACCGAAACTGATTCCAATTTCTTAAAATCGAATAACCTAAGTGTAGTAAGAGATGAAGGAAGCATATGAGACAATTGACTTCCACTTGTCACATCTTCTTCTTCTGCCGATCCACCATGTAGCCATAGGTAAAGAAGAGAAGGTGGGAAGTTTTGTGGGCCAAACTTTGATATGGGCTTCTTCAAACCCCCTATTGTTAACATACCCAAGTTAGGAGGCCAAAGCCCAAAGGAATCAACATCCATACTTTTACAACCGCTTATTGTCAGATGTTTTAACGAGGTGAGATTCGGCAAGTCGGCAGCAGGAAATGACTCTATACTCAAACAATCTGCTATTGTTAATTGGGTGAGGTGAATGAAACAAGTCAATTCATTGATTGATTTCAGATCTTTCCAACTATTTATGCGTACAACCTCTAGCATCAGTGGCATGCTTGTGTTGAGAAGCACCTCCTTTTCCAGTAGTTGTTCACAATTGTCAATTTGGAGTGACTTGAGCTTGTGCCCTCCTGTTGGGAAGGAGACAGATGCAATCATGGGACAACTACTAATACTCAATTCTTGAATGTTGTTTGGCAAATTGCAACGCTCAAGATTCTGACATCTCTCTAATTCCAAAATCCTGAGAGATGTTAGTTGGTTGCGCCCATCCTCCTCCTCAATTTTCTCTCCTAAACTCACCAATTTTGAACATTTCCATACTTCCAACTTTCTTAAATTCACAAGAACCTTACTTGCCTCTGCTTCTGATTCCCACAAGTATCTTATTTCATTACACTTTTCAATACTTAATTCTTCAACTGCCCCAAGATAGTCCATAACACCTCTCCACACCTCATCACTAAATCCTGAAATTCTCCTTATACACAACTTGGTGACTGATGAAGCTGCGTGAATTAGACTTGTCAATACACCATCACCACAACTCCTGAGATGTAAAAACCTCAGCGAAGGTAGTGCTTCAAGTGAGACTTGAGCCAAATTAGGACAATCCAATATTTCCAGCTCTTGAAGGCATGGAAACACCGCATTAACAACTCCACTATTTGTTGACCATACATCCCACCCACTCATACTTTGAAACCTTAAACTTTCAAGTTTAGGAAATGCAATACCTGTCCCAAGGAACTCTGAGCCCACAACTTTCACCTCCTTCAGACTTCGAATATCCAACTTCTTAAGCGATGGCAGTTCCCCAAGTGGTGGTAGATTCATACAATTTCCACATTTTTCAATCCGTACATTAGTCAAATGGAGAAATGAGGGATCTCCGATCCAGTTTGGAAACAACTTACCTCCATATGACTTGATTACAAGACCTTTCAAGTTATCACTATGAGGCTTGAGCGCATCGAGGACTTCCTTTTCAAGTTTTTCATTTCGAGAATCATCTAACACATCACTCCATTTCACCTTTAACTCGCAAACCCTCTTTTCTGAGAAGTTCACCTCCTGTATATCCCTTACGCTTCGCACTTTGTCCAGCCCACGAATGGAAATCTCCGCTTGGAGATTCGTTAAGTTCCTAAGCCAAGATATAAAAAAGTCATTGTTTTCAACAACAATTTTGTTGGAAAGAGTTTGTAGGCTTTTCATCTCACTAATCCCTAACGGCAACATGTTCCAAAGCAATGTATCCCGAATATCAAAATGCCGCAAGTTTTTAAGCTTTAAGAAGTTGTGGGGCAACGTGGTCAAGCTATCACAGCCGGAAACGATCAGTGTCTGTAAATTATAAAGATTGCAGACATTTTCTGGCAAATACGTGATTCTAGTTTGAGATAAATTAAGATACCGCAGGTGCTTCATATTGCCGACACACTCTGGTACCTCAACTATTTCTAATTTACTCAAACTTAGAACCCTCAACAATGGTAATTGGGGAAGTATGTCGGCTAGAAACTTACTTGACAAGTAGAATCTCTGCCAGCTATCATCTCCCATCGCATTGGGCATAGCTAAAAACGTTCTCAAACTATTAGCTTTTTCGAATGCCTTGAACTTGTTGTAAGTCATATATCTCTCGAAAACAAATGACATATGGCGGTAATTTTTAAAAGCTTCCTTCCTAACATTCTTCTCCACATCTATGTCTAACCTTGAATAAAATTCTCCAGCAACAAATGTGGCTAAGTCATTCATGAGGTCGTGCATCACAAACAATGATTCTTCATGAGGCACACGTTGGAAAAAAGACCTTGACAACAGCTCTTGAAAATATTCCTCACCCAAGCGTTCCATTGATTTTTCTGTAGTTGAATTGCGCAAAAACCCTTCCGCCATCCACCACAATATCACGTCATCTTTCTGAAACACGTAATCCTTGGGGATCAAGCAACAATATGCAAACAATTGCTTCAGACGTGCAGAAAGATCAAGGTAGCTTAGTCTAAGCGCTGGAACAATATTGCTTCCGTCTTCTAACATCCATATATCACTATCCAACAGCTTCTTCCAATCTTCATCTGTTTTTGTTCTGAGTAAACTTCCAAGTGCTTTTAAAGCCAAAGGCAAGCCATCGCATTTTTTCACGATGCCTTCACCATGTGGTTTCAGCACCGGATGTAAATCAAAGTTCATTACACCCAAAGCATATTGAGCAAATAAAGATAAAGCATCATCATGTGACAGCTTCTTCAGATCGTATGGATGATCGTATCCCAACTTATTAAGCAATTGTTGCTTTCGAGTTGTTATGATTATTTTGCTTCCATAAGCCACATCAATGAATGGAGCCGTTAATGTTTCCCAGTCATCCAGCTCTTCGCTCCAGATATCATCCAAAACAAGGAGAAATCGTTTCCCTGTAAGTTGATTTTTAAGAGCTGTTTGAAGCAAATTTAGATCTGTAAATTTCTTATTTTCATCCCCACCTATAGATTGAAAGATGACTTTACTTATATTGAAGCTGTCAAAGTCGTCAGAGACACAAACCCATGCCTTGAGCTCAAAGCGATCCTTCACTTGCTGATCGTCATACAAAAGTCTAGCTAAAGTCGTTTTTCCCATGCCACCCATACCAACAATGGGCACGATGCTAAAGTTTTTACTACACGGTTCATCACCCAATAGCTGCTGGAGTAATTTCTTCTTATCACCTTCACGTCCAACAATACTACGTTCATCTACCAAAGAGGTCTGGTTTTTTCTATTCATATTTTTTGACCCGCCATCTTTCACAGTTAAACCAAGATTATTTTTTTCATCTATAAGTTCTTGTAACCTGGTGGTAATATCATCTAACTTGCTGCCCATCCTAGTACTTAGTGAGAAATTTGTGCAACAAGTTGGAATGAGCTTTCTTACCTTGCTACTGATTCCTTCAGACTCGTTGGTAAACTCGTGATGCATAGCATCTGTTGCCAAAGCATCGAGAATATCTTCTATGTCATAAGCCAAATGTTGAAAACGATTCAGCCACAGTTTGACAGCTTTCGATGTTACTTCCTTCTGAGAAGCATCTTCAAGAAATGCTTGGATCAGGGGTAACTTCCTCCCCCATTTCTTCAGCTCGGAATGAATTTCTTTGGAGCGGGCAATCTTGTTCATGGCTGCAGATGTTAGCTTCTCAAAAATGACTTGGAGCATGGCAGAAAGAACGAGTTCAGCCATAACTTTAGGTGTGAGAAACAGAATATAGTAGTAGAGATTGGTAGCACTAGATTGATGAATTCAGGCTTCCGTTACAGGGGTGTAATTCTTATGGGCAACTTTCTAATAATTGGTTTATGGTGGGGCACAAATGATGCCATGTATGTGGATGAAAAGGGTGAACATTCAGCTCACTGTTATGGTCCACATTCAGCATTATTTGAGCAACTATAGCGACGTTTTCTTTTTTTCTTTTCTCAAGTGGTACAAGTTGTAGTGTACAACTCACTGTTATGGTCCACATTCAGCATTATTTGTGTAACACCCCCAAAATTCGATACAGCGGAAGACTCAACAAGCTTTCGGGGTGCTACGGGGATTGGTATCCAACACAAGACAATATAGAACGAGATAAAGTAAACATAATAAAAACACAACCAAAACGGGGTTTTAAGGTTTACATTTATCCCAACATCATTCAGAGTCAGGCCCAAAATAAAATAACAATAGGTCCAAATTTAATTATCAGAGTTTAGAAAAATAGATCCATGAACCGTGTGCCTTGGCCGAGCCTTCCATTCCAAGCATGCATCTCAACACTTAATTACCTGAGAAAACGTGCTAAAAGTCAGCTTTCGCTGGTGAGATCATAGGTTTAAATTCAACTAACAATATAGTGGACATATACGCAAAACGCTTGCTAGCTAGACTAAGGATTCGCTAAAAGCCTGCGGATACCCTCCGCTCTCAACATAACACACGGATACCCTTCCGTACTAACAAAACACACGGATACCCTTCCGTACTAACATAGATATTCGGGTAACCCCCGCAATACCAATAAATACTCGGATAATCTCCGAAATATTAATAACCTATAGGTGCACGCTACAGTATCTAAATAAGCCAACCTTGAATAGTACACACAACAAATATGTGACTAAAGCTGACAATCCACCAATAACCAAATAAGCCAACCTTGAATAGTACACACAAAAGGTGTGACTAAAGCTGACAATCCAACAATAACCAAATAAGCCAACCTTGAATAGTACACACAAAACGTGTGACTAAAGCTGACAATCCACCAATAACCAAATAAGCCAACCTTGAATAGTACACACAAAAGGTGTGATTAAAGCTGACAATATATCCTAGTCCATACGCATAGCAAGTTTAGAAAGAATATAAAAGCGATAACAGTCCACGTAAAATGATTTGCACGTTTCTCACCCCAATCATTGAAAACATAGTTCAAGAGTAAAAAGTGGGGCTATGACTCACCTCAAGTCCAGAAAATAGCAAGACGAGGTAGGTAGAAATAAGATGTATGATAACTCACGAAACAGCAACTACGGACTTGGCACGACCTAACAATATTAACTCTTTCAGAAATCATTTCCTCAAATATATAATATTCCCAAACCCGGACGAGAATCCGTTTTATTTCCGAAAATCCATTTCGTATTAAGTTTGGTGTATTTGCGTTTGGTATCCATACGGGTGGTGGGTCGACTCAAAACAAACCAAAGAGAGATCACACATAGCAAGATAAGATAAGCTATAGATCTAATATTAGCCCAATATATCATTTAAATAAATCGCCAAAGTTTACCAAATCCGTCGATTTGATAATCCTCATATTTATTTACGTAATATACCGTTCCAAGATTACACCCAATCTAAAGCACATAGCACATAATTACTATATAGTATATATCATAGTTTAATAAATTCCTCATATATATCGTCAAATTGGCCAGATTTCCCGATATATACACTCGCAATCTATTACACTTTACATATACTACAACCTATGGGCGTCGTAGGATACGATGCCCACTAATATGTTCGTTTCATATAGCTAAATAACCCGGCTCAACCTTACGGTTAAGTGGTTATTTAATTATAGAAAACGTCTATATTAGTCGTCATATATCCGTGACAACACGAACGTCACAAATAGTAACTTACCTGGACCCGAGTGACAACAATTTCGCCTAACTCAATAAGTTTATTCGTTATATATCCGAAATGACATTTTATTAAACGTTTCATAATTGTCGGGAATTTCCCGTTTTATAACACAATTTTTATAATAATAATACGTTTAATAATATTACGCCACTTTCGTAGCTTAATATATATCTAATCGTATTATTTATAATACGACTCGTGATTATTATTATTATTAATATACGCGTTTATATATTTATATATACGTTATTCACGTATATACTTTCATACAAACGTTCATATTACCAATAATTATTATTACGAGTTTTATTATTCTCGTTTCAATTTTTAATAGTTATTGAGTTATACGAAATGGTCATATGTCCGAGTCATGACTCTCGGCTCATTGTCCAAGTCCAATAATAAGCAAAAGTCATAAATAACAAATCTCCGTCCAATCACAATCTCAAACCACGGGCTACAACAATAAGGTCCGACTACGGTACCCGACTAACCTATCTCCGTCAATCTAACGACCGTCTCACAATCGGTCCCCAATCACTTACCAATCGACAACAACTTCACAATATCACAAACCATCTCCAATTCGACCCATATGTATACGGCCGAGAAATCAAATACCACAACAACAAATATAAACAAGTTCACACTTATACAAAAAATAACATTAACAAAGTTAATGTGTGGGTCGGTTTACCAAGCCGACCCGAGCCCTCGACTCACTTGAGTCTCGGCTCCGAACCGCGAGTCATTTAGACTCGAACCAAGCATCACAAGTACCATATAGCTCACTTGAGCTTAACCAAGAAATCATATACCCCATTCGACCCAAATGGTCAAATGGCAACAAGGTGGTATTCGGCTAAGAGCCGCGACCCAAAGGGTCGAACCACATTACCATACGAGCCAAAGGCTCGAACCACACTCAACGAGAACCCCTTGAGGTCTCGGTATGGCCAAAGAGCACAAGAAAAGGAACCCCGAGACCACAAGGTCTCGGCTAGCATCGGATCGAGGTTCACCACACCCTCGACCACCAAACAAATCAATCAATCATCCTCAAAGGACCATAGCCACACAAGGCTTCGAACCAACAAAAAAAAATAATAAGCCGAGAGCTTTGCTCTCGGTTCCGAGTCAACCACGACCCAACCATGAACCCGGATACCAAACTATCTTTTAATCACAAAACACTCATTTCCATTCGAAAATCAATTCGATTCTCCAAAAAAATTATCCGTGTAGCCACGAAACAAAACTAATTCGTGGCTCCCAAAACCCTTGAAAACGTTTCTTCTCACCTTCTAAATCCTCCAAAAGCACGGATCTAGAAAACTACCACAACTTCGAATGAATAACTATAGATTTGGTGATGTTAATGATGGTTTTAGGGCGCGTTTCTTATACCAAAAGAAAGAGGGGAAAGAGAGGAGTAAAATGGTGGTGTTAGTTTTGTTGTGGGGTCGGAGGTGCGGCGGCGGTGGCCGGATAAGTGGTCGGCGGCGGCTAGCTTTAGGGTTGGGGGAGATGAGGGTTTGAGAGAGAGAGAATAATAAGGAGTGAGTGTTGTGTGTGTGGGTAAGACCGAACCAACACACCCTTTATTAACTTTTATTTATTTATTTTTTTTTATTTTATAAAAGTTATAATAATAAGAATAATAATAATAGTAGTAATAATAAGGATATTATTACGGTGGAGCGGGTAACGCGGGTTATTGTAAAAACATGTGGCCCGAACCCGAACTCACTTTAAAATTTCAACATTACTCGAGAACCTCTCGTGAATAATTAAAAATATATATATAGGACTCGTTAAGACGAATCATAAGATTGTCGTTAGGTAATCCTAGTGCCAAAGTCAACGTAGTACCAAGTGAGAATTCAAATATACATCACCGATCATATAATCAAAATGAATTATGAACATAATTCACGAATTCCATAACGTCATTAAATAAAATATCCATAAAATAGGTCTTACAAGTTCGTTGTGAAATGAAAATTTCAAATAAAAATCATAAACGAACTTAAATTGTAATGCGGGTTTTTAAAATAGCTCCCTAAACTGCCGGTTGTCACAATTTGAGCAACTATAGCGACATTTTTCTTGTTTGAACTTTGAACAAACAATAGCAGACGTTTGACATAAGGAAGTGATTTGCACACTTTCAATTCTTATTGGGACACTCAAATGTACAAGCAATTAAAGCAGATTGTACTTAAAGTACAACTACCTGATGCACACATTGGAGTGTCCCAATAAAAAATAGAAGTGTGCAAATCATTTCCTTTTGACATATGATCGGCGTCGAAGTACTAGTCAAAAAATAAACCTAATTACCTTATAGGGTAAGCGGGTATCGAATCCACTAGGAGTATGTGATTATAGCTAAATTTTCACAAAATAAATGATTGATTAATGGTTTATTTAAAGACTAAATAATTAAATTACTAATTAACTTAAAAGTGAATATGCAATTAAAAGCAAGATTTGTAACAGTCGGATGAAAGCAATCCCTCCCGGCTCCAAATATATTGATATAACTAAGTTATGGATGATTACTAGTATTTGATTTTAAACCAGTCATTTTTTGATTATTTGAAATAAACAATTTTGGGTACAAGTTATATTTACCACACGACCCGTCTTAACCCCTACACTAATTGGGCTCGGCAATACTCGTGATATTACAGTCTTAAGTTTCAACTAAAAGCATAGAGCGTTTGGGATTAAGCTAATGCAACAACTTATGTCTTAAGAAGATTTCTCAACCTGCTATAAGAAAAGCTAATTTGAAGCCCATAAAAACAAGCATTAACTTTGTCCTGCATCCAAATACTTTAAAGAACCGCAATAAGCTGATAAACAATTTCTAAACACAATCCCAAACGGTGTGACTTAGTTGATAGACCGCATCAACTTTGTCCTGCATGCAAACACTTTAAGCGTCCATCAGCTTTATCAAACCGCAAGAAGCTGATAAACAGTTTCTAGACACAATCCCAAACACCCTTTAAACCAATACTTTTAGGCTCAGCTTGGCTCATCTTATACGCCACACCATTTGGCGTACAAATATATGTACCAACTACCGAGCACACACTATTCTGTTCGTGACAAACGATTTCTGAAGCTATATCTTATTACTACAATGCTACCACATCGACCAGTTTCTAGGGTTATTTCCTGAATAAAATTTACAAAATTCAGCGCATCAAAATACAACATATTAGAGAACAATGCTACGGATTGTGACCTTTCATCTAAGAACAGTAAAATTTCAAACATTATAGCTCTACAAAGTGAGAAAAAAAACAAAATTTATCAGTAGGATCTTAAAAACCATAAACTTGAAACCAAAAAGAAGATAAAAATGTCTTCATAAAACCTGTAAAGAACCACTTCACGCGACTTTCTTGTTCATGTTTGTAACAAGTTGACGCATTTGAAACCTCCAAATCCAGAAGTAAACTAAACCAAACCCGATCAATATATAAATCCAAACAACCTCACCCCCACTCTCATCAGCCGACCTAACCTCCAATATTGTAAACCTCTCCCTTTGCGAATTCCCCAAGATGCCCTCTTTCACATGACCATACAGAACATAAGCCCGATCCTCATCTCCTACAGTCACCGAGGTGGGGAAACTATACGAGTCAAGAGCAGTTTCGTCATAAACCACACCGTCACTCCAACTGTTATCACTTTTTATATAATAAAGCTTATCTTGCGACACGACCAAAAGAACCCCATCAGTTCTAAGCGCAACACCATCAGGAAAAGTAAGTTCCTTGTTTAATGAAATTCTTCTTCCGGTCCCGTCTTCATGATCAACTTTATATAAGTTACTCGTGTTTGATTGTGAAACAATAAGATACCCTTTACTACAATAAATAATACCATTAAGCCCACACGAGGAGTATGGTGAATCGGGTACTGGTGTTCTGGTAAAAGCTTTCGACTCAGATAACACTGAAGCTTTACCTTCGATATCAACCTTCCATATCAGATTACTGGCTGAATTCGTGACATAAGCATTACCTAAAAAATCAACCGCGACATCATTAGCTCCGGCTGCAGAAGTGGAAGATTTTGCGTCAAAAAGGGTGGTTAGAAAGATCCGGTCATGTGGGGTCCGTAGGTCGTATGCTGCAAGACCACAGTTGGAAGGGTCTGAATGCTGAAAAACCACCGCTAACAAACGCTTGTGAATGTTGTCGATAGTGACACCGAGGAATGATGAGTTGCCGGGTAGGGATTGGTCGGAGACTATGGTCTTGGTTATACCAGCATCGGATACGGATAGAAGGGTTGGGCGCTTCGGTCGTATGTTAGAGACTCGGGGTAAAGGTTTGGTGATTTGAATTCGATTACATGTGGTGACCCGGAAATTGGGGATTGAATGAGGGTGAATATAGTGGTTAAAATCAGCAAACAGTTGGTTATGGTAAAAGACATGATTCTTGAAATGCGTAGATATATATATTGGGAATAACATCCCTGCTATTTACAGCAGGGTGCTATCTGCTGTGATGGTTGAAAACATGAAAAATGAAATTGAATATCTTCACTTTGCTACCTTGAACTTTCATATTTAACACAAATGGCCCTTCGTTTAAAGCTTACAGCAGATAAAATTCCCTGCAGTTTACTGCATGATTATTTTCCCATATATATTATAAAAGTTCTGGAGCTCAAAGATGAAATTATTAAAGTAATTTTAGTGTAGATACTCAGAACTAGGGATGTAATTCGGGTTGACCTGGTCGGGATCGGGTCAACTCGGGTCGGGTCAATTCGGGTCAAGCCTCCAAAAAACATACCCGAACCCGGACTCGGTTTAGAACTCGGGTCAACTCGAGTTCGGGTCAACTCGGTTTGGGGTCAACCCGAGTATTTTTACATTGTAAAGTGTTAGTTTAGTCGGGTCAAATCGGGTTCGGGTCCGGTCAAGGCTAAAAAAATATACCCGAACCCGACCTTGTTTAGAACTCGGGTCAATTCGGGTTGACCCGATTGACCCGAGTATGATTTTTGGCCCGAGTTGACTCGAACCCGATCAGGTTCGGGTCGAGTTTTATGACATATATACTCAGACTCAGAAGTCAAAACAATGAGAAACTTGTGAAGTTTCGAACGATGAGTATTAGACCGGCACATCTGTCACCTTCAGCGACCTGAGATACGACTATGCACTATAGTTAGCTCAGCACCAATTAATGCCCAAGGAATTCATTTTGTTTGTTACATCAGTTTTTTCTTTTCAGTAATCTACAGACGACTTTTTACTACCACAAAACGACCTTCACTTTTTCTTTTTCTTTTTTTTTTAACAACAAAATTAAATTTCATTAATAATAAATAACATTAAAACATTATGTGGAAAACTAGAAGGGGGGTTGATTAGTTTACCGATTAAAATCTTTTTAACTTGTTAAGTTAGCTTTGAAACTTTCTGTTTGATCAAAGATATATACACAAACACAATATATAACATGCAAGTAAATGAAAGAAACGATCAAACCACAACACGAGTATTTATCGTGGTTCGGCTACAAGGACTCTTTTTCCTTGCCCTACGTCCACGCCCCGAGTATCCAACTCGAGAGTTTCTTTCACTAGTCAACAAGCTCCTTTCACCGGCGGAGAAAACCTTACAAGTCGCTTATACTTTTACCGACACAAAGCTAGATGTCGAGTTCTTTACCAAGGGTACAACCACTCCCGTTAGTTCTTTTACAAGGGTACAACTACTCCCGATACACTTTGTATTTTGAGGACTAAAATACTAACCGATCACTACTGAAAATACACAATCAAATGAAGTGTAAACTACACAAGTCTACACAATGCTAAGCTAACAAGTCTTGCAACGTTGTGTTGAATACTTGTTACTTTTAGTAAGCTCGTGAATCTCTTTGCTACAAAAAGAAACTTCATATATGAAATGCTAAGAGGTTAGATGAAAGAATTAATGTGTGTGTAAAATATGATCTCAAGTGATAAGCCAAAATTCAACTTGTGGCTTGATATTTATAGCCAAACCTTCTGCAGGTCTGGCAGATCAGGCGGACCCCTCAGAAGGGTTCCGCCCGTGTAGCCACAGGGTACCGCCGGGCTTGCAGTTGGTTTTGCAATAAATCTTGCAAACCAAACAAAGTCACATCTCATTACTCTTGCAAACCAAACAATGTCACATCACATAATATCAAGTCAAACACTAAACTTGCAAGCAACATCTTAGTAAGTCAAACACATATCTTTCCATAAATGTATAATGAAAAAACTTGCCATAAATGTGATGTGACAATTCTATTTTTAGAAAATAATAAGTGTTGTGTTTTATGAAATGTAAAATGTAGCAAAAGTCTAGTTTATGCAAGTCTTTAAAACTAAGATTATGTTTTACTTAGAAACTAAAGTTTACATTTGTCATTAACAAAACTTAGCGAAGATCGTAAAATATAAATAACGTTTTTAGGCGATATTTGTATTAACAATCTCTCCCTTTTTGTTGATGACAAAACATAAACTTTGTTTTTAAGTAACTCACAAAATCTTGGTGTTTAAGACTTAAAAAAAATTCTATTAAACTTGTTTTACTTAAGTGATGAAAATCATATTAAGTTTTGAAGGTTTAATATATTTCTCCCCCTTTTTGTCGAAACAAAAAGCAGAGTAGCGAAGCGGAAAAATGCACTTGCTCCCCCTTGCTTGTTACTCCCCCTAAAAGGAGTGCCAAGGTGGGAAACATGGATTTTGATCCTACAAAAAAAATGGTTAGTTGGTGATATATATAATCAAGCTTGTAGTTACCACACACATTGCAACCACAATGACAACATAAAAATGATCAACCAACAATGCATGAAAGTAAGTAGAAAGAAATAGCATTTCAAGTAAAATTTTGACTTATAAAAGTCAAAGGACAAAAAATGGTAAATATTCTTCTACTTCTAAAAACTTAAAAAATAACCAAGAAAGAAAAATAAAAGCCTAGTTTCCTAAATTGGGGCAAACGGCCTCCAAATGGTTGTCTAGGATTTGTTTGGGTGGGAAAGAGCATCCAAACGTTCAATGACGTGTTGGAATGCAAACCGGGTTTCATCTTGAAATTTGTGAAGCAACGTTTTGATTGTTGCACCCATTTGCTCACAATTTGAGCAAACATGGGGATGAGTGGGTGGAAATGGGTTGGTTTTGGTTTCTTGGTTTGAGGGTTGGTTGGTTTTTGGTTCTTGGGTGGATGATGGGTTTGGTATTGAGTCAAGCAAGGTGGTTTGAAATTCCATTGCTTGATGGAGGTGGTTTTCAACCATGTTTTGTATATCCTCATATGAGGGAAAGAAAGACTCAAAGGTTTGAGCTTGAGAGTGTGGTGGAGTTGGGTGATCATGATTTTCAAAGTTTGGTTCTCCATAAAGAGGACCATGGATGTCATGGTAGATGGGGTGAAACAACAATGGTTTGGGTTGATGGTACACTTGTTGTGGTGGTTGAGTGTGGTTAAAAAGCTCATTTTGGTCAAGAATTGACCTTGGTGAAAAAGGTGGTGGTTGTGAAGGTCTTGGTGGGAGATCATTTAGATCTTGGACAAAAGGGTGTGGTGATGTGGGAGGAGACCCAAATAACTCCATAGGTTCAATTTTGGGTAATGGTGATGGTGATGAAGTTTTGGATGGTTGGGTTGGAGCACTTGGTGGACTTGGGTCAATGGGTGATTTAGTAGGTGGTGGAGTGATCTCATTAGGTTCATTTGGTGATGGTGATGGTGATGGTGATGCAAGGTTCAAAAAGTGTTCATTTTTGATAGGTGAGGTGAATTCATCCGAAGATGATGAGCTTAGGTTGATGGGTTGATTAGACCATAGTGGTTTAACACTTATCCGGGTGGTTTTCCGGATGGGTCGTGATGGTTGAGAGGTGATTGTTGACTTAGTCATGATGAGAAATAGTTTAGAAGTTCAGAAATTGTGATGAAGAAGGTGTGATTTGATAGTGTTTAGGATGGCTTAATTTATAGTGTTGAAGGATTGTGGAAAGGAGTGTTTGGATTTGATGTTAGTCCATACAAAAATGGAGGTTTCTAATGATTTGGAAAACTAATTGTGGGTTGTCAAATCATGGAAGTCAATCCAATGAAAATGGTGAAGTGAGAAGACAAGTTTTGCACTAAATGCTTAGTGGTTTTGGTGGATTTGTGGTAGTATAAATCTCAGGGATTTCAAGGATCCCTTAAAAGGGTTCCTTCCTTTATGTGTGAGGGGTCCTTGAGGTTGTTGATTCGTGTGAAAACCAATTATATAATATATATAGTATAGTATCGAAGTGATCCGCGTAAAATACGGATCACCCGAGTCGTTTCCCAACGAAGGCGAATGGAATCGAGAATATCGATTCGTGAAACCGTGAATTGAAAATTGAAAAAGTGAAATTAGAAATCAAAATATTCAAGTAATCACAAACACTTATGAAACATGCAAAGAGTACAAGCTAAAAATGCACCGAAGTAAAAATCGTAAAAACGGAAATGCAACCGCAAAATTTAAAACGTAACGTTTATTGAAAAATGATCCTACGAACTTGAAAATATTTTCTAAAAATCTTAAACTATTAAAAAGAATTTTATGAAAAAGAAAAATATTTTTTTGAGTTTTTATTTATTTTCTAGAATTTATTTTCTATTTTTGGAATTAAAAATGAATTAAAAATAAAGAAAAATAGAAAAATAAAGTGGAAAAATAAAAATTTAATTCTAAAAATTCTAAAATTTTATAAAAGAATTTCTAAAAATATTTTTTGTATTTTTCAAAGCTTTTTCTGATTTTTATGGATTTTTGGTAATTAAAAATGACTTAAAAATGATTTAAAAGGAAGAAATATTAAGAAAAATAGTAAAATAACTTGGAAAAATCTGGAAAAATTCCAGAAAATCAAAAATAAAATGGAAATGTTGCAGAAAAATTTTGGATTAAAAATAATAAGCAGAAGTGCTTATTCTAGCTTAATCAGCTTATGGCAAGTGCTTATTTATAAGCACTTGCCACAAAACTTTACCAAACTTAAAACAAAGAAGTAATAAGCTAAAATGAGCTCAATGATACTCAGTTATGATGACAATGGATACAGAAACCAATGAAATACAACAATAAGCAATTTGAGAAAAGCTAATGAATAAGCAGACTTGCAACAGATAAGTCCAGAAGCTATTTAGTCATACACAACATCTAAATATCTACTAATGAACTCAAAGAAACCAAAATAAAACAGGTACAGATTCTAAATATCACTAGCAAGACTATTGCAAAATTCAGTTAACACAATTCTACACTACCAACTTGCAGACAACTTTAGGCTAACCTAATAAGCTGTAAGAACCAAACTAGTGGAGGCAAAAGATCAACTATACTACTGAGATGCAAGGAAACTTAAATTCAATGTCTAAATCTTCCAAATGAAACTCTAACATTACCTAAAAACAGCATCAGTTAACAGCAAGTCCGAATGCTCAGTTGACTTTTCTATTGCTATTCAACTTTGACTATTTCCAAATTCAGCTGAGCTATACTACTCCTAAATGTATTAAAAAGCTACTAATACAAAAGATTTAGCTATACTAATCTAATATGCAACTACCACTGCTATTTTACTAACTGAATAACAATACTCTAACAGTTAAGCTATTTAAGATAACTATTTTGACTTTATGAAATGAGGCCTACTGTTTTTTCTATTAAAACACTATTACTACTCTAAATAAACCTAACTGAGACAACTAAACAGCATAAGAACAACAATCAAGCTTAGTAACTCACTAACCCAAACACCCCTGTAACCTTCTGATTAACACTACTAAGCTCAGTTATGATCCATCATTCTACCTGTAATCAATTAAACTTCCTCACATATCAATATGGGATAACAATTAAGCAATAAACATCTACATTAAACAGCTATAGTTGCTTAACACAGATCTAACAGATGACTGCTGATAGAAACAGTTTCAAAATAAGAGAATCAAAAGTGATAATCAAGTATACTATGGCTACCACTACTACAATCTAAACCATTAAAAAACAATGAGACAGTAAACAAGTTAAGCTAAACAGATCTATCAAAATGTAAGCAGAAAACAATGAATAAACTAACAACTATCACCAAACTAACATTACAATGAACAAACTCAATCAAATTAACTAAAATAACAACTAACTATACTAATACAACAGAAACCAACAAGATATGACAGATCAAATTGAACTATTAGAGTAATGCAAAAATAATATGTAATAAGAACAAGTACTCACAAGCTTATCCTCTCAGCTCAAAACAGAGAGGTTCCAAAGTAGCCTATCTCTAGGATAGGCTGGACCTTCCAGGTCTGTCCAAGCTTATCCAAAATACCTCAGCAACTCAGGATCATTGAGCAGTTGATGTTAATTGACAAACTTGGAAACTAAAAGTTTTAAAGAGAAACAGATTTCATACAGTTCTAAAAAGCTTTAACTACTTTTATAAAACTAATACAACTAATTTTAAAACCTTATTCATCAAAATGAAAACATATTTTTATATTTTTTTTTTATTAATTTTCTGAATTTTTATGGTTCTTTCTCTAAATGAAATAAGCTGAATAAAAAAAATGATTGTGATTAAGCTGAATTTAAAACTGAATTAAGCTAAATAATGAGAAGTAAAAAACTGTAAACTCAATGTAAATAACAATCAATTGACAGAAATTTAAGAACAAGCTGAGAATTTCATTAAAACTAAATGAGAATTGATACAAGAGTCTAATCTAAATACATGAAATCAAACCGGCAGAGCTTCGCTAATCGAAAACTCCACACCTATTACTCTAGCCTAATACCTCTATTTATAATACAAGTGAGAAGAGATAGCCACGGATTGCCAGCTTGGCAATCCGTGTGAGTTGTGTTTGTTGATAGCCTCTGAGCACCCTTGGATCCTTTCCCAATCATTGCCATCAAATATCCACCCTTAGATTACAATTCATGACGCGTTTCATCCACTCAAATACTGCCACGTTACCCAAACGTGTGTTTCTTCGCTCATCTGACACTCTGACATCACACTGATCTTCTAGAACCAAGTTGATTGTACTATTTTGCCCTTAATTGTGGTAATTAAGGGTGGAATAGTAACTAGGGTTCTTGGGGTAGTTTTCTAGGTTGAGTGGAATGAAAAAGGGGGCGGGTAAAATAAATGAGTTAATTATATATTGAAAAGTTTGACCGAGGTTTTGGGTATTTGACCAAAGTGGAGATGGGTCGGGTTATGGTGATAGGTTTGGGTAAAGGTTTTTATGTTTGGGCTTTGGTATTGTGGTGTTGGATTTGGATTATTGGACCAGGTTTATGATTTGATTTCAGATTTGGTAATAAAATTACAAGGACTAATTTTGTATTTAACTAAAATCCAAGGGCTGATCATGTAATAATTCCATAATAGGATCCAAGGGCTTAACTTGACAAAGTATGATTCTTCAAGGATTATTTTTGACAATTCAAGCTCAAATATGAAAAATGCTTTCCCGGCTCCGGCTTTTTACGCTCTTTCCATTCCCGTGCTCGTGATTGTCGATTTTCCATGATTTTTCTCTTTTTCTTAAATATCCGTACCTGCATAATCACAAATGCAAAAACACAACATGTTTGGCATAATTTGGTTAGTTTTTTTATCATTTGAGTCTGGTTTTGGTCTTATAAAAGGTGTGTAAATTAATACACACCAGTTGTTATGGCAAATTTTGAATTTTGGCGGGAAACGGTTTTGGTTAAGTGTATGGAAGAAGGAGTACCCTATTATGCTAAACACATTGCAAGAAATGGGTTTCTACCTAAAAGGATTGGATTTTGGTGTTTGGATATTGAATTGGGGAAAATATAAACAAAAATTCTGCAGGCTGTTGGCGGCACCCTCAGAATACACAGGCGGAACCCATTTGAGGGTGCCACCTGGTCCGTTGGGCCATTTCTGGAATTCCCAGAAATTGCACTGGCGGAACCCAATTTTGGGTACCGCCGGATCCGCCAGAGCTTCAGAAATGGGCAGTCCGCGTTTTTGACCCGCGAGACGATTTTCAAAATTTTCGAAAACTCCTAAAATAAAAAAGATAAGGCATTTCTGGTTGGGCAATGCAAAAAATAGACACGTAAACACACATTTCATAGGACTTTGACCTTGAGGTCGAGAATTTCACTATACTTAGTGAAAATATCATAAACTTGAAAATTTGACAACTTGCCTAGAGTTGTCTACCTGCATCAAAGTTAGATACTACATGTTCCAAATTGTATCAAACATTGTACTAACACACAAATACATCACAAATATTGTTTAAACGACCAAATTTGTTCAAATATCACCTAATGCCAAACACTCCTACACACCCGCTCTCATTGACGGTCAATCTTGTTCTTGAGCTTTCCAAGGAACCTTCTAAGATTCTTAAACATCCCCTTTGTTTGCTTGAACTCCTCCGACTCGTTTGGAATATCCGGAAGTTGGGATAGGTATTCGAGAGGTGGGAGCCTAGAGTTTGGCAAATTGTCATCTTCACTCATTGAGGAAGACGAAGATGAGGTAGGAGGATGTGGACGTTTTCCTTGGGCTTTGTACACTCTCTTATCACTTAGTGGGACAAAGGTGTGTGGAATGAGAGAGTAGTTAAGGCGAAGACCGTTTGGAGTTGGTGGAATAGGTGAGATGAACCTAAAGAGACGGGTCAAGAGCATTCCATAAGGTATAGCCGTTGTGCCATGCACGGGAATGTCGGCCATTCTCTTGGCCATGTAGTAGGCAAGGTTGAAAGGTTGCCTAACGGACAAGGGGTAGAGCATGTAGCAAAGGCAAAGGTTGATATGATGTCGGTTTCCTATTGTGCTAATCACATTGGCTCTAAGGACTTCCTCCCATTTCTTGAATTGGGGCTTAAGTTCATTCATCTCCATTCCATATGGGTCCTTTTCGACCTCATTTCCCGAACGGGTTCTCCTAGTGTTGGTGGTCCTAACAAAGAGGTGGTCACGGAGTATATATTTTGAGACAAGGGGTGTGTCATAAGGATGGATACGGTCTTGGAGGTTGTCAAGAGTTGAGAGGGAGTGCAAGTCGGAATAGAGGCAAGTACCATGGTTTGGGACACCTAGGATTTGAGCAAACTCCTCAAGAGATAAGGAGTATTGATGACCACTAACCCTAAAGTTGATAGACATATGACCATAATCATCCGTGGAGAGGACGGAGGATGCATAGAACTCTAGAATGAACCTAGGACAAATAGGCTCGTCGATACTCAAAAGACACTCAAAGTTGATTGTGGCAAATTCGGCATAAAGGTTTGTGCCTTCTAGGAAAGACGGGTCAATGGTTCTACCCTCATGGACATAGTGTTTTTCTAGGGCTTTGAAAACGTTTACTTGGTTTGGGATAAGGCCTTTGGTTTTGTGGTGTTTTGGTAGGTACTTAATGGTGTCCTTGTGGTCATAGTGGGTTAGAGGAGGCATGATGATTCCTAGAACAACAAAATTTCACATTTTAGTTTACGTAAACCACTATTATAATGTGGATGTTCTAGTGTGTGCCTATATGAAAACAATGTGGAGGTGCGGTTATCTTGACTCATTTTGATGCTTCAAAATCGTTTTATGCAAGTTTTGTTATAAAACAAAAGATAACCCAAACGCTCCTAGTTCAATGTAGCTTCGTTTGAATGTACCCGAAAATACATATTGGTTATGTATTCCCTTTAGCATTCAAGAGACATTATGCAAGTGATGTTTTAAACATAACGTTTTGATTTTGTATTCTCAATGTGAGACGAAAAAAATATTTGTCCTACTTGTGAGAAATTTTTGGAAGGATTTGACATGGGGTGTTTTAGCAAACATGTTTATACTAATTAAGGATGCAATTCCTAATTATGGGAAACATGATTATTTTTATTAAACACCTAATCTTATGCATGTGTTTTTCAAGTTAATGCATAACCCCAAGTTTTTGTTTTTGTGCAAGAAATAGAATTCCTAGACTCAGATCAGGATTGTAATCATGTTTAGAATACTTACAATGATGATTGATTTGCAATGTAAATGAATGGAGGACCAAGAATTCGTAGGTATGGATGGATGGTAAAGTGAATAGTAGCAGTTTAGAAGTGGTGGTATGAGATAATGGGTGTTTGGTTTAATATAAACAAATATTTTGATTCTGCAGGTCGGCGGATACGGCGGACCCCTGGAATGGGTTCCGCCCGTTATGTCTGAGGGTTCCGCCGACCCTGCTGAGAAAAATAGTTATGGATTTGTTTTGATTTTTGTGATTTTTGTCTAATGTCCAGAACTATAATGTAGGTTCCATGAGTCCTAAGCCTAGCCTAAGAAGGTTAAAAGGTTCACGTTTAAGGGGTTTTGTGAGAATGTCGGCTATGTTGTCTTCGGAAGAAACTTTCTCAATTGAGATATTTCCTTTTTGAACGTTGTCACGAAGGAAATGATGACGGATTTCAATATGTTTGGTACGAGCATGTTGAACCGGGTTTTTGCTAAGATCAATGGCACCTTTGTTGTCACAAAGAATTGTGATGTCGTTGAGTTGAATTCCGTAGTCGACAAGAGCTTGCTTCATCCAAAGAGCTTGTTGACATGCCTTTCCGGCCGAAACGTATTCGACTTCCGTTGTTGAGATAGCAAGAGCCGTTTGCTTCTTAGAGAACCATGAGGTGAGACAATGTCCAACAAAAGTACAAATACCACTTGTACTTTTTCTATCGACATAGTCACCGGCATGATCCGAGTCGGCATACACTATGGTGTCTATTCCCTTTCCTTTGGGATACCATAAACCTAAATGTGTAGTGCCCTTAATATACCTAAAAATCCTTTTAACGGCTTCGAGATGGGTAGTTTTAGGATCTTCTTGAAAACGAGCACATAGACAAACACTAAATATAATATCGGGTCTACTAGCCGTTAGGTAAAGTAGACTACCAATCATACCTCTATATTTAGTGCTATCTACGGATTCACTTTCCTTATCCTTGGTGAGTTTAGTTTCTGTGGACATGGGAGTTTTGATAGGTTTCGAATCTTCTAATCCAAATTTCTTAAGCAAGTCCTTAATATATTTAGATTGGTTAAAGAAGATACCATCTTCTAGTTGTTTAATTTGGAGTCCTAGGAAAAAGTTGAGTTCTCCCAACATACTCATTTCAAACTCGTCATGCATGATTTTTGAGAAATCCACACACAATTCTTGACAAGTTGATCCGAATATAATGTCATCAACATAGATTTGGACTATGATAATATGTGAGTCTTTCTTCTTAGTGAAGAGAGTATTATCAACTAAGCCCATGGTATACTTATGGTCAACTAGGAAGGTTTTAAGTCGATCATACCATGCTTTTGGAGCTTGCTTAAGTCCGTAAAGAGCCTTTTTAAGTTTGTAAACATGATTTGGTTTTTCAAAATTGATGAAGCCCGGTGGTTGAGCAACATACACTTCTTCATTAATGACTCCATTTAGAAATGCACTTTTGACGTCCATTTGAAAGAGTTTGAAATTATGTGCACATGCATATGCAAGTAAGATTCTAATTGACTCAAGCCTAGCAACCGGAACAAAAGTTTCATCGTAGTCAATGCCTTCTTGTTGGTTATATCCTTGTGCAACTAGCCTAGCTTTGTTTCTAGACACAATTCCATTTTCATCCATTTTATTACGAAATACCATTTTGTTCCAATTATCGTTTGACTCTTTGGTTGAGGAACTAATGCCCATACATCATTCCTAACAAATTGGTTTAACTCTTCTTGCATTGCAATTACCCAAGACTCATCTTTAATGGCTTCATTAATATTTTTAGGTTCAATGGTTGACACGAAACAAAAGTAGTTGCTTTCATTTTGAACTTTTGACCTTAGTGTTCTTACGTTAATGTTACCAATGACACCATCTAATGGATGACTTTTAGATTCTTTGACATTGACAAGTTCTTTGTTTAATAGTTCATCTTCCTTGTCATCACTTAAAATTTCTTGATTTTCTATTGCTTGGCTTTCAACTAAGTCATCATCTACCAAAGGTGATGTCTTAGAGGGAGGTGGACTCTCGTCAAATGTTACGTTCAACGATTCCTCAACTCTTAAGGTTTCTTTGTTCAAAACAATGTATGCTTTACTATTTTGTGAATAACCAAGAAATACACCTTTATAAGACTTTGGGTCAAATTTGGTGAGATAATCCTTGGTGTTAAGAATGAAACATTTACTCCCAAACACTCTAAAGTATCCTAATGTAGGCTTTTTACCTTTATATAGTTCATAAGGAGTTTTATTCAAAAATGGTCTAATTAAGACTCGATTTAAAATGTACGTTGATGTGTCGACGGCATTACACCAAAAATTTTGTGGAATGTTTTGTTCATTAAGCATTGTTCTACTCATCTCTTGCAATGTCCGGTTTTTACGTTCTACTACACCATTAGATTGAGGAGTACGTGGAGCCGAAAAGTTATGAGTTATTCCATTATTATCACAAAAGTTTCCAAATTGAAATTCATTATCAAATTCACGACCGTGATCCGTTCTAATAGACACAATATTATACCCTACTTGATTTTGAATTTTTTTACTTAGAATTTCAAATTTATCAAAAGCTTCATTTTTACTTTTCAAAAATTTTGTCCAAGTATATCTTGAGTAATCATCAACTATGACCAAAGTGTAGAAGTTACCTCCATAACTTTGTATAGCGGATGGACCAAATAAATCCATATGCAAAAGTTCTAGACACCTAGATGTAGAAACCAAGTTTTTAGCCTTATGGCTATTATGGACTTGTTTACCGACTTTGCAAGCATCACAAAAGTGTTGGTCATATTTCAACTTAGGTAGGTTTCAAACTAAGTCTTTGGAGGAGAGGTTTTGGATTAGTCTCATGTTAGCGTGTCCTAAACGTCTATGCCATAAAATTGAAGATTCATCTAATGAGGTAAGACAAAGTTTGTCTCTAGATGTTGGATCCATCTTCATGACATATACGTTGTTCTTAAGGACACCTTTGGCTATGGTTATACCATCTTTAAGTATTTTACTTCCGTTTTCACTAAAAAGAACATTATACTTATTACGACAAAGTTGACTAATACTAAGGAGATTAAAACCTAAGTTATCAACATGAGCTACATCATCTATAAAAAGGGAGTCATGAGAGATTGTACCTTTTTCGATGATTTTGCTTTTAGCATTACTACCAAACGTAACATTACCTCCGTCACATTTGTGATAAGAAGTGAAGAGGCTTTTGTTACCCGTCATGTGCCTTGAACAACCGCTATCTTTAATCCATTCATCCGGTTCCAAACAAACTTTGAGGCACACCTATTTTATGAAAAACACTCAAACATTTGGTCCCCAATTTCTCATGGGTCCATTTTGGTTAAGCATACCATTAATTTGTTCCAAGTATGAAAATAGAGCATAAGGGTTCCATGGCATGTGGTTTGGAGTTTGGTAATGTCTAGGAGTGTTTTGGTTCCAAACATGTTGGTAGTTTGGTCGAGCGTTGAAATTGCTCTTTGGAAAGCGGCGTTTGGGAATTGGAGTCTTAGGTCTTGGTTGAGTAGTTTTAGCTCTAAATTCATTTTTACTAAATCCTACTCCAGTTTTAAACACAGGTTTTGTTCCATTTTTGTATGTAACTTTAACAAATTTTGAACGATCCAAAGTGGATGGAGTTAATGCTGCAGCAGACCTGGCGGAACCTTCGGGACCAACGAGCGGAACCCTAAATTGGGTTCCGCCTGATCCGCAGGCTGCTGTAGCAATTTTATTTGTTTCTTGTGCAATCTTTTCTTGTTTCATTTGACCCTTTGAAGTTTCTATTTTCGTAAATCCTAGTCCTGTTTTATCAAAGGGCGACTTTTGAAGTTTCATAATTTCATCCGCACAAGAAATGCTCTTATCGAACTTCTTAAACTTTGTGGTTTGTTTTATTAGATCATTTTGAGTAATTTTGAGTTTCTCAACTTCTAGTTTAAGCTCTTCACATGATTTGCAAGGTGTGTCAATACCTTTACTCTTTTCTAATCTCTTGGCTTTTTCTTTTAACTCATAAACTTCATTTTCTAAAAACTCCTTTTTAGTTTTCAAAAATTTATTTTTGTTTATGATTTTTAAGCTCAATTCACAAAGTTTGTTATATTCTTTTTGCAAAGTGTCATCATCAATAGAGGAGTAAGATGAGTCGGATAATACCTCATTTGAGTTGTGAGCCATGAGAGCAATATCGTCATTCTTTGGCTCATCGTCATCTCCTTCATAGTCACTCCAAGCACCACCCACAAAAGCTTGTTGAGGTTTGCTCTTGGGTGGTTTTGGACATTCTCCTACAAGATGACTTGTGTCTCTACACCTATAGCATTTTCTTTCAACCTTTCCTTTCCTATCATCACGATCTTTTCGGAAAGTTTTCTTGCCATCTTTAGGTTGCCTTACAAACTTTCCTCTTCAACGAAAGAACTTCTTGAAGTCTCTAACGGCCATAGCATATTCCTCATCATCACTATCCGAAGTAGATTCTTCATCATCACTTGATTGGACTCTAGCTTTCAAGGCAATGGACTTAACTTTTTCCTTCTTGCCTCTAACTAGTTCCGAATCTTTTTCCATTACCATTTCGTGAACTTTGAGGTTTCCAATTAGCTCATCAAGTGACATGCTTGAAAGATCTTTGGATTCTTCAATTGCCGTCACTTTTGCTCTCCACTTCGGATGGAGTGCTCTAAGAAATTTCCTGACAAAGTTCTTACTACAAAAAGATTCGTCAAGTGCTTTAAGTGAAGTAATAATAATATTAAATCTAGCAAAAGCATTATCAATAATCTCATCTTCGGAGATAACAAATTGTTCATATTGTTGAACAAGAAGATCAATTTTGTTATCTTTAACTTGTGAGTTTCCTTGATGAGTGACAATTAAAGATTGCCAAATATCTTTGGCGGTTTTACACAAAAAGACTCTTTCATATTCTTTCTTAGGCAAAGCATTGTAAAGCATCATTTTAGCTTCATTATTTTTACCTATTAATTTCTTTTGATCATCATCTTTAATGTTAGTAACAACGTTATCACCATCAATGATTATATACCACAAATCTATATCTTTAGATTTCACGTAAGTTTCAAAACGGTTTTTCCAATATATAAAACCATTTGCTTCAAAGAGTGGTGGTCTTTGCATAGATTGCCCTTCTTTGTAATTTTCAAAATCCATGGATCGTTTAAGTTTTAAAACACAATATATTTTAAAAGCTTGAGTAATGTAGCTCTTGATGCCAATTGTGGAAAACTAGAAGGGGGGGTTGAATAGTTTACCGATTAAAATCTTTTTAACTTGTTAAGTTAGCTTTGAAACTTTCTGCTTGATCAAAGATATATACACAAACACAATATATAACATGCAAGTAAATGAAAGAAACGATCAAACCACAACACGAGTATTTATCGTGGTTCGGCTACAAGGACTCTTTTTCCTTGCCCTACGTCCACGCCCCGAGTATCCAAATCGAGAGTTTCTTTCACTAGTCAACAAGCTCCTTTCACCGGCGGAGAAAACCTTACACGTCGCTTATACTTTTACCGACACAAAGCTAGATGTCGAGTTCTTTACCAAGGGTACAACCACTCCCGTTAGTTCTTTTACAAGGGTACAACTACTCCCGATACACTTTGTATTTTGAGGACTAAAATACTAACCGATCACTACTGAAAATACACAATCAAATGAAGTGTAAACTACACAAGTCTACACAATGCTAAGCTAACAAGTCTTGCAACGTTGTGTTGAATACTTGTTACTTTTAGTAAGCTCGTAAATTTCTTTGCTACAAAAAGAAACTTCATATATGAAATGTTAAGAGGTTAGATGAAAGAATGAATGTGTGTGTAAAATATGATCTCAAGTGATAAGCCAAAATTCAACTTGTGGCTTGATATTTATAGCCAAACCTTCTGCAGGTCTGGCTGATCAGGCGGACCCCTCAGAAGGGTTCCGCCCGTGTACCCCCAGGGTACCGCCGGGCTTGCAGTTGGTTTTGCAATAAATCTTGCAAACCAAACAAAGTCACATCTCATTACTCTTGCAAACCAAACAATGTCATATCACATAATATCAAGTCAAACACTAAACTTGCAAGCAACATCTTAGTAAGTCAAACACATATCTTTCCATAAATGTATAATGACAAAACTTGCCATAAATGTGATGTGACAATTCTATTTTTAGAAAAAAAAAGTGTTGTGTTTTATGAAATGTAAAATG
Source organism: Artemisia argyi (assembly GCA_030686995.1). Lineage (NCBI taxonomy): Eukaryota > Viridiplantae > Streptophyta > Magnoliopsida > Asterales > Asteraceae > Artemisia > Artemisia argyi. The sequence continues at coordinate 184,716,615 of CM060682.1, forward strand.
TAGTAAAAGTCTAGTTTATGCAAGTCTTTAAAACTAAGATTATGTTTTACTTAGAAACTAAAGTTTACATTTGTCATTAACAAAACTTAGCGAAGATCGTAAAATATAAATAACGTTTTTAGGCGATATTTGTATTAACACATTACAATAATAAAATGACTAAACTAGTGTTGATTTGCAAGATTTTAAATGTCTTCCATCAAATCGGCTTTTAGAGCAACCACAATGGTGAAGCTTTATATAGGTCTATAATCATTAATTTATAAAACTTTTGGTGTTATAAACCTATGTTCACTATGAATAAACCTTTTAAAAACTCTTGAAATGATTGATAATAACAAATGCATTAAATTATGAATAAGTTCAAGAACTTGAACCTCTGCATGCCACATGTACATAAAACAAATGATCACTATGGTCAAAATGAAAGATAAAGCTTTACATAAAGTTTAGACCTTTTGATGAAACTACCATAGTGAATGCCCTTAGACTTTGATGAGCTGTTCTGTTGATTATCACCCGAGTAAGCTCCATCGATTCTTCATGCGTTCTTAAATTATATAGATTAAATGTGTATAAAGAGAGAATGTGTTTGAATGTAAACAAAGAATTGTAGTTTGAATTTTTGAATAAAATGATGAAATAAGTCGGTTATTTATAGTGTTAAAGTGTTTAAATATTAAAAGTTTTTTTTTTTTCTTTTTTTACATCAAACAGTCAAATGGTACAAGGTTTTTGTTGTTTTGTGTTTGTTTATCATGATCGAGCAGCCAATCAGAGAAAAAAAAAAACCTCGGTTGTCCGAACCCGACCGAGTCTCCACATCAAACACGACCGACGACTGAGTCGGTCGACCAAGACGAGGCCCGAGCTTGTGTGCCCAACCTTATAACTATAAGATCCAACTAAATGTTTTTTAGTTTCAAATTCTACCACATTAGATTGTGTAAAATTTTGGTTTGCTTAAATGACATCTGTCTTTAGTTACATTGACACCTTGAGCGGCGACATTCAACTCCGAGTTCAATTAACCTTAATTTAGTTCAATTAAACCTAATTTTGTGATCTTCCTAGTTTGTCAACGCGAGTTCTATGATATGTTGGTGTCGTCTCCAAACATGTACGTTATTTTAAAGATAACTACTTAAGGGTCCGTTTGGTTTGTAGAAGGGTTTAGGATTTTGATTTGGATTTTGATTTAAATTTGGATTTAGATTTAGATTTGGTATTAAATGAAAAGAGAGAAAATAAATTATTGATAAATTTATTTTATTTATTTTTTTTATAATAAAAAAGTAAAAAAATAAAAGAAGGAGTAAAATAGTTTGTGGCTAAGAAAAGGATCATATAATTTATTTTTTTATTATTGGTTCATTTGTGAAAACCTGCCAAAAAGTCACCAAAATATAGTGGATTGTAAAATTGGATTCAGGAGTTGAGATCCCTAGGGACTAAACCTTTTATATAGAATCATTGAACACATATCAACCATCCATTCCGATATAACAAATGCTAAAATCAACTCAGATAATTACACTTAAGGGAAAAAAAGACAACTAAAAAAAAAAAAAAAATCATCCTTCATTTTTTCCCCCAAAAATATTACGGCAAAACACACACAAAAAAAACACTCTCAAATTCCAATCATAATTCCGATTAACCATCAATCAGTCGGCGATCCTCCATATAACCGTCAATCCATCGTTGCTCCGCCATCAATTCGCTACCGTCATCCGCCGTCATTATCCGCTGTCGATCTGACATCCGCCATCGATCTGAAGTCCGTCCATCGATCCGCTGTACGTTGTTGATCAAAAAATGGTTAAAATTAGTTAATTGAACAAACTTGAAAGAAATAGAGGTTATTTAAGATGATGAACCAGAAATTACAGATCTAGAAGATGATGTGCAAGAAATTGTAGGTAAAATCACGTGTGATTTTTTTTCCCCGAAAAGTGTATATCACTTGCAATTTACTCTCTGTTCAAGTTATGCATGTTGAAAATCGTGTGACGGATTCTGAAATCTAGGATGAAGTTGTTGATGATCCAGATGCACACCAAGTGTTTGATGAAATGCGTCAGCGATAACCTCATGTGATTCGGAAGCAAAATCACATATAATTCTGTAATAGGTAATTCATATGAGAGGTAACTCATCTTATATACTTGATGTAGTTGTTGTTTTGAGTACGAACTCTAAAAATGTTTGTCATTGGTCATTACCAAATCACATTGTAGAAGGTAAAACAAAAGAAAATGGGAAAACAAATTGCTATAGTTGTTTAAAAACCAATAAATTATCACTTATCATTATCATCTTGACAATCATTTCGATACAAAAACATATAATGTTCTTTACAGTTTCAGAGTTGGCATCAAAAAGATGAGTTGTAGCAGCCTTCTCATGGTAAGAGGCTCGATCTTCCTTTTTGGGTATTTAACCCACCGGATGAATCTACCGAGTACATGCCAAATCAAGCAAAACATTTCGATACAATGGGAGTGAGAGGAATGATGTTTCTAGTGACCAAGGGAAACAAGTGATTCATAAACGAATCACATGTGATCCAGATCTAAAACTTGCCCAGGCAACAACAATCAGATTATGACATTTAGCAAAATTAAAGAATATACATGTTAAAACATTCAGCAAAAAAAGAGCAGTTAAAAAGATCATTACAACTTGTACATTATTCGATAAACCAACTACGACCATAAACAAACTACAACCATTAGTTATCAAAAGACTACCATCCGTTATAAGCAAGACTGCCATTAACACGTTCTTACCATTACGACCATCAAAACTATACCAAAATCAAAAGACTACAAAATCAGATATCAACACCATGAGTACTAAGACCAAAAACGACTACCAAATCGAGAAAATACTCATGTTCATGACTTTCACAAGGCCTGATGTGGAAATTGAGAAATATGTTATGATAAAAAGGGCATTGACATAATGTAGAAAGGGATTGTATATATTTGAGCAGGATTTGCTAAAAGCTTCGATTCAAAAGCTCTTTTTATTGTACCTTTTTATTTTTAAAGTTGAGTTAGCTGCGAGAAAAAGGTTATTAACAAAAAGAACATTTTCCTTGTTTTTTTACTCAATAGATTAGTGATAATTGATTATTACGTAATTACTTTACAGATGTTCAAGTAGTTTTTTTTTTTTTTTTTTTTTTTTTTTTAAAGGCAACAAGATGTTCAAGTAATTAGTTTTTAAGTTTAGTTCTAAAACTTTTATGATCATATTGTAATATACTTTCTTATATGGTTTGCTTGTAATTCTAGATTACTATCTAATGTCTATGCAACCAAATGACCATTTAAGATTTACCAACATTTTATGCATCAAGCCATCTTTCAAGCTTGTAAATGATCCATTAGATAGATGAAGACTTTGATAGTGGAATGTAAGAAGTTGCATTCTGCAATTTTAAGTGTTACGAAACACGTATACGACAATTCTGAATAAGAATTTACAGTCTTAAATTTCAACTAAAAGCATAGGGTGTTTGGGATTAGTTGACGCAACAACTTATGTCTGAAGAAGATTTCCTACCCTGTTCTAAGAAAAGCTAATTTGAAGCCTTAAAAACTAGCATTAACTTTGTCTTGCATCCAGACACTTTAAAGCGTCTGTCAGCTTTATCAAACCGCAATAAGCTGATAAGTAGTTTTCAAATACAATACCAAACACCCTTTAAACCAATACTTTTAGTACAAATATATGTACCAACTACCGAGCACAAACTATTCTTGTCATGACAAAAGATTTTTGAAGCTATATCTTATTACTACAATACTACCACATCGACCAGATTCCAGGTTAAATGGGAAAAAGCTAACGTGACATCACTTTTTGCTATTACACCATCCGATAACTCATACTGCACCTTGTGCTCTTATAGAACCCTCAAGGATTACAAAAAAGGTACATAATGTCAAGTGGAACAACAGCTAAATACCCTAAACCAATAACAATTGCAAATGAGACACAAAGCAACCTCCTGCATGGCCTAAACCAATAACAGTTTGCATCAAAGAAACCTGGAAGGTTCATATTAACTGATACAAAAGAATACGCCTTTTCTGAAATTATTGATAGAGGCACTAACGATGGCCTCTTGTGTTTGTTGTACTCCATTAGAACAGCTAATAGCAACTCATTGGCCTACTAGGAATCCCATCCAGACATTTTAAAACCCCATCTGTGAAAGATAAAAATAAAAAGAGTATATTAGAAACCAAGAGACTGATTGATCAAGTTGAGATGAATCATTGTTACTTAAAATAATGCTACGTTTTACACAACATGGACATGTTACATTTATTGGGTCTTAGTTTTAGCCTTATTATACAATTGAACTCAAACATGAACAGACTACATGTATGTGAAAGTAGAATGTAGTAAATACTTAAATACCTATGTAAAATAGTATAAAGCAAATGGGTCACCAACGATCATCCCTTTCGCGTACAACGCAAACTTGTTCACAAATTCATCGTATATTCCTTCCTGGACGAGTATCCTCGAGCTACACACGCAATTGAACCTACCCTGAAAATGATAGATATCTGTTAAATAAACTATGGCTTTATCAACCCATAAAAATAAAAAAGTTTTATCCAAACATGGTGTGACTGTTTACCAAACAGGCCCATTTTACCACCACTACAGACTTATATACCTCGTTAGTGAAACCGCCCCTAAGAGCTATATTAACGGTTGAATCAACATCCACATCATCAAAGACTATCAGAAGGGCTTTGCCTCCAAGCTCGAGAGACACCGCTTTCAAATTACTGGTGGCCGCTGCTTGCATTACAACTCGTCCTACTTCAGGTGACCCCGTGAAACTCACACAATCTGTATCCATATGAGAACTAATCGCGGCTCCTGTTGTCTCTCCAAATCCCGTTACAACATTAATCACCCCATCAGGAATACCCTCCTGATTAATAGCCATAATAAATCAGCTCTACACGATAATTAACACATGAAAAAAATTAGAAATATAGTTTATTATCCAGCATGTACCAGCTTAGCTAAATGGGCCAAATAAAGGGCGGAAAGTGGTGATTGCTCAGCGGACTTGACCAACATGGTGCACCCTGCAGCCAATGCCAGGCTGGAAGTTCATGTAACGTGTACCCTTGTAACTAATCAGACAGTCAGTTTTGCTGCAATGGAATATAAGTGAGCTGTTAATTGAAATGAGATAAGTTAACTTGAAAATGCAATACAAAAGACCCCTTCAAATAAAGAATATATATATGTACAAAAAGTCAAAATGGAGAGAGATGGACATATACCTTTAGCCTATGACGACTTCTGGGATATAGGAGATGCGGGGCCAATAGGAACCTCTTCTACTTGTCTTTTCTTTCAATTCATCTGGGCATCCAGTGATACCGAAACTCAAAAGTGAAGGCAACAACTCTTCTGGTAGATCTTCAATCTTTGGGCAACCACCAATTTCAAGATGTTGGAGGGAGGTGAGGTGTTGGAGTCCCATTGAAACTGATTCCAATTTCTTAAAAGACCATAAGAAAAGTTGAGTAAGAGATGAAGGAAGCATATGAGACAATTGACTTCCACTAGTCACATCTTCTTCTTCTGATGATACACCATAAAGGGTTAGGTGAACAAGAGAAGGTGGGAAGTTTTGTGGGCCAAACTTTGATATGGGCTTCTTCAAACCCCCTATTGATAAGGAACCCAACTTAGGAGGCCAAAGCCCAAATGAATCAACATCCATACTTTTACAATGTCTTAAAGTCAGACGTTTTAACGAGGTGAGATTCGGCAAGTCGGCAGCAGGAAATGACTCTATACTCGAACAATCTTCTATTCTTAATTCGGTGAGGTGAATGAAACAAGTCAATTCATTGATTGATTCCACATTTTTCCAACTAATTATCCATGCAACCTCAAGCATCAGTGGCATGCTTGTGTTGAGAAACACCTCCTTTCCCAAAAGTTGTTCACATCTTTCAATTGTGAGTGACTTGAGCTTGTGCCCTCCTGTTGGGAAGGAGACAGATGCAATCGAATCACACCAGATGATACTCAATTCTTGAATGTTGTTTGGCAAATTGCAACGCTCGAGATTCTCACAATACCATAATTCCAAAATCCTGAGAGATGTTAGTTGGTTGCATCCATCCTCCTCCTCTTTCTCTCCTAAACTCACCAATTTTGAACATTCCCATACTTCCAACTTCCTTAAATTCACAAGAACCTTACTTGCCTCTGCTTCTGATTCCCACAAGAATCTTATTTCATTACACTCTCTGATACTTAATTCTTCAACTGTGTAGAATACTAATTAAGTTGGAAACATGTTCAAGTGGTATTGAGTGATGCGTAGAAATGGAAGAAGAGAGGAGAGGAGAGAAAGAGTGGAACCTTGAAAGAAAAAGGAAAAGATTAGATTGAAAATGTATGAAAGGTCCAACCCTCTCCACATGTGGAGAGGGGTATTTATAGTTACAACATAACGCCCACTCCCGGGCTGTGGATCAGACATACAGTGGGTGAAGACCCGTTCCTTCTTCCACGGTGTTACTTAAACTAAACTATCTAACTAATAAATAAACTAACTACGAGCTAACTTAATGCTATTACAATCATTAGGTGACCGAGACTTTTACAGGAATATTTGTATTCCTAACAATCTCCCCCTAAGCGAGGTCACCTTTGAAGTTAAGATCATTGGTCTTTAAGCATTCCTTAGTCTTTGTAGCTCGTAGGATCTGATTCTTCACTTTTCAACACACTTCGTACTTCAAGCAAACGAACTTGTGATTAGAGTTCCTTTGTGATGTGTGATCTTTGAGCTTCTTTGAGATCATCAGCCAAAGTAAATCTCCAAGCTCATCCATAGTAGCATCGCCTTCATGTGATGTAGTGACTAAGGACCATCATGCTCACACCCTTCTGTATCTGTAGACGTTGCATTGGAGTTTGTGGATTATGAGACCTTTTCATCAGAGTTGCGGAAACGTTGTTAGTAGTCTCTCAACATTTGTTGTAGCAAGTCTCTCATCTTCATTGATAGTGTGGAGGATGTGTGAGCATGAGGTATGGATTGACCCGATTCACCTGGAAACTGGAGCCATCAACGCCATCTTTATATGTGTCCCTGAAATAAAACAGTTAGCAATAAAGATAGAGAACGAATATGGCTTTGTCATTCGTTCTGCGAGGACAGACTACCCTCCGGTTTTGTGAAAACCGACCTGTGAACAGGTAGAGTCTCTTTTAAAGAAGACTCTCCTTGACAGGAATTTCCAGCTTGTAGTAATGAATTTTCCAAAGAATCCACTTAGGAATCTTCATACTAAGCATGTTCTCATACCGGAACGTCTCAAAGCAGACAGCACGATAGAGTGAATCGGTGAATAGATATTCACGGATTGATGAGAAATTGATTTATAGAAATCACTCGCGTGTCATATGATAAACATTTTTGAGACACGACGAGAGTTTTATACTTTGAATCATATTTCCATCAAAAATACTTTTGTTTGAAAGATATTACACAATCAATGTGCTCGAAAGATAGGTTGGTGAGCACATTGAGAGGTTTTGGCAAAAGTATCCGTCAATCCATATCCTGGAACAAGTTTGATTCAAATTTGAATCGCACCATTGTTGCTTTCCAGTTGTCACTTGATCATTGATCCAAGATGGATCTCACATGTCACCTACCAAGAGCTTGAGTGATGTTCGCTCTAGAAGGATTTCCATCGTCATTGTGAATATTTACATATCACTCGGATGTTCTGGCAATACCACAAGGATAATGCGTAGGACTCTAAATATTTTACCTTATTTTCCACATTGTGTGAAACAATAAGCATATTTGGAATGTGTCCTATTGAGATTTATGGATGATCTCATGGCTCTAGACTCAATAGTGCGTTTTGATCCGCTCCTGGAGACTGGGGAGGCGTCTCCTGTTTTAGGTATCAACATAGCTCGCAATGAGCGGTCGATACATTGCACAGGGTTCCCCGTGAGAATGAAACAAGCTCTTTTAAGAGAACTTGAGTGGTTGGGAAGTTTTGGTGCAGTGCGTCACTGGGTCCATGACGTCTTGTCTTCAATACCGGCGTTACCTTAGTAACCGCCAGTAGCATATGTATTGAACCCGGTTTCTGCCCTAAGGTTGAATAATTGGAGGGCTATTTCTTTTCACCCTTTCTCATTATATTTCTTTTTCATTCTTCAACCCCTTCAGTGCTTACCGAGATTTCACCACTAGAACCTTGTTGGGTTTGTTCCAGTCCTAGCTCTATCTCAGTCCGCACTCTTCCCTTTCTCACTTTACTCCTTTTTTCAATCATTCCTACGTACTTCTATTCTATCTAGAGGATTGTCCCTGGGAAGATCCTTCCGGTTCTGGTGGATCATGGGAATTCATACCTAACCTTAACCAACCTTATAACTCCATGCATAAAGATAAATGGTCGGTCTTTGGTATAACTTCCACAAACGCCTTTTGCTCCCCCTCAATATGTGCATCGATATTCGAAAGTGTTTAGCACATATGTGGGAGCCTATTATTGAGTACAAAAGATCACTTTTGATTATCAGATTTCATATTTAAATCACATTCTCTCCCCCGATCAAAAATTTCAAATCTTTCGAGATTTTTGATCTCAATTGATTTAAATAATTTAGAAAGCGTTTTTGGGAGAGAAATGCGGTCAAGTTTAATAATTTCTGATAAACGGAACTTTTTCATGCTCCCCCTCAAACTGTGAGGGAGGTTGTTATGTGTCAGATTTGAAGAGTTTACAAAAGATTTGAAGTTTTAACGAAAACTCTTTGAAAATGTACTCATTCTGACACATAACACATCACAAATCATTTTGTTGCAAGGTTTTATGTACGAAGTGTGGGGAGTGTTGATGATACATAAAATTTTGAGAAATCACTCTCCCCCTCAATCAATGACGGATGTTAAAAACATATTTTCATAAAATGTTAAAGTCATTGATTGAGTGAAAATTTTATCAAACGTTTAAGTTCAATTTGATTTTCATTCAAAATTTCATGGTACCACCAAGTTTTGCACAAACACTTTCCGGAAAAATCATAGAAGGGAAAGTATTTGGCGATAAAAAGAAGATTTCTCTTCTTTATCAAGAAATAATGCACTGAAGCGTACATTAGATCGAGGGTGCATGAATACAAAGTAATTCACGCTCGGATGAACGGCACCCTTTGATAGGAACAACCGTCTTTTTGGCGACGTGTTTTCCTTAATTTTGAAAAACCGGGTTGCTATCTGAAGTAATAGCAAACCATATTTTTGAAGACCGGGTTGTAGCCTGAAATGACTACAAGCCATATTTAAAGAATGTTTTGAGACACGACATGTTTTTGAAAAGAACTTTATTTGAAACCGAAAAACTCTTGCTCAAGCATATGTATGATTTCGTGTCATTGTTGAATGACATTTCTAGAATCGTACATAATATTGATTACACAAGAGACATGTCGTGAGAAGAATATTTTTGAAATTTTTGTAAATTTTTTTTTTTTTTTTTTTTTTTTTTTTTTTTTTTTTTTTTTTTTTTTTTTATGGTTATATAATTTTCTATTATCTTTTTGATTTGATACTATACAAGGATATGTGAAGCAACCCCTTTACTCCTCTTGATCTTCTTGTAGACATCTGAGATCCTCAGGTGTGAGACTCTTCATACCAAGGCGTGGGAGGATGAATTGAAATCGTTCCCTAGAAAGTGCTTTGGTGAAGATATCGGCAAGTTGGAACTCAGTCCTCACAAAGTAAAGTTCCACAATTCCTTTCTCAACTTGTTCCCTGATGAAGTGATGTCGAATGTCAATGTGTTTAGTTCTTGAATGCTGGACATTGTTGCAGCAGAGTGCAATTGCACTTTTGTTGTCACAGTACATAGGAACCTTATTGCAAATAAGCCCATAGTCAGAAAGTTGAGATCGCATCCAGAGGATCTGAGCACAGCATGATGACATGGCAATGTATTCAGCTTCAGTGGAGGAGATGGATGTACTCATTTGTTTCTTTGAAGACCAACTGACTAACTTATTTCCTAAAAACTGCGCGCCCCCAGATGTACTGCGACGAGTGTCTTGACATCCAGCATGATCAGCATCCGAATATGCTGTGAGAGCCATAGAAGTTTCTTTAGGGTACCAAAGGCCCATGTGGATAGTTCCTTTAAGGTATCGAAAGACTCTCTTGACAGCTTCCAAATGTTTCTTGGTGGGTTTGGATTGATACCGGGCACAAATACAAACTGCGAACAGAAGGTCGGGTCTGCTTGCAGTAAGGTACATTAATGAGCCAATCATGCTTCGATACATGGTTTGATCGACCGGAATTCCTACATCATCTTCGTCAAGCTTTGAACGTTCAATCATAGGAGTATCAACTGAATCACTGGAGTCGAATCCAAATTTCTTCAACGTTTCATTGGCGTATTTGGATTGATTGATGAATATGCCATTGGGGTTTTGAGAAATTTGCAGTCCTAGAAAGAATGACATTTGACCCATCATAGACATTTGGAATTCGGAGCTCATCTCTTGAGAGAAACGATCACATTCTGAGGGATCAGACGAGGCAAAGATGATGTCATCGACGTAGATTTGTACATGTAGAAGGTGTTTGCCTGTTTTTCTGGTAAAGAGGGTAGGATCAACAACGCCTTTGGAAAATTTGTTGGCCAGAAGAAATTTGGACAAGGTGTCGTACCACGCCCTGGGTGCTTGTTTAAGCCCATATAGAGCCTTCTTTAATCGATACACGTGATTAGGGCGTTCTGGATCCACAAAACCTTCGGGTTGAGATACATACACCACCTCTTTCAGATCCCCATTTAAGAATGCGGTCTTGACATCCATTTGATAAACCACCATGTTTTGACTTGCAGCATTAGCGAGAAAGATCCTTATGGCTTCTATTCTAGTAACTGGGGCGAAGGATTCTTCAAAGTCAATACCTTCTTCTTGTCGATATCCTTTTGCCACGAGCCTAGCTTTGTTTTTCAGAACATCTCCAAGCTCATCAAGTTTGACCTTGAATATCCATTTGAGAGCAATGATCATAGCACACTCGGGAGGTGGTACTAGTTCCCAGACGTCCAGTCGGTCAAATTCATGAATCTCGTCCACCATAGCAGTGAACCATGAGTGTTTAGACATTGCATCCTTGACGCTTTTTGGTTCAGCTTTAGAGAGAACAGAATTGAAGAAACACCATAATGCGTCAGTTGCAAGTTGCTTGCGGGTTGATACTGGACGTGAGGGGTTCCCAATGATGTTGTCAATAGGATGATCATTGGTCCATTTTCGAAGGTATTCATGGGGTTGAAGATGTGGAACTGAGGTAGCCGTATTAGATTCATCATAGGATGTTGTTTCATTTGATGGTTCAGGGGCAAAGATATTAACAAATGGCTCATTATCAGGTGGAGCAAAAGGATTAACTTCAGATGAATTATCTACATTTGCCGCTCGATGTGCAAGTGAAGGTTGGACATTGGACGTGCTGACCGATTGACTGATGGCGGGGGCTTCAGAATCCCATGACAATGAAGTGGATGGACCGTTAAGGTAATCTTGATCATTCACCACCCCATCTGGTGGTTGAACCATTGTAGCTTTGGGAGCATTCATCTGTTGAGGCTCAAAGTATTCATCAAACATTGGGTCAAACAATTTCTTCCAATCTTCACTCGTAGGGGGTACAAAAGGAGCAGCAGGAATGGAATTCTGTACAAGCCTGGAACTAATTGGTCCAGGGGACAAAAGGTTAGGTACGGGTCCAGAACTTGATTGTCCAGGAACCGGGTGCTCAGTCAGCTCATCGAAAGTAACGTGGATTGTTTCCATTATATCTCTGGTACGTTTGTTGTAGATTCGGTACCCCTTTCGCTCTGGAGCATAGCCAACGAAGAAACCAATGTCGGCCTTGGCCTTGAGTTTCCCAAGGTCTTCACTGTCATTCGTAGGATAACATAGTGCACCAAACACTCGAAGAAACGAAAGGTCGGGTTTTCTGCCATGGACCAGTTCATAGGGAGTTTTGCAGTGGAGGGGATGTATCAAGGATCGGTTCTGAGTGTAACATGCGGTGGCAATTGCCTCAGCCCAAAGAAATAGAGGAGCTTTGGAAAAGATGAGCATAGTCCTTGCAGCTTCAACTAAGGTGCGATTGCGTCTTTCTACAACTCCATTTTGTTGAGGAGTTCTGGGTATGCTCTTTTGATGACTAATCCCGACACCTTCATAAAATAGAGTAAGTTGTCTGTTCACAAATTCTGTTCCATTATCAGTACGAACGACTCTAACTATTTTGTTGAGACGGACTTGCAACATCTTGATGAGTTTGATGATGGTTTCAGGAGTTTCATCTTTTGATCGTAGAAACTTCACCCATGTGAATCGAGAGTGATCATCAACAATAACCAGCACATATTTCTTTCCATTGATACTTTGAATCCTCATTGGTCCGCAAAGATCCATATGAAGGGTATGAAGAACTTCCATGATAGAATTGACGATTTTGGGTTTATGGGTATGCTTTTTGCTTTTGCCCATTTGACAGGCGGAACACAGATGATCTTTTTCATACTTGAGTCTGGGCAAGCCTCGAACAAGATCCTTTCGCGTAAGTTCATTGATGGTACCGAAGTTCAAATGGTTTAAACGTCGATGCCACAACCATGACTTGTTCTTGGATGCTTTAGAGAGCAGACAAATTGGAGAGGACCGTAGCATATCTTCGATGGAGATTGTGTAAAGATTAGTGCCCCGACTCCCCTTGAGAAGATCAACACCATCTAATTCTCTAACAAAACAGGTGTGCTTTCTGAAGGCGACTTCGAGATCTGAGTCACAGAATTGACCAACAGAAAATAGATTGTGCCCGAGACCTTCCACGTAGTATACTCTGGATATGACACTGTCTCCAAAGACATAATCACCATAACCCATTATAGACCCAAAATGGTCATTCCCAAACCTAACCGTACCAATAAATTTTTCCACGAAATTCTTGAGCCTTGAGCGATCACCAGTCATATGTTTTGAGCAGCCTGAGTCCAAATACCAAAGGACGATTTGTACGACCTGCATTTGAAACCAGACAATCGTGGATAACTGAAAAAGCTGGAGCCCCACACACAATTGGGGTCCATTTGGTTAGAACACACAAATATTGGATTATCATAAGTAACAGGTTTCTCACTGAAGTGTTCACATTTTGATGCACTAGGACTAGAGGTGGTATCTATTGCTTCTATAGGAAATAGTCTACCAGTAGGTCTCCACTTCCTAATAGGCATATCTCTAGAGTTGGTAGTCCTAGTTACTGGGCACATTTTCCTCGGAGTGAATTTCCTTCCAGTGGGTCTCCATTGATAACCAACATTAGTGAACACTTTTCCTGTTTTATTCCAGACTTGTTTTGCTCGTTTAACACTAGAAACATTCATATCTGGTGATCGTATAATAGATTTAAGAAAAGGCACAGCACATGTATCATGATTACCATAAAATAAGCATTTGTTACATGTCTTACAAATAGCATCAGAATTCGAATTAGTTACATCATTGTTCACACAAAAGTTTGAAATAACTCGATTCCTTTCACTAAGCAACACTTTATTGTTCCTAGATGACTCTTCTACTTCCTTCACAAGTGAGCTCTTAGCTGGCAAAGTCCTATCATTCTTTGTATTGCTCTTAGGCTGTGACTTGCTAGCATTAGATACACCTTTTACTCCTGTAGAAGCAATGATGGGAACATTAGTCTGATTAGTAGCTACTTGTTTACTGGTGATCAAGATGGAGGATTGAGGCATGATTTGAGGAAAGTCAACTGTGACATGCTTGTTGCCACTGAGAGGGTGCAAGGCAGTTGTTCTATCCGACTTCGTATCATTCTTGGGGCATGATCCTATGGTATATTCTAACAATTCCTGGGCCCTATTAGTGAGAAAGCACGCACCAATAATACCATCATCAAGTGGTTTAGCAATCCTCTCATCTTCAATGGTTTCTCTAAGTATGGCCAGACAATCCTTAAGATTTCTAAGATAGTTATTATGAACTAACTTATTGTTCCTAAGGGGAAGAGAAACATTCACAGCATCGCACGCATATTTATTACAAGCAGGTATCTTGGACATTGCATGATCACATGAAACAACGGGCATTTTACCCTTTACCCTGGTCTTTAGATTCTCAATTTCATTTAACAAAGAAGTGACTTTCTCATTGTTTTGGTCACGTGTTGTTTTGATTGACTCAAACAATTCTTTATAACGTTGTTTAGCGTTGGACATTTCAGCACGAAGCCACTCATTTTCATGTTGTAATTCATTGATAATGCCCTGTTTTTGAAAATTTTGAGAATCCATAGACTTCTGGTAATTGGTATTGATCACATCGCTTCTGTTCGATTTTAATTGTGCAATTTGGACCTTCAACTTCCGAATCGTGTTAGAGTGAGCTTGAATTACTTCATCCTTTTTGGCTAATTCAAAACATGTATCAAATTCAGGAACATCCGAAGATATCTTGGCATTTGATATTTTTATACTTTCTTCTAGATGTTGATATTTTAATTGTAGGTTCAAATTATCAACTTCTAGTTTTGAGAAATTCCTGACCATGTTATCATGATCATCGTTTTGAATTTTTTTAATAAGTTTGTAATTCTCCCCCTCAAGCTCAATCACACGATTTTGGAAGACATTCAGAGTAACTGACATTTCATGAAATTGTCGAGCAGATAGCGCAGAGTCGGTAACAGTATAAAACACATCTTTAGCAATGCAGTTAGCAATCAAATTATCATTCATGATGAGAATGTTTTTCCTGTCAATTTCACTGTGTTTGAGATCAATAGCAAGTTGGTTACCCTCACTTTTCACTTCATCAAAAACCTTTTTCATTTGACTCACATCATCATTAATGGTGTTTTTAAGTCCCTCAAAATGTTCTTTTAGAAGTTTAAAAAATGGCATAACTTCAGTTAGGTAACACTGTTTTGTTTGCTCAAAACCCCTTTCCCCTTCTGTAATCCCTGTAGGTGTAATTCTTATTTTACAGGTTTTCTCAAAGTCATTGAACAATTGACCAAGTACATACAGCCCAATTAGAGTATTACATTGTGTGGGAAGAGTGAGAGGGACAAGATGACTAGGTGTGTTCAGGGGATAGGTAGTTGGGTGAGCAATTCTAAACATAGTGCGTGTGTTGCCTACAACTCTTTCAGCTTGCAATTTCTCAATATCAATATTCCAAAACACTTTTTCAGGACAAATTCTCTTTTGAGGAACAAAAATTGCAGTGTGATTGTCATTGGCATAGTCATAGTGAAACACGAGATTCTTAGCAATGCATTTAGGATCCTTTAACCGTTCAGCAAGTTTTGCCCTAGTTCTATCCTCTGCCTCATTGATGTGGTCATAGGATCGAGTATCGGGAGGTGCATGGTTAGGTTCAAGCATAGTTTTTGCATCATATAATGCAGGTTGTGCACCTAGACCTATTTTAAGGAATCTTGCTTTGGGTTTGGAGGCATCATGTTCACTAAATTCATCACTTAACTTCCTGTGGCTTTCCAACATTTGAGCAGATTGAATGGTTTGGCCCTGTGTGTACAACTTATCTTCCAATTTATTTTTTAACGTTTTTAATTTTGAGAAGTCATTTAGAAGTTTAGTTTCTTTATCCTTGAATTCTTGTTTGATTGTAGTCAAACCTTTTTGAACCTCAAGTTTTTGTTTGACGGTTTGATTCAATTGGCTCTTTAAAGAAACTAGTTCCCTTTTTAATGATTCTTGTTTGGAATTATTTTCAGATATGTAAGTACGCAGTTGCCATTCCATTTTCTGCTCACGTTCATTCAACTCAAACTTAGCACGCTGCTCATAAATGTTTACTTGATCCTTAAGGGTGTTAATTCTAGTGATCAGAGAATCATCAGGGTTGTATATAGAGTGCTCATACATCTCATGGTTACTAAAATCAATAGACGACATGTCACTCGGTACAACTTGGGTTCCATTGTCATTCACATACATTTCATATGGGATATTATTGGTATTACCCATATTTGTGATGTCTGTGTTGACAATATTCTTGAGTTGTACAGAGCCACATGCCCCCTTTACAGGTGCAGAATCATTCAGATCATGTATAGAAGATGTTGGTACCTCAGAGATAGCAGAAGTGATGGATGAATCAGGATGCTGTGAAGAGGATGCGGCTGCAGACAGATTAGCCATGAAGATTGTTTGAGCAGTTGGTTCATCATCCACGTCTGAGTCAAATGCATCACACTCTTCAACTTGAAAGATATTCGGATCATTAAGAGCCATGTCCTGAACAGGTTGATCATCCACATCAGCGTCAAAGGTGTTCCCATCATTACCAGCCAGAAAGAGCAAAGCTTCTTCATCCAACACAGTCCCATTTTCTTGTGCCTGCATTAGCAGCATCTTGTCTTTGAAGTACTCAGAGTTTTGGGGACGTTTTGGGAGAGTGCAATTCCTAGCAATGTGGCCCAACCCTCCGCAGTTGTAGCATTTTGGTTGCTTAGCTTGTGCTTGAAGAGCATTCCCAACTCTGTACTGCCCATTCTCTCTACCAGCATTTCTTTGGTTGAAGTTCTGTCTTCCCTGCACATTCTGCACCACTACCCGACCATCTTCAATGACTGCCTGATTACGTGGATTAGATGAGATTCTGAGCTGGTTGTTAGTAGATGGGAGTGCAGCCCTGAACTGTTGGACCAGTAAAGACACTTGGTTGGAGAGATTATCAATCATCATGTCAGTGTGAGAATACCCAGAATCAAGTTGAGTATTCAATGCAGATGGTGAGGGAGTTGATGATTGACTGATGGTTGGGGTAGACCTGGAGGATGATTGTGATGGTTGAACTTGATCTTTAGAGGTTTGATTAGGTTGTTGAACATTGGAGACAAAAGCAAGAGATTCATTTGTTGCAGACGGATTGAGCTTTTCTCGCATTACCCGATCATAAGCTGCATGTTTCTCATGTTGCTGGAGATACGCATACAGCTGTTCATGATTGGTATGCCTGAGACCCTTGTTGAGCTTCACAGCCGTGACAAACCTATCCCATTCCGGTGCCATGTTGTTCACGAATTTTGAATTGAGCTGTATGTTGGGCATTGTCATCTTGATAGCTCTCATGTCATTGACCAGCTTGTGAAATCTGACATAATAGTCAGTGATACTTTCCCCTGGATTCATTTTGAAATGCTCAAATTCATCGTAAAGCTGTGACTCACGATCTTCTTTTGTTAACTCAGACCCTGCAAGAAGCATTTTGACATTATCCCAGACCGCCTTTGCTTCAGTGTTGAAGTTGATCAGTTTGTAGACATCTTTGGGAAGGCCTTGAATGATGATATTAGATGCTCTAATGTCAGCATCATAGCGTTTCTTTTCTTCTTCAGACAGCTCATTGTAAGTGCGAGATCTATTAGGACCAAGCACGGCCGGTGATTGATCAGTTGCTTCTGAAATCGTGTCTCTAGTAGTACCCACTTGAAAGGGTCCCTCATCAATGGATTTCAGAATGTTAACCCCATTATCTTTACCTAGACAGTACAGCCGTATCCTTTGAGCCCATGATTCATAGTCAGTTCTGTCCAACATCGGAGGTCGGGTGTCAGACCCCGCAGCTTGAATGTCATCGGAAGAAGTCGACATCACAAATAAGTTAACCACAACTTAACCACAATAAAAACCAACCACAACTTGACCAAACCGCAGAACACAATCCAACCGCAGTATGAGCTAACCGCAACCAGAGCAAACCGCAGGCCAGAGATACTAACCGCAGAGTACTAATCGCAAGTTATACCAAACCGCAACAAAATCCAGTCGCAATATGAACTAACCGCAACCTACACGAACCGCAGACCAATAATACTAACCGCAAGACACTAACCGCAGATTATAACTAACCGCAGGAAAAGTTAACCGCAATGCATTCGAACACAAGACACTTAACCGCAATGAGTTAACCTCAACACACTTAACCGCAGAGAAACTAACCGCAGTGCTTAGAACCAAACGCAAAATATTTAACCGCAGAACCTAGACGCAATAAGCAAGCTGAGGAAGACTTAACCGCAGAATCTAACCGCAGAGACAAAAGTCCAAAACTGTCACTTTCGTTGCGTTTTGTTTGTATTCCCGAAATAGTAAACGCAGCAATCCAAACGCAGATTTCAGGACTTAATCGCAACCAGGCAATGGAACAGTGGACTTAACCGCAACCTAGAAATTCGCCTAAAAACAATTCCAAGCTTCAAATATCTTGATGATATTGTAACACACTCTACACTACAATGTTCCATAAACACAAATGAACATAAAAGGACATCACAAACATGTATAACCACACAAGAGGGATGAAACCAAGATGTTTTCCAAGAAAGTTGCACCAAACTCACAAAACCACTCAAAACATCATCAAATTCGATTCTACAAGGCCCTAAGATGAAACCTTGGCTCTTGATACCAATTGTAGAATACTAATTAAGTTGGAAACATGTTCAAGTGGTATTGAGTGATGCGTAGAAATGGAAGAAGAGAGGAGAGGAGAGAAAGAGTGGAACCTTGAAAGAAAAAGGAAAAGATTAGATTGAAAATGTATGAAAGGTCCAACCCTCTCCACATGTGGAGAGGGGTATTTATAGTTACAACATAACGCCCACTCCCGGGCTGTGGATCAGACATACAGTGGGTGAAGACCCGTTCCTTCTTCCACGGTGTTACTTAAACTAAACTATCTAACTAATAAATAAACTAACTACGAGCTAACTTAATGCTATTACAATCATTAGGTGACCGAGACTTTTACAGGAATATTTGTATTCCTAACAAACTGCCCCAAGATAGCCCATAACACCTCTCCACACCTCATCACTAAGTCCTGTAATGCCCTCTATACTCAACTTGGTGACTGCTGAAGCTGCATGAACCAGACTTATCAATACACCATCACCACATTCGTTGAGATGTAAAACCCTCAGCGAAGGTAGTGCTTCAAGTGAGACTTCAGCCAAATTAGGACACTTTCTTATTTCCAGCTCTTCAAGGCATGGAAACATTACTGCAACTACAACACTACTCTTGGTTGACCATACCTCCCACCCACTCATATCTTCAAACCTTAAACTTTCAAGTTTAGGAAATGCAATACCTATCCCAAGGAACTCTGAGCCAACAACTTTCACCTCCTTCAGACTTCCAATTTCCAACTTCTTAAGCGATTGTAGTTGCCCAAGTGGTGGTAGAAACGTACAATTTCTACAACCTCGAATTGAAGCACTAGCCAACTGATGAAATGAGGGATCCCCAATCCACTTTGGAAATACTTTACCTCCATATGACACAATTAAAAGATCTTTCAAATTATCACTATGAGGCTTGAGCGCATTCATGACCTCATTCTCAAGTGTTTCATTTCGAGCATCGTTAAAATCATTACTCCATTCAACATGTAACTTACAAACCCTCTTTTGTGATAGATTCACCTCCTGCATATCCCTTATGCTTTGCACTTTCTCCAGCCCACAAATGTGAATCTTCCTTTGAAAATTCTTTAAGTTCCTTAGCCAAGATATAAAAAAGGCGTCGTTTTCAACAACGATGCTGTTGGAAAGAGTTTGCAGGCTTTCCATGTCGCTAATCCCAAACGGCATCATATTCCAAAGCAATGTATCCCGAATGTCAAAATGCCGCAAATTTTTAAGCTTTAAGAAGGTGTCGGGCAACTTAGTCAACTTATCACAACCGCAAACAATCAATGTTTGCAGATTATAAAGATTGCAGATGCTTTCTGGCAACCGTGTGATTCCAGTTCGAGATAAATTAAGATACCGTAAGTGCTTCATATCGCCAACACACTCCGGTACCTCAACTATATTTAATCTACTCAAACTTAGAACCCTTAACAATGTTAATTGGGGAAGTATGTCAACTAGAATCTTACTTGATAAGTAGAATGTCTGCCAGCTATTTAACACATCGGGCATAGCTAAAAACGTTCTCAAACTATTAGCTCTTTCGAATGCCTTGAACTTGTTGTAAGTCATATATTCCTCACAAACAAATGACATATGCCGGTACTTTTTAAAAGCTTCCTTCCTAATATTCTTCTCCACATCTATGTCTAACCTTGAATAAAATTCTCCAGCAACAAATGTGGCTAAATCATTCATGAGGTCATGCATCACAAACAACGATTCTTCATGAGGCACACGCTGAAAAAAAGACCTTGACAAAAGCTCTTGAAAATATTCCTCACCCAAGCGTTTCTTTGATTTTTCTGTAGTTGAATTGTGCAAAAACCCTTCCGCCATCCACCACAATATCAAGTCATCTTTCTCAAACACGTAATCCTTGGGGATCAAGCAACAATATGCAAACAATTGCTTCAGACGTGCAGAAAGATCAAGGTAGCTTAGTCTAAGCGCCGGAACAATATCGCCTCCGTCTTCTAACATCCATATCTCACTATCCAATAGCTGCTTCCAATCATCTTCATCTGTTTTTGTTCCGAGTAAACTTCCAAGTGCCTTTAAAGCCAAAGGCAAGCCATCACATTTTTTCACGATGCCTTCACCATGTGGTCTCAGCACCGGATGTAAATCAAAGTTCTTTACACCCAAAGCATATTGAGCAAATAAAGATAAGGCATCTTCATGTGACAGCTTCTTCAGATCGTATGGATGATCGTAGCGCAACTTATTAAGCAATTGTTGCTTTCGAGTTGTGATGATTATTTTGCTTCCATGAGCCACATCAATGAATGGGGCCACTAATGTTTCCCAGTCTTCCAGCTTTTCGCTCCATATATCATCCAAAACAAGGAGAAACCGTTTCCCTGTAAGTTGATTTTTAAGAGCTGTTTGAAGCAAATTTAGATCTGCAAATTTCTTATTTTCGTCCCCACCTATAGATTGAAAGATGACTTTACTTATATTGAAGCTGTCAAAGTCGTCAGAGACACAAACCCATGCCTTGAGCTCAAACCGAACCTTCACTTGCTGATCGTCATACAAAAGTCTAGCTAAAGTTGTTTTTCCCATGCCACCCATACCCACAATGGGCACGATGCTAAAGTTCTGACTACATGGTTCATCACCCAGCAGCTTCTGGAGTAATTCCTTCCTATCACCTTCACGTCCAACAATATTACGTTCATCTACCAAAGAGGTCTGGTTTTTTCTATTCATATTTTTTGACCCGCCATCTTTCACAGTTAAACCAAGATTATTCTTTTCATCTATAAGTTGTTGTAACCTGGTGGTAATACCATTTAATTTTCCGTCCATCCTAGTACTTAGTGGGAAATTTGTGCAACAAGTTGGAATGAGCTTTCTTACCTTGCTACTGATTCCTTCAGACTCATTGGTAAACTCGTGATGCATAGCATCTGTTTCCAAAGCATCAAGAATATCTTCTATGTCATAAGCCAAATGTTGGAAACGATTAAGCCACAGTTTGACAGCTTTCGATGTTATTTCCTTCTGAGAAGCATCTTCAAGAAATGCTTGGATCAGGGATAACTTGCTCTCCCATTTCTTCAGCTCGGAATGAATTTCTTTGGAGCGAGTTATCTTGTTCACGGCTACAGCTGTTAGTTTGTCAAAAATGACTGGGAGCAAGGCAGAAAGAATGAGTTCAGCCATAAGTTTAGGTGTGAGAAACAGAATTTAGTAGTAGAGATTGGTAGCACTAGATTGATGAATTCAAGCTTCGTTTCTAAGGGTGTAATTCTTATGGGCAACTTTCTAATAATTGGTTTATGGTGGGGGCACAAAGGATGCCATGTATGTGGATGAAAAGGGTGAACATTCAGCATTATTTGAGCAACTATAGCGACGTTTTCTTTTTTTCTTTTGTCAAGTGGTACAAGTTGTAGTGTACAACTCACTGTTATGGTCCACATTCAGCATTATTTGAGCAACTATAGCGACATTTTTCTTGTTTGAACTTTGAACAAACAATAGCAGACGTTTGACATATGATCGGCGTCGAAGTACTAGTCAAAAATAAACCTAATTACCTTATAGGGTAAGCGGGTATCGAATCCACTAGGAGTATGTGATTATAGCTAAATTTTCACAAAATAAATGATTGATTAATGGTTTATTTAAAGACTAAATAATTAAATTACTAATTAACTTAAAAGTAAATATGCAATTAAAAGCAAGATTTGTAACATTCGGATGAAAGCAATCCCTCCCGGCTCCAAATATATTGATATAACTAAGTTATGGATGATTACTAGTATTTGATTTTAAACCAGAGTCATTTTTTGATTATTTGAAATAAACAATTTTGGGTACAAGTTATATTTACCACACGACCCGTCTTAACCGATGCATTACTTGGGCTCATGATATTAGAGTCTTAAATTTCAACTAAAAGTGTTTGCCTGTTTGGGATTAAGTTAATGCAACAACTTATGTCTTAAGAAGATTTCTCAACCTGCTCTAAGAAAACCTAATTTGAAGACTTTAATAAACAAGCATGAACTTTGTCCTGCATCCAAACACTTTAAAGTGATTCTCAGCTTTATCAACCAGCAATAAGCTGATAAACAGATTCTAAACACAATACGAAACACACTTTAAACCAATACTTTTAGACCCAGCTTGGCTCATCTTATAAATCATACCATTTGGCTTTCAGTACAAATACATGTACCAACTACCGAGCACGCACTATTCTGTTCATGAGAAACGATTTCTGAAGCTATATCTTATTACTACAATACTACCACATCGACCAGATTCTAGGGTTATTTCCTGAATAAAATTTACAAAATTCAGCGCATTAAAATACAACATATTAGAGACCAATTCTACGGGTTGTGACCTTTCATCTAAGAACAGTAACATTTCAGACATTATTGCTCTACAAAGTGTGAAATTTTTTATCAAGAAATCTGCAAAATCTTAAAGACCATAAACTTGAAACCAAAAAGAGCATAAAAACGTCTTCATAAAACCTGTAGAACCACTTCACGCGACTTTCTTGTTCATGTTTGTAACAAGTTGACGCATTTGAAACCTCCAAATCCAGAAGTAAACTAAACCAAACCCGATCAGTATATAAATCCAAACAGCCTCACCCCCACTCTCATCAGCCGACCTAACCTCCAATATAGTAAACCTCTCCCTTTGCGAATTCCCTAAGATGCCCTCTTTCACATGACCGTACAGCACATAAGCCCGATCCTCATCTCCTACAGTCACCGAGGTCGGGAAACTATACGAGTCAAGAGCAGTTTCGTCATAAACCACACCGTCACTCCAACTATTATCACTTTTTATATAATAAAGCTTATCTTGCGACACAACCAAAAGAACCCCATCACTTCTAAGCGCAACACCATCAGGAAAAGTAAGTTCCTTGTTTAATGAGATTCTTCTCCCGGTCCCGTCTTCATGATCAACTTTATATAAGTTACCCGTGTTTGATTGTGAAACAATAAGATACCCTTTACTACAATAAATAATACCATTAAGCCCACACGAGGAGTATGGTGAATCGGGTACTGGTGTTCTGGTAAAAGCTTTCAACTCAGATAACAATGAAGCTTTACCTTCGATATCAACCTTCCATATCAGATTACTAGCTGAATTCGTGACATAAGCATTACCTAAAAAATCAACCGCGACATCATTAGCTCCGGCTGCAGAAGTGGAAGATTTTGCGTCAAAAAGGGTGGTTAGAAAGATCCGGTCATGTGGGGTCCGCAGGTCGTATGCTGCGAGACCACAGTTGGAAGGGTCTGAATGCTGAAAAACCACTGCTAACAAACGCTTGTGAATGTTGTCGATAGTGACACCGAGGAATGATGAGTTGGCGGGTAGGGATTGGTCGGAGACTATGGTCTTGGTTATACCAGCATCAGATACAGATAGAAGGGTCGGGTGGCGGAGGGACCCAACTACAAAGTGTTGGGCGCTTCGGTCGTATGTTATAGACTCAGGGTAAAGGTTTGGTGATTTGAATTCGATTACATGTGGTGACCCGGAAATTGGGGATTGAATGAGGGTGAATATAGTGGTTAAAATCAGCAAATAGTTGGTTATGGTAAAAGACATGATCCTTGAAATTCATAGATATAACTGTTACCTGAAAACAAAGACGAATGATTAGTGCATTTATAGATAGTTTGGCGACTAATCTTGTAAAAGAAGTTACAGTATTGGGTCACAGTCAAACGAGTAAATAAAATAGTGATTCTTGTTTGTCAAGACAAGAGCAAGTCAATAAATGGAGATCAGATACAATATTCTAACTTCATATACTTCACAAAGATGAACAAAGCTGTAAAAAGTATGACTTGGTAAACTAAGGCTCCTCGGTTATACAGGTTGGGGTGATGATCACACTAGAAGTAGCTTTCATAAATAAGCTCAAAGCTTTTATAACAGAAATTGCCCAGATACCCGTTTACAATAATCACACACAAATAAGCACTCACACTTTTTTATGTAGGTATCCTTTTTTTTGGTCATTTTACACCTCTCGGCTGCAGCTACAACAACAACTACGATACTTTCTCAGACACTTTTATACAACACAAACTAAAAGTTACAATTCATAGCTCACATCTCCATCTAATTTTGCTAAACATACTCAAAGTCTTCCTTTCCAAATTTGCAAACATGTAACCGTGTGAACCACATGGTGTGACCCGGTGGTTTTGGATTTGGTCTCCTAAGTGGTTAAAGTCCATGGAGGTCCCAGGTTCAAACCTTGGGGAGAAAATTAATCCCCATGTGGCCACAGAGATTCACCTGCGATGACTCCGGGCTATCCAAAAGGGTAGTCGCCCTGGGGTTAGTCGGCTCGCAATGTCGAGTCGGAACCCATGTTAAAAAAAAAAAAAAAAAATGTAACCGTGTGTGAATCTATGACCATCATGTCACAAATACGTTATCTTACTCTCAACAAAATTCGCGAATTGTATACCGAGTCTACTTTTAATGCACATAGATGGTTTCCAAAATTGCTTCTTAAAACTGCTTATCTACTTATCGCCTTACGAAAAATCCCCCCTTTGAGATTGCTTATCTGCTTATTATATAGTTATAAGCAATCCCAAACACCCTACTACCACAAAAAAAAAAAAAAAAAAAAAAAAAAAAAAAAAAAACAAAAAAAAAAAAAAAAAAAAAACAAACAAACAAACAAACAAACAAAAAAAAACTGCTTATCTACAAAGTTTAGAAAGGAAAAGCATTTGTGTTTGGTATAGCTTCCTTTAAAGCGCTTATCTAGCAACCTGCCTATTACTAAATGCTTATTCCAGTGCAAAGTTAGGAAATATGTCAAGCAGATAAGCACTTAAACAAGCAATCTCAACGCTCTTAAACTAAGCATATTCTTAAATAAGCAATCCCAAACACCCCACTTATCTCACTCACAAATTTCTTATTTGTGATTTACTTGAGATCAAGGGCTTATTCAGGTTTAGCTTATAGGCGAGTCAGGAGGTGCAGAGTGCGCACTCGTTTGAGCTAATGTAAAGGACCCTGCAAGGGGGCGATGCCCCCTTGACCCCACACTTTGTATCAAGCTAGCTAGAACGAGTGTGTACTCCGCACCTCCTGACTCGCCTATGAGCTAAACCTGGATAAGCCCTTGATCTCAAGTAAATCGCAATTACATAAAATAAGAGAGGAAACTAAAAACACCAACAATTGCTAATAAGAAAACAAGTTTTCGAATTGTCCACCGGATTAAAAGTATGAAAAATGAAAAGGGTTTCAAACCTGTGTTAGATGTGACGTCAGCAATCGTTGATGGAAAGATCTTACGGTTATTCGATGGAACTGCTTGTTCTTGTGTCCTGGTTTTTTTATTAACTTGTTAATGTTTGACTTTTGATGGTTGTTCCAATTGGAGTGGAACTCCAGCCGTCTAAAGTTTTTACTTTTAAAAGTTTTGCCCCTATAGTTTCCATTCTTACATTTCTACTACTACATTTTTTTTTCCGACTTTTAAGCTGGGTGACAATTCAGGTCGGGTTCAAAGTCTAGGTGATTCGGTACAATATTAGCGATCATCATGAGTTTACTAACTTGTTGTATGACTTGTATCATTGTGGTGCATGTGTAGATAAAGAGATGTACAAGTATGCATGGATGCTTGGTGGTAGAACTCGAGATTTATACAAGAGCGTCAAGAACGCAAAAGTATATTGGGTATGAAAATAAAGCTCTTAAAATTTTCAACTCTAATCTTTCTCATTTTAGGATCATGACTTGTTCACGCTACACTATCAAAGAGCTTTACGTATTCTGAATTTCAGATTATCTAGGATCAAAATGCCGTTTTATTTGCTATGCTGGTACGTGGCTAAAAAAAAAAAAAAAAAAAAAAAAAAAAAAAAAAAAAAAAAAAAAAAAGCCTTGCTAGAGGAAACGCAGTAGTCTTCATGCTATTGATATTGAGTAATATAGAACTTTAGCTTCTACAGATATAACAAAAATATTTATAAAAAAAAAATGTATTTACTTCCATGTAGTCCCCATAACCTTGAAAAAAGAAAGAGATACAATTTGACTTCTAAGGTCAACTGACAGCTTCTTAAATTTAAAATTAAAAATGTTATTCGATACTAATGCATGACCAAGATTCTTATTATACTTTAGTATCATCGTAAAATTGATGTAATAAATGGCTTTAATAATCTTGAGAGTGCTTATTATTCTTGAAGCTAGCAGCTAGTCCAGCATGGTAGTCAAACTGCATCTTTGTAATAGTATAAATGGCTTTAATAAAATTGGTATGAAAAGACATGGAGAATCAAGAGTACCAATCTTATTATGGGGCATGGCGGTGTTTGGATTAAAGCAAAGCGAGGATGGATAGTTGGATACCAATCTATTGCAACTTGAGCAACTCATTTCTATGATCTTTGAGGGGATGATACGCGAAATGAACCTCGTTGCCTGGTAAAAGTTTTACTATGAGAGTTATGTGAAAAATATAAACAAAGTTCGGTCACTTTTTAGACTATATTCTTGTAGACTACATTGAGCATGATGATTTTGTACAAAAGTTCAGAATCTAGTAGTTCACTCGATCATATATATGTACTAAAAGTATTAGTCATATTGCTTAATCGCTCGGTTAAAGTTTTGTGTTCCTTTTACCTCCCACGATCTAATTGAGTTGTCTTATTAACTTAAGTATATGACAATGAAATAATATATTTTTTTAGTTAATGATAGCTCAAATGATTGTCATTAAAAAATAATATTAAAATGTAAGATCGAAATGTATTTGAGTTCCTAACGGTTTCGTGATCGGTTTCATAAACAGGAACCGAAAACAACCGCACAGGAACTTAAACACATTTGGAAGTCAACAATTTGATTGTATATGCTTGTATATATATGGCCACTTTTAGTTACAACTTCCACCAATGTGGGATAAGAACTTTTTAAACTCTCAAGACTTCCACAAATTTTGCCTTTTTTTTTCTTTAAGATTCAATTATTGTTTAGTTTTAGTTTTACAAAACTGTTTGTATTAGATTCATTGTCATTCATGTTAGAAAGTGACTTAAACTTCAGGGGTTATTTGATAAATTTGGTAACTTGTGTGACTTGTCCTACAAGTTTGTTTGAAATTTGGTAACTAATATATGACGGTTAGTTTTGCCCTATAAATAAGGATCATTGGCATTAGAATTAGTTGTACCTTTTGAATAATAGTTTGGTATCCTTTGAATTTGTCTTTGAAATTTGTCTTTGTATTTGGTTTGGTATTTAAATAAAGCTTCCGCATTCGTTTGTTTGGATTTGTTTGTTTGTTTCGTTCGTTTGAATTATCAACAAGTGGTATCAGAGATAGGTTGAAGATGAAGAAGAAAAAGAAAAGAAAAAAAAAGGTTCGTCTCGTTTCGGATTTGGTTTTGATGGATCGATCTTTCGGTTTTAAGTTTGAAGAGTTGGCTTTGTTTGATTGATATTCATTAGTGTTTTTTCGCATGGTCCCACCGTCAATTATAGTAATTATATTGGTTATTTGTTTTGTTCGTACAAGGATTTATTTGGGCTGTAATGAATTTTTGAATTTTGGGTTTGCACATTGGATTTTGTTATGGTGTTGAACTTTTGGTTTTTTGGTGATTTCAAGATATTAGGAATCGTTTGGATAAGCAGCAGGTTATTTGGATTTGTTTTGTTTCGGGTATTTGAATTTGGACCGTAATTCTTATTATATAAGTGGGTCATTAGAATTATTATCCGTATCATATTTGGGTGTTTGAATTATTAGAGCTCGTTCGTCAAGTTATTTATTAACTTGAATTTGTTTGATACTCGGATAATAAGTTTGAAGTTGGACCGTAATATCATTAGAATTTGAATTTGATATTTGGGTCGTAATTCTTATTATATAAGTGGACTGTTAGAATTTGAATTTGGTATTTGAAATTTGAAGATCGATTTGGTGTTTGAAGACTTGGTTATAATCGGATCGTTTGGAATTTGTTCGATCGTTTAAAATTTGTTTGCTTGAATATTTGGATCTTCGTTCGTCGGTCTTTTGAAGTTTGTTGTCCGAATTTGATTGTCTTTGTTGAAGATCGTTTGAGCCGATTTGTTTGTTTGGTTGACCGAGTTTGAATTTGTTGGTTAACGTTTGATTGTTCGTTTTGAGGATTATTGGCGTTTGTATTTGTTCGAATTTGTTTTGGATCGTTTTTGGGAATTGATCGTTCGCTTTGAATTGGGCTAGTATCTCTAGCGTTTGGAATTTGGAAAATTTGAAATTTGAATTTGAAGAGGAAAGATTCGTTTGGTTTGAAGTTTCGAGTGGAGTTGAAGTCACGGTGGAGATTGTTAGAAAGTGACTTAAACTTCAGGGGTTATTTGATAAATTTGGTAATTTGTGTGACTTGTCCTACAAGTTTGTTTGAAATTTGGTAACTAATATATGACGGTTAGTTTTGCCCTATAAATAGGGATCATTGGCATTAGAATTAGTTGTACCTTTTGAATAATAGTTTGGTACCCTTTGAATTTGTCTTTGAAATTTGTCTTTGTATTTGGTTTGGTATTTGAATAAAGCTTCCGCATTCGTTTGTTTGGATTTGTTTGTTTGTTTCGTTCGTTTGAATTATCAACAATTCATTATTCATACCTAATATACAAATATTCATCAGAGACGCAGATGATAGATATACTTAGTTGATTCGTTTATCACTTGAGACGTAGCATATACTACCCCAATTATTATATTAATAATAAGTAATTATAAAAATATTATATTGGTTACAAGTGAAAGTTATATACGGGATATTTGTCTCACGTTAATATTTTGTATTAAAGTTATTAACGTAACACAATACATAAATAATAAGTAAAAGTGTAAAACATAATAAGAAATTCAAATTACGGCTTGTGTTTGGATTCAGTTTCAGTCCGTGCATGGTTAAGGTTTTGGTTTTCTTAGCTCGATGTAGTTCGTGACCGGGTGGAGTCTCAAACAAGTTTCATTGGTTCTTCGTGTTCATGTTAGTGTTTGATTTCGTCTCAGGTTCTATCACAATATGTCCTCCTCGTATATCTTCGAGGTAAATCTTAAACAATCTTGAAGATGTTTGGTAATCGTAAACGCAATCATGCCTTTTGTTAATAACGAAATTGGATTTGTATAAACTAGGTTTTGATATGTTACACGAGTAAGCAATAATATTTTGGTTTAGTCACTAGTTTAGTATTCATTACCATAGATCGGTATTTATTTGGCGAGAAAATTCTGAAAAAGGTACAAAAACATTGGGGCATTTCAAGTTTAGGTCATGATTTGACTCCTCTTCCCAATTTGGTCATTCTCGACTGCTCGACTCCACCCAGTTTTTGACATGTGTCATTCCTTTAACTGCTTAGCTGCTCGAATTTGACTGCTCGACTGCTCGACTCCACCCAAATTTTGACACGTGTCATCCCTTTTGTACTTTTTCTAAGAAAAAGTACAAAAGGAATGACACGTGTCAAATTTTGGGTGGAGTCGAGCATGACCAAATTGAGAAGAGGGGTTAAATCATGACCAAAACTTGAAATGCCCCAATATTTTTGTACCTTTTTCGGAATTTCCTCTTATTTGGCTAAGAGCCACATGTCAATATATTGAGATAATTTCTATATGTAATCTTACTTATAACGTATGGACCATGGATACAATTTTTTTAGGAAATTACTTAAATGAACCGTTTATGTAACTAGTTTACGGATATAAACCTCGCACACAAAATTACTCAAAATGAACTTTTTAATATTAACCGTTAGATCTATTATTAGATTAGTTTCTAATCTAAAAAAAAAAAAAAAAAAAAAAAAAAAAAAAAAAAAAAAAAAAAAAAAAAAAATTAGTTTCTAACGTTACATGTGTATAAAAGTAGTGATACGCGAGGCTATCAAATTCAGAATTACAGGGGAAAGATGGGCGAGGCTTAGACGAGTGGTCTACGAGGTGAGGGTTTAGGGCGAGGCATAGGCGAGGTGAGGGGCGAGTAAAAGTTGTCCTGGGCGAGGATCTGGGAGGTGTGGGCAAGTTATACACGCGAATTAAAACCATTTTTAGTAATCATGGGCGAGGCCTAGGAGGTCTGGGCGAGTTATAAACGCAAGGTGAGGGCGAGTAAAAATTTGTAGGCGAGGTCTAGGGGAGTAAAAATTTGTCTTGGGCGAGCTGCTTAGACGAGGTAGTATTTTGGGCCGGAAATTTCTTTTTTGAATTACACTTTGGATGACTGGGTCTCCAATAAATAAAACAGGGACCAACTATTGGTTCATATATGAGTGATTTACTTGTAATAATATCCTTGCTGATGGTTCTTAATGTCTAGTTCTTTACATTTTTAGCATGTACGCATTAATCAACCAAATGTAATTTCTCAAGTATATGATAACATGTCAAGTATTATATCAGTTTGGTAGTTTGGGTTACACCTGGGCGATGTGATCTATTCATAAACAATCGTGGGCGAATCTTATTGATTTGGGAAAGTAAAAATGTTGATTGTGACATATATTGGTCACTTTGGTAAACCATGTAAAAAAAATTTATTCTCGTAAAATGACTCACTATAAGGTTCATTATCGTAATTGAGTTTACACTTTTGGTTTACGTAGATCACTGCATTAACAAAGAAAGCAACTATGGCATTAAATCAAGTAAGTAATTCCCACTCTCAAACTTTAAGTTTAAAAATAAGATAGTAGTCAAGCACTTGGGCAATAATTAGTTTGCTTTGTTATTAATTAGTATAAATTATAAAACAAATTGCAAATTTAATCTAAGTTAAATGTAATTCTTATATTTTCATGTGAGATACTTTTATATAATGTAACTTGTTTGGAATAATGAAAAACCGTTGATTTTATAAGAAAGAAAAGAAAATAAGATGGTGAGTTTCAAAAGAGGTGTTATGGCTTGAGTTATAAAGGAAGATCATTTAAGTATTTGAGTTATAAGGTTGAGTTAAAATGAAAAAATTGATGTAACATGATATGACATCAAAAGATATATGACTTGAGTCATCATACCCTTTGCTCTTACTAAATTTTGTGAGCTTAAGGTTATGTTTTGTTTTAATTTTATTATTTTTGTTCTTAGTAAGAAAATTTGTTGTTCTTGTTGTTTTAGCTTAAACGGGCTAATGTATTTCTTTTTGTTACTATTGTAAAAAGCCTTTGCATGTTTCACCCTATAATGAAAGAGTGCGTCGTCACAGGTACATTCGGAAAGTTACATTTGCAACATCACATCATAAACTTGCAATATAAGTAGATTTAACACCAATTATCATTTTATATTAAGCATATATTTAGTCATAGTTACAACAAAAACTTTGTTTGGGAGAAAGATGAAATCTAAATAAACGGCAATCAAAGGTACGATTCTATGGATCTCTCTAAATATGTAAAACCTTAAGATTATCATGTCTTCATGAGCTATATGATAAGAGCCATCAGACTTTTATAGTAAACTTGCTTATTTTGAGATATAAGATAGAGATATACAACAAAATTTATGTCCATTCGTCATTCAAAAAATACATATATACAATATATTTTTCATGACTTAACCAATGGTAACCAATCAAACAAAACGACACTAACAAAACACACACAAATGTTTAAATGCTACCACTATATAGCATAAACAAAACGACACCAGCAGTACATAGACTGGCTAGTATAAACACTATCATTTACAATCAGCTTATGTCTCGCTATGTCGCTGTGAAAATAATCCAATCCACATCAACGGCCTATATATTCATTCAGGCTTCCGTTTGATGCTTACTCATAAACAATAGTGTTTCTCATCGTTATCATATATGTCAATATAAGACACATGGTTTCGAATAATACTACCCCAAATGAGTAGATATCTGATTTGTGTGTGTCGCTTAACTGAACTGGACGTTGTATCTTGGAGAGGCCGAAATCAGCTATTTTTGCCATTCCATACGTCATCCATTACGATGTTTGCACTTTTTATGTCACGATGTATGACGTTTAATTTGTCATTCATGTTGTTTTGAAGGTAACTCAAACCTTCACGAATATCAAAGCATATTCGTATATGTCCAGCCCAAATAAGACTAGCCGTTTCACAAACAACCGTCACAACTTCCATAAGAAGCATGCTGGTCTCACAACCTTCATCACAAAAGGAGAGAAAATATATTAGCAAGTAGCACTTCTATCATTAAAATCTGTATAAAAGCCTTAATATAAATGTAATAATCTATCTTTTAACTACTGAAACAAAAATATAATTGTGCTTATTTCAGTAGATCTACATCAATCAATCACAAACATAACTAGAAAGATTAAAAACAGTAAAAGAAGAAATAAAAAGAGTACCTATTCTGAGATCTAGATGGTTTGCATCTATTATGAAATAGCGGCTGTGATGTTAAGAAATAGGAATTGTGGTTACTGGAATATATAATGTTGGTCAGGTTATTATGATGGGCTAGGTTAAGCAATAACAGGCCTTAGACTAGTTTTTTTGGCCCACTACTTACTACACACTAGAATGTGGCCTTTTAAGTTTTTATAGTGTTTGGTTCAAATTGGCCTTTCTATATCTGCAAACATATTATCTTGACATCTTCTCACAAATAAGTAAACTTACTTTCTCGGATTGTATACCGAGTCTAAGCAAATAAGCAGTTTAGACCAAAACTTGAAACTGCTTAAAAAGCACATCAAGCACTCAAATAAGCAATCACAAACACCCTCTGAGCTCTTAAAACTAAACACTCTAAAATAAGAAATAAAATAAATTAAAAAAAGTTTGGGGTTGAAACTTGAAACCTGTGATGCGGAGATCTTGTTCTTAATTTTTTTTTTCTTCAGATTTGATAATCATCGATGATTACAATTAAAGATAATTATATAAAGTGGAATTTGTTGTTGTTTACCTCGTAAATGTCTCATCAATAGTTATCTGTTGATGATAATTTTACTTTTCATGGTTGTTCCACTCCAGCCGTCTAAAGTTTTGGTTTTTACAGTTTTGCCTCTATAGTTTCGATTATTACATTTCTACACTTTCTTTCTTTTTTCGACATTTAAGCTGGGTGACAATTCGGGTTATGTTCGATTAAAAAAACTCTACAAGAATTTATTTCGGGTCATCCTAAACTCTAAGGCTGCCCACAGAAGGTGGGTCGACCGAGTCGCTCGTCAAGGTCGAACTCGGTCGTCCCTTTTGTGGAGTATAGGTCGCGACCGAGTATAGGGGCGAATAGAAAGCAAATGGGTCGTGATGGAGACCGAGTATATTTCTCACTTTTTGTTGCTTTTTGATCCGTTGGAACCAACCATAAATGTATATAGCCGTTTGTAAGTAAAAAAAAAAAAAAATGAACGTTGAAAGTAGCCGTTTGGCGGGCAAAATAAATAAATAAATAAATAAATAAAATTCTTACAAATAAATAACATAAACAACACTTCAATTCACACAATCTCACACTTATCTCTATTAAAAATGTCTAAGAAAACACCACAACAAACAAAAGGCCGAAAATCCCGAGTACCACAAAACATCCCGCAAGTATCACCGGATTCGACTTTTCGGTTAACCGGTGTGTCACCAACCATCAATTTCCGACCTCGTTCTCTTGATTATGAATCTCAACAACCTCCACAACAAGAAACATTCATTCCATTTGCTATGAATCGTAATTTTAATCGTCCGTTCATTCCACTGTATCCAAACAACCAACAACCATAACAAAGCCACTCTCGTCGAAGCCAACAATCTATGTATGGCTCCCCCGAATCGGTGTATCGTCCAACAATGGACTCATCAATGTCTTCCTATTCTAATTATCAAAATTATTCTCCGGTTAACCACATCAATCTTGATGCTTGTGATTTTATGGAACAATTAGAAAACAATCCGGCTTTTTATGTTGGAACCAGTTCGGGTTATTCGAGTCAACAAATGAACCGGGTTATCAAGCTTTGGGTCACGGATTGTATCACGATTCGGTTCCAAATGATGATCTTGTTGGTGATGACGACGACAACACTATTTTCTGAAGAGATGTCACCGGTCAAATCAAAGAAGCATGCTACAAAGAGTAAGAAGAAGGCGGTTGAGAAAGAGGTTGACAAAGATTCGGCTATTTGGACCCAAAAAAAAAAAAAAAAAAAAAATCGCGTTGTGCATGGCTTGATGTGATTCGTCGGAGGATAGCATAGTTGGAACCAACCAAAATTCTAAGGGTTTTTGGAAGAAAGTGATTACATACTTTGAAAAGGAGGTTGGTGAAGGGAGATCGTACAACTCAATTACTAGCAAGTAGAAAAATAGGATTCGTTCTAGATTTGGTGCATTTTGTGCCATTTACGACAATTGTTATACGAATTTAGAAGTGGTGAGAATGATCTCAATATTTACCAAAGAGCGTGTAAAGAATATGAAATCATGATGAAGCATGCCTTTCATTTGGAGCATTGTTGGGAGATTTTGAGGGAGCATCAGATTTGGAAGAAAAATGAGATGCCGGTTTTTTTAAACCAAAATAAGGCTCGAAAAAAACCAAGGACTTTTGAAACGGGCTCGAATGTGCATGATAATGAAGAGCCTCGGAATGAGCGACCAATTGGTCTTGATGCAGCTAAGAAAAATAAGGCTACTAAGAAGAAATCGTCGGAGAATTCCAAGTCTTGGAATTTGGATGTGGTAGCCGACAAATGGAAAAGCATTAAGTCAATGTCATTGGGTAAGAAGCAGAAGCTTGCAGACAGATACTACGACTTGAAGAAAAAGGAGCTGGAGCAAAGGGATGAGGAGTTGGAGCTGCAACAAAAGAAAGAGGAGCAAGAAGACAGAAGATTGGCAATGGAAGAAAAAAAACTTGAATTTGAGCGACAAAAGAAATATCAAAAAGATCTCATCTTCTATCTCACACTGATCGACCCATCTTCGCCCGCATTACAACGGTAAAAAATGCAAGAAATCAAAGACTCGATCAAGGAACAACACAACCTGAATTATTAGTTTTTAATAAGTGTTGTAATGTTTTTATTTATTTGAATTAATATGTAACGTTTTAATTATGAATGAAATTTTAGTTTGTGTTAAAAATGTTTAAAGAAAAAAAAATTGAACTTGGTCGCCCTTACTGGAGCACCGAATCGCCTGCAGGTCGCTGGAAAGAGAAAGCTGACGTGACAGGAAAAAAGAGGGGGATTGGGTCGCCTTACTGTGGGCAGCCTAACTAGTCTACCATACACGTTGGGTGTTAAACATGTTACATGGTTTATGCAGACTAGACGAACCGTGCATAGTGACATATAATTATACTTGCGAACTTGTGGTTTTGGTGTGATCTTTTATGCAACACTTAAATGTTCAATTTGTATTTATTGTGAAAAAAAGTACTACTATTTATATGAGTTAGAAACTAAAAATGATAAAGATTTGAGAATTAAAAAGTATTTAAACTATTAACTTAATAGTTGATGGTGTTGTCATTTTTAATCAAGAATATATAAGTAGCTGAACTTCACTTATTTTTTTGTAAGTTTTAAGAAAAATTGTTTTCTTTTCATACATTGTAGAGATAAGCTGGTTGGCATGTCGATCCTTTAATTTATTTAATTGTAAACCTTGTAATTTTAATTTTCGATGAACTATTACTCGTTTGTTGGCTCACATTTAACTCATCGTCAATTTGAACACTGCTTTTTTGAACAATAGCTAAAGTAGGACAGCCTCAATGGCTCAACATGACACATAAACATGTTTAGACCGAACTTTAACATTAATCTTTGTGCAAGTTTCATGTCGTGTAAGAAAATTGCTAGTCATACGAGACAGCATGGCCCGTGCGATGCACGGGCTTTGTTCACCATAAATAATCATCGGTTTTGTAAGGGTTATGCGTATTTAGTTTTATATTCTTAGTTTTGATCGGGGGTACTCGACTGAATAGACGAAGTTTGTTTAAGTAAGCTTTCGTAAATAGAATTGTTTCACGTAAAAGTTATCAAATAACGCAAAACATGTTACTCCGTATTTCAAACACATAGTTTTTACTACACACAACTCATGTCTTTTCCTTTTGTCTCTTCCACCCAAACAGATGTACCAGCGTCGTTATTCAAGTGGCACTGGTTGATTTAAACATTCTGTAAATGAAATTTGTAATAAAGTATTAAAAAGCTGATATATTTATGGAACATTTTCTCAATATTAATTGTATTTATATATGTTGTAAAGATATTGTGGGGTATATGGGTCTCAAAACAAACGCCGACTTGTATTTTAATTCATCACTTTCAGCTGTGTTATTTTTGTTTTTCCCTCCAACTTATATATGCGTTATGGCAGAGCTTTTTGGCTTTGAAATATGGCGTTGGTCCATGAATGATTTTGTACCAATAGAGGCAAGAACAAATAACATTCAAAAAAATTTACACATCTAACATACATTTTGAAACCAAAGACAACGTACATATAATCAATGATATAATATGAAGTACTGAACTACATGAACTGTTATGTTACATATGGTTCACTTTATCTATAAGGATCAATGGGAGCCTTCTGTTGATGGGAACGACGTCGGTAAAACGACTTGCCTCTTTCAAGAGCTTCTTCGAGTGAAAACGGTTCTGCAGCAAATGTTGAACAAACCTAGTTTGTTAGACCGACTGTTAGTCGTGCAGAACCAAGTAATCATATACTTTCATAACTTGACAATAAACAACTACTCAGATAATCATCGCTACAATCACAGTCCATAAAACAATCACACTTTAAAAACTTACTCAAAAACTACCACAACTTAAAATAAGTGACGCTAGCACATTTCGTCTCAGTATTCGATGTTGGCTGATAAAACTTTACAGAATGCACCCAAAATAAAATGTATGTTGTATGCATAAAACGCCAAAAAACATAAAAATAGCCAAAACAAACATAGCCTAAAAATATCTGAAACTAACACATTTCCCCTTACTTTTCTCTACTAACTATTATGTACCTAATATAAAGAT
The DNA here is from genome assembly GCA_030686995.1 of Artemisia argyi. Classification (NCBI taxonomy): domain Eukaryota; kingdom Viridiplantae; phylum Streptophyta; class Magnoliopsida; order Asterales; family Asteraceae; genus Artemisia; species Artemisia argyi. The sequence goes on from CM060682.1 coordinate 184,754,257, forward strand.
ATTCTTACATAACCTAAGCAATGATTCTGATGTCAAAAATGTTCGTGTTAATAATGGTGTTTGACAATGGATGAAAATATGGATCATGTTACGGCTGTTTACCCAAAAAAAGGTTAATCAGTTTATGCAATAAAATGTGAGATTTTTTATTATTATTATTATTGTTATTATTATTATTATTATTATTATGGGAACTAATTTCAACTTCAACATCAATTGGGTAGAAGCATAACCCTTAACATGTCATTATTCAATTATAAATAGATAACATAAGCCTTTTACATTGACTTTGAAAACATATTACCTAAAATAAATCATACTAAAGTAGATCAAGGTCTGGATTGAAGCCTCAATATACCACTCGACCTTCTTCATTGAGCCGTTAAAAATTTTTCTGTGAAACGAAAACACTATAAGCTAACAACCTCTAAATTGAGTGACTTATCCAAGCAAGTAACAAAATCGAACAATAAAAAGTAATTTGAAATATGTTGGAAGGTTTACATGGAAGTTCATCAAATACCTAAAACATACGTAATCAACCAAAAAACTTATAATTAAAGAGAATGTAACAAACCTTGGGGAACTAAAAGGCTTGAGAAAGTTTTCACCTGATGTTCAACTTTTATGCTTACTCTCTTCACCCAATAGCCATTTCACCCGATAGCCATTGCCAAGCATCATATGTCTGCCCAAAACAAAAATGAAAGAATAATAATGTAGCTTCGATGAGAAATCAAAAGGCAAGAAATTACAAATATAAAAAGATAACTTGGGCATACAAATATTTAAAAAAATAAATAAAAATAAAAAATGAAAGCTAAAGTGGACTTGACATATGAGAGGTAAATGGTAATGCTAACCTACTACATCTAATATCTCTCTTTTACCGTACACTTTTTTCCATTTTGTCAACAACCCACTCCCTTGCTTATTCCCTTGCTTATGACAAAATGCAAGTTCCAACTGCAATTGTTTGACTCTTTTCAACACAACAACCCAAGCTAAAAAATCAAACTCAGTAATCAAATTTATTTTGAAACTCTTTTACCTCAGTATATCATCAAAATCTTCATATTTTCTAGCTTTCAATCACTTTTTATAAATTATTTAAGCATATCAAAACATTTCCATATCTTTCAGTTTCAATCGCTTTTTGTAAGTCAATATAAACATACCAAAGTGAATATTGTCATCTTCACTGCTAAACACTCACAACACCACATAAAGAAATCAAGCATTAGACTAACCATTATCCATCAACAAATTTATAATAAACTAACAAAGTGAAACACAAAAATAAGCTAAACTAACAAAATCAATTATGAATAAAAAAGAGAGGTTGTGGTTAGAGCCAGAGAGAAAAAATGTGCAAGAACAATAATGTATGTGTGACTTTGGTTGTTTCACAGATATGAGAGATATGAGTGACTATGGATGTTTTTGGCTTGTAGGCTTATAAAAGAGGTGGAGAAGCTGAAACGGATCCTTCAAGGAATTGAGAGATTAATGAGGGAAGATGGACTGTGCAATGGGACATAAATGATGCCTTTATAGCTTGGCCTGTATTATTATTATTAGCCTTGTACATTTATGTATCCTTAAAAGCTCTCAAAAGCTTCAAAATAAGCTCTGCATGTAGTAAATTCATTAGCTTAAACTAAATATTTGAGTTTCTTAGCTTGTAACATTAATGCTCACATTCAATAGGGAAACTCATTTTTTATATATATATAGATATAGATGTTTTTTTTTTTTAGTTTTATTTAACATTTATTAAATGAGCTAAGCTGGTATCTAATTCTACACTAATTTGATAATTTTCATGGCATTTTTGTTTGTCCATAACTATTTAATAAAAATCCAATCTTGAAACTTAGGGTGCGTTTGCTTTGACGGATTTGAGGGGGTATTTGGATTTGACAGTAAAAACTGTTGTTTGGTTTGAAAAAATTATTGTTGACTTTTAGTATAAATCCGGATAATTGGACATGTGCAACTCCTTACTCCATCCACTGGTTTTCTGAATTTATCTCACTTTTGTGGGCCCATGCAAATTTTAATCCTCTCATTATTTTTTTTTGTTATATTTTATGTAACTAATTTTAATTTTAATTTATAATATATTTTTAAATATTATTTTTTCTCTTTTACAAGTTACATCAAATATAAATCAAATTCAAATCTTAATCATAAACCCATCTACAAATCAAACAGGCCCTGTTTGCAACACAATGGTCAAATACTCGAATAGTCGAATGGGAGACTTGTAAGCCCAATGAACTATATCGAGCACTATTATACCTTCCATAATTTAGACCCATGTCACTGAATGATAAAATCAAGTACAGGGCGCAAACCGATAAAACCGCAAAAACCAAACCGAAAAAACCGATTCACGGCAAAAACTAACGATTCGGTTTCTATTATCTTTTGCGGTGCGGTTTTGGTTTTCACCCGGAAAACCAAGCGGCAATAACCACACCAAACCACGCCGCTATTTGTAAGCCCAAAATTTTCGGTTTTTATGACTTATTTTGATGTCAACCTAACTAATTTTTCTATACCTGAAAACCGGACTTTAAAAGTTCCAAAATGACTCGGTATCATAATACGGGCTGCACAACAAACTCCGATTCATATTCTCGATATTTTTTTTGCAAGACCCTACTTGTACAGCACGTATCAATAATTTCCCTTAGTGGTCACTTTCAAAAAGGGACGTGTCAACCTATATACTGCCATTTATGGAATAAAAATCTACCGAATAACTTAATGAGAAAAATAAATAAATAAATGACTTTTAGATACAAAAGAACTCGAGAACGTTCCAGTGGCATGTTACACGTCCAATATCATCAACACACCAAAGATATTTTCTCACGTTCAAGAACATTCTACAACATTATATCTTCAACTATAGTTCACAACCACCCATGCAAAAAGAAAAAAAAATCTAAACACTAGATATTTTTTCTGATTGATACATATCGAATGTGCATGGGGCCTACCTAGTTACACCGACTTTAATATCATTGGTTGAGTTCTATAAATTCCACCACGTATCAAATGCCACCGTTACACTAACGTAGGTGTTTTTACAAAACGTACAAGCTAGTTGTTTAAGGTTGAATAAAATATAATGGAGTCGAATGAAGGATGTTCATCGTATTATGGTGTTCTTGGTGTTTCTGTGGATTCTTCATATGATCAGATTCGTCGTGCTTATCGTAAACTTGCTATGGTATGTTTCTGGTTCTTGCTTGTTTTTTTCGTATAATGTTGATAACTGACGATAAATATGGAAGACAATGTAAGCTTCTGTGTGGGCTTACGAGCTTATCTGATGTAGGTTAATATTTCATAAGCTCGAATTTTCTGACTTATTTTGAGACTTATAATTTGATATAAGTTTATTATATCATAATAAGCTTAGTATAAGCCCAAAAATTTTGGGCCTATAAAATATAAGTCGAAATCAAATAAGCTCGTAAGGTCACAAATTAGCGTAAACAAACACCCCCTCAATAAAACTGCTTATGTGTTTATTGGGTTTTGATATGAAATAAGCAGCTTGGAATCTAGAAGTTGCAGTTTGGATATGGAGTTGAGATAATATTCCTAAAATTGCTTATTGATTAGGGAGTATTATTGAACACAATAATAAGCATATAATAAGCGAGTGTTCATAAAAAGTCCCAAATTTGATTATAAACCTACTCTAATGGTAGAATTTATGTTTTTGGTGTAGCAATGGCATCCTGATAAATGGACAAAGAATCCATCTCTTTTAGGAAAAGCTAAACATAAGTTTCAACAAATACAAGAAGCTTATTCAGGTAATTCAAGGTTTTTATGTTACTTGTGTTTCGAATTAGTTTTCGTAAATGCAAAATGTTGATGTTTGTTTTGTTGTGATTTTTGTGAATAAAACAGTGTTGTCAGATCATAATAAGAGATATATGTATGACATGGGATTGTATGATCCTCAAGATGAAGTAGATGAGGTAACTAATTTCCTCTGTTCACTAAGGTTTTCTAGTACTCTCTTCATTTGTCGAATCGTGTATTTTATACTACCTCCGTCCCATAATTTAAGTTCATTTTGACTTTTTTAATCTAACTTTGACTTTAAATATTTTTGTGCGTATTATATAATACTTAATACAAAATATATAAATAGATTGATTTTTAAATGTATTTGACTATTTTCATATGATATAATTTTTATCAAGTATTATATAATAAAAACATAAATATTTATGGTTAAAGTTAGATTTAAAAAGTCAATATGAACTTAAATTTTGGGAAGGGGGAGTATTAGTTTTGCTATTTTTTTCTGTTAACTAGTATGCTTTTTCAATAAGGTTATGCTAATTATCGCGTTTTATTATAGGGGTTTGCTGATTTTTTGCAAGAGATGTCATCCTTGATGGAAGATGCAAAGAAAGAGGTAAAGAACCATACTCGATTTCACCAAGTCGAACTTTGCCCTTTTATATCGGATTTTAATTTTTTTTAAGCACACTTTGGAATTGTTGGCGGCCTGAATGGATTTGGCGCGGCTTGTCACTCAAGAACATTGCTTATAGATGCACAATAAAAAGATCTTCCTGTGTAGCTCAATCGCGTAAACTTAACTAAACTAACCCATGAAAAAATGTTTCTGTACGATCAGTTGAGTTTTGCATAGCATTATTTTGATTGATCTAGATGCTAAAAAATGTTCTATAAATTTGTTATAAACAGGAGAAGAATTACACTTTCGGGGAGATACAAAATATGTTTTGGGAAATGGCGCAAAGTTTCAACTATTCAGACACGTCTTGGTTTGCATACGACCCGCAATATGAGGAACCAAATTGGTCTCGAGAGATGTTTACTTTGGAAGATGATTATTCAAGAAGTTCAAAGAGGGCTCGCGCCAATACGAACCCGTTGCCTCAGTTTCACCAATCGGACTTCGGTATGCAAGAGACCAAATGTGTATAGATATTATGTAATGTTGCCTTCTGCATTTTGAGTCCTACCTTTTGGCATGGATGGTTTTTGTTCCAACACAATTTTGCTGCCACGAAAACCACAGAGATTGAACCCTTGTTGGTTGGAGTTGATGATATCGAGCTTCATAATTGTCAAATCGAAATGAAAAGGTCACGTCGTGTTAAAGGTCTTGAATGTGTAATTTGGAGGTTTTTTTTTAAAAGCAAAACATGGGTTTTGTAATGTAAATTCTTTACCATTTGAGAAAAGTTCTTCAATTTGAATGTTGTTCTTAGAGAAAAGTCCAAAATACATCCCTGAAGTATCTCAAATGATACGTTTACATCATTTTTCTTTTTTTGTCCCAAATATCATCCCTCCGTTAGTAACTTTGGAACAAATACATCCCTATGGACTAACGATGCAAAATTTTGCCCGTTAAGTACCCCACGTGTTAGTCACGTGAGGGGTATTTTTGTCTTTTTACACACCCCTTTTATATATAACGCCTCTTTTAGGGGGAAATCATAATCCCAGTTCTTCCCCAAATCGAAAAAAACCCTAATCCCCAATTCATAAACCTAATTACCCAATTCAAAACAAAACCTACCCAAAATCAAGATACCCTAAGAATGTCTCACACTATGATTTGTAGATGTGGGCTACCAACTGTTATTCGAACTACATGGAGACCAGCCAACCCTGGAAGACGATTTTATTGTTGTCCAAAACCTGTAAGTTGTTAACAATTTGTTGAATTTGAAAGTGGATGTGTAAGTTTAATTGTGTATTTAATTATTTATAATTGTTTGTTGTAAGGAACCTAATGATGGGTTTCAAGACTGGGTGGATCCTCCTATGTGTGCAAGATCCGTCATGATTATTCCTGGATTATTAAACAACATGAATCAGCTTCAAGAAACAATTAGAGTAACTGCTGCAACAGCAAGGGAAAATGCTTCAAAAGCTAGAAGATTGAAGATCATGTTAGGATTAAGTTGGTTGTTCTTTGTTATGTATTTGTTGATGAAATGAAATGAAATGTACTAATGTAATGTTTCAAGTTATTAATGAAATGTGTATGGTTTTTTTTGGCAATTGACTGTGTTCTTCTTGAAATGGGTTAAATTGATACAAGTGCAAATGTTAGCAAAGTCCTTGGTTTTTACCACCAATTGGACTATTTTTTTCCAACCATAGCTTTAGATGTTTGATAGCTTCTGCACATTGGGACTGCATGAATAACGAGAAACAGACATGCATAGTCATAGAGTGCATGAATAAAGTAGTTTGCACATGGGAAATATGGAAGAGAATCTCACTATTTTTTTCTACCCATTCTGAACATTGGGACTGCAGTTGGACATTGGGACTGCAGTTGGACCACTTTGCCTTGAAGGGACTGCACATTGACCCTTTTTGGACCAATTCTGCACATGGCTATATATACCTGCATACCCCCACATCACATTTGTATCAAAACATACACATGAAAAACATGAATTCCAACAAGAACAAGAAAACAGGTAGTGATGCATCTTTATGTGAATCAATATGGGCCATTTCAAACAGAAATTATTTATTTTGAAATTTATTTGTTTTTTTTGTTTTTTGGTTTTTTGTGCAGAAATTATCTACATTTCAAGTGATTCTTCCACAGGTGATTCAGGATGGACCAATTATTTTCCAAAAGTTGCAGAGGAAAACTCTGTTTCATTCAATGAGGAGTTTCCTGATTATGGGTCAAAAATTGGCACAAGTTCAAACATTGTTGATGCAAAACAAGCTTTTAAGGAGAGGCTTAAGGTTCTTGGACTTCCAAACAAGGAATTTTGTCAGGAACATGGTATCAAGTGTTTTGAAGTGAAAAAGCCCACAGATGGAAAAGGCAAGGGGAAAAAAAAAGGCTTTTAGTGTGTTTGGTTTGGAATGAAAATGTTGTATGGTTGCTTTAGGATCTTGGCTTAAATGCCTTTCAATAAAACTGTTGTATGCTGATTATGAATGCCAAAACTATGAAATTTGCAGCAAATAAACCAACAACATTGAATAACAAAACAGACTTAAACATTAATCCAAACAGTGATGCATACAGAGTTTCAAAAGATCCAAACACTGATCTTAACATTCAATAAGACTAACCATAACCAAAAGACTTAAACATTGACCTTAAAAGACATTAACTACCACCTAATTCAGAGTTTGGCTTTTCCCTTTGATACTTTTTTAGATCTTGTAGAAGTTTGAGATCCACCAACCCCTGAACATTGTGTTCCAGCAACATTTGAATTCTGTGAACCAGCAAAAGAAGTTGGTTGTGAACCAGCAACCTTCATCTTACATGTTCTTCTGTTGTGTCCTGTTTTGTGGCATTTAAGGCATGTCACTGTTTTCCCAAGCTTAGATAGCTTACCTCTTTTAGACATCCTTTGGCTTGATATCTCATCTGCAGTCTTTCTCCTCTTTTTTGGTGGCCTTCCAATCTGTGGGTGAACCTTTGGGGGAATGATAATGTATGGGCTAGGATGTTTCTTCCACAATGGTCTTCCAGTACAAGGGTTGATGGTGTAACTGTACTGCTTCTTCCAAGTTGTGAGCCAATAGCATCTATGCACCCATGTCTCTGGCAACCCAATTTCAGTACTGTTTGCAGCCATGTCATTGATGACTGCAACTGCATGTTTACAAGGCATTCCAGTGAGCTCCCATTTTCTACAGCTGCATGTCTTCTCTTGGACATCAACCACACACTGGTCTTGCCATGGCCCACTAACTTGGTACTGTGTACCACCACCAAAAAGAACCTAGCATTATACCATAACAGTTTACAAATTTATTAATAAGCATTTAACAAATTTAGTAAGCAGTACATTACAAATTAAGCAAGCTTTTAAAAAGATAATAGTTTACCGTGTAGAATGTGGCATCATGCTTTATTGCATCAAACAACTTTGTTGCAGCTGGTGTTAAAGGTCCTTGACTCTTTGCTATAACTTTTTGAACATTAACTATTCTTTTCATCAAGTATTCCCTAACAAATTCCAATGCTGTCAAAATTGGAGCATCTCTCCCATCCAACAACTGTCTATTAAAGACTTCACACAGATTGTTTAACAAAACATCACAATGTGCTCTACCTACATTAAGCAATACCATGGGTACTAGAAATAAGCATTTTATAAGATAAGTATTGAAAGCAAATAAAGCAACAGAATATAAAATAACATTACCACTGAAATGGGATCTTGACCAGTGCTGTGCAGGTATCTTCCTCAAATACTCATATGCTTCTTCATCCAGCTTTTTTAACTTGTCCATTGCCCTATCAAAATACTGAACAGTTGTAGCTGATGCACATTTCCAAACTAATTTTTTGTATTCTTCACCTTTCCATTTTTGCTTCATATTCTCATAAATATGTCTAACACAAAATCTATGCTCAGCACATGGGAAAACTTTGACAATTGCAGGTATAAGGCCCTACAATAGCATAAATTAGAATTAGTAACTATTAGACACATTTAATAAATAGATAGGAATTAGGGAAGTTTACCTTTTGTCTATCAGTTATAAAAGTGAAATTGGACATGGGTCCCAAATCCAAGTCATCACCCAAACAAGTCAAAAACCAACACCAAGCACTCATGTTTTCTGCTTCCACAATGGCATAGGCAAGTGGATATGTCCCATGGTTTGCATCTATCCCAACAGCAGTAAGTAATTGACCGGGGTATTTTCCTTTCATAAAACAACCATCTAGCCCAAGCAAGTCTCTTAACCCTGCTTTAAACCCTCTTTTCAAAGCTCCAATACACACATATATCCTTTTGAACTGTCTTGTTGTTTCATTGGGATTATAGTCTCTTTCTAGATCTAGCTTAACAGTTGTGTCTTCATTGCTCCTTTGCAGCTCTAAGACATAATCTCTTATACCACCATACTGTTCACTAAAATCACCCTTAACCTTCATCACTGCCTCACCCTTTGCTCTTTTGATCTTGCTTGTAGAGATATTAAGTTGATATTTCTGTTGAAGTTGTTCCTTTAAGGCTTTAATTGGGATTTCAGGGTTTGGTTTGATGACTTCTTCAACATCTTTGGAAAGAAACTTGTTTGTGCACTTTTTCACATCTCTTGTTTGCAGACAATCATGTGAATCATTTAGGGTTTGCACAGTCCATGTGCCTTGATTGTCATTTGAAATGTGCAAAGTCCATGGACATGTAATATGTTCATAAAGATAAGAGCCCTTTTTCCCACCTACCTTTATCCTCAATCCACCCACTTTTTTTATTCCCTGCCCAACATCATTTGGCCCAGTTGTACTTGACCCACTAGCTTTTGTTGGCCCAGTGGACTCTGTAAACACAGGACACTTTCCCCTGCATACTACTCTTACCCTTTGTTTGTCATTTTTCCAAGTGTACAATTGTCTTCTAGTAGCCACAGCAACTTGATTAACCATTGCTGAAATTTCTTTTTTATTCCCAAACTGTCTTCCCACAAAGAATGACTCTTTACTTTGACCTACACTCCCACTATGATGACCTACTTCCTTTCTTAAATTTGCAATTGCTCTCTTTCTTCTATTAGTATTTTTTCCATTAACACTTTCAGCCTCACTTTCACTTTCAATGTACATAGGCATATCAAAGTCATCTAGATCATATGCTTCTTCCACTCCTAATTCAACAGTCTCACTGGCATTGTCATTTCTAACACCAGCCCATTCTGCATCTATATCAACATTTTTATAGAATTCTTCCATATCTACATCCACTTCATTTATCTCATGTTCCTCGTCTGTTTGTATATAATCACTATCTTGGCTATCCTCAGTCTCAGAACTAGTCTCATACCCTCCATTAAAACTCTCAGAGTCACAAGCATCACTAGTCTCATTCACACTTGCTGCCTCACTGAAAATAGGTGCATCACTATCCACAGGCACACTTGGTCCATCTACATTAGCATTCATAGGTGGTCCATCTACATTTGCATTCTCACTTGGTCCATCCTCAAGCAACAACATTGGCAATCTAGTTTCCTTCAAACCAGGCTTCTTAAAAGGCATCCTAACTAGACTTGAATTCAAAGCAGGCTTCTTAATGGTCTTCTTAACTAAAGCACTAGTTTCTTCTACATCTATTTCCTCCAAAATCACTTTCTGTGGTGATGTAAATGGTGATTTCAAATAAGTATCAACAACTGTATAATCATGCTCAATATACACATCAATCAGTTTGATCTTATTAGCATACCCAACTAAGTTAAGCACATCCATATCACCACCTAGTGCTTGTAATCCATGATCTAATTCAGAGTTAGGTACTCTCCAATGATAGAACATCTTACAACCTTTACCCTTGTAACCTAACATTTTAACCATGTCATTTAACTCAATCACAGAAAATAAGTCCACATCTATAAAGTCCACATAATTATGTTTCCCATTTTTGTAGGTTCTACCTGGGGGGTTAGTGAAAAAACCACCATGATGAATCTTCAATGAGAAGAAGTTTTGTCTTGAACCTGCTATTAACAATTAACAAATACAATATTAGGGTTTCAATCATTAAAAGATTATGTGGTTATACATAAAATTAAACTTACTGTATGCTTGTTGTTCATCCACAGGATCATCATAGTCACGAATTCTCCATTCCACAACCACCATTGTTTTTAATTATAATTGGATTTGGGGTTTTTTAATTGAACACTGGAATTGGATTTGGGGGTTTTTAGTTTTTCGCCTCTTGGTATATCTGTGTGTTTTAGAGGGAAAACGAAGAACTGGGATTATGATTTCCCCCTAAAAGAGGCGTTATATATAAAAGGGGTGTGTAAAAAGACAAAAATACCCCTCACGTGACTAACACGTGGGGTACTTAACGGGCAAAATTTTGCATCGTTAGTCCATAGGGATGTATTTGTTCCAAAGTTACTAACGGAGGGATGATATTTGAGACAAAAAAAGAAAAAGGATGTAAACGTATCATTTGAGATACTTCAGGGATGTATTTTGGACTTTTCTCTTGTTCTTAACTTTGCGTCTCAGAAACCTCAACTTATGATGTAGACCTATGAGTGTAAGATGTGTGTTTTATACTTTTAAACCTTTCGTTACTCTTGTGAGATGTAAAAACAAAGCATAATGTTAGTGAGCCATTGAAGGTGAAAAATACATAATAGGTAAAAAAAACAACTTTAACAAAAAAGGGTCGTTTGTATCTTAATGGTACTCAATGTGTGAAAATGTTCTTTAACCAAATAGTTGTGTGTTTAAGTCTTGTCTAATAATGTGAGATAGTTAGTTGTCGTTTTAGAAAAAAACAACTTTGTGGCCTGTAGCTTAGTTGGTTTGTATGAAGAAGAGTTTGCAAATCAGTCCTAAAAAATCAAGATGGGTCGAATTAAGTATTTGATGTAGACCTCAACTTATGATGTAGACCTATGAGTGGAAGATGTGTGTTTTATACTTTTAAACCTTTCGTTACTCTTGTGAGATGTAAAAACAAAGCATAATGTTAGTGAGCCATTGAAGGTGAAAAATACATAATAGGTAAAAAAAACAACTTTAACAAAAAAGGGTCGTTTGTATCTTAATGGTACTCAATGTGTGAAAATGTTCTTTAACCAAATAGTTGTGTGTTTAAGTCTTGTCTAATAATGTGAGATAGTTAGTTGTCGTTTTAGAAAAAAACAACTTTGTGGCCTGAGTTAAACGTGTAGCTTAGTTGGTTTGTATGAAGAAGAGTTTGCAAATCAGTCCTAAAAAATCAAGATGGGTCGAATTAAGTATTTGATGTAAAGCTCAGTTAACATAACAATTATCCGGCGGGTCAATTATAAATTTGAACGCTTCTTATCCCATTTTCATAAACTAAAAAATCTTGAAGACGGCTCGGTCAGAGACCCGGACCTGTTTCAAACCGTGTTCCCAAATGAACATGTATCCGTTTTAACCCATTACCCGGCCTATCCATTTTGTGCCGTATGGTTTGAACTATACTTGAACCAACTTTCCTTGTGTTTTCTCATAAACTGGGTGGAACCTACCAATCTTGTCATGACAAAGAGAAGATGTATTGGATTTGATGATGTTTGACAATGATACCACCATACCAACTCCATTTTTTTTAGCCAACCATTTTTGAAAACTCTAAATAAATAATCCTTGGACGACTATGCATGAGAACTCTTATAATGAACCAAGGCGGACCCAAGGGGGTTTTCGGGGTTCACGGGAACCCCATAAAATTTTGCCCCGTAGTGTAAAATTTTGTCCAAAATTCTCAAAATAAATCGGGTTGCCATATCTTGTGTCGTATGTTTTGTTTAAGTAGTCTATTCTATTATCGTAAAAAAAATTATGAACCTGATCACTTATACAGCTGAGTCCGCCCGCGTAATGAACCCACCTACCCCGGCCTCTACTTTCCTAAATGACCTTTTTCTTTCTAACTTGTGCTATATAAAGTAAAGATCGTATGCTTTTTTTTCTTATCAAGAAGTAAACATAACAATGGATCAATACAAAGGTTCAGATGTAGACAAATACAGATGTTTCATGAGTGGTGAAGGTGAGAAAAACACCAAATGGAGGTCGGGTGTACCCCCTAATTTTGATGCGGTCAACAAACTATTCGAAGAAGATAGAACAAAGGTATTGTATTAGTTTACTCTTGTACAACTTGTCGCAAAATGATAACTAACAACGCTGAAGCGCTCTTATAAGTAAAAGTTATAGCACGAATTTTATAAATAATGTTATTAATTACTTCTTTAAACTGATACATGGTTTATACTTTGGGTGTTATTAAGATATGGCCAACAGGTTCATTGGAAGAGCAAGTTCAGAATCTTGTGAAAACATGGGAAATGGAGTCTTTCCATAAAATAAATCCTCAAGATATAAAATCTATTAATGTGGCAAAATTTACAAGTTCTGTTAATGGTAAGTTTGATATGAACCAAGTACTAATTGATGTGTACATATATAAACCACTTACACATATCACTGGACTCATGTTTTTAAGGTAGGAAACCTTTGACACGAGCTGACGTTGCTAAGATAGGCGGAGGGTACAATAATTTTCTTCAAACTTCGTTGCCACATAATCTACGAATTTATGATCCAAATGAAGAAAATGCGGATACAGCTCTTAAACTCTTCACAACAACCTTTCCTCGCGGTTTTGCTGTAGAGATTCTACAGGTTTACTCCGGTCCTCCGGTTATTGTGTATAAGTTTAGACACTGGGGTTACATGGAGGGTGAATTCAAAGGTCAACCGCCTACCGGAGAATTGGTGGAAATGTTTGGTGTATCTATAATGGAGGTAAATGATGCCAATATAAATTATCTATGCACAAAGTTTTTTCATAAGTTTGTATCGTATTAGTAAATCTTATCCGAGGTAACAGTTTTGACTCATTTTCATATGGAACGGTTCAATTTGGTTTGTGTTTTATGTCATACGGGTTAAGAAGAAATTCAAATATTTCTCATGTTTTCAAGTTGTGTAATGTGTTTAACTTAAGAGATTTTGTGGTAACGGACTTGACCCGTTTTCTGATGGATGTCTAATTTGGGAACTTTTTGTACCAGCTGGACGAAAACTTCAAGGTGACGAAAATGGAGTTCTTCTACGACAGAGGAGAGTTACTCGCAGGTCTAATCAAGGGTGAAGTTGAGTCCATTAGCCAAGATTTAATCACGAGTGGGGCGTCTTCAAGTTGCCCGTTTTCATAATGAATACATCATGCATGTTTAATGTTTTCATTTGCTAGCTATGATTTTATAATTCTGGAATAAACAAACATATGAGTAATTATTCGATATTTGTGTTGTTGATTTGTATGCTTGAAGCTTCATGTGTTCCAAAATAATAATAATAATAATAATAATAATAATAATAATAATAATAATAATAATAATAATAAATAAATAAATAAATACTCTTTGATGGTTTTATATTCAAGTCGCGTCTAAGATATATATCGATTTCTTTAAACACGTAACATATTAAACATTTTATACATTAAATCGTATGGTTAGTTGACATTCGAAAAAACAAGTCAATAAATGATTTTAGAATAAATTACACCGTTACTCTTCGTTCTCTACGATCCCTGATCTTTTATTATTATTATTATTATTATTATTATTATTATTATTATTATTATTATTATTATTATTATTATTATTATTATTATTATTATTATTATTATTATGTTTTAGCCTTCTTATTAGCTTATAAATAAGTCTAGGGGTTAGAGTATTAAGCTTAAACTTATCTTAGTCAAGTAGGAGTCGGTATGGTTGGCTTGTGTCCCAAGCCCAACCCGTGTCCTTGTAACAGCCGTTTATGAGTCTTGTTAGAGTCGGTTTCAATACTAATCAAAGTCGATTAGGGATATTATCTTGTGCTCTCGTTTTCTTTTTTCCTGTCGACAACATATCTGCTGTGCGTGTGTCATCTTCGTGGTCGAGTTATCCTTGCTAGTAATCAGGTTGTAGGTTGTCGATTCCTACAAGTGGTATCAAGAGCTTTGGTTTGCGAGTTCTCTAGTTATCTAGGATCGATCAAGAAGGTTTCGGTTTAGAACAACAAGAAGGACCAGCAGGAGGTTCAATCGACAGATAAGGGTTTGTTGGTTTTTTAGATCGACAAGTTTTCTGGTCGATTGGGCTACTTTTTTTCTTTTTTTTTTCCCTTTTTTTGGCGTGGTAAAGAGGAAGAAGAAAGCTACCATATCTGTTTTCTCTATTAATGAAAAAGTCAATGGTAAAAGGGAATATGATATTTAAATAAAGAAGGGACTTTGTTTATTTATTTTATTTCTTTATTGTTTTTATTATTTAGAAAACAATAGGGTTATTAATTAAGAGGGTATTGCACAAAGGACTTTGTAATTTATGATTGTGAGGTTTAATTTATCACAAGGTTTAGCAAATTAACAAAGGGATTAAAGAATGACGGGAGCCAAGTTTGAGATCGAGAAATTCGACGGAACTGGTGATTTCGGGTTATGGAGAGTCAAGATGCGTGCTTTATTAATCCAACATGGATGTGAAGCAGCTCTGGAGGTTTTACCCGCGAATATGGATGCTACAGCGAAAGCTGAGCTAAACAAGAAAGCTCACAGTGCCATGATTTTGTGTTTAGGTAACAAGGTTCTGAGAGAGGTTACCGGGGAGATGACTGCAGCGGGGGTTTGGTCCAAGCTCGAGACTTTGTACATGATAAAGTCCTTGGCCAACAAGTTGTACTTGAAGAAGAAGTTGTATACATTCTACATGCTGGCTGGACGTACGATTTCCGAGCATATAGATGAGTTCAACAAAATCGTTCTTGATTTAGCAAATATTGAGGTAAAATTCGAGGATGAAGATCTTGCTCTATTATTACTCACTTCTTTACCAGCATCATACGAACACTTTGTGAATACCTTGCTTTATGGACGGGAAGCTTTGACTTTGGAGGATGTGATGGCCACACTGAATTCAAAGGAAATCAAAGAAAGATCTAAGGCGAAGGGGGATGATGGTGAAGGGTTATACGTGAGGGGAAGAACTGATCGCAGGAATTTGCATCAGTCTAAGGGAAAGTCAAGATCGAAGTCTCGAGGTGGAAGACTCAAGTACTATATTTTCCAATCTGAGGAGCACTTGAAGAGAAACTGTCCAAAGAATAATCACAAGAAGTCAAATGGTTTCGTCAAGAAAGATGATCAGCCAAGCTCTAGTGGTTCGATTTATGACGGTTCTGAGGTGATGACGGTTATGAGTGCGGAAGCCTTGTTGGATTGGATTATGGATTCAGGAGGTTCATACCACATGACACCCAGGTCAGGCATAGTTTTTGATTTTCTGGAATGCGATGGGGGCATGGTACTGTTGGGTGACAACAGGGAGTGCAAGATCAGAGGTATTGGCAAGGTCAGGCTACAACTGAAAGATGGGTCAAGTTTTGTATTACACAATGTCAGGTATATTCCTAAATTGAAAAGAAACTTGATATCGTTGGGAACTCTTGAAAAAGAGGGATATACCATAAAAATGCAGTCGGGCAAAATCAAGGTGATTAATGGTTCCAGGGTTATTTTATCTGGAACCCGAAGGGATAATTGCGTATACTCTTTGGATGGCCATGCAGTGGCAGGTGAGCTTAATGCTAGTGTTAAAGAAAAAGACAGTCTTGCGCAGGTTTGGCACAAAAGACTGGGACATATCAGTGAGGCGGGACTTCAGGTGCTAGAAAAGCAGGAGCTGTTTGGCAAGAAAAGTCTAGGTAAGCTCGATTTTTGTGAGAATTGTGTTCTGGGAAAGTCACATCGAGTCAGATTCGGTGTAGGAAGGCACACTACTCAAGGAGTGATAGACTATGTTCATTCAGACTTATGGAGTCCGTCTCAGGTGGAATCATTGGGAGGTAAGAGGTACTTCTTATCTATTGTTGATGATTATTCCAAGAGGGTATAGGTTTATATTCTCAGGTTCAAACACGAAGCATTTGGAAAGTTCAAATAGTGGAAGCAGTTAGTAGAGAATCAGACTGGGAGGACGATTAAGAAGCTGAGGACAAATAATGGTCTTGAGTTCTGTAACCGGGAGTTTGAGTAGCTATGTACTGAGAGTGGGATTGCTAGACATTTGACAGTTGCTGGGACGCCGCAGCCGAATGGATTAGCAGAACGGATGAATAGAACTCTCATGGATATGGTACGCTGTTTATTAATTCAGTCTGGATTGCCCAAGACCTTCTGGGCGAAAGCCACATGTACGGCCGCATATCTTATAAATAGGCCACCATCGACAGTGATTGTGAAAAAGACACCTATGGAGATGTGGTCGGGACATCCAAGTGATTATAGGATGTTAAGGATTTTCGGCTGTGTCGCATATTCACACGTTAAACAAGGTAAGCTCGAGCCGAGAGAGGTAAAATGCGTTCTTTTGGGGTATCCTGAAGGTGTGAAGGGGTACAGGCTATATAGGCTTGATAATGAATCACCTAAAATAGTCACTAGTAGGAACGTGGTCTTCAATAAAAGTGTCATGTATAAAGACACGTTGAAGGATTCTGGTGCAGGTAGATGGCGATGATGAAGATGCAGGGGATCAGGATCATGATCAAACACCAGATCTCACAGATTATCAGTTGGTTCAGGATAGAGAGCCAAGGACAAGAACGAAACCTTTGAGGTTTCGAGATGAAAGTAATATGGCTGCTTACGCATTTGCTGCAGTAGAGGAAGAAGATACTCATGAACCATTGACATACCAGGAGGCAGTTACTTGTAAAGATAGATTTAAGTGGAAAGCTGCTATGGATGAAGAGGTGGATTCTCTGAAGAAGAATGAGACCTATGAGTTAGTGGATCATCCAGCTGGGCAAAAGCTAGTGAGCTGCAAATGGCTGTTCAAAATAAAGGAAGGGATTGAAGGTGTTCAAAAGCCTAGGCACAAGGCGAGGTTGGTGGCTCGTAGATTCACTCAAAGGGCAGGTATTGACTATAATGAAGTATTTTCGCCGGTAGTTCGCCACACATCTATTCGGGTTATACTTGCATTGACTGCGTGTAGAGATTATGAGCTAGAGCAGCTTGATGTAAAGACGGCATTTTTACATGGGAATCTTGAAGAAGTGATCTACATAAGGCAGCCACCGGGTTATGAACAAGGTAACAAGGTATGTTTGATAAAGAAATCCCTTTATGGTTTGAAGCAGTCACCTAGGCAATGGTATAAGAGGTTTGATGAGTACATGCTGAGCAACGGGTTCAAGCGTAGCAGTTACGACAGCTGTGTATATTACAGGAGTTATGCACTAGGTGAGTATATCTATCAACTGTTATATGTAGACGATATGCTGATTGCTTGTAAAAGCAAGGCTGAGATTGGGACTATCAAGTCTTTGCTTACAAAGGAGTTTTACATGAAAGAGCTCGGTGAAGCAAAGAAGATTCTTGGTATGGAGATCATCAGGGATCGGAGTCGCAAGATTCTGAGGGTGTCACAATCCGGGTATGTTTCTAAGATTTTAAATAATTATAGAATAGACAATGGGAAATCGGTTAAGATGCCATTGGGTGGGCACTTCAAGCTGTCATTGAAGGATTGTCCGGTTAGGGATTGTGATGTTGAAAGGATGAGTAGGGTGCCATATGCAAATGCGGTTGGGACCTTAATGTACTTGATGGTATGCACAAGGCCAGACATAGCGTATGCGGTAAGTGTTGTTAGCAGGTATTTGGCGAATCCAGGTAAAAAGCATTGGGAAGCAGTGAAGTGGATTTTGAAATATTTGCGGGGTACTGCAAACGTGGGTTTGGTGTATGGGACAAATCGTGGCAACCATCTAGACGTAACAGGTTTTGTTGATTCAGACTACGCAAAGGATCCGGATAAAGGTAGGTCAATCACAGGTTACGCATTTTTAGTACAGGGATGTGTTGTAAGCTGGAAGGCAACGCTACAACACGTGGTGGCTCTTTCAATTACAGAGGCGGAGTATATGGCCCTTACGGAAGCTATGAAGGAAGCTATTTGGCTAAGGGGACTCTTGGAAGAGTTGGGCGTGGAGCTTAACACTGTGGCAGTTAATTGTGATAATCAGGGCGCGATTCACTTATCGCGGAATCATGTTTTTCATGAAAGGACTAAGCACATCAATGTGCGTTACCACTTTATCAGAGAGGTCTTGGAAGCAAAGACGGTTGAAGTTCTGAAGGTGGGTACTGAACACAATGCTGCGGATGCCTTGACGAAGGTGGTACCTGGACGGAAGTTACAACACTGCTTGGAGTTGTTGAAGGTCGGTATAGGCTAATATGAAGCCTAAGGTGGAAATTGTTATGTTTTAGTCTTCTTATTAGCTTATAAATAAGTCTAGGGGTTAGAGTATTAAGCTTAAACTTATCTTAGTCAAGTAGGAGTCGGTTTGGTTGGCTTGTGTCCCAAGCCCAACCCGTGTCCTTGTAACAGCCGACTATGAGTCTTGTTAGAGTCGGTTTACCCTCCCCCTCATCTCTATAAAAGGAGGTGAGGGGGGGGGGGGGGACGGATTTGGTACGTCATTCTTTCAATACTAATCAAAGTCGATTAGGGATATTACCTTGTGTGCTCGTTTTCTTCTTTCCCGTCGACAACATATCTGCTGTGCGTGTGTCATCTTCGTGGTCGAGTTATCCGTGCTAGTAATCAGGTTGTACGTTGTTGATTCCTACAATTATTATTATTATTATTATTATTATTATTATTATTATTATTATTATTATTATTATTATTATTATTATTATTATCATCATCATCATCATCATCATTATTATTATTATTATTATCACTTTATTAGAAAATCATAGGATTTACAAGAAATTAGTGGGGAGCCGAGACACTAACTGGGCCCCCACTCCTCTAGCTATAGCGAAGCTAATCCTACTAAAAATATAAGCAGCAGCACATGCTCTAATGTCTTGAGTTACCGAGAATCTTTAGATACGCTTTACTAAGGTTACCGCATCTTTCTCAAGTTCTCCAAAAGAAGAGAATGAAAAGGGGAGAAACCCATATCAATATTCGCGCATTTAACCTCGTACTTGATGCGTTTACGTTGTGCGGCTTCAACAACTGCACGACCCGACACAAAATCAACCATACCGGTTTGCGTCAAGGGTGATGACCCTGTCAGATCAAAAGCCCACCATCCCACGAGTAAAGTAACATATCAGGTGGACGTAAGGGTTTGTCCCTTTCCCTAGTAAGCCTAATATCGACCTCCTTACAAGCCGAAATTCCAGTCCGAGAACATATGTCAACAAGAACATCATGTACCACGTTATGCCGATGTTTAATACCAATAATACCCACACATGATACAGCATGGTTCCCATAAATATCCCCAGTAAAGACCCTGGAACAGGCTGAGCACGGCATCTGAATAGAAAAAAGAGGAACACCTAGCCGATAACACAACACACATTGGTAAGTCCTAACATTCATAGTCTGTCCCAACCCAGATATTGGAGCCACCCTAAGCCAATCTGAAGTGTAGTCCTCCTTTTGTGAACTCCATAACGCCACCTGTCGAGAAGATAGGCGGAAAGTGGATTCAACCATTTGGGTAACACGTGTTAAATGTATAAGACCATTCGTCATTTTTTTTTTAAATAAGTCCTTATTACTAATTAACATTTGTTAAAGCCTCATTAAAACCCCTCACATGCATTACACATGAGGGTAAAATAATCATTTGAAAATATGAAAGATTTAAGGGTGCGTTTGGTATATAGTTTCGTTTAGAATAGGATTTGGATTTGGATTTAGATTTAGATTTGGATTTGGTGTATGATTTATTAAATGATGTGAGCGAAAAATTAATATATATATATATATATATATATATATATATATATATATATATATATATATATATATATATATATATATATATATATATATATATATATATATATATATATATATATAAGTATCAAATTATTTTGTACAAAAATTTAGAAGAGAGATAGACACATTTTCTTGTGGTCTCACTAAAGTAGGCTAAACCCACCTTTGTTGTGGGATTGAGATTTGAGGGTGTCCAACCCAAATATTTGCTTTTAATTTAAACCAAACACCTATTTAACATTTTTTTTCAAATCAAAACTTACTCGAAAGTATGATACCAAACACACCATTAATGAATTGGGTTTTGTGATTCGGATGTTGTACCTTGAGTTATATAAGAATTGATAAAGGTATGATAGTATAAAAGGTGGAGAAATGCTATGTTTACAGAAAGTTGCGAAATAGAATACACATGTATGTGTCATGTAAATATGATGGGTAAGAAAAATAAAAGAAAAAACTTTATACAACATAGTTAGTCCAATTCACTTGCGATATCATTGTTTGGAATTTTTTCTTTAAACTTTTTGATTGAAATAGCATTGCTCATCCATAAATGAGATATGTTATAGTTGTAAGCATCATGTACTTATAAACATTCTTACAATACATTTGAAGTATTTGTGCTATAGTGCTATTTGAGTATTTTTCTAAACTTTTTGTTTAAAAAAGCGTGCTTCGAAGAAAGCCAAATCCGAGAGCACAACAAGTATCGGGGGAACGAGTACCAGAGGAACGAGTTCGTCAAGTCAGTTCGGGGAGGTTATGCAACACATGTATCGTTTAAAATGGGAAGTGGCATCTGTGGCGTATCGGGCGGCTAAGGAAAAAGATGAAATGATAACAAGGTTAGAAGAGATGAAATTTTTGATGATTGACACTGACGGCAAGGATCCAAACGTTGTGGGTTGGATCAATAAAGAAAAGGATCGAATCATCAAAAAAATATAACTTGCAACCTCGTCAGTTGATTTAATTGTATTTCGTAATTTCCTTTATGTTGTAGTTTGCTTTGTGTTGTATTTTATTTTATTTTTAATTTTGTATTGTAATATGTTTAAGAATTAATGTTATGTTTTTTAATAAATGAAGTATTAGTTTTAGTTTAAGAGTTAAATTTGACAATAGTTGAGTTAAGGTTGAGTGAGGATAAGGGGTATTTTTTTAAGTTAAAGACGAAAAAGTTAAAACTGATGTGACGCTGACGTAGCTGTGGATGAAAGTTTCACCTTGTGTTAAAACACCTTATGCTCTAACAAATTGAAAGAAGAAAAAAGAAAGGAGTTTTCATCCCACATTATGACATTGGTGAGTGAAACAAATGAAAAAGGAAGAGGAAGCTATAAAATTCAAGTTATAGATGAATCATAAGGATAAATCTCTTATCTATCTTTACTACTTATAAAAGAAAAATGGTCAAAGGGGAATTGTGGAATTGTGAAAAGTTGAACTTTCGGTCAATCCGGATTTTACCCCTGCACATGTGAAACGAAATTTATGACCTGCTGAATTAATGGTGTTTGACCAATTAAACATTGAAACTGAAACTTAAATGCCCGGTGAATTAATGTCAACCGAAACTGCAACTAATTTAGGAAACACAGCTTGAAACACCTCATATTGCAAGAGAAACTTATATCAAAGCATACAATTTATATAAAAACCATCTTTCTCTCATATCAAATTATACAAACACACATACCACAAAACTCTCACCACCACCACAGGACCTTAACACCACCGGACCTCACATTCACCGGACGTCAAAACCATCGGAGTCGCCACCACTGGACGTCACCTCCACCAGACGTCACCACCGAGAACCCAACCACCGAAACCAACAGCCACTAAAAGAGTTTTTTAAGTTTCTGAGGTATTTTTTGAGTTTTAATAGATATATGACTATTAATTAAGTTTTGAGTGTTCTTTTTTATAGATCTGTATTTTTTATGTTTAGATCTGAGTTTAAAAAAAATAAAAAAAAAAGAAAAAAAAAATATGTGTTTTTTGACAGCCGCCACTTTTTGCCGGATCTTCGCCGCCGCCGATCAACTATCTCGCCGTGTTTGTGTGGGTTATCTGTTGTGTATGTGGTTTCAACACAAATCGTATACCTAAAGATTTCAAGGTTATTTATTTGTAGATCTAAAAAATTAGAGTTTGTTTATGGCCATTTTCGGTTATGTAAGAACTACAGCTATATGTGTGTTGTGTTTTGGTACATAATTTTTTAATGATTGTTGGCTTTCTTATTCTTGAATAAGAGACCTGAGTGTGTGATAATGTTTGATTGTGGTGCCGGTGGATGAACAACGTTGGATCACCTTTTAGCATTGATATTTTTTTGTGTAAGGTTTATTGTTTCTAGGTGGAGGGGTTTATTGTGATTCAGATATTTTTTGACAACTGTGTACATATTTTTTTCGGGTTGTTTAATTTGTGTTTCTATGATTTGTAGTTTTGTAATGCTCTTAAAAATGATAAATTTACTGGTTTTTGTTTTAAGTTGAACATGATTGATAAGAGTTTTGGGTAGCTATGTTTCAGTTTATTTATATCTTTACATCTTTTGAAAATTAGATATAGAATGATTGATAAGATATAGGTTGATTTCAGTTTAAATGTTCATAAAAAGATTGGTTTTTGTAGCTTAAGCTTTTGAGATTTTGACTTTGTGGTATATGAGTTGTTTATCAACCAACAATTTATGGTTTCAAATATCAGTTAGACACTCGCAGGTGTTAATCTTGAATGTATAGTGTTAATCTTGAGTGTGTAATATGTCTTTCTGAAAATAAACAAAAAATTGATTCCATCTTAGAACCTATCATAAAATTCGTTATGTTACCAATCCTCAGATTAGATAAACCAAAAATATTGTTATAAAGTTTATATTTTTGAAGTATTGAATGTTTTCTTATACATGTAATAGATCTGATTTTTTTGGTCTAAATATGATTTTATGGTTTTTATATAAATCTGAATCTTCTTTTTTATAATTTGTTAATTATCGAGTTTCTTTATAAAGGGTATTTGTTAATGTTGAATTTTAGGTTTTGAAAACTTAACATGATTTTCGATTTTATGTTTGATTAATTGTGTATATTCCATATCCTAATAGAAATATGGTGGATAGGACGCCCGGTTGCGAGCAGTGCAGCAGAGGTAGGAGTAAATGCTCCAAGGCAAGCTGAAGTTGAAGCAATGGAAACAAAGTGGAGGAGAGACTTTGTGTTGGAACCAGCGCGACAGACATTATTGAAGGTATTGACTAACTTATTCGTGATTGTGTTTAAAGTAACTTTGGTTAACTAATTCACATCGATCTTTATCTTTTTTATTGATTTGTGGTTAATTTGTGTTTAGTTTAAGTGGGTATTGATAGGTTTTTAGTTGAGTTATTGAGATTTAAAAAACAATGGCCTTACCTTTTGCAGCATATGAGCTTATTAGTTTAGGCTTACAAGTTGAACATGTATAGATTCAAATCAACTTCTTTTCATTTGAATGTGTTGTTAGTGAAAGTTACATGTGTAAAATAGGCTAGACCGTGAGCACGGCTTTGTAAACCGCAATTAGATGAAGTACAAAACCTCGAAAATCGGACATAGGCAGTGTGTATCCAACAACTTATTTCGTATGGTATAAAAACCAATACATTGTTGTTCAATAATATTGTTTCATTTGTATCCCTTTAACTGATCTATTATCAACTCTAAAATTGATGACATTGTCATATTTGTTGTTAGTAGTATATTTGATGTTTTTTTAGTGGAAGTTATATGTGTAAAATAGGCTAGACGGTGAGCTCAAATTCGAACCAAAAAACGGAATTAGATGACAAAACTTAACACATCACTGATATATTAACTGTTAAGTATACTATTCTTTCATTAATTGATTTGTGTGTGTGTGTGTGTGTGTGTCGTTTTCAAACTGATTGTGGTCGCTGCTAGCTAACAATTAGTTACTAGAAACAAAATACAAGCATTTCATGAATTTCGTCGAAATTTGACATAGTGAGATATTACTTAGTGGTGATGTAGGCAATATCTTTCTTAACTACTTATAATGGAAAAAGGGTCAAGTGAAAAGTGGAAAACTGAATTTTCGGTAAATGCCCATAATGCCCTTGTCAAACTATGGAAATCAAAATGCCCATGTATGGAAATTGAATGCCCTTGTCAAACGAATGTTTGTGATAGGTGAGTGAATATGGAATGTCAAATGAACGTCTGTGATTGGTGAGTAAATATGGAATTACGAGTAATAGAATGTCAAATGAATGTTGGTCATTGAATGAGATAAATGAATTGGTAAGTCGTATGGAAAGTATATGACAATCATTTTTGAAACTTATGCCAATGAATGAATATAGGCTGCTCAAAGAAAGTATATGCCAATGAATGAATATATCTACAAGGGCATTAGAATATAGTATCATAATCGTGTTTTATCTTTGAGTTTATATGGTTGTTATTGTTCTTTTACAGTTACTTTGGCTGGTAAAAAGAGTTTCATTGGAGTCTTTATTCATGTCTCTTCTACTTTGAAGGTACCCACAGAGGATGCTCATGGGCCATCACAAAGTCACTGGTCTTCAACAAAGACTAATAGAAGGTTAGTTATATCTTGTGATAATAACATTAGGTATTACCAATCATTATACTTATTTGAAATTACATTGTACAATTGTTTGTGTGCTCTTAAGTTTTTGTTCTTTAAGGTAAGAGGGATCTACTGTGCGGAGGTAACTAAATATGGTGAGCTTTTTGTATTAGATCATGAAAACAACAACATTCAAAAAATATTAACACCCTTGTCTACATGTAATTGAAATTATGTATCTATAAGTTCATCATAAAAGCTTGACATTATCGAAGTGATTTGAAGCTGTTTTAGTTGAGTGTTTAGGTAAATGGATTTTGATCAAAGTTGTTTGGTCACTAAAATATGTAAAATTATCTGACCATTAACTTGCATACAATATTTCATTGTTATGGACCATAGCGGGTAAAGTATTTCTTTGAAACTTCTATCAACTGATAATCAATATATCACAATGGCATGTCTACTTAAGCCTTGCCGTTTATTTCTTGTGCTTCTGCTTTTAACATATTTGCGAGCTTATTAGTGGAACCACTTAAGTAACACAGAGGGAAGTTTAGTATACTGGTCTGCACACATAGGATATTTAGATGACCAACTAACTGCCCACAATAGAGCAATGTATCAACAAGTTGTTAAGTTTCTATTGTATTCCGACCTTAATACTATTGCTTCGGTTGAAATAATTACTGAAGCAATTCTGTTTCACTGATTAAAATAAATTGAATGATGAAGTTAAATGCTTTCACAACACAAACGCTTCTAATACTCAATTTTTGCTTATCATATACTTTTGTGTGGGGTAAGTATACCAAGTATGGTTTTGTTTGCTATCATCACGTGTATATACAACTTTTCTTAGTTATTGGTTATAAGTGTGTATTTTTTACTTGTAGTTTTTGATGAATGAGTTTCTACTTCAAAAAGGTTATAACTTCTACTTTATTATGTTTCAGGATGATCTTTTTTGGCCAAGTCAAATGTCTACACTTTTAGTTTTATTACTTCACTCCTTCATGATGCATACATAAAAAGATCCATGTATTAACTAAAGAGATTGACATGGATCATCAAGCGATCGTCATCAACGGATACAATTTTAATTTTACTGGGACAAGAGCAAGATTTAGCACATCTCAACTTTTATGCCGAAACCTCCCCTTTCCCTTGAATATTTGTTGAATTAGGAGCATTTTCTATTGAATCCACTACATTTAGTACATACATTTTTTTTATTTTTTTTACAATATGATATTTAGATATTCATATAATTATTAATTTGGGTTTGATCTTTCCATTAAAAATTTTTTGGTCAAAGACTGCGGTTTTAATCTATAATTTTGTTTATCTTTATGTAGTTGATTCCCCCTTATAATTTAAAACATTTGATATTGTGCTTGTTAAAGTTGTACTAATATAAGTACAAAGCTCTAATACGTGGGTTAATCGCTACACAAAACACTCACCATAATATCACAAATCGTTAATTATCTGCCGCTAGGAATTCCGTTGCTATGCACGGGTACTCGCCTAGTACTATCTATAATGGAAAAATGGCCAAAGGTGAAAAGTGGAAAAGTGGAATAGTCAATATTGTGGAATGTTGAAAAATGTATATAAGGCAATATTGAAATGCATTTAATACTCTTATTAAAACACCTCATTACTTAAAAGTACAATGATTTATTCACATTGTACAACCAATTAAAAACATATCTACCAAATTAAATACAACCAATTAAAACACAAACCGGGTTGACCCGGGAAGCTTCAAACACGGCGGGTTGTCCCGATTTAATTTGACCCATTTTCGACCCAACCTAGCAAGTTGACCCAATTTAAATCGACCAATTTTTCGACCGGAACGGTTCAACCGGTTGAACCACCCAGGTCAAACCAGGTTTCACAACATTATCCATTACTTAAAAGTACAATGATTTATTCATATTGTACAACTAATTAAAAACATATTTATCAAATTAAATACAACCAATTAAAACAAAAACCGGGTTGACCCGGGACGCTTCAAACCCAGACGGGTTGACCCAGTTTAATTTGCCCCGTTTTCGACCCAACCTAGCAAGTTGACCCGGTTTAAATCGACCCATTTTTCGACCAGAACGGTTAAACCGGTTGAACCACTCGGGTCGAACCGGGTTTCAAAACATTATGTTAAATTCCCAAATTTTCAAACTTTTATTATTTTTCGTTTATAATCTATAAACTTTTTTTATCAATAAACTATTTGTCGCTATAAAATCCCGTTGCTATGCACGGGTACTCGTGTATTCAAGTATAATAAAGAGTGAGTGAAAGTATTTCTGGTTATACTTTGAGACCAAGTAATATTAAATAAGCTAAGTAAACAGTTTTTTTTTTTTTTTTTTTTTTTTTTTTTTTTTTTTTTTTTTTAAATTAAATTAATTGCTTGGCTCGATTAGTTTGATATACTTTCAGTAGACGGGGCACTTTGATATACTATATTTTTGAAGAAATTTTTTTTGAGTTTTTTTTTTAATATTAAAATTTGCGTAGTAAAAAAAAATAAAAAATAAATAAATCAATAAAAAACATGTGATTTATATGTTAAAAATCACGTGTGATTTAACCAATTATATGGGATTTTTATGTTAAGAATCACATGTAATTTCATAAATCACATGTGGTTTACATTTGATTTAAAAATAACAAATCACGGTGATTTTTTCCAACATATATTTCAATGCTAAAAAAAAAAAAAAAAAAAAAAAAAAAACAGTATAGCCAAGTGCACTGCTATAAAAAGATAATTTAATTCTTATCGTGATAGTACGATTTTTTTCGCGTAACAATTAATAGTTTGTGAAATAGTTAATGTTAGAAAAACTGATAAAAATAAGTTTTTTTTTTTTTTTTTTTTTTTTTTTTTTTTTTTTTTGATAAAAAAATAATAAAAGATTATGATTGGTCCATCAGGTCTTGAAAGAATTTGGATTCTATAAAAAACCTTTTTCTCCTTGTTCTCGTAAAAAAAATATGAACTTGATAACTTATGTAAGTCCGCTCTCCCTCGTAATGAACCCACCTACCCCAGCCTGTACTTTCCCAAGTAACCATTTTCTAACTTGCTATATAATGTAAAGATCATATGCTTTTTTTTTTTTCTTATCAAAAAAGTAAACATAACAATGGATCAATACAAAGGTTCAGATGTAGACAAATACAGATGTTTCATGAGTGGTGAAGGTGAGAAAAACACCAAATGGAGGTCGGGTGTACCCCCTAATTTTGATACGGTCAACAAACTATTCGAAGAAGGTAGAACAAAGGTATTAGTTTACTCTTGTACAACTTGTCGTAAATATATTGATAACTAACGACGCTGAGGCGCTCTAATAAGTAAAAGTTATAGCACGAATCTTATAAAAATATGTTAAGTTGTTACTTCTTTAAACTGATACATGGTTTATACTTTGGGTGTTATTAAGATATGGCCAACAGGTTCATTGGAAGAGCAAGTTCAGAATCTTGTGAAAACATGGGAAATGGAGTCTTTCCATAAAATAAATCCTCAAGATATAAAATCTATTAATGTGGCAAAATTTACAAGTTCTGTTAATGGTAAGTTTTATATGCACCAAGTACTAATTAATTAATGTGTATATATATATATATATATATATATATATATATATATATATATATATATATATATATATATATATATATATATATATATAAACCCCTTACACATATCACTGGATTCATGTTTTTAAGGTAGGAAACCTTTGACACGAGCTGAGGTTGCTAAGATAGGTGGAGGGTACAATAATTTTCTTCAAACTTCGTTGCCACATAATCTACGAATTTATGATCCAAATGAAGAAAATGCTGATACAGCTCTTAAACTCTTCACAACCACCTTTCCTCGCGGTTTTGCAGTAGAGATTCTACAGGTTTACTCCGGTCCTCCGGTTATTGTGTATAAGTTTAGACACTGGGGTTACATGGAGGGTGAATTCAAAGGTCAACCGCCTACCGGAGAATTGGTGGAAATGTTTGGTGTATCTATAATGGAGGTAAATGTTGCCAATATAGATTATCTATGCACAAAGTTTTTTCATAAGTTTGTATCGTATTAGTAAATCTTATCCGAGGTAACAGTTTTGACTCATTTTCATATGAACGGTTCAATTTGTTTTGTGTTTTATGTCATAGGGGTTAAGAAGAAATTCAAATGTTTCCCTTGTTTTCAAGTTGTGTAATGTGTATAACTTAACGTATTTTGTGTTATCGGACAATTGACCCGTTTTCTGATGGATGTCTAATTTGGTAACTTTTTGTAGCTGGACGAAAACTTCAAGGTGTCGAAAGTGGAGTTCTTCTACGACAGAGGAGAGTTACTCGCGGGTCTAATCAAGGGTGAAGTTGAGTCCATTAGCCAAGATTTCATCACGAGTGGGGCGTCTTCAAGTTGCCCGTTTTCATAATGAATACATCATGCATGTTTAATGTTTTCATTTGCTAGCTATGATTTTATAATTCTGGAATAAACAAACTTATGAGTTTTAATCGACAGTATGTATTGTTGGTTTGTATGCTTGAAGCTTCATGTGTTCCATGAACCTTAAAAAAGCTAAAAATAAATAAACACTCCTTGATGGTTTTATATTCAAGTCGAGTCTAAGATATGTCTCGATTTCTTTGAACACGTAACATGTTAAGCATTTTATACATTAAATCGTATGGTTAGTTGACATTCGAAAAAACAAGTCAATAAATGATTTTAGAGTAAATTACACCATTACTCTTTGTGGTTTGTCCCAAGTCCCTACTACGGTTATTATTATTATTATTATTATTATTATTATTATTATTATTATTATTTATAAACATCATTTCATTAGAAACAAAATTATAAAATTAAAAAAAAATAGTGAGGAGCCTCGAGACTATCTTGTCACCCACACCTCTAGCAATAGCAAAGCTAATCCTACTGAAGATATGAATAGCAGTGCGCGCTCCAATGTCTTGAGTTAAAGAGAACTGTCGGATCCGTTTTAGTAAGGTCACCGCCTCTGTCTCAAGTTCCTCCAGAGAGGAGAATAAGAATGGAAGGAACTCATATCCAATCTTCGCACACTTAGCCCCATACTTGACACGTTTATGTTATGCGGCGTCAGTCACCACATGACTTAGCACAAAGTCAATTGCATAGATAGTCCTTATCTTGAAACCTTATAAGACCATTCATCCTTATCACTAATTAACATCTGTTAAATCACATGAGGGTCAAATAATCATTTGAAAAGATGAAAGATGCATTTGGTATATAGTTGGGTTTAGAATAGGATTTGGATTTGGTGTATGATTTATTAAATGATGTGAGCGAAAAATTAATGTTTTTTTATAAGGTATCTGTTGGAGTTTGTGGATAAAAATTAATAAGTATATGTCTAGTATCGAACCCGAGACCACGGGATTGCACATGTTACGAATGAAGGAATTAATGAACAATAATTAATATATAAATGTTATGTATATTTAATTATTTAAACACAAGTAAATGTTTAAACGATGTTAGTAATTAGCAAGTATTGACTAATAATCATTAAACATCAAAGATAAAGGACTAGAATGAAAATTGGGAGTCGAGAAGGATCCGGAAGGACCTTGGGTCCTTGTGGCCGGTTGTGGAAGGGTGGGGGAAACCCAATCCAACTCAACTTGTGCTCCAAGTTTCACTTAGTTTATAAACAAGACTTAGGTTATTTGTTTCATAACTTTTGTGCACACATTATAACCTAAACTTGTTTTCTTCTTCTTTTCTTAAAACATATACTTGTGTTTACATTAACTAGTATTAACATTAATTCGGTTATAGTTCGTGTGTACAAGAACGTGGTAATAACACACTATTGTTAGCATCTTGGATAGATTAACAAAATGGTAAGGGGTTAATCATTGATCCTTATTAATCCTAATTAGGGTTCATCCAATTGTTCAAGAATTCAAGATTGCATACGGTACGTTCCTATTTAATTTATGTTAATCTTTTATATGTTATAGATATTTCTACGCTTCCGCATATGTGTTTACCTATTTTATGATTGTCATGATTCTAATATTCTAACAGTGGTATCACGAGATTGCTATAACATGTAATTGATTACATAAAACACATAAAAAAATGAATTTTGATTGTTTTAGATACATGTTAGGTTGTTTTTATAGGTTTAGGATTCTTTAATTTCCTAAACCCTAAAAAAATTTGGGGGGGGGGGGGGGGGATTACCTCTTTATCCAAATTAGGGTTTGTGGTTTTTAATATTAATTGGATTAGAAACCCTAGGTTGCCTACATGTTTATGTGTTATTTGGGCGTATCCTATGACCTAATTGGTAATTTTTATGCTTTGATCCGTGACGAAACATGCATGTTAGTCATGGGTTATTAATTGTTTTTAATTGTTAAGTTTTGTCACATGTTTAGATAGATCTAAATTGGGGAAGACCCCATAATTATTAAAATCAATTTATGTGCTTTGTGGTATGTGATTGACTTTCGCCTACGCAATTGATTCGTCAATGTATGTGGCTCACTTCCTTCAAGAAGGGAAGACCTTAGTTGATTATATGCATATTGAAACCTAGAATTGATTTTATTAGGATCTTTTCTAATAAAAAATGCATGTGGTTAATTGTTTCACCTTATAATTGTTATGTTTATTAGTTGCTTGATTTGTCTTTAATTACTTGTTTTATTGTTTTAATTTGTTGGACACGTTGTAAGCAATAAAAGGGTAATTTTTATAAAGAAAATTAAAATGGACTAATAATGGTGAAACCTTAAGTGATAAAGATTGAATCTTGCGGTGTCTTATGTGCCAACAAAAGTTCGCTTCGCACGGTAATTTGCTCCAAGGCGAGACTAGCAAGATTCATACTTTGTTACATGTTTTAAGATTTAATCCATAAACTTTTGCTTGATTGATGTTTTGTACACATGGTTTTAAAAGTAACTCTTTTAAGACAAATTAATAGTCGTGGTAAGAAGGCTTGAAAAGAGCCTTAGAGTCTGTCTTGGTTATCACACTAATGAATACTTCTTTAACGAATTTCGTTTACCTTCATTCTTGTACAAAATCATCTTAAGGTATTTTACCTCAAGAAAAACTTTTTGTATTAATTTTAAGAATTGGTAATAAAAAGGTTTTGAAAACTTATGTTATAAAGATGAGTGCATGCATCTTTATACATGTTTTGACTTTCACATCAAACTAAATACCCTAAAATTGAAGTTACATGTCATCTAACTATAAGAAACACTTGAAGTTATTATTTAGTAAACGTGAGACGTAGGCTAAATTTTAATGACAAGGTAAATTTCCGAGTGTGCGTGAGACCACACATGGAGAATTTGCAGTTTCTAAGTTAGACGACTTAATTAAGTTGATGCGTGAGACCTAGAACTTAAGGCATGAGATGGGATGAAACATGCTTACATGACAAATTGATGAATCAATTTGATGTAAATCCCATAATGATCTAGGAATTGGAAAATTGTTTGCCAATTATTGATGACAGATTACCATCTTTTATACTTTCACCACTAGCAGATCATCTGATGTGGTGAAATCGATGTAAAGTTGGATCCTAGATTTTCAAGAAAATATGTTGGTTATATGAATATATCCTTGGGTATTATGTTTTCTTGAAAATTGATTATCGAAAATACTAAAATTGAATTTTGTAAATTCTTTTAAATGTATTAATGCAACATTAAAACCGTAAACAATGTTTTGAAACCCGGGTTTGGGATCGACCCGGCCGAGTCACCGGGTCACCGGGTCAACCCGGTTTTACGCACATTTCCAAAAATCGATTTTACGCACAAATATGAGTGAATAAACACCATAAGAAAGTCATATCAAACAAAAATAGCACCTTAATAATGACAAATAAATAAAAAAGTGTCAAAATTAATTTAAAAAAAAAAAAAAAAAAAAAAAAAAAAAAAAGAGAAAATCCAAACCCGGCCGGGTTTCAAAACCCGGGTTGAACCGGGTCACTCAAAACCCGGCGGGTCACACCGGTTGACCCGGTTTTAGAAACCCGGGTTGTTTTGACCCGTTTTTTGACCGGGTTCCGGTCCAACCGGTTCGACCGGCCGGGTCGACCCGGGTTTCAAAACCTTGACCGTAAACGTAAGTTATTCTTTTATCAAGTAAATTGATCTACACCTGTAAGGGTTTTTGATTAGAGACAACTTTACTAAAAGAATAAACCTAGTCTTCTTTCCATAAGTGAAGTGTGAGACTTAATCCTAATCCTTTTTATAAATGAAAAAGGTATAATAGGATGATTAGAATTGTCTAAATTATAAATACGTAACTCATAGCAAACTTTAATAGTTATGATTATTTGCACTTTATGAGTTATTTAATTAAAATCTAGACTTGTTAATGCAATATTGTAAAAGACAAATTAGATTATTTTATCTAGTTGTTTTGCTTTGACCATTTAAAGATACTACATACAATTGTTGGAATGGTAGATCTCTTCAGGAAGAAATTGCATGCCCAATTTTTCAAGTTAATAATTTAGAATGTGATGAATCACATTTATGTTGAAGAATACATTCTTTTAGTGCCTAATTATTTAGTGGGATTATAACACGTTTATGTTTTGATGAGACATGAAAATGAAGTGACTTGGTCAAAAGTACTTGTGTTATATAAAGCATGCAATTGGTTTGGAAATACTATTATACCATTAAGTTGACTTAGTTGGTAAATAGGTATATCAAAAGGATTATGGCTATCTTATATATTGTTAGATTGTCTTACAATATTTACTCTAATGAAATACCACATATTTATGGTATAATCGGTTAGGGAAATTAAACTCTTGTTATATTGTTTGATTAAAGATAGTTATGACTTCTTATCTTCAAAAAAGTTATCAAGGTTAGAAAATTGAGTATGGATTGTATATACTCGATTAGACTCCTAGAAGATTAATAAGACACTATTGAATTATAAATGTGATGAATTACATTAAGTCATAAATTGGAGTTCTGAATTTGTTAAACTACTTATGTGTAGGTCATTAACAAAAGAATGTCAGGAACTGTCAATATGTATTTGTAATATCCCAAAGAGAGAATATTGTATTGTCACTTTAAATGCTAAGTATTTATATTCTATATAATACTAAATGCAAGTGGGAGTATTTTATCTTTAAAAAAATAAAATTACAATATACATAATCTTCTAAAAACACACTAGTGAAAATCATGATGAGACTAAACATGTAAATGATAAACCTCAAGATGATGGAATTCTCATTCATAGATCCACTTTGATATTTCAGATATTTAATTAATATGTTGACGATTATATGATGTAGTATTACCAAAATAATGAATTGGGTAAATTACTCATATTATGAATGTTATAGATGCTGTTCATAAAGATATTCAAATTTAAAATTTGGTTTATCTTAATTCTTAATGGTTAGAGAATGAAGATGAGTTTATTTAAAGATAATGTAACCCTAGTGGTTTAAATCTTTGTATAAAAATCATATGGACAAAATTATACACATATATTAATGCATATCTTATGACAAGATTATTAATCATACTTAAAGCAATTAACTATGATTGAATACTCTTTCTTAAGAACATTAAAGATACAAAGATGGTAATTGTCATGCTTATTTTCATATATATGAAATTTGACAATGAATATCAAAACTCTTTCTTGAATAATTACTTGAGCGAGGACGATGAGTAATCAAAAGGAGTTTATGAATTCAAGTAAATATTTGAAAGTGTACAAAGTGCAATAATCCATGAATGGATAAATGCATGCATCTAGGAGATTAATATTATGTTTAGTTATAAATCAATGATTTGATTTATAATTGAAATAAGATAATTTCTAAGAAATCCTGAAAGCTAGTGGGAGTATTATGTTTGACTTACTAAATCATATATGTATGTAGAGTAACATTCCATATAAGTAAAAGGTTAGGCTTTAGTTTGGAATGAAACTGTATTTGAAAGATTTAGAAAATAAAACATACAATCTTGGAACAAAAGTTTAGTATTTAATAAACATGTGCGGTAAATAATTCTAAATAAAATATGATATATTATTTTAAAAGACTAAATGGATATGCATATTTGTAAAGATAGAACATGATAAAATCTAAGTTTGACTGAAGGATTTTCATGTGCATCATATTATTGTTGTATCATGCTTAAATGCTTAATGATTTAACAATATTTGATATCTTGTGTAATGAATATTCTAATGGAATATGTTTGGACTTAGAATAAATGATCCTCAACCTGGAATTGCTCCTAAATTCTAAGTATAAACAATATGGCAAATTGTTGCGTAATTGTTTTAGCTGACAATAAATCTTGAAAGATTGAAAGGTGTCAAACATTACACAATGGATATTAAGTTTACGAAATTTTAAAGAGCATATTGTGTTTTATATACAATGATGCTGGTTTAAATTGAGACGACACTCAATAACTAGTCATGGAAGGATTTCATCCTCATTAATAGCCATGAGAACTAGTAATGCTCAACTAAGAGCATAGTTGCATTATACATTAAAGAATTAGAATACTTAAACTTTAAAAGATTTGAAAGTTTGATTGTCATAAGATGGTGATTGAGGATGTCACACCATTTATGAAAAATTATGTGTGTATATCAAGATAGTTGGATATACACATACAAGAATTGTGCTTATTGAATTCTTGAAATAAGTATTCTCAAAATTCGGATAGATCAAACTTAGCTGAAATAAATGCCTTGTCAACAAATATAATTGTTATTACTTGAAGCATAATTGTAAACAAGTCAGTACTTGAGACAAAATTCATTAACTAGAATTATCATTCATTGATCTATTTAGTATTTGGATAAAGGACATTAAGCAATTATTATTTATAATGAATTAAAGTACTTAGTATGTTTGTTTTTATTAATAATAAATTGTGTCTTATATTTACATGTTTAAAACTTATGTTATTCTAAATTGTCCATTGTCGATTCATGATATGGGAATATCATTAAACTAAGACAAATCTGAGTATTGGTTAGAATATACTTGAAAGTATATTGATGCGTTGACATACCAATTTCACATGATATTTAATGAATTGAATATAGGACTTATCCCAATAAAATTATATTACTTAATGGATCTTGTCAGTGAGTAAATCATGAATTTGTTATCCCCAGACTTGAGATACCAGATAAGAGTCATGGATGTAGTGCATTTTTGTAAAGCAAACTACCGCTCACGGTAACAGGGAGTTGTAAGGGTTGTTTTCAGAAGTGTTGCAAAGTCCATGGGTTATTCTTGTAGTCAAGAAAGAATTTGTTCCTTCAAATTTGTTTTGATGTTTAATACTGATGGGCCCCTCGTAGGGTTGACAAGATGTTTGCGTGCGCACGCCCAAAGTCTAACTGGAATACGTTCAGATGTTTTGGTAATCTTGTTCAATCATAAATAACGAGAAACAGACTTGTTAATTAAAGAATGACTAAGATCTATATCTTTATTAACGTGGTATTGGCAACAAAAGGATAATGATAATAATAATGATGAATCATTAATAGTTTTTCCAGGAGACCTTACTCGAGTTGAACTAGGGGCATTGGCGTGTTGCTAGACGCTAACCAATGTCATTATACTATTAATAGATATCCAAGTGGGAGCTGTTGGAGTTTGTGGATAAAAATTAATAAGTATATGTCTAGTATCTATCGAACCCGAGACCACGGGATTGCACATGTTACGAATGAAGGAATTAATGAACAATAATTAATATACAAATGTTATGTATATTTAATTATTTAAACACAAGTAAATGTTTAAACGATTTTAGTAATTAGCAAGTATTGACTAATAATCGTTAAACATCAAAGATAAAGGACTAGAATGAAAATTGGGAGTCGAGAAGGATCCGGAAGGACCTTGGGTCCTTGTGGCCGGTTGTGGAAGGGTGGGGGAAACCCAATCCAACTCAACTTGTGCTCCAAGTTTCACTTAGTATATAAACAAGGCTTAGGTTATTTGTTTCATAACTTTTGTGCACACATTATAACCTAAACTTGTTTTCTTCTTCTTTTCTTTTATGGTTGATCGATCCTAAACCCATAAGGGTTTCAATTTGCATGTTTTCTTAAAACATATACTTGTGTTTACATTAACTAGCATTAACATTAATTCGATTATAGTTCGTGTGTACAAGAACGTGATACTAACACACTATTGTTAGTATCTTGGATCAATTAATAAAACGGTAAGGGGTTAATCATTGATCGTCATTAACCCTTATTAGGGTTCATCCAATTGTTCAAGAATTCAAGATTGCATACGGTACGTTCCTATTTAATTTATGTTAATCTTTTATATGTTATAGATGGTGCTACGCTTCCACATATGTGTTTACCTATTTTTTGATTGTCATGATTCTAATAATCTAACAATATCAAATTATTTTATACAAAAATTTAGAAGAGTGATAGACACATTTTCTTGTGGTCTCACTAAAAGTGGGCTAAACACACCTTTGTTGTGGGATTGAGATTTGAGGGTGTCCAACCCAAATATTTGCTTTAGATTTAGACCAAACACCTATTTACCATCTTTTCAAATCAAAACTCACTCAAAAGTATGATACTAAACGCATCTTTAAAGAATTCGGTTTTGTGATTTGGATGTTGTAATTTTGTTGTATAAGAATTGATAAAGGTATGATAGTATAAAAGGTGGAGAAATGTTATTTTTACAAAAAGTTACAAAATAGAATCTACACATGTATATGTCATGTAAATATGGTGGGTAAGAAATATGAAAGAAAAACTTTATACAACATAGTTTGTTGATCCCAGTTGAGCAAACGATCTTATATAGAAGTTGACTTAAAGTAAACACTTAAGCTTGAATGCGGAATGTAAAAGCTTAACTTAAGAAGAATAATTCTCTATCAACACTTCAATATTATTAATACGAGCACTCAATAATGCTAGGGTTTTACAACCTTGAAGTGTAAACGAAACTTAACAATGCGTACATAATCTAATCCTAGGATCCTCCTTTTATAGGCCAAGGAGTCCTACTAGGTTTACAATAACTTTCTAATCAAGATAAGAATATTCTAGACGTATAAGATATACATTCAATCTATTCTATAATTATCTACTACGAATACATACTTATCACTTCAGCAGTAGTTTCCTTCAGCAGCATTTTCCTTAGCAGCACTTTGTCATCAGCAGCAGAATCATTTACTCTAGCAGCAGTTTCATCATAGCAGCAGTTTCACTCAGCAGCAGAACTCAAAACCCAAAAATCCTCCCCTAAACTTAATATTTATTTCTAAATCATTAAGTTTCTTCAAAGCTCATCTAAACACCAGGAGGATGCTTCCAAACACTCAAGTCTTGAGATGTATGTTGATCAAGTATCTTCTTATACTTTGACAGCGAATTAAATGCTTGATCATCAGTATCATAGTCTTTCTGCTAGTTGAGTAATCCAGCACCATTAACCATCTGATTGACAGTATTCCAGTATCTTACCACTGGGTAATCCTTTTCTGCTAGCATATACAAAGTAATTGGTCCAATTTCTAGCATATGAACTCCAGAATCTTGAAAGAGTCTCCATTTTCTTACTTTGTATTATACTATCTCTGTCCACTCAGAATCATCCATTGAAGGTTCATGCATAAGTTTTAGAGCTCTCCACAGAACATTATCAGACATAGTTATGATATGATCAATTTGATCTTTCTCATACTTTTTACCATCAAACTTCTCAGCTCCAAACTTTGCTTTGAACAACTTCCACAAATCATCAACATCCTCTCTATCAAAGTAGTGTAGCATCTGTTGAAATCTAAGAAACCTGTGAGTCTTACCATCAGATCTCTCAACATCATGAAATGCTCCAATGTTAGTATCATATCCTGTAGTTACTTTGATAATAGGATATTTGATTCCTATTGGTATGGCATCAACTACTTCAGGATCTTCCATCTTGCCAACCATAGTGTAGACCTTCAATTGTTCTTTTAAATTCTCAGGAGGAATATGATCACAATCATTCTTGAACTCATCTCCTTCTGGCTTAGAACTGCTTTCTTCCCCTGTTTTCCTCTTATTCTTTGCAAATGATTTATGAACCACTCCTTTTCTTTTACCACTTTGCACAGAAGAAGTAGTCATAACTGCATCATCAAGCTGCTTAACAACATTTGCTTCTTGAACATGCTCTACTTCAGCTACTTTTTCAGGTACCAACTTCTTATTCATCTGAGCAATATGTTCCAAGTCTTCAGTACAACCCATATGATAAAAGGTATCTGTTTGTCTTTTAGCCACTTGATACAAGTCATAAACCTCTTGATCAGACTTAGGTTTTAACTGCACCAATTTCCATCCTTTCATATTCTTCAGATATCTTTCATACTCTTTTCTTTGTTGTAATGGAGTTGGACCTCTAAGTACCTTTTTCTTCTTTCTAGTAGCAGCATCTTCTTTCTTTTTCTTAGCTGTGAACTTACTTACCCAAGATCTCTCATCAAAAGTTGGATCTTCATTATCCTCAATCTTGATCATCTTGTTGAGTTCAATAACAGCCTCTATTCTTATCTTCTCATCCACCCATTCCTCATACCTCTTTAAATCTTCTGTCTCCTTTTCAATCTTTTCCTTTTCTTTCTGAGCCAGCTGTAGTTCTTCTTGATCAATCATCTCTTGTTCTTTCAAAGCAACAGCTGAGTCATGTTTAAGTTGTAGTTCCTTAGGCCACATATGAAAAGGTAGTACAGAGTAGTCAAACCCCTTATACATCCATTGAGGTTCTGCAACTTGCTTGCCCTTTCCTTTGTCAGTAGATGATGATACTATCTTCTTTGGTTGAGCAGCAGGTTCTCTGAATACAACTCCTTTTAGAGGTAAACTTGGTGTTGATGATGTGGTTGTTATTGTAGGTTGATGAGGCGAAAAATGATCCGTTTTTAGGGGGTCATTTAAGCCCGAATTCGAATTTATTTGATCAAATATTACCCTAAATCGTTCCTTTTGTGATTTTAGGTACTTTGTGAGTGAATTCTGGAAAAGGAAGCATTTTTGACGTTTTTGGAGCATAAAAGTGAAGAAAACGACAAAGTCTTAATTTTCCTTGCTGGGAACAGTACCTGGCGGCGTCAAGAGCATTTTGGTGACGGCGTCAAGAGTAAAAGTGGTGACGGCCCAGAGAGAATGTGAAGGCGTCACCCAAGGCCGTCACGTGTAAACTTGTCAAAACTTGCGCGCGGAGTAGCTGATATTGTTTTGGTCATAACTTTTGCATACGAACTCGGATTTAGGTGATTCAAAAGCCCATGCGAAGAGGACGAAGAGATCTACAATTTGGTAAAAAATTGTTGGTCGTGATGCCGTCAAAGTTGGTCTGACGCCGTCATGACCGGGCCGGGCAGAAATTAGGCTATAAATATAACATCATAACTTCACTTTTTGTAAGCCCTAAACCCTAAAGTCGATTCCTGGGTTTAGGTGGGTGTTTTTCCAGCAACTTAGAGGGTTTCAATCACTCCATAAACATCATATATTGGTTTGATGATTCTATCTCAACTATATTTTTCATTATTCTTGTTGATTGTCCTTCTTTGATTATGATTTGCTAATTCACCTTGTGTCTACTTATAATTCTGTGAAACTTGTATATAATTGATTAGATCTCATTGATTTCTTGTTGATGTTGTGTCTATCTCCATCAATTAAGGCGTGACAATTTCAATAGATCTAATTGGTTTAGTTTATAATCCTTGTTTCCTATTGATTCTTGTTTTGATTGAATGATTTATATGTTAGGCTTAAGAAAACTGGCAGATCTCCAAATGGTAACATGCTTGAACGTCTTAGGAAACATGAACCTATTGCACTAAGGTCTTTATTGGTTGTATTTAATGCATGAGCCACTGTTTACAATCCCTATAGTTGTGCTAGGCATGGTGTAGGAGGAGATAAGAGCTCATAGAATTGGGGAGTTATGTGCGATACCCCATGAATGGTATTAAGGAATACAACCCGTCAATTAAAACAAGATTACAATTCAATAGGTAGGATTGGATAGCTAGCAAGGAGTAACATATCATGGGTAGACATGCTTCACTTATCTTGTAGAACCCTAGTTTATTTTTCTTGTTAATTAGTTTAATTAGTAGCTTTTGGGTTAGTTGATTAGCAACTAATTCCGCCCACTCTCCCAATACCCGAGATGTTTACTTGCTTTTCATAAAATATAAAAAATACAAAAAGAATCATCCTTCACCTTTAGACCTAGTTAGATTAATTTCAAT
Organism: Artemisia argyi; assembly: GCA_030686995.1. Lineage (NCBI taxonomy): Eukaryota > Viridiplantae > Streptophyta > Magnoliopsida > Asterales > Asteraceae > Artemisia > Artemisia argyi. The sequence goes on from CM060682.1 coordinate 184,795,642, forward strand.
CCTAACGACACTATTCCTAGCTGAACGATCAATCCCCCGGTACTTGTCACTATACTATACTACAACGATCAGGTACACTGCCTGGTGGGGGTTGTAAGCTTCTCAAGATCCCTTGAGAGATAAAGCCTGTTACGATTCCCATGCATCAAGTTTTTGGCGCCGCAGCCCGGGGAATAGTTATTGTTTAGGTTGAATTTGATTTTTATTAGGTCTACTCATTAGATTCCTTTTTAGTGAGATTTTTATTTTCTTTTTATTAGCTTTCTTGTAGTCTATCTTTTCTTTGTGCATTTGTTCGTAGAAACCTTTCCATTGACTCTTCCGTTCACCATTATGGAGAATGCGAATCCACCATACTATCGACCACGAAACCCATTCTACCCTAATGACATATTGATGTTCAAACAATATCGAGATGAACCCATATATGATGCATGGACTCGTTTCAAAAATTTACTTCGAATAGTCCCTCATCATAGTTTCGCTTTAGCATCCCTAACCCAGACCTTTTACTATCGTGTTAACCGATATGACCAAATGTGCATTGAGGATTTTGCCAATGGGGACTTTAGGGAATTAAATGCTGAAGAAGCATGGGATGCCATAGAAGATTGTGCCCAATATTATTATAAATTAGACAACCCGACAAACAACATAACAAATCATTTGACAACAAATTTGAAGGATCATGGAACAAGTTTGTTGGGGGATGAATATACTCATTTTGAGATACCTAGTTGGATGGCACCTAATATCATAGTACAAAACAAACATATAGGTAATCTAGGTACAATGGAGGATGAGGTGGATAATCCAAGCCCACAAAGTACCCCACAAGTCCTACCATCATTTGAGGCACATACACCGCCCGTGACTTACCCGGAAGAAGTAGATGAGACTATAGGAACCCCAATTGAGGTAGAACCCTTGGACCAAGCACCACTAGAGGATATAGGTTTGAACACTTGTAGTGATAACCTTACTCCTAGTTCTAGGGAATTTCCTAGTGTTGATGAACCGGAACCTCAACCTTTACACAACTTGCCATCCTTAGATTTATTTCTAGGAGACAAAAGAGGAACCGACCCACCCATCAACCTATATTATCCGGGTAGTTTTAGGATGAAGGAAGCCATTCACTCACCCCCTTCACCTCATGTGGCATATTTCCACCCTAAGGGTGTGTATCACTACTTCCACCCACACTTAATCCTAAGTGTAGGTAAAACCTCCCCTATTTCTGCTAAATAAGGGTAGAGTCAGGCTCGTGACTCGAACAAAAACAAGCGCTTCTTGGGAGGCAACCCATGTTTTTAATTGTTTGATGTTTTTATTTTATTTGTTTGTTTGTGTCATATATGCTTAATCATAGTTGTTTAATTTTCATGTTTTGAATAATTTGTGAAAATGCTTTATTTTGTTTTTAACCTCGTCTTAATTGCATATAAAGGTATTTTACAAAAAGATAAGTGTAGGGAAATTTATATCTTGTTAAAAAGAACTAAATTCGAACATGAAAACTTCACAATTCATGATTAGCATATATTTTATCTTGTTTGTGTGTCAATAATTGTGGATATGTTTTATGAGTTCCTATTTGTAATTCATTCCACAAGTATCCTATCCTTTTGTTGCTTTGTCTTGTTTCTATTTCTAAGTCTGGAATTACATCTAGTTGTGATTTTTGTTCGGTTTGATGCTTTGGTTTTTGTGTTTGTTGATTACAGGACAAGAAGATGATTTATATTTTTGGAGGGAAGCTTTCAACGTTCGTCTTCTTGGAGGTAGATTTAACCATGTATTCACATTATCCACGGTGAACGAATCAGGGGAGTATTAGTTTCTTTCATTCTTATTTATTTACTTTTACATCTTTTATCTAGAACATTGGGGACAATGTTAGGTTTAAGTGTAGGGAGGGTATATTAGAAACTATTACTCCACTTGGTTTTTGTTTTGTTTAATAGTGAATGTGTAATAAAACTGAGAGAAATATTTGTTAGGGCAATTTTAGCACCAAATTTAAAATTTTTTGCAACATGTAGGAGTGAAACTTTAGTCTTAATAAGCGTCTCATGGATAGGAGTTGTATGACTAGTACAAAAACCATACCACTCAAAAATTTCCACCCCAAATATGTTAGTTCGCCCTTAGATCTTTAGGAAAAAGCATTCATTGTTGGTGCTTATGAGTGTACCGGTAGTATTTAGATTCTAGAACTTGTGATAGCGATGCATCCCGAAACCGCTAGTGAGACTACATTCGTGTAGTTAGGATTTACTACATGATAAGAGGCATTAGGATAACCCTTGTTCTACACCTGTAATATAATTACATTGACTTCATAGGTCAAGTAATTCTCCCAAACCTTTGCGTTGTACTCATTTTTAGTAGACGATACCCCTAGTACACCCCTCCGAGCCTATCTTTTCGTTTCTAACTTTAAGCATTTTACTTAAAGGAAGAATTTGTTTACAATCCACTCCAAATGTGCAACCAAACCACCTTAGCCTTCCTTGTATGCGCTCATCTTTAATGCATTATTGTTAATTGTTTAAACCCTTTGTTAGTTGTCTAATTGATTACATGGTTGCTAAGTCGAGTCATATCTTGTACATATTGTTTTGGGACAATTGGGACTCATGGGTAAGTACTTATTTTATGGAGTAATGGGGAAGAACATCATATATTACCCCCATATGTGCGTTAATATTTAAAAGTACTCCAAGTATTTTGATTATCTTGATTCGAGTCATTAGAATAGTTGATTGTAAAGTATGTAAAAGCTCAAGTGTAGGGAGGAAACGAGCTCCCTTTGATGTATTGTTTTGGATGGTAGAGTAAGAGTGTATGCAAAAAAAAAAAAAAAAAAAAAAAAAAAAAAAAAAAAAAAAAAAAATCGAAAAAAAAGAAAGAAAGAGAGAATAAAAAATAAAAAAAAATAGAAAAAGAAAAGAAAAAAAACATACGAGCTACCATCCGTTTCTTTTATTTATGTACAAGTCAAATAGTGTCTTGAAAATACAAAAAGAGTTGTGGTTAGTTTAAGTTGAGTCGAGTCTTGGCTTAGCAACGCCTCATTGTACATGTAGTTAACTAAGACAATTGACTTGCCACCAGTAAAATATCCGTTTATCCAACAAAACCGTGTTTTCCATATCCCCTACACCTAACGTTATAACCCTTTAAAAGACCTCTTTGATAGTCTATCCTAGGTGCTTACGCCAAGTGGTGGAAGTTTGATCCTTTTCCAAGCCTATGGTAATCTATTTGCTATGACAGGTAGAGAGTGATATTTCTCCATTTCCAATTATGACATATAAATTTTCAACACCCGAGAGATGAGAGTATCCAAATACTTAATGTGAGGTGCTAGTGTATAATTTCCGTGCTTGTTTTGACTAAGGTGGAACGATCATTTGTTGTAATTACTTTTATATTAGTGTTAAATGACCCCTAACTTGTATTTTGATTGGTGGAAAAGCTCATTTGCTTGAGGACAAGCAAATCTCAAGTGTAGGGATATATGATGAGGCGAAAAATGATCCGTTTTTAGGGGGTCATTTAAGCCCGAATTCGAATTTATTTGATCAAATATTACCCTAAATCGTTCCTTTTGTGATTTTAGGTACTTTGTGAGTGAATTCTGGAAAAGGAAGCATTTTGGACGTTTTTGGAGCATAAAAGTGAAGAAAACGACAAAGTCTTAATTTTCCTTGCTGGGAACAGTACCTGACGGGGTCAAGAGCATTTTGGTGACGGCGTCAAGAGTAAAAGTGGTGACGGCCCAGAGAGAATGTGAAGGCGTCATCCAAGGCCGTCACGTGTAAACCTGTCAAAACTTGCGCGCGGAGTAGCTGATATTGTTTTGGTCATAACTTTTGCATACGAACTCGGATTTAGGTGATTCAAAAGCCCACGCGAAGAGGACGAAGAGATCTACAATTTGGTAAAAAATTGTTGGTCGTGACGCCGTCAAAGTTGGTCTGACGCCGTCACGACCGGGCTGGGCAGAAATTAGGCTATAAATATAACATCATAACTTCACTTTTTGTAAGCCCTAAACCCTAAAGTCGATTCCTGGGTTTAGGTGGGTGTTTTTCCAGCAACTTAGAGGGTTTCAATCACTCCATAAACATCATATATTGGTTTGATGATTCTATCTCAACTATGTTTTTCATTATTCTTGTTGATTGTCCTTCTTTGATTATGATTTGCTAATTCACCTTGTGTCTACTTATGATTCTGTGAAACTTGTATATAATTGATTAGATCTCATTGATTTCTTGTTGATGTTGTGTCTATCTCCATCAATTAAGGCGTGACAACTTCAATAGATCTAATTGGTTTAGTTTATAATCCTTGTTTCCTATTGATTCTTGTTTTGATTGAATGATTTATATGTTAGGCTTAAGAAAACTGGCAGATCTCCAAATGGTAACATGCTTGAACGTCTTAGGAAACATGAACCTATTGCACTAAGGTCTTTATTGGTTGTATTTAATGCATGAGCCACTGTTTACAATCCCTATAGTTGTGCTGGGCATGGTGTAGGAGGAGATAAGAGCTCATAGAATTGGGGAGTTATGTGCGATACCCCATGAATGGTATTAAGGAATACAACCCGTCAATTAAAACAAGATTACAATTCAATATGTAGGATTGGATAGCTAGCAAGGAGTAACATATCATGGGTAGACATGCTTCACTTATCTTGTAGAACCATAGTTTATTTTTCTTGTTAATTAGTTTAATTAGTAGCTTTTGGGTTAGTTGATTAGCAACTAATTCCGCCCACTCTCCCAATACCCGAGATGTTTACTTGCTTTTCATAAAATATAAAAAATACAAAAAGAATCATCCTTCACCTTTAGACCTAGTTAGATTAATTTCAATCCTAACGACACTATTCCTAGCTGAACGATCAATCCCCCGGTACTTGTCACTATACTATACTACAACGATCAGGTACACTGCCTGGTGGGGGTTGTAAGCTTCTCAAGATCCCTTGAGAGGTAAAGCCTATTGCGATTCCCACGTATCATAGGTTGTTGTGGTAGTGATGGTGTTGATAGTGGTATATGTTTTGAAGATGATTCACATGGAACTTCTGAAGTCTTCTTACTTAACAAAACCATTGCTTCAGCAGCAGCATTATCACTAGACCCAGCAGCAGAATCTTGTGCTTCAGCAGAAATCACTTTTCAGGATCAGTAGGATCCTTAGCAGCAGAATCATGAACAGCAGTAGAGTCATTAGTCTTGTCAGCAATAGCAGCATTTTCAAGCTCTTTCACCATTGAATCCCCCAAACTCTTTAAAGCTTCACCCATCAACCCTGTTGCCTTCACTAATTGCTCAGGCTCCAAAGTCTTGAGTTTTTCCACCACCTTTTCTTGAGTAGCAATCACTTTTTCCATTACAACCTCATTCCCTGATTGATCAGCAACCACAAAATTTTCAGCATCCTCAGGACTTTCCACATCCATGTCTCCAATCACTGGAACCTCCCCTGAAGCCATTTCTTCATTCATAACCTGAGCACTTTCAACCCTCTTCATATTTGCCTCCCCTAAACTCATTACATCTTCATTCCTCCCCTGTTTGGAAGCATCATCCTCTTCCAAATGTGTAGAGAGTTCAGGTGAACTAATAACTTGAGAAGTGCCCACCTTCTTTAGCCTTTTCAATGAGATTGAAGTTATTGATTTCTTCAATTTCTTAATCTGTTTCTTCAAAGTTGTGACAATTTTGCCTTGACTTGCAACAACTGTAGACAGAGTAAGAACCTTATCTTCCAAAGTAGTACACTTCAACCCCAAATTGGTACAAGTAACCGTCAATTCCTTAATGAGTTGCATAGTAGTCTCATCACTTCGACCTGTGTTACCTGGTCCGAGAGGTGAATCATGGACATTGTCATCATGTACAAGATTTTCCGTCAATTCATTGGTCACTGGCCTGTCCTCATCACTTCGACCTATGTAACCTGGTCCGAGAGGTGAATCTTGGGACATAAACTCAGTATCAAACCTAGTTTGATCATCTGAGCCCCCTATATTTTCCATTTGGCTAGGGTTACCATCCTGAGAAGTAGATTCAGAAGAATCCTTTTCTCTAGATGTTGCCTTGGATTGGGTCTTATTTATGTTATCACTATCCTGCTCTGCTGCTAAGCTAGAAGCAGTAGTGACAGCCCTCACCAACATGTCCCCTCCATCAACTAGGACAGCCTCATCTGGTACAGCCATACTAACACTATCCTGAGGTAGATCAGTGTTCTTTTTGGTTTTCCTACGGGTATAGTGTATTTTGGGTTGTGTAACAGATGCAGAAAAATTGGGTATGTGATGGGAATCAGTGGGATTTCCTGATCCTTCACCCTGAATATTTTGCACAAGTTGCACCATATAAGGTGTAAGATTTGTATGTGTGCCTGAAAAACTTTTTCCATGCTTAACCAAGAAAGTGAAAGTTTTTTAAACCAATTTTGGAGCTACATAATAGCCGGCATGGGATCTAAACTCAGTAAGTTGATCAACAATAAAGAGCTGTAGAAATCTTGGATAAAGCAAATAAGAACCAGACTCTTTAGCACTTTTAGCAATCCCCTCCAAAATCATATTTGAAAAATTAAATGGTTGACCTGTGCTTAAGCATACCATTGCAGAAGCAATAGTAGCACTAAACTCATGCCACCCAGAAGTTTTAGGACTCAAACAATGAAGGAGAATGTGTACTAAAAACTTGTATTGAGGACAGAGGAGAGCTTTTTGAAATTTTAAATTGTTATGCTTGCCCTCATACCCCAAAGTTTTTAAACTAGCAAAAATCGCAGAATTAGCAAGACAAGTAGTCTCTGTTTCATCATTTAAGAGAAGAGATTCTCTTATAGATGATTCAGTGATACGAACCTTTTGCCCATCTATTAAAGCACTGACATATTTTTCCCCATTCATAGATTTGACTTTAGCAGTACGCCAAAACTGTTTGATGTAGGAAACAAATATAGTAGGATTCACAGTGAGTGCATACCTAAGAGAAGTAGCATTCAAAAATTTAACCATATCTGTGAGCTCTTCAGGAACCAACTCTTCATCCAAAACAACCACACTATTGTGTTGCTCTGCCCATGTACATACACAATCTATAAATTAGGGTTTAGGAAAATTGGGGATAATTGATTTTGACAATAATGGAGTGTTAGGGTTTGTGATAACTTCAATTTGGAGCGTGTAGAAACCAATTATGAAGATTAATTAGGTTTTAAACTGATTGGTAGAAGTTACACATACCACCCTTTCACTTACAACCGTAGCAGCATAACCCAGTCATCCACAACTAGCAGCAGAAAGAAACAACTAGCAGCAGAGTGAAAATAAGCCAGCAGCAGAGTTGACTAATCAAACTTGGTCAAAAAGTCAAGAACCCATAACAATTAATGCGCTTGATACTCCAAAATCCCTATAAAACCGGACACAATCTTTTCCCTAAATCACCACAATTAAACCCTAATTACAATCAGAAACGCCAATCACACAATCAACTCTTTCAATCACCCAAATCAATTCGTCCAATCACAATGAAATCTTCACCCGAAATAATCAACATCTCATCCGATTCTTCTTCGGAAGATGAATCTCCTTTTGAAACATATGTCCCTCCATTCCGTCCTCCTCATGATGGTTGTAGAACCAAGGAGCAAGCCAGAAAGAGGAAGCATGACCTTCCAGTCTTCAAAGATCTCCTACATTTGAATCAAACCCCAAGTACTTAGAGGGGTAAAGAGGTGATGTCCCCCAAGTCTCCATCATCTTCAGAATCATCAGAAGACCATGCTTGGATCCCTATCAGACCACCATCTCCCAAGGAGCTTGTTTCCCCTTCATCTACACATCATCAGATGAGGATGAACCAGACTACAATCCACCATCCACTCCAGAAAGACCATCATCATCAAGGCCAAGATCCAAGACATCTACCAAGGCAAGAAAAGCAAACCCTCCACTTCCTAAGGAGAGGAAGATTGTACTTGGACTTCCATGCCCTAGAAAATGATGTGTTAAGTCTTTTTATTTTAGGTTGTGATGTAGCAGTCTTTTGTTTTTTCAGAACATGATGTGGATGTTCTCTTTTGTTGAATGTACTCTTGTGATTGATGAATGAAATCCTTTGAATTTCTGTTTAACATTCTTGCAAATCATCAATTCTCAACTTATCCTGCAAAATGTTAGTCCAAACACCACAAAGTATACAAGAAAGTATACTAGCAGTAGAGTAAAATAGCATTAGAATACATTGCAGCTTAATCACTTGCTTCTTAAGAAGCATCAAAAACAGATGAACAATCAACACAAGACCTTTACACTTTTTACAAAAACAATAAGAGATAAGTTTCTCAAAGATTAATCATACCAATGTTTGCAATTAAGAATTGAAATCTTCCTACATCAAAGTGTTTAGTGAGAAGATCAGCAACATTGTTATCAGTATGAATTTTGACAATTTGAATTAACTTCTTTCATAGCAATCCCTTATGAAATGATGTCTTATCTCAATATGTTTTGTTTTTGAATGAAAAACAACATTTTTAATTATGCAAAGTGTGCTGTTGTTATCAATATGAATTTTGGTGTTCATGAAATTGTACCCATAATCCAGGAGTTGATTTTGCATCCATAGCACTTGACCACAACAACTTGAAGCAGCCACATACTCAGCTTCAGTTGTAGAATTTGCAACCACTGTTTGTTTCTTACATTGCCATGACACCAATCTGTTTCCAAGAAATTGACAACCTCCAGTTGTAGACTTTCTATCCAAGCAAGCACCAGCATAGTCACTGTCGGAATATGCCACCAAATCAAAAGGTGAATCCTTAGGATACCATAGGCCCAAGTTAGGTTGATGCCTTAGATACCTAAAAATCCTCTTCACTGCATTGAGATGTGATTATTTGGGACAAACTTGGAATCTTGTACAGGCACATACAGCAAACATGATATCAGGCCTTGATGCTATAAGATACATCAATCAGCCAATCATAGACCTGTACAAGTGAACATCTACTTCTTTTCCATTTTCATCCTTCAACAAAGGTTTGTTGGTATCCATGGTTGTCTTAGCAGGCTTAACAGTTTCAAATCCAAACTTCTTCAAGATGTCATTTACATACTTATCCTGACTGATAAATATGCCATCTTTCTTTTGAACCACCTGTAGTCCCAAGAAGAAGTTGAGTTCTCCCATTGAACTCATTGCAAACTTATCCTTCATAAGCTTCTCAAAATCAACACACATTGCTCTGTTTGTAGAACCAAAGATGATGTCATCAACATAGATTTGTACCAGCAAAATATCATCTTTTGTCTTTTGAGAAACAAAGTCTTGTCAATCTTTCCTCTACTAAACCCAGAGTCCAACAAATATGTTGACAAGGTATCATACCAAGCTCTGGGAGCTTGATGTAGTCCATACATTGCTCTATTCACCTTGTAAACTTTTTCAGGATAATCAGGGTCCTCAAAACCTGGTGGTTGAGACACATAAACTTCTTCTGTAATGGTCCCATAAAGAAAAGCACTCTTTACATCCATCTGATACACCACAAAATCTTTGAATGAAGCATAAGCCAAGAATAGTCTAATGGCTTCTATCCTTGCCACTGGTGCAAATACCTCATCATAGTCAAGTCCTTTTTGTTGTGTGTATCCTTGAGCTACTAATCTAGCTTTATTTCTGATGACTATCCCCCTTTCATCTCTTTTACATCTAAAAACCCATTTAGTACCAATAACTCTTTTTCCATTTGGCAAATCAACCAAAGTCCATACTTCTTGTAGCTTAAATTGCAGAAGCTCATCTTGCATTGCTTCCACCCAACTAGCTTCTTGTAGGGCTTTGTAAGTGTTCTTGGGTTCAATTTGAGATAGCAAGCAGGCAAACAAGCAATTTTGTAGATCTTTATGACTGCTTCTTTGATGCAGAGATCTTGCAAAGAAACTTTGATGTTGAAGATCATGAAGTTCTTTAGTCATTTTCCTTATTTGTACAGATGATTGAGGATCACTTAGAATTTGTTCTTTTGGATGATTCTTGTGAACTCTTGTAGTAGTAGTGGGACTAACAGGAATATTGAGTTCCAAATTAGTATAGTCTACTTCAGCTCCAAATAATTTACCATCAAGAGCTTCATTATCTGTGTCATCATAAATATTCTCAAGGGGAGGCATATTTGGATCTTCAGGATAGGTTGTATCATCAAAAGGTTTATCCTGAGTGCCCAAAGAAGGAAACTGTGATGTAGAAGCAGAGTGAGTAGGCTTAGCAACAGAATAGATAGAAGTAGTAGTTGCTTGTTTTGGTCTAGCAGTAGAGTCTTATGAGTCAGCAGTAGAGTCTTCTGGGCTAATTGGTGAGTCAGCAACAACTTCTTTTGGAGCTTCATTGGGTATCTTTTCTGCATCAATAGGAGTTACAACATCTGCTTGAGCTTCATTAGGTTTCTCTGGAGGAACATCATCTTCTTGTGTATCTTGATTTTATTGTAAAGGTTTGAAAGTAGGACCAACCTTCAGTTTCTCAATCAAAACAATGTCTTCTTGTGGTTTGTTAGTGTCAACACTAGCAATAACAGGTACATAATTCATTGTCTTGGTTAGGATGTCAACATCAAACATCCATTCAGGTCCTTTTCCTGTAGCATTAGATGTGTTCTCACTAAACTTGATATGAAAATTCTCCTCTACATGTTTGGTTCTCTTGTTATATACTCTGAAAGCTTTACTATGTACAGAGTAACCAACCAAATTCCCTTCATCAGCTTTCTCTTCAAACTTGCCTAACTGATCTTTAGTATTCAAAATAGTGACAGGACATCCAAATGGCATAAGAAAATCAATCATTGGTTTCTTCCCATGAAAGAGCTCATATGGAGTTTTGTTGTGAGGCTTCACTACCTTACTCCTGTTCTGCACAAAACATGCAGTGTTTACAGCTTCAGCCCAAAAAGGTATAGGTAGTTTAGAATCAACTAACATTGTTCTTGCAGCCTCAATAAGTGTCCTATTTCTTCTCTCTGCAACACCATTCTGCTGTGGAGTTCTTGCAACACTATATTGTCTTAAAATGCCTTTTCCCACACAGAATTGGTTCATCATACTATTCTTGAACTCAGTACCATTGTCGCATCTTATAATCTTCACTTTTTGGTTGTGCAGGTTTTCAACTCTTGTAATGAATTCTTTAAGTACCACTGGGGTTTCATCTTTAGTGGCTAAGAAAAACACCCAAGTGAACCTGCTGTAGTCATCTGTGACAACTAGGCAATATGACTTCTTATTCAAACTTTTCACAAAAATAGGCCCAAATAAATCCATGTGTAGCAAATGCAAGGGCTCTGTATTTGTATTCACAGTCTTTGACTTGAATGAGACTCTGTGTTGTTTTCCCTTCTGACAAGCAATACAAGTCTCACAGTTTTCAAACAACTTTGTGGGCATTCCTCTCACCAAATTTCCTTTCACCAACTTATTCATTGTTTTGTAGTTCAGATGCCCAAGTCTTCTATGCCATAATTTGGACTCATCAACAGTGGCTTTTGCAATCAGACAAGTTAAAGCTCTTTTGGGAACAATGTTCTTAAAATGGTCACTGTATATATTTTCATTTCTAGGGACCTTCAATAGCACAAATTTATCATTTGGCAACTGAAAATCAGGAGAAAGGATCATACATTCAGTGTCTGTAAAAAGAACAAAATTCCTTTTGTCGCACATTTGTGAAACACTAAAGAGGTTAAACTTAAGCCCTTTCACAAGAAACACCTTCTCAAAGTCCAAATTCCCTGTCTTTAAAGTGCTGATGAGGCGAAAAATGGTCCGTTTTTAGGGGGTCATTTAAGCCCGAATCCGAATTTATTTGATCAAATATTGCCCTAAATCGTTCCTTTTGTGATTTTAGGTACTTTGGGAGTGAAATATGGAAAAGGAAGCAATTCGGACGTTTTTGGAGCATAAAAGTGAAGAAAACGCCAAAGTCTTAATTTTCCAAGCTGGGAACAGTAGGTGACGGCGTCAAGAGCAAATTTCATGAATTCCCATGACGGTCCAGAACAGATTTGACGGCGTCACGTAGGAAGAGCGTCAAGAGTAAAAGAGTCATGACGGCCTGGAAATGTATAAGTCTTGACGGCGTCAGAAGTAGATCTAGGCAGTCCGAGAAGAGTTTTGGCGGCGAGGTGACGGCGTCACATTGTTTGTCTTGACGCCGTCAGACCTATTTTTCTATATATAGTTTTATAATTTTCGCACATTAAAGAGGAGAAGTTTTGGGAGAAACCCTAAGTACGATTTTGGTGCTACTTTTACAGGTTTTTCAAGGGTTCCAAACCCTTGATACCTTGCATTGTAATTGAGATAAGTGTTCTTCTAATTCAATCAATATGTCTATGTGTTGGTTGTCTATATCTTGTTCTTGTCTCAATTCCATTATGCTAGGCTAGATTTCTTTTGTGTTTGCTTAGATCTAATGAAACCTAGATATTGATTATGTGTTGATTACTTGTTTATTCTTGTTTTGGATGAATGATTTATATGTTAGGCTTAAGAAAACTGGCAGATCTCCAAATGGTAACATGCTTGAACGTCTTAAGAAACATGAACCGAGGCGTACTAGGTCTTTATTGGTTGTATTTAATGCATGAGCCACTGTTTACAATCCCTATAGTTGTGCTGGGCATGGTGTAGGAGGAGATAAGAGCTCATAGAATTGGGGAGTTATGTATGCCACCCCATGAATGGTATTAAGGAATACAATCCGTCATCCATGTAATTATAACAAGTAATTAACGTGTAAAAGATATCTAGGGAGTAGTGAAATCTAAGTAAACACATTTTCTCCAATTACTGCTCACAACCTTAGTATAATTAGTTTATTTTCATTTTTAGTATTTTATTTTGATTGCATCTTAGTTTTGGGTTAGTTGAATAGCAACTAATTCCGCCCATTCTTCCAAAACCCGAGATTTTAATTGCTTTCTAAAAAAATATAAAAACAGAAAAATAATCATCTCTCACCTTTAGAACTAGTATTTAGGCTTTCTAATCCTAGCGAAACTATTCCTAAGCTGAACGATCAATCCCCCGGTACTTGTCACTATACTATACTACAACGATCAGGTACACTGCCTGGTGGGGGTTGTAAGCTTCTCGAGATCCCTCGAGAGGTAAAGCCTGTTGCGATTCCCACGCATCAAGTGCCTCTACCAATAATCTTTCCACCTTTTGGATCATTCCCAAAAGCAACATAGCCACCATCAAAAGCCTCAAAATCATCAAGCTGAGACTCATCCCCTGTCATATGTCCAAAGCATCCACTATCAACTATAACCATGTCTTTAAGCTCATCCAGTAGATTACCCTGCACATGAAAATAGAGAAATTAGTTTCTCTTGGGGACCCAAGCCATTACTGACTTGGATCTGCCTTGTGCATCAACATAGTTAAATTTCTTTAAATCACTTGATGCACTGCTGGTTTTGGAAACATTGTTTGTAACAGTTGATTTTGGTTTCCAAACCCAACAAGCTGAGGCCTTAACAGCATAAAAATGATTTCCAACAACTGTGTTTGATAAAACTTTTGGCCCAAAAGTAGAATGTTTTGTACTAGCAACAGATTGCTTACTAGCAGCAGAGTGCTTACTAGCAGTAGAGCCAGCAACAGAACCAGTTGTGGTTTTAAAAGCACCATTTGATTTAGCAGCATAAATTGATCTAGTTGCACCAGATCTTAACAACACAGCCCTAGGAATCATGTTTCTATTCGGATGAGGGTGAGTATTCTGTTTAACATATTTGTGATTCACCCTAGAGTATTGATTCCAAACAGGTTTCTTGTGGTCAGGACAGCTATTAATCAAATGTTCAAAGCTACCACACTTATAACAAGCCTTTTTCCTTAATTGAAACTCACTACCTAATTTGTTTGAAACTAGGTTATTAAAGTTTCTCTGATTACCCCTAGGCTTATTATTGAAACCATTCATTCTTTCTCTAGAAACCTCTTTATACTCAACCATTCTTCTAGAGATACCTTGACCTAGCACAAGTTTCACAAACTTCACTTGTTCAATTTTAGGTTCAACTTTTTCAATCTTAGCAGGAATTTCTTCCTTTACTACATTATGTTCAAGTTCAACCTGTTCTTGTTCCTCATCACTATCTGAGTACCAATCTTCAATAATGGGAGCATCAGGAAATTTTCTACCCTCTACCTTAGGTGTTTCTAAGACACTTGTACTAGACTCACCTAATGATTTTTCTATGTTCAGCTCACTCATGAAGGACAATTCTTTTCCTGGTGGAGCATAGGCACTCTTAACAGGAGGAGCAACCTCATTGTAACCTATTCCACTTCCTTTCCTCATTATTGTACTCTCAATAGATTTATTAACCAAATTAGAAGCATATTGCTGTTTATTTACTCTTACTATATGTTTTTCTTTTTTAGCAAGAGCTGCATCTCTATCTTTTTCTGCTTCTTCTAATTTATTTTTAAGAAACTCAATTTCACTGTTTTTCTTAAAAATCTCAACATCTTGTTGATTAATTCTATCTACATATTCCATCTCACACTCTTTTAAGTACTCAAGTCTTCTTTCAACATTTTGAATACCTACTTTATAACCTAAGTTATCAAGTTTTAGGTTTTCAACTTCTTTATTTAGACTCTCATTCCTTGACTTAAGTTCTTCTATGGTGTCAGCACAAGACTTAAAAGAACACACAGATAAATCATAATCATTAGATACCTCAGAGTCAGATCCAGAAGATGATGATGAATAAGCCATTAGTGCAAAGTTATGCACTTCAGGCTTGACTTGAGCCACCAAGGAATAATTTGGTTCTTCATCAGCCAAATCACTCCAATCATACTCTCCCAATCCATCACAAGACACCAATGCAGTATTAGTATTCTTTGTCTCTTCAGTCTTCTTTGTTGCTTCACCATTCTTCTTTGGAGCTCTACATTCTCTGGCAAAGTGACCTTTCCTGTTACAGTTGTAACACTCTATCTTTGACTTGTCAAATCCAATATTTTCTTTAGGTCTATACTTGATCTCTTTTCCAGAATTTTCTAGCCCTCAAGGTCAACATGGCCATTTGCCATTTAAGATCCATCTCTTCAAGATCATCTTGATCAAGGTGATCCAGATCTTGATTAAGTGCCTGTGACCTTATACTTGATGTTAGGTTAGCCAAGAATGCACATAAAGCCATATCAGTGGTGGAGTTATTATCATGATTACTAGCAGTAGATACTCCATAAGCAGCAGAGTGAGATTCTTTAGACCCCTTTGACTTTGAAGATACAAAGGCAAGATTTTGTGAACCAGAAGTAGATGAAGTAGATAATTCTGGTTCATACACTCTTAAGTTGTTATAGAGGCTTTCGAACTTCATGGTTTCAAAGTCAGGCTTATTCCTCCAAACAACATTGTGCATACTCCATTCAGGTGCAAGACTTCTGAGAAACTTGAGATTCACATCTTCTTGTGGAACCACATAGCCAACAAGCTTTAGATGACTGACAAGTTGATTGAGCCTGTTGTAGGTGCCAATAATCTTCTCTCCACTTTCAGCAGTAAAGTTCTCAAACTGATGCTTCAACATATTCTTCCTTGACTTCTTGGAAGCATCATTCCCTCCAAACCTGAATTCAATAGCATCCATTAATTCTTTAGCAGTCTTACAACTCTCAAAGTCCAACTGAAACTCATTAGGTATTCCCATCAAGAGAATACTATGAGCTTTAATCTCCATCTTCCTTACAGAATTCTCTTCAGCAGACTTGATTGGTATATCTTTACCATCAGGGTCTTTCTTTGGTAAAGACTCGCCATTCATGATCACATTCCACATGTTAAAGTCAATCATGCGAATGTATTGTCGAATTCTCATCTTCCATAGCTCATATTCACCAGGGTTGAGCATTGGAACCTTTGAAGCAGTCACCATATGTATGTCATCACCCATCTTCAGTAGTTGATTAGGAATAGCAAACTTGCAAAGAACAATTTCTTCTTGATTACAACTTCTAGATCACAAGCTCTGATACCACTTGTTGATCCCAGTTGAGCAAACGATCTTATATAGAAGTTGACTTACAGTAAACACTTAAGCTTGAATGCGGAATGTAAAAGCTTAACTTAAGAAGAATAATTCTCTATCAACACTTCAATATTATTAATACGAGCACTCAATAATGCTAGGGTTTTACAACCTTGAAGTGTAAACGAAACTTAACAATGCGTACATAATCTAATCCTAGGATCCTCCTTTTATAGGCCAAGGAGTCCTACTAGGTTTACAATAACTTTCTAATCAAGATAAGAATATTCTAGACGTATAAGATATACATTCAATCTATTCTATAATTATCTACTACGAATACATACTTATCACTTCAGCAGTAGTTTCCTTCAGCAGCATTTTCCTTAGCAGCACTTTGTCATCAGCAGCAGAATCATTTACTCTAGCAGCAGTTTCATCATAGCAGCAGTTTCACTCAGCAGCAGAACTCAAAACCCAACATAGTTATTGTTCCAATTCACTTAGCGACATCATTGCGTGAAATTTTTTCTTTAAACTTTGTGATTGAAATAGCCTTGCTCATCCATAAATGAGATATGTTATAGTTGTAAGCATCATCTATTTATAAACATTCTTACAATACATTTGAACTATTTGCCCTTCTTAGTAAAATTGTTCGAGACGTCAAAGCGCGAAAGCGAGAAGTTAGGGAAAAAGATAGAGTTGTTAGATGATTCAAGTTTTCTTATTTGTATGAGTAATTTATGAGTAGAACTATTTCTGGATCTAGTTTCTATGTAATATCAGTTATCATCAATGAAAGTATTTTTAATTTAAAAAAAAGTGGTTCCTTTTTTAAAGAATGAAATGTAAAATAAGGGTCCGCTTGATTCAAAGTGGGGAAAGGTAAAGGGAAATAGAATGCAAAGGAATGAGTGAGGTGGGTAATCAATACTTTACCATTCAATTTACTCTATAATGGTTGATTACCCACTTTGGGGTAATCAATCCCTTTGCACTCTCTTACCAAGCATAATATAACGAGGGAGGTGGACCTTTTTGAATACCTTACTCATTCCCCACCCCCTTAAACCCCCCACCAAGCACCCCGTAAGTTTAATGACGAAAAGCTACTACTAGTTTTTATTCAAATTTGGACGCGAGAATACAAAAAGAAGAGATAAAATTCGAAAAAAAAAAGAAGGTATTAAATGAAAAACTGCCTGTAATTAATGCATGTTGTTTGCATTTATAATGTACAAAATCGTATTATACAGCAAAGCTTTATTTTTTTAGAAAAGACAATTTTATTACTAAACACAAATATACAAAAGTACTTTGCGAACAGTCTATAAATTTAGTTTTCATCATTACATGTTGAAGGTAAACAAAAACTAAATAGAAAATATAGAGATACATAAACACTAACAATGAAACTTATCAACGTGGTTAGTACGCTTTTGCTACTTATCACAACAACAAGTGCTACAGCACCCATTGCAGGTATATTTTATAGTAGTATATAAGTTCATAACTATAAGTATTTCGATCTTTATGGATTATAAATTTAGTGTGGTTCACATAGTTCGAATATTCAATTTTGTTTTATGTGTTAGGTGATGCGAATGCAGAGATGAAGATAAATATCCACATATGTGAGGTCTACATTCCCTGGAAATACTGTGCAAATTGCGATCAAGTATGTCGAGCTTGGGGAAAATCTGCGAGGGGGGAATGCGTCGATAATTATACGAAGTGTCATTGTACATTTTTTTGTTAAAGTACTCTTAAATAAATAAATATAAGTAATGGTATTTTAATGCTCTCTTTATCAAATTTGACAAAATATATATCTGGGATCTAAAGCTATTTCAAAGTGTAAGACGTAATTACGGGTTTTGATTATACTTTTGGGTTGTGAAATAGATCAAATGGAATTAAAACTTGTGACTCAATTATTATGTAAAAGTGAGACAGTCTATGCGGAAATATAATAAAATACATCAACAATTGAACTAATCGAAAGTTATCGAATTATATTCAGAAATATTATTTTTCATTTATCCTCTATTGATAATTTGAGTCAACCAAGAATTCTGATTGATATCTTACACCTGTATAAAATCATTTATAGTTTTGTCTTAAAAACAATGTGGATCACCCGCGCGTTGCCGCGGAATATTTTGCCAAAGAAGGTTTAGCAAGATTTGCAAAAATAGGAACGGTAGAAACAACATATAAAAACTGGAAGAGTTATAAATGGCGCAATGCTTTTGTATGCAGTAAATCAAAACAATACTTAGTTGCTAGGTTTTGCAGCTGGGTCTACTAGATTTGACCCGGGTTGTCTAGTACCTTCTCTTCTGATAACAACTACCTTCCCCTGAAAACATTATTACACAAATAAGTTAGCAGGTATTTGATGATGGCGTGAAAACATGCTATGCTACATGACATTTTTTACAAATAAATAAGCCGGCTTATGGCTTATTTAAACTTATATAAGCCGTAAACTTTTAGAATAAGCCACAAAAAGTCTTCAATAGTATGGGCAAAAGGAAAAAAAATCTATCTATAAAGTCTTCAAGCATAGAAAAAAGTCCAGAGGGCTCGTGCCAGTGAGCCTGATGCATATTCCAATGTCAAACATATGTGATACATCTGAGGGCTTATGTTTCATTTCTTTTGTAATGAGCATGCCACATCATCTCCATTACCCAATATAGTACCTACTTACGGCGTGTTTGGGATTGCCTATTTTAAACTACTTGCATCATCTTGACTACCTGATATACTAAATACTGATGAAATATATGGAATTACTTATTTCAGAATGCTCGTCAACTTAATAAAAGGGATACCAAGTACCAATCTACCTAATTTTCAAGTACTCTAAAATAAGAAGTTTTATATAAACTCTCAGAGATGCTTATCTACCCGATATAGTACCTGCTAACGGACGTTGCATCATTGAGAACACATTACAGACAGTATGTCGTTATGATGTTCAATTGCTTACATAGTAATTAAAGAAAAAAACTAAATGAACAGGCATCATACCATTACGTAGTATTCTCCTTGCTTTCCTTTATAGTGTAACTAGCTTATAGACCCGTCAAATTGACGGGGTTTTAGAAGAATGGATGCATCAAGAAACTAAGCGTGTGAGTAAAGTAAGAAAAAACAATGAAGGTAAAGATTTTGTATGGTTTTTTAATGAAATAATGTGTAATAAGTGAATGATACAATAAAGAAATGTGGATGTAACTACTAATGTAATAAACGTCCATGCACGCGAGCTATAATCTTCATGGTCTTGAAAAGCAAATGTATGTAGTGAGTGATAAATAAGTAATAAGCCAATTAACATTTCTTGAGCACCTAATAAGAGTAAAAAAAGTGTAAGTAAAAAAATGTTTGTGATTGATAATACATGTAAATATAAAAAATGTCACAAAAGATATCGTATGTATATTTGTACCTCTTCAGACATGGTTATAAACCTTGAAGAACTCTTTGTAGACTACAACCTTCAAACCTTTTTTGCTTTTGACACGCAAAAGAGCCACATATAGTTTGTGTGAAGTGGAATAGGTTGACAATTGCAACGCCTTACTTTAATGCATATAAAGGTGAATTAATTTGTCTAAAAATTAAGGATAGTTTATGTATAACAATATAATCATAATACTTTAAAGTTGTTATATGATTTCACATAGCTTTCTTTTTTAGCAAATAGTGAAAGAATCATGACGGTTTACTCCTATGGTTGCATTTATATTTAAAACCATATCCGAAAAAATAACCAAACATTGAAAACACATGGGTCGATTTGGACTGTGTAATATATCTAAGGGAGTAACAGTTAAGCTAAAAGAATTAGAAAAGAAAATGGGTCTCGGAAGTTTATTCAAATGCATAAAAGTATCTAACCTCCCAAATTTACTTCATTTCAGAAAATTAGATTATTAATGTCTTAATATGATTCTTCTAATCATGTCGAATACATTAATCGTAAGTACTACTCATCGCTATACCCCGCCGTGTATTACTCATCTAGTATTAATAGAACCACGCTGATATAAGCACACCAAAGTTGAAGTCCCAATAGCTGACCATAATGCTAACTATCAAAAACTAACCTGGAACCAAACCATATCCTCTGGCGGCTATTGATCATCACCTCGTAGCAGCCCAAGCCCACCTATGTAAGGAAGTTGTCGAGACCTCAATCCTCATTCCTAGGTATAAAAAGAAAGGTAGAAGTTCATTCATTTTTCTTACATGTCTGATTAACATTTAAATTTGTGATGTTTTTATAAACGAACTTAATAGTAACAATTAATTGTAAAGGCTCAAATGTGTATACTTTATATGATAATGGGTCTAGGTAATCATTACTGACTTTTAACTGTAAACTTTATATAATGACTTATTTTTAAACAAAATTATACTTGGAGAGTATATTCAGAAACTTAATATACAAATCATTATGTATTTATCAACTTTATATAATGACTCTTATGTTACATATTTTCAAAACAAAGTATACAAATCATTATATGTGTTTTATTGCCTTCTTAAGACACCTCAAGGAATAAGTAACTCTTTAACTACACTCCTCGTGCATTGCAACCAACATCATGTAAAAGCCAAATCATGAAACTGGTCATTGTTATGGTAAATCATTGAGGTAAATCAGGTCTTTGGATAATAGTCATTAGAAGATCAAATCTTACAAACAAATAAATAGATAATCATAATGTACTTGATCAGAGACTGTCTTATCATCAATTCCCAAGCTTTTCGTTGCTTCTCGCATTATCTGTAGTTTCAAAGGATGTATCAGCATATCTCCTTAATTATATCAATGAAGCCCTTCTGATTTTTTTCTATAATATACATGTTCAAACTTCTTTTTTATGAGCAATTGTCAGCCCCAAAAAAAATTTCAATTTTTATGCATAATATTTTTTGGCTTCACTGCTTAGCCAACAAATCCTACGTTTGCATACTTCCAAGACTTTATTGGGATTCAATGATCTATTTGTTTAGATTATAGTAAAAAGTAGTGTAGTCTAACTGCTTATTTTGAAATCACAATAAATACCATGGTGCACTAATGGCGTATAACAAAAGTTTCAATGCCACATGTGGGTTCTAAAGCTTTAATGTGTAACGAAGCTGCATAATGTAAAACATATACAAAGAATACCTTGGAAAAGTACTTCCTGAAATTCTCAGCGAACTGAAAAATAGTGTCAAGCGCATCCTTAAAGTTCCCGGACGATTCTTTTTTAATAGCCTGCAATAATGAATCATTAATAAACCAATGGAATGTCATAATTACGTTACATTTATCAATGAACATATCAATTTGGTTTATTTTAAAACTCTAGCAGGTTAAAAGAGTAATTTAAGAAAATTGGTCAGCTAAAATTTCTATAAAATGGGTCAAAAGGATAAAAAGTGATCCGAAGTGTATTTTTTATTCACAGTTTCACACCCTTCCCAAATTCTCTGCATTCAAATAAATATATTAATTATGCTACCATATTGATTTTGTAGTCATATTTAAAGCACAAATTTGTTTAAATTATTTTTTAGCCATAGAAAAAAGGTTTTTCACACTTTCAGGTAAACCCAGTCAGACATGTAGTGACCCGTACCAAAGTTTTACACATTTTGAATTTTGACCCAAACATGTATGGGCCGCTTTTCAATCGTGTCAAACCGGCCATTATGCTGGCTATAATGCTTATGAATGTATACGAAAAAAAGGCAAGACTTACCTTCCTCAATGTGTTCCCATACACAATTTTTTATATAGAAATGACTGCAGCTAAGTGGGCCCGTCTTATTTCGCTGAATATGCTTCTGAATGTTGTATTGCTAGTTCGCCACCTCTTTTCTCCAGCTTTGTAGAGTGCATTTGCATCTTGATCCACCAATAATTTATGAAATTCGGGCCCTTCTTGGCAAGGTATACTTATATATGCCAGAAGCAACTGCAAAAAGAAAATTAGAGCAACCAATTAGTAAGTTAATACTGATGCAAATTATTCCCAAATGTAAAAGAAAAAATGCACCAACAATACATCTATTTCTTGGGCTTTTAGATCTTGAGGGTCATACTAACAAATTTAGCACTTAAGGGCCTATTGTTGAAGTTATAAAAAGAGCCCATCTGCTGGTATTGCCACTGACTCTGATTTAGGACTAAAAATGATGAGCATAACTTCTGGATATAACTTCTCATGATCACTCGCAGTATGAGTCTAAATTTCATGGTCAATGTAAACACCAAATAATGAGATGTAAAAATGTTTAAGACGTAGTGATTGTGATGGAGTCTAAGAACATAAATTTCAGTAGCCATGCTTAAGACGTAGTATTAGTTATTAACACCATGATAAGATTAAGCATCTAAGTAGTTATAACAGTGAGCCTACAATTTTCAGGATAATAGAAATTGAAAAGAGTACTTAACATAAAAAAAAAAAATAATATACGGTTGTGCAAGGATAACATCTTATCTTTATTTATAGAAGCAAGTTTGCCTTTAAGATAAGAATCAATGGCCTTGGAAAAGACCTCTACATGTTCTAAAGTTTATATTATAACCATTATTGATCAATGAAAGGAAAGCAAATCATAGATCCAAGGCTTCAAAGCTAAAAAATTAAATGTGAAAAATTAACTCACACGTGTATGGTTGGGTCAATTTAGAGGAATGGTAGATTATGTTTAGTGTATGGGTCGCAATTACAAACTTCACACACACAACTCGTCAGCAATTTATACAGACAAACAACCCTTAATATCAACCGACTAAAAACAAAATTATTGTTTATGTATACGTCCAAACAATCGCTAAATTAATGTTATCCAAACAAAGCACATAATAAATTTCATCCAAACAACCTTTGAAACTATTTATTGTAATAATTTGTTTCCAATAAGACTAAAGGTACAATGATAAGTAGCAAAGGGTATAAACGAAATCTTAAATTTACACATAAAAGGCTATGTAATGTACCTGATTTGCATAACTGATTTTCTCTGTAATGTCACTCCAGATATCATTCTTTCAGCAAAGTATTCAAACAACTGATTCACATAAATAACAAAACATCAAAAGGGAGCATAACATGTCCAATCTAAGTACCGTATAAAAAGGCTACTGATTGGTCCCAAATGGTCATCTTAATTGACCAGGTGATGGTCAACCGAGGTCAAATGTCTAAAACCAAATCTCCGTGGAAGTATAGGGTTTCCCCGGGTCGTTATGTCCCGACGAGGTGTGGATGGTATAAAAAAGTGTTTGTGATCGGGTGAAATTGGACAGAAAGGGTTTGAGTGAGTGATATGATTAAACTAAGATATGAGGAATGAAAATGACTTAGAAACACTATTGGAACAATTACTGATGAACAGATATACTAAAAACGTGAGCTAAGTCTAAAAACGCGTTCGTTTGATTTAAAGTTACGTTAGCGTACGAAATAAAATGCGAGTTTTTGTGAGATAAAATACCTACGAATATGAAAATTACATTTTTACAATCCTAATGATAAAAGAAAATTTTTAGGAAAAGAAAATTAATTTTTACACTATTTAATTAAATACTATTAATTAATTACTATTTAATAACTAATTAATAATATTTAAATTACACTAATTATGAAATTAAGCTAGAAAAATGAAAATTTAATTCTAAAAATTCTAAAATAATATAAAAGTAATTTTAAAACTAAAAATATATTTTTCTTACTTTTTCTCAATTTATTATTAATTAATTACTATTTATTAATTAACTAAAATTAAGAAAAATAGAAAATAAATAGTGAAAATTATGAAAATTTTTCTAAAATTATTTTATGATATATAAAACCTAGGAAAAATATAAAAAGTACTGTTGTTAAATAAAAATTAATAAACCTATTTAATTAACTAATATTACTTAATTATTATTAAACTAATATTAATTATAATAAATACTAAATGAAAGGAGAAAAATCTGAAAAAATTCCTACAAATACTTTAATATACTAGGAATTTAAGAAAAATATAAAAACAGATAAGTACTTGACAAAAATTTAAAAAGAAAAATTAAAAAGCTAAATTATGTTAAATAGAAGCTATCACTAAAAATTAAATTTAGTTTTTTGGATTTTTCTTTTTTCAAAATTATTTACCAACTGAAAACAAGAGACTTTTGTAAAACCAACTTTTTTGAAAATCCAAAATAAGCACTGTGGAGGGCTTATGGCCCAACAGTTGGCTTATTGGTTAAAAATGAGATTTTAGGTTTCAAAAAGCTAACAAATGATACACAAAGCTACGTTCTAAGTTAAATAAGCTGAAACTATACTGAGATAAGCACAAATAATCTAAAAATAAGCAAATAAGCAGAGAACAAACAACCAATAAGCTGAAAACAATAAATTGGTAAAATAAAATAGACAAGCAGTCCTTGTGGATACTTTGCAGGCCAAGATTAAGCTTATTCAATAAGCTCAGAAGTACAAGATGGGCATAAAATCCTCAAGCCAGGTAGTCAAGCTTCTAAGGAATCCAAATTTCATATCATAATTCCAAGAAACAAGCTCAGAATAAGCTTGTAAAACTCACTGATTGGCCAGAACCCCCTGGTGCAGGGCATTCACAATCCTAGGAGGGCTAATTTTGGGTCTTGCACCAGCTAAATGACTTAAAGCCGAAATCTAAAAATTATTAATCCACAAAGATTAGCTATCAAACATCTTACAAACCCAATTTCAGACCATAACAAGCTTGTATGAGCTATTTGTGGGCTGATGAAAAAGGAGAAGTGAGACAGGGCAGCTGCAAACAGTTCCAACTTAAAAGCATAAATAAACTAACCAAATAAGTTCTAATATCAAAAATAAGTACAGAAAAGTGAAATCTAAACCATGAGCTAATTAGAAATCCAAAATCTAATCCTAAATAATACTCCTACCCATCTAAAAATTGGAACCAAAAGGGTGCTGTGGTGATGGAGGGCTGCTGATGCAGCAGGCCTTGCTTTGTGGGAATGTGATTTGCAAGCAAACTAAGCAAATGGATAAACCTTAAGCTCAAGGATAAGCTGAAATACCTAAAGCCTAAACTTCCAACTAACTGAAAAACCAAAGTAAGACCTTGAATCCTACTCTAGACTATCAAATTTTTTGATCAAAATGGGGAGTGTGGAGACTGCTTGGCTACTGTGACAGTGGGTATAAGTGGGTCAAATGGGTGAGTTTTTGACTAACAACACTAAAGGCAAAATCAAATATAACATGTATTGTACTTAAGTGAACCAAGGTCAATCACTAAATAAGCCTAATTGAGATTCTATCCTAAAACTACTTGTAAAAACAGTTGAAAGAAAAGCTTTCTGAAAACCCCACTCACAAACCATAAATCCAAGCCAGTACTCTGAATTGAGCTTATGAAACAGGGCAGCTAAAGGGGTGGCTGATGGAGCAGGGGTTCAAAGTGGGTAATGCATGTTGCAGGCCTGATGGGGCTTTAAACAGGCGCAATTTTAAGCAGCCTAAGTAAGCTTCAAACAAGAGAATAGGCCAACATATATAACTCTGATGCTACTAGCTGTAAAAGATTTAGAAATCTAATACCCATCCTAATCCTAACTTGCCTAAAAGTTGGATAAAAAAAAGAGTTTGGAGCAGAACATTGCAGTGGGTCGAAAGGAGATTAGAACCAAGTCAAGGACCTAAAAACCTTGAACCAGAAGTAGCAACATGCAAACCAAACTATCCTAGAGCAAAAATGACTAACAACAACACCTAAGACCTATTGATACCAATCCAAGCTATGTGGGCAAATTATAAACCATAAGACTTCAAATTTCAACACAAAGGCTAGGAGACTAATGAATAATGCTGAATCAGATTCCTAAATCACTAATTAAACTTAACTACAGCTAATTTAAATTGATATAAGGAACAAAAAAAATGGCCAAAACAAAATTATAGCTGAAAAATTCCACCTGTGCCAAACAGTACTTTATCAAGTAATTTGAGTTACAAACCAAGGATTCAAGCTAAAGTTTTTGTTAGATACTTGCACACTTGACTAGACTAAACTCAAAGAAGCATTAATAAGATAGACAATAAGCAGTTGAAGTATACAAAAATAAATAAGCAGTTGGATACCACTACATGAAAAACTTAAATTGCATTTAAATAAAAACAGGAGTACAAAAGATTTGAGAATATTTTTAAAGACTAGAATATTTAACTAAAACCTACTACAAACTAATTAATTACTGCCCTTCAAATGGCTCACAATTTATCTATTTATACTCAATATTCTAGGGTTTCCTCCCCACTTGTGCTTCTTTCTCTTTCTTGTGCCTCCTGGAATCAATTCCCCACCATTAGATTATAAAAAGGGTAATCTCAGCCCTTGGACATGCTTTGGCTTCATTTTGTGTTGTGGACTGGTGACTTGGCAGAGAGGGAAGGTGAAATACACATGGGGTTTAACTTGTGAGTGTTGTAGGGTGGCTGGTAGGAGGGGGAGGGGGACATAAATGTTGGGATTGCAGGTTGTGTTGGGGCTGGGGTTGTTTGGACATGGCGGCAAAGGGAAGGGATGGGGAGGTTGACCTGAGCTTTGACCCGTTTTTATTAAAGGGTGGAGTTGGGCCAGGAGTTGGATTGGGCTTTGGTGGATTGGGGTGTTGGTGTTTGGATTAAATAACAATCAAGAGTCCATTTGGTAAGGTAATTAAACACAAGGACCAATTATGTAATAACTGAAATTTGAGGGGCCTGTCTTGCCAACCTGCCAAAGTTAATCCAAAGTTAATCCAGGGACCAAGTTTGCCATATTTCAAAATCATAAGGGCCACAAAATATATTTTTCATTTTAAAAGCATCCAGGGACTGATTATGCCAAATTCCAAACTGCAGGGACCAAAAGTGTAATTTTTCCAAAATTTTCACCTAAGGGTTAAATTTGATACTTTTGACTTTTAAATGCCTTATGTTGACTTTCCTTTCAAAACAAATGCTCAGGGACTAGTTTTGTAAAATTTTGAGAGTTGGGGGACTAAAACTGCCAATTGTGTAAACTTTGTTCGTTTTTCATTGTTTTTGCTCATTTTGCATCTGAAACGTATAAAATACAATCCCTGAGATATTTTTAGTACTTTGATGCATTTCTGAGTGTTTTCGGATGTTTTGGCAGTTTAAATACGATAAAAATGATGAGTGTTTGAGCACTCATCAGCTACCTTCTTGTATTTTCCCTTCAGCTCAGTTATGGACATCTTAGTGCAAATTATAACAGTAGTGTGCGAACCAAACTGTTAGAAATAAGCAACCAAAACAGCTAAAGAAGTTTGGTGATATTCAAGTGTGAGCATAGTTTGTAATTTTTCACTTTCAAATACAGATTTATGTGTTAAGTATTAGCTAAATAGATAGACCAGGGGAGTTCTAAAAGTATTAGCTAAATAGATAGAAATGCATGAAATGTTATTACCAAAAGGAGTCATCATCAAGCAAAGATGGACCACACCATTCTAACTAAACGGAAACTAACAAAATAATTTAATAACTAAGTGACGTTAGCGAATATGGTGCTAATATATATTTGATCAAATCATTGAGACTAAAACACATATGGAGCAATTATTATACATTTCCTTATTAGGGAACACTAACCAAAACCAATATATATAGAAGTTAATAATAAATGTGATCATTCTTATATCCTAAACTCAACACTAAAAATATATTTACTCCTCAAACATGATGCGATAGAGTTATCTCTTTCTTAGTTATACAATGCAAGGTATGATGATACTCTACAAGCTTTATTTTATTCAACATTTCATCAAGCATTTTTTGTGCATTTCATGAACCACCCATTTTGAATTAAAACTTTAATTGATGAAAACAATTTTGAATCGTAACTAATGACAAAGAAGCCATACCAGTGTATAAGCCACAAGGATCATGAACCTGCAAAAATTAAATAAAAAGCTTATAAAATTAAAATCATAATTTCAAACATACGAAAGAGAAACGCATATTTTTGCATCTATCATACAACGAAGAGTTCATTTTGAAACAATATATGATACTTTATCCATCTTTGATCAAAACCTTTTTCTTCAACAATAACACCAATACTACATAACAACATGACTTGTGTTGAGCTTAAAAAAAAAAAAAAAAAAAAAAAAAAAAAAAAAAAAAAAAAAACTATATTATTCTACATGTCAAAATAAAAAATAAGAAAAATTAGTAAAAACAACTTTTTAAAAAATCAATAAACATACCTTTTTAAAAAATCAATAAACATACCTTTTCATCATGCGCTTGATGAACAGGGGAAAATAAATTATGATTTGAAGGGACTGATTTAAAAAATTGTTAGACAATTGTGACTAACAAACCTGATTTAAAGAACCAAACCGAAAGTCTAAACCTCTTGAATCTTCTTCGTTGTCATGTAGAAGCCCTCACAATATCGACATGTAGCAATCGAACTTAACCAAAGCAATATTATAAATTGAATCGAAACCTATTTAGATTGATTATTAATAAATTAAAAAAACACCCATCAAAATAGCTATACTTACCGAATTAACGGTGTGGACAACCGAATCAAATTACTGTACTATGGGATTGAATCGGGTTTTGGATCAGTTGTATTGTGTGGTGTTTTTGGGATGAGTTTTGAATGGCTTGCAATTAAATGTGGTGTTGAAACTGTCCATTGAATGTGTTAATTCAAATGAAAAACGTATGAAGGAAGATTTGAAGAAGAGCTTAAGAAGAGTAGTACTATCCAAAAATACCGTGAAATATGGTGCAAGACACATCAGATTTTTTAATGCAGGATGCTTCAGATGACTTGTACAGAACTCCATTTTATTAGAATACATAGATAGATTTAGATGCACCGTTACAGCCACCTGGGGTGTTGTTCAACCAAAAGAACATCAATGCTACTTCTAACAAAAAGACTACAAAATAGTGCTTGGCTTCACTAAAATGGATTAGAGAAATTAACACGCACATGTAAACTCGCGACTCGTGAGAAATACCATGACTGCATCATTTGCTAGTGTTGTGCCCAAACTTAAGCGCTACCTGTAAGAAGACAGAAAATATATTAGCTAAAATCCAGTTTCAAACAGAAATTCATTCTCGTAGCATCTTAATTTGGTTCTTAGATACAAAATGACCTCCGTGGCACAAGGCCTGATATATAGTAGTAACAGTCAAGAAAGAAAAGTTTTTTTTTCATACCTTTTTCCAAACTGAATGAGTCCCTGTTGTAGTATCTTTAGCTTATGATTGAACATCGAGTATTCGCAACACTTGTAGACGGCTACGATCCGCCTCTTTTCAAACTGTGGCAAGATCTTTCTACCTCACAGATTGCTTCGCATAGATGCCCTGTTGTTTGAGGTGGTATGCTCTTCACCTATAAAAAAACGCATAAAGTCATCACAAAGAAGCATTTAATATTAATATGATCTCAGTATGTAAACATAATCAGTTAACTACCTTGGTTGAGCAACCTTCTTCATGACATGACTCATGTAAAGAGTAAGAGCAACCCACAGCCCACCACCACCACTACCCGTCTCTGTTTCAACTGTTTGTATTCCACCACCACCACCCGTCCCTGTCAACAACATGATTAAATCAAACAGAACTTGTCTTTTGCATTCTCTCGATCAAAACCCTTAAACTCATTTGCCTGCAAACATTAACAAACCAATAAACATCAGTGAGTCAGTCAGTTAAATTTCTGGTTTTACATATTATAAGCAGGATTTTTTTTTTTTTTTTTTTGGTTTAAACATATTTAAGCCAAAATAAGCTCATAAAGCAATAATTTGCTATTCCGCAATCAGTCATTCAAACAGACCAACACTTTCGCAAAATTTAGCTTAATCTTTTGGTATGTTATCTTAATCTAATTATAATGACTCGACAAAATTAACAAACTATTCATGATTAAAGGTATTAAAATATGTAAGGTGTAAGATAAAAATAACTACCCAGATGATCATTGTTGATACTCTTTATGAACCATCCTTTGTATCTCCTGCCTTCTATCCTTTTGTGGAAACCTGTTTATCTAAATTCCTTTTAGTCATTTATTTATTCTATACATTCATCATGAAAATTTTAAAGTATTGTCAAAATTTTGAAATACTCACCACCTCATTGTTATGAATGTCCACATTACGCTATATGTGTGAGTTTACTTCCAAAGTTATACGAATCAAAATAGACTTTGAACCACATTTAACCCGTTTGATCCATTTAACATGTTCCTTTATAGTTAAGACTTTTAAGTAGACAAAATTTGACCTGTTTGTGAAACATTGCAACTCAGATAAACTCATTCATAAGTAATTGGGTCCAAATTTTCACAACACCCTTTGAACCCTATTTTAATCAAACTTTTACATGAAAGGTTGCTTGAAACAAAAGAACAAAATTTTGCCTTTGTTTAGTATACACTGTATTTTTTATATTTGTAAAGATGAACTCAAAATAATTAAAATGCCTTGTATCATGTTTCTTATATAATGGTGGTTGTGGTTATGTGAAAAAGCGGGATACAAGTTATTTGGATGAATGGTATCTATAGGATACCGGTTCTTTGAAATAAGTGAAATAAGTGGTAAAGAATATGAAAGTTATCAGATACCAGTTCTTTGAGTATAGTTATAAGTGGGAAGAAGTCTAATGTGAACCTCCAAACACGTACCTGCCTGTTTTTATTGGTGAGCGACATTTCGCCGTACACAACATGGGCATCCTCTGAATCATCGTGAAAAGGCTCCAACTAACAACAACAAAATCAAATACACATGAGTTATTAACTACATTAAAAAAAACAATTACAAAGACAAAAGGAAATAGATTTGGTACAAAAGTGTGTGAACGATACTTTGTCAATTTAGAGCAGTGCTTTAATCTTAAACAGTAAAGAGTAAAGTAGCAAAGAGGAATGGGTAAAACATGTAATAAGTCGCCCAATATTAAGCTTTAAAGAATACAACTTCATATATCACTTTTGAACCGAACCTGTTATTAAATGATTCAAATGTGTGTTACAACGTCAAGAAGTTCAGTTTCCCTTCATCGCCCTGTGCTTTTGTCTTTTTGAATCCCCCAATAATCTATTATTAGTCTGAAACCGAACCAATACATATAAGTAAGCAAGTATATTGCTTTATACCAGAATTTTAATACATCTATCAGGAATTGGGTCAAACAGGTTAAACCATAGGTTTCAAGCCAAATGAATGCCTAACATAGCCTTAAATTGTTTGTTAAAATACAAAAATATCAACATCATTTGTTCGGGATTTAGTTGCAGCTAGACATGTATGAATTAAGTCATAACATACCTCAGCTAGTTTGACAACATCCTCGTAATCAATTCAACTATGTTTAGCATTCCTAAGAGCATGAATTTTAAGGATTTCATTGATTGATCATTTGGGAGTGGGATATCTATTTTCCTATCTAATCGACCTGGACGAAGAAGAGGTGTTCCTACAAGGCGTTTGGCGTCGCATTTTTAGACTATTTTTATATAAATAAGTATGTAAAATCTGCAAATTTAAATAAGTTCATTAATCATTTATGCATCATCTTTGTATAAAAGAAATAATGGAGCATCATGGGCTGACATACATAATCAACAAACATGTATTTATTTAGCCCACTGACTTTTTTTAACGTATATCAGAATCGAGTGAACATGAATGCGTAGTAAATGAACGAAAAAAAAGGGACATACTTGTGGAAAGCTTTCTGAATTCATATCTGATTTGCATCCTTTTCGACTCCTAACATCTGTTCGATTTAAGTAAAGAAACATGTAGAATACCGTTAGCATATATAAGAAACGCCCTTGATTATGCACTACACAAACAACCAAATAAAGATTATGCAATTCGAAAGAAACCAAAAGCCATATGAACAACCAAATACAGATTGCTGTACGTTTAGAAAAGATTCCCAAGGTCATAACATCTACTGCTGCTAATTTATCCGAGGGCATAGGTGCTACAGGCCATCAATTTAAACCACCGTATTAACAAATCATAAAAATCCTTTTTCGCTTCAATTTTGGTACTTTCTAAACATTATTAAAAAGTGGAATCAAATAAATAATTTGAAAGATAAGCAAAAGAGAAACTCACCCATTTATTGGCCATTTAAACTCACCCATTTCAGCCCCCAAGCCCACCCATTTCAGCCCCTGAATCCACACGTTTCAGCACCCAAACGCGCAGATTCCAACCCCCGTTTAAACACCCAAACCCACCCCTTTCAGCCCCCAAACACGCCCATGTGAGTCCCATTTCAACATCCAAACACACCCACTTCAGCCCCATTTCAACACCCAAATCCACCCCTTTTTCAGCCCCCACTTTAGCCACTAAACCACCCGATTTTATTCAAGTTATTTAATAGTAATATGTTAAAAAGGATTTGGTATTTAACGCACCTCAAGGTACTGCAAGCAAGATGGGAAATGAAGGACAAAGTACCTGTATAGCCAAAAAATGTTCATTAATGACGCTATCTTTTATTCTAACCACAAAGCCCATAGGCACTTGCACTGCCTGAATACCTACAAAATTGCATACCATAGTTAAATACTATTTAGTAACTTGTATTTGTTTATATGACTGCCCATACTAAATTTAACCGAATGTGCTTATATACACACATATGCTAATTCAAGCACCTTATTTTCACTTCTCGGTCTCCCAAAGCACTTCTCATAATCATAGTAAACCCCTAAATCAACAAAACAAAACATCAAAATCATCAAAAACATAAAAACTTAAAATAAAAAATAGTGCTTATACCCTTTGAAACATACTTGAATCGCAGTTATGCTACTTCGCTTCCTAAAAGCATGTTAATTTATACACCGACCCGAACCGCTATTCTGCCATTAACTCAAAACATCAAAATCTCCAAAAACCTAAAAACACAAAAACTATATGAAGCTTACCTGTTACTGTACAACATTGTCATATTACAAATAAGAAACCAGTAACAACGACAACTTAATTAAACCCTAATATCAATAATCAAATTTTGATTTAAGCAAATTCTGGAAAACAAAAAATAAAAGAAAATAAATAAAATAAAAATTGAATTCGAATTGTAATTTTAAAAAATAATTGTAATAAAACCAACTAACCATTTTCTCGCCAGCAGCAACATGCAATCTGATCCAGAAAATACATACCTTCTTTATTTCAAGCTTGTTAAGCCCAAAAAATAGTCACCAAAAGCAGCGGCAACCAAATACCCATTCAATTAACCCATTAAAAAATAGCATCCTACCACCGAAACCACCACCATTAAACAAATTCCCTTGGGTAATTTGTCAAAACCCAATCGGTGTTTTTATTTTTAGATAGAGAGCGAGAAAGATAAAGAGGGTGGGTGAGATGGTTCTAGAGAGAATTCAGATCTTGTTTAGGTTTTTCAAAAAGTTTTGAATGAATTTCATTTATGGTTTTTGTGTTGATGTTGTCGATTGGGAGTAAATATAAAAGATGAAGAAGTGATTTAAAGAGTGGGCTTTGTTTGTTGATAATGGATTGTGTGTAGGTGTAAGAAACTTCAAGAATGAGGAGATAGAGCCGGACCTATTATTTTAATATCTTTACTGTACATTTCACTGTACACTCACTCACAAAACACTGTAGCTAGAAAGTTACTGCTCATAAGTTTCCTGGTAAATGTAGGTTTGTATAAAATTTCGAGAGGTATCATCTTTTTTGCACAAAATAACAACACTTATTAAGCATTTTGAACAGTAAACAGAAAAAATAAAACTAGTCAATGCAATTAATTAGTTAAAATTGTAACTGTAACAATAAATTAAAATACCACAACCGAAAAGATATCTTATATACTAAAAACTTAAGTTGTCTTATAAATGCAAATTGCTCACAATAAATGTTTCATGAATTAAAAGTGAAATGTGGAGGCTTCATGTGTTAGTACATTGATTTAATAGTCATGCATAATGGTAAGTACATAAGATTAATGATTCGAGTAATTGAAAAAATTTATACGGTACAAGGTAGTTTAAGCAATATCAAAAGTATATCAATTACACAATATTGGGTGACTTAATTTAATGTGCAAGAGGATTTGTGCACAGATTGTAGTACGCTACAAGGTAGTTTAATTAACATGAAAAGTATATCTTCTATACTATCTAAAGATTGGAGTGCTTAATTTAATGCACAAGAGGCATTGTGCACAAAAGTTCGTATGGTACAATATGTTTTGCATGAGAAATCGTGCACAAAAGTTTGTACAGTACAACATGTTTCAAGCCATCTCTAAACCTCAAATAATACAAACCAAAAATGCCATGAATACATAAATTAAACATACCAATTAGTGGTTAGTCTTTTTATCTTCCCGTTCATGAGTTACAAATATTTTATCAACTATATAATGTGTCAAAAATCACACACAACAAACCACAACTTCCTCCACATCGCGTGCACATTAGGCTACAACTTATTATGGTGGTAAAGTAAGCATCATATCATCTTACTTATTTAGCATAATGATTTATATTATTTTATGTAAATTTCATGTGTGTTTTGTGTGTGTAACAATATAGGATATAAAGATGGTGCTTAAGAGGTTTGGTAGTAAAATCATCTTCTTTAATGGTTTAAGAGCTCCTACACATCGTTGTTTTATCAATTAAGTGGAACATGCAAGGACATTTTTACTTTGATCAAAAATGCAATATATTGATTAACTATATTTAAGTTACTAATGATCAACTATATCTAATTTTTTTTTGTAGCGCGTCAAGAAGCATTAAATAAAGAGATCGAGAAGTCACAAAAATTGTATCAAGAACAAAACATGCAAAAGGCCAATGCACAACAACAACAACAACAACAACAACAACGCCACGGCCACCGATGGGATGAATACTTAGCATTCATATTAATAGTAGATTACAAATTAAACATGTAATATTTTACTTCATGTAATACCGCTAAATTGGCTAATACTATTGATTTGTTAGCAAGTAAGTTTATTGAAAATAATGTGATGAGCATTCAATTTTTAGTCAATAATAATTATTAATACATTTTGTTGGTGCATTTTAATATTTTTGCTCTTAATGTAGTTTTTTGTTTTGCGGTGTGTTAATGTCACTTTCTTAATTAAACGTCTTGGAATATTGCGTGACTTTGATATTTGATATCACTATATAAATTATGTCGATGTTACATATTGAAAATGGTAGTATATAATAAAAATATTTTCACACTATCATCTTAACAATAAGAATCTTCTAAATCGAAGAAGTATATAAAGGAGAAGAAAATTGTATTTCAAATATTATCCTACACCTATCACGAGGTAAGCATTATTCATTTGAGTTTGAGATCATGTGATTCATGTTGTCATACTGTAAATACTTATAGTGAGTTACTAATGAATGCTCCAAATTCGATATTATAGTTTATGGAAAAATGTTGTAATAATACATTAATTAAAAAATAATTTATGTAACTTACTTATATTAAAAGATTACATATGAAAAGCCTCATTTAAATATAACATTATGCAAAAACCTCTTCACATTAAAGAAAGAGATTGAGAAGTTACAAAAATTGTATAAAGAACAAAACATGCAAAATGTCAAAGAACAACAACGAAAAAGACAACAACAAGATGAACAACAACAAGAACAACGCCACGGCCACTGGTGTCAATATAAATGAATACTTAGCATTCATTTTAATAGTACGCTACAAATTAAACATGCAATATTTTACTTTACGAATTATAATTTATTTATACCAATTATAATTTATACTCTTGAATATACTAATTACTTTAATGTTTTATGTTTTTATAGTTTTGTTAAAAAGGAAATTTGTTTTATAGTTCGCTTTTAATTAGTCCTGAACATTACGAAAAAAACAATTAGATCCAACCTGTGTGCATCGCATGGGTCCTGAAGCAGTCCAAACCTGTGTGCATCGCATGAGGATGAATATAAAAGGTCTCCAACATTAATGTAATCGCTTCATATTTAAAATAATTTATATAACTTGTACATATTAAAATATTACATGTGAAGAGACTCTTTTTAATATAACATCTTGAAAAAAAATCTCTTCATATATACTCTTTTAATGTCAATAAACTATTTTAAATGTGTGGCATGCTTGGAAATGTGATACCATCATAACTTACATATATAATGACAAAAATAAGTGCCGAAGATTACGCTATAAAAATTTAAATACAGCTCATGTGCAACTCAATAAAGTATTTTAAATACGTATAAAGCTTAGCAAATGTGTGACACCGTACAACTTAAATATAAAATGACGAAAATGAATGCCGAATATTATGCTATGAAGACTTCTATACAGCCTATGTGCAACGCACGTATTTTAAATCTATGAAGACTTCTATACAGCCTATGTGTATCGCACGGGCATTTTATCATAAGAAATAGTTATAACTTAGCCGGATGTATTAATCTTAGTTAGTTCTAATAAAAAACGATAGAGTCAATACCAAAATAAATAGACAAAAAATATTACGTAAAAAATACATCTTAAAAGATTATATGTCAATAAACTATTTTAAATACATATCATGCTTACAAAATGTATGCTACCATGACAACTTATATGTATAATGACAAAAATACGTCTCGAATATAAAATGACGAAAATAAAAGACGGATATTAAACTTTGAAAACTTCTATACAGCTCATGTGCATCGCACGATAAAAATTAGTTTTTGACAATACTATAAGTTAGAATTTCTAATGGTAAACAAAAACAATGCATCGCATGGGTAAGTGAGTTTTAGTACATCCGATTTGAACAAATAAATTAAAAAAGTTTTCTAAAATAACAAAATATGACATGCTAACAAACACAACTTAAAAAGTAACGAAATAACGGCATCAACATTTTTTATGTCATGCTAACTAACACAACTTAGAAACTTATTGACCAACAAAATCCATTCATGACTAAAATGACGAAACTTAGTGTTGAACAATATGCTATGAACATTTAGAACGAGCCTGTGTGCATCGCACTGAATGACTAGTTCACAATTAAATTTTGATTACAAATAATTTAAGCACATTAAATTGTTCGTGATGATCTTTTAGTATCTATATATATATATATATATATATATATATATATATATATATATATATATATATATATATATATATATATATATATATATATATATATATATATATATATATATATATAATTGAGTTCCCATATTGAATGTGAGTATTAATGCCACAAGCCAAGAAACTCAAACATGTGCTTTAAGCTAATGAATTACTATATTTATTTTGAAGCCTTTAAGACCTTTTAAGCTTATGCAAGTTATTTTAGCTTATTATTCATTCATGTTTTCTTTTGAAAGCTTTTAATAGCTAAAGCTTCATTTTAACTAGGCAAACTACTACCATCATTTTTTCATTTAATTAGATTATCATGGTCAATGACACTAGAAACATCTTTTTTGATGTCGATACTATAGACTATTATTTTCCTTGTCGTTGCCACCAACTAATCCCGCATTTGATATTGAACATATGGCTTCCCGTGTACACAGTCTTTTATAACCCTTCTAGGATATCCAAATTTATTATTATATATATAAATGAAACAATTCTTATACGGTATTCATAACTATTTTCTCTCTAAAAAAGAAGTCGAACATGTTGAAGGAAGATTGAACGTGGAATTATACAATTTTAATTAATAAAAAAATTGAAAAGACAACTTATTTTCAAAGAATGTAACCACCGATGGAAATGTGAAGAGACAAAGCTCTACAAGTTTTTAATAGCTTTTACAAACAAAAAGGTTATGTAACGAGAAGTATAAATAAGCATCCATCAGAAAACATCGCACCAGCACCCAAACCAACTCATATCTATCCTAATCCTTAACCCCCTCATGAACACGTCTCCATCACCAATCTATTTATAATCTCATATTCGGTTCTACTTTGTGTCTAATCTTTTAAAGATTTTTTTAGTTGAACTCTTATCATCATAGATCTATAAGAAGTATAGCTTCTTTTTTAATATCCGCATACATTTAAAGAAACGCATACATTTAAAGAAAGACCAAAACCTTTGTTTCAATCGTTCTCTTATTCGGTTTAGAATAAAACGAAACAACATATAAACCTTACCCGAGACCTTGAAACTGTTGCAGGGGAGAAACGACATTCGTGTTCGGATTAAAATCGGAAAGGAGATGTGTTTCGAATGGATTCGAACAGAAATAAGGAGGGTTTGTTGTTCGGATTTTGTGGTAGCAAGAGATGCTTATGAGTTGTTACTACATTTTTATGAAGAAATGGAATCTTTTGGAGAGAAATTAGGAGGAAGGAGGCGTGCTTATCACAAGTGTGTGTGTTAGATTATTAGGGCAAATTAAAATGAAACAATTTAGGGTATGTGTCTAACATAGTGGGTATTATTGGATTGGGTCTTACTATCCTATTTGTAATGGGCTACACATTGTATATGATGGACTTGGCTGGTATGATCATCCGAACCTTTGTTTCTAATATTACTGTGCTATATGGTTTTTGTTGACAACCCATATAAAATAACATAGGGGGTGTTTAGAAAAGTAATGATTTCTCTTGGCTAGGATGGTACAAGTTTTTTGTTTTCAACATTAATTTTACTTTTGCCAACCATTGTCCGACCATACAATAAATATCATGTTACGATATGTGGATTTTCATTAATTAAAAAGTATAAGTAGATATTTTGGAATTTGTTCTAGAAGCGAATTTTTTAAATTTCTTTCACATTAGATATTTAAAAAAGCATTGCTAATATCTAAAAAAAAATAATAATAATAATTACATGGGGTAAAAAAGGTATTAAAGTTAGAGAGGAATATCCCCTTCAGCTATGAAGAATATCAAACTTTTTTTTTTTTTTTGAACGGCAGATGACATAAAAACTAGTAAAAGCTAGAGAAAATTACATAGAAGTTATAGAAGCAATGGGGTTTTTCAACCAACCTATCCAGCTAAGATTACAAGAAGGATTTCTAGAGGAAATCCACAAGAAATATTGTGAGACAATGGAATCCCAAATCGCCGCCTTCTTAGGAGGACAGGAAGAGAAGATCAAAAGATTTCGGAAGTTCCAAATGGACCACATGAGAGTGCCCCCCACCCATTCTAGATACAATCGAACCTTAATAGGCATGTGCAAGGAATCAAGCCAATTGAACCACTCCGCAATGTTACCACAAACCAGAATATCTAACTCCCACCACTTAGCTAGAAGAGACCACAATTCCTTTGCCATCTCACAATTAAAAAAGGAGTGATTGATCGTCTCTGAATCACCATGACAGGAGGGACATAGAATCGAACCAACCTCAATACCTCTCCTATCTAAATTAACTCTAGACGGAAGTTTGTTAAGCTTCAATCTCCAAAGAAGCACGTTAACTTTGATGGGAATATTTCGGTTCCAACGAGTAGCTTCATTAGCCGTATCAAACATATGCGAGTCAATCAAAGAGCGAACTGAGGCAACCGAAAAACCCACAGAAGTATCCAGAACCCACTGCCAGGAGTTACGTTGATCAGTGAGGCTTGTATTCTCAATGGCATCTTTTAAAGCATTAAATTGAAACAACTCCACTCCTCCTCTAATATTTCGCCATAGGACCGAGGACCAATCATGCAGACAAATGCGACTAGCAATACACAGCTATTATCGGTATCTAGGAGATATATGCGAGGGAACACCACCTTTAAAGGCTGGTCCCCGCACCAGGTCTCCTCCCAGAACCGAGAATCGGCCCCGTTGCCAATCTTGCGAGAGCATAGAGAAATAAGATTGATACCTTTTTGTTTGAGGTTGTTGAATGAAGAGAGCATAGAACCCCAAGTGCTGCGTTTGAGGCTGCTGTTGGTGACGTTAATACCACCTTCCACACCGTGAATACCCTGAATGACGCGGACCCAGAGATTCGAGTGATTGTTTATATTGATAATCTGTTTAGCATTTCTATTGTTTATTTAGTTTTAGTTTATACTACGAGGCTATTGGAATAATCAATAGACATAATGATTTATAACTATTTTTTTAGTAATTAGTTATTGTGCATGATATGCATGTGTATCATGTAAACTGATTGAAGGTCGAGTACTTTTTATATTGTATCGATTTGAATCAAATAATCATAGTTGCGGTTTGTAAGAAGTTATTGTTGTCAAGAGTGATCTTGGTCACTAAAGTTGTATTATGTCAGTATTGAGATGTCACACAAACATTGCTATTTTCCATTTTCTTGGTTACTTCTAAGACACTTTCTTATGTGTTAGATGTACATTTATACTAATTTTTATTCTATTGGAGTTCATGTGGTTAACACTTAAGATAGCTGTCAAGTCTTACTAATTGAATTTGTAACAAATAAACAAAAGGGTAAATTACACTGTTCGTCTCAAAGTATACCTTATAGCCGAACAAACTCCAAAATGAATAGCCTCTTTAACTTTGAAAGCATACAATTACCTTATTCTACACATAACCTTATTACATACATTAACTTCCAAACTATAATTTAAGGTTGATAATCCTTTGAGATTCCTAACATTGGTTACAAATTGAATCTTCATCAATGATAAAATGATTAATAAAGTGGATTCGATGTCCATTACATAGTTCCTAATATCATATATCTGATGATATTCAAAGGTTAAATGATATTGTTAGTGTGATTTAAAAAAAAAAACTTTTATTTTTCAAACATTTTTATGTTACGAGCACCTTAATCAACTCTCTTTGTAAGTGGTTGTGTTTTTTAGTCGCATATGAAATAATATGTTTGGCGTTACGGTGATGAAAGTCAGTCATGTATTTGATACCTTTTTTTTATACAATTCAATTTACAAAAACTTATTTAAACAAACTTCGATTATTCACTTGCATATCCCCGATTAAAACTAAGAATATATTAACTAAATACGCATAACCATCGCAAAATCGATAATTCTTTACGGTGAACAAAGCCCGTGCATCGCACGGGCCATGATGTCTCGTAAAAATGAACATTTAGGTTGATAGGGTGACATTTATTTAATTTTATTTTTATTGTTTTTAAACGGCGACAATTTATGCGGATATTATGAAGGTAAACCATATAATATCGGTTCAAGATGACGAACTCAATCATATAACGAAAGTAAACTATACAATGAACATTTAGGGGGTGATAGGGAGATAGTATAAAAATATATGTCGGTTCAAGATGACGAACTCAACTATATAATGAAGAAGTTGGGTCACCGTCATCACGATATTACAAGAAGAATTAATGAAAAGTCGTTGATTTTGTTGTTTATTACCGCCAAACAGTCGTTTTCTCATCTTTGATGTCGTCGCATTACGCGGGTATTATGCCGATAACAAGAAAATGAGATCATTAGCTTATCCATGTAATCAAAGTGTGATTAAAAAAAAAAAAAAAAAAAAAAAAAAAAAAAAAAACGCGTATTCATCTTTTAATAGATAGATATCTATACTACTTATTATAATAGAGGAATGACTCTCTAAAAAAAATCAGATGTACAAAATATGATGCAAGGTTTACAACACTTTAAAGCAAGCAATTTTCATAATTACAACAACCAAAGCATGATGTACAACAAAAAAAAAACACGGAACCAAATTCAGACTAAAACACTATAAATTATACATTAATAGCATTAAAAAATACTCATACACCTAATATTATAATCATTTAAACACAGTGTAACCCTACATTAAAACCCTTTCATATTTAATTTACCCCTCCATTATTATAACTGTTTTTATTTCAAAACATAAATCTATACATTTAAAGCATTGGCAACCTCATCCTAGAAAACCCAAAATCGAAAAATCTATACATTTACTACATTATGATTTATGTACAAGTTGTCTAGATCAGATGAATAAATCAAAAGAAAAATAAGTAAAAGTGATGAAAAAAGAAGAGTTAAGAAAAAAGAAAGATCACAGAGAATTTTATCATATCCAAAACAAACTTATGTGTAAAAATATAATCAAATAAAAGAATTGAAAAGATGGTTTAATTTAATTTTGGAATCGATATTAAAAGACCTGGTGTATAGCACTGAACAAAGATTTATGTCTTTGAAGAACTTTTGAGAGAGAGAGAATAATGGAGTAAAGGAGGCGTGCAAATTTACAACCCATATTACTAAACCCTAAATGGCTAAATGTAATGTTAACAATGGCTTTTTGATGGATCAAGTTTCATACTAATGTAACGTGAACAATGGATTTTTCGTGGTTTTTATCAAAAACAACCGAACATATAATTTTTTTTCTTTCATAAATACATTACTTGGTATCAAGCATTACACCTAATAAAATTTAAGAAACAATTCAATTAAACACAACAAATAAATTATCAAAGTCAACCAAGACATATAAAAAAGATATTAAACTTGAATACATATAGTCAATGCTTGTATACTTTTATGAATATTTTGTCAAAAACTACATGTATATTAAACACAATTTGGTTTGTGTAACCGCCAATATTTGAAAACAAAAACCGAATTCGAACCGTGATAAGAGGGGATTTCCCCAGTTTTGGTTTCTTGGTTATCGCTTTTTACGGTTTCGCATTGAGTGGGTCGGCAGTTTTTTGAACATCCGTATCCATAAAGCTTAACTTTATATAAATTAAATAGTTATTTGTACCAACGTCAAATCATCACTCACTAAAACTTTTATTATCATAATTGGATAATGCGAAAAACATAATCGGTTAAAGAGTTGAAATATGCGACATGAAATTTTTGACATTCGCAAATTTATCGCCACAGAAAATGTATCAAACTATAAAGCATGGTTCACCGGAAAAGTTTATTTCAAGGTACCCGCCGCCGCATCGCGCGGGTACCATGCTAGTATATTGTTACAAGTTGTGGTGCTCTCCAATATAAAATCTTCTAGTAAGGGGTTAGTTAATGTAAGAGTGCCTGGTACACTGAATGGTCGTCTGCCATTGGTCCGAAAAATGCACGAACAGCAACGCCATACTGCATTGGGGTGCTCGTCGTTCGTCCGCCATTTGGTTCCCCTGTCGGTACACCAACGGATGCCATTCGTTATTATTATGATTACTTTTTTTCAAAATTTAAATATTTTGTAATGGCTAAAAAAACATACCCCACTTTCATTTATAAATACTAACTTTTAACTAAACATTTTTCATACATTCATCTCAAATCATAATTAAATACACTTTGACAGACACTTCTATTTTATCTTTTAAAATGTCACAACAAAACACGAACAATATATTTCCTCCATCTTCTTCGTCAGCTAATTCTTCACAAACCGAGTCGTATCCCATCGGAAAAGGAAAAGGAAAAGGAAAAGGAAAAAAGTCGAGACCAAAGAAAACCAACGTCATACCCCGGTTGGACACAAGTGGAAGAATTGAAGTTTTTCAATATGAGTCCGGAAGATGCGGCGGGTATCGAAAAAATCAAAAACGCGATACGAGCAAAACATTTTTTTAGTGCAAAGGTGAAATATTTATATTAATCTCCAAAATGTAATGTACAATATAATAATAGAAACTGTGACAACCGGCAGTTTAGGGAGCTATTTTTAAAACCCGCATTACAACTTAAGTTCGTTTATAATTTTTATTTGAAATTTTCATTTCACAACGAACTTGTAAGACCTATTTTATGGATATTTTTAATTAATGACGTTATGGAATTCGTGAATTATGTTCATAATTCATTTTTGATTATATGATCGGTGATGTATATTTGAATTCTCACTTGGTACTACGTTGACTTTGGCACTAGGATTACCTAACGACAATTTTATGATTCGTCTTAACGAGTCCGATATATTTTTAATTATTTACGAGAGGTTCTCGAGTGATATTGAAGTTTCAAAATGAGTTCGGGTTCGGGCCATATGTTTTTACAATTACCCGCGTCACCCGCTCCACCGTAATAAT
Organism: Artemisia argyi; assembly: GCA_030686995.1. Classification (NCBI taxonomy): domain Eukaryota; kingdom Viridiplantae; phylum Streptophyta; class Magnoliopsida; order Asterales; family Asteraceae; genus Artemisia; species Artemisia argyi. Next base: position 184,839,867 of record CM060682.1, read on the forward strand.
ATTATTATTATTACTATTATTATTATTATTATTATTATTACTATCATTTATAAAAGAAAAAGAAAAAAAATAAATAAATAAAAGTTAAAATAGGTGTGTGTTGGTCCGGTTCTACACACACACAAACCCTCACTTTTATTATTCTCTCTCTCTCAAACTCTCATCTTCCCCATCCATTTAACCCTAGCCGCCGACCTCAAAATCCGGCCACCACCGCCGCGTCTCCGATCCCCTAACAAAACTAACACCACCATTTTGTTCCTCTCTTTCCCCTCTTTCTTTTGGTATAAGAAACTCACCCTAGAACCATCATTAACACCACCAAATCTATATTTATCCATCCGAATTTGAGATACTTTCCTAGATCCGAGCGTTTGGAGGATTTAGAAGGTGAGAAGAAGCTTTTCAAGGGTTTTGGGAGCCACGAATTGGCTTTATTTCGTGGCTACACGGATAATTTTTGGAGAATCGAAATGGGTTTTAATAAGAAATGATGTTTTTGTGATAAAAAGTTAGTTTGGTATCCGGGTTTTCATGGTTTTGGGTATGGATGACTCGGAACCGAGAGCTAGGCTCTCGGCTTATTTTGGTTCGAAGCCTTGTATGGCTTTGGTTCTTGGTGATGATTGATTGATTGTTGTCGAGGGTGTTGTGTCCTCGATCCGAGCTATCCGAGGCCCTTGTGGTCTCGGGGTTTCATTCTTGTGCTCGTATGCCATGCCGAGACCCTCATGGGTTCTCGATTAGTTGTGGTTCGAGCCTCGGCTCGTATGGTTTTTGTGGTTCGACCCTTGTGGGTCGCGGCCTTGAGCCGTGTAGTATTTTTCTTGTTGCCGAATTGACCATTTGGGTCGAATGGAGTATATGATTTCTTGGTTAAGCTCAAGTGAGCTATATGATACTTGTGTTTGGTTCGAGTCCTAATGACTCGCGGTTCGGAGCCGAGACTCAAGTGAGTCGAGGGCACGGGTCGGCTTGGTAAACCGACCCACACATTAACTTTGTTAATGTTATTATTTGTATAATTGTGAACTTGTTTATTTTGTTGTTGTGGTATTTATATTCTCGGCCGAATACATGTGGTCAAATTGGATATTGATTTTGGTATTGAGGAGTTGTTGTCAATTGACGAAAGTGATTGGGGACCGATTGTGAGACGGTCGTTAGATTGATGGAGATAGGTTAGTCGGGTGCCGTAGTCGGACCCTATTGTTGTAGCCCGTGGTTGAGATTGTGATTGGACGGAGATTTGTTATTTATGACTTTTGCTTATTATTGGACTTGGACAATGAGCCGAGAGTCATGACTCGGACATATGACCATTTCGTATAACTCAATAACTATTAAAATGGAAACGGAAATAATAAAACTCGTAATAATAATTATTGATAATATGAACGTTTATATGAAAGTATATACGTGAATAACGTATATATAACTATATAAACGCGTATATTAATAATAATAATAATCACGAGTCGTATTACAAATAATACGATTAGATATATATTAGGCTACGAAAGTGGCGTAATATTATTAAACGTATTACTATTATAAAAATTGTGTTATAAAACGGGAAACTCCCGACAATTATGAAACGTTTAATAAAATGTCACTTTGGATATATAACGGATAAACTTATTGAGTTTGGCGAAATTGTTGTCACTCGGGTCCAGGTAAGTTATTATTTGTGACGTTCGTGTTGTCACGGATATATGACGACTAATATAGACGTTTTCTATAATTAAATAACCACTTAACCGTAAGGTTGAGCCGGGTTGTTTGGTTATACGAAATAAATATATTAGTGGGCATCGTATCCTACGACGCCCATAGGTTGTAGTATATGTAAAGTGTAATAGATTGCGAGTGTATATATCGGGAAATCTGGCCAATTTGACGATATATATGAGGAATTTATTAAACTATGATATATACTATATAGTAATTATGTGCTATGTGCTTTAGATTGGGTGTAATATTGGAACGGTATGTTACGTAAATAAATATGAGGATTATCAAATCGACGGATTTGGTAAACTTTGGCGATTTATTTAAATGATATATTGGGCTAATATTATATCTATAGTTTATTTATCTTTCTATATGTGATCTCTCTTTGGTTTGTTTTGAGTCGACCCACCACCCGTATGGATACCAAACGCAAATACACCAAACTAATACGAAATGGATTTTCGGAAATAAAACGGATTCTCGTCCGGGTTTGGGAATATTATATATTTGAGGAAATGATTTCTGAAAGAGTTAATATTGTTAGGTCGTGCCAAGTCCGTAGTTGTTGTTTCGTGAGTTATCATACATCTTATTTCTATCTACCTCGTCTTGCTATTTTCTGGACTTGAGGTGAGTCATAGCCCCACTTTTTACTCTTGAACTATGTTTTCAATGATTGGGGTGAGAAACGTGCAAATCATTTTACATGGACTATTATCGCTTTTATATTGTTTCTAAACTTGCTATGCGTATGGACTAGGATATATTGTCAGCTTTAGTCACATATAGGTTGTGTGTACTATTCAAGGTTGACTTATTTGGTTATTTGGAATTGTCAGCTTTAGTCACATATATGTTGTGTGTACTATTCAAGGTTGACTTATTTAGATACTATAGTGTGCACCTATAGGTTATTAATATTTCGGAGGTTATCCGAGTTATTATTGGTATTGCGGGGGTTACCCGAATATCTATGTTAGTACGGAAGGGTATCCGTGTGTTTTGTTAGTACGGAAGGGTATCCGTGTGTTATGTTGAGAGCGGAGGGTATCCGCAGGCTTTTAGCGAATCCTTAGTCTAGCTAGCAAGCGTTTTGCGTATATGTCCACTATATTGTTAGTTGAATTTAAACCTATGATCTCACCAGCGAAAGCTGACTTTTAGCACGTTTTCTCAGGTAATTAAGTGATGAGATGCATGCTTGGAATGGAAGGCTCGGCCAAGGCTCACGGTTTATGGATCTATTTTTCTAAACTCTGATAACTAAATTTGGACCTATTGTTATTTTATTTTGGGCCTGACTCTGAATGATGTTGGGATAAATGTAAACCTTAAAACCCCGTTTTGGTTGTGTTTTTATTATGTTTACTTTATCTCGTTCTATATTGTCTTGTGTTGGATACCAATCCCCGTAGCACCCCGAAAGCTTGTTGAGTCTTCCGCTGTATCAAATTTTGGGGGTGTTACAGATTGGTATCAGAGCCAAGGTTATAGAGAACTAGGTAAATAAACGCCTAAACTATAACCGTATTTTTATAGAAAATGATCCTTGACTACCGCCCGCCAGCCCGCCAAGCCGAAGCATCTTCTATTATTTGAGGTATTATGAGATATTTGAGATGATTTGAGGTTTATGGATTTTAGTAATAAGATGGCGTTCTCGAGGATTTATATGGTCTATATGTTTTATAAACATTTTTAGTAATGCGGTGTTTGAAATTCTTTTATTGAGATTATATATCGAATTATTTGATGAGTATTTTTGGTAGGGTACTATGAGATGTGATTTAGTTGTTTTAAACACTTACACCTACCCTACGCCGTTGTCACAAATCATAGCCTCCTTTGCACGTGTCATTATTAAGAATTGTTATTGTTAGTACGCGTCGCCGACTTTATCGCCTCGTGGTTCACCTGCTCGGAGATGACGAGTGATGGAGTACCCCTTCGACGAGGAGTACGCGGGTGAGCAGAATGATAACCCTCAAGATGAGGGAGAGAATGATGACCCTCAGGATTGGGAAGAGGATGATCCTCAGGAGGAGGATATGCCCGATGATGATGGGTCGCTAGCACATTCAGTTCATTCTGTGAAGCCCGATTCCCCGATACATCCGTTAGAGCCGGTTTCACCTGATCATCCGTTTTTGTTTGATTCACCACACCTGGTAGTCCTGTGGCGTCGGATGCACCTTCTGAGGTTTCTGCTGAGCATGCAGAGTTAGGTGAGACTGGTAGGATGTGGGCTCAGATTACTGCACAGGGCGAGAGGATCTCGCGGATGTCTGACCGACTTGAGATGATTATTACTGAGTTTATTGCTGAGTTTGTTGTTGAGTTGAGAGTTGATTTGACTACTGTCATGGGCAGGACGGTAGCGATTAGGACATGTATGATAGAGATACATGAGCAGATAGAGAGTCTGCAGAGAGGTTTCCTCACGGCTCGCGAGGGAGATCGCAAGCTGGGGCAGAGGAACACAGTGTAGAAAAGGAGGTTGCGAACCTCTAGAGGGATAGAGATACACATCGTGTTGAGCAGGGATCGTTATTGAGGAATTTGGATGGTTTGGGATCGGAGTTGAGGAGTCTACGCCAGCATCGTGGCTAGATCGATTTGGAATCAAGTTGTTGTGTTGCTACATAAGCCAAGGAGTATTTGGTTAGGAGAGCTAGTTATTATAGCTCTTATGTCATGATATTCGGATTGTACGTTCGTCTCGTATGGAACGATTAGTATTTATCATGTCTTTGGTATTTTGGAACGAAGTGTCGATCGCTACTTGTATGGACGATGGTGATCTCGTACGATATTCTACGGTTTTTGGTGTACATGGAGAATTGTGTTCCTATTTGCGTGGTTGATATTGTTTTGGAATTATATTAATGGCTGTACGACGAAACCCTGTCAGAGCTACCCGAACTGGTACGGCAGCGACTACCCCTGGTCGCCGAGGACGCCGTCCTACTCGAAATGTTGAAACCCCTACTCCTGACAACCTGGACACCACAAACCACAACAACAGGAATCAAAATGTTGATGTTCAGGGAGACAATGATCATGTTCCACTTAATGCACCTACTGTGGATCAAGCAATGATCAACCAACTCGTGGAGCAAAGAGTTGCTGAACTACTAGCTGAGTCAAATCATTCCAACAATTCTGCTGGAACTTTTCCACCTGTTCGTGCTAATGGATGTCAATACAAGGAATTCAAGATTTGTGGACCCATTGAGTTTGGTGGAACTGAAGGAGTGGTTTACTTAGTCAGATGGATTGAGAAGACTGAGTCAGTGTTTAATGTTAGTGGTTGTGCGGAGAATGCAAAGGTAAAGTTTGCTTCTTTTACTTTCAAGGATGAAGCTTTGACTTGGTGGAACAACTATCGAAGTGCAGTTGGGAGTGATGTAGCTTATGCTATGACCTGGGAGCAATTTAAGTCCTTGCTGATTCAGACTTATTGCCCAAGGAATGAGGTCAAGAAGCTAGAGATTGAGTTTTGGAACCACAAGGTGAAAGGTACTGATATGGCGACTTACAATCGTCGTTACCAGGAGTTAGCCTTGTTGTGCCCTGATATGGTGAAAACTGAGACTCAAAAGATTGAAAGGTATACTGATGGATTGCCTGTAGCTACGAGGAATGATGTAATTTCTGCTAGGCCTGCAAACATCCATGAGGCAATCACAATTGCTCAACAACTTATGGATTCATTGGAGTTAGAAGAAGCTGATAAGGAGAAGAATGGAAAGAGAAAGAGAGACCGTCACTCTAAAAGTAATGATCACCGAAGCAAGAGACAAGCTAAGGCTTATGCTATTGGGAATGGAGATAAGAAGAACCAGAACGGTGATGCACCCAAGTATGATCGTTGCCACCAGCATCACACTGGATGGTGTAGTGTGAAATGCCAGAATTGCTCAAAGAAAGGACACACAGCTAGGGACTGTAGAGCTCGACCTCTTGCTATGGTTCAAGCTGCTCCTGAAATGAGAAACAAGGCAGATGTCACCTGTTATGGGTGTGGAAAGAAGGGACACTATAGGAATGAGTGTAGAGAATCGCGGAACCGTGGAAATCAAGGCTCGGGTGGTAATGGGTACAATTATGGAAACCGTGGAACTGGAGGAAACCGTGGATGACAAGATAATGGGGACCAACGTGTGGAAGCTGAAGCTGCTCAGGGAAGAGTGTATGCACTCGGGAACGAGAGAGGAGAAGATCCGAACGTCGTTACTGGTACGTTCCTTCTCAATAATCGTTATGCTTCCATGCTATTTGATACTGGTGCCGATAGGAGTTTTGTGTCCACTACGTTTGCACCCTCACTAAAGAAACCCCCGATGGCCTTAGGAATTGGATATGATATTGAGTTAGCTAATGGGAATATAAAAAGGATTAATACCATCATTCGCGGTTGTACGTTAAATTTCTTGAACCACCCTTTCAACATAGATCTTCTACCCGTCACGTTAGGAAGCTTTGATGTCATCATTGGTATGGATTGGTTGTCGAAGTATCGTGCTTACATACTTTGCGACGTGAAGATCGTGCGTGTACCATACGGAAAGGAAGTCCTGAATATATTAGGAGACCGAAAGGATTCTAGGAGCCCATCCCGATTAGCAGTTATATCTTGCACGAAGATACCGAAGCTAATGGAGAAGGGATGTTACCTTTTCTTAGCCCAAATTTCTGAGAAGGGAGAGACGAAGAAAAAGGAAAGGTGCATTGGAGATGTGCCTATAGTTCATGATTTTCCTGATGTGTTTCCCGATGATTTGCCGGGAATCCCGCCGACTAGACAAGTGGAGTTTCAGATTGAGTTGATACCTGGTGCTGCACCTGTAGCACGAGCACCTTATCGTCTTGCACCTACCGAACTAGAAGAATTGTCGAAACAATTGGCGGAGTTAGCCGAAAAAGGATTCATAAGACCAAGTTCTTCACCTTGGGGAGCCCCAGTCTTATTCGTGAAGAAGAAGGATGGATCGTTTCGTATGTGTATTGATTATAGGGAGTTGAATAAGTTAACGGTGAAGAATCGATACCCGTTACCTAGGATCGATGACTTGTTCGATCAACTTCAAGGATCGAGTGTGTATTCGAAGATCGATTTGAGATCGGGATATCATCAACTTCGAGTTCGCGAGGAAGATATTCCGAAAACGGCTTTCAGAACCCGTTACGGGCATTACGAGTTTCAGGTGATGCCGTTTGGGTTGACTAACGCACCAGCAATATTCATGGATCTCATGAATCGTGTGTGTAAGCCTTACTTGGATAAGTTCGTGATTGTATTCATCGATGACATTCTGATTTATTCAAAGAGTGAGAAAGAGCATGAGGAGCATTTAAGACTCATTTTGGAATTGCTCAGGAAGGAGAAACTCTATGCCAAGTTTTCGAAATGCGAATTTTGGATTCCGACTGTACAATTTTTGGGTCATGTGATTGATAGACAAGGAGTCCACGTGGATCCTGCAAAAATTGAGGCGATAAAAGATTGGGCTGCACCTACAACCCCAACCGAAGTTTGTCAATTTTTGGGTTTAGCTGGTTATTACCGAAGATTCATCGAGGGATTTTCGAAGATAGCTAAACCATTGACCAAATTGACCCAAAAGAGTGTTACGTATGAATGGGGAGATAAAGAAGAGGAAGCGTTTCAATTGCTTAAGAAAATGTTGTGTAGTGCTCCTATCTTAGCGTTACCAGAAGGTAACGAGGATTTCTTCGTCTATTGTGACGCCTCACATAAAGGTTTAGGAGCCGTGTTAATGCAACGAGAGAAAGTGATAGCTTATGCTTCCCGACAGCTCAAAAAGCATGAGAAAAACTACACTACCCATGATTTGGAGCTCGGTGCTGTGGTTCTTGCTTTGAGAATATGGAGACATTACTTGTACGGAACCAAGTGTGTTGTATTTACTGACCACAAAAGTCTACAACACATCTTGAATCAAAAAGAGCTCAACATGAGGCAGCGACGTTGGATCGAGTTGCTAAGCGATTATGATTGTGAAATTCGCTACCACCCTGGTAAAGCAAATGTTGTTGCTGATGCTCTTAGTCGAAAGGAAAGAGTACCATCGTTACGAGTTAGGTCATTGGGAATGACTATCGTATCGCCATTACCGTCTCAAATACTCGAAGCTCAAACGGAAGCGTTGAAAGCAGAAAATAGATCTGCCGAGAATATATTTGGGATGGCTGATAATGAGATAGGATTTGTTAAGCGTTCTGATGGATTATTATGTTTTGGAAATCGGATTTGGGTACCTTTATATGGAGAAATTCGAGAATTGATTATGCATGAGTCGCATAAGTCAAAGTACTCCATTCATCCTGGTTCCGATAAAATGTACCAGGATCTTAAGAAGTTCTATTGGTGGCCAAATATGAAGGCAGGTATAACATCGTACGTTAGTAAGTGTTTGACATGCGCCAAGGTTAAGGCTGAACACCAGAGACCGTTAGGACTACTAACGCAACCAGAACTTCCAGTCTGGAAATGGGAGCGGATTACTATGGACTTCATTACCAAATTACCGAGGACAGCTAGCGGTTGTGACGCTATCTAGGTAATTGTGGATCGTCTGACAAAGTCTGCTCATTTCTTAGCTATTAGTGAAGATGATAGTGTGGATAAGCTTGCGAGGTTATATGTGAAGGAAATTATTTCGCGTCATGGAGTCCCGATATCTATTATTTCGGATCGTGATAGTCGTTTTACGTCAGCTTTGGGGCGATCACTTCAAACGGCTTTGGGGACGAGGCTTGATATGAGTACTGCATATCATCCCCAAACCGATGGTCAAAGTGAGAGGACCATTCAGACGTTAGAGGATATGCTTCGCGCATGCATCATAGACTTTGGTAAAGGCTGGGAGAAGTATTTACCCCTTGCGGAGTTCTCCTATAATAACAGCTACCATACAAGTCTTAAGGCTGCACCCTTCGAAGCTTTGTATGGCAGAAAGTGTCGTTCGCCTATTGGTTGGGCAGAAGTTGGAGATAGTCAACTTACAGGCCCTGAGCTTATTTTGGAAACTACCGAGAAAGTAACTCAGATTCGTGATCGGTTGCAAGCCGCCAGAGATAGGCAGAAGAGCTACGCCGATCAGAGACGTAAACCTTTAGAGTTCCAGGTTGGAGACAAAGTAATGCTGAAAGTCTCGCCTTGGAAAGGTGTAATACGTTTCGGGAAACTTGGTAAACTCAACCCACGCTACATTGGACCATTCTTGATCTTAGAAAGAATTGGGCCCGTGGATTATAGGTTGGAATTACCGTCCGAACTGAGTAAAGTTCACGACGTGTTTCACGTGAGTAATTTGAAGAAATGTCTTTCTGATGAAATGCCCGTCATTCCAATGAGGGACATTCGTGTTGATGAGAAACTGAATTTCGTGGAGGAACCGATTGAGATTTTAGATCGTGAAGTTAAACGACTCAAGAGGAGTCGCATTCCGCTCGTCAAGGTTCGTTGGAATTCCCGACATGGACCAGAGTTTACATGGGAACGTGAGGACGAGTTCAAGAAGAGATATCCGAAGCTTTTCACTTCGTAGATAAATTTTTCCGAGTGAAACCCGGGACGGGTTTCCTTCTGAGACGGGGAGGATGTGACAACCGGCAGTTTAGGGAGCTATTTTTAAAACCCGCATTACAACTTAAGTTCGTTTATAATTTTTATTTGAAATTTTCATTTCACAACGAACTTGTAAGACCTATTTTATGGATATTTTTAATTAATGACGTTATGGAATTCGTGAATTATGTTCATAATTCATTTTTGATTATATGATCGGTGATGTATATTTGAATTCTCACTTGGTACTACGTTGACTTTGGCACTAGGATTACCTAACGACAATTTTATGATTCGTCTTAACGAGTCCGATATATTTTTAATTATTTACGAGAGGTTCTCGAGTGATATTGAAGTTTCAAAATGAGTTCGGGTTCGGGCCATATGTTTTTACAATTACCCGCGTCACCCGCTCCACCGTAATAATATTATTATTATTACTATTATTATTATTATTATTATTATTATTATTATTATTATTATTATTATTATTATTATTATTACTATCATTTATAAAAGAAAAAGAAAAAAAAATAAATAAATAAAAGTTAAAATAGGTGTGTGTTGGTCCGGTTCTACACACACACAAACCCTCACTTTTATTATTCTCTCTCTCTCAAACTCTCATCTTCCCTAGCCGCCGACCTCAAAATCCGGCCACCACCGCCGCGTCTCCGATCCCCTAACAAAACTAACACCACCATTTTGTTCCTCTCTTTCCCCTCTTTCTTTTGGTATAAGAAACAAACCCTAGAACCATCATTAACACCACCAAATCTATATTTATCCATCCGAATTTGAGATACTTTCCTAGATCCGAGCGTTTGGAGGATTTAGAAGGTGAGAAGAAGCTTTTCAAGGGTTTTGGGAGCCACGAATTGGCTTTATTTCGTGGCTACACGGATAATTTTTGGAGAATCGAAATGGGTTTTAATAAGAAATGATGTTTTTGTGATAAAAAGTTAGTTTGGTATCCAGGTTTTCATGGTTTTGGGTATGGATGACTCGGAACCGAGAGCTAGGCTCTCGGCTTATTTTGGTTCGAAGCCTTGTATGGCTTTGGTTCTTGGTGATGATTGATTGATTGTTGTCGAGGGTGTTGTGTCCTCGATCCGAGCTATCCGAGGCCCTTGTGGTCTCGGGGTTTCATTCTTGTGCTCGTATGCCATGCCGAGACCCTCATGGGTTCTCGATTAGTTGTGGTTCGAGCCTCGGCTCGTATGGTTTTTGTGGTTCGACCCTTGTGGGTCGCGGCCTTGAGCCGTGTAGTATTTTTCTTGTTGCCGAATTGACCATTTGGGTCGAATGGAGTATATGATTTCTTGGTTAAGCTCAAGTGAGCTATATGATACTTGTGTTTGGTTCGAGTCCTAATGACTCGCGGTTCGGAGCCGAGACTCAAGTGAGTCGAGGGCTCGGGTCGGCTTGGTAAACCGACCCACACATTAACTTTGTTAATGTTATTATTTGTATAATTGTGAACTTGTTTATTTTGTTGTTGTGGTATTTATATTCTCGGCCGAATACATGTGGTCAAATTGGATATTGATTTTGGTATTGAGGAGTTGTTGTCGATTGACGAAAGTGATTGGGGACCGATTGTGAGACGGTCGTTAGATTGATGGAGATAGGTTAGTCGGGTGCCGTAGTCGGACCCTATTGTTGTAGCCCGTGGTTGAGATTGTGATTGGACGGAGATTTGTTATTTATGACTTTTGCTTATTATTGGACTTGGACAATGAGCCGAGAGTCATGACTCGGACATATGACCATTTCGTATAACTCAATAACTATTAAAATGGAAACGGAAATAATAAAACTCGTAATAATAATTATTGATAATATGAACGTTTATATGAAAGTATATACGTGAATAACGTATATATAACTATATAAACGCGTATATTAATAATAATAATAATCACGAGTCGTATTACAAATAATACGATTAGATATATATTAGGCTACGAAAGTGGCGTAATATTATTAAACGTATTACTATTATAAAAATTGTGTTATAAAACGGGAAACTCCCGACAATTATGAAACGTTTAATAAAATGTCACTTTGGATATATAACGGATAAACTTATTGAGTTTGGCGAAATTGTTGTCACTCGGGTCCAGGTAAGTTATTATTTGTGACGTTCGTGTTGTCACGGATATATGACGACTAATATAGACGTTTTCTATAATTAAATAACCACTTAACCGTAAGGTTGAGCCGGGTTGTTTGGTTATACGAAATAAATATATTAGTGGGCATCGTATCCTACGACGCCCATAGGTTGTAGTATATGTAAAGTGTAATAGATTGCGAGTGTATATATCGGGAAATCTGGCCAATTTGACGATATATATGAGGAATTTATTAAACTATGATATATACTATATAGTAATTATGTGCTATGTGCTTTAGATTGGGTGTAATCTTGGAACGGTATGTTACGTAAATAAATATGAGGATTATCAAATCGACGGATTTGGTAAACTTTGGCGATTTATTTAAATGATATATTGGGCTAATATTAGATCTATAGTTTATTTATCTTTCTATATGTGATCTCTCTTTGGTTTGTTTTGAGTCGACCCACCACCCGTATGGATACCAAACGCAAATACACCAAACTAATACGAAATGGATTTTCGGAAATAAAACGGATTCTCGTCCGGGTTTGGGAATATTATATATTTGAGGAAATGATTTCTGAAAGAGTTAATATTGTTAGGTCGTGCCAAGTCCGTAGTTGTTGTTTCGTGAGTTATCATACATCTTATTTCTATCTACCTCGTCTTGCTATTTTCTGGACTTGAGGTGAGTCATAGCACCACTTTTTACTCTTGAACTATGTTTTCAATGATTGGGGTGAGAAACGTGCAAATCATTTTACGTGGACTATTATCGCTTTTATATTGTTTCTAAACTTGCTATGCGTATGGACTAGGATATATTGTCAGCTTTAGTCACATATTGGTTGTGTGTACTATTCAAGGTTGACTTATTTGGTTATTTGGAATTGTCAGCTTTAGTCACATATATGTTGTGTGTACTATTCAAGGTTGACTTATTTAGATACTATAGTGTGCACCTATAGGTTATTAATATTTCGGAGGTTATCCGAGTTATTATTGGTATTGCGGGGGTTACCCGAATATCTATGTTAGTACGGAAGGGTATCCGTGTGTTTTGTTAGTACAGAAGGGTATCCGTGTGTTATATTGAGAGCGGAGGGTATCCGCAGGCTTTTAGCGAATCCTTAGTCTAGCTAGCAAGCGTTTTGCGTATATGTCCACTATATTGTTAGTTGAATTTAAACCTATGATCTCACCAGCGAAAGCTGACTTTTAGCACGTTTTCTCAGGTAATTAAGTGATGAGATGCATGCTTGGAATGGAAGGCTCGGCCAAGGCTCACGGTTTATGGATCTATTTTTCTAAACTCTGATAACTAAATTTGGACCTATTGTTATTTTATTTTGGGCCTGACTCTGAATGATGTTGGGATAAATGTAAACCTTAAAACCCCGTTTTGGTTGTGTTTTTATTATGTTTACTTTATCTCGTTCTATATTGTCTTGTGTTGGATACCAATCCCCGTAGCACCCCGAAAGCTTGTTGAGTCTTCCGCTGTATCAAATTTTGGGGGTGTTACAGATTGGTATCAGAGCCAAGGTTATAGAGAACTAGGTAAATAAACGCCTAAACTATAACCGTATTTTTATAGAAAATGATCCTTGACTACCGCCCGCCAGCCCGCCAAGCCGAAGCATCTTCTATTATTTGAGGTATTATGAGATATTTGAGATGATTTGAGGTTTATGGATTTTAGTAATAAGATGGCGTTCTCGAGGATTTATATGGTCTATATGTTTTATAAACATTTTTAGTAATGCGGTGTTTGAAATTCTTTTATTGAGATTATATATCGAATTATTTGATGAGTATTTTTGGTAGGGTACTATGAGATGTGATTTAGTTGTTTTGAAACACTTACACCTACCCTACGCCGTTGTCACAAATCATAGCCTCCTTTGCACGTGTCATTATTAAGAATTGTTATTGTTAGTACGCGTCGCCGACTTTATCGCCTCGTGGTTCACCTGCTCGGAGATGACGAGTGATGGAGTACCCCTTCGACGAGGAGTACGCGGGTGAGCAGAATGATAACCCTCAAGATGAGGGAGAGAATGATGACCCTCAGGATTGGGAAGAGGATGATCCTCAGGAGGAGGATATGCCCGATGATGATGGGTCGCTAGCACATTCAGTTCATTCTGCGAAGCCCGATTCCCCGATACATCCGTTAGAGCCGGTTTCACCTGATCATCCGTTTTTGTTTGATTCACCACACCTGGTAGTCCTGTGGCGTCGGATGCACCTTCTGAGGTTTCTGCTGAGCATGCAGAGTTAGGTGAGACTGGTAGGATGTGGGCTCAGATTACTGCACAGGGCGAGAGGATCTCGTGGATGTCTGACCGACTTGAGATGATTATTACTGAGTTTATTGCTGAGTTTGTTGTTGAGTTGAGAGTTGATTTGACTACTGTCATGGGCAGGACGGTAGCGATTAGGACATGTATGATAGAGATACATGAGCAGATAGAGAGTCTGCAGAGAGGTTTCCTCACGGCTCGCGAGGGAGATCACAAGCTGGGGCAGAGGAACACAGTGTAGAAAAGGAGGTTGCGAACCTCTAGAGGGATAGAGATACACATCGTGTTGAGCAGGGATCGTTATTGAGGAATTTGGATGGTTTGGGATCGGAGTTGAGGAGTCTACGCCAGCATCGTGGCTAGATCGATTTGGAATCAAGTTGTTGTGTTGCTACATAAGCCAAGGAGTATTTGGTTAGGAGAGCTAGTTATTATAGCTCTTATGTCATGATATTCGGATTGTACGTTCGTCTCGTATGGAACGATTAGTATTTATCATGTCTTTGGTATTTTGGAACGAAGTGTCGATCGCTACTTGTATGGACGATGGTGATCTCGTACGATATTCTACGGTTTTTGGCGTACATGGAGAATTGTGTTCCTATTTGCGTGGTTGATATTGTTTTGGAATTATATTAATGGCTGTACGACGAAACCCTGTCAGAGCTACCCGAACTGGTACGGCAGCGACTACCCCTGGTCGCCGAGGACGCCGTCCTACTCGAAATGTTGAAACCCCTACTCCTGACAACCTGGACACCACAAACCACAACAACAGGAATCAAAATGTTGATGTTCAGGGAGACAATGATCATGTTCCACTTAATGCACCTACTGTGGATCAAGCAATGATCAACCAACTCGTGGAGCAAAGAGTTGCTGAACTACTAGCTGAGTCAAATCATTCCAACAATTCTGCTGGAACTTTTCCACCTGTTCGTGCTAATGGATGTCAATACAAGGAATTCAAGATTTGTGGACCCATTGAGTTTGATGGAACTGAAGGAGTGGTTTACTTAGTCAGATGGATTGAGAAGACTGAGTCAGTGTTTAATGTTAGTGGTTGTGCGGAGAATGCAAAGGTAAAGTTTGCTTCTTTTACTTTCAAGGATGAAGCTTTGACTTGGTGGAACAACTATCGAAGTGCAGTTGGGAGTGATGTAGCTTATGCTATGACCTGGGAGCAATTTAAGTCCTTGCTGATTCAGACTTATTGCCCAAGGAATGAGGTCAAGAAGCTAGAGATTGAGTTTTGGAACCACAAGGTGAAAGGTACTGATATGGCGACTTACAATCGTCGTTACCAGGAGTTAGCCTTGTTGTGCCCTGATATGGTGAAAACTGAGACTCAAAAGATTGAAAGGTATACTGATGGATTGCCTGTAGCTACGAGGAATGATGTAATTTCTGCTAGGCCTGCAAACATCCATGAGGCAATCACAATTGCTCAACAACTTATGGATTCATTGGAGTTAGAAGAAGCTGATAAGGAGAAGAATGGAAAGAGAAAGAGAGACCGTCACTCTAAGAGTAATGATCACCGAAGCAAGAGACAAGCTAAGGCTTATGCTATTGGGAATGGAGATAAGAAGAACCAGAACGGTGATGCACCCAAGTATGATCGTTGCCACCAGCATCACACTGGATGGTGTAGTGTGAAATGCCAGAATTGCTCAAAGAAAGGACACACAGCTAGGGACTGTAGAGCTCGACCTCTTGCTATGGTTCAAGCTGCTCCTGAAATGAGAAACAAGGCAGATGTCACCTGTTATGGGTGTGGAAAGAAGGGACACTATAGGAATGAGTGTAGAGAATCGCGGAACCGTGGAAATCAAGGCTCGGGTGGTAATGGGTACAATTATGGAAACCGTGGAACTGGAGGAAACCGTGGACGACAAGATAATGGGGACCAACGTGTGGAAGCTGAAGCTGCTCAGGGAAGAGTGTATGCACTCGGGAACGAGAGAGGAGAAGATCCGAACGTCGTTACTGGTACGTTCCTTCTCAATAATCGTTATGCTTCCATGCTATTTGATACTGGTGCCGATAGGAGTTTTGTGTCCACTACGTTTGCACCCTCACTAAAGAAACCCCCGATGGCCTTAGGAATTGGATATGATATTGAGTTAGCTAATGGGAATATAAAAAGGATTAATACCATCATTCGCGGTTGTACGTTAAATTTCTTGAACCACCCTTTCAACATAGATCTTCTACCCGTCACGTTAGGAAGCTTTGATGTCATCATTGGTATGGATTGGTTGTCGAAGTATCGTGCTTACATACTTTGCGACGTGAAGATCGTGCGTGTACCATACGGAAAGGAAGTCCTGAATATATTAGGAGACCGAAAGGATTCTAGGAGCCCATCCCGATTAGCAGTTATATCTTGCACGAAGATACCGAAGCTAATGGAGAAGGGATGTTACCTTTTCTTAGCCCAAATTTCTGAGAAGGGAGAGACGAAGAAAAAGGAAAGGTGCATTGGAGATGTGCCTATAGTTCGTGATTTTCCTGATGTGTTTCCCGATGATTTGCCAGGAATCCCGCCGACTAGACAAGTGGAGTTTCAGATTGAGTTGATACCTGGTGCTGCACCTGTAGCACGAGCACCTTATCGTCTTGCACCTACCGAACTAGAAGAATTGTCGAAACAATTGGCGGAGTTAGCCGAAAAAGGATTCATAAGACCAAGTTCTTCACCTTGGGGAGCCCCAGTCTTATTCGTGAAGAAGAAGGATGGATCGTTTCGTATGTGTATTGATTATAGGGAGTTGAATAAGTTAACGGTGAAGAATCGATACCCGTTACCTAGGATCGATGACTTGTTCGATCAACTTCAAGGATCGAGTGTGTATTCGAAGATCGATTTGAGATCGGGATATCATCAACTTCGAGTTCGCGAGGAAGATATTCCGAAAACGGCTTTCAGAACCCGTTACGGGCATTACGAGTTTCAGGTGATGCCGTTTGGGTTGACTAACGCACCAGCAATATTCATGAATCTCATGAATCGTGTGTGTAAGCCTTACTTGGATAAGTTCGTGATTGTATTCATCGATGACATTCTGATTTATTCAAAGAGTGAGAAAGAGCATGAGGAGCATTTAAGACTCATTTTGGAATTGCTCAGGAAGGAGAAACTCTATGCCAAGTTTTCGAAATGCGAATTTTGGATTCCGACTGTACAATTTTTGGGTCATGTGATTGATAGACAAGGAGTCCACGTGGATCCTGCAAAAATTGAGGCGATAAAAGATTGGGCTGCACCTACAACCCCAACCGAAGTTCGTCAATTTTTGGGTTTAGCTGGTTATTACCGAAGATTCATCGAGGGATTTTCGAAGATAGCTAAACCATTGACCAAATTGACCCAAAAGAGTGTTACGTATGAATGGGGAGATAAAGAAGAGGAAGCGTTTCAATTGCTTAAGAAAATGTTGTGTAGTGCTCCTATCTTAGCGTTACCAGAAGGTAACGAGGATTTCTTCGTCTATTGTGACGCCTCACATAAAGGTTTAGGTGCCGTGTTAATGCAACGAGAGAAAGTGATAGCTTATGCTTCCCGACAGCTCAAAAAGCATGAGAAAAACTACACTACCCATGATTTGGAGCTCGGTGCTGTGGTTTTTGCTTTGAGAATATGGAGACATTACTTGTACGAAACCAAGTGTGTTGTATTTACTGACCACAAAAGTCTACAACACATCTTGAATAAAAAAGAGCTCAACATGAGGCAGCGACGTTGGATCGAGTTGCTAAGCGATTATGATTGTGAAATTCGCTACCACCCTGGTAAAGCAAATGTTGTTGCTGATGCTCTTAGTCGAAAGGAAAGAGTACCATCGTTACGAGTTAGGTCATTGGGAATGACTATCGTATCGCCATTACCGTCTCAAATACTCGAAGCTCAAACGGAAGCGTTGAAAGCAGAAAATAGATCTGCCGAGAATATATTTGGGATGGCTGATAATGAGATAGGATTTGTTAAGCGTTCTGATGGATTATTATGTTTTGGAAATCGGATTTGGGTACCTTTATATGGAGAAATTCGAGAATTGATTATGCATGAGTCGCATAAGTCAAAGTACTCCATTCATCCTGGTTCCGATAAAATGTACCAGGATCTTAAGAAGTTCTATTGGTGGCCAAATATGAAGGCAGGTATAACATCGTACGTTAGTAAGTGTTTGACATGCGCCAAGGTTAAGGCTGAACACCAGAGACCGTCAGGACTACTAACGCAACCAGAACTTCCAGTCTGGAAATGGGAGCGGATTACTATGGACTTCATTACCAAATTACCGAGGACAGCTAGCGGTTGTGACGCTATCTGGGTAATTGTGGATCGTCTGACAAAGTCTGCTCATTTCTTAGCTATTAGTGAAGATGATAGTGTGGATAAGCTTGCGAGGTTATATGTGAAGGAAATTATTTCGCGTCATGGAGTCCCGATATCTATTATTTCGGATCGTGATAGTCGTTTTACGTCAGCTTTGGGGCGATCACTTCAAACGGCTTTGGGGACGAGGCTTGATATGAGTACTACATATCATCCCCAAACCGATGGTCAAAGTGAGAGGACCATTCAGACGTTAGAGGATATGCTTCGCGCATGCATCATAGACTTTGGTAAAGGCTGGGAGAAGTATTTACCCCTTGCGGAGTTCTCCTATAATAACAGCTACCATACAAGTCTTAAGGCTGCACCCTTCGAAGCTTTGTATGGCAGAAAGTGTCGTTCGCCTATTGGTTGGGCAGAAGTTGGAGATAGTCAACTTACAGGCCCTGAGCTTATTTTGGAAACTACCGAGAAAGTAACTCAGATTCGTGATCGGTTGCAAGCCGCCAGAGATAGGCAGAAGAGCTACGCCGATCAGAGACGTAAACCTTTAGAGTTCCAGGTTGGAGACAAAGTAATGCTGAAAGTCTCGCCTTGGAAAGGTGTAATATGTTTCGGGAAACGTGGTAAACTCAACCCACGCTACATTGGACCATTCTTGATCTTAGAAAGAATTGGGCCCGTGGATTATAGGTTGGAATTACCGTCCGAACTGAGTAAAGTTCACGACGTGTTTCACGTGAGTAATTTGAAGAAATGTCTTTCTGATGAAATGCCCGTCATTCCAATGAGGGACATTCGTGTTGATGAGAAACTGAATTTCGTGGAGGAACCGATTGAGATTTTAGATCGTGAAGTTAAACGACTCAAGAGGAGTCGCATTCCGCTCGTCAAGGTTCGTTGGAATTCCCGACATGGACCAGAGTTTACGTGGGAACGTGAGGACGAGTTCAGGAAGAGATATCCGAAGCTTTTCACTTCGTAGATAAATTTTTCCGAGTGAAACCCGGGACGGGTTTCCTTCTGAGACGGGGAGGATGTGACAACCGGCAGTTTAGGGAGCTATTTTTAAAACCCGCATTACAACTTAAGTTCGTTTATAATTTTTATTTGAAATTTTCATTTCACAACGAACTTGTAAGACCTATTTTATGGATATTTTTAATTAATGGCGTTATGGAATTCGTGAATTATGTTCATAATTCATTTTTGATTATATGATCGGTGATGTATATTTGAATTCTCACTTGGTACTACGTTGACTTTGGCACTAGGATTACCTAACGACAATTTTATGATTCGTCTTAACGAGTCCGATATATTTTTAATTATTTACGAGAGGTTCTCGAGTGATATTGAAGTTTTAAAATGAGTTCGGGTTCGGGCCATATGTTTTTACAATTACCCGCGTCACCCGCTCCACCGTAATAATATTATTATTATTACTATTATTATTATTATTATTATTATTACTATCATTTATAAAAGAAAAAGAAAAAAAATAAATAAATAAAAGTTAAAATAGGTGTGTGTTGGTCCGGTTCTACACACACACAAACCCTCACTTTTATTATTCTCTCTCTCTCAAACTCTCATCTTCCCCATCCATTTAACCCTAGCCGCCGACCTCAAAATCCGGCCACCACCGCCGCGTCTCCGATCCCCTAACAAAACTAACACCACCATTTTGTTCCTCTCTTTCCCCTCTTTCTTTTGGTATAAGAAACTCACCCTAGAACCATCATTAACACCACCAAATCTATATTTATCCATCCGAATTTGAGATACTTTCCTAGATCCGAGCGTTTGGAGGATTTAGAAGGTGAGAAGATGCTTTTCAAGGGTTTTGGGAGCCACGAATTGGCTTTATTTCGTGGCTACACGGATAATTTTTGGAGAATCGAAATGGGTTTTAATAAGAAATGATGTTTTTGTGATAAAAAGTTAGTTTGGTATCCGGGTTTTCATGGTTTTGGGTATGGATGACTCGGAACCGAGAGCTAGGCTCTCGGCTTATTTTGGTTCGAAGCCTTGTATGGCTTTGGTTCTTGGTGATGATTGATTGATTGTTGTCGAGGGTGTTGTGTCCTCGATCCGAGCTATCCGAGGCCCTTGTGGTCTCGGGGTTTCATTCTTGTGCTCGTATGCCATGCCGAGACCCTCATGGGTTCTCGATTAGTTGTGGTTCGAGCCTCGGCTCGTATGGTTTTTGTGGTTCGACCCTTGTGGGTCGCGGCCTTGAGCCGTGTAGTATTTTTCTTGTTGCCGAATTGACCATTTGGGTCGAATGGAGTATATGATTTCTTGGTTAAGCTCAAGTGAGCTATATGATACTTGTGTTTGGTTCGAGTCCTAATGACTCGCGGTTCGGAGCCGAGACTCAAGTGAGTCGAGGGCTCGGGTCGGCTTGGTAAACCGACCCACACATTAACTTTGTTAATGTTATTATTTGTATAATTGTGAACTTGTTTATTTTGTTGTTGTGGTATTTATATTCTCGGCCGAATACATGTGGTCAAATTGGATATTGATTTTGGTATTGAGGAGTTGTTGTCGATTGACGAAAGTGATTGGGGACCGATTGTGAGACGGTCGTTAGATTGATGGAGATAGGTTAGTCGGGTGCCGTAGTCGGACCCTATTGTTGTAGCCCGTGGTTGAGATTGTGATTGGACGGAGATTTGTTATTTATGACTTTTGCTTATTATTGGACTTGGACAATGAGCCGAGAGTCATGACTCGGACATATGACCATTTCGTATAACTCAATAACTATTAAAATGGAAACGGAAATAATAAAACTCGTAATAATAATTATTGATAATATGAACGTTTATATGAAAGTATATACGTGAATAACGTATATATAACTATATAAACGCGTATATTAATAATAATAATAATCACGAGTCGTATTACAAATAATACGATTAGATATATATTAGGCTACGAAAGTGGCGTAATATTATTAAACGTATTACTATTATAAAAATTGTGTTATAAAACGGGAAACTCCCGACAATTATGAAACGTTTAATAAAATGTCACTTTGGATATATAACGGATAAACTTATTGAGTTTGGCGAAATTGTTGTCACTCGGGTCCAGGTAAGTTATTATTTGTGACGTTCGTGTTGTCACGGATATATGACGACTAATATAGACGTTTTCTATAATTAAATAACCACTTAACCGTAAGGTTGAGCCGGGTTGTTTGGTTATACGAAATAAATATATTAGTGGGCATCGTATCCTACGACGCCCATAGGTTGTAGTATATGTAAAGTGTAATAGATTGCGAGTGTATATATCGGGAAATCTGGCCAATTTGACGATATATATGAGGAATTTATTAAACTATGATATATACTATATAGTAATTATGTGCTATGTGCTTTAGATTGGGTGTAATCTTGGAACGGTATGTTGCGTAAATAAATATGAGGATTATCAAATCGACGGATTTGGTAAACTTTGGCGATTTATTTAAATGATATATTGGGCTAATATTAGATCTATAGTTTATTTATCTTTCTATATGTGATCTCTCTTTGGTTTGTTTTGAGTCGACCCACCACCCGTATGGATACCAAACGCAAATACACCAAACTAATACGAAATGGATTTTCGGAAATAAAACGGATTCTCGTCCGGGTTTGGGAATATTATATATTTGAGGAAATGATTTCTGAAAGAGTTAATATTGTTAGGTCGTGCCAAGTCCGTAGTTGCTGTTTCGTGAGTTATCATACATCTTATTTCTATCTACCTCGTCTTGCTATTTTCTGGACTTGAGGTGAGTCATAGCCCCACTTTTTACTCTTGAACTATGTTTTCAATGATTGGGGTGAGAAACGTGCAAATCATTTTACGTGGACTATTATCGCTTTTATATTGTTTCTAAACTTGCTATGCGTATGGACTAGGATATATTGTCAGCTTTAGTCACATATAGGTTGTGTGTACTATTCAAGGTTGACTTATTTGGTTATTTGGAATTGTCAGCTTTAGTCACATATATGTTGTGTGTACTATTCAAGGTTGACTTATTTAGATACTATAGTGTGCACCTATAGGTTATTAATATTTCGGAGGTTATCCGAGTTATTATTGGTATTGCGGGGGTTACCCGAATATCTATGTTAGTACGGAAGGGTATCCGTGTGTTTTGTTAGTACGGAAGGGTATCCGTGTGTTATGTTGAGAGCGGAGGGTATCCGCAGGCTTTTAGCGAATCCTTAGTCTAGCTAGCAAGCGTTTTGCGTATATGTCCACTATATTGTTAGTTGAATTTAAACCTATGATCTCACCAGCGAAAGCTGACTTTTAGCACGTTTTCTCAGGTAATTAAGTGATGAGATGCATGCTTGGAATGGAAGGCTCGGCCAAGGCTCACGGTTTATGGATCTATTTTTCTAAACTCTGATAACTAAATTTGGACCTATTGTTATTTTATTTTGGGCCTGACTCTGAATGATGTTGGGATAAATGTAAACCTTAAAACCCCGTTTTGGTTGTGTTTTTATTATGTTTACTTTATCTCATTCTATATTGTCTTGTGTTGGATACCAATCCCCGTAGCACCCCGAAAGCTTGTTGAGTTTTCCGCTGTATCAAATTTTGGGGGGTGTTACAGAAACTTTAGATTTGACATCACCAAATCTAAACAAACAAAAACATTCACTAAATGAATCATACTACTAACATTCTATTCTATCCAATATCTGATATCACTACATTCTATCTCTGATGATACTAGAACTCATACATCTTCTATGTTTCATTCTGCCAACATACAGCTTCAACAACCAAGCTCAAACTTTCATTTCACCTTTAAAGCACCTACCATCTAGCTACATTTTTACTACCTCATTCTACCAAGCTACTCATCCTGCCACCACAGTAAACAAGTTAGAAAATGAGGAGTGACATCACTAGGAACCCATAACCTATCTATGGGGGGCTTTGCCAATACAACCTACATTTTCCTCTCTAAGGAAGGCTTCAGTTGTATGGGAACACACTCCCTCCATGATGACCAACCTTACCTCCTTGACAGTGCATTGGGTGGACTAAGAATGATCATCTTTTATTCCCCTCTATTCCACACATCATGCACTGTCCCCTCATCTATTTACCCTTCGCAAGGGGAGACCCTACTTTATGGTACATCCATATTGATTAGACCTCCTATATAAGCTCTAATTAATATTTTTATTTTAATGTCACATTTTATTTTACGTATTATAATTATAATTTTAATTTTAATTTAATAAAATATGTTTGTTTTAATAAAAGAAAAAAGGGGGAAAAATAGGACCCACAAGTGGTACCAATAAATAATATGTTATTGATTTTTTTGGTTGAGGAGGTATTTTAGTGATTTGCCATGTTATTGAAAGGGTGATGGGTGGTGTTGAAGTACCAGATGAATAACGTGTTATTAGTCTTCCTTGTATCAAGCACTTTAAGAACACTAAATCTTAAAATGAGAGAACCTCTTAATTCACATATCAAACAAATATGAATTTTTTTCACAATACAACAACAACAAATGTTTAAAGCAATGAGTATTTGTTAAATTTATAAATTTACTAAAACTATGAAAACTAAAATTTTTACACTTAAATCAAAAAATTTAATATAACATTAGCCAGTTTTTAAAACTCTTGAATTTCATTGCAAATTATATTAACTAATCGGGATATAACGTTATTTTACATTTAAATATAAAAATTAAAAAATTTGATCTTTAAAGGTCATGAGTATTTTCGTTTTTTTATATAAAAGTTAATCTAATTAAGTTCCGACCAAAATTGGTTTCATTTAAACTTTATTGGTCAATCTAGGGACATTAATTTGAAATCAAATTCTTCTACTGACCCAATTTGTAAATATACATAAATCTTTCACGGGGATGATATGCTATGCCCATTGTCTTATCCCAATACAATTTTATAAATGAGACTGAAATATTTTACCAAAACAAGTTAACTTAACGCGATCTAAAAATTATCTAAACAATATTTGATTATCACACCTCAAAATCTATACAAAATGCAACTAATATACGCCGACATCTTTACCTTTCCAATCACAAATTGTATAATTATTGCGGTTTTATATGGGAAAAGCTCGGAAATGGATATGAAGTGGAGGACACATGGGACTATGGGAGAGATGAAATGGTAATTCAATTGCAATAACAACTTTTAAGATTCGAGAAAAAGTTACTTTCACCCCACGTATACTTTGTTCTCTCTTTTTCTTTTACATGGGTAATAAGTTTATGAATGTAATGCAAGCTGCTCAGGCTTGAACAGAACAATATATACTCACTTGGTTTCAGGGCCTTCTTAGGTGCTTAATCATAAAGATAGGGAGTTGATACTCCCACCACATTTTTTTATGCAAATACCACAATTGTGCATTGAAGTGTTGTACGGTACAATACTGTAATACACAAATTGTGGTGCAAACATAAAAAAATGTGATGGGATTATCAACTCCCATAAAGATATCAAGGCAATGGGTTAGGACTCAAAGTTTGAGGGAAGGTGTATCAAGGATTTTGAATCAAAGAAACTTAAAAAGATAATTTGTATGTAAATAACAAAATGTAAGTATTTATATCGTGCTATAGACTTTTACAAGGCGCACACAAAATAGCAAATAAAAAGAAGCTTGTTTAAGCGTCCTTGTAAGCCTTACATTTTTCTCGTTTATGCATACGTATATTTACATAATTACACGACTTGAGCAGTGGCGGTGATTAACCCGTGCAAGTGGGACAGCCGCACTGGATTATCATTTGTGAAGGGCATCCAGTTTAGTATATGTCAATTAATATTATTACATGTTTAAGTATATTGAATTTTGAATTTTTAATGCCCTTTTTAAATATTATCAAACGCGATACGACAAAGGCCCACACGATGCATCTTCTTTCGTGGAGTAAAGCGCTATTCGTGCTTTATTAACAGTCTAACTATATGTAGTTTTTTTTGTAGCGTAATATTTGACTTTTGTTAATGTAAGATACTTAGAACAATTTGCGTAATATAAATAAACTTTTTATTTTCCATAATAGTTAAACTTCTAGTGATTGACGGTGCCTCATTTTTAGTTTCGCACCATGGCATTCAAATCAATGGGACGTCACTGGACTTGAGTCAATCAAACTTGAAAATATTTGGTAATTAACTAAGTTCAGATTCAAGGTAGATTATGAAGATTTTATTGAGCTTCGAGTTTTATAGTCTAGAGCTAGAGTTGGCACTAGTTTGAATTGAGTTCGAGTTTAACATTTTTTACCCTTGAATGTGAAAATTGATGTTGTATACAGAAGTTATGAGAAAACCGTGTATAACTTAATTGGTAAGCTTTATATGTCAATGGGGTGTGCTAAAAATTCTTTTTGATAGATAATGCAAGTAAATACATATACATGCAGGACATTTCATTTGATATATGTTACAATTATAAGGCCAACACAATGTTTTTACATAATACTACAATGTTTTTACTTTTTACTTGGCCTCTGGTTTACGAATTAACCTTCATAAATGTAGTCTTGTGGGAATAGGTGGTGTTAAAAATGATGAGGTTGTGAGAAGGGCAGACTTTTATAGGTTGTGAAGCTTCCAAAACTCCTTTCAAATAATTAGGAGTGCAAATTGGATTGAGTATGTCTAGATTGCAAGATTGAGACATCGTAATGGATAAAATTGTGGCCAAATTATCCAAACGGAAGGTTAGAACCCTTTCTATTGGGGGACGTTTGACTCTTCTTAAATCGGTCCTTGGATCCTTACCGACTTATTATTTTTCGTTATACAAAGTCCCGAATGGTGTATTGAAAATGCTCGAATCTTTAAGAAGTTGAGGGTCCAAAATGGGGGAGCCCAAGTTAGCATGAGTTAGTTGGGATATAGTGTTGGCTAATAAAGAGGTTGGTGGTTTAGGGGTCTCGAGTTTATTTAATATGAATCTAGCTCTCTTGTTCAAATGGATGTGGAGATTCAAAATGCAACAAGACGCTTTATGGGTGAGGATTATTAAGCTATCCATGGCACTCATGGATATTGTGATCAGCCTCCACGTCATGGTAAATCATCTAAGTGGATAGATTGTATTCATGGTATTCATCAATTAAAACAAAAAGGTGTAGATTTAATGTTGAATGTCATTAGACGTGTGGGGATGGTGGTAACACTATGTTTTGGTTAGATCATTGGAGGGATGATATATTGTTAAAAGATGAATTCCCTAGATTATTTGCTTTGGAATCTAACAAGCAAATTTCAGTGCAAGAGAAGCTGGTAAATGGGTTGTTGAGTTCATTACGAAGGAATACAAGAGGTGGAGCAGAAAGTACCCAGATGGAACATTTGTCTCAAGCAATGAATTCGGTTGTTCTACGGGATGAACCAGACTGTTGGATATGGCCTTTGGATGCTACGGGATGTTTCTCTGTTGCATCGACGAGAAGATATATAGAGGGTCAACTTTGTATTCGAGTCCTACTTGGTGGCTTCGATTGGTACCGATTAAAGTTAACGTTTTTGCTTGGAGGTTAGCCTTGAACAAACTTCCAACTAAACTTAATATGTCTTTGAGAGGTATGGAATTGTCGTCTATTAGATGTTCGATATGCAGTTCTCATGTTGAATCTACGAAACATTTGTTTTTCTCTTGTCATGTAGTTCGGGATATAACGAGGAAGATATTCACTTGGTGGGGGTTACCGGTTACACAACTACATGACAAGGCTTTAGCGACGGACATTTCTGTCGGAAATCCGTCAGTATAAGCAGTTTCCGACGCATTTGTGACGGATTAGGTCTGTCTGTGAATCCTGGTCGGTAATTCTTATCGGTTGGAATTCTGTCGGAAATTCCGACAAAGAAAATATGTCACAATTCTGTTGGTAACTTTTCCATCGGAAAGTAGTCGGTAAAATTCCATCAGAAATCCGTCGGTAAATATTCTGTCAGAAATCTGTCGGTAAATATAGTTGGTACAGAGTCACATTTCTGTTGGAAATTGTTGTCAAAATATCATCAGAATAAGCTAAATAATTGGACTGATTAATGTAATCCTGTATTCGAAATAGCTCAAATGAAACTCATAAATAAAAAAGATAAGGTATCCATTACCAGATGTTATCATTCACACATAATAAAGATTGCATTCAATTCAAAATCCCAATAGAACCATTCAAAACATACTAGACGAAATTAGAGTATCAAATCCAATATTCATAATGATATCACAATATCCGATTCAACTACTGAGGGGGATGTGGATCGTTTAATTTCCTTAACATCGAGTTAATGTCATTCATCTTTCGTTGCCACTCCCTCTCTCGAGCCTCTTCACGAGCATTCACCTCCAATTCCCGTTGTTGCATGTGTTCCTACACTTGGCGTTCCACGTGTCGTTGTAGCTGCAAGTTTACTCTCAAGACATTTAACAAAGTGATTATTAAACCAAGATGTTTACCTCTCAAATTGATTGAGACTTGGATCAGCATGGTATGAGTCAAATTCATCACACATTGCGATATTGTCGATATCAGCTGACAAGAACAGAACACTCATCAGCGTATGTTTGAGAAATCTGAATATCTTTTCAGCTGAGAGATATATGTATAAATGATGTTTAGATGAAGTTAAAAAAAACCTTGATGATGGACATGTGGTAGATCAGCTCCCCCCTTATTATCGCTGATGTAGGAATCATCTATGTTGTCAAAATTCTGCACAAAAAGGGCATATCTCTGAATATTTGAACTGTAACGTAGCAAAGAACATTAAAGGAGACAGTAATTCTTATCCATTTGTTGCACTAGTTTACCATTTCAGTACAAGCACTTTTGTGTATCCCCATTAGCGTGTCTGAGTTGGAATGACGGATATATATAAGCAACTTAGAGGTGGAAGATTCGACTCATTTACTTATTACATGTGGACAGACTTATGTGTATAAATTAAAAGAAGTAGCAAAAAGAGTAATCGGTCAAATAGTCAAAGGGGTTGATAGTTGCCAAAATTCTACTTCTATTGCACACAACCTCTTAAGTTGGTTTATTCAGAGTTAAATTAATTTTTTTTAGTTGTATCACTGTATTAAAAATTGGTCAACACATTCCTTATGTATAATCAGAAGTTGTAATCAGAAGTTGCAAACAGAAAAATAAGTGTTATCAGATACATCCGACCAGGCTGCTATGGCAGAAACTAGAGACTGACCCGTTTCATTTCAAGCCCATTTTGACCCGTTACCCAAACCAAACCAACCCGTCGATCTTATCCCTAGTCACTACTAATAAATTTGCTACATACTGAATGAAACCACAGACTTACTTCACTTGAGTCTTGCCCTTAGGAAGTACAGTAGGATCTCGTTTCGCCTTAACCTTCCATGCTTCATTGATCTCCACCTACAAAATTCAATCAACCCATCTTCACAAACCAAACCAAAACATAAACCAGAAAATAGAGAAACAAAAGGGTCGGTTTCAGAATTGCACCAGAAGATGATTCACATACTTTGTAATTACAAATACTCACTGAAAATAGATTTACCAATCAAAATGTGTCTCGGTTAATTTCCTCTTAAGCTTGGACTATCTATCTATCTATCTATATTATGGCTCATTGGTCACAAAAGAACAATGGCCAAACCAAGCAAAACCTATAAATTTATTGATAGTATCTTTACCATTTTGAACTTCTGTTGAGGAATGGTAATGAATCCAGCAGTGTGTTTCCTCGAGACACATTTGACTTTCTTTTTTCCATTCTGTGGTATTCCAGACCCAATCAATCAAGTTGTCCCAATCCCCTTGATATATCCAAGTTGGAGTATATATCTCAAGAACGGATATATCATTTCCAACAATGACGTTGTCCTTTGTGGCTCTACGAGCAGCCTCCTCACAACACTGGCCCAATATATCATAGTATTTACTTGCCATTACCCTTTCCTAAGCTTCACATATCAATGATGTAGATATTGCACTCACTAGCTTCACTTAGGGATTATATTGCACTCACTAGCTTCACCTATGGATTATATTGCACTTAGTAGCTTCACATATCACATAAGCAATTTTTAGAACATATTGCCAAACACCTCTTAGCTGCAACCATTTTTAGAACCAGTAGGCTCTACACATTTAGAATTTCTTATCATGTAGATAGTGCAAACACTTTGTAGGCGCTTATGTGACGAGAGTAAACACAACTGCTACGTACATCGTATTTCATGATAAATCTCAAACGCAACAATAACTAAGCAAAAATGGATACATAGATGCATGAGCTAGTAACAGTCAACATTATCTACAAGTAAGTTAGTCAATATGTACGATCACAACAACACAAATCGAATTATAATTTGATTCATTCAATCACAATATGTACAAATCATAACTTCACAAATCGAACTTTAATTTAAAATGTGATCTTACTCGATTAGATCGATAACCGGCTTTGTTGATAGGATCTGAAAGTGCTAGTATGTCCTTTGATATTTTTAATCTGAATTCATTCAATTGCCTTTTGATATTTGTAAAAGCATAGACGGGAATGACTCAGAAGGTTTGTTTTTATTTTGACTTTGTGTAATTTGAGATTATAAATCATGATTTATATGGCAAATGTTTTAAGATGTCTAGAGTGTATGAATTGTTCTTGTTTATAAATACAAAATGGTTATATTGCTAATAAATTTCCTATATGACCAATTAACTTCGAATTTAACTAGTAAATATAACTAATATATTTACGTAGATAGCTTAAAATAGTATATGTGCATCTACCCAATCACTAGTTAATGGGTTTTTTTATCTTTTCATATATCCGTCGGAAATCTCTCGGAATCGATACTAATTACCGACCATTTAGCGACGAAAATATTGAAAATTTAGAAAATAATAACAAACAAAACTTTTTTCTGGCGGATTAACAACGAATATGCATGGTTTTTGGTATAGCATCGGAAAGTCGTTGGTATGTTAAGTATATTACCGACGGATTTCCGACAAAAATGTTATCCCTCAGAAATCCGTCGGATGTTAGTCGGAAAATTATCAGTCCAATTATCCGTCGTTAATCTGACAAAATATCGTCGCTAATTAGCGACGGAATTCTATCCGTCGGAAAATCTGTCGGTGAAAGTCAAATTTCTAGTAGTGTTACATTCTCGTCCTATCAAGATTGGTTACTTTGGATGACTCACTCGCAAGATAAGGAAAATGGTAAAGGATTACTTGGAAGCTACGTTCTTGATTACTTGGTGGCACATTTGGAATTTTCGCAATGAGTCGATATTTTCCTCTAACATTCCTTCGAAGGCGGTGCTTTTTGATAATATCGTTAGTCAAGCTTTTGTTTGGTGTAATTCTAGAACTAAGAGAAACATTAGTTAGATTGGTTGGCTTTAAAGTCCTTTCTTAGCTATTATGTAATTTCATTTTTATTCTAGCTCTTTACTAGTTTTTTGTTTTTGTTTTTTTTAACAAAGTTGCCGTTCAAAAAAAAAAAAATTATAAGGCCAACACCCTTTTTTTTATCAAGGCCTAACTTTATGTTTGTGCCAACCTTGTTCACATGCCCTTCACTAGCTACCCTAATTTATGATCAACATCCTTCACATAATTAAGTTTTTAAACTGATAAAAATTAAAAAGCCATAAGCCTTACATGCATGTCCAATTTTTTTTTTTTTTTTTTTTTTTTTTTTTTTTTTTTTTTTTTAAATAAAACGGATGAGCATTTTTACCATTAAAGTTATACGGGAAAATAAGCCCTTTTAAATCAGATGTATCCCAAGAACCGTTTAAGACCCTTCTTTGTCCATCCTTAAAATTTGAACTCTTTACCTATTGTTATGAAACCAAATACTTTACTAATAAATGCATTTTTTTTTTTTAACATATGATTCTTAAAATTTTGAAATTAAATAATTTTGATTTATTTATTAGGTTATAAAGTTACGTCATTCAGAAACCTAAAAACAAAGTGATTGTATATCAATTTTGGCAAAGAAAAATGTTAGACCCACTCACCAAATCAACACAAAAAATTTACCTGCTGACGTGTCAGCGGGTGATTGGTTTAATAGGAGAGAGGAGAGAAACTGCTAGAAAATACAACAATCACTCGCTGACACGTTAACGTGTGAATTTTTTTTGTGAATTTTGTGAGTGGATCTAACATCGCTCTTTTGCAAAATGCAAACGACCAATAAGCTAATCCAGACACCCCTTTAACTGTGCATAGTTATGCTAATTTTCAAACCTACTAATGTATATTTGGCAAAAAAATAAAAAATAATAATAATGGTCAATATACTGTATACAAAAATACTATACTACCTCCGTCCCATTATAAGTGTTCAGTTTGACTTTTTACGGTCTAACTTGTTCAACTTTGACCTTGAATACTTTTATGTGTGTTATATAATACTTGATGCAAAATATATGAATGGATTGGATTTTAAACACATTTTCATTGATATAATTTTCATCAAGTATTATATAACACAAATAAAATTATTTAAAGTCAAAGTTAAATAAGAAAAACTAAGAAAAGTCAAACTGGACACTTATAATGGGACGGAGGGAGTATTATCGATCTCCAATATATGATTTCTTGAATCATTTATGTAGTATCTTTTAATTCTATAATTATACCCTAACCTTTTCGTATTACCATTTTAAATAGCCCATATATCCACATGCAATATATATTCCATGCACCACCACATCCTACCATCACAAACTCCCTTCTCTTCTTCTAACACAACTTTCCGGCCACCCATCGCACCTCCCAACATGTCGATAACTTTGCCGATTATCTTCCTAACCATCCTCGTATTCGTTACATCTCCGGCTAAAGCAACAGATAATTACAATGATCAAATAAAATGTGGTAGTTGTCCTTGCAACACCACTTGTGACACTCCCACTGCCCCACCACCACCACCAACACCGTCACCACCACCACCACCAACACCGTCACTACCACCACCACCACCGTCACTGCCACCACCATCACCACCTAAGGTGCCAACTCCAACACCAGGGCTAAACTGTCCTCCACCACCACCAACACCACCACCATCTACTAGTGGATTAGGGTTTGCTCCACCAGCATATATTTACACAATTCCTCCACCAGGAGATCTATATCCCGTCATCTCGTCAGGTGGTCACCGCAGTTTCTCGGATGTGTCGCGGCTTATGGTGGTGTTTGGATTGATAGGTTTGTTGATTTGTTACTGATTTTGGTAAGAATGCATTAGGGTCTTATAAAAAGATGGAAGATTATTATTTTTCTGATTTGTAGGGATTTTATATCTTTTTTACTTTTATTAATTATTGTCTTAAATAGGTTATGTATTTTCTAACTCTCATTGATAATCTTATTGATCTTTTTTATTCTATTGTTCCAAGCTAAAGGTATTCGGTATTAATTTTCATTACTTATGTGCATGGTTTCATTATATCAATTTAAGTTAAACGTATATCATGTTAGTAGTTGCTCATGAGATATATTATTAATTGTTGTTTATAGAATCACTGGTAGAGGAAAGAATTAATTATCTCGAAAACTATATATCATATACAAAAAGCTAGTTTATACTCGCGAGCTTAATCAAACCCGGTATTTGAAGTTCCGGCTCGAGCTCGTTAGTTTTTAACTAGTTAATTAAAAGCTCGAGCAGCTAACAAGCAGCTTGGCTTGTTTAAACGATAGGAAAGATTAGTCTGTGGAATTAGGGGGTGTTTGTTTAAGCTTATAAAAGGGCTTATAAGCTTATTATTGGTTTGTATAACATAAGTAAGTTTTATTAAGTGTTTGGCTAAGTTTATATGTTTGAGCTTATAAGCTTATATATGAGAGTGTTTTGATAACTCTCAAGTCTCAACTCTGTGGCTTATATAAAAATGGTGAGCTTATATAAAGAATATTATATAAAAAGGATATTTTTACCTTCATTTAATAACTACACCTTTTTAATATCTTTATATTTAATTTTTTGTCATTTTACCTTATTAGTTATAATAAACTAAGCCATGAAAAATATGAGCTTATGAGCTTATTATTTATAAGCCATAAGCGGCCTATGATATATAAGCTTAAGCTCAAAACATAAGCTTACATAAACATGCACGCCCGCAATAAATTGCTTACCTTATAATTTGTGCCAACTATGGTGCTGTGTTGAAGAAATTCAAAATTTGTAGGGATTGAGGTTAACTACTTAGAATCAATGCATGAACAAGATCCAAAGCATACAATTAATATCATGGTAGACTTAGGAAGTTGCTCCTTTAAACTTTCTTTAATATCAAGACTAGTGACAACGAGCTTGAATACTGCGTATTCAATGTGTTTTAGCTTATTTGGATTCACGTTTTTACACAAATTTTGGTTTGACATTTGAAACCGTCTAAATTTTATCAATAAATTGAGAAAAATATAACTTCGATCAAAAGTTACAAATAAAAGTCATACCACAAAAACAGATTGGGCCGGGGACACAAACAAAAAGCTTATAAATAAGCTAATAATAAAAGATAACTTTAGGCGATGAGAACTAGCTAAGCATAATTTCATATAACTAAGTTATTGAGAATACATCACTTAAAAGCCAGCCATCGCAATTTTTCACCCACAGGCTTCCAAGTGCTTATGTGCACCTATTGCCAATACAATTAAAGGAGAAAAAGCTTATCATCGTTGAAGAGAAGCTTGATCGTTGTCCTCTTAAGTGCAAAGGAGAATTCGTTTCTATAGCGCCACAGGAGCCAAAGGGTAGTTTGGACTACAACGTCAAATTAAGAAGCTATGATCTTGACTTTGGTTGTAAGGTTTATACTTTATATGGCTTCATCTGGGCATTCAACATTAACATTTGTAAGGTTCCAACAAATTTAAACATCTTTTCAAACCTTTTTGACATTAACATTTGTATTCTAATTTATCCTAAGATACTTAAACACCTCATGATTTCATGAAATATTCACAAGCTGATTAGTTTGTTGGTTTTCTAATGATTAATCTGAAATATTTGTATCCTAAACACTCATTATATCTCGAGGAATCGATACTATCGTCTGCTGCTGCTTCCTGTAAAAGTTCTCATAATCGTCGATGGTTTTGCTATTTCTTGAAGCGGTTTATCGGTAAACCTAATCAAATTATAAGCAAATCCTCCAAAAATCGTGCCCACTGTTGGACCAACTATGTATATCCATATTCCCTTGTACTGGTGCATTACTATAGCCGGACCAAGGCTCCTTGCAGGGTTCATAGATGCACCCGATACTTGTCTGCAAAATACATAATCCCTATTATTAGTTTATTAAATGTTAACATAAAACATACATATTTATGTACTTACCCGGCGATAAGCACATTCATAAGGATGGTCATTCCTATGGCGATTCCAGCTAATTCTCCTGTCTATAAACACCACAAAGTGTGAATAAATTAGGCTTAAAAATGACAAAAACTTTGGAAATTTATAAATGTTGGAAATTAGGGGGTACTAAACTGATCGGTTATCTGTAGCCACGCCAGATATGACAAACATCAAGAGAAACGAGATGATGATCTCAAGAAGAAGCGAACGGACATTTGACCCGTTTGGTACCGTCCCAAAGAAATACTTTTGTTCAACATCAAACAACGTATACACCGTGGCACTTGCAAGAAGAGATCCTAGCAATTGCCCTCCTATATATGAAGGCACCTGTATTATTGCGTAAAATTACCAAATACAATCAAATAAAGTTCCTTGATTCATTTCAACATATGAATTTATTACTTGTTATCTTATCTTACTTGACTATAAGGAAATTTTCGAAAGATAGCAAATGTTATAGTGACCGAAGGATTAAGATGAGCCCCGGATATATGTCCAACGGAGTATACCATTACCATGATAACCAATCCCCAAGCTACACACATTCCTGGAAACGTTACAGAACCATATTTTTTGTCCACGACAAATGAACCACAACCTATGAACATCAAAAAATATGTCCCTACCATCTCCGCAAACACCTTTTGGGTGAGGACAACCACCTCTGGCGAAGACCAAAGGGTCGAAATATCATTTCTCCTTGGTGATTGACCTTTAGCTGACTTCCCTTCTTCAATATTATCTCCTCTGAATGACATTTTTAACGTAACAAAAGCTGAGTCATTAGTTTCAGGATGATAAATTAATCGAATAAATGAGCAGAAGTTCGTACGATTGGTCAAGGAACAAAGGATTAACAAATAGAAATTGGTGGTTCGGCTAATTTTGAGATCTTTTAGTGGATATCATGCAGTGTTTCTATATCTAGCAAGTTAATGGGTAAATCTTAGTATTGTCATGATTTACGGGGTTGGTGAAACATTTTCGCAAATCATAATAATATGAAAGTTTTGCTTTTCAATCTCGTGTTGTACATGATTTATGCAAAAAAAATTTTAACCAAGTCTTGACATAACAAAAATACAACGAGTATGCATGGGCCTAGAGCCCTAGAGGAATGAATTCTATTACTCAATGACCGTGAAACTTTGCTTCGCGGAGGCCCATGTTTATAATCAAATTAAAATACTGATTAATTAGTGCTTGAAGTCTTGAACCGAACACAAGGGTGTGTTTATTAAAAGTAGCTGTGAGCAGTAGCAGTGAGCATTATTCACAGTTCACTGCACACCGCTCACAGCTTTTTAAGAAAAACATTAGAAAAAGCATTTCTAAAAAATAGCAAAGGTCACCGCTTTTTTGTCAAACGAACCCTAAAAATAAAAAAACTCATTGCTCACCGCTCATTGCCCAAAAAGCTCCGCGCCAAAAATAGCCCAAGAGTCTTTCCATTTGCAACTTTTTCCACCGAGAACGTTTTATGAAACTTTTTGACTATATCTCATAATTATCTAGTTAAGAAAAATTTACGCTAATTAAAATCAATTTTCCCAAAGAAAAGTATATATATTTGAGGTTTGATCATAAATGGATATCTCACATAGTCACACTAGCTTATTAAACAAACTACACTAACTATATTAACGCATTGTTCGTCATTTTTCTACATATATATTGCTCGGTGATTCATCGTCATTCGTTAAACACTTGGTGGTTCCGACCTGGGACAAGTTTTCACATTTTTTATCTCCTATCATGTTAAAGTGTTCGTGTGTGTTAGTGAGATATTTTGGTGAAACGGTAGTAGTAGTAGTCACTATGAAAACGTATCAGCGAAAAAGTTGCTGGATGAAACAAAAAAAGGACATGACGTGAATGGTAAGAAGAAATTATAACCACACATTTCAAATAAACTGGAGATATTTAGAGAGATGCATCTACATTCGTAGTCGCATCTCAAATGTGCCATCATAGTTTCTTCTTTGATTCTAACTTTGTAAGCGCATTTCAATGAATATATAGGAAATATCAAACTAAAGAGTTTTCTATGAAAAGATTACAAATGAATGAAAACACATTTCGAAATATTATGTGATAAAGAGGAGCTTGTGTGGGGTCTCGGACACATATTGATTTTTTTGATATAGTGTTAATTTTTGAAAAACCATTGATTTTCTTAAATGCATATTAAATGCATCCGGTCCATTGATTTAATTCTATTGTATTACGGTTCAAAATTGTGCACCCTGTCATGTTTGGTCTTGATTCGTCCCTGTATGTGATAAAAAGTTGCGAAGTAAAGTTCTTGAAATCTTTGTTTTTCACACTATTTTATTTTGCAAAATAAAATTATAATGGACCACAAAAATACCTAATGCACATTTATCTTAACTAACCCCCATGATAAATATATAACAATTTCATTGACATCTGGTAAGAAATTATAAAGAGTCGTATTAGGATAAGTAGTCTTTTTAGGATAAGTTTCTGATGCAGGTTTGGTCAACAAGAGGGTCAATATGGCAAATACGCTTGGAGCATATTTTTAGGGCCTCAAAACTGCATTTTTTCTATTTTTTTGGCTTTATTGCATTTTTCTATTTTTAGTCTCTATTTTGGGCTTTCTTAATTATGTTTAGGTTACGATTTTGTTTCCTTTAATTCCTGAACTTTTCCTCCTTCATAAGGACGATTTTTGGGTCTTGTTTAGACAGATTATTGGAACCCTAATTCAGTTAATAAAGAGAATTTCTCGTTTTGAGAATTTTCAGTTTAGTTCTTGTGTTGTTTGCTTACTTTTCTATTGATTCCGCATTATTTGGCATCAGAGCTTTTAGGTGATCATGGAAACACGTGGTAGAAAGAAAGTTGCTGTGGACCCATCACCTCCTGCTCGTGATCCTCGTGATGTAGAGATGATTGACAGGCTACAGCAGCGGATCCAAGAACTCGAGCTCCAGCGGTTACAGCGGGAGTCGCCGACAGAAGAGACGAAAACTGAGTCCAACGTCTGGGACGATGGGCCAGAGGACGTCAATCCTTTTGGCGGAGGAAAACCTAGGGATCGTGATCGTCGTTATCATCCTCGTCGTCATGATCATGTTGTAGATCGTGACAACAGATATCGCGATGATCCTATTCGTAGTATGGGATTGAAGATTGAGATCCCTGAGTTTACAGGTAAGGTTCATCCGGATGATTTTATTGATTGGTTGAGTACGGTTGAACGGGTGTTTGATGTGCGTGATATGCCCGACAAGCTGAAAGTGAAACTCGTGGCCATCAAGCTTCGACAACATGCTTCGTTATGGTGGGATCACATTAATAAGAGGCGACGAATTGAAGGGAAATCGAAGGTTGAGACTTGGGAAAAGATGAAGAAACTGATGAAGGCTAAGTTTCTACCAGAAAATCATCGTCAAGAGGCTTTTCTTGACTACCATAATCTGTCCCAACGGAACATGACTGTGGAAGAGGTTATCAATGAGTTTGATAAGCTTCGTATGCGGTGTGATGTAGTTGAAGAAGAAGAGCAGGTTGTTGCACGTTTTTTGGGAGTCCTTAAGCCTGAAATTGCTGATGTTGTAAGTCTTCAACCTTATTGGACTTATACGGATGTTTGTCGTTTAGCTTTAAAGGTTGAAAATCAGATTAAGGCCAAGAGTAAGAGTACCTCTAGTCGTTTCACATCATCCACCCCTAGAACCACCTCCTCTACGGCACCTAAAACCACCCCCACAACCACGGTTACGAGCAATTCTAGAGAACGTATTACCAATGGCCCTCGTTGTTACAAGTGTAATGGGTTTGGGCACTATCCACGTGACTGTTCGAATGTGAAAACTTTGGCTTTCGTACCTCATAGTGAATTCGATAATCCGAATTATGATGATCATCCGATTTATGATACCGACGCAGATGATAAGTTAGATGAACCAAGTGGTGAGTTTGTATATCCCGATCGTGGAGAAGCTTTGGTTATTCAAAGAGTCCTAAATACAGCTGTTTCGAAATCTGTTGATGATAACTCGTGGCTTCGTAACAACATTTTTAGAACCAAATGTACTTCTAAAGGGAAAGTTTGTGATATGATTATAGATGGGGGCAGTTGCGAGAATGTTGTTTCTACTTATATGGTTGAGAAGTTGGGAATGAAGACACAAGACCATCCTGAACCGTACCAGTTAACTTGGTTAAAGAAGGGGAACACTGTTAAGGTTAGTAAACGTTGTCTTGTGCAGTTTTCGATTGGTAAGAATTATAAAGATGAAGTGTGGTGTGAGGTTATTCCGATGGATGCGGCTCACATTCTGTTAGGGCGTCCATGGCAATTTGATAGGAGAACCAGACATGATGGGTTTCAAAACACTTATAGCTTTAAGAAGGATGGTGTAAACATTACCTTGGTTCCTTTTGATTCTCGTCAAACACCGGCCGAGGTTTCTAATTTATTTATGAAGAAGACTGAGTTTGAGGGACTTATGAAAACCAGCCCTTATATGTTTGCTCTTATGGTTGTGGAAGAAAACCAGATTACCAGTGAGGTTCCCTTACAAGTTCAGCCATTACTTAAGGAGTTTGCTGATGTGATTCCTGATGACATACCCCCTGGATTACCAGCTATAAGAGACATTCAGCATTGCATAGATTTTATTCCAGGTTCCTCTATTCCGAATAGACCAGCTTATAGGATGAATCCAAAGGAGTTTGCGGAGCTTCAAAGACAAGTAACCGAGTTGCTAGAGAAAGGATTGATTCGGGAGAGTATGAGTCCATGTGCAGTACCTGCCTTGTTGGTACCCAAACATGGGGGATCCTTTCGGATGTGTATTGATAGTCGAGCTGTGAACAAGATAACGATCAAGTATCGTTTTCCCATTCCGCGATTGGATGATCTTCTTGACCAATTACATGGTTCTATCATATTTTCGAAAATTGATTTAAGGAGTGGATATCATCAGATTAGGATGCGACCTGGAGATGAGTGGAAGACAGCTTTCAAAACTCGAGATGGATTGTACGAGTGGATGGTCATGCCTTTTGGGCTCTCTAATGCGCCAAGTACATTTATGCGCCTCATGAACCATGTTTTTAAACCTTTTATGGATCACTTTGTTGTAGTTTACTTTGATGATATTTTGATATATAGCAGCAGTCTTGAGCAACATTTAGACCACCTTCGTCAAATATTTTCTGTGTTACGGGAACAGAAGTTGTATGCCAATGGAAAAAAATGTCATTTCCTTGTGAATGAAGTGACCTTCTTAGGGTATATTGTTACGGGTAGCGGCATAAAAATGGACCCAGCAAAAGTTGAGGCGATTCTTAGCTGGCCAATACCTTCCACTATTCATGACATTCGGAGTTTTCACGGATTGGCGTCTTTCTACCGGCGTTTTATCCGGAACTTTAGTTCTATAATTGCGCCCTTAACTGAGTGTATGAAGGGTGGCCGATTCACGTGGACGAGTGAGGCTGCCAAGGCTTTTGACATTCTAAAAGCTAAGGTAACCGAAGCTCCTGTTTTGGCATTACCTAATTTTGATGAAGTCTTTCAGGTTGAGTGTGATGCATCTGGAGTGGGCATTGGTGGTGTTCTAAGCCAAAATCAGCGTCCGATTGCTTTCTTTAGTGAAAAACTCAACGACGCGAGACGCAAGTATTCCACTTATGATAAAGAATTTTATGCAATTGTTCGTAGTTTGGATACTTGGAGACATTATTTGCTTTCTAAGGAATTTATTCTGTTTTCTGATCATGAGGCTTTGAAATTTATTAACGGGCAACATAAGCTGAAGCCTCGCCATGCCAAGTGGGTGGAATTTATTCAGGCTTTTTCATTTGTTATTCGACATAAGGCTGGGTCGAATAATCAGGTGGCGGATGCGCTTAGTCGACGTCATTCATTAATTACCACTATGCAGATTAAGGTACAAGGTTTTGATTCGTTTCGTTGTCTTTATTGTGATGACCCTGATTTTAGGGAGATATGGAGTAAATGTGGTACTGGTCCTTTCCATCAGTTCTCCAAGCTGGATGGTTATTTGTTTAAAGGTGCGCGGTTATGTATTCCTTTTTGTTCTTTGCGTGAGGCTATTGTGTTAGAGGGGCATGCAGGTGGATTAGCGGGGCACTTTGCGTGATAAGACATTAGCCCTTCTTCGTGAACAGTTTTATTGGCCCAAGATGGAACGTGATGTCAGTAGGCTTCTTGAAAGGTGTCGTACATGTCACATTGCTAAGACTCATAGCAGTAATACAGGTTTGTATACCCCTTTGTCTGTTCCTGTTGCTCCATGGGAAGATGTCAGCTTGGATTTTGTTCTTGGGTTGCCTCGTACTCAGCGAGCTAAAGATTCTGTTATGGTAGTTGTTGATCGATTTTCAAAGATGGCTTATTTTGTACCTTTTTCGAAAACATTCGATGCTAGTCAAGTGGCAAGATTGTATTTTGCAGAAATTGTCAAATTGCATGGTGTTCCTAAGACTCTTACTTCTGATCGAGATGTCAAGTTTGTGAGTCACTTTTGGCGTACTTTATGGACTCGCTTGGGATCTAAGTTACAGTTCAGTAGTTCCCATCACCCCCAAACTGATGGACAAACTGAAGTCGTCAATCGGAGTTTAGGAAATCTTTTACGCAGTTTAATTGGGGAAAATGTTAAACAATGGGATCTTATTCTTCCACAAGCTGAATTTGCCTATAACCGGTCAGTTAATCGCACTACAGGTAAGAGTCCTTTTGAAATTGTGTATGGACGGAATCCAATTACCCCTTTAGATATGATTCCTATTCCAGAATTGGGACAATTTAATAAGGAAGGGGCTGACCAGTCTGAGCAGATTAAGGAGTTGCATCGAGCGGTTCGAGAACAGATTGTAAAGCATAATGAACAATACAAGGAGCATGTGGATAAACGTCGTAAACAGGTTTTGTATCGGGAGGGTGATCTTGTTTGGATTCACCTTCGTAAGGAGCGTTTCCCGGGAGGGCGTTTTGGGAAGTTGAAACCGCGAGGAGATGGTCCTTTCCGTGTTCTTAAAAAGATTAATGATAATGCTTACAAGATCGAGCTTCCTGGACATTATAATGTTTCAGCTACTTTTAATGTTGCGGATTTGTCGCCATATAAATGAGGTAGTGATGATGAGCCAGACTCAGAGTCGAGTCTTTTTCAAGAAGGGGAGGATGATGCAGGTTTGGTCAACAAGAGGGTCAATATGGCAAATACGCTTGGAGCATATTTTTAGGGCCTCAAAACTGCATTTTTTCTATTTTTTGGCTTTATTGCATTTTTCTATTTTTAGACTCTATTTTGGGTTTTCTTAATTATGTTTAGGTTACGATTTTGTTTCCTTTAATTCCTGAACTTTTCCTCCTTTATAAGGACGATTTTTGGGTCTTGTTTAGACAGATTATTGGAACCCTAATTCAGTTAATAAAGAGAATTTCTCGTTTTGAGAATTTTCAGTTTAGTTCTTGTGTTGTTTGCTTACTTTTCTATTGATTCCGCATTAGTTTCTGTGTTTGTGTTTGGGATACGTATTGGAGACTTTTAGGGATAAGTCTTTGAGTTTGTGTGGATTATCTACCCACCAATATTTAATGATTACAGAGGAATGAAAGTTAAAAAGATTTTATGGTCAATTATCTGTTATTCTCTTCTCTTTCTACAGGAGCCTGCACTCGCTATAAGTAGTGCTACTATCGGTACGAGTAGGACGTATTAATTGGTGTTTTCATTAAGCTACGATGAATAAGCAATAAACACGGTTACTTTTGAAGGATCAGTCCAACTCTTTCACAAGTCAGATTGCAGCTTTGAACCAAGAGTTGCAAGCAGCCAAAACATTGGCATTGAGACGTCATAGATCGGGGTCTGGTGGCAATCAAGGATTGCTACCACGATCGATGCGGTTAAATGTTCCTAAATTCAATGGAGTTGATCCTGATAGTTGGATTTTCGCCATTAATGAATACTTTGAACTTCTCATGACACCAGCTGAGCAACGATTAAAGGTTGTGGGTTTCAACCTTGTAGGCAA
Organism: Artemisia argyi; assembly: GCA_030686995.1. Lineage (NCBI taxonomy): Eukaryota > Viridiplantae > Streptophyta > Magnoliopsida > Asterales > Asteraceae > Artemisia > Artemisia argyi. The sequence continues at coordinate 184,882,457 of CM060682.1, forward strand.
CACGGCTGAATGGTTTCGGTGGATGACTCGTAACAAATTAATCAACAGTTGGGATGGGTTTTTGGAGAGTGTTAGGAACCGTTTTGGTCCTTCTAAATATGAGGATCCTCAGGGTACGTTGTCCAAGCTTTTTCAAATGGGTATGGTTGCACAATATCAGAGTGAGTTTGAAAAGCTCATGAATCGTGTCACGGATATCTCGGAAAACTTACTCATATCATTCTATATATCCGGCCTTAAGCCGAACCTGCAATGGGAACTTCTGATCTCCAGGCCTACTACATTTGGCGAAGCCTTTTCTTTGGCATGCATTACCGAAGCACGATTAGAAGACCAACGGTCTCCCACCGTTGTCCACACAACTAATGTCGCGACCAGTGTTGTTACTCAAAGGCAGCCTAAGACGTGTTTTTTAGTTGCTAGTTCTGATGTGGACGTGGGTAAGCCACCCTTGTTACCAACACCTACGCAAGCTACCACCAACACTAATGCTCATCCACTTGCTATCAAGTGGATTTCACCCGCTGAACGTCAAGAACTCCTGAACAAAGGGCTATGTTTCAACTGTGATAACAAGTGGATGCGAGGTCATAAGTGTCCCGGTAAGTTTTTATTATTAATGGCAGATGATAGTGACAATCCCAGGCAGGTGACGACCGCGGATGAAGAGAAAGCAGTAGAAACTGCCAATTCAGATTATAACCTTGAGGACAAGGTAATTTTTGAAGGAAGGGGGAATGTTACGCACTAGCGGTTCAGAGGATGGAACGAGGAGCCGACAGGATAACAATTCTGTGTTTAGGATATTTGTTTAGGATAAGTGTCGTGTGTGTTCGAGTCGTATTAGGATAAGTAGTCTTTTTAGGATAAGTTTTTGCGTTTGTGTTTAGGATACGTATTGCAGTCTTGTAAGGATAAGTCTTTGAGTTTTTGAGGATTATCTACACACCAGTATAGAAAGTTTACATAGGAATGAAAGTTATAAAGTTTTTACGGTCAATAATTCTGTATTCTTTTTCTTCTTCTTAAAGAGTTTGCGCCCGCTTAGTGGTGCAACAAACGATACAACTAGAGTGTATCATTAAATGGCAAAAAAATGTATCATCAAGATAGACTTTTAACTACTTGACTGTAGAAGAACCGCATGAACCTAGTGACATTTTTTTATATCTTTGTTGACACCTTTTTTAACTTTTGATGACACTATGTGTCACTAAATCACAATTTCATTAACGCGTCCTTAATTAGAAGTATATTTATCTTAATTTATGAAATAAAAAAAATGAAAGAATAGATGAGTTGCATTAACTTTCACCCCTTTTATATACATATTGTTTTTACGTATTTACGAACGTGATTATATACTATTAAAATAGGAAAAAGAAACAAATTAGTTAGTGTTTGTAATTGTTAGAAGGTGTCATTATCATGAGACACCCCTAGAATGGTCCCGCCGGCCACCAGCCATGCCACCATGTCCGTCGTTCACCCTACATCATGAAAGTGACTTCTCTCTGCATCTTCAAATATGTATTTATTACATGCATATTTAAGGTAGTGATAAGAGATTTGAGTCACATATTTTAAATGAGAAAGAGAAATTTAAAAAGACATGCATCTATGCATCTATGATTGTAAATGTATCTGAAATAAACAATAATGATTTTTTTCTCGTTCTTCTCATTTTGGCATTGATACTAACTCTACTATCTCTTCATATTTTTTCTATATGTTTGTGTTTTTGTCGTTTCTAACTTACATAACGTGTAATCGTGTAGAGTATAACATGACACGTATGTTGTACTCCATGTATGGACATTATCATTTCCATAGCAATGTTACATTGGATTTTTATTAACTACAAGTAATATAAACTTCATCATCTAATGTTATAAACTTAGAAGTTCAATATCTTGATTGTAAATCGAACAAATAAACTTAAAGCAAACCTAGCTCTCAAGTACTTTCATGTAAATACAGCATAAATTACTACCTTCACGCCTTTGAAAATACATCTTAGCTAACCAAATTGGCGTTAGGTGTCAACAAAGTTGCTCCCATTTATTGGAGCCTATCTCATCTCTCCTTTTAACCATAGATACTATAATTTCAGCAAGCACCACATGACCAAAGCATGGAGTTTAGCTATTAAAATGTGGACAACATTTGTTCTTGAGAAGGAATATATATATGTGTTTACCTTTTACTACATATATATTTATACAATAGCTACTATTGAGCATGCAAATTTTCGTGTTAGTTAAAGTAGTGTGTTATCAAAATTATGCAACTTGACTACTTTGTACTTCATCCTTCTATGTAAGTCGCAAAAGAGTGAAGTTCTCAAATGCTAAAGTAGTGCGTTTTCTAGAGGGTAGAGCCGTAGAGGCTAAAAATGCTTCATGTATTAATATATTAGATTCATAATCAACTATAAATCGATTTAAATCTCATTATGTATAATATACTGGTGTTTATGATTCACTATACACATGTATATTTTTCATAAAATATTTATTTTTCATAAGTAAATATTATTCATAATGAATAAAAAGTACAAGTATATTATGCATAATGAAATTTTTATTGAAGCATTTTTACTCTTTTACCATTTTCTATACCACAACTTAATTACTACTATGTTTTCACGTGAAAGTTACTATATAACATTGAATACGAGAGCTACATGATAATATACTGGGTAGGGGTCTAGGACTCTAGGTGATGATGCTTCGATATGATCATGTTCTTAGAACTTTATATTACCCAACGTGCATGCCGCAATATAATTATAGGCATGAGTTATAAGGACGGGGTTACTTTTTTATTTAAACAGGGGCTACTTTTTTTAATTTTTATTTATTTATTTATTATTTTTTTTTATAATTTTGTTTATATCAAAAAGCTATAAACCTGAAAATGCGGAACAGAAAATATAAAGTTTAATAAGTCAAACGGTTAAAATTGTCAGAAATACGGAACAGAAACTGACAAAAACTGGGCTGCACTGAAAAAAGAGAGGGGACAAAGGGAGAGACAAAGGGTCTGCCACCCTTGTCCCCCGTCTTTATAGTACGACCCTAATTATATTCATTTAGATTGGTTGTTGAACAACTATTAAAAATGATGCTTGTGTACAAGCAACTAGGGATGAGCAGGAATAGCACAAACCGGTAAAACCGCACAACCCAACTGACAGTGCCGTTCTTGAAAAAAAAAACATCATTTTGTGGTGCGGTTTCTAATTCTAAAAAAACAAACCGCACCAAAATAACCGCATCGAACCACTCTGTTATATTCAAATATTTTTTTTTAAATAAACCCGCTAAATTTCATAATTTTTGTATGATAAAATGCTTTTGTTTATACTTTTATAATTAGTTATTTCAAACACATTTTATTGGTTAATTATTGTCTGAGTTTTTAGGTCACATAACTAGGGATGGCAACGGGTCGGATTCGGGGCGGGTTTTAGTGTATCCGTACCCGTACCCGTTTATAATATCCATACCCGTATCCGTCCCATTAATCGTCGGGTACCCGTTTAATATTATCCATCGGTTTTTCGGGTTTCCCCGCGGGTTATCCCTAATTGAATAATATATGGAAAAAATGACGGTATTAAGATTAAGTCACACACTAAGATCCACCGAAAAAACAAAGGAATACACCCTAATATATTCATTTTTTGTTAAAGTTAAATAAAATGAATATCTTATCAAACGATTTAATGCTTTTGAATAATTCATGTACAAAATAAAATATATTATGTAATAGAGATACGTATATAAAAAAATATAATAGAATAAATTATATATAATGTATATATATTCTAGTTAAATATAATATCAATAAAGCGGATGTAGATTCGGGTAAACAGATACGGGTACGGGTACGGGTAATCCGGCGGGTATTATCAGAACCCGTACCCGAACCCGAACCCGTACCCGGCTAAAAAATTATATCAATACCCAAACCCGCATCCAAACCCGCTAACCCGCCCCCAAACCCGTCCCAACCGGTTCGAGTTTTGGTTTTACCCGTCGGTTTCGGGTGCTTTTGCCATCCCTACACATAACTTATATTTTTCTTTCAATTTATCATCAGGGTTTTTGAAATTCTTTGTTTTATTTGGCTCTTACTATTTTATAGATTTATAATTTCATATTAATACATAACATTTTTTATATATGTTTCAACCACTTATGTAATTTTAAAATATATTTATTCTATAATAAACATATAAAAAATATATAACTTAAAAAAAAAAAAAAAAAAAAAAAAAAAAAACAAACAAACTTTGATAGAAGAAACCGCTAAAACACACGGTTGTGGATGATCAGTTTTTAAAAACCACAATTGCAAATAGATTTGGTTTTTACTAGAAATCGCACAAACTCGCACCATGCTCATGACCCCTTACAAGCAACATTGTATAATGTCATTTCAAACATTTATTTTTGTTGTCTAAGCAAAAATAAAACGTTTCCTATGCCTAATTTACCTACTGGTCGAAAGTGAACTAAATTTTCTCCATTTCCATGTTTATGGTTTGGATTCTAGTTATTCTCGACTTTTCTTTTTTATGCTGTCGTGACTAGTGATGATGGTTACTCGCAGATGCTCGCAAATGCGCGGTCCTATTGTGTCGACCCCCAACTCCTCTTTTCGAAAGAGAGGCCACGTTTAGCGTAGGGGCCGGCCCCTACCTAGGAAAAGAATCTGTATCGAAGGATATTTCCTTTTAAGCTACCATTTTGAAAAGTTATGCCTTCTTAGGCTAAGATTCTCATAGCTAATTCGACATTTTGGAAGGTATATTATTCAAGTCGTGATTCTTCGTGTTGTTAATATCATATCTTACAAGGAATCAAACGGTTAACATTTTGTAAGACAAAAATAAAAAATAAAAAAATAAATAAAAATAATAATAATAATAATAATAATAATAATAATAATAATATGCAGTGACCTTATTAAAAGATGCAGTGATCTTATTAAAGCGTTGACACAAGACATTGGAGTACATGCTGCCCCGCATATTTTTAGTAGGATTAGCTTTGCTATAGCTAGAGGTGTGGGGGCCCAGTTAGTTTCTCGGCTCCCCACCAATTTCTTGTAAATCCTATTTGTTTTTAATAAAGTGATGTTATAAATATATATATATATATATATATATATATATATATATATATATATATATATATATATATATATATATATATATATATATATATATAATAATAATAATAATAATAATAATAATAATAATAATAATAATAAAAAATAAAATATCTTACATTATTGAGTCTATAATTTCGATTTTCATAAAGAAACTTTATGAATGAGTCTTGATTGATCTGGCTTTCAACCATCACTCAAACCCACGCCTAAACTTTGTAATGATTTTGTGCTCGATTCTTTTCATATGCTTTATGATTTTCACTTTTCAACATTTCAACATGTAAATTATTAAGTTTCATATCTGCATATTTATTGATGATTTTGAATTCTTCTAAACTTTAACTTATAAGACTATTAGTTAAAAAAAAAAAAAAAAAAAAAAAAAAAAAAAAAAAAAACACTTGACCATGTAACTTCTGATTATTCTCAAGAGGTATTATCTATATATACTAAGGAAAATAATTCGAGCATCAAACTCCATGAATGGCTTGGTGTCGCAAGCTAGGAAGAAACGACGAGTATAATGCATTCCACCTCCCCACACCCATCCACCCACACACACATATCACGCGCTAAGCCCACTACACTCCCTTGCATGCGTTATGCCCAGATTGTAGAGGCGATTTGGTCATCAAAGTAACCAATTTCTTTTAGTATATTTTGAGGTGCGTTTGTTTTTAAGTGAGTCATGATTATGTGTGGTTGGTTTGGTAGTCACAACTACGGGTGTTTGGTTGTTAGTTTAGTGAGTGATTAAATGTTGATGCGAAGCTTAGCTCAAGGTGATAATTCTGTTCATAACTATAACGTTGCTTAAAACAAAAATCAAACAACATTTTATTAGAAGTAAATATTTATATTAAACAAAACCAAAGGGTTTTTTCCATAGTGATATCAAATGCTGATAAGTTCAAGTCTTACTTATGATATATAAGATATATATTGTCAAATTAGTTTGACGTTAAAAAAATTATATTAAACAAATGTAACACGTTCATTTTGGACGAATTGTATGACAAAATGGCCCCCCATTGACAAGTGAACATTGAAATAAAGTAATTTACTTTTGGTCGCACACTTGCTTATAAAAGTCCACAAAAACGGCTTTTTGTGCCACAAAAGTAAAGATAATGTGCTTTCAAAGCCACATCAAAATCATTGCTCAATTTATCATCTTTTTATGAGTGTTACTGTAAGGTATATATTCAATTCTTTGGTACTTGAGCATATGCATGAACATGAAGCAAACCTAAAAAAGGAGATATATAATATCATTTTGATATATGTTATGATTAACGTGATCTAGAAAACATGATCAATAGCAATCCAAGATCATCAAGTTTTACTTTATTAACAGTGATAGTTTGATTCTTATTTTTGTAATTTTTATAAATTATTGTTTTGAACACATTCACTATTTCAAGTGATTAATTCTATATGTTTCGTTCTTTTCGGAATTGGATTATGATCATACAGTAGTCTACGAGATATAATTAAATGTTTTTCCAGATTCACCGACACGTTACATGTACAATGAACGCCATGAGATTAGACACACAAATTTGTCAATTTCAAGTATGATTATTTGTCTAAATGTGTTTATAAGTTCAACGTTTGCTAGAAAAAATGGCGAGAAACTAGAGATATGGAAAAGCTACAAAATGATAATACAAGAAAAGATTGGATTTGAGATCTAATTGAACGTAAATTACATATCTATTACATTTGAACTAAATGACTTGTGCCTCAATAATACTCCGTATTGTGTAAGAAACTGTATAATTAAATAATTGAGAGTTTAAGTTCTACTAAAGACATATAACACAAATTTGTTGTTATATATTGTGAAATCATTCATTGTTGTTGAGAAAAAAAAATCCAAAATAAGATAAAGAATTTTATCTCACTTTCTAAATTGTCTTGGAAGATGCTTTTGAGCCAAAACAATTCGGTTTATATAATTCCAAATGACAGAAGAATTGTCTAAATTTGTGATAAAAGATGCATAGTATCAAAATTAAGTTATTATTCGACCATGGTCTTCAAACCATATATTTCTTCATATTCGGAGAATGGTGGACACAAAAACATCTCCAACCATGCTCCATATTGAGTATTTTGAGCAGTGTTTCAAAATTTTCTTCATTGAAGCATGATTAGAGATGAGTTTTGATACTCCATTTGTTAATTATATGTATTAGATAATGTAAAGTCCCTTTATTAAATCATCAATAATATCTCCTATAAATAGGATAGAATGCTTGGAGATAAGATAACTATATGGGCTTAACCCATAACAATAATAAACATACTAAATGGGCTAAACTATACTCGGTAATACACCCCCGCAGTTGGAACGGGAGGCCTTCGGACGTTCAAACTGAAGCGAAACTCAAAAAATAAAGCACTTAGAAGTCCTTTAATAAATATGTCAGCATACTGAAAATGAGATGGAACATGTAACACGTGAATCTGCCTAGAAGCTACAAAGTCACGAACAAAATGAATGTCGATCTCTATATGCTTAATATGTTGTTGTTGAACCGGATTAGTAGACAACTAAAATGCACTGACATTATCACAATAAACAAGTGAAGCAGTAAACAAAGAAGCATGAATCTCACGCAAAAGGTTACACACCCACGCTGTCTCAGCAACGACATTAACAACACCTCTATATTCTGCCTCGGCACTAGACCAAGATAAAGTGACATGCCGTTTGGCAGACCAAGACAATTAATTGTCACCAAGAAATACACAATAGCCCGAGGTAGATCGTCGAGTAACAGGGCAACCAACCCAATCTACATCAGTATAAGCGGTAAGCTGATTGGTAGAAGAGACATGAAGCTGAAGACCATGACCAATAGTCTCGCGGACATAGTGAAGAATGGGCTTCAAAGCAGCAATATGAGGCTCTCGGGGATTATGCATGTAAAGACAAACCTGCTGAACAACATACGAAATGTCAGGTTGTGTGAAAGTGAGATAATGAAGAGCACTAGCCAAGCTCCGATATAGCATAGGATCACTAACAGGATCACTGTCAGCCCCTAACTTGGACTCGGTATCCACTGGAGTCTTGCATGGATTTGCATATGGACGTGCTCAAGAATTTTCTTAACATACTTAGTTGCGATAAGAATAAGCCTGTAGAAGATTGTTGAGCAGAAATACCAAGGAAATAATTGAGAGAACCAAGATCCGGCATGGCAAACTCACTGTGTAAAAATACAATGACCCGCTGTAAAAACGCTAAAGACGATGCTGTAAGAATAATATCATCCACATAAAGCAGCAAATAAGCAATGTCAGATCCACGATGAAATACAAACAAAGAGGAGTCTGTTTTACTATGCTGAAAACTGACTCGTGTAGCATAACTAGTAAAATGCTGAAACCAAGCACGTGGGGCTTGCTTAAGCCCATACAATGACCGTTGCAGATAACAAACATAATCAGGTCTGTTAGGATCAACAAACCCAAGAGGCTGATGCATATAAACAGTCTCCAATAAGTGACCGTGAAGAAAAACATTCTTCACATCTAATTGATGAATAGGCCAGTGACGAGACATAACAAGACTCAAAATAGTACGTATAGTAGCCGATTTAACGACCGGGCTAAAAGTCTCGTCACAATCAATCCCATGTTGCTGACTGCGACCATTCGCCACTATACGAGCCTTATATCGACTTAGAGATCCATCTGCATTATACTTATGCTTGAAAAGCCACATAAATCGAATAATATTAACGTTAGCTGGACGGGACACAAGTACCTACATACCGTTAGTTATTAAATAGGATACGTGTATCATCGATTATAGTTTTGCCCATTTAGTATGTTTATTATTGTTATAGGTTAAGCTCCTATAATTATCTTATTCTCCGAACATTGTATCCTATTTATAAGACATTATTGATGATTTAATAAAGGCAATTTATTACATTATCTAATACGTAATATAAAAGAAAAATAAAATGATGATTTGCATAACGTGATTGATTGAAGATATCCTTAGCTTCATTATTTTATAAAGGCTAGTAGGGGCTACTACTATTTTGTGAGTTCAATAGTTCTCATTTGCCATCTTGTTTTCAAATTGAGTTTTACTTCATTCTTACATTTTTATCTTACAAATTATTTTACGCTTACAATAATATTATATTGTTTTTCTCACTTATTCTCTATATACATTCAAACAGTCAATTCTGTCACTTAACAAAATCATGTGAATAGAACACTTTATAGTATGATAATGTATAAATGTTTAACATTTTTCTTTCAAGTTTGTTTCTAGATTAATATGATTAGAAGTATTTATTTATTTATTTGATTCTTTTTCATGTAACTATGCAAAATTTGCTATTTGTATGTGCATTCTCAATTTGTAGATCTTCTATGCCTTTATTTTTTTTTTATTTTTTATTTTTTTTCATTCATTTTACATACACTAGCACGGTCAGCTGCGGGCACCCTGTAATTTAATTTTTTCGGCTAATAATTTATTTTATTTGTACATTTTTTAGCAATAGTTTTACTGATTAGTTTTTTAAAGCAAATGTTTGATGAAATTTTGCTTAGTTTGTATTATTTTATTTATTATTTATTTTATTTTTTTGTTTAGTAGTTTGTTTGGTTTGTACAATATGTGAACATATTTTAGTTTATTATGTTCTTTTTGACAATAAATTTACGGATATCAAAAATTTCGTTTAGCTCGTGTTCGTTCAGGCTCGAGCTCGTTGGCTCGTGTCCGTTCGGGCTCGAGCCCGTTTGACCCGTGCCCATTCGGGCTCGAGCCCATTTGGCTCATTGCCCGTTCGGGCTTGAATATTTGTATAATATGCTTTATTATTTGTATTAGTGACGTTTAATGCATGAATTGTGTTTAAGTTGGTTGTACAATATGCTTGATAATTTGTATTTCTTATGTAAGGAGTGTTTTAATAAGTGTATTAATTGTATTTATTGACCAGTTAATTAATTGTATTTAATGTATATATAATGATTTATTTATTGTATTAATGTTAGTATTAATTGTATGTTAGAATTAAACTAGCTATAAGTCCCGTGCATGCACGGGGTTTACACATAAATCAAAATTATTTAGTATATGGACATATAAGAATTTACCCGTAAAAATTATTATATAAGTACAACTAATACTTGTTCAAGATTTTTTATTATGTATTAATATCTATTAAAATAATATTTTGTAAATAAATTTGTTGGTTGAAAGATGTAACTTGTTTAACTGACATAGGTGTTGAGGTTGAGGTTCATGTTGTTCTTTAATTTTAATAATTCATATCATATTGTATAAAATGTGCGAGTTTGGTAGCATATAATCAGCGTTGATGAAGTTAAAATATGCTTTGTAAAGTTTTTTAAAAATGGTTTTCTGAATATCCATATATAAACTTTAAATAAGAATTTAATGAGTCATTGTTATAAGTACAATAGCATTTATATATTTTCATATCACAGTAATTCGTGCTTACATTTGATATTCATATTACCGTTAACAACAGTTTAGCCGTATTTAATATTCAAGCTAGTGTACCCATAAATTAAACTTTAAAAAAAATTAACATGAGTCCTTATGTAACGTATATAGTAAAAAAAATATTTTAATAGACGAAAGTCTAAAATTAATATTAGTTTTCAAAAAAATATTTAACATATATTAAAACTAAGTCATATATTTACTTTGTAATTTTAATAGTTGAAAGCCTGAAAATAATATTAATACTCATGTAATTTTAAACAAAGTTCATATTATAAAGTATATGAGGTTAAAGTGTAAGAGGTTATTTGTTTTTTTTTTAAGTTATTAAAAAATATGAAAACTTGTAATTTTACATTTAGCTCTATTAGTTTATTTAAAATTCAACCACTAAAGTTTTATTAATTACCTCCTTTTTTTCTTAAATTTTTATTTTCATAAATTTGACACTTATATTTTTATGTGTTTTTTTTCTCAATCAAAATTCTCCACCAAATTTATTAAAGTTTGACTAAAATCAATTCAATTTTGACTTTTTATTAACCAATCATATTGCTTGATTTCGCCTACGTGTCAAAATCAAGTTCTCCTATTGGTTTAATTTTTTTTCCAATGAGAAGAGATTTGCAAAAACGCTCCGAAATGATGTAATTCTTTTATTATATAAAAGATATGATGAGAATTTCTATAAGTAGCATTTGTTGTTGTACTTCTAGCTTTAGAAGTTGTATTGCTTAACTTTAAGTATTTCTATTAATAGTAGGCCTCCTCCATTATAATATACTACCTCCGTCTCAAAATTATTGTCCATATTTCTATTTTAGGATGTCTCAAAATAATTGTCCATTTTCCTTATTTAGTAAAAACTATAGAATCTAATGGAGGAATATACCATTTTAGTGGTTGAAAATTAAAATGACCCCACTTTTATTAAAATTTACAATTTCTTTCTCATGACAATAATTTTGAGACGGAGGGAGTAGTATGATATGATATGATGTATAAAGTTTACTGTATGAAAAAAAATACTTAGATTATAATGCAAGTCGATAGCAACTCTATCAGCATGAAACCTCCACACTCAAATAATTAATTGCTTGTCAATGAATAAACAAATTTTGGGATTTATTAACACCTTCCATGAACAAATAATGTCCCAAACGGTCCAAAATATTCCCCACACATTTTGTGCCACTAAAAATGGGGTCTTCTCGACGAGCTTTTAGTTACACTGAGGGGAAACATATATAGATTATAGTGACACTTTTTCATACTTAGCGACAATCTTTTATGGCGACATTTAGACGACAATACAGGGGAATGGTATTTAATAGACATCATGCTACACTTTTTAGTCACACATAGCTTAAAAATACTTACATAAAACAATACAAATATTACTATCTACATTAAAGCCGATATACAACTAAGAAATAATTTTCTAAGTCCATCAAAGTTGTCATTGTTCCTTGTTGTCATCTTCAAAAGCTATTTATCTCATGATTGGTTACATGGAAATTAGTACTACCAATTTGGGGTTGTGGTGTTTGGGGAGCAAGATCCTTGTATCAAGGAGATGAGCTTCAAATCAAGTCAAAAATTCCATCTTCCAATTGTTTTGGAGTCTTTATATGACTTCATCTCATTCAATGCTCATATTTTTGTAAAATTTCTTGAACAACAAACTTGTTGGATGACTAAATTTTGTCTTACACAAATCTCAATCTTTAATTCTTCATCGATCTTTCCAATGGTTCGTTCCTTAATCCTAAGTCGTCTCACAATCCAAGAAGAATGTAGTATACGAGTGTTATCGGTAAGGCAATCAACATCCCGAAAATGACCCTATAGAATCCAAAAGATTTGTGAATAAAAGTATTTTGTTTAAAGTATACGCCCCATCAAATGAGCAAAGATTGTACCACATGGTCAATAATAAAAATTGTACCATAGATGGTTAATATTGTTTTACTTACGCAGTGCTAAGGATCGCTGGATGAACGTTGTATTCTTTAGCAAAAACAAACGGCACGATTCCTTGTGGAAGTGCAGCCTGTCATTAATTCAAGAAGATTAGTAACAAGGTATTATCGTTGATAGATATGTTAATTGTTGATTAATACTAACCTGTACAATGGCGACATGAAGAAGTGTGCCTTTTAGGCCAACGAGCAAGGAAGCCGCTACCATCACAGCTGGTCCGGTTAAAAATCTCACAGCCATGGCAAACGTAGCAACTGAATTACCACAAGCTATTATCTTCGGTTGTAGCGCCATAAACAAACCTTAAGAACACAAAACATAACAATTACTAATCATGATTTGTGTCATATAAGTTCATGAAACAAGATGCATAACTCCAAATAAAATCATATCAGTGTCGAATAATTATGAAACGTACTTTAAGAGACAGATATGACATGATTGTTTTTCTTTCTAAAACGTAACGAAATTGATTAGATTGATGTTAAAATTCCCATTAAAAAGACGTAACCACTACGTGGGACCGTTGTCGAGTGATCGAATCTAATCGTTAGTCATTCGGTCCCGCTGATTAACAATCATTCATTCAAAACGAAACCAGCATTGTATACTAGGGCTTATGTATTTAAAATGTATATTACTTGTCACAAATTCCAAATCTGTGTAACAAACATTTTTTTTTCTTTTGTACTAAACTTTCAAATTTCGTCACTCTGATTTATTTTCGGACCATTTTACCCTTCAATTTGTTAAAACTCCTTTTATCAGGAAGGGGTAAAATGATCCGAAAATACACCAGAATGACAAAATTTGAAAATTTAATACATAAATTTGCAAAATAAATAAATAAAAATAATTATAATAATTGTTATACAAACCTGAAATTTGTGACAAGTAGAATACATTTTAAATATATTAACCCTTTATACTAATTTCAAAAAGGTTTAATAATAGAACTCACCTAAACTGAACATGGCCATTCCAAGACCAGCATCCGAAAGGATTGAGATTGATTTCTCGATTATTTTTGGCATTGCCACATGCCACCTGTCATCATTAAACTCGTCAAAAACATATATTAACAACTTAACTACTACATAATCAACTTATTAAATGATGTTTTATTGTATTCTTATATAAAACATTATCTTGATTTAGTTAGTACATGTGCTTGACTAGTTTTAAATTTATAATCATATAAATTAAGTAAAGAACGCAAAATGTTGACCTTCTTTGCATGATAAATACAAAAACACACTTTATTTATTTATTAATCTATGATTAAAAACTTGTTCCTATTAGTTAGTACATGATTGATTTGCAAGAGTCCAAAACCGATAAATTAGACCAATACAAATACACAATCGAAACTAATTAAAGTGCTAAATTATGAAACATATGAAAGATGCTAATTAAAGTGATAAACTAGACCATATACGCTACACTAGATAAATTAATACAATAAACTTTTTAAAATAATATAATTTGCATGTCACGAATATTAACTTATAGACTTTCTATTGTTATAATCAGGATAGGGGTACGACACTAAACTAGAATAAAAAGTACTACCAACTTCTTTTTTTTCTATAGCGAACTATTGGTCATGGTACGGTTCAAACTACTTTTCTACACACGTATTAAAGACTAGTTAATATGTGAGAAGTATATACTGTATTATTTACCTGAATGAAACAAGGGACCATATTAAACCAATGAGACTCGAGTATGTGTTTGGGTTGCGGATAAGTTTTCTCCAAACCATAATAAGTATCAATCGTGTCATAACACTCGCTGGTGGCATCAGTTTCACCAAATTCCCTTCGAGAACCGCTTCTTTGGGTCCGAGGTCCTCTGTAGAGCTCGGACCCGGCTTAGTTAGCCCAGCTTCATCTCCATCTCTCCCACCGCCAAAACTAAACTCGTCTCGCTTAAAATCACTGACCCCTACAAAGTTATAAAAAAATTGTGATTTTTAGGTATTAGATTCATTTGATGTTAAAAGCTAAAGCGCTACAAAGAAAGTCTAACAGTGACAAATATATGAGTGTCACTAACGGATGTTGTCTTCTTAAAAGTGTAGTGGTAAAAGATATGATAATGAGTTTTAGTGACACAATGGTCAAACTTCTATCACACTTCCTTTGACCTTTTCTGTCACTTGTGTAACATTAGTTGTCACTAGAATATTAAAAAGAACCTTTAATAAAATGTTGTAACTCCTAATTATGAGGTAAAACATGACTCGTAGTGTTGGTTTTACAGTCGGTTTTAACTTCAACATAAGCAAATTTAAATATTTTACCTTTTGTTTCGTTGTGGTCAGAAACCACCATCCGAATTTCCTTAGCATCATCATGATCAGGTCGGCCCGAATGCTCCGTCGCCCCATGATCATTACCCCCGAACACATGTAGCCCGCCGGCTTCCGAAACCGGAGAAGCACTCGAGCTCCACACAAACATATGTAGCTCTTTGTCATCATTCTTCGACTTCATTTGTGACCCATTTGGTTGCACGAGTGTTGGTTGTTGTCCTTTTGTCGTTTTTGTAACTGTTGATGTTATCTCGGGGTTTGGAGTCGGGTACGACCCAAACCTTGGGGAATTCAAAGGTCCAGGAGCTGTACTCTCTTCAAAATTCGAGGGTCGAGGCGTGGGACCCCTCGATGACTGAACAGAGTACATATCAGCTGGACCAAAATTCGATAACCGACCACCCGGAAATCCCATCATAGAGTAGAAATCATTGTGATTAAAATTCGAACCTCTTGGAGTTTGGTTCCTAGACGAGCTCAAACTATATATCTCCGCCCCCGTTAAATTCGACGGCCGGGGAGTCATTCCCCCTATCCCGACAGACCGTCGCGAAACATTTGATTTTCTAACCGTGACATGAAGCTTCCCATCATCACCAATCTCGGCATCAGTTTCTAAAAAATCATGACCGTCGAGTGACACGACATCTGATTCGACCTTAAACGACACAATTGAGGCCGCAGTTTCCGGAAATTGTTCCATTATCAAAATTCTTGCCCCACGATACTCGAACAAGAATAATAGTAAAGTGTACCATATGATGCATTGCATAACCACCACCTATGTGACAATAGCATACAACAACTAATTAATTATAACTATCTTTGTAACTACATCATTTCAACTAATCTCTTAAATTTTTGCCACAAATGCTTCTTCATTTAGCGACAATCTGACTTTAGCTACACGCAAATAAATTTTTAACAGCCCAAAAATGTAGTTTTTAGTGACACAAAACAATGTGTCACAAGAACTAATAAAAAATACTCCTAGATGATCAAATAGTGCAAAGTATCAAATTGTTTACTACAGTAAGAAATTTGTTACACATTTACATACTGTATTCGTACCTGAACCATTAGCGACCCGGAATATTCCCCATACATAGCAATTAGCAACGGAATTCCCATCACTAAAGTATTCGGCAAAGTCGAAAGTGAAAAAATCGTAATCATCCACTCCAAACTCCCATTTTTCGCGAACTTAGCCCAAATACCAAGCACAAACAACATAATTATTTTTTGCAACGTATCAGCCGCGATAAAATGAAAATTCATCTCATACGGATTATTCAGAGAAATGAAATGAAACGACAGCAACGGAACAGCAAAAATAGCGACGAATCTGTTGATACCCGAACATTGGTCAGGAGAGAATATTTTCCACCACCTTACACTACCATAAGCTAGTATCATAGCAACATATAATGGTACCATAGCTGCCATAACAGTGTAGAAATCATGGCCAGTGATCATTGTTGCTTTTTAAGGATTATGATCCAAGGGTTGTGATTGGTTAAGGGATTAGATTCCGACAGTTTGTCGGCGGATGTTTTTTAAGGATTGATGGAGGTTGTTAATTTTAAGCAAGAGTGAGAAAATTATGGGATATGGTCATGTAGTTAGAAAGAGTGAGGGATTGAGTGGATGTTGTGATTGAAAGATAGTGTGTGTGTGAAGATGAGTGTGGATTTATAGGTGAAGAGTTGAAAGATTGATGTAGGTTTGCACGTGTAGTGTAGGAGAGTTGTTGACTTATTGTTTGACAAAGTTAGTTTGTGAGCTGGATTGAGTCGGATCGGGTTGATCGGTCATATTGGATCGTTGCAAGGCTCAAGTTTGTATCGAACTATTGTAAGAAGTTTAGTTTATCTTACAATTACAGGGTAAGGATCCGGTGAGAAGAAAACTTAAAATGAGAAAAATGAGAAATAATTATAACCACATATTTGAGATGCATCGACTTGAATTAGATGCAACTCTATTCATTTAGATGCATTACAATTAGTTTCGAAAGTAATTTTGAAGTTAAAACGATGCAAAGTAGTATTAGCAACAAATTTGACCCGCAGAGGACGAAAAGTATATAGGATTCGTCTAACTTGATGAAATGCATCTAACATATGTATAAACATATTATGATACATCTAAAAAATTAGGGATGCATCTAATTCAAATTGATGCATCTCTAATGTTTAATTAGTTATTTCTCATTATTCTTATTTTAAATATTCTTCTCATTTGATCCTTAGTCTACAATTACATGTGTAGATATCTCTTATGCAGTTCATATTGTTATTTAGTTTGTTTCTACTCTTACAGCGGTTCATTAGGTTGATATTTTACACATTTTCAGATATCTTGGGGTACTCAGTTTCAATTTTTTTTTTCGTCTGCCTTAGACTTATGTGTTTATTGTGATTCTGATTGGGTTGATGATTTTGTTTCTCGCATGTCAACTACTAGGTTTTGTATATTTCTTGGTGATTCCTTTATTTTGTGAAAAAGTAAGAAACAAGATGTTATTTTTAAATCTTCGACTGAGATTGTTTGGTTACTTTGGTTGCTTGCAGATATGTGTTTTCGTATCTGCCAGTCTATTCCGTTACATTGTGATAATCATAGTACTATTCAGATTGTGCAACTCGGTATTTCATGAATGCACCAAGCATATTGCGACAGATTGTCATTTCACTCGTCATCATCTTTAGGCTGGTACTATCTCTCTAGCGCTTGTTCCGTCTGGTCATCTTCAGGCTGGACTATATCTCTACCATTTATTCCGTCTGCTTTTACAAATTGCATATGCATTTACCAAGGACCACGATTTCGTTTTTTGACTGACAAACTCTCAATATTTATTGCTGCAACATTGTTAGTTTGAGGGTGATGTTAGCTTAATAGTATTAGCCCGTATTACCCCATAAGTGGCCCACTAACCCATTGTAAGTTTACCCCATAAGTGGCCCACTAACCCATTGTAAGTTTTTAGTGTTTTACTCTGTTTATAAATACTCAATGTATAATCTCATTTGCTCATCAATTCAATAAGACAATATGTAATAGCACTTTTTTAGTTTCTACAAGAAAAATAACTAATTTCTTAGTGTTGTAACTTGTAAGGATAACATCGTCTTTAACTAGAGTACTCTATTGCTAGTACAAGTTTTGCAGTAGTGTTTAATCATAAACACAAGTGAATAAAGTAGACGTAAAGGAACATTCATTATATTTTCTTACGTTTCTTTTTGTTCCCTGTCAAAACATGTTCATAATAAGTCGTCTAAAGTCTTTGATCAGAAAAGGGGGGAAAAATGTTGTCGTCTAAAGTCGAAACGTCACCTTACCTTTGGTAAATTCTATAAGTCACCTCGTCCCTAATACAACTCTTATCGAGTCCATTCTTTAGTTTCCAACAATTACGAGTCTATAGTTTGCAGTTACGACCTTAAGTATCTAAGTGACGATCTAAGTACTCTCAACTTAGTTTCTATGGTTCGTCGCTCTTGTACCCCTTATTCGTTTCACGGAGTCATGGTTTAATGCTCATATCAAACATATCTCTTAGATATGTGCTTTTCCGATAACCTACACGATTAGTCCTGCAGTTTTTGTATATAAGAAAGTAGAAACAATTAGTTAGAAAGACATAGATCCATACTTGTCTTATATCCGCTCTTTTAGAATTTATATTAAGACAATACATCTAATTACAACATAACTAAATCAAATATAATGCCAACCTTTTCCTTATTAAAATACTTCTAGAAAAAGAAAGGATGCAATATCATAACATAATTATAAGCATAACAATTACGGTAATTATCTATATATTACATTTAGCGTGGTTCCCCCAATTTAAAATAATAATTTCCGCTATAGTGATTGTGTGAGGGAGTGAATAGTAAATTTTTAAAATAATATTTCCTGCTATAGTAATTGACGGTCGTTAGTTATTTAACGACTGTTAACTAACGACCGTTATATTTAATATTTAAAAAAAATCCGTACAAAATTGGTCCTTCATCTCACAGGTTCGTTGCAAATTTACTCCTCTCATAATTTAAATAATTGGTCCTTCATGTTATACATCTATTGCAAAGTCAGTCCTTGATCACTAACTTGACGTTAAGTAGCTAACAACCGTTATCTTTAACAATTAAAAAAAAATCCATACGAACTTCGTCCTTTATGTTAAAGGTTCGTTACAAATTTAGTCCTCACAATGTAATATTGTATAATGCCCGCGGCAACGCGCGGCTTTACATCCTCGTTATATAAACAAAAACCAAACTATTACTGTATTTGGCTAGATTTTATAAGTAGTTTAAGATCAAGATTAATGAAGAGTCCCTTTCACATTTATTATCAAGAAAATGAAAACCCTAGTGGATGCCATAATCGTCATTAATGGACTCAAATCCACGTTACGTCTATTAAACGTTATTCTATTTCTTGATTGGTGTTTGCATGGCATATGATGTCAATCATAGTGGTCGATCGTAAGTGATCCCACAAAGTATCAATAGTAGTATAAATAGTAAGTCCTATTATTGCTAATAAAATATAATTTAAAAAGGGGAATTATATCATTCTAAAAATAAATAATTGCAAATATATATTTTTTTTTATAAATTTTTGATGCACATAATATAATGGTTTATGCATGCAAATGATATATATGAAATTTTACATCTTTGGACGGATATATATGTAAATTCCCACATATATCATAGGTTAAGTATCATGTAATCATTCGATATATTGCTATTATAAACCTTCATTGAAAGGCTTTTATTAGGCTATAAACCTACAAGAAATCATTAAGTGATCAGTAATTCAATATATACTAGTAAAAGTTACTCCGTATAACGTAACTGGTAAATGACATTAGCTATATGTGTATATTTGTTTTCTCTGATAATTAAGGTGTAAAAACTCTTTACATATAGATTTTGTTTCTTATAAACCATAGTTATGTGTGGTGTGGAGTTGCATCATATAAGTTTTATAGGTGTCGCCACGTCACTATGTAGCATATAACATTCTTATAACATAACATCTTCCCCAATAATACCAACAACATATGGTGCAATATAAAACTAATTATAGGCTATTATGGGTGCCAAAATGGCATCTATAACTTGTTAACCGGCACTGCACTGAGGCGTTAATACACAATGAATCAAAGACGACAAACAACATTGGTTGAATTATTAGATCGATGGAGACATCGAGTTATAATCTTTATATTACTTAAACAATAAACATGTAAAATATCTTGAAATAGAATTGACGTTAATATGCAAATGGTATATTTACAAACTCGGGTCACCATCAACTACCTAACTTACTAGCTACTTTTGCCATGCATGATTGACTAAAATGTAGAGAAATAAAAATAAATAAATTATAACGACGGTAACTAACTCTTTGGTCTATATGTAGGATAAATCTATAAAGTTTTTTGAAATTCACTATTTTTATTTACTTTTTGTTAAACTGTGAAAATATTGTTAGAGTTTGACAATCAAATAACACATATTGCGGAAGCTAGGATCAAGTATAACACATAAATATTAACTAAAACATAAATAGTAAACGTACCCGATGCACTTCAAATAAACCTTGATTCTTGGACAATTAGATCAATGATAAACTCCTTACCGTTTTGTTTATCGATCTCTTTATAATTACTAAAGTAAGTAATTACCTCGTTCTTGTACACACAAACTACCAATGAATAAAGGTTTGTTGCAAGTAAACAAAACACTTAGTTTTGGATTAAACCAAAATCGACCCAATCCCTTAGGTGGGGGGTTGAACCGATCGGCCTAGGAAAACAAAAGAAAGAAACAAAGTTTTAGGGTTAGAGTGTGTGCACAAAAGATGTGAAAGTCTTACCCTTGGCCTTGTATATATACTAGGTGATTTCTTGGTGATCAAGCAAGGCATGGGTCGACCCATGTGTGTGGGCTTCGACCGGCCTAACACCCACAAGGGTGTTTCTAGATCCTTCTTGACTCCCAAGTTACACTCTAGTCCATATCTTTCGTCCCTAACGATAATTAGTCCATACGGTTAATAACTAACGACCGTTTAGTCCATTAAGTGTTATAAATATATATATTCAATACATTTAATATATATATATATATTTATTTTACATTATTCTTGTTTGTAAAGTGTGCAATCCCGAGGTCTCGGGTTCGATCCTAGACATTTACTTATTAATATTTATACGTAACATTTAACAGCTCCCACTCGTATATTCATTAATAGTAAAATGACATTGGTTAGCGTCTTGCAACACTCCAATGCCCCTAGTTCAATCCGAGCTAGGTTTCCTGGAAAAACCTTTAATGATTCATCATTATAATTATCCTTTCATTACTAATACCACATTAATAAAGATGTGAGTTCCTTTATTAAATTTATGTTTCTCGTTTCTTTATGATTGAACAAAATTACCAAAACATCTGAACGTATTCCAGATAGACTTTGGGCATGACCATGCAAACATTTTGTCAACCCTACGAGGGGCCCAGCAGTATTAAACTTCTAAACAAATCAGAAGGAATAAATTCTTTCTTGACTACAAGAATAACCCATGAACTTTGCAACACTTCTGAAAACAACCCTTATGACTCCCTGTTACGGTGAGCGGTAGATTGCTTCACAAAAATGCACTACATCCATGACACTTATCTGGTATCTCAAGTCTGAGGATAACTTTAAATATGATTCTCACATTAAACATTAAATCATATTGTTGGGATACGTCCAATATTCAATTCATCGAATATTATGTGAAATTGGTATGACTACGCATTAATATACTTTCAAGTATATCCTAAACCAATACTCAAATTTGTCTTAGTTTAATGATATTCCCATATCATTAATCGACAATGGACATTTAGAATAATAAATTATTCATGGATCTTAAACATGCAAATATAGGATATATTATTAAGACAATGATAAATAAACATAAAACATATTTTATTCAATTAAAATAATAATTGTACATTACATCCTTTATCCAAACAGTAATCACAAATGGGCATGAAACTTTCAGCTAATCTAAGTCCTACACCTTCAGCATGCTTGTAAAGCTTAGTGCCAGGTAGAGGCTTTGTTAATTGATCTGCCAAGTTATCATCTGTGTGAACTTTGAGCATTTCGATTTCGCCTATTTCGACCTGTTCTCGAACATAGTGATGCTTAATCGGGAAATTTCTGGTGCCTTTCATGATTCCAGGCTCATTGGCAAATGTAATTGCAGCTGAATTGTCACAATACATTTTAATAGGTCTTTGAATCGAAGGCATAACTCCAAGCCCTGAAACAAACTTCCTAATCCAAACAGCTTCCATTGCAGCTTCTGAAGCAGCTATATACTCACTTTCTGTAGCAGACATCGCTAATACACTCTGGTTTCTGCTCCTCCAATCCACAGCTCCTCCATTAATGACAAAGACATAACCCGTCTGAGACTTCACATCATCCTTATCACCTTTCCAAGAAGCATCGCAGTAACCTGTAACATCAAGTTCTGCTGATGGATTTCCCCCATAAACCAAGAACATCTCTTTAGTAGCCCTAAGGTACTTAAGAATATTCTTAACAGCAGTCCAGTGAGCTACACCTGGATTTTGCTGATATCGACTGGTTAAATTCTGAGCAAATGCCACATCAGGTCTTGTACTTTTCACCGCATACATTATAGATCCCACAGCCGAAGCATAAGGGACTCTCTTCATGCGTTGCACCTCTGCAGGTGTTGAAGCACAAACCTTGTTACTCAAGCCATGTTGTTCTTGCATTGGCAAATATCCTTTCTTGGAATTTTGCATATTGAATCTATTCAATATTTTATCAATGTAAGCACTTTGGCTTAATCCAATTAATCGCTGAGATCTATCTCTATATATCTTGATTCCCAGAATAAATGCAGCTTCCCCTAAATCTTTCATAGAAAAACACTTTCCAAGATATGCCTTAACCTTTTGCAAACTTGGAATGTCGTTTCCCATGATCAATATGTCATCAACATATAATATAAGGAAAATTACATTACTCCCACTAACTTTGTGATATACACATGGCTCATCAAGATTTTGAGTGAATCCATACTTTTTAATTTCACCATCAAATCTCTTATTCCATTGTCGTGATGCTTGCTTTAATCCATAAATGGATCTTTTAAGCTTGCATACACGATTTGGGAATTCTGGATTTACATACCCCTCAGGCTGCTCCATATAGATGTCTTCATCTAGGCGACCATTTAAGAAGGCGGTTTTTACATCCATTTGCCAAATCTCATAGTCATAGTAAGCGGCTATGGCTATAAGAATCCTAATTGCCCTTATGTCAGCTACTGGAGAAAAGGTCTCCTCATAGTCAACACCAAAAGTTTGTGTATAGCCTTTAGCTACACAACGGGCCTTATAGGTGTGTACAACGCCATCCATGTCAGTCTTTTTCTTGTAGAGCCATTTACTCCCAACTAGTTTGGCACCCGGAGGTAGGTCTACTTCTTCCCAGACATCATTGTCTTCCATGGATTGCATTTCCCCATCCATAGCTTCTTTCCATTTGGCCTTTTCAGGTCCATTCATGGCAGCTTTATAACTTGTAGGCTCATCAAGATCACCCAGTATATTCTCATCACTCTCTACATTAAGACATAGACGAGTAGGAGCTTTTACTGGTCTCGTTGACCTACGAATGGGAATCACTTCAACTTCAGGTGGAGGACCTAAACTTTCAGGTTCTACCGGAAGTTGGTTAGTGTTTTCAGAAGGTTCTACATCTTCTTGACCGTCTTCCAGATCATATATTCTCCCACTGAATTCTTGAGATATGAGCTCCCTTTCAAGGAAGTCTCCATACCTTGCAACAAATACTTTGTTTTCAGGTGGGTAATAAAAGTAGTATCCCATAGTTTCCTTAGGGTATCCTACGAAGATGCACTTCACAGATCTTTGTTGGAGTTTGTCTGCTGAGTCACGTTTAACATACGCCTCACAACCCCAGACCTTCAGATAAGACAGGTTAGGAGCTTTTCCAGTCCATACCTCATATGGTGTCTTATCAACCTTCTTTGTTGGAACCATATTTAGAATGCGAACCGCAGATTCTAAGGCATAATCCCAAAACGAGAAAGGAAGAGTTGTTAGATTAAACATAGATCGTATCATGTCTTGCAATGTACGATTCCTTCTTTCAGATACACCATTTTGTTGTGGAGTATATGGAGAAGTAAGGTGCTGGACAATTCCCTCCTTTGCTAGATAATCTATGAACTCCTGACTCAGGTATTCACCACCTCTATCGGATCGAAGAGCTTTAATCTTCTTTCCAAGTTGCAACTCTACTTCTGCTTTAAACACTTTGAATGTTTCAAACACCTCATGTTTATGTTTAAGTAAATAAACATAACCATAACGGCTGTAATCATCCGTAAATGTTAAGAAGTAGCTAGCACCCCTCCTTGACACATGTCTAAGTGGTCCACACACATCTGTGTGAATAAGACCAAGTAGATCATTCGCCCTTTCAATCCTATTTTTAAAGGGTTTCTTAGTCATCTTCCCAGCAATGCAAGATTCGCATTTATCAAATGATTCATCATTGATCTTATTTAAAAGCCCATCATGTTGCAGCTTTTTCATGCGATCTTTGCCAATGTGAGCAAGTCGACAATGCCAAAGATAAGATGAATCCAGACCTTTCTTGATTCTCTTATTGTTGATGCTATACATTGAATTGTTTTTAACAAAAGCATTATCATTATCATTCATATCAATTTCAAATACACCATTCACAGCAATAGCATTAAAATAAAAAACATTATTTAAAGAAACTGAAATTCCATTGCTTGAAATAGTATGATGAAAACCAAGGTTTAACAAACATGAAAATGAAATTACACCTCTAACAATTGACGGTGCATAATGACAATTATTTAAAGATAGTACTAGGCCCGAAGGCAACACTAAATTAAAAACTCCTATAGCTTCAACTCCTGCATGCGCTCCGTTACCAACGTGCAAGAATTGTTGTCCATAGGCCAGCTTTCTCTCAACTCTAAACCCCTGCAAGGTATTGCAAATATGAATGCCACATCCCGTATCATATACCCATGAATTCAATTTAGGAGTAAGAGTGAATAATTCAATCATAAAGAACGCACCTGATGTGCTGGGGTTACCAGCATCATTCCCCTGCTTCTTGAGTCGCAAGTCATGAATGTAAAGAGGGCAATTGCGCTTCCAATGGCCCTTTTCATGACAATGGTGACAAGCCTGATCCTTCTTGTTTGGTGGATTCACCTTGTTCTGCTTAGGCTGATGTTGCTTCATCTTGGGTTGAGGTTGATAGGCCATAACCTGCTTGCCTTTATCACCTTTACCTTTGCCTTTGTTCACATGCGATTTCTTCTGGATTCCCCCCCATGAATTGCCAACACTTGTGGGGTAGGAGTCTTGACCTTGGCTGGTAGACTTTTCTCATAATCAACAAGCAATGCGAGTAATTCTGAGATTGTCTTCCCCGAGCAATGCATGTTGAAGTTCTGCACAAAACCAGCAAAATCCCTGTTGAGGGATCTATTGATCAAGTGCACTTGCACATTCTCGGGGTAACCAAAACCAATTCTGTGAAGTTGATCAAAGGAATCTTTCATCTCATCCACATAATCGGCTACTGGTTTACCATCACCATGCTTGCAGTTGTGTAGCTTGTCAAGTTCATCATATAATTCAACTGCAGGTGACTTCTCATAAGACTGCTGAAGCATCTCATGCATGTCTTTAGGGAACGCGTACTCGTACTTCTTTTGTAACTGAGCACTCATGCTAGTGAGCATTAAACAAGCAACCTCATTAAACTTAGCATTAGTCACCTTCCATGCTGCCTTTGCTTCTGGTGTTGCAGTAGCAGCAAGTTCAGCAGGACATTCTTCGGTCACATAATCAATCTTACCAGACGCCCTCAAGACAATTATGAGCGAACGGTACCAGTCATTGAAATTCTTTCCATACATTGACGAATCAATTGCGTAGGCCAAAGCTAAAAACACACCACATAGCATATAAAATTGATTTTAATAAGTATTGGAGTCTTCTCCAATTTAAGATCTATCTTAACATGTGATAAATAAACAAGATCCATGACAAACATGCATGTAAGTCACGGATTAAAACCTAACAATTAGCAATTAGGTCACAAGATACGATCAATTAACCGGTTAATGACCTAGGGTTTCTAGTGATTACACATAATCATAGAAAACCACAAAACCCTAATTAGGGTTTCATGGAAAAATCGACCCCCCCCCCCAAAATTAGGGTTAGGGTTTCGAAATTTTTAGAAAAAAAAATAGGAAAAAACCCTAGATCAAAAAAACATGTATCTAAAACAATTAAAGATCCGTTTTTTATTACGTTTTAGTAATCAATTACATGTTATACATGGCTCGTGATGCCACTGTTAGAGTTTGACAATCAAATAACACATATTGCGGAAGCTAGGATCAAGTATAACACATAAATATTAACTAAAACATAAATAGTAAACGTACCCGATGCACTTCAAATAAACCTTGATTCTTGGACAATTAGATCAATGATAAACCCCTTACCGTTTTGTTTATCGATCTCTTGATAATTACTAAAGTAAGTAATTACCTCGTTCTTGTACACACAAACTACCAACGAATAAAGGTTTGTTGCAAGTAAACAAAACACTTAGTTTTGGATTAAACCAAAATCGACCCAATCCCTAAGGTGGGGGGTTGAACCGATCGGCCTAGGAAAACAAAAGAAAGAAACAAAGTTTTAGGGTTAGAGTGTGTGCACAAAAGATGTGAAAGTCTTACCCTTGGCCTTGTATATATACTAGGTGATTTCTTGGTGATCAAGCAAGGCATGGGTCGACCCATGTGTGTGGGCTTCGACCGGCCTAACACCCACAAGGGTGTTTCTAGATCCTTCTTGACTCCTAAGTTACACTCTAGTCCATATCTTTCGTCCCTAACGATAATTAGTCCATACGGTTAATAACTAACGACCGTTTAGCCCATTAAGTGTTATAAATATATATATTCAATACATTTAATATATATATATATATATATATATATATATATATATATATATATATATATATATATATATATATATATTTTACATTATTCTTATTTGTAAAGTGTGCAATCCCGAGGTCTCGGGTTCGATCCTAGACATTTACTTATTAATGTTTATACGTAACATTTAACAAATATATTAACTCAATCAATAATCAACGATACAAAGTATTTAAAAGGATGAGAAGACATGCCCACACACCCTCGAGAACCTTGAATAGAACTTACATCAAACGTACATGCATGAACTATACTTGTCCAAGCATGGAATTTAGTTTACCAATACATCTAGTCTACGATTACAAATTTAGTTTACCAATACATCTAGTCTACGATTACAACTAGCACTATGAATCCATGGAGAAACCTTTATCTTGACTACATTTCCTTCAAATACAAACTTCCTACCTGTGTTCAAGCCCCCCACACTTAACTCCACAGAGGCTCTTGTACAAAGGCATCATCAAGAATAAAGTAAAACTCCAGCTCCATTAAGATTCCACTCTCTGAGCTACATTTCCACCATTAGACTACTACTGCAAACAACCATAGCAGACTCCATCCTCACCATGCTATATGCAGAGAAGTTTTACGAAGGCATCACTCAAAAGATATGAGATTCTTAAGGACACTTCCCACCTTTACTACATTTCCCAGTCAACTGTCCAACTCTACTCTCATTTATGTGAGGGAATGAACAACTAACTAGGCATCATCAGGTTGGTACTCCACCATTGTTCCTTCTCAAATGGTAACATATAACAGTCACAGGTTAATTATGCCAAACATACTTTAATAATTCCTCATCATCAAAGCATGAAACTACTTTTTAGATCTTACTAATCAAACCAGTTCACCTCTTCTAATTACTGTGGAACTATATCCTCACATAGAATTGAAAGTAAGCTTACTGGAAGGAGAGTTTAGAACCAAGGTATTAGCCATCTACTTTCTAACAAAACCAATATCCTCATTTCACAAATTTCGTGATCATTCCATATGACAAACTCTACTAAGCAGCATTCTGGACAGCATTTGTTTGCTTATTTCCATCCTAATCCTTAATCATTATCTCATCATCCTTTCTTCTTTCATGAAAACTTGCCACTGCCTACTAACTTCCTCAATCTGTCTTAATTATTTACAGTCAGACTAGCCAGCTTCATTCTCACACTGTTAGTAATTATTGTCTACAACTTTGTGCAGCTTCTTTTCTCATTAGAAAACACCCTCTTGTTTCTTTGATTCCATATATAATATACACATGCAACTACTACAACTCTTCTTACAATGCTCATTATGTTGTTTGGTAACTCTAACATTTTCTGAATGACTTCACTCTATTTATCTGACATACTATTCTATGTTATTTTCCCACTTCATGTAATTCCATATTCTCTTTGAGTATCGGCATTCAAAAAATAAGTGACTATGAGAGTCAGGGCATAATTCACATAGGTGACATTTAACTTGCTTATCAGGGTACCACTTCATAAGTCTATCCTAAGTTGCTAATCTCCCCAATATAACCAACCATAAGATAAATGAGTGTTTTGGAGTGCAGTGTGAGAACCAAACAACCTCACACCATGCTACTTTTTCACCTGCTTGCCTCTAATCTTTCCATGCTTTGTTGATTGAAAAACTACCACATTTACCCTCATTATTCATCCATTCAACTTTATCACTACAATCATTATACAATATTGGTACTGGAATTGACTGAATGAGAGGATAAACAATGTTCCATTCATTTGGCCACTTCCACATATGGAGCAAGATGTGGGATGGCAGATAAACTTTATCGCTACAATCATTATCATGCCAGAAGAAAGTTGATCTGCCATCCCCAATCTTGCTCCATATATGCTTCCTCATTCTATCCCTTAATGCAAGAATTTGCTTCCAACCACTACTAGCATTTGTGTCACACTTGATTACCCAAATACTTATTGTAACACCCAACCCGAAAAGGGGAAAATGTAATGGTGTCAATCAGAACATATAAACGCAATCGAAAGACTTTATTATAATTAAGGTACATGTAACACCCCCAATTCATGGATGCAGCGGAATTCGAACTGGGTGTTACTTGACGGCACAATAGTCACAATAATAGAAAACGAACTCTAATTGAGTCGTTTTAAAAGATTTATCATTCAAATTATATAAATATCAGAGATTACAAAATGAGGTCCCAATTGGTTCCATGTTTACAATGTATAATAAATGAGTTTTGAATGATAATAAAATTTATAGCCCTCTTGAGTATCCGTGCCAATCCGTGCCATCCTTGATCGTCATGAACCTGAAATACATGCTTGAGAGGTCAACACAAAGGTTGAGTGATATTCATAGAGTTTGTTAAATCGTTTGAACACAATATGTTGGTAGTGTGAGTTATAGGCTCACACCAATGTTTGGAAAGCAAAATAGGTAGGCTATGTTGTTATACGCCCATAAAATGTATTATACACTAAGCTTATGACACCAAAACGTTAACGTGTACCAATATCGATCGGCAGATTTATCCCGGTAGGTACTTTGCTAACATACCTAAATCTCAAATATTAGTGCATTTGTTTGAACTTAGTCAATACAAATGGGATTCGTCAATCCCAATAGGCCTATTCACAATATTTGCGCTCACTATTGCTAGTGATTAAATGGTTCATAATAAGGGATCTCGGTTTAGCAAGGCTGGTACTTAGTGATAATAAAACAATCAGGCAAGCATACAATTTAAAAACATTGTGCTCGGTTAAAAATAGCATGTATTCCCCCCAAGGGTTTGTAAAACAATTAAGTAATGGAAAGTGGGGCTATGAACTCACCTTAAGTAAGATAGCAAGTAATGAATGTAACGGTTGAATCGTGAAGGTTTCTACGAGCAACCTATAATAGAATGTTGCGACTTAGGATTTGAGTACAGAATATGAAGTAGTGCCTATATATATATCTTGCATTATAGTCCATGATGTGGTATGATGTATATTGTAAGTCCTTGAAAGAAAAGATTCATGAAACATGTATGTTTTGTATATCGTTTACTACCGTTCGGGCCGACATAATTCAGAAGTCATGTTAGTAAGCGTTCGAGGAGCCAGGACACTTTAACTCGTAAATCCACAACTCAACTCGACGGCTTACATAATGAACTCCTCACATGAGGCTCCCTACTATTGTAGTAGTTGATGAAATATATAGATATAAGTTTTGATCCGAAAGGTTACATGTCCGATATTTGAATAAACTTAGGAAAGTTTATTAGTACATGAAGATTGTTATTAGGGTATGTTTCATAAGTTTTGTATGACCATTTTCTCTTGGTAATATCTCATGGTTCCCTTTTAAGTGAAGTAGATCCAAATTGCTTGTTCAAGTTCTCGTCAACTCTTTGTTTCATGTTTACGCCTATGAAAGTTGGTATGGTCATTTCGTCATGGCCTAGCCATGACCTTTGGTCCATGTTCCAAGGTCATGAGACACAACCTTGGCTCTAGCCATGGTTGTGGTCTTGATTATAGGTCATAAGACCCCTTTGGTCTTTATAAACCATAACCTATATGTAATGACTTTGGTATAAAAATGGGCTGTTAAGATTTTGAAGAATTTATCACTCAAAAAGCTTTTTCAGGGCTCGAGCTTCTTCATTCCTGAACGAAAACGTCGTTCCGGACAACTTTCGTGTTTTAACTTTTTGATGAATCGGAGCAGAAGTGGGACTTTCAAAACCCAAATTTGATCAGAATGGTATTTGGCAGTTTGCCGCAAAGTTTTGGTAACTTCAAATGGGCGTAACTTTTGACTCGTATACTCGTTTTAGGTGGTTCAAATTGCTATGGTTTCCTTGTTAAGTCCTCTACTGTAATATGTAATGATCCAACATCATATTTTTACCATTTTGATCAGGTCTTACCAAGAAAGTCACTAGTTTACTTGTTTTAGTAACTTATTGTAACAATGAATAACAATAACTTGTTTTAATCATTTTTATACATCATGGACATAACTACAAGACATAATATAGCAAGAATAACATGTAAATAACATGAACATGATTATTTAACAAGAATCAAGTTAGGGTTTGGCTCACAACTTTTGGCTTTCAAAGATGAAAGGAAGTTAACATGTAAGGATAGGACTTTGATAGACTTGCTTCAACCCACTTCACTTCATACAATCTTTATACTCTTGTAATCTTGAAAGAGAGATGAGGAAAATTGAGGTGACTTGAGTGGATTCAAACTCTAGAGAAATCACCAAAGTTTCTAAGGATTTGAAGTAGTTTTGATGAATCAAAACTAAACTAGGGTTTATGTATGGATATTGCACTTGATTTCTTGGATGGAACTTGAAGTAAATGAGCTAAGGATGAGATGATGGTGTGTTTTTATGTGTGTGGGTCGTTGGAATGGCCAAGGAGGGGAAGGAGAGGCATTTATATGCAAATGAGGAGGTTACATTGTTGACTAGTCAACACTTGGAGGCCAAGTTGAACACATGTTCACATCTTAAGGCTCCTAGCATGAGATTAAGACACACAAGGCTGAATTACCCCCCCTAGGTCGGTTCCTAAACTTGGGGGACAAGGTGTGGACTTTGCTTGGTATTATCCTAAGTATTAGGAAGAGTTTTGACTCCGGGAAATGACAACCGTAAATGATTAGGCCTCAAAACGTAAAACCGGGTGTCGTAAAATTATGGAACTTTAAAGTATTGTTAGACATGTCCATATGTCCCATAATAAAATATAAAATGAGTGGTAGGTTCCATTTGGGTGGTAAAACCCTGCTAAAAACTGGAAACACGGGTCTAAAACGCGTAATACGTAAAACGTACGAATATTGCGTAAAATTGAGAAAAGTAAAATGTTACTTTTCTAATGTGATAAATATGATTTAAAATGACTTATAATGTCTAGACTGGGCTCAGTCTAGTGTCGGTTGGTATTAAATGTCTTTTAGACATCAAACCGTAAGCCTAAAAATCAAGGAATGACTTATAACATCAAGGGATGATTTTTGGTCAATGGAGGAGGGAAAAATATGTTGACTTTTTCTAATAAGTTGAAAACTCAAATAGTCTTAGAAATGCGGTGCAGGTATAGGCTAAGGTTACGGCTGAGTAAAAACGCTTAAAACTGAAAATTTCAGTTTTTCACGGCCGAGGTTTATTTTGGTCATGTTTTTCTCAGTCATGATTTATTCTCAAATAAATCATGAGTGTGTCAAACATTTTTCTGATACGGGGAAAATTAACGCGACCGAATTTTGTTGTGCGTAGAATTTCTGAATGATGTTTTACCCTAAAACGTGTAATCCCGTGTAATTCCTTAATAACTTTCACGAAAATGAGCTTATGAATGTCAAACTTTTAATTTGCCATGGAAATGATTTATCACTTGAGCCCAAGAAATAAAAATCAAATTTCGGGAAAAATGAATAGTAAAAGTGAATAGTGAAATTTTCCGGGAATAGTAATTATCCTGAAAATGCGAATTGTTACAGTCTCTACCCCTTACGGGGAACTTCGTCCCGAAGTTCTTTGTGTGTCATATGTTGGAGTGGTGTCGATAAAGATGTGTGGTTACTTATGAGGACCAAAGTCTGGAATTACTAGTGATGTAGTTTGATTTGTCTCAGAATATGGTGTGTCAATAGAGATTGATAACATGGTTGAATATCAGTAGAGATCCATATAATAGTCGAATATCAAAGAAAATTGATATAGCAGTCGATTATTAATAGAAATGGATATAGTAGTTGTACAGAAATTGATATAGTTAAATATCAAAATGGAAATTGATATAGTTGTCAAGTATCAATAGCAATTGATATAACAGTTGAACAACAATAGCAATTTACATAGGAATTCAATAAATGGAAATTGATATAGTAGTGGAATATCAATGGAAATTGGGATAGTAGTTGCAATCATAGCATAGTAGGTAATCTGTTGTTGTACCTAGTGTTTATGTCATGGTTTGAAGCGATGTCGGTGAAAAGATAGGATTTCTTGTGGCGAATATAATGTAGGTATCATGCCATACCCGAGCAATGTAATGTAGGTATCAAGCCATACCCGAGCAATGTAATGTAGGTTGACTTCATACTTATGTTATTTCAGATATAAATAAGCCCACTTGTTTATAATTCTTTATTTACATAGAGAGGCATCCCAAACAATGTAACTAAAGGAATATAAACTTATGGTTCGATGATTTATAATTTCTTTATTTAAATGAAAAGGCATCCCAATCCATTCAAATAAGGACATTATAAATCATCCTACTCAAGAATTCCCGACACAACATTCATACTTAGCCGGTGAGTTACAAGGTAGTGTATTACGAGATGATACTGGTGTTCCAAAAGTACAAGATGAATATTCAATCTTGTAAAGCTGATAAGGGTGCTTGTGGTGTAACTAAGGATGATTTGAGCTTTAAAAGTGCATCAAAATCTGTTAATGAGCTTGTGGTTCCAACGGTTGTGAAGATAATGTTATGATATGTTGATGAACAAAAGTGTGTAGTGTATGCTTAACATTAATACTCTTAGGTATCGATGTTGAGTTTGCTTTAAAAATCTTAAGAGATTTTTAAAAGTTTATGACGGAATGGTATCCTAAACAGGATGGTACTTCCACGGGATGAAGAGAAGAATTGATAACTATCCCAAGATAGTCGTTCGGATTATCTCATAAATGAAAATTTTCAAGAATGAATTTAGATCATACAAATAAGGTGTTAAGATCTTGCTGAGTGGTAAGGCACTATCGTGTCTCTAGATTGTTTTAATGTATTCTGGTGGTTTATCGTGTTCATGTAGGAAATCAATCTAAACATAACCCTAGTACAACTATTCTCAGTATTTGAAAATTCTAAGTCGAATATAGTTAGTCAGACTATATTCCACTGTCCCTAGGTTAAATATAGGTGACTAGTCTATATTTAGCCAAGGTTCGATAAAATTTTCAAATACCTAAACTAGGTATACTTTTGATATGTCCGTTGCTTTCGGGAAACTGTCCACTAAACAAAGGCGATGTCAAACCCTTAAGTTGCAAGTCCCGTCCATACAAGACTTGTAACGTATGTTTTCATATTCCATTGCATAGAAGGTAGTAAGGGTAGATACGTATGGAAAGGAAGTTTTAAGTAGTTCTAAAATAGAACATACTTGGCCAGGATCACGAACTTTTAATAATGAAGGTTTCATAAGAAAACTTTGATGAATGTAGAGAAAGTTCAGCTTTTATCGATGATGGATTAGTTTGTCCTTTAGAAATCTCATATTTCTTGTTTTGAAATCGATAGATTGTGACGGGTTTTTGATATCATAAGAAATGACATTGATGATGTGATGGAATAATTCTAGAGACCATTTGCACAAAACACAATGTCTCGGAAGTAGGTTAGACCATTGTGCAATTCACAATGTCTGGGAAGTAGGTTAGGTCATTGTGTGACTCAAAACATTTGAGAAATGATTAAGACCATTGTATCATACAATGTCTTGGAAAATGAATGAGACCATTGTATCTCACAATGTATTGGAAAATGAATGAGACCATTGTATCTCACAATGTCTTGAAAACTGAATGAGACCATTGTATCTCACAATGTCTTGGAAAATGAATGAGACCATTGTATCTCACAATGTCTTGGAAAATGAATGAGACCATTGCAATCAGTTACAATGTCTTGGACATATAATGTTGGAGTAGGAACATGATTGGGAGAGTGTGGCTGTGCCGAAATGCCTTAGAATAGGCATACACAGACATGTTTAGTCCATTGTTTAGATAAATGATTGAAAATAAACCGAGTTTATATATCAATATACTAATATGTTCATGTAGCAAAAAATGCCTAGTGTGTATATATCAATATACTTATATGTGTTCATGTAGCATAAAATGCCTAGTGTGTATATATCAATATACTTATATGTGTTCATGTAGCATAAAATGCCTAGTGTGTATATATCAATATACTTATATGTGTTCATGTAGCATAAAATGCCTAGTGTGTATATATCAATATACTTATATGTGTTCATGTAGCATAAAATGCTTACGGGGAAATGCTCAATTATGTTAAGGGTACATATATCAATATGCAATTATGTTTGTGTAGCATAAAAATGTCTACGGGGAAATGCTCAAAATGTGTATATATGAATATACTAATATGTTTGTGTAGCATAACATGCTTACTAAGTCCATAATCGTCTGGAGGATGGAAGACACGGAGAGAGGAAGGCTATAAAATGTTTTTGCTTGTGATTGTAGTTATAGTTTAGGTCTCACTTAGACCCGTTTCTCTATAACCATGGCTCTGATACCAATCTGTAACACCCCCAATTCATGGATGCAGCGGAATTCGAACTGGGTGTTACTTGACGGCACAATAGTCACAATAATAGAAAACGAACTCCAATTGAGTCGTTTTAAAAGATTTATCATTCAAATTATATAAATATCAGAGATTACAAAATGAGGTCCCAATTGGTTCCATGTTTACAATGTATAATAAATGAGTTTTGAATGATAATAAAATTTATAGCCCTCTTGAGTATCCGTGCCAATCCGTGCCATCCTTGATCGTCATGAACCTGAAATACATGCTTGAGAGGTCAACACAAAGGTTGAGTGATATTCATAGAGTTTGTTAAATCGTTTGAACACAATATGTTGGTAGTGTGAGTTATAGGCTCACACCAATGTTTGGAAAGCAAAATAGGTAGGCTATGTTGTTATACGCCCATAAAATGTATTATACACTAAGCTTATGACACCAAAACGTTAACGTGTACCAATATCGATCGGCAGATTTATCCCGGTAGGTACTTTGCTAACATACCTAAATCTCAAATATTAGTGCATTTGTTTGAACTTAGTCAATACAAATGGGATTCGTCAATCCCAATAGGCCTATTCACAATATTTGCGCTCACTATTGCTAGTGATTAAATGGTTCATAATAAGGGATCTCGGTTTAGCAAGGCTGGTACTTAGTGATAATAAAACAATCAGGCAAGCATACAATTTAAAAACATTGTGCTCGGTTAAAAATAGCATGTATTCCCCCCAAGGGTTTGTAAAACAATTAAGTAATGGAAAGTGGGGCTATGAACTCACCTTAAGTAAGATAGCAAGTAATGAATGTAACGGTTGAATCGTGAAGGTTTCTACGAGCAACCTATAATAGAATGTTGCGACTTAGGATTTGAGTACAGAATATGAAGTAGTGCCTATATATATATCTTGCATTATAGTCCATGATGTGGTATGATGTATATTGTAAGTCCTTGAAAGAAAAGATTCATGAAACATGTATGTTTTGTATATCGTTTACTACCGTTCGGGCCGACATAATTCAGAAGTCATGTTAGTAAGCGTTCGAGGAGCCAGGACACTTTAACTCGTAAATCCACAACTCAACTCGACGGCTTACATAATGAACTCCTCACATGAGGCTCCCTACTATTGTAGTAGTTGATGAAATATATAGATATAAGTTTTGATCCGAAAGGTTACATGTCCGATATTTGAATAAACTTAGGAAAGTTTATTAGTACATGAAGATTGTTATTAGGGTATGTTTCATAAGTTTTGTATGACCATTTTCTCTTGGTAATATCTCATGGTTCCCTTTTAAGTGAAGTAGATCCAAATTGCTTGTTCAAGTTCTCGTCAACTCTTTGTTTCATGTTTACGCCTATGAAAGTTGGTATGGTCATTTCGTCATGGCCTAGCCATGACCTTTGGTCCATGTTCCAAGGTCATGAGACACAACCTTGGCTCTAGCCATGGTTGTGGTCTTGATTATAGGTCATAAGACCCCTTTGGTCTTTATAAACCATAACCTATATGTAATGACTTTGGTATAAAAATGGGCTGTTAAGATTTTGAAGAATTTATCACTCAAAAAGCTTTTTCAGGGCTCAAGCTTCTTTATTCCTAAACGAAAACGTCGTTCCGGACAACTTTCGTGTTTTAACTTTTTGATGAATCGGAGCAGAAGTGGCACTTTCAAAACCCAAATTTGATCAGAATGGTATTTGGCAGTTTGCCGCAAAGTTTTGGTAACTTCAAATGGGCGTAACTTTTGACTCGTATACTCGTTTTAGGTGGTTCAAATTGCTATGGTTTCCTTGTTAAGTCCTCTACTGTAATATGTAATGATCCAACATCATATTTTTACCATTTTGATCAGGTCTTACCAAGAAAGTCACTAGTTTACTTGTTTTAGTAACTTATTGTAACAATGAATAACAATAACTTGTTTTAATCATTTTTATACATCATGGACATAACTACAAGACATAATATAGCAAGAATAACATGTAAATAACATGAACATGATTATTTAACAAGAATCAAGTTAGGGTTTGGCTCACAACTTTTGGCTTTCAAAGATGAAAGGAAGTTAACATGTAAGGATAGGACTTTGATAGACTTGCTTCAACCCACTTCACTTCATACAATCTTTATACTCTTGTAATCTTGAAAGAGAGATGAGGAAAATTGAGGTGACTTGAGTGGATTCAAACTCTAGAGAAATCACCAAAGTTTCTAAGGATTTGAAGTAGTTTTGATGAATCAAAACTAAACTAGGGTTTATGTATGGATATTGCACTTGATTTCTTGGATGGAACTTGAAGTAAATGAGCTAAGGATGAGATGATGGTGTGTTTTTATGTGTGTGGGTCGTTGGAATGGCCAAGGAGGGGAAGGAGAGGCATTTATATGCAAATGAGGAGGTTACATTGTTGACTAGTCAACACTTGGAGGCCAAGTTGAACACATGTTCACATCTTAAGGCTCCTAGCATGAGATTAAGACACACAAGGCTGAATTACCCCCCCTAGGTCGGTTCCTAAACTTGGGGGACAAGGTGTGGACTTTGCTTGGTATTATCCTAAGTATTAGGAAGAGTTTTGACTCCGGGAAATGACAACCGTAAATGATTAGGCCTCAAAACGTAAAACCGGGTGTCGTAAAATTATGGAACTTTAAAGTATTGTTAGACATGTCCATATGTCCCATAATAAAATATAAAATGAGTGGTAGGTTCCATTTGGGTGGTAAAACCCTGCTAAAAACTGGAAACACGGGTCTAAAACGCGTAATACGTAAAACGTACGAATATTGCGTAAAATTGAGAAAAGTAAAATGTTACTTTTCTAATGTGATAAATATGATTTAAAATGACTTATAATGTCTAGACTGGGCTCAGTCTAGTGTCGGTTGGTATTAAATGTCTTTTAGACATCAAACCGTAAGCCTAAAAATCAAGGAATGACTTATAACATCAAGGGATGATTTTTGGTCAATGGAGGAGGGAAAAATATGTTGACTTTTTCTAATAAGTTGAAAACTCAAATAGTCTTAGAAATGCGGTGCAGGTATAGGCTAAGGTTACGGCTGAGTAAAAACGCTTAAAACTGAAAATTTCAGTTTTTCACGGCCGAGGTTTATTTTGGTCATGTTTTTCTCAGTCATGATTTATTCTCAAATAAATCATGAGTGTGTCAAACATTTTTCTGATACGGGGAAAATTAACGCGACCGAATTTCGTTGTGCGTAGAATTTCTGAATGATGTTTTACCCTAAAACGTGTAATCCCGTGTAATTCCTTAATAACTTTCACGAAAATGAGCTTATGAATGTCAAACTTTTAATTTGCCATGGAAATGATTTATCACTTGAGCCCAAGAAATAAAAATCAAATTTCGGGAAAAATGAATAGTAAAAGTGAATAGTGAAATTTTCCGGGAATAGTAATTATCCTGAAAATGCGAATTGTTACAGTACACAAGTTCTAAGGTAATAATAAAAAACTAAGTCTAAACATAATAACTTCCAACTAAATACAAATCTAAAACAAGTCTAACTGAAAGGTAACTTCAATCTCTAAAGTCTAATCCAAAAGCAAATGGGAAACAATCATCAGGGTGATCCACTAAGAGCTCCTATGCACTCTTCACTCAAATCCCAACTTTCATCTTATAACTTGTCGCAGGGAAAAGAAATGCGGCTGAGCTTAAAAAGCTAGTGAATATATATAAACAACTGAATAGCCAATTGTGAATAAATGTACGAAATAGAATCATAAGGATCTACTGAACAAAGATGTCATACATCATAAGAGTTAAATGAATAGTGAGTCATAAAGATGATAAGGAAATCATAAAAACATAATACCCACGAGCTCAAAACACCAGGCTAAGGCATGATACATGCCTTAAACCAAATATCCAAACATATATCATATCTTGTCATAACAAATGGAGTAACTAGATCCTAAAAGTGAACTGGGGTGTTGCTTTTCTATGGTTACTTATGATATGAAAGCATATGATTATGTGACTAAGCATATGGCATGTTTTTTTAGCTCATTGGCCATTTTTGTATGATTATTTGACTCCGTTTGGTACTTTGACTTCATCATGATTCTTATGACTCATCATTCGTTTAACTTTTATGATATATGACTCTTGTTCAGCAGATTCGTTTGATTATATTTCATATACTTATTCAGATTTATTATTCATTTATTATATCTGTTCACTAGGCTTTTTAAGCTCAGCTGCATTTTCTTTTCTCTGCGGCAACAAGCTTCAAACCTTCTTCTTCCTTGCTTCTTGAGGGCGGAACAAAAGTGATTATGGTGGCTGCTAGGGTTTCGATGGGGATGAGAAAAAACGAGTCGTGTATTGTGAATGAGGGAATAAAAGGGAGGTGTGTGTCTTATTGTTATAGAACCGTATGTTTTTGTTAAAAATTAGGAACCCCCAAAGTCGTGATTATTTAATCAAATATTGCCTCAAATCGTTTCTTTTGTCATTTTAGGTACTTTGAAGAAGAAATCTGGAAAAGAATGCATTTTGGCCGTTTTTTGAGCGAAAAGTGAAAAAAACAACAAAGTCTCCAAAATCAAGCTGGAAATAGTACCTGACGGCGTCATGCTCTACAGGTGACGGCGTCATGTGTTGGCAAAGAGGTGGATATGAAGTTTACACGAGACGCGCCAGAAAGATTTTTGAGTTTAAAGAGTGACGGCGTCACCCTTTGTGAAGCCTAGGCTGTCACGTATAAATTAAAGGGTGACGGCCAAGAGAAGAATAGTAAGTGACAGCGTCAGATCTGGATCTAGACAATCCGAGGAAAGCATTGGCGGCTAGTTGACGGCGTCACATGTATAACGTGATGCCGTCAGATTGTATTCTCTATATATAGTTTTCTAATTTTCATTCATTAGGGAGAGAACTTTTGGAGGAACTTTACCATAAACTCTAGGTCGAATTTTCACCTTCTTGTAAGGGTTTCAAACCCTTCTTTCATCATATGTTTAATTAAAGATAAGTCTTCCAATAATCATTCAATATGTCTATGTGTTGTTTGATTCTATCTTACGCTTGTCTTTACATTAACATGCTAGGCTAGGTTTGTTTGTGTTTGCTTAGATGTAATGAAACCTAGCTATTGATTATTGGATGATTGTTTGTTATTAATTGTTGTTCGATGAATGATTTTGATGTTAGGCTTAAGAAAACTGGCTAATCTCCAATTGGTAACTTGCTTGAACGTCTTAAGAAACATGAATCGGATGTGTACTACGATTTTAATGGTTGTATTTAATGCATAAGTGACTACTAAGGATGCCATGTTAGGAGCTAGTTGTCGGCTCGACATAGGAAGAGGTAGAAGCTTATAGAGTTGGGGAAGATCGTACATGGCCCCACAAATGGTATTAAGAAATATAACCCGTCATCCACGCAATTGTAACAAACTAGTCAATTAATGAAAGATAGTCAGGGAGTAGTAAAATCTAAGTAAACACGTTTCTCTCATTATAAGGTTCTTCTCATATTTTATTTTCTTGTTATTTTATTTTCATTGCATTTGTAGTTATTTGTGTTAGTTAACTGGCAACTAATTCCGCCCACTCTTCCAATACCTGAGATTTTTACTTGCTTTCCATAAAATATAAAAAATACAAAAAGAATCATCCCTCACCTCTAGACCTAGTTTAATTAAGTTTTGATCCTAACGAACACTATTCCCTAAGTAGAACGATCAATCCCCCGGTACTTGCTACTACACTATACTACATCGGTCAAGTAAACTGCCTGATGGGGATTGCAAGCTTCTCAAGATCCCTCGAGAGATAAAACCTTTTGCGTAGGCGCAATCCCACGCGTCAAGGTACATTATTCATTTTGCCATAATGAAATTCAAAGTTTGTTAGGTCACCATTTCTTAACATAAACACTTAGAAATCTAGAGAGAGAAAGTTTGTAGAGAGAGAAAGTGGTAGGAACTCTTAAGAGAAAATGAAATGAACTTGTATTACCAAGAGAACCAACACCCTCAAATGAGGGGTTACATGTCTATTTATAGGTGAGGACTAGGGCTTCACTAAACTTTGATATTATTACAAAATAAGCCCTTAGACCTTTACCAAACCTATAAACTTAGCATAAAACTTAATAAAAAAAAAATATTAAAACACTTACGTACTAACTTAATAATGCAACCTATTACAAAATTCAGTGACTGACACTTGAATTAATAAAGTCTATTCCCAACAATCTCCCCCTAAGTGTTGGTCATCAAAGGTTGCCCGACGTCGTCTTCTTCTAAACTTTGACTTTGTTGTTGACGTCTTCAAAAAATTGTTAGCAAAATCTTTCATCGTTCTTTGTACTTCGTTCTTTGTTGATGTGATGGTGATCATGTTATGAAGTTGTTTGCCGTTCGTCACTTCTGTGTCTGTGGTGGTTGTTCGCCATTCCAACATGCTCATACATCTTTAGACTTTGTCTTTCAAGTGCACGAAGTTCCTTTACATTCACATTGATCTTTGGTCTTTATACTTTGTAGATTCATCCTTTTAGCGTAGAATCTTTCTTTGAACTTTGTGGTGCTTAG
Source organism: Artemisia argyi (assembly GCA_030686995.1). NCBI lineage: Eukaryota > Viridiplantae > Streptophyta > Magnoliopsida > Asterales > Asteraceae > Artemisia > Artemisia argyi. The sequence continues at coordinate 184,924,556 of CM060682.1, forward strand.
ATCTTTGGGGGAGCTTTCCAGGACTTCAAGATGTATGCATGAGCATGCTGGAATCTACCATCATGGAAGTGATATGTACCTGCAGGTAAATAGTTAGCAATAATCATCTGGTACTTACAGATAAGGAATTAGAGATCGTCAACAGCATATTGTGAAGACTCCTTCTGACCCTTATCAAGGCCGTTCCCATGTCAGATACTCCCTAGGGAGCTTACAAGACCTACTTAGTAGCTCAATGACTGGGTGAGTCGTTGGGGATCACTCCAAGACTGTAGACCGCTATGGAACCACCGCGAACACTAAGCGTAACCCGTGTGGGGTTACCGAAGTGACCTGCTGTCAGGGCTGTTTGATGTTGACCATGGCAGGAATTTCCGTTCAAACATTGAGAAATACATTTGTAATTCTCTCATAAACGTTCTCGGCAGATTGCTAAGATCTGCGAAGGACTCGATAATTTACAGCTGGTGTCCATTGATGTATAACACCAGTTGTAGAAATACTAAGTGTTCCTAAGAGATATTTGATGTATCTCATGGCTCTAGACTCAATAGGTGCACTCTTAGGTTCCTATGCGGAGACTAAAGAGGGGTCTCCTGCTTCAATATCAACCATCTCTAAGAGACAAGTTGATAGTTTACATCGGTTCCTCGTGAGAATGAAACAAGCTCTTTTAAGAGAACTTGAGTGGTTAAGAAGGTTTAGTGCATTGTGTCACTGGGTCCATGACGACTTTATCTTCAATACCGGTGTTGTCTTTGCAACAACCAGTAGCATACAAATTGAACCCGGTGTCTGCCCTAAGATTGAACATATAGAGGGCTATTTCTTTTCACCCTTTTCTTTACTTTTCTTTTTAATTCTTCAACTCCTTCTTTCCCCTTTCATTATTTAATAAATTTGCACATGCGGGAGGAGCAAGCACTTTATGAATTGATCCACTTTCAGTGAATAAGACCGATTCGAGACACGCTTACATCACTAGTCAGACTAGCTTGAAATTATTACGCGGCTTGGTCAAGTCCACAGAAAGTTTCTCGAAACGGTACATTTCTACTAAGACATATCCTTTTCGAGACCCGCTTACGTGGCTAGTTAAAGAGTTCCATTATCAGCTTTTAGGTGACAAATAGCTCTAGTAACTAACTTGATGTTATTACTCGTCGAGGATAAGTCCTTTCGATTATTAACTTTTAGGTTTCGTCAATTCTTGGGTGAATCTGAGTCTAGCTCGCATGAGATTTGACTTTAAGCAACATTGAACTTTCATATTTTAAACACTTACACTTTTTAAATACTTATTGAGCAGAATTATGAAAATCATCGCTGTATTTATTAAATTCATAAACAAAACAAGGTTCACAGAATTCAAAACATGCACCACATCTGAACTTGAGTTTGAATATAACGTTGATGAAGTTGCAAGAGCTCTATCGGAGAATATTACTAGGGAAAAGAGGCCATCTTGGGATAGAATCTACCCCGGCACGGATCCTGATGACTTCAAATTTCAAGATTTTTCTCAACCATTACCCCTCATTGGTCCTCCAAGTGATCCAAAAATCCCTAAGCAATACTTCTTCAACAACGATCTCCAATATCTTATCCATAGGAATATTGATCCAGAACACCGTTATGCTACATCTCTCACCAAATTCAAAGCGGCCTCATATCCTCTGGAAGAACTTGACGATCAAATGAGAGGATTGTACTCCACGTCTGTCAGCAAGTACAATATTGAAGCAGCCTTATGCACCCTTCACTGGCCAGAGATGCGTAAATGGTTCTAGAAATACAAGCTGACATTCCGATCCAAACACAAAGTCTTCTCAAAACAACGAATTCTTTCCATCACAGAAGTTCCAGTAACTGAGAAAAGATTCGGGTATAATTTTCTTGACGAAATTGTCGTCCGTCGAATCGATGACAAATTGTATAAATTTAGTGAAGCAGACTATCATCGGTTGAACCTCAATGACATAGAAGATATGTATTTACTCAAGGTTCAAGGCAAACTTCAGCATCTGCCCGACAGCCTTCAGTATGACATCATCAACTCTATTATGCTCTTCATGCGCCAAACTATCATCAAAGCAAGAGTAGAAGATGCACAATTAGGAGTCGAAAGCTATCAAACGTCACTCAACTTTACTGCTCCACAAAAACAAATTCATAAACATATGAAAGTTCAATACTTATTGTTCATGATAACTTTTTAAGCAATGTCATCGCGGTTTTGTTGCCATTCAGCGTTTTCAATTTTTAAATCCGTAATTTCCTTTTCGTATTTGAGATACAGACTTTTGAAAGACTCATTGCTTTTGCAAAGCTGACAAGATTTTGAGACATTTTGACTTTGAAGCTGCAATTCCAGTTCAAAACTTTGAGCTTGACACCACTCAAACCTTTATTTGAGTTGACAAATTTCTTTTGAAAATTGTTTTTTCACATCATCATTATTTTTCCTCATCATTTCATTTTCATGTTTTAATGCCATGATTTCAATGTTCACAAATCATTATCAGCACAATGATCTTCCATAAGCATAGAAGTATCAGATTTATAAAGAGCATTCATGATAACAGACAAAATATTAGCACTGAGAACTTTTTACAAAAGTCGATCAGCATCATTTTTTAAAACACTGTTTCTTTGCTTTTGAACCAAAATCGCATTTTCATTCGAGTTGAAAATATTTATCATTGATTTGACTTCTTTTTGAAGTTCCTGTTCCCAACGTGTGGCACAGTGACATAGGTGTTGAACGATTGGCAACATTTGTTTTTGAAAAATATCTCTCTTTTCTCGCTCGTAAGCAGATTGAAAAGTGTCAATTTTTATTTCCGAATTACGTTCAATTGTTTCTTCCAAAATTTTGATGTCATCCATAAAAGTTTTAAAATAATTTAAACACGACAACTTTTTGGTAAAGGTGTAACGTCACCAGAAGATGGTAAAGGACCATTTATTTGTGCTACAGTTTGGACAGGAGCCGCATTAGAAGATGAAACATACAACTCAGTGACATAACAAGATTTCTTAGGTATTTCGTTTTGAGGAACAAAAGATTTAGAAATATGAGGAGCTTTTGAATAATCATATGGTTTCCCATATTCAACATGACTCATTTTTCATCGACTCTCTTCTGCAAGTTCTTCTTCTTCCTCAGTATCATAAACAATAGTAAGCACAATCGTATCATCAAGCATTTGTTCCATACTGTAAATTTTAGGATTTGCTTTGAATGCTTTGTGAAGAAACATTGATTTGAAATCACCAAGTGCAAAACCTTTATCGGGTCTCGGTTTCAAAGTAAATTTCTGAATTGTTGTGACAGAGCCCCCGGTTTTGTAAACAACATTACGAAATTCTTTTAGTTGGTTTTCAAGATCAACAATGTCGCCGATTAATTTATTTACATATTTCCTTTTTCATTCTTTATGTTCATAAAAATCCTTTTTGCAAATTGACAACTCTGTTTGTGTTTTTGAAAGCTCTTTTTGAAGTTATTCAACTTGTTTTTAAAGTTCACACTTTTCATTTTCTAGTTTTGAAACCAACTTTCCGTTTGACTCAATTAAATCTTGCATTTTATGTTGAAGATCTTGTTCTTTATTGTAATATTCTTGAAAAGCTTTTTCAAAACTTTTTTCATGTTTAACCTTGTGTTTCAAATTTGAAAGTTATATTTTATAACACTCAATATCTTTTGTAAGTGACGCATTCGTTTCTTTTAATATTTTATTTTGCTCGTTCTTTTGCTGGAATAGTAAAATTTGAGCCTGTAGTTGTTTGGCCATCAAAATGATCTGGTTAGGATCAGGATCAGAGTAAGGTTCATTTTGTTCGACATGATCATGTTCGTCGTTCTCAATTGGATCATCAAATGAAACAACTGTGTCATCATCAAATATGACAACTGTGTTTATTTGTTCATCTTTTTGAGAAAATAAAGATGAGTCGGATGGAACAACGTGCGCCTTATCTGATTCAGAAGCAGAGGGTGATACAATTTCATGTATTAGGCAAGCATTAAGATCATGTACCTTAGACAAACCATCAGTGTCATACACTGGGCCTGAATCATTCATATGAAGTTCCTGCATGTTGGCCATAAGCATCACAGCAGCATTAGCTTCCAGATCTTCCATGTCATCATCGTTGTACGCACTTGCCATGAAGTTGTTCTCCTGCTCAGTGAAATGTCCTTCCTTTTCATCTTGAGAGCCATAAGTAATGCTTGCTTGTGAAACTTACTGCCCCAAGTTCTCGGTTTAGGACATGCTGTTGCAATATGACCTTTCTCATTACAGTTGTAACACCACACTGCATTCCCAGAGTTGGAGTTCCCAGTATCAACTGTTTCAGATCTTAGCTGTGGAGCACCTGAATTGTTCCTGAACCCTCCATTGTTATTAAACCTCTGACCATTCCCAAAATTTCCTGAATAACCTCCTGAACCTGATCGACCAAAGTTACGATTCTGTATTTCAACCCTGCCATCTTGCACAACAGCTTGATTCCTTGTGTTAGAAGAAGAACGTTGACGGTTGTTAGTCTTGTTGGAAAATTTGCTGAAAGCACGAGCAATGAGAACAAGTCCCTGATTCAGCGTGTTCAGTTCTTCATCGTCATCTTCATTGGAGTTCGAGTAGTACACTGCATCACTGTTGGTGTATAGAACAAGTTGAGTAGAAGTATGCTGCGGAGATGAATCATAAGATGCCATTGGGTTTGAAGTAGAAGGTTGTGGATAACTGAAGTAATTTTGTTCTTGAACATAAGCATGATTTGACATTTGAGGTGGAGCATAGTGAGATTGAGCTACGAGTGCCAACGAATTTGGTGTTGGTGGTGGTGAGTAACCTCCTCGAAGAGCTCGATCTTTTTCCACTTCAGGTTCATGGTGTTTCAAAAAATCATACAACAAGCCATATGGTGCATCATGAAGATTTTTGGTTTGACGAACGAATGTCACATACTTTTGCCAATCGGGACCAAGACTACCGACGAATTTGGAATTCACTGCGATCCTTGGTACTGTAATTTTGTGTCGTTCCAAATCATTTACCACATTAGTGAAACGGTGATAATAGGATTCAAGTGACTCCCCTGGTTCAATTGTGATGTTAGTGTATTCCATGTAGAGTTTTGATTCCATATCATCTTTGTTTAGTTGAGTGCCTTCCATTAGGAGATGAACATGTTCCCACATAGATTTAGCTATTTTCTGAGCATCCACACTATGATAGATTGGATTTGGAATACCTTGAAGTATATAGATCATGGCATACTCATTTGCTTCACGGTGTAGTTTCTGTTCTTCTGTGAGTAAAGATTCTAGAAGAGGTTTCTCTACAAAAGCACGTGGAGGATCAGCAGATGGGTCACCACCTTCAAGTCTGGTTGGCCACTGAAATGGTCCTTCAAGTATCACTTGTTTTAAGAATTTCCCATGGGGTTTCCTAAGTTCAATAAATCGTAAGAATCGACTTGCCCACTGAACATAGTTCCCAGGTGTAAGCATTGGGGGTGTATCAAGTGATCCTGCCTCATGTCTGGATTGTTGAGTTGTAATAACTTCACATATTCGATCAAACCAGTGAGGTCGTTTGGACGGATACTGCGTTGGTTGTTGTGACATTGGATATGGTGTTGAGGAATGATTTGATGTTGTTGCATCATGAGATATTGTTGTTGTGGATGGAACGGTTGTTGATGAAAGTTTGATTGTGATGGTTGTTGATACGATTGTTGCTGATGGTATTGATGTTGCTGATACTGTGGATACTGATGTTGCGGAGGATGAGAAAAGAAGTAATGTGTGGTTGAGACATATTTAGTGATTATGTTAAACTTGGATCGTTAAGGATAAATAAAGGTTGAAATCCTAGGTTGATGATGAGGCGAAAAATGATCCGTTTTTAGGGGGTCATTTAAGCCCGAATTCGAATTTATTTGATCAAATATTGCCCTAAATCGTTCCTTTTGTGATTTTAGGTACTTTGGGAGTGAAATCTGGAAAAGGAAGCAATTCGGACGTTTTTAGAGCATAAAAGTGAAGAAAACGCCAAAGTCTTAATTTTCCATGTTGGGAACAGTAGGTGACGGCGTCAAGAGTAACTCCCTAACGGCGTCAAGAGCAAAATTCCATGACGGTCCAGAAGAGATTTGACGGCATCATGAAGGTAGGGCGTCAAGAGTAAAAGTCATGACGGCCTGGAAATGATTAAGTCTAGACGGCGTCAAATGTAGATCAAGGCAGTCCGAGAATAGTTTTGGCGGCGAGGTGACGGCGTCACAAGCTTTGTCTTGACGCCGTCAGACCTCTTTTCCTATATATAGTTTTATAATTTTTCACATTTAAAGAGAGAAGTTTTGGGAGAAACCCTAAGTACGATTTTGGTGCGAATTTTACAGGTTTTTCAAGGGTTCCAAGCCCTTGATACCTTTCATGTGTAATTAAGATAAGTGTTCTTTTAATTCAATCAATATGTCTATGTGTTGGTTGTCTATATCTTTTTCTTGTCTTAATTCCATCATGCTAGGCTAGATCTATCTTGTGTTTGCTTAGATCTAATGAAACCTAGATGTTAATAATTTGTTGATTACTTGTTTATACTTGTTTTGGATGAATGATTTATATGTTAGGCTTAAGAAAACTGGCAGATCTCCAATTGGTAACATGCTTGAACGTCTTAAGAAACATGAACCGACGCGCACTAGGTCTTTATTGGTTGTATTTAATGCATGAGCCACTGTTTACAATCCCTATAGTTGTGCTGGGCATGGTGTAGGAGGAGATAAGAGCTCATAGAATTGGGGAGTTAAGTGTGCCACCCCATGAATGGTATTAAGGAATATGATCCGTCATCCATGCATTTATAACAAGTAATTAACGTGTAAAAGATGTCTAGGGAGTAGTGAAATCTAAGGAAACACATTTTCTCCATTTACTGCTCACAACTTTAGTATAATTTAGTTTATTTTCATTTCTAGTATTTTATTTTGATTGCATCTTAGTATTTGGTTAGTTGATTAGCAACTAATTCCACCCAAATCCTTCAAACCCGAGAATTTTAATTGCTTTCTAAAAAATATAAAAACACAAAAATAATCATCCCTCACTTTTAGAACTAGTATTTAGGCTTTCTAATCCTAGCGACACTATTCCAAAGCTGAACGATCAATCCCCCGGTACTTGTCACTATACTATACTACAACGATCAGGTACACTGCCTGGTGGGGGTTATAAGCTTCTCGAGATCCCTCGAGAGGTAAAGCCTGTTGCGATTCCCACGCATCAAGTTTTTTGGCGCCGCAGCCCGGGGAAATAGTTATTGTCTAGGTTAGAATTTCTTTTTATTAGGTCTACTTGCTAGATTCCTTTCTAGTAAGATTTTATTTTTATTTTTAGGTTCTCTTTAGTCTATCTATTTCTTTGTGTCTTTGTTCGTAAACAGTTTCGATGGATAACAATAACATTGATCGTTTGATTCCTATTATTCGTGTTTTTCGTCGTAGGATTTTCCAAATGCCAGCCCCACTCCTTCTATTGGAGAATGAAAACCCACCTAACCTCTCACCCAACCACCACTTTGACAATAATTCTAAGCTAGAAGAATCTGGTCATGATGATGACCGTAGGGCTAGTCCTTTTTACTATTCAGACTCCGATGAGGATCTTGATGATGGTGAAGTGATTAATGAGGATAGAATGGAAGAGGAAATAAACCCTCTTAGGTATGTCGACCCTAGAACTAGAATTGAGTGCGATAGTTCGTTTAACATGCAATTCCCTTGTAAGATCGGATTTAAGAGCTTTAATGCCTATCTCAACTCATCTCTTCCAATAAACATAATCTCACGTAATGAATACAATAAAATCATGATAGATGAGTTAGAATACAAAGGAGAAAACATTATTGCTAATGCAATACCATTGCATGTGTTTGTAGGAAGCTTGGTTTATCTTGTTGAGTTCATGGTTATGGAGAATCTAGGAGAGTTTATTGATGATAAGTTTACCCAAGTTGTGTTTGGAAAACCCTTCAAACGATTGACCAACCTCGGTGAAAAACTCATAGAAGGGCTAATTACATTCTCAGACGGGGATGAAGATTTTGTCTATCAAATGCCCCGCACACACCCTATGTTCAAGGATTTTTCCATGGAAAAGTGTAGTAGGTATCCGCCCATAGAGGTGCTAAGTGAGAATGATAAGAGAAAAGGACTTAAGTACACGCATGAAAAGAATAAAAGATACTATCATGGATGCTTAGAGTTAGGAGATGAATATAAGAAAGATGGGGCGACTATTAGATGGCTCACACTTGGTTATGTGAGCATAAGCGATACACGTTAACCCATGACCTTGAGTCTAGCTACAAGACTCGTAAATAAAGAAAAGCGCTTCTTGGGAGGCAACCCATGTTTTGTGTGATTTTATTTGTTTGTTTGTTATTTGCTTCCGTATGCATGTTTTATTTTTATTGTTGGTAGATCATGTTTCTAAACTAAATAGTGGAAATACTTTACTTTGTTGTTTTGGCCTAGTCTTAACTCCACCTAAAGGTATTTTTTTTGCAAAAGATAAGTGTAAGGGGAAACCCCAAATATGTTTTTAAGAAACAAACCGATCATAATTCTCCACAATATTAAGCGAACATGTATATTCGTATTTGTTAGAGTCAAATGCTTGTATTGAGTCATAATGAAGTTTTGCAGGATTTTCCAGGAAGTAGGACCAAGTTTTTCCAGAAATTTTCCGGAAACTTAACATGAGAATTTCTGCAGGTCACTTCTGACGGCGTCAAGAGTTTACTCTTGACGGCGTCAAGTGTAAAAATCTGGAAATTTTACCGGTTTTGTTTTTCTAACGGAGTCTTATGGTTTTTGTGAATTATTAAGTTTTATAATCTCCAGGAGATCTGCAAACTTCATTCCACAAGCATTATATCTTATCTTGTTTTCTAGGAATTAGTACCTTATATAGGATGCCGCCGATTTTACGCGAGGTTGTCTTGTCTATTTTGTCAGGTTTTACAGGTTATGTGTGACAAGAAGATGATTTATATTCTGGAAGGGAAGCTTTGATTGTTCACTTTCTTGGAGGAAGATTTAACCTGGCCACCTTATTATCCATACCGAGCGAATCAGGGGAGTATTTGATTTCATTCTCTTTACTTTTTCACTTTTACATTCTTTACTTGAACATTGGGGACAATGTTCATCTTAAGTGTAAGGGGAGGGTAAAAAGATGATACCTTACATATGCACTTTCGCTTGAGTTTGTTTTGTTTAATGGTAGATGTGTAATAAAACTATGAGAAATACTATGTTAGTGCAATTTTAGCGCCAAATTTAAAAATTTTTACAACATTTAGGAGTGAAACTTTAGCCATAGCAAGCGTTTCATGGATAGGAGATTGTATGACTAGCACATAACCGTATATTCAGAAAAATTTTTCACCCAAATATGTGAGGTTCGCCTTTAGATTTGATAGGAAAAGCATTCACTATTAGTGCTTATGAGTGTACCGGTAGCATTTAGATTCTAGAACTCGCGTTAGTCATGCATCCCGAGACCGCTAGTGAGACTACATTCGTGTGGTAGGATTTACTACATGATAAGAGGCATTAGGATCACCCTTGTGTTAAACCCGTATTATAATTACTTGACCATTTAAGTCATATTACTTGGCTAGTTAAGTAAACTAATTTTTCCCACACCCTTACCGTTGTACTCATTTATAGTACACGAAACCCCTAGTACACCCCTCCGTGCCTATCTTTTCGTTTCTAACTTTAAGCATTTTACTTAAAGGAAGAATTTGTTACACCCCACTTAAATGTACAACCAAATCGCCTTAGCCTTCCGTGTATGCGCTCATTTTTAGTGCATTATTGTTATTTGTTAAACCCTAAGTTAACTTTCTAATTGATTACATGGTTGCTAAGTCGAGTCATATCCTTATACATATTGTTTTGGGACGATTGGGACTCATGGGTAAGTACTTATTTTATGGAGTAATGGGGAAGAACATCACTTATTACCCTCATATGTACGTTAATCTTAAAAGTGCTCCAAGTGTTTTAATTTTCTTAATTCGAGTCATTGGATTAGTTAATTGTAAAGTATGTAAAGATTCAAGTGTAAGGGAAATGTTCATTCCCTATGATGTACTATTTTGAATGTTAGGGTAAGAGTGTATGCAAAAAAAAAAAAAAAAAAAAAAAAAAAAAAAAAAATCGAAAAATCAAGAAAAAGAAAAAAAAAATAGAAAAAGGAAAAAGAGAAAAAACATACGGACTACCATCCCGTTTCATTCTATGTTTATTTTATGTTTTTGTTATTTTTTTATTTATTAGCTTAAGTCGAGTCTAGCCTTGGCTTAGCAACGCCATATTGTACATGTAATTAACCAAGATTGTTAACTCGCCACCAGTAAAACTTCCTTTATCCAACAAAACCGTGTATTTCATATCCCTACACCTAACGTTACAACCCTTTAAAAGACCTCTTTGATAGTTTATCCTAGGTGCTTACGCCATGTGGTGGAGGTTTGATCCTTTCCCAAGCCTATGGTAATCTATTTTGCTATGACAGGTAGTGAGAGATATCTTCCGTTTTCATATTGTAATTTACACTTTATTACACCCGAGAGATGTGAGTATCTAAACACTATTTGTGAGGTGCTTGTGTATGACCTCCGTGCTTGTCTATTGGTCTTTAGTGGAACGATTATTTGTTGTAATTACTTTTATATTAGTATTAAATGACCCCTAACTTATATTTTGAGTATAATAAAAGCGCATTTGCTTGAGGACAAGCAAATCTCAAGTGTAAGGGTATATGATGAGGCGAAAAATGATCCGTTTTTAGGGGGTCATTTAAGCCCGAATTCGAATTTATTTGATCAAATATTGCCCTAAAGCGCTTCTTTTGTGATTTTAGGTACTTTGGGAGTGAAATCTGGAAAAGGAAGCAATTCGGACGTTTTTAGAGCATAAAAGTGAAGAAAACGCCAAAGTCTTAATTTTCCATGCTGGGAACAGTAGATGACGGCGTCAAGAGTAACTCCCTGACGGCGTCAAGAGCAAAATTCCATGATGGACCAGAAGAGATTTGACGGCGTCATGAAGGTAGGGCGTCAAGAGTAAAAGTCATGACGGCCTGGAAATGATTAAGTCTTGACGGTGTCAAATGTAGATCAAGGCAGTCCGAGAATAGTTTTGGCGGCGAGGTGACGGCGTCACAAGCTTTGTCTTGACGCCGTCAGACCTCTTTTCATATATATAGTTTTCTAATTTTTCACATTTAAAGAGAGAAGTTTTGGGAGAAACCCTAAGTACGATTTTGGTGCGAATTTTACAGGTTTTTTAAGGGTTCCAAGCCCTTGATACCTTTCATATGTAATTAAGATAAGTGTTCTTTTAATTCAATCAATATGTCTATGTGTTGGTTGTCTATATCTTTTTCTTGTCTTAATTCCATCATGCTAGGCTAGATCTATCTTGTGTTTGCTTAGATCTAATGAAACCTAGATGTTAATTATTTGTTGATTACTTGTTTATACTTGTTTTGGATGAATGATTTATATGTTAGGCTTAAGAAAACTGGCAGATCTCCAATTGGTAACATGCTTGAACGTCTTAAGAAACATGAACCGACGCGCACTAGGTCTTTATTGGTTGTATTTAATGCATGAGCCACTGTTTACAATCCCTATAGTTGTGCTGGGCATGGTGTAGGAGGAGATAAGAGCTCATAGAATTGGGGAGTTAAGTGTGTCACCCCATGAATGGTATTAAGGAATATGATCCGTCATCCATGCATTTATAACAAGTAATTAACGTGTAAAAGATGTCTAGGGAGTAGTGAAATCTAAGTAAACACATTTTCTCCATTTACTGCTCACAACTTTAGTATAATTTAGTTTATTTTCATTTCTAGTATTTTATTTTGATTGCATCTTAGTATTGGGTTAGTTGATTAGCAACTAATTCCGCCCAAATCCTTCAAACCCGAGAATTTTAATTGCTTTCTAAAAGATATAAAAACACAAAAATAATCATCCCTCACCTTTAGAACTAGTATTTAGGCTTTCTAATCCTAGCGACACTATTCCTAAGCTGAACGATCAATCCCCCGGTACTTGTCACTATACTATACTACAACGATCAGGTACACTGCCTGGTGGGGGTTGTAAGCTTCTCGAGATCCCTCTAGAGGTAAAGCCTGTTGCGATTCCCACGCATCAGTTGACTTGTTAACTTGAAAATCTTGATTGCTAACTCGGTATAACTTACTAAAAAATTAACTTCATAACAACCTTAACTCGGTAAAAAACTTGTCTGCTAACTCAGTAACAAACTTGTCTACTAACTCGGTATATCTTACTTGAGACCTTAACTCGATAAAGCAAGCATTTAACTTAACTCAGTAACTATTTCTTTTAGTACTTAACTCGATAAAGCAATGTTTCCTAACTCGGTAAATTGAGTTAAAGTGAGTATAGTTTCCCCTAGATATTCAGTTCTAAGAACCTTACTCGATAAACGATAAGGAAATGGCTAACTCGCCAATTAGGAACTTAACTCGATACAATGCTGAAGCTAACTCGCTGAAAACCCAAACTTAACTCGATAATCAGACACTGTAACTCGGTAACTCTTCTAACTCGATAGAAACTTTGCTAACTCGCAGAAACACCGATGAACAGTAAACAGAAGCTTATAAAACTGATTAAAACTTAGTTTTTATGACCAAATCTAACCTAAAACAACCTATATTATCCCTTGGCAAATGATACCACTTATTAGGTCACCATTTCTTAACATAAACATTTAGAAATCTAGAGAGAGAAAGTGGAAAGAACTCTTAAGAGAAAATGAAATGAACTTGTATTACTAAGAGAACCAACACCCTCAAATGAGGGGTTACATGTCTATTTATAGGTGAGGACTATGACTTCACTAAACTTTGATATTATCACAAAATAAGCCCTTAGACCTTTACCAAACCTATAAACTTAGCATAAAACTTATTAAAAAAATATATTAAAACACTAACGTACTAACTTAATAATGCAACTTATTACAAAATTTAATGACCGACACTTGAATTAATAAAGTTTATTCCCAACAAAGTTGTAAATATAAACGCATAATACTACATTTGCATGGTGTACAATTTAATCAACCATTTACTCTAGATTTTTTATAGATACGATTTTCTCACTTAGCAAATTCAACTTCATACATTGGGTCAACTCAAGGATATTGTTACACTTACGTAATGCACTTAATCATTGATTGGTGACAAACCTATAGTTCATTTCCGTGCAATCGTCCTTCAATTTCTAAACACTTACTACCTCCGTCCCAAAATAACTGTCCTCATTTGACTTTTTGAAGTTTTTTTTTTCTAACTTTGATCTTAAGTATTTTTGTTTGTGTTATATGATAATTGATGCAAAATACATGAATAGATTGTTTTTTAAATGTCTTTTCATTTGTATAAAATTCATCAAGTATTATATAACAAATAAAAAAATATTAAAGATCAAAGTTGAGAAATTAAGACTTTAAAAAGTCAAATGAGGACAGTTATTTTGGGACGGAGGGAGTATTTCTATTATATTTTTGGCATGTATTAGCTCCTTTAAAGACCATAGAGTTGGAATCTTTTTGTGAAAAACTTTTTAAGTTCGGAGCATAAACAAAAAGTCGATAACCGTATAAACAAATAGTAAACAAAAGTAGCTAACTTTAAGTTTATAAACGTACATATAGTCTCGATTCGAATCAAATTTAATGGGAAAAAGTCTTTTTGGACCAATCTTATGAATAGTAACATTCGATATCGATCAACATAAAGAATTGCAATTGAAGAAAAGTATTTTGGGGGGTCATGAACATGTGCTTTGAGGGTCATTGTTTGGTTTCATTCATTTAGGTATTTTGGGGTTTTCCTACATGTCGTTGACACAACAATGTGATATAAAATAAAAATAAAAAAGAATGGAAATCAAAAATGATGATATAGTAAAAACAAAAACCCTAAACGACTCTCATGTGGCGACTTTGGCGATTCTCTAAAACCCTCTAAACTAATCGTTCCTTCACAATCTGTCTATTCTCTTGCGGTTTCTTGCACGTTTCTGATCATCTTTGGATTCGTGGTTGATTCACAAGATCTAGCAGACTTCTGATATACGTTTCTAGGGTTTGTTAATCGATTTTTTCCAACCGACCTAGGGATAATCTTTGTTTTCTTTATTCTAAGTCGGTTTATTAATTCGATCAGGCCCTGTTCTTGTCGTATTATCACATAACTTGATCGAATTCATGGAGGGTGGATAGTTTTTTTGGGCGTTTTAACTCAAAACCCTAAGCAATTAGGGTTTTTATTCTTTGATCCTGTTTGCATGCGTGCTAGTTGTTATTAGGGTTTCTGTTCGTGGGTTGTTGAGAGATGATTAATAAAGGTTTTTTGAATCACAAGAGCAAGAACACATCGGATGGTTCTTCTAGCTTGATGGGTGCTACTTCTAGGGGTAGTGATGTTGTTGGGGATTCGATTTCTGCACATGATGAGGGTAATTCTCAAGGAGGTTCGATTGAGGTGGAAAAGGTTGGTTTAGGTGATGATGTCTCATCACTCCTACGTACTCAGGAAGTGGAGCCGATTCCACTTACGAAAGCTACACCACATGGTGATGACTTGGAGCAGGTTACAAGTGCTGTAACTGTAAAGCACTTGCTCTCTACTGCACATAAGAATTTTGATGAAGCCATGACTAATATTCAACGTGATATTGTTGCTAATAAGGTTTCCTCTTCAAGTGGTATTGGGCATAATTCGAATTTGAATGTTTCTGGTCCTAATGCTTCTAAGGATGATACTACTAGTGGAGTGAAGTCGGTTTCTTACGCGGGTGCTACTTCTAATGTATCTCAGAAACACATGTCTAATTTTCGGAGGTTAGAATGCAGCAAAAAGAAGGATGATGTTGACCTTTCAATCCCGTTGAAAGTAGTAGAAGAGGTGAATATGAGGTTTGAGAATACTCTATACGGTTATTTCCTTGGTCAACGTCTTGCTTTTCCTGTTGTTGATTATTATGTTCGCAATGCGTGGTCTAAGTATGGTTTACAAAAGGTTATGATGAATGCTAAAGGGTTCTTTTTCTACAAGTTTAACTCGAAGAAAGGTGTCGATCATGTTCTTGATAATGGTCCTTGGTTGATTCGTAATGTTCCTATTATTCTTAAACCATGGACATTGAACACAAACTTGCTTAAAGAGGATTTAACTAACATTCCAGTGTGGGTTAAATTCCATGATGTTCCTTTAGCAATGTTCTCGGATGATGGGCTTAGTCTTCTTGCTACTTTGATTGGGACACCCAAAAGGTTAGATGCTTTTACCAGCCAAATGTGCAAGGATTCGTGGGGCCGTAGTAGCTTTGCTAGATGCATGATTGAAGTAAAGTCGGATGAGATGCTTAGGGATAGCATTACTGTTGAGATACCTTTACTTGATGGTACGGGTTCGACTATTGAGAAGATTCGGGTTGAATATGAGTGGAAACCTCCACGTTGTGATAAGTGTAAGGTTTTTGGTCATACTATTCTTGATTGTCCGAAAGTTGTTGTTCCTCCAGTTCAACCTAGTAAGCCGGTTAATGATGGTTTCACGGCTGTCAATAACAATAAGAAAGGTAAACAAGGTGGCTCTACTAATCAGGGTAAAGGAGGATTTACTAAACCAGTTGTGGGTAAGCAATTTCATTACCAACCCAAAAAGAACCCCCAACTTAAGAAGGTGGATGGAACTAAGAATAAGGCTTCTGATGTGGCTAGTACAAGTGGAACCAAGATCACTACTTCTAATCAGTTTGACGCTCTTAATATGGATGATACAGATGGTTTTGGTATTCCTCAGGTTGTTACTAACATGGATGTGGATACTGGCAATATAATGGAAGTTAATAAGGATGAGTCGGTTAAGACTGGTACTACATCACAAGTCCCTCTTGTGAGTGATATGCAACAACCGTGTGTGAGTGATTCTATGGGAACAAGGGAAGCTGGTTCTACTCCTATTGTTGAGAAAATTAGTAAGCTTGAAAAACTAATAATCGATGAGAAAGCTACTCTTGTGGATGATGCTGGTCAACCTATTCCGTCTACCTCTACCACTAAGCGGTCTAACCTATTTTCAAAGGTGGGTGAGGTTGTGGTTTCTGATACTGATGACGAGGAGGTTGTGGACATGTTTGATGAGTCAGCAAACCTATTTGGTGGTGGTGGTCATGATCGTGAGGATGAGTATGATGACTATGATGACTATGATGATTATTCTACGCAAATTTATGATCTCCCAGGGAATTTGGACGCTTTTAATGCCATGTATGGCACTAAACTCCAAGCTCGTAGGAAGTAGTTTTTCATCTGTGTCAATGTAGTGTGTTATCATGTGAGTTGTGGTTTGTTTTCGTGTTTAGAAAATAGAAAGTATCTTGTTATGTAAGCTTATCGCCTATGTAACGGGCTGAGATTTGGGATTCACCCAAATCCATTGTACTTAAACGTTTTTTGGAGTAATACATTTACCGGGTCGTTGACCTTTTACCCAAAAAAAAATGATAATAATGAACTGGGATGAAAAAAATGGTTGTCATATATATAAAGTACAATATGTCGATATTTTGTAAAATGTTGTCAGATCTTGTTTGTATGAAATGAATATAGGAATGTATTTATGAAAGTAAAATTGGATCGACATTTTGTATAATCTCATGCTGAATTCACTGAGAGCTTAGTTTTATTAGCTTACAATGTATAGTGCTAGAAAAAATTATGTGCCCTTCGTTTGTTTTTCGAACTTGAATAGTAAATATTATATTAGGACTTAACAAGAGTTACATATATAGTTCTCCTAATAATAAGCTCTAAACGTCAAGAATTGAATTGCAGAAAACAATTACAGTAATAACTATCAGTTAATTTATTAACTATACAGGCTCATACAATAAGAGCATGAGGTGCCCATGTCTTATAAGAAAACGTGTTGTCGACTCTGCATTTTTTTTATAACTCAAAATCTATAACTCAGCAAAAAACACTCTTTTTCCAAAACTGGTGTTATATGAAACCGATGAACTCTACATTTTCTTTTATTCAAATATACAGTAAAACCTCTATAAATTAATACTCGATAAATTAATAACCTCGATAAAATTAATAATTTGTCCAGTCCCAACTTGGAACCAGTACAAATTTGGACCCCAATCGATAAAATAATAAGATAATAATTTTTTTGAAAGTCTAGTGTATATATATTAGTCCCAACGAAACTATAAATTAATAATTACTAAAAATTCTATATGTATATGTATATATGTGTGTGTGAGAGAGATACATTTCAAAATTCTAAGTTTGTTTAGTTAAAAATGAAATTTATTGTTATTTATTATTTTTTGTTGAACTTCAAATCTATATTGAGTTTATCTCAAAATCTCTTTGTTGCTGTAAAGTGTTAGTGTGTTGTCTTCCAATATTGCAACAAAAGCTAGTCTTAACTTTTTTGTTTTCATAAAGTGTGAATATGAATTTATAAAATTTTATTTGGAACTTGTTTTTCAAATTTATTTTTTATCTTTAAAGAGTATACATTGTAACTAGTATATTACACTTGAAAATTTAACGGTCATAATAAAACCTCTTTAAATTAATAAATTATTAATTTATCGATATAATAATATCTCGTTAAATTAATAAAATATCCCGGTCCCAACACTATTAATTTATAGAGGTTTTAATATATATATATATATATATATATATATATATATATATATATATATATATATATATATATATATATATATATATATATATACTAGTTATAATACCCGCGCACGCGCGGGTTTTTTTTTTAATTTTTTGAATCTTATATTTTTATTTATTAAAAAACAAATAATTTAATCTTTGTTTTGTTTGATTTATGATGTTTAATTATAGTTTTTTTATTATTAAAGATAATTATTTAAAATTTTTAATCCTATTGTTAATTGTATCTTATCTATATTTTTTGTATTTATCTTCTACTTGTGTTATGAATAAATATAAAATATTACCTAATAAGATTTTTTTTTTAAATAAAATTATTAGTAAATAAGGTATGAATCCATTTTTTTAAAATGAAAAATTCCCAATAAAGGTTTTATTTTATTATATAAAAGATATATATATATATATATATATATATATATATATATATATATATAGAAAGAATAATTTTGTGATTTAGGTTTCATAAATGCTCCACGATAATTGATATTGTGTCTAAGGTTGTTGTGCACTCTCTTGCCCCGAAATTCTTTGTTTTTCTTTCGATGTATCTCGTATTGTTCGACCCAAATACATTGGATATTCAGTTGGGGAGAAACGTACAATTCATTAAATTCACTAACTGAGAATTCTTGATCTTTCAATATCATGTTATATATATAATATTATACAACAATACATGATTCTTCATAGCGTGTTGATTTGGTAAGCATGTGTGGGTTGTTGTAAAACTCCCAACGACCTTGTAAAACTCCGAAAGCTCGTTCAATATCTTTTCTTGCACTTTCTTGAACTATTTTAAACGTCATTGTTTTTTCATCTCTTGCAATGGAAAAAGTTTTGACAAACCTAGACCACTGAGGATAAATTCCATCTGCTAAATAGTAACCATTTTTGTATGTTTTTCCATTTACTACAAATGGAGCTTTCGGAGCTATATCGGCAAGAAGGTCATCAAATAACCATGAACCATATAGAATATTAAGGTCATTATTTGCCCCCTGCAACACCAAAAAATGCATGTCAAATCCACTAATCATATGACGTAACGACTTCAAGCATTAGAGAGCGGGTATTTATGATCACACCTTCTGAATTGCCCGTGCAACGCCTTCAGACATTTTGTCCATTTCCAATGTATACAATCAATACTTTCGAGAATTCCCGGGAGTCCATGTTTTTCTTTGGACAATGCATAAATATGTTGGATCTTATTTAAATTAGGCTTTCTTAAAAACTCCTCTATGTATAAAGTACATATGTAGTTAATGAAGTTGTGTGAACAATCACATGAACAATGTTCTCCAATTTGTAAGTACTCGTCAAATGCATCGGGTGTTGTGTCGTATACCAATTGGCGTATGAGCGATTGTGCTTTTCTTGATATGACTAACACGTAAACGGTTCAAAGCATTTGGTCGTTCTTTTTTTTTTAGAAGGAAGTATTCGGTAAGATGGTCAACTTATAATTGGTGATATCATTGATTATTTGTTTAAAAGATTTTAAACTCATACAATACTTTTGCCTAAAATTCCTCTTCGAGTATTTAGGTAGATTGTTTTCGTCCCAATAATCATCCAAAAGTGTGTGTGTAAAAACTATGATAGTTAAGAGATATTTATAAGATTTTTAAAATATGAAAAATTGGAAAAAGTGGTAATTTAATTAAAATAAAAACCGGCTACCCAACGTCTCTTTTTATTTAACGGTTACATACCCTTAACTAAATTAAAAATAAATAAATAAATAATAATAAAAAAAATAAAATAAAAGCCTTTGGGCTTGCTGGAACGACGCCAGCACCACATGCGATGTCGTCCTCACGCCATAGGTTGCTGTTTCGGTCCGTGCAACCCCTTCCAGCCATGCACACCGTGTGCTCTAATAAGTATGGAGTAATAACTTATTTTAATTTATTTTTAAATTAAAAAAACTAGGAGGTAAATGTTGCACATGAACTAAATTCCAATGCACAAAATGAGATGCGACTGCTGCACATGCAGATTTTTAAGTATTTTTGTTGTGTGTTTGTATTCATGCATCAATATGGTTTTCATGTGGGTCTTCCATACCATTTTTATTTTGTTTGCTAGTTTTTAGATGCGTTCATGCAATGGAATTTAAATAAGGTGTGTGTGCACCAAGTGATTATATTTGTAGCATGTTTAACAAGTGGTTAAATTTATTAGTATATTTCAAATATTAGTATTAAAGAGGGATTGCAGATCATTTAATAATTTGTACTAGACTTTATTTGTTATATGTGCAATAACAACAATAGGCTAATAAGTTAACATATAAGCTTGTTGTTGAAGTACTGTTATTAACAATTAGTTTCAGAATAAAAATTCTTTCAAAATTATATGTTGAGTCATATTAATTCTAACACTATTTTACCGTATCCACCGTACACATATTTTTCCCAATAAAAATAGTAGTCCATCATTTCGCAATCCGATATGACTTCAAACTTTAACATGATGCAATTCACGACCCGCAATTCAAAACCCTATTTCACGCCTCATTTCCGTACATACTTCGTATCATTCACTCGATAATTCGAAAGAAGGTCGAATACATTAGATAAGATCGAAAAGGATGTATAAACAAATTGAGATACAAGTCAAAAAAGAAAAGGTTAAGATAGAGTGGTCCAAAGATGTGTGTGGTTTAAAGAGAGAATTGTGTATGGAAGTTAGGGGAGGGGAACATGTGAGCCCATTGAGGTGCTTGTTGTCTGCCTAATGGCTTTCACCCAACCCAATCAATCAACCCATATGCCCAATGCCCTTCTAACCATACCGAGCCAACTTTCACTAAACCAAACCTACCCCCATTACAACCATCAACTTATTGTATGTTTTCTATTGGTCCCCTATATCTTACCTATACTAATCTCACATCAACTTTTTATCAAGTATTATTATTTCTTTGACAACTTTTGCTCTAGATTACGTAAAATAATGGAGTAATAAAGTTTTGTTAGATTTTATATTTTTATGATGAAAGACATGTGTTAATTATCATTAAAAAAAACAAAGAGAAACGTGTTAAATATCATATGTATCAAATTTCCAATTCAATTTTTTTTTTTTTTTTTTTTTTTTTTTTTTTTTTTTTTTTTTTTTTTTTTTTTAACTCAACATTGGATTCTATTACGAACCACTTAAAAAGTTTTCTAGCATTTAATTCATGTACGTGACTTTATTAAGAAGAACACATAGCAAACACTAATGTTCATGTTTTTAATTCATGTACATGACTTTATTAAGAAGAACACATAGCAAACATTAATGTTCATGTTTTTAATTCATGTACATGACTTTATTAAGAAGAACACATATCAAACACTAATGTTCATGTTTTTAATTCATGTACATGACTTTATTAAGAAGAACACATAGCAAACACTAATGTTCATGTTTTTAATTCATGTACATAACTTTATTAAGAAGAACACATAGCAAACAATAATGTTCATGTTTACTTGGACATAAGACATGTACAAAGTCACGTACATTTTTGGTCGAAGTGACCAACCAGTCACATAATCAACCTTTGAAGTAGCATTATATCTTCTCTACGCGTGATTCACATAAATTCGTAAGTAACCCTTCTATTATTTGATTGGGACCGAGGACCAAGCAGATGTCGCAAAGTAGGGTTAAGTTTATCTTTTGCTTGCGAATCTTGAAAGAAACTAGTCAAAACAAACATGTTAGAAGATACTTTCTTCGTTTGTTGAGGATGCGTTTCTTAATTTCCTATCGATTGGCAGTTAACACTTATTAATCATATGGGGTTGATAAGAATTTCGTATCGTATCTTCTTGTTTTCTTGTGAATTTTTATTGGTATCTTTTTGTAGTCTTTATCTTTTCGAGAGTGTTGTTACATTTACTTAACATTGGGTTTTATATGGAATAATATTTTGTATAGTTAAGTTACAATGGTATACTCATATGCCATAATAGAATGGGAGTGATCTTATTCATGTCATGAAAATGCTTTTTAAAATGTCAAATGACTAAAATATGATGGGGGTAGTTGCTTTACTAAGCAACTTCTTTACTCAAATTTTGTTTTGAGTTTTCATTCCCACATATGTAAAAAAAGAAACTTTGCTTAGTTATATACTGCAATGTATATGGTTCACTAAATTGAGATTAGCATTATGTTGTTGCGTTGGATTCGCCATTTTGATAGAGCAAAATAATAATCAAGATGGGCGTACCCAAAGCAATAACCAATTTGAGTTCTTAATTTTTTTGTTAAATTTTCAAATTTTTGGGAATTCGGTTGGATTTAGTATATGAATTTTTAAACTCAAATGTTGCCACATTTAATGTTTGATTCTGCTAGAGCAAAGTATAAGAATGAAATTTCAGATGCTACAAATTCATTTCAACTCTCAATATTTATTTCTTTATATTACAAAATCTGAGGCGAGTTGCAAAATAAGTATTGGAATAATGATATTGCTTGCCATTCAACTAATAACCAATTATAATATATAGATACATAAGATTATTTTTCATGTGGGCTAAGCCTAATAATGAATATCAAAGCCCATAATACATGCATACTTAACGTCTAACAGTCCCTCGCAGTTGAAGCGGGAGGAGACCAAACGCACAAGCTGGTACGAAACTCCTTAAACAAAACAGAAGGGAAGCCATTAGTGAAGATATCCGCATATCGATAATGAGATGTCACATGAAGAACCCAAACTTAACCTCGAGCAACCATATCACAAACAAAATGAATATCAATCTCGATGTGCTTTGTTCGTTGATGCTGAATTGGATTCGCAGTCAAGTATATAGGACTCACGTTGTCACATTAGACAAGAGTAGCAGAGTGAAGGGGTGAATGTAACTCACGAAGTAAGTATTGAAGCCATGCAGTCTCAGCAAATGCATTTGCAACCCCCTGTATTCGGCTTCAGTACTAGAGCAAGAAAGAGTGTGTTGACGTTTTGCAGACCATAAGAGAAGATTATCCCCTAATAAAACACAATAACCAGATGTGGATCGTCTAGTGGTGGGGCATCCCACCCAATCAGCATTAGAATAAGCCACTAGAGATGTGGAGAAAAAGCATATAACTGTAAACCAAAATCCAATGTACCTTGAACATAATGTAGGATACGCTTGAGAGCTGCCAAATGAGACTCTCGAGGATCATGCATAAAGAGGTAAATCTGTTGCACGTCATATGAGATATCCGGACCAGTAAGATACTGTAAACTACCTGCAAGACTACGATATAAAGTAGCGTCATAAACTCGATCCCCGTCAGAGCCAAGCTTGGACTCAATGTCAACCAAAGACCGAGTATAATTGAAGTCAGCCATGTGTGCCCGTTCCAATAGTTCCACACTTCCACTGCACATTTCTTCTGAGAAAGGAACATGCCCGTAGAGTCATGTGTAGCAGATATACCAAGAAAATAATTAAGCGCACCAAAATTTGTCATGTCAAACTCCTGATGTAAAGAAGAGATGCTATGCTGAAGTAAAGTTGTAGAAGAGGCAGTCAGAATAATATCATCAACGTATATCACTAAATATGCAACCTCGGTACCATGTCTATAAATAAAAAGAAGGGAGTCACACCGACTCGAAGAAAACCCGGCTCGTAGAGCATAACCTGCAAAACACTGAAACCAAGCTCGATGTGCCTGTTTCAACCTGTATAATGATCTTTGCAACCTGCAAACATGATGTGGAAAACGGGAATCCAAAAAACCCGGTGGTTGATACATATAGACAGTCTCAGAAAGATCACCGTTAAGAAAAGCATTTTTAACGTCTATCTGATGAATATGCTAACCACGAGATAATGCAACGCTAAAAACAGTATGAATAGTAGTCGGTTTAACAACTATAGTAAAGGTCTTATTACAATCAACTCAAAACTGTTGGCCATGTCCGTTAGCAACCAGCCGAGCCTTATACCTACTCAAAGAACCATCCGCATGATGTTTATGCCTAAACAACCACATAGACCGAACCACGTTAACATTAGGTGGTTTTGAAACAAGAATCTAAGTACCATTTTTAATTAATGCATTATATTCATCTAACATAGCATCCCTCCAATGAGGATCAGATAAAGCAACGGAAGGTGATTTAGGAATATGAGAAATAAAAGATGCAAGAGCATGAAAACGAGGATTAGGCTTAACTGTGCCAGCTTGAGCACGAGTGACCATAGGATGAGTTCGAGTAGTGATAGTGGGTTAGGACGTAGGTTGAGCAGTGGTCGGATGTCGTGAATTGGCCATTTGAGATTAGGCTGTTGGTGATGAACGGGTTGATAGGAGTGTGCTATGAGCTGGAGGTGGAGGAGGTTGGGTCTGGGTTGTTAGAGGCATTGATGAAGGAGGTGCATATTGGGCCGAGGGAGGAGTCACTGGGCCATGGTTAGTTGGTGTACTAGGTGTGATTTAGTTAGGGGCATGATGAATAACATGACGGGCTAGGGGAGATGGTGTGATTTCAAGAAAGTCAAAAGATGGTCGGTTGGATTGTGTAATTGAGTTGTAGGGGAATTAAAGCTCGTTGATGAGGCGAAAAGTGTACCGCTTTTAAAAGGGTCATTTAAGCCCAAATTCGTGATTATTTGATCAATTACTGCCCTAAATCGTTCCTTTTGTCATTTTAGGTACTTTTGAGAAGAAATCTGGAAAATGAAGCATTTTGGACATTTTTAGAGCATAAAAGTGAAGAAAATGGCAAAGTCTCAAAATCCTTGCTGGGAACAGTACCTGATGACGTCAAGACTTCACACATGACGGCATCAAGCTTGGCAAAAGAGGTGGAAGTGGAAAATACACGTGACGGCCCAGAACATTTTTAGTGTAATTGACCTGACGGTGTCACCAAGGCTGTCAGGGTCATTTTGCAAGTGACGGCCCAGAGCTCAATTTCTACATGACAGCGTCAAGATTGGATCTAGGCAATACGACCCTTAATTTGGCGGCGAGTTGACGGCGTCAGACACTACAACGTGACGCCGTCAGGATGTATTCTCTCTATATATTTTTTCAATTTTTCATTGTAAAGTGTGGAACATTAGGAGAACTTTGGAGAGCTTAAACCCTAGACGAATTTTCTGTAAAAATAAGGGTTTCAACCCTTGTTCCATCCATGCTTAATTGAAGATAAGTTTTCCAATAATCATACGATATGTCTATGTGTTGTGTGATTCTATCTTATGCTTGTCTTTCTTTTAACATGTTAGACTAGGTTTTTATTGTGTTTGCTTAGATGTAGTGAAACCTAGATGTTGATTATTGGTTAATGGTTTGTTTATAGTTGTTGTGGATGATTGTATTCGATGTTAGGTTTAAGAAAACTGGCAGACTTCCATTGGTAACTTGTTTGAACGTCTTAAGAAACATGATCGGAGGTGTACTATGATTTTTGGTTTTATTTAATGCATAAGTGAATTCTAGTGATCCCATGTTAGGAGCTTTTAGTCGGCTCGACATAGAAGTGAAGTAGGAGCTTTTAGAGTTAGGGAATATTGTACACGGCCCTACGACTAGTATTAAGGAATATAACCCGTCATCTATACAATTGTAACAAGCTAATCAACCGGTAAAAGATATCTAGGGAGTAATAAAATCTAAGTAAACACATCTCTTCTCATTATTGTTTCTACCACATAATCACTTTAGTTTACTTTCATTTATTTTTATTTTATTTTGATTGCATCTTTAGTTATTTGTGTTAGTTGACTAGCAACTAACTCTGCCGACACTTTCAAAACCCGAGATTTTACTTGCTTTTATAAAATACTAAAATATAAAAAGAATCATCCCTCACCTCTAGACCTAGTTTAGTAGGCTTTCTAATCCTAGCGAACACTATTCCTGAGTTGAACGATCAATCCCCCGGTACTTGTCACTATACTATACTACAACGATCAGGTACACTGCCTGGCGGGGATTGCAAGCTTCTCAAGATCCCTTGAGAGGTAAAAACCTGTTGCGAGGGCGCAATCCCGCGTATCAAGTTTTTGGCGCCGTTGCCAGGGAATAGTTATTGTCTAGGTTAGAATTTCTTTTTACTAGGTCTACTTGCTAGATTCCTTTCTAGTAAGTTTTTTATTTTTATTTTTAGGTTTTCTTTAGTCTATCTCATTTCTTTGTTCCTTTGTTCGTAACCATTACCATCCGACATCATGGAAGGTGGTAATATCTTTGAACCCATCAACCCACCACAACAAAACCACACACAAAACCCACCACTAGCAAACCAACCTCCTAAACCTCGAACTTTAGGAGAGTATTCCCGTCCTAGCCACCAAGGCTATCAGAACACCATTTAGCTCACTCAAGGAGCCAATGTGTCTCCCTTGCGATCCGACACCATCCGGTTGGTGCAAAGCGGATGTGCATTCCATGGACTTCGTTCCGAAGATCCTAATCAACATCTCAAGGATTTCCTAAAAATCGTAGATTACATAGACCTTGATGTTGCAACTAGAGAGACGACCTGATTACGTCTATTCCAATTCTCTCTACGTGACCAAGCTAGTCAATGGCGTGAACGTTTACCTGCGGGATCCATCACCTCTTAGGATGATCTCACTTCTCGTTTCCTTGCTCAATTTTTCCCACCGAGGAGAACTACCAAGCTTAGAAATGACATCTTGATGTTCCAACAACGTCAAGGTGAAACTCTCTATGAAGCATGGACTCGTTTCAAGGACTTACTCCAAAAAGTCCCTCATCATGGCATAGATCTTTGGCTCCATGTCCAAATCTTCTATGACCATATCGATCTCTCCACAAGGCAAACCATTGACCAATCGGCCGGTGGCAAGCTACGTGATCTAAGTGCGGAAGAATCATGGGAACTCATAGAAGATCTTGCTCTATATGACAACGAAGGTTGGAATGATCCCCGTGATTTGAACAAAACGGTCAAGGTAATATCTTTGCCTTCGAACAATTCTAGCACTCCCGACCGTAGGATCATGGAACTTGATGACCAAGTCAAGTTTCTCATGAAATCCTACGAAGCTACTAAGCCTTCAAGCCAAGTGAACAAAATCACTTCTTCATGCGAATTATGTGGTGGTCCCCATGACACTCGTGATTGCATGGAACTCCCCGGACAAGCTTTTGCGGATTACGCATCATCGCGTACCAACGAAGCGGGAGACAAGTGGTAAACTTTCAAACCCGAGCCAAACCCTTACGGTGATTCTAAAATCCTTCTTGGAAAAATCACCCGAACCTTAGGTGGAAACAAAACCAAAACATGCCCCAAAACAATTCTTCCAATCCACCTAATCGTTACCAACCAAACGGTCCACCCTCTAACCGTACTTTCAACAACAATCCTTCTAATAACTATGGTAGTACCAATAATCTTAAAGGGTTGATGTCCAAGTTTATGGCATCTCAAGAAGCTCGTATAGCTAAGTTTGAATCCAAATTCAATCAATAACAAACGGAGATGGCCAATAAAATTGACAACTTGTTGAAAGCCCTCAACAACCAAGTGCTTACCACACCTAGGAAGGACACTAGGGACACGAGTATCAGAATCCAAATTAAGGACCCTTCATCATCCAAACATGTCCACTTTGTCAATGTTGTCACCATTAAGCCAATAGATAAGAATCTAGAAGAAAGTGACAAGGATGAAGTTAGAATAGAAACTGGACCTAAGGATGAGATTAAGGAAGTTGAGGATATGAAGGAAGAAAATTTAGAGGAAGTAGAAAATATAGAGGAATACTTTGATAAGTTACCCACCAAGGAAGAACGGGAATACCATAAGGATCTATTCGATGACCACGAGACACCATATGTCCTTGGTTCACCACTCATCAAAGCAGGTGGTCCCTCTAACATCAACATACCATGCAATATTGGGCATATGCATGTGTGGAAAGCCTATATAGATCTTAGATCTCCCATAAACATTATGACTAGGACATATTATAATTGGGTAATGAAGAAGCAACTTGGGTATATGATGATGCCCAACACGAATTGGATGAGCAACTTTGTAGGAAGAGTGAAAGGATTACATGTTTTTGTAGGAAACTTCACTTATGTTACCAATTTTGTGATTGTAGAAGATATTTGTCTAGTAATAGATGGTTGTTTAAGTCAAGTAGTATTCGGAAAGCTATTTGTTGAGGCCTCTAGGATGAATTATGACCCGTCCCTAGGGATAGTTAGATTCAAGGATGAGAATGATGAAATAGCTTACCAAATGCCCTATAAAATCGAACAATTCCGTCTTCAATCAAACCTTGAAAAGGAACACAAGCAAGCGATCTACTATAGGAATGATGAGGATAGACGTAGAGGAGTAGACTATGTCATGAGTAGAATATTCGGTTTCTACAAGGAATGTTTGCAATTAGGTCCGGAATACAAAACTAAGATTGAGGATGACCTAGAGAATGTGACCAATGACGAGGTCACGTAATAGCCCGTGACCTTGAGTCTAGCTACAAGACTCGTAAATTAAAAAAAAAAAAAAAAAAAAAGAAAAAAAAAAGCACTTCTTGGGAGGCAACCCATGTTTTGTGTGTTTTTATTTGTTTGATTTTTATTTGTTTCCGTATGCGTGTTTTATTTTTATTGTTGGTAAATCATGTTTCAAAGTAAACTGTGAAAATGCTTTTATTTTGTTTTAACTTCGTCTTAATTACATATAAAGGTATTTTGCAAAAGCTAAGTGTAAGGGGAAACCCAAATTTGTTTATAAGAACGAAAATGATCATGAGTCGCCACAATATTAAATGAGCATGTATATTAGTAATTGTTAGAGTCAAATGCTTGTATCGAGTCATAATGATGTTTTGCAGGATTTTCCAAGAAATAGGGCATAAGTTTTTCCAGAAATTTTCCGGAAACTTAACATAAGATTTTTTCAGGAACATTCTGACGGCGTCAGGTACCAAAATGCTGAAAAATTTTGCGAGTTTTGTTTAAACCGGAGTCTTAAAGTTTTTATTAATTCTTTAGTTTCGTAAACTCTAGGAAATCTGCAAACATTCATTCCACAAGCATTATATCTTAAATTGCTTTCTAGGATTTGTTAGTATATATATAGATTGCCGCCGATTTTACGTGAGGTTTGCCTTGATTGTTTTCTCAGGTTTAACAGGTTATATATGACAAGAAGATGATTTATATTTCTGGGAGAAGCTTTCAAAGTTCATTTTCTTGGAGGAAGATCTAACCTTGTTGACACACTATCCACACCGAATGAATCAGGGGAGTATTTGTTTTCATTCTTTTACTTGCTTTACTTTTACATCCTTTAATTGAACATTGGGGACAATATTCATCCTAAGTGTAAGGGGAGGGTAAATGATGATACCTTATAGGATACAATTGCACTTGAGTTTGTTTGTTCGATAGTAGGTGTGTAATAAAACTAAGAGAAATACTTGCTAGGGCAATTTTAGCGCCAAATTTAAATTTTTTTACAACATTTAGGTGTGAAACTTTAGCCTTAACAAGCGTCTCATGGATAGGAGTTGTATGACTAGCACAAAACCGCACCACTCAGAAAAATTTTCCACCCAAATATGTGAGGTTCGCCTTTAGATTTATTAGGAAAAGCATTCATTATTAGTGCTTATGAGTGCACCGGTAGTATTTAGATTTTAGAACTTGCGTTAGTGATGCATCCCGAGACCGCTAGTGAGACTACATTCGTGTAGTAGGATTTACTACATGATAAGAGGCATTAGGATCACCCTTGTGTTTAAACCTGTATCATAATTACTTGACCATTTAAGTCATATTACTTGACTATCGAAGTCAATTAATTTTCCCACACCTTAGCGTTGTACTCATTTTTAGTACACGAAACCCCTAGTACACCCCTCCGAGCCTATCTTTTCATTTCTAACTTTAAGCATCTTACTTAAAGGAACCCAAATGTGCAACCAAATCGCCTTAGCCTTCCTTGTATGTACTCATCTTTAGTGCATTATTGTTACATGTTTAAACCCTTAGTTAATTGTCTAATTGATTACATGGTTGCTAAGTCGAGTCATATCTTGTACATATTGTTTTGGGACGATTGGGACTCATGGGTAAAGTACTAGTGTTATGGAGTAATTGGAAAGACATCAATTTATTACCCCCATATGTGTGTTAATATTTAAAAAAAATACTCCAAGTGTTTTGATTATCTTGATTCAAGTCATTAGAGTAGTTTATTGTAAAGTATGTAAAAATTCAAGTGTAAGGGGAATGCAAATTCCCTATGATGTATTATTTTGGATGGTAGGTAAATGTGTATGAGAAAAAAATCGAAAAATATAGAAAAAGAAAAAGAAAAAAAACATACGGACTACCATCCCGTTTCATTTTATGTTTGTTTCATAGTTTGTTAGATTTTGATTAGCTTAAGTCGAGTCGAGTCTTGGCTTAGCAACGCCATATTGTACATGTAATTAACCAAGATGATTAACTCGCCACTAGTAAATATTGCCTTTATCCAACAAAACCGTGTTTTCCATATCCCTACACCTAACGTTATAACCCTTTAAAAGACCTCTTTGATAGTTTATCCTAGGTGCTTATGCCAAGTGGTGGAGGTTTGATCCTTTCCCAAGCCTATGGTAATCTATTTGCTATGACAGGTAGTGAGAGATGTTTTCCATTTCCATATTCTGATATATACTTTATTACACTCGAGAGATGTGAGTATCTAAACACTATTTGTGAGGTGCTAGTGTATGACCTCCGTGCTTGTTTTTGGTTTTTAGTGGAACGATTATTAGTTGTAATTACTTTTATATTAGTGTTAAATGACCCCTAACTTGTATTTTGATTAGAATAAAAGCGCATTTGCTTGAGGACAAGCAAATCTCAAGTGTAAGGGTATTTGATGAGGCGAAAAATGATTCGTTTTAGGGGGTCATTTAAGCCCGAATTCGAATTTATTTGATCAAATATTGCCCTAAATCGTTCCTTTTGTGATTTTAGGTACTTTGGGCGTGAAATCTGGAAAAGGAAGCAATTCGGACGTTTTTGGAGCATAAAAGTGAAGAAAACGCCAAAGTCTTAATTTTCCATGCTGGGAACAGTAGGTTACGACGTCAAGAGTAATTCCCTGACGGCGTCAAGAGCAAAATTCCATGACGATCCAGTAGAGATTTGACGGCGTCACGAAGGTAGGGCGTCAAGAGTAAAAGTCATGACGGCCTGGAAATGATTAAGTCTTGACGGCGTCAAATGTAGATCAAGGCAGTCCGAGAATAGTTTTGGCGGCGAGGTGACGGCGTCACAATGTTTGTCTTGACGCCGTCAGACCCCTTTTCTTATATATAGTTTTCTAATTTTCACATTTAAAAAGTGAGAAGTTTTGGAGAAACCCTAAGTACGATTTTGATGCGAATTTTACAGGTTTTTCAAGGGTTCCAAGCCCTTGATACCTTTCATATGTAATTAAGATAAGTGTTCTTTTAATTCAATCAATATGTCTATGTGTTGGTTGTCTATATCTTGTTCTTGTCTTAATTTCATCATGCTAGGCTAGATCTATCTTGTGTTTGCTTGGATCTAATGTAACCTAGATGTTAATTATGTGTTGATTACTTGTTTATACTTGTCTTGGATGAATGATTTATATGTTAGGCTTAAGAAAACTGGTAGATCTCCAATTGGTAACATGCTTGAACGTCTTAAGAAACATGAACCGACGCGCACTAGGTCTTTATTGGTTGTATTTAATGCATGAGCCACTGTTTACAATTCCTATAGTTGTGCTGGGCATGGTGTAGGAGGAGATAAGAGCTCATAGAATTGGGGAGTTAAGTGTGCCACCCCATGAATGGTATTAAGGAATACGATCCGTCATCCATGCAATTATAACAAGTAATTAACGTGTAAAAGATGTCTAGGGAGTAGTGAAATTTAAGTAAACACACTTTCTCCACTTATTGCTCACAACTTTAGTATAATTTAGTTTATTTTCATTTCTAGTATTTTATTTTGATTGCATCTTTAGTATTGGGTTAGTTGATTAGAAACTAATTCCGCCCCAAATCCTTCAAACCCGAGAATTTGAATTGCTTTCTATAAAATATAAATACACAAAAATAATCATCCCTCACCTTTAGAACTAGTATTTAGGTTTTCTAATCCTAGCGACACTATTCCTAAGCTGAACGATCAATCCCCCGGTACTTGTCACTATACTATACTACAACGATCAGGTACACTGCCTGGTGGGGGTTGTAAGCTTCTCAAGATCCCTTGAGAGGTAAAGCCTGTTGCGATTCCCACACATCAAGTTTTTGGCGCCGCAGCCCGGGGAATATTTATTGTCTAGGTTAGAATTTCTTTTTATTAGGTCTACTTGCTAGATTCCTTTCTAGTAAGATTTTATTTTTATTTTTAGGTTCTCTTTAGTCTATCTTATTTCTTTGTGCCTTTGTTCGTAACCATCCGACATCATGGACAACGGGAACATCTTGGAACCCGTCATCCGACCACAACAAAACCCACCATTAGAACCCCTTAGGCCCCGAACCTTAGGAGAGTATTCCCGACCTAGGCACCAGGGCTACCGAAACACCATTGAGCTCACCGGATCCAATGAGACCCCCTTGCGATCCGACACCATCCGGTTGGTGCAAAGCGGATGTGCATTCCATGGACTTCGTTCCGAATATCCAAACCAACATCTTAAGGACTTCCTCAAAATCGTAGACTCCATAGACCTAGATGTTGCAACTAGAGAGACAACCCGATTACGCCTATTCCAATTCTCTCTACGGGATCAAGCTAGTCAATGGCTTGAGCGTTTACCCGCGGGATCCATCACCACATGGGTTGATCTCACCACTCGTTTCCTTGCTCAATTTTTCCCACCGGGGAGAACTACTAAGCTTAGAAATGACATCTTGATGTTCCAACAACGTCAAAATGAATCTCTTTACGAAGCATGGACTCGTTTCAAGGACTTACTCCAAAAAGTCGCTCATCATGGCATAGATCTTTGGCTCCAAGTCCAAATCTTTTATGACCATATCGACATCTCCACGAGGCGAGCCATTGACCAATCGGCCGGTGGTAAGCTACGTGATCTAAGTGCGGAACAATCATGGGAACTCATAGAAGATCTTGCTCTCTATGACAACGAAAGTTGGAATGATCCCCGTGATTTGAACAAAACGGTCAAGGCAATATCTTTGCCTTCGAACAATTCTAGCACTCCCGACCGTAGGATCATGGAACTTGAGGACCAAGTCAAGTTTCTCATGAAATCTTACGAAGCTCCTAAGCCTTCAAGCCAAGTGAACAAAATCACTTCTTTATGCGAATTATGTAGTGGTCCCCACGACACTCGTGATTGTGTGGAACTCCCCGGAATAGCTTTTGCGGACTACGCATCCACGCGTACCGACGAAGCGGGAGATAAGTGGTACACTTTCAAGCCCGAGCCAAACACTTATGGTGATTCATACAACCCCTCTTGGAAAAATCACCCAAACCTTAGGTGGAAACAAAATCAACCCAATTCTTCCAATCCGCCCAATTGTTACCAACCAAACGGTCCACCCTCCAACCGTACTTTCAGCAACAATCCTTCTAACAACTTTGGTAGTACCAACAATCTTGAAGGATTGATGTCTAAGTTCATGGCATCTCAAGAAGCTCGCAAATCTAAGTTTGAAGCCGATTTCAAACAAAAGCAAAGCGAGATGACCACTAGAATTGACGCATTGTTGAAAGTTCTCAATGACCGAAAAATGGGAGCACTCCCAAGCGACACAATCAAGAATCCGAAACTAAACGTTAATTCCATATCTTCAGTTTCGTCACCCACTTCGTGTCCACAATACTACTCGGTTAAATCCACGAGCACGTGTTTCAAACAAAACCAAGATCTTCAAAAGGACCAATCAAATAAAACACCCAATATAGAGCCGGTCAAAAGCATAGTTTAAATACCTCTTACGCAAGACCTTGACGATGAATTCAAAGAACTTCACCTTGAACGCCCCGTCATTGATGTCTTAGCGCGTGCTCCTTACTATAGTGCCCTCCTAGAAAAATATGAGAAGTGTAAGCTATGTAAAAATGGGACCGCCTTCATTCAAAACAAGTTGCCTAAAAAGCTTGATGATCCGGGTATATTTGTTTTGCCTTGTAAGATAGGAAGATCCGAAGCTTTCGACACACTAGCCGATTTAGGGTCAAGCCTCAACTTGATTCCCTTATCCTTATTCACCGCTCTTAAGCTAGGAAAATTAGAGGAAATGGAGGTATTGATAGGACTAGCGGATGGGAGTATTGCCCACCCGGTTGGAATGATTAAGGATGTAGTTGTTCACGTAGGAAAGTTAACTATATTAGCGGATTTTCACGTCCTAGACATGGTTAGTGACACTACATGCCCATTATTGGTAGGAAGAGGATTTTTAGCAACCGCTAGCGCCATGATAGATTGTATGAAGTCTAAGATAGCGGTAGGTGAAGGCGATACTTGGTCGGTGTACGATGTTAAGAAGCATAGTTATGATTGTGATGATGAACCAACACCGCATTGGGTAGAGATGAATAGGAGACCATCTAGATACGGACCTTGGATAGAAAGGAACTTCATAGGACCTCAATGCCCATTCTATCTAGAAAAAGATTTCATTGAAAAGACACATTCGGTAGAACAACTCATAGCTAGAGATGAAGAGCTAGACCCCTTTGAGGACCCCTTAGTCTTTAGGAAGATGATTGAGTTCCTAAGCGTAATGCCCATTAACATAGAAAGGAATAAATGGAAAAGAGAGGGAGACAAGTGTAAATGGAGGTGGGACAAGCCACCTAAAGAAGGTGACGGATCATGGCATATGAGGATGACTTTGTATGATCCGGATGGAGAAAAGTTTGAAAGGTCATACCATACTAAGGAAACCGATAGGAAGTTGAAACCTAAGTTTGATCCAAAAGATGTCCTCAATGAGGAACTCACCCGTATCACGTAGTAACCCATGACCTTGAGTCTAGCTACAAGACTCGTAAATAAAGAAAAGCGCTTCTTGGGAGGCAACCCATGTTTTGTGTGATTTTATTTTGTTTGTTTGTTATTTGCTTCCGTATGCATGCTTAATTTTTATTGTTAGTAGATCATGTTTCTAAACTAAAATAGTGGAAATACTATACTTTGTTGTTTTGGCCTAGTCTTAACTCCACCTAAAAGTATTTTTGCAAAAGATAAGTGTAAGGGGAAACCCCAAATATGTTTTTAAGAAACAAACCGATCATGATTCTCCACAATATTAAATGAACATGTATATTCGTATTTGTTAGAGTCAAATGCTTGTATTGAGTCATAATGAAGTTTTGCAGGATTTTCCAGGAAGTAGGACCAAGTTTTTCCAGAAATTTTCCGGAAACTTAACATAAGGATTTCAGCAGGTCACTTCTGACGGCGTCAAGTGTAAAAATCTGGAGATTTTACCAATTTTGTTTTTCTAACGGAGTCTTATGGTTTTTGTGAATTATTAAGTTTTATAATCTCCAGGAAATCTGCAAACTTCATTCCACAAGCATTATATCTTATCTTGTTTTCTAGGATTTAGTAACTTATATAGGATGCCGCCGATTTTACGCGAGGTTTTCTTGTCTATTTTATCAGGTTTTACAGGTTATGTATGACAAGAAGATGATTTATATTCTGGAAGGGAAGCTTTGATTGTTCATTTTTTTGGAGAAAGATTTAACCTGGCCACCTTATTATCCATACCAAGCGAATCAGGGGAGTATTTGATTTCATTCTCTTTACTTTTTCACTTTTACATTCTTTACTTGAATATTGGGGACAATGTTCATCTTAAGTGTAAGGGGAGGGTAAAAAGATGATACCTTACATATGCACTTTCGCTTGAGTTTGTTTTGTTTAACGGTAGATGTGTAATAAAACTATGAGAAATACTTGTTAGTGCAATTTTAGCGCCAAATTTAAAATTTTTTACAACATTTAGAAGTGAAACTTTAGCCATAGCAAGCGTCTCATGGATAGGAGATTGTATGACTAGCACATAACCGTATATTCAGAAAAATTTTCCACCCAAAAATGTGAGGTTCGCCTTTAGATTTGATAGGAAAAGCATTTACTATTAGTGCTTATGAGTGTACTGGTAGCATTTAGATTCTAGAACTTGCTTTAGTGATGCATCACGAGACCGCTAGTGAGACTACATTCGTGTAGTAGGATTTATTACATGATAAGAGGCATTAGGATCACCCTTGTATTAAACCCGTATCATAATTACTTGACCATTTAAGCCATATTACTTGGCTAGTTAAGTCAACTAATTTTTCTCACACCCTTAGCGTTGTACTCATTTTTAGTACACGAAACCCCTAGTACACCCCTCCGAGCCTATCTTTTCATTTCTAACTTTAAGCATCTTACTTAAAGGAAGAATTTGTTACACCCCACTTAAATGTACAACCAAATCGCCTTAGCCTTCCGTGTATGCGCTCATTTTTAGTGCATTATTGTTATTTGTTAAACCCTAAGTTAACTATCTAATTGATTACATGGTTGCTAAGTCGAGTCATATCCTTGTACATATTGTTTTGAGACGATTGGGACTCATGGGTAAGTACTTATTTTATGGAGTAATGGGAAAGAACATCATATATTACCCCCAAATGTGCGTTAGTCTTAAAAGTGCTCCAAGTGTTTTGATTTTCTTAATTCGAGTCATTAGATTAGTTTATTGTAAAGTATGTAAAGATTCAAGTGTAAGGGGAATATTCACCCCCTATGATGTATTATTTTGGATGGTAGGGTAAGAGTGTATGCAAAAAAAAAAAAAAAAAAAAAAAAAAAAAAAAAAAAAAAAAAACATTCGGACTACCACCCCTTTTTATTCTATGTTCATTTTATGTTTTTGTTATTTTTCATTTATTTGCTTAAGTCGAGTCTAGTCTTAGCTTAGCAACGCCATATTGTACATGTAATTAACCAAGATTGTTAACTCGCCACCAGTAAAACTTCCTTTATCCAACAAAACCGTGTATTTCATATCCCTACACCTAACGTTACAACCCTTTAAAAGACCTCTTTGATAGTTTATCCTAGGTGCTTACGCCATGTGGTGGAGGTTTGATCCTTTCCCAAGCCTATGGTAATCTATTTTGCTATGACAGGTAGTGAGAGATATCTTCCGTTTCCATATTCTAATTTACACTTTATTACACCCGAGAGATGTGAGTATCTAAACACTATTTGTGAGGTGCTTTTGTATGACCTCCGTGCTTGTCTATTGGTCTTTAGTGGAACGATTATTTGTTGTAATTACTTTTATATTAGTGTTAAATGACCCCTAACTTGTCTTTTGAGTAGAATAAAAGCGCATTTGCTTGAGGACAAGCAAATCTCAAATGTAAGGGTATATGATGAGGCGAAAAATGATCCGTTTTTAGGGGGTCATTTAAGCCCGAATTCGAATTTATTTGATCAAATATTGCCCTAAGTCGTTCCTTTTGTGATTTTAGGTACTTTGGGAGTGAAATCTGGAAAAGGAAGCAATTCGGACGTTTTTGGAGCATAAAAGTGAAGAAAACGCCAAAGTCTTAATTTTCCATGCTGGGAACAGTAGGTGACGGCGTCAAGAGTAATTCCCTGACGGCGTCAAGAGCAAAATTCCATGACGATCCAGTAGAGATTTGGTGGCGTCACGAAGGTAGGGCGTCAAGAGTAAAAGTCATGACGGCCTGGAAATGATTAAGTCTTGACGGCGTCAAATGTAGATCAAGGCAGTCCGAGAATAGTTTTGGCGGCGAGGTGACGGCGTCACAATGTTTGTCTTGACGCCGTCAGACCCCTTTTTTTATATATAGTTTTCTAATTTTCACATTTAAAAAGAGAGAAGTTTTGGAGAAACCCTAAGTACGATTTTGGTGCGAATTTTACAGGTTTTTCAAGGGTTCCAAGCCCTTGATACCTTTCATATGTAATTAAGATAAGTGTTCTTTTAATTCAATCAATATGTCTATGTGTTGGTTTTCTATATCTTGTTCTTGTCTTAATTCCATCATGCTAGGCTAGATTTATCTTGTGTTTGCTTGGATCTAATGAAACCTAGATGTTAATTATGTGTTGATTTCTTGTTTATACTTGTCTTGGATGAATGATTTATATGTTAGGCTTAATAAAACTGGCAGATCTCCAATTGGTAACATGCGTGAACGTCTTAAGAAACATGAACTGACGCGCACTAGGTCTTTATTGGTTGTATTTAATACATGAGCCACTGTTTACAATCCCTATAGTTGTGCTGGGCATGGTGTAGGAGGAGATAAGAGCTCATAGAATTGGGGAGTTAAGTGTGCCACCCCATGAATGGTATTAAGGAATACGATCCGTCATCCATGCAATTATAACAAGTTATTAACGTGTAAAAGATGTCTAGAAGTAGTGAAATCTAAGTAAACACACTTTCTCCACTTATTGCTCACAACTTTAGTATAATTTAGTTTATTTTCATTTCTAGTATTTTATTTTTATTGCATATTTAGTATTGGGTTAGTTGATTAGCAACTAATTCCGCCCCAAATCCTTCAAACCCGAGAATTTTAATTGCTTTCTATAAAATATAAAAACACAAAAGTAATCATCCCTCACCTTTAGAACTAGTATTTTGGTTTTCTAATCCTAGCGACACTATTCCTAAGCTGAACGATCAATCCCCCGGTACTTGTCACTATACTATACTACAACGATCAGGTACACTGCCTGGTGGGGGTTGTAAGTTTCTCAAGATCCCTTGAGAGGTAAAGCCTGTTGCGATTCTCACGCATCAGTATTTGATGAGGCAAAAAGTGTACCGCTTTTAAGGGGTCGTTTATGCCCGAATTCGTGATTATTTGATCAATTACTACCCTAAATCGTTCCTTTTGTCATTTTAGGTACTTTTGAGGAGAAATCTGGAAAAAGAAGCATTTTGGACATTTTTGGAGCATAAAAGTGAAGAAAACGGCAAAGTTTCAAAATCCTTGCTAGGAACAGTACCTGACGACGTCAAGACTTCACACATGACGGCGTCAAGCTTGGCAAAAGAGGTAGAAGTGGAAAATACACATGACGGCCCAGAACATTTTTAGTGTAATTGACCTGACGGCGTCACCAAGGCCGTCAGGGTCATTTTGCAAGTGACGGCCCAGAGCTCAGTTTCTACATGACAGCGTCAAGATTGGATCTAGGCAATACGACCCTTAATTTGGCGGCGAGTTGACGGCATCAGACACTACAACGTGACGCCGTCAGGATGTATTCTCTATATATATTTTTCCAATTTTTCATTGTAAAGTGTGGAACATTTGGAGAACTTTGGAGAGCTTAAACCCTAGACGAATTTTCTGTAAAAATAAGGGTTTCAACCCTTGTTCCATCCATGCTTAATTGAAGATAAGTTTTCCAATAATCATACGATATGTCTATGTGTTGTGTGATTCTATCTTATGCTTGTCTTTCTTTTAACATGTTAGACTAGGTT
Source organism: Artemisia argyi (assembly GCA_030686995.1). Lineage (NCBI taxonomy): Eukaryota > Viridiplantae > Streptophyta > Magnoliopsida > Asterales > Asteraceae > Artemisia > Artemisia argyi. The sequence goes on from CM060682.1 coordinate 184,963,930, forward strand.
TTTATTGTGTTTGCTTAGATGTAGTGAAACCTAGATGTTGATTATTGGTTGATGGTTTGTTTATAGTTGTTGTGGATGATTGTATTCGATGTTAGGCTTAAGAAAACTGGCAGACTTCCATTGGTAACTTGATTGAACGTCTTAAGAAACATGATCGGAGGTGTACTACGATTTTTGGTTGTATTTAATGCATAAGTGAATTCTAGTGATCCCATGTTAGGAGCTTTTAGTCGGCTCGACATAGAAGTAGTAGGAGCTTATTGAGTTAGGGAATATTGTACACGGCCCTATGACTAGTATTAAGGAATATAACTCGTCATCCATGCAATTGTAACAAGCTAATCAACCGGTAAAAGATATCTAGGGAGTAATAAAATCTAAGTAAACACATCTCTTCTCATTATTGTTTCTACCACATAATCACTTTAGTTTACTTTCATTTCTTTTTATTTTATTTTGATTGCATCTTTAGTTATTTGGGTTAGTTTACTAGCAACTAATTCCGCCCACTCTTTCAAAACCCGAGATTTTACTTGCTTTTATAAAATATAAAAATACAAAAAGAATCATCCCTCACCTCTAGGCCTAGTTTAGTTGGCTTTCTAATCCTAGCGAACACTATTCCTGAGTTGAACGATCAATCCCCCGGTACTTATCACTATACTATACTACAACGATCAGGTACACTGCCTGGCAGGGATTGCAAGCTTCTCAATATCCCTTGAGAGGTAAAACCTGTTGCGAGGGTGCAATCCCGCGTATCACTCGTCAAAGGTGACATGTCAGGATAAGATTATCATATTGGTAGAGAGATCAAGGCAACGATACCTGTGGTGATAAGCGGGATATCCAAGGAATATGCACGGGGTATCACGGAGGGCAAGTTTGTAAGGTGAAAAGAGGTGTGGGTAACATAGGCAACTAAATGTGCGAAGTCATGAGTAATCCGGTTGTTTGTTAAAAAGCTTGGTGTATGGTATGTCGTTATTAATAGGACGAGGGAAGAAGGTCTAATAAATATGCGACCATATGAAAGGCTTCAACCCAAAATGTTGGCGGAAGATGGGCTTGAAAAAGAAGAGTACGAATGATATTGTTAATAGTGTCTATCATTCTTTCCAACTTCCCATTTTGTTGAGAGGTTTTAGGGCAAGGAATACGAATTTGAATGCCATTTTGAGCAAACAAATTTAGCAAGTTTGTGTTATCGAACTCACCACCATTGTCACTTTGAAAAGCCATAACATCACATTTAAATTGATTATTGACATAGGAACGAAAATGTATAAATTTTTGAAAAACTTAAGATTTAGAACGTAAGGAATAAATCCACACCAAACCAAAACAACAAATGCAAACCGGAATAGTAGATTTCCGTATATGTTAATTGATTGAATTGTACATGATGGAATTTGCTAATGTAAACATGGAGTGTTATGACAAAGGTGATAATTCATAGTGGGTGTTTGGAATTGCTTATTTCTTATGTTTGTGATTCTGCTTAGAAATAAGTGCTTTATAAGAAAAGTACTTTTGAAACTAGTGTTTGAATTTGCTTATTTTTTAAAAACGCAATATAATTGTAAAATAATAATCTTAATATACTTTTCAGTCATGTTCCTTTATAAAATTTTTATGTTAAATATGAGAATAAAAAGTCATTTTAATTCAATATCAAATAACTAACACGAAATAAGCATCTTCTAACATGCTTATGAAAAACTTCTTTTATGTTTTTCTCTAAAACCTTGTCCGTATGGAAAAAGTGTTTTTTTGCTTAAAAAATTAGAAGCAAAAAAGCAGAAAAAATAAGCAATCCAAAACACCCTCATAACAAGGAGAGAAGATAATCGAGTTTTACGACAATAGAAGCCAACATCTTATAAAACGGGTTATCTTTTATTTAGAACAACATAGTGTTTAAAGGTTCTACACCTAAGTTTGGATACCTAACAATCACACTTATTTACCCGTCTTATACAGTATACGATAACACTCAAATATTTCATTTTGAACATGAGAGGTAATATTATGATGAATTGATGATTGTGAGTACACATTGAATTAAAATAGCATAAAAGTTTCCAATATGGCCCACTTTTCTTTTTACTCTTACATAAAATTCAACATGACCCACCATGTTCAAAATGACCATGAGGGGATCCTAATCTATATTGCAAACACTTCTAATAATCAAGTGCATGACTATCTAAATCACCAAATTACATATTTTATTCAATTAAACTAGCAGGGTACCATCGTGTTGCAGTAACGAATACCCTGTAATAAAAAATTTTGACGAGCAATATTTTTGACCACATGGCTTTCTTGATAATGACTTACGCATGGTGAACATTTTAAGGGTTAAATTTATCGAACTCTATTTCATATTAAAATGTCAATTACATGTGCATCACGATGTAATGGTGATACGAAAACGGTAGTCAATAATATTACAAGGTTGAGATGATTGACGGTGAAAGGTACTTGCTAATCTGTAGATGTTATGTAATATACATCACAAAATTATATAACGTGTAAATATAGAGAATCTTCGTACTTTATATGTTTACACGTTTTCATACTTAATAAATTAGTTACGAATCTTCGTAATTTCACACGTACGATTCTTTTCAATCGAATTTATTGGCAAAATGATAAGGATTTCACTAAACTTGTACTAAAATATATACATAGATAATAAATGTTTCTTGAATATGTAATTTCAAAATTTTTAATTAATTATGTGTAAACGAATTATTATTTAATGTATTATCATAGCAATAGGCATTAAACTTACATTAGTAAATGTTTTAAATAATTATGTGTAAACGAATTTTTATATAGCATTAATTATTTGTATGTATTGTATATTAATTTGTATTTCTTAAAAATAAGATTGTTTTAGTCATTTAGTAGAGAAAATGGGCTTCCTTCATTAGATGAGTTTGATCACATAATGGTTTATATGAATAACATTCTCTAAGGTTTTCAACCTTAACTTCATTACTATATATATTAAATTGAATCAAATACTACGTCATTTCAATGCCACTTCAACGCATGGGCTATTTTTTGGCCTGCCAAAGCCTGATCCAATCACATCAGTCCACCTCCAATGGGCCAAAAAATGCAGGATATTTTCTTCCGGTACAGTTTGTTCTAGAAAAATCTACACACATCTAATACAACACACATACCTTATACAAATCGACCATATTCCAGATGATTCTTATGACGTGAGTCCGCAACACCATCGTCGAATTAAGGTAAGTGTGTTTTGTTAGATTTGTATAAAGTATGTGTGTTGTGTTAAGGTATAAGGTACCTTTGATGTCGCCATCCGCGGCGAGCGATGATGGTGTTGGGTGTGTGACCATTGTGTGTTGTTGAATCAGATCATCAGCACGCAAGAGTTAGGGTTTCAACATCTAGGGTTTCAATTTTTGGTTTTTTTAGAATAAAAAAGGTATGTAAATTTGATGTTCTTTTCTTTTATTATATATATATATATATATATATATATATATATATATATATATATATATATATATATATATATAAGTGCGGGAACTGCGAGAACTTCAATTTTGCATTAGAAAACATGCATGTTCATATAAAAATGTATGTTTTCTTACATACACCTTAATACACATAATACATGTTTATATAAAAACCTGTTAAGTGCAATAGATCAATGCAAAATGGTTTTATTTTTAGAACCCTTTTAAATTCGGAAACTGTGAGAACTCCAATTATGCATTAGAAAACATGCATGTTCATATAAAACATGTATGTTTTCTTACATACACCTTAATACGCAGGCATGTGTATGTTAAAAAACATACATGTTTTCTAATGCAAAATTGGAGTTCTCGCAGTTCCCGCACTTAACAAGGTTCTAAAAATAAAGCCCCTATATATATATATATATATATATATATATATATATATATATATATATATATATATATATATATATATGCTAGTGTTTGTTATGAAATTCCTTTCCTGCTATAATACGAGTTTTAATTACAGAGGATGGTGAAGTGCAAGGTAACAGCCGGATTTTCGAGGTTTTTTTTTTTTTTTTTTTTTTTTTTTTTTTTTTTAAATCTATTTGATTTTTGTAAGTTTTGATTCTAAGGTTAGTTGAGTTATTTTTGCATGTCTACTATAGTGATATGATTTCTTTTATGTTTACTATTATATCATAGCTTCAAATTTACACAAATAATTCGGCAAAACCTCTTGACATATACTTTTTTTCATCTTAGTAATGCTTGTGACAGATAGCCGGATGCTGAATCAGAAAACAGGACCTCGAATGCGGCAATCTTTCATAGAATGGGAAATTTTTTTATACTCTCAGGTTCATTCTTATACTTCATTATTGTTGATTTTTTTCCAAGTTTTATTTAATCTAATTGCAATTTTTCTGTTGTTTTTCGTTTGGGAGTTGTGATTACAGTGTTGTTGTTGTTTTTTATTTATTTATTTTATTTTTTATTTTTTTTGTTTTGTTTTGTTTTTTTATTTTTTATTTTTTTTAATTATTTTTTTTTTCGCGTGGTCTTCTTGATGGATAGGTTGTGTTTACTCATACTTTATTGCAAATTTTATGACTCATTTGAAAGTTGCATTGTCTGGCAAGTCTATTATGCTTGAAGTGGATAAACGGAAAAATTGGATTCGTCGTTCACATAGGGGACACTAGAGAGGTATTGCTTATTCTTACTTTTAGCTTAACAAAAAGCTTTTTCATCTTTCATGTTGTATGGTACTAAAACGGAAAAGTGGATGGGCAACCATTACTATGGTTGAAGGGTGTTTGGGATTGATTATTCAAGTGCTTATCGATCTGCTTGATCTTAAGTTACTGTGTACATGTATTATGGCAGGGCATGATGATTTGTTAAGGGGCGCAACTTGGTTACCAAGAGCTGTAAAATTAAAAATTGGTGGCCGAGTTTTCCCTTTCCATGTATGTTGTAATTTGTCTGTTAAAGATTTACGCATTTTGATAGGTTTGTTAATTTTTTTTTTATTTTTTATTATGTGCTAGAATTGTTTTAATAATGGATGCAATATGGAGCATTATTTCTCGGTAATTAGAACAACAATAAATTACTTTTAAGGGGTATTTAGGCTGCTGAAAAATGATGGAATGTGTATTTTAAAGGGGTGTTATCATAAGTCTTTCGACTAAGATCTCCCAACCCCCTCCTTTAAAATTGCAGTCTTTTCAAATATGTGTCACACCCTCTGTGTCACACCATTTTTTTCACAATTTAGTAGAGTTTTACGTGTCAAATGTAGGCACCTTAGTGTGCAGTTTATATAGTATTGGATGCTGAAATGGGGGCTAAAACATGTGCGTTTGGGTGCTGAAATGGGTGGGCTTGGGTGACTAAATGGTGTTGAAATTGGTAGGTTTGGGGGGTGAATTCAGGGCTAAAATGGGTCCTTTTTGGGGCCGAAATGGGTTTTAGATTGGGGGCTGAAATGGGACGTGTAGTGCATATGAACTGCATCTATAATGGCTATTGTGTCCAAACATCTCATTCAAAATAGGGTGTTTGGTTGCTATCAAAATAGGACGTATAGTGCATATGAACTCTAAAACAGCTTATAAGATAGTTTTGGGTTGCTGTCAAAACAAGATCCATTTAATTGTGTCCTTTTTAATATACTTTCTTAGGGGCTGTTTGGATAGGTTAATTTTAGCAACCATTTTGTGTAATGACATGTTATTAAGAGCAGTTTGGCAACCGTATTTGAGCAACCATTTTGGCGTTGTAAAATTTTCTTTAGGGCTGTTTGGATAGCATGTCGTTACCGACTATTCTTAGGTACATAAGTAAACAAGCCCAATAAAAGACTTGAAAGGTGAATTGTATGGAACGAATATTTGAAAAGTGAATTGTGCATGTCGTATTTGGTATTTTTCATTTGGTCACAGTAACTATCTTTAACACTTAGATTTATTAACTTTAATTGTTTTGTATTCTGAAACAATGGGATAAGCACAACTGACCTATTTTTTCCTTTCCTTTTTCAGTTCTGCAATGAGGTTGCATCCGCTTGATGTGAGGCACAACATGTCTGCCATTTGTACTAGCTAACGCGTGTCTCTTTGTCAATTAAAGTTAACAAGTCATGTGCGAATGGTTTGTGTGCCGAATCTCCTGTTCTTAGGTACCTCATATCTTAAAAAGACTACTTTGAATAGAAGTTTAGCAACAATGTAAATTAATAGTGTTCAAGGTCCAAACTCAAATGTACATCTTCTATCTTATTAATGGAATTTAGCCATTTAGGTAATTGGTCAATCTTTGTGCAGATAAAACATGTAACTTTCAAAAGAGGATACAAACCATATTATTATCTAATCCACTTTATTTTTTAAATAATATAACAGTTACCCTTTTTAGTAGGAAATGTTGAACATGCTTAAGTATATGCTTATTTTTTATTACCTAGGTATAGCAGTGTGTTTTTACTAGATGATGTTTGTTTATAAAGTTGCCTAATGTGAATGATTACGATATATCTTTACTAGCGAAGCTTCGAGCAGCACCGCTTTTTACTTGACGTACAATTAATACCATTTTTATGCATCGAAACAACGCCTCGCCGCAACGCGGCAAGCCGGGGGCCATCTCGTTGGTTCTTAAATTGGAAATTAGTGGGCTTGTTGTGGGGCTATCATATGGCTCTAATGGTAAGTATCGTGTGCGTATTAGGCCTTATATGTCGACCAATCGAACGTACGGACATGAACTTGGTCCATTATATTATATCTAGTAGTTATAAATTATTTGCCGAAATAAAATGGTTAAATATCGTGTGCATATTTAGTCCAATCAATCAACCCATGCCCCAATCCCCTTCTAAGTTCTAACCATACCGAGCCAACTTTTCACTTAACCAAACCTACACCCGTTACAACCATCAACTTATTGTATGTTTTCTATTGGTTCCCTATATCTTATCTATTCAAATCTCACATCAACTTTTTATCAAGTATTATTATTTCCTTGACAACTTTTGCTCTAGATTACGTAAAATATTATGGAGTAATAAAGTTTTGTTAGATTTTATATGTTTATGATGAAAGACATATCATACGTAATACGTATCATGCAAATTTCCGATTCAATAGTTTTTTTTTTTTTTTTTTTTTTTTTTAACCTCAACATTGGATTCTATTATGAACCACTTGGAAAGATTCTAGCATTTAACTCATGTACGTGACTTTATTAAGAAAAACACATAGCAAACACTAATGTTCGTGTTTACTTGGACATAAGACATGTACAAAGTCATGTACAGTTTTGGTCGAATTGGCCAACCAGTCGCATAATCAATCTTTGAACTAGCATTTTACCTTCTCTACGCGTGATTCACATAAATTCGTAAGTGACACCCGTCTATTATTTGATTGGGATCGAGGGCCAAGTAGACGTCGCAAAGTAGGGTTAAGTTTATCTTTCGCTCGCGAATCAAAGTAGAAACAAGTAGTTAACAACAAAAAGGTGGAAACACATAGAAGATACTTTCTTCGTTTGTTGAGGATCCGTTTCTTATTTTCTTATCAAGTGACAGATAACACTTATTGATCATATGGGGCTCATTAATTAGAATTTCGTAACGGATCTTCTTGTTTTCATGTGACTTTTTATTTGTATCTTTTTGTAGTTGTCGGGCTTATAGTCTTTATCTCTTTGAGGGTGTTGCATATAATTGGAAATCGGGTTTTATATGGAATAATATTTTGCTTATTCATGTTATAAAAAATTGTTAAATGACAGAAATATAATGGGTGTATTTGCTTTATTAAGCAACTTCTTTACTCAAATTCAGCTTTTGTTTTGAGTTTTCAGTCCCACATGAATAAATAAAAGAAAACTTGGCTTGCATATATACCGTTATGTATATGGTTCACGTAAATTGAGATTAACATTATGTTGTTGGGTTGAATTCGCCACTTTGATAGAGCAAATTATCGAATCTGGAGTTTTCGTCCTAATAACCAATTTGAATTCTCAAATTTTTTTGTTAAGTTGGCAAAATTTTGCATGTTCAGTTAGATTTAGTGTATGAATTTTTAAATTCAAATGTTTGTCGTTTTTGATGTTTAATTCTGCTAGAGCAAGGTATAAGCAAAGTAAGAATGAAATTTCGGATGCCATATATTCATTTCAACTATCAATTTATAATTTGTTATATTACAAAAATTTAGGGCGAGTTGAGAAATAAGTTCAAAGTATTAAATCACAAAGGTTCATATGAGTTTACTACTTTTTTGTCATTTAAAAACATACAAAAGTCTTAACATGTTTAGTTTTACACCTAATTTTGGATACCTAAAGGTCATGCTTATTTATATACCATAATGCGTAAATATGGCATATAGCAAACACATCTAGTAATTAAGTGCATGAGTATCTTAATCAATTCAGCAAAATACATATTGTGTTCAAGAAAATAAAATGAGTTTTGATAACAACATGATTATATGAGTAAAATCTTTAAGATTTATCATTTCTTTTATTGGTTCTTAAGATGGAAATTAGTGGGCTTATAGTGGGGCTACCATATGGCCCTAATGATAACTATCGTGTGCATATTGGGCCTTACATCCACAAAATGTGTAGATTGGCGGGGACACTCTAACTCCCGGTGTTTTTTGGCACCGGCCATTGTCCACCCCATAAGGAATAGCTCCGGGGCTACTCTCCTAGCCTAGTGGGGCACTAACTGGAGTGAGCCAAGACTCTCAGACTCTTAAGCTCTTATCTACAAAGTTTCTCCAGTTAGCCCATAGGTTTTACGGAGGTGGTTACCTATCTGGGAGTAAAGTGCTAGGGATAGGGTTCGAAACCAAGTCTATTGACTCAAGAATGAAAGCCCCACCCACTAGGCCAATGCCCCAGTGGTATGGATGGGATTTGAACCCGAGTCTATTAGGCCTTATATATCGACCAAACGAACGTATGGACTTGGGACTTACTCCATCATTGATTCATTTTTATTAGTAATAAGTATTTTTGTCGAGATAAAATGGTTTCAAGTCATTGATCAGAGCGATATTAAACATACACAAAGTTGAATTGAATTCATATAATTAAGGGACGTTTGACATGTGATATGATAAGGTATTTGTTCAATCCTGCATAGCTTTGATCAACAATGTCGACGTGGTTGATAACTGTAAAATTAAGTTCTCGCCGGGGAAAGGAGAAGGTCACGGGAATACCGCGCTTAGGTAGCATATATCTTAGTTAAATACTCGCCCTCCGTATATAATTAAAACAAGAAAAATGTCATTCATTTACCCGCTTTTTACCCACTTAGAGCATGGGGTACGGTGGGCTGGTGGGTGGCGCCATCACCACCAGCCGAGAAATATCCATGTCCCACCGAACCGCGTCTTGCGCCGTCGTCCCTTGCGCCGTCACGATGGCTCAGCGCCATTTTTTTTTCTTCTTTTTTAGTGGGTTTGTGATTGTATGTTGTGTTTCTATGTTGTGTTTGTGTTTATATAGTGCCTGTTGTTGTTGTTGTTGTTTTGTTTTTCTTTTTTCTTTTTTCTTCTTTGAGTTGCACGTCTCACGTGGAGAAGAAGAAGACCAAAAAGGTTTTTTTTTTTTTAATACCATATTTCCCTCATTTTATGTATTTGGTTTGGGCTGGCCTTTAAAATCTGGTTTGTGTTTTAGGCTTTAAATTTTTGTTATTTGTGAAAAAATATAAAGGTTTGTTTAAGATTGGTTAATGTGGGCTTTTATTTCTATGTTCATGTATTAGGTTATTATTTTTATGCATTTTTTTTTATGTAATGTGTGTTTTTTTTAATGCATTTTTTTATGTAATGTGTGTTTTTTTTAATGTAATGTGTGTTTTTTTTTAATTAATAAATTTTATTTTAGTTATTATTGTGTGTGTTATATTTTATGTAAAAAAAAATGGCCGACGGCACCAGAAATTCTGGTGGCAACGGATACCCCTGAAATATGGTGTCGTGGGGTTTCTGGTGTCATGGAGTTTTTTGCTGACGTGGCAGCAAAAAGTTCCCAATGCACGAGCCTGACGGCACCACGTTACCCAGTGCTGTTAGAAGTAACTAATAAGCTACAAATATAAATCATATGCAATGATAGTATAAGTTAAACAAAAATTTCATACCGTGATATTGAGTCGATACATAAACAAAAAACATATTATTTTTACCCACTTTAGGATACTCATGTCATTATAAGTTTATTTGTTGAGTTGTGAAACATATTTTTTAGCGTTAATTATCAAATCAGTACTTTTTGTTGATGCATTTCTCAAGTGATGACAAAATCAGCTAGTATTCCCAATTTAGTCATGTGCTAATGTGTGATCGTGCAATCTCATTAGTTTCTTGACACGTGTCCCTGATAAAGAGGTGGATACCAATCATTGGAGGCCCACCCACTAGCACTTGTACCCCACAAGTCTATAAATAAATGTGCGATTTGAAATGTGCTAATGTGCGAAATTCGGCCCTCATGTGACGAGATTTCTTGGAAAAAAAAAACAAATCTTACAAAATATATGATTTGTACTTTCCCAAAGTACAAAAGTCTTGAGATATGTTGTTATTTACAGAAATTATTGTATAGTATTAAAGTCAACCTTAATTGTAGTCTCTATTCAAGTCAACTTTAATAATCTTGTTTTTATTTGAACTATTTTATTTTAGTCTTAATCACTTCAATATATTTAGCTTTTCTTTTATTATGTGCAAATATGTTGTATTCATGAGGGTGATTTTGTCATTTTGAGTGTAATGTGTAAAGAAAAAACAAGATTCGAAATTGGGAGCAAAAGTCCAGAACTATTGAGCTCACATTTTCTCGTACAAATAATAAAAAATAATCACAAATTAGAACTGTTTTTGTTAAGTACACATACGTAACGTTTGTAGAATTATTATACTACGTAACCTTTATTATGTAACGATATAAAATTAAATTCAAACAATCAAATAAAATGTAATGTTATTATAAAAATAAGTCACATACTTTCACGTGGTTTTCTGCATATATTATTAGTTCTATTATTAAGCATTTAATGTTACGATAATTTAAATAGATAATTAAAGTAACATATAAAAATATCAAATAATTAATACCAAATACATCAAATAATTATTTACAAATAATAAAAAAAAAAATTAATCAAATCAAAAAATATGAAGTACATAATCAAGATTTTGCTTATTTCCAATGGTACTTACTTTTGTACTTTTCGCACATTCGCCAAAAATCGCACGTTCTCCGATCGCACATATGCATGGGTGGGGGGGGGGGGGGGGGGTTGTACGATGGTCGGGTGGGTGGGCCTCCAATGATTGGTATCCACCTCTTTATCAGGGACACGTGTCAAGAAACTAATGGGATCGCACGATCGCACATTAGCACATGACTAAATTGGGAACACTAGCTGATTTTGTCATCCTTTGAGAAATGCATCAACAAAAAGTACTGATTTGGTAATTAACGCTATTTTTTACCTCCTGTTTTGATTGGCTTACATATACCATTGATTCTTTTGAATAGATTGTCATGCATATTATTTATTGTTACTGAATCAGAACATATGCAAATTCTTTTAGGTTTGCCTATTTAACTTAACTAACAAAGATTAATTACCCGATGTCTTCATATCATTATAAATGTCTCAGTTTCAAACCTGATTAGATAAATCATTTTGGGGTGGCTGGAAAAGGGATCGGAAACGGATACAGGGGTATTCTAGTTAGGCCACGTAAATCTAGGTCAAAGACTCGCTCTCAACAAACAATTTATATAAGAAAAATCTCATCCATTTACTGGTTTAACAAAAATAACCCAAATAAAGTTAAGTGTGGCTTCTACGTTTTATTTTAACAAATTCTTTCTTAATATTTTTTAATTTTGATGTTAGTGAATTATTAGAAGTTTATATTACGGCTTATAAATCAAACCATAATCCAAAATCCAAACTGCCATTAAACTCATGCTATTCTTCTCAGCCATCAACCACCTTCCGGCTTCCACTACCATCAACTTAAAACAAAAAGCTGGAAAGATATACAAGATACTTTCTTCGTTTGTTGAGTACGTGTTTCTTCTTTACCTATCAAGTCGCAGCTGACACTTATTGATCATACGGGTTTAATTAGAATTGCTCAATCGCATATCGGATCTTCTTGTTTTCTTATGACTTTTTGTTGGCATCTTTTCGTAGTTGTTAACTTGTGGGGCTTATAGTCTTTTATCTTTTTGCGACTGTTACATTTCTTGTTTTCTAAATATGTAACGGTAGTGTTGCGCACCCTTTCTGTGAATATAAAAATAATCTTGTATTTTGGCTTGTTCAAAATATATGATGATGGTATGATCTTTATAGACTATGCATGTTATAAAAAAAATTGCTTTTTAAAATGTTACATGACTAATATAGTAAAATCTGATGTGTATATTTGTTTTATTAAGTGACTTCTTTATTCAAATTCAGCATTATTTTCAGTTTTGAGTTATCAGTCCCACATTGCTAAAGAAAAGAAACTTTCCTTAGTTATATACTCTCATGTCCATGGTTCACCTAAATTGACATTAGCATTGTGTTGTTGCATTTACGCATCCATTATGGTAGAGCAAATTATCATATTGGTTGTATCAGTGCAGTAATCAATTTGAGTTCTCGATCTTTTTTTTTTTTTTTTCTCAAAACCCGGCTTCTGTTGACCAAACTGATTCCAACTTTTAACCGGTCACCCAAATTTTTAACATTGGACTCTATTATCAACCACTTGAAAAGTTTTCTAGCATTTAATTCACATGGTAGGTGACTTTATTAAGAAGAACACATAACAAACACTAATGTTCATGTTATAAGACATGTACCAAGTCACGTACAGTTTTGGTCGACCAACCAGTCGCATAATCAACCTTTGAACTAGCATTTTATCTTCTATACGCATAATTCACATAAATTCGTAAGTGACCCTTCTATTATTTGATTGGGATCGAGGGCCAAGTAGACGTCGCAAAGTAGGGTTAAGTTTATCTTTTGCTTGCGAATCAAAGTAGAAACAAGTGGTTAACAACAAAAAGGTGGAAACGCATAGAAGATATTTTCTTCGTTTGTTGAGGATGCGTTTCTTAATTTCCTATCAATTGGTAGTTAACACTTATTAATCATATGGGGTTGATAAGAATTTCGTATCGGGTCTTCTTGTTTCTTGTGAATTTTTATTTGTATCTTTTTGTAGTTGTCGAACTTATTAGTCTTTATCTTTTCGAGAGTGTTACATCTACTTAAAATCGGCTTTAGCAATTATTTTGTATTTTGCGTTGTTCCTAATATATATACCTTGGTATACTCGTATGCCATAATAGAATGGGAATTCAACTTTTGTTTTGAGTTTAATCCCACACGGGTAAATAAAAGAAATTTGGCATGCATATATAATGTAATGTATATGATTCATCTAAATTTAGATTAACATTATGTTCTTGCATTATGTTCTTGCGTTGGATTCGTCATTTTGATATATTGCTATACCAAATATGATTAACCTAAATTTAGATTAACATTATGTTCTTGTGTTGGATTCGCCATTTTGATATATTGCTATACCAAGTAGGGATTCCAAGGCAATAACTTGTTTGAGTTCTCAATTTTTTATTTTTATCTTTCAATTAACAAAAATTTGCGAGATCTGTTAAATTTGGTGTATAAAACTATAAATGTTTAAATTTGATTTTGCTAAAGCAAAGTATAAGAATGAAATCTCAATCCTGTAAATTAATTTCAAACTCTCAATTTTTATTTTGTTATATTATAAAATTTAGGCCGAGTTGAGAATTAAGTTCAAAATATCTAAGTACAAAAGTTCATATTAGTTCTAAAAAAACAAGACAATTACACATATATATCAACAAAATATTATAGTAGCAAACAGTTATAATTGCGATATTTTGATTATTCATTAGTTTTTTTTTGAACGGCAAAGGAATATATAAATATAAAAAGCAATTAGCAAGATGCTAGAAGCCAAAAAGTACAATACAAACTAGGAATTAAACAAAACAATACATCCTAGAAACCACCCGAGGCTTTAACTGCGAAGGCGACAAAAAGGATAAAAAAACTCTTGCCAATTACAGAGAACCACGACAAGAGAAAAAACCCCACTCATGGAGGCCGAGCCACCGGTTTTCACTCTGAAGTGTTTTTGATGTCGCCCCAAACAAGCCTCGAGGAAAAAAGAAAAGAAAGAAAACATCAACCAATGCCACAACTCGCAGACAACAGGGGAGACTTAAGCCAATCAGCCAAGTTACAAGCCATATGACCTCTGTGACGTAACCATGAAAAAGAGTGTGGAAAACTAAAAGGGGGGTTGAATAGTTTTACGTCTTTTTAATTAGTTGTAAAAAGAGTTTTAGTGTTTACTTAATTTTTCAAACTTAGATTCGATAATATGTGATCTCAAGTATTGCACAATACAAACAAATATCAATACGAAATATATAACAATGATAAGTAATGAAATAAGTAAGAGATGGAAAGATCGAACCGCGAGACAAGAGATTTATAGTGGTTCGGCTACAAGGACACCTTCCTTGCCCTACTCCACTCCCCGAGCACCTAACTCGAGAGTTTTCTTCACTATATCAACAAGCTCCCTTATGGCGGAGAAAACCTTACACACCAATTTACACACCAATAATCACACCACAACACCTTCACACCTAAGTCACAACTTCTTCACACCTTCTTCAAATCAATCTACTTCACAACTAACTACTTCAACTCTATCTTCTTCACACCAATAGATTTCCTAGCTTTTCTTCTTCACACCAAGCTATCAACTAATCACATAATCTATATCTAACACAACTATCTACAAGCAAATATTCACAACAATCTTCACAAAGAATATGTAAATAATCTTGATGATACACCAACAACTTGGATGTGGAGATCACAACAAGTTGTAATACTTCTTGTCTAGGAAGATAGAAGTATTCTTCTCTTGTACTTGAGATGATGGAAATTGGATCACTTTGAAACAAAGAATATATACACTTATGATCAAAGGATGAGAGAATAGAGAAATAGATCTAGATCAGAAAGTTTAGAAGTGCAAAAGGTGAGAAAAATCTGAGGGATGAATCAGTATTTAAAGGGGGGAAAATACTGTTCTGGAGCGTGCCGGTCCCCTTAATTGTAGGCCGGTCCCCTTAATGATTAAGGGGGCCGCCCTCCTGAACGTTTCAAAAGTTTTTCTGGATAAAATTTGCCCTTTTTGGTTGGAAATTTGAAATCATATTTTTGTGGTTTAATAAAGCTATACCAAAAATGATTTACAAATATATATAAAATGTTAAAATCATTTTATATAATGTTATATATTAATATAAAATTTCCTTTGATCATGAAATGTAATAAACTCTTTGTTTATTCATACCTTAAGTGATATGGAAGCAAAGACAAGTATTAAGCACCAAAAACTTGTTTATGTCATAAGTTTTAGATTAATGAGTTTATGCTTTGTAATCATCAAAACATAGTGACATTGTTAATATGCTAACAATGTTTTAAGACATTATTTATGTCAACAATCTCTCCCTTTTTGATGATTACAAAACCTTAAACTCATGAGGTCTAAAACATAATTTTTAGACAAGAATTTAGAGTTTAACATTCTCTTCTCCCCCTTTTTGTAAAATCAAAAAGGTAAATGCTCCCCTTGATGTAAACTCCCCCTCATTTGAGAGCATCAAAGGAATGAGCTATGGAAGTCTTGGCTACACAAAATATTTGAAAAGAACAAGGCACATATATATGCAAAGCAATAGTTATAAAAATAGATTCATTCAAGCATCATAGAAAACATTACAATATTTAATATGCTTAAGGCATATTAATCATAATAAAACAAAAGGAAGGACATAGTCCTATATAGCCTAAAGAAGCACTTGGACTTGCTTGCAACTCATAGTTGATTGTGTTATTTGCTTGAATGGAAACATAAGCATAAAGCTTAGATGTTTGATTGAGAGGGATATGGGGTGGAGTATGGAGCGGAAGAGGTGGATCTCACGATGTTGTATCGTGTTAAGGGTGGTATTGGATAATTACGAGTGAGAAGATATTCAATCCAAGAAATATCTTCACTCAAGTAGAGGATTTGTTTTTGAAGGAATATGCAACAAGGGCAAAAGTGAGTGTGGTTGGTAACTTGATCCAAATTGAGAGAGTGGGGAAGGCAATTTGCATAGGGTGATGATGGAGGTTGCCCTTTGTTGCGTTGTGCAAGATGCATAGCAAGGAGATCACTAAGATCATGGATTTGGTTTATTTCATCACGGAACTTTTGCTTTTCCGTGGCAATGTGAAGATGATCATAGGTTTGGTATGGATGTGTTGGATTTGTGTAGTTGGAATTGTAGGAAGATGGTTGGCCAATGTTGTATGGTTTGTAAAGAGGATCAAATGAATGACCTTGTGGGTTTGAGGTAAAGTTTGGGAAGTAAGAAGTTGGAGGTGTTGAATGACTTCCAATCTCATTGGTTATGATGGATTTGTTTCGAGGGCTTTTTCTTCGCCAAGCGGGTCTTTCCGTCATCCTTGCTAGCCTTGAGGCTTTTGATTTTGGTTTGTTTGGAGAGTTCATGATGGGATGAATGGATAGTTTTGAGGATTGGGGATATTTATAGTGTAAGATTTGTGTGTTTAAGGATGGATAAGGTTTGTTTGGAAGATTGGGACAAAGTGTGTTGGTTAAAATTGGGAAATGTAGGTTGAAATGGGCTAAAAAGCAGAAAAGATTCTGTAAACCCGACCATCAGATGGCCGGTCCCCTTAATTAGGGGGCGGTCCCCTTAATAATTAAGGGGGTCGCCTTACATAATTAAGGGGGCCGCCCATCTGGTGATTTCCAGGTTGCCAAAATTGGGTTTTTGGCAGAAAATTTTCAGAAAGGTTATGTGTTTGGATTAGAGTTAAAGCAAGTTCAATTCTCTTAGGCAATATAGGATCTAATCTAATTAAGATATGGCATGCATGCAAGGGGACACATAATCAACACATAATAAGCAATAGGAGGTAAGTAAAGGCAAGCACACTTAAGTTTCCTAAGGCACCTATCTTAGATAAAAGGCAAAGGCAATTAGTGAGTGAAAAGCTAGTGATGGATCAAGATGACATCATTATTAAGGAATTTGTTCTAGTGAGTGTCTATATGCAACAAATGTGGAGTTGTGATTGTTTCGACTCCTAGATGCACAACGAAATAACGATCCTAAGAAACAATCCAAATGATCTCCTTGATTCAATTTTTGCTCGATCATGAATGTCAAAGACATATATTAGATTATATACCTTGACAATTTATGTGTGAGTTTATGCATGATTTTGAAAGACTATTTTTTTTTTTTTTTTTTTTTTTAACAATGCAAGGAAAACGATCTTCATGTGATTCCTAGATTGTGAGAATAATTTTTAGAAAGAATTGATTGAGTTTTACAAAAAGGTTTATGCAAAGAAAATGAATCTTCTCAATCTTTAATTTTGTGCGAAATAGATTCCTAGACTCAGAAAAGGTGAAATGAAAAAAAATAAATTTCATGCAAGTATAAACTTGAATTAATTCAATATAATTTAGTCAACTTGTTCCATCATTCCTAATCCTAAACGCAAGTGGTTGAATAATTCACGCTTAAGGGGTTTTGTGAATATATCCGCAATGTTGTCTTCCGATGCAACCTTTTCTATAGATATATTTCCTTTTTGTACATTATCCCTAAGAAAATGGTGACGTATTTCTATGTGTTTAGTCCTAGAGTGTTGCACCGGATTTTTACTTAAATCTATTGCACCTTTGTTATCGCACATAATGGGGACATTTTCTAACCTAATGCCATAGTCTACGAGAGCTTGTTTCATCCATAGTGCTTGTTGACATGCCTTTCTGGCGCTTACATATTCGGCTTCGGTTGTAGAAATAGCAAGAGCGGTTTGCTTCTTCGAAAACCAAGACGTTAGACAACATCCCATAAACATGCAAATACCGCTAGTGCTCTTTCTATCTACGTAGTCTCCCGCATGATCCGAATCCGCATAGACAATGGTTTCTATGCCGGATTCCTTAGGATACCATAATCCTAAGTGTATAGTGCCTTTAACGTATCGGAAGATACGCTTAACCGCTTCTAGGTGAGAGGTTTTGGGATCCTCTTGAAAACGGGCACAAAGGCAGACACTAAACATGATATCGGGTCTACTTGCCGTCAAGTATAGTAAACTACCTATCATTCCTCTATACTTGGTGTTATCTACGGACTCACCTTCATCGTCCTTTGTGAGCTTTACCTCCGTAGACATGGGTGTTTTCATGGGTTTTGAGTCTTCTAGGCCAAATTTCTTAAGCATTTCCTTAATGTACTTAGATTGGTTAAAGAATATTCCATCTTCTAATTGTTTTATTTGTAATCCTAGGAAGAAGTTAAGTTCACCCATCATACTCATCTCAAACTCATCATGCATGATTTTGGCAAATTCATCACACATGTCTTGACAAGTCGATCCAAATATAATGTCATCAACATATATTTGAACAATGATGAGATTAGGGTCTTTCCTTTTAGTGAAAAGAGTGTTATCTACCATTCCCATGGAATAATCATGTTTAATAAGAAAAGCTTTTAATCGATCATACCAAGCTTTGGGAGCTTGTTTGAGTCCATACAAAGCTTTCTTTAACTTATAAACATAATCAGGTTTCGCGAAGTCAATGAATCCTGGAGGTTGTGCCACATATACCTCCTCATTGATAAAACCGTTAAGGAATGCACTTTTCACATCCATTTGGAATAACTTAAAATCTAGGGCGCAAGCATAGGCAAGTAATATCCTAATTGATTCTAGTCTAGCTACGGGGGCATAAGTTTCATCATAATCAATTTCTTCTTGTTGATTATAACCTTGGGCAACTAACCTAGCTTTATTCCTAGTAACTATTCCATTCTCGTCTAACTTGTTCCTATATACCCATTTGGTTCCTATGATAGTCATATCCTTTGGATTTGGGACTAGTTCCCAAACATCATTTGCCTTAAATTGATTTAATTCTTCTTGCATAGCTATAATCCAACTTTCATCCTTTAAAGCCTCGCTAATATTCTTAGGTTCTATTGCTGAGAGGAAACAAAAGAAGTTGTTTTTATCTTGGGCTTGTGACCTAAGGGTTCTTTGGTTAAGATGTCCTATTATATTATTTAATGGATGTGATCTAGATTCTTTAATATTAACGGTTTCGTTATTTTCTAAGTGAATGTCTTCATTATCATTTCCTATGGGTTTTGTTTTACTAACCTCAATGGCTTCATCTTCGACTAAATCATCATCTTCTAAAGGTAGCGTTTTAGGAGGTGGTGGTGTTTCATCAAATGTTACATTTAGTGATTCCTCTACTTTCATGGAGTGTTTGTTAAGTATTATATATGCTTTACTATTTTGTGAGTATCCTAAAAATATTCCTTCATATGATTTTGGATCAAACTTAGTGAGGTAGTCCTTAGTGTTTAAGATATAGCATTTACTTCCAAATACCCTAAAGTAGCTTAAGTTTGGTTTTCTATTTCTTAATAACTCATAAGGAGTTTTTCCTAGAATTCTTCTAATTGATACCCTATTTAAAATATAAGTCGATGTATCTACGGCGTGACACCAAAATTTTTGTGGAATGGATTGTTCATTTAACATAGTTCTACCCATTTCTTGTAGTGACCTATTTTTTCTTTCTACTACCCCATTTGATTGAGGAGTACGAAGAGCGGAGAAATTGTGAGATATTCCATTTAACTCACAATATTTTCCGAATTGTACTTCGTTATCAAATTCCCTACCATGGTCCGTCCTAATGGCAACTATTGAGCATCCTAATTTATTTTGAATCATTTTACTAAATATTTCGAATTTTTCAAAGGCTTGGGTTTTGTCACTTAAAAACCTAGTCCACGTGTATCGTGAGTAGTCATCTACTATTACTAAGGTATATTTGTTTCCTCCATAGCTCCGCACAGCGGATGGACCAAAAAGATCCATATGTAATAATTCTAGGCACCTAGTAGTGGATACTATATTCTTAGCTTTGTTACTAGCATGAGCTTGTTTTTCCAATTTTACATGCATCACAAAAATGTTTGTCATATTTTAGATTAGGCAAGTTTCTAACTAATTCCTTAGAGGCCAAAGATTGTATTTGTTGCATGTTAGCATGTCCTAATCTCCTATGCCACAATGTGGAGTTTTCGTCTAGGGTCGTTAGGCATATCCTATCTTCAGGTTTGTTTCCTAGTTTCATAACATATACACCTCCTTTCCTAATACCTCTACCTATAATTTTTCCATTCTTAACTATTTCGCTATCTTCTTCGGAAAAGATAACTCTACATTTATTATCGCATATTTGGCCTACACTAAGTAAGTTATATGTTAAATTATTTACATGTTCAACATTTTCAATAGTAAGTGAGTCTTGAGAAATCGTACCTTTGCCAATAATTTTTCCACGCAAGTCACTACCAAAAATAACGTTACCTCCATTGTATGCCTTATATGTAGAGAATAGCTTTCGGTTCCCTGTCATGTGCCTCGAGCATCCACTATCCTTGATCCATTCGTCAGGCTCCAAGTCAATTCCAAGGCATATTTCGTCGGTTGCTTTTGCCATGAAACACTTTTCTTCTCTTGGTTTTTCCACTTCTTCTTTGTCACTATCACTCCATGTTCTACTAAAAAATGCACCTTGATTATCGTAACTCGGCGGCTTTAGACATTCACCAACGAGATGATTTGGACTTCCACATCTAAAGCATTTTCTTTTCACGTAATTGTCACTTCTATTTCTTTGGAACGATTTTCTATCGTCATGTGATGATCTAGTGAATCTTCCTCGTCTCTTGAAGAATTTCTTGAATTCTCTTACGGCCATTGCATATTCTTCATCTTCACTCTCGTCACTTGAGTCACTATCATCACAAAGTTCCTTTTTGGCTTTTAGAGCAACGGATTTGACTTGTTCTTTCTTGACTTTAACCGTTTCCAAATCTTTTCTTATAATTTCTTCATGGACCTTCAAGTTGCCAATAAGCTCATCTAGTGACAATGTCATCAAATTCTTTGATTCTTCAATAGCCGTGACTTTAGCTCGCCATTTCGGATGCAATGCCCTAAGAAATTTCCTAACACAATTTTTACTAGAAAATGTCTCATCAAGTGATTTTAAACTTGTGATAATGGTGTTAAATTTATCAAAAGCATTATCAATTGATTCCTCTTCCGGAATCGTAAATTGTTTATATTGTTGTACAAGAAGATCTATTTTGTTATCTTTAACTTGACTATTACCTTGGTGAGTGATTAGTAAAGAATCCCAAATTTCTTTTGCGGTTTTACACATAAAAATTCTTTCATATTCTTTGCGTGGTAACGCATTATAAATAACCATTTTAGCCTCATTATTTTTTGCTAGTTTCTTTTTCAAATCATCATTTTGTTTTTCAAAAGCTACAATTTCATCCATTTTAGTTTCAACATTATATTGAATAGGGGGAAAATCACCAAAGGTAATAATATGCCAAAGATCAAGATCTTTTGATTTCACAGAGGTTTCAAATCTATTTTTCCAATATAAAAATCCATCACTTTCAAATAGTGGTGGTCTTTGCATAGATTGCCCTTCTAAATATTTTTCAGATTCCATAGATCGTTACAAGTTTTAAAATACAATATATTTTAAAATTCTTGCTAGACGTGGCTCCTGATACCAATTGTGGAAAACTAGAAGGGGGGTTGAATAGTTTTACGTCTTTTTAATTAGTTGTAAAAAGAGTTTTAGTGTTTACTTAATTTTTCAAACTTAGATTCGATAATATGTGATCTCAAGTATTGCACAATACAAACAAATATCAATACGAAATATATAACAATGATAAGTAATGAAATAAGTAAGAGATGGAAAGGTCGAACCGCGAGACAAGAGATTTATAGTGGTTCGGCTACAAGGACACCTTCCTTGCCCTACTCCACTCCCCGAGCACCTAACTCGAGAGTTTTCTTCACTATATCAACAAGCTCCCTTATGGCGGAGAAAACCTTACACACCAATTTACACACCAATAATCACACCACAACACCTTCACACCTAAGTCACAACTTCTACACACCTTCTTCAAATCAATCTACTTCACAACTAACTACTTCAACTCTATCTTCTTCACACCAATAGATTTCCTAGCTTTTCTTCTTCACACCAAGCTATCAACTAATCACATAATCTATATCTAACACAACTATCTACAAGCAAATATTCACAACAATCTTCACAAAGAATATGTAAATAATCTTGATGATACACCAACAACTTGGATGTGGAGATCACAACAAGTTGTAATACTTCTTGTCTAGGAAGATAGAAGTATTCTTCTCTTGTACTTGAGAGGATGGAAATTGGATCACTTTGAAACAAAGAATATATACACTTATGATCAAAGGATGATAGAATAGAGAAATAGATTTAGATCAGAAAGTTTAGAAGTGCAAAAGGTGAGAAAAATCTGAGGGATGAATCAGTATTTAAAGGGGGGAAAATACTGTTCTGGAGCGTGCCGGTCCCCTTAATTGTAGGCCGGTCCCCTTAATGATTAAGGGGGCCGCCTAGTAAAATTAAGGGGGCCGCCCTCCTGAACGTTTCAAAAGTTTTTCTGGATAAAATTTGCCCTTTTTGGTTGGAAATTTGAAATCATATTTTTGTGGTTTAATAAAGCTATACCAAAAATGATTTACAAATATATATAAAATGTTAAAATCATTTTATATAATGTTATGTATTAATATAAAATTTCCTTTGATCATGAAATGTAATAAACTCTTTGTTTATTCATACCTTAAGTGATATGGAAGCAAAGACAAGTATTAAGCACCAAAAACTTGTTTATGTCATAAGTTTTAGATTAATGAGTTTATGCTTTGTAATCATCAAAACATAGAGACATTGTTAATATGCTAACAATGTTTTAAGACATTATTTATGTCAACAAAGAGGAAGACCGAATGTTGTCGAAAATGTCACTTTTTCTCATCGGGTGTGAACAAAAAGTAACACTATTACGAAACCTCCATAACCACCAAAGAGATGAGGCAACAATAGCAGATAAATGATGTTTCTTTTCTTTCGAAGCATGCCAAAAGTCCAACCAATTCTTCCAATGCTCAAAAGAAGTAAAAGGAGGAAAAAGAATATCACACCAATTACTAACAAGCCTCCAAATATCTATAGCGATGTCACATTCAAAAAAAATGTGCTTAGATGATTCCACGTTACCATTACAAGAAGAACATGAGATTTTAGGAATATCGATGCCGCGTGATGAAAGGTTCAATCTATGAGGAAGACGATCCAAAGACAATCTCCATATGAAAATATTGACTTTACGAGGGAGGTTATTGTCCCATGATGTCAAAGAAGCCAAGGATGGAAGAAGGTTAGAATCAATTAAACGACGGGTAGCCCCAACAGAGAAAAAGCCGTCATTTACCATCGACCACCAACAAGAATCTTCAGTCGCATTAGTATCAACAAGACTTATTTCCAACAACATATCACGTAAATAAGCCATATTACGGACACCAATATCGATCCTAGACCAATTCCAAGTCCACTGTCCGTTCACAATACGATCAATAATTACACAATCTTTATTTTGCTCCAAACGATAAAGCCTATTGTACCGAATATTAAGGGGAGAATCACCAATCCAGATGTCCTTCCAAAACCGAATTTTGGTGCCGCATCCAACTTGAAAACGGAAGGAGTTTAACGGGATAATATCTTTCGAGTGTAGGTAATTAGACGATGCAACAATCCTATCCCAAGTGCCTTTAAACTTGTAACCATAAATATCAAATCCGCCCTCTTGCCCATGAAATGCCTTGATAACTTTAACCCAAAGAGCATTCGGAAAAGAATACCATCTCCAACGCCATTTCTGAAGAAGCACAAGGTTAGAAGCCTTTAAGCTACCAATATTAAGACCCCCCTTATCAAAAGAAGAAAGCACGTTAGACCATTTAACCCATGCAAGCTTTTTAGAGTCTTGTGAGCCGCCCCAGAAAAATTTAGCACGAATATTTTCCAAAGATTTCAAAATAAGCTCAGGAGCTTTAAAGAGCGAAAGGTAATAAATACCAATACTACCTAGAACCGCCTTGATAAGAGTGAGCCGACCTCCAATGGATAAAAGATTCGCTTTCCATGAAGAAAGTCTCGATTTGAAACGATCAATCAAAAGATGCCAATTGGAAACATGATTCATGCTAGACCCGATAAGGAGTCCTAAATAACTGAAAGGAAAGGACCCAGCAGTGCATCCAGAAGAATTAGCCATGTCTGAAACTGCGTCTTCAGAAACTCCAATGCCATATATATTAGATTTGTGGATGTTAATTCTCAGACCCGACGCTATGTAGAAAACATGAAGAATCCGAATAATATTATCTAGATCTTCTTTCTTCCATTCAGTAATGATAACCACATCGTCAGCATAGAAGAGATGAGAAATGTTGATATAAGAATAACCAAGATTAATTCCCCGAATAAGACCAGCATTAATAGCATTAGAAAGAGCGCAATGCAAACCTTCCATAACTAGAATGAATAAGAAAGGCGAGAGGGGATCTCCCTGTCTTAACCCGCGATTAATGGAAAATTCTGATGTAGGACTGCCATTAACCAAAACCGAAGCTCTAGACGAATGAAGACACTCTCTAATCCAGGTTCTCCATTTACAACCAAAACCAAGACTGTGTAGAATAAAATCCAAATAATTCCAACCAACCGAATCAAATGCTTTCTCAAAATCTACTTTGAATATTAACATCTTTTTCTTCCTTTGTTTATACCAATGAATGACCTCACTAAGGATAAGAGGACCATCAAGGATTTGTCTGCCCGAAATAAAAGCGGATTGCTTTTTACTAACGATCTTGTCTATCACTTTAGAAAGACGGTTTGCCAATATTTTGGCAATGATTTTGTAATGAATACCAATAAGCGAGATGGGTCGAAAATCTTTAATATAGATAGGATTACTGACCTTTGGAATAAGAGTGAAGAAAGAAAGAATTAGCTCCTTGAGGCATCGAACATGAATAAAAAAAAGAGTTAACAAACACTAAAATATCCATCTTGACGAGGTCCCAATATTTCTTAACGAAAGCAAAAGAGAAACCATCTGGTCCAGGTGCTTTGTTGCTACCACAGTCCCATATAGCAGACTTGATTTCATCTAACGAAACTTTTATCTCCAAAGACTCGCGATCTAGAGGATTAAGACCAGAAGAATGATTAATTGGAGGGAAAATCACCTGCGTCTCATGTGCCAGAAATTTATCTTTGAAGAAATTAAGAAAAAGATCCTTTATCCGAATAGGATCAGTAACCCAAATGCCATCATGCATAATACCGTTAATCGATTGGTATTTCCTTTTTTGATTTATTATTCCGTGAAAGAACTTGTTGTTTTCGTCACCTTCAATGTCCCATTTAATGTGGGCTTTCTGAATCAGATCGTGGGCTTTGATTTTGTCGAGATTATCAATTTCAGAAAGAAGATGAACACGGTTGTCACGATCATTGGGGGTAGCAATACCCTCATCAATTCTTTTATCGATACCCTGAATTTCTATGATGACTTCTTGTTTTCGAGTTCGATCAGAAGTCTTGATATTAACGTACCATTGTTTGATAGCGGTTTTGAGAGACCGTAACTTTACGTGAGACGTGATCATCTTTCCATCATTGCTATTCCCCAAATAAGACCAAGTCGATTTGACTACTTCATCAAAACCATCACGTGAAAGCCACGAGTTGTATAGTTTGAAAGGAGAAGGGCCAAAATCAACTTTTGAAACATTGAATAGGATAGGAGTATGATCCGACCACAACCGATCGAGGGCTGTTATACGAATATCAGGAAAAACCTCTAAAACATCTTCACAGATTAGAAACCGATCAAGCTTACTTAATTTAGTACCCGCCTTATTCATCCAAGTGAAAATATGACCTCCAATTGGAAGATCAATTAAACCTGAATTGTCAATAAAAGAATTAAATTGATTAGCTTCAGAATGTGAAAAAATAGAACCAAACCTTTCATTTTCGTGACGAACAACGTTCATGTCACCAAAAAGAATAAATTTGCCATTGTGACATTGCATGAAATCCGCAAGCTTGTTCCAAAGATTAGCCATAGCTGAAGGATCTTGAGGCCCGTATATGTTTATCATGAAACAATCACCCGTCAAGTTTTTCCATTTCCCTTTAACAATGATAAAAGAATCAACACACCAAATGGTATCTTTCACGAAACTATTGGGATCCCACATAGATATTATTCCACCCGATCTACCACGAGCCATACTACATGCATAATCGAAGTTGAAATTACCTCACATGGATTTAAGACGAAACAATTCAAGACGTGTCATTTTAGATTCTTGAATACCAAGGAAATGAACTTTGTGTTTGACACACAAATCTTTGATCCAAACTCTCTTACGCCTTTTCTTCGTACCACAACTATTTACTGAAAGAATATTCATTTATCCACAATGTGTACGCCAATTCCATTGATCATTTTATTAAGGGATTTCCTACATCCTCTAACATCAAACCCAAGAGCGTTCCCAACTTCAATGATTCTATTTAGTTCATGAATAAGTGATACTCCTTTTATGTCCTTCTTGTGACGTCTAGCAAAGGAGGTGGAACACTTACTAGTATAAGAAGGACTTCTTTTCATATGCTCGAAACCAGGAGGATAGCTTGGGCCCGACAATTCATCAACTTTAGAATATTTGGGCTCGTTGTTTAATATATCTTCCATATCTGCTTGTTTCTGATCCATGAAAGTATTATTCATATGAACTTCATCTTCTTTGATATCATGGCCTAGATCGTTAAGATTGTCATTTAAATCATTCAAATCATCATCTAAATTTTCATCGACTAAATCAGCAACTTTTTCAATATCATTTAGATCTGCGTGAGATGATATATCAATCGAGTCATCTGTAATGTTTATACTCCAATTACCAAGTTCATGCACATGAACTTCAAACATTTCCCCATGAACTTCAACATGCATTTTTTCAGACACGAATTTGTGCGATCTAGTAGAAATGCAAACTCTACCCGAACTCATTGAATTGGATTCATCGGATTCAAAAAACATAAATTTACCAAACATACCTGCTACTTTCTTAAAAGCATTCGATCCCCAAGCACACAAAGGCAAGCCATTAATTTCTAACCAAATCAATCGTTCATCCACCCTAAAAGAGGGTGAGACGGGTTTAATGGTAGTATAAAAGTTTTTCATGGTAGCATTTTCTTGAAATTTAGCACACGATGAAGGTGAAGGAAATTGTATCCAAATCCAAAAGCCCCCAACATGATGTATATTCAAGTCAATGAAACCCTCGTTCTTGCAAATCGTGTACATATTACTCATAGAGTCCACATCTTTCAATTTCAACAAAATTACTGAAGATGAATCTTCAACGCGAATTAGGTCTTGATCATCAAGTGTAACTGAGCGGATGATTGTTTGTGGAGGTGTGTTAAGAGCTGTGTTAGATTTGTTATGTAGGACAGAGGCAAAGGATGGTTTACCATGGTGAGGATCAGTGGTGTGGGAAGATGAAGGTTTAGGGTTAGGTTTTGTGTTTCGATTAGCATTATAATCATTCATTGGAATCTTATTATTGTTTGCTGGATATCTTGTGTGAACAGCTCTTTGAAAATGAGCCAACACAACATACAAATGAAAGCTACCTATCCAGATGTTTGAAAGCGATCTAACAAACTCGGATTCATCTTTAACACCCAAGAATCGAATAAAGCCGAATCTCTTACCTCCTTTAGAGAGTTTGTTCGCAATGAATGTATCCACCAATCGTCCATAAGGAATGCATGCTTTCCACAATCCTTTTGCGTCCAGTGATTCAGGGAAGTTAGAGACAAAGAAAGACGTAGCAACTCTATCCAAATCCTTGTATGGATTTTCGATCGGTTTTGAATTCGGGATTTTGTTGTTGCGAAAGGTCCATGTCCATCCATTATTATCTGCGATGTTTGATTGCTTTCCCATGACTGAGAATCCCCCCTCCCACCCCGCAGAATTCCGGTGAAAGACGATCAAAGATGACGATGAAGAAGGGCGGCTAGGGTTTTTTTTTTTTTTTTTTTTTTTTTTTTTTTTTTTTTTTCTTCTTCTTCTTCTTCTTTTGACAGACGCAACACCCACAACTGTTAGCTGTATATTACAAGTGATTACAAAAGGATTTGATTATTCATTAGTATCAATTATTGCATAAATAATAATAATAATAATAATAATAATAATAATAATAATAATAATAATAATAATAATAATATGTCTTATATAATAGAGTTTGTAGATAAACTTTTAAAAGTTATAAGTGTTAGGAGTTAAAAAAAAATAAAAAAAAAGGAAGAAAAAAAAAAGAAAAAAAAGAAAGTCTCATATTTTTTCTTTTTAGAAACTTATTTTAAAATTATGGTCGAAAGTTGTTATGCATTTCTTCTATTTTTTATTTTATTTTATTTTAATTTTGGGTCGGAACATATTTAAAGAATTTGTTTTATTATATACACACACATTTATAGAACGAACAACGATGTTTCGTCAAAGAAAATTCGCAACATCTCCCGGATTATATGACAAGTTACGAAAACTACCCTGTACTTTTAGCTATTTACAGTTTTTTTTATATATAACAAACTTTATTTATCAAAATTTTAACAAATATTTATCGCTTTCTTTGTAAAAAAAATATACCGATGAAATTTTTTGGTTATTTCACATAATTCATCGTGTTCATGAGTTAGGTACAGTATGTGATATTATGATAGTGGTATACTTGTATACGTATTGCTACATATGTTCTTTGTCTTTGATTCATGTTGAGAGAAGTATTAGAATGAGACTTAATATGTGTATCAAAATGACATTTCATATGCGACAACCAATTTAAGTTCTCAAATTTTTTGGTTATTTCACATAATTCAGCGAGTTCATGAGTTAGGTTCAGTATATGATTGTGGTATACTTGTATACATATCGCTACATATGTTCTTTGATTCATGTTGAGAGAAGTATTAGAATGAGATTTAAGATCTGCTATAACTTCGTATCATCTCTCAGTTCTTATCTGTTATTTTACAAAATTTAGCGAGTTGAGTAATAGGTTAAAAAATTAAGTATTTGTTAAAGAATAGTGATGTAAAGATTTTGTTGTATTCGGGTCAATGTGTCTTAAGAGTTGCTGCGGGGATTGAATCATGGGTTAAAAAGATGAAATGGGATGGTGTTAAAGATTATATGGAGTCAAAGAGAGAAGTGTGGATGGTCAACGGTTAACTTGCAGGATATGTTCAAAAATTTGAGAATCTGATAAATGTGGTGGTGTTTGGGTTCTTGGTAATGTTTCATGTTTACTATGGAGTAGGTTTCATGAATGTAGAAACTTGGTAGCATTGTTTATGATTAAAGAGCTATAATTAAAAATAACATTTTATTATTTGAATAGCGTACACTTGCATACTTTAAAAATATTTGATAATTGCTGCTTTTTATTGATTATACGGTTGTCCAAAATTAGGAATAACTTTCTAGTTTGTGGCAACCATATGTGATGATGGGTAGTTAAGAAAATTTTGTTTTAAGTTTTCTATCCCACATTGGGTCATGAGAAGAAATCTTGCTTATTTATATCTCGTAGGTTATGTGACATATGTAAATTGAGATTAGTATATCATGTTGTTGCTATTGATATTTTATTTTGTAGAGCAAAATATCAAAATGGGATATGAAGAGCAATAAAGTTATATGAGCTCTCAATTTTATTTTGCCATTTTACAAAATTTAATGAGTTGAACAATTGGTTAAAAAGTATTTAACTTGTGATCATGGCAGTTAAGAGAAAATGTGCTTTAGTATGCCTCATTATGAGAGGGAATTCTTCTACTTAAAGTATTCTGAATTTTTGGTATTGGTACTTCTTATCAAGTACCTCATTATAAAATGTGATTTGGTACACCTCAATATAAATTACGATCATTCGTGCATCATTTTAGGCTAGTTGGTTTTGGTACTTCTTACTAGTATCGGTGTTAGTTTAGTTTATCTATACTAGAAATGCGTTCATAATTCCTAAAGGTTTTACAATTTCATGACATGTCATTTTTATAACCTTTTTGTAATGCCACTAAATATAGTCATTTATTTTCAAATCAAAGCTATAACTTTTGTAAACCCCCAACCCAAAATAAATTTTTTTCCGCCCTTATGAATCACACTAGCACGGAACAAGTACATTATCAAGTTTGTAGAAATGTCCATAACTCCTGGGGTGTCCACTTCAAGTTCATCCATTCCGCATTAGATGAGTCCGTGTTGCAACATGCAACTTTTTTCTTTTTGGTGCCATCTCAGCATCACCCAACATCTCCACTTTCAACACTCACACTTCAAAACTCCCCTTTGCTAGTGACATGCCACTTTCACCCCATTTGAGCCCTACCTACTCAAAATTATTTTTTATTTTTCATTTTTTCAAACAAACTAAATTTTATTAATTCAAATAAAAATACAAAATAAAATACGAAAAAAAACAAAAGAAATTTAGCGTTAAATAAAAATTATCCTAATCACAACCAATATTAATATCGGATAAGCTCCATTAATCATTTAATTGTCAAAATTTTGGTTATCAACTAGCAACCCAACTCTTAAAAAAACTGTTGAATGATAACTAGGCCCAATATTCAAACGAAAGGCTCAGCCCAAAGATATGCAACATAACCTAATTTCAAGGATATATATATAACACCATAACCCTAATATTTAGCACAACCCTAATTTCATTCTTCAAAACATCCGCCCCCATCTCCACATTTCTCTCAAAAAAATAGTCAAACTCACACACTAGCGTTTTCTAAACAGAAAGGTATTGATACTTACAAGGATAATGAGTAAACCATGATGAAAAATCTTGAGGAGTTGATCCTTTCTCATTTATCGGTTTTCTCATCATCCTTGTAAGTTTCAATCCCTTTTTGAAAACAAAATGGGCCAGTTGGAAAAGCTTTTTCTAAACATGAAGGCCACAGCTAATGGGTAGCCAAGTTTCTTCATCATATATATCTCTTTAATATATTCTTTCTAATCCTTTTATTTAATAACTCTAATTAATACAGGACTGAATCTAAATCGATCCAAATAACTGTTGATGCTATTTACAGAAAGTTACATTCTACTAGTTGATGGAAAGTTAGTGGGCATGGGGACCCAAATCAGTGATGTTTTTTCATATTTAAAGATATTCCTTGAAGGAATTTTGTATCGGATTATGACTATATTGCCATCTTTTTGTAGTTTTTGGGCTTATTAGTCTCTTTTTTAGAGTGTTGCATATACTTCAAATCAGGTTAATATGGAACAATATTTTGTATAGATATGTTACAATGGTGATACACATTCTGTGAATCTGAAGATTATCTTTGTGTGGTTCTTAATATATATGACTCTGGTATACATACTTCTATATCATAATAGAATTGGGAATGATCTTATTGATGTTATAAAAATGCTTTTCAAATGACTGAAATAGGATGGGTGTATTTGCGTTATTAAGCAACTTCTTTACTCAAAGTCAATCCCATAGGTAAAGAAAAGATGTTTGGCTTGCTTATATGCTGTAATGTATGTGGTTCACTTAAATTGAGATTAGTGTTATGTTTTTGCGTTGGATACGCCAATTTGATAGAGCAAATTATCAAATCATGTGTTTTTGGCAATAACCGATTTGAATAATTGTTAATGCTATTTTCAAAAAGATTCATTCCACTAATTGATGGAAACCAAGAACATAAAAACCGAACACACTTAAAACTCCTACCGAATGCAGCAACAAAACAGTTCCATTACCTAAAGCCAAAGCAGAACTTAAAAACTGCTGCAAAAAATCAAAACCAGAAAAGCATGCCACGAAAAACAACCTGAAGACCAACATGAGAATGCAGAAATAAGCGCCACCTAAACATGTAGACCATTAACGCGAGAAACACGAGCCTTTGCACCAGTCGACCCAGTTAATACCAAGCTTTATGCCTTGTGGTAGATCCAAAAGAAATATATCCAACTGAATTCTCGGAAGGAAATATATCAGTTTTCACCTGCTTCGACAGAAAAACCTTGTTATTTCTTGCTTTTCATGTCAAATACAACGAGCTCCATGTCACAGCTTGCCAAACGATCTACTACTATAAATTTAGAAGGCACAAAGTACCCACCCGCGTACAGAATGTCAAACAAGGCTGCACCATTAAAACGACTGATATTCCATCATGAATAAAAGCATAGACCACGCATCATGAGCAAACTTACTCAGACTGATTGATTATTTCTATTGCAATGTCACCACAAGGGTATAAAGTTGAGTGGAGATTGATGACCATCTGATCAAGCAAAGACCTGACGGGAATCCGACCACATTTTAATCTCCTCACAAATGCATTTTCTTTCTGAGGCACGAGCTTACACCAGATTGTTTCTTCAACATTACCACCCGAGACATGAATTTTCTCATCAATTGCCTCTTTAAGACCTTTGACTGAGAAAACACCATCAAAAGCAAGAGACCCACCCCTATTCTATCTATCTCACTGCCCACTTTAACAATATTTCCCTAAGTACCCCTACTAACTATATTACGCCCCTCATCTGAGTTATGCAACCCACCAAGATCATCGTAAATACTTTTGATCACTCGCTCCCAAAAATATCCCCTTCTACCCTAACCACCACCACCATTTTCCTAACAAACCCAATTTGGAAGCCTTTAGGCTCCCAACATTTGGTCCGCCCGCCTCAAATTCAGACAGCACTCTATCCCATTTTAATAGAAACAAGTAGTTAAAACAATGAGTTGAAAACATACACTAGATACTTCCTTCGTTTGTTGATCAGTATGTGTTTTGGTATCAAGTGGCAGCTAACACTTATTGATCATATGGCGTTTATTAGAATTGCATATTGGATCTTCTTGTTTTCTTATGACTTTTTATTGGCATCCTTTTGCGGTTTTCAGGCTTATTATTCTTTATGTTTTTTGAAAGTGTTACATTTATTCAATGTTGCAAAAATTGTGAATCGGTAGTCGAGCGGTCGATCACCCTGCAGCCTGTAATCGGTTAAGGCGGTGATTAATCGGTTTGGCATTTCCTGCATGTTTTGGAAATTTCTGGAGAGCAAACTAAAGATCTTAACTGATTTCAAGCCTTCTATATTTACAAACCTCAATAAAAGGCTTCAATTCTGATTATGAGGCCCATTGTACGTTATAAGTGAAATAAACGATCCTCAAATTAAGTAAAATACCTAAATTTCTATTTTTTTTTAAATTGACCGATTCGGCCGATTTTTGACCCATTTTTTCTGATTTTTTTGCCTAGGCCGATTTTTTCACCGATTTTCGAAAATCGACAAGGTGCATCACCGATTAGCGATTAATCGGCCGATTCGGCCGATTTTTGCAACATTGCATTTACTTAACATAGGGTTTTATATGGAATAATATTTTTTATAGTTATGTTACAATGGTGATACACACTCTTTCGGTGAAATTAGAAATTATCTTGTATTTTGCGTTGTTCCTTATATACATGACTTTGGTATACTCGTATATACAATAATTGAAGAGGTAATTCCTTTAATCCCCACAACCCCACAAGTACAAGTTCACTCATCTGATATGTCCCAAAATTCACTTTTCTTCAAATACCTCGGGGGCGACCATCTCCCAAAAATTATTGGGCAACTCTCACATAATTTTGACATGTGTCAATATGAGGTGTCCACACTATGTACTTTCATGGTACTACTTAGCCTATTATTTTCTTGGGCGACTTGACCCTATATTCTTAGGCGACTGTCCTTGTTTTGTCTTCTACCCAAAAAGTATAGTTTTTTTTAATTGTTTTGTAGTACCTACTTCTTGTGCGACTTGGTCCCACCAATATGCATTATTGGGCGACTGGTTATGTATGTTTTAATTTTTTATTATATAAGTAAAAGTACATACTTTACTTTTATAAGTAAAAGTAGAAACTCTATAATATAATACACTTAGGACCACCAAAATTTATTAATTAAAAGAGTTATTAATTAATCGATAAATTAATAATTATTAATTTAAAAGAGCATGGACTATGGATGTTCGTGCAAATACAATTGCGAACTGCTTTCGTCTTTGTAAATTTCGATCAACAGATAACATGACTTTTGAGAACTCAGATGAAGGTGGTGAAAGCACTCAAGAACTCCAGAATTTGATCAAAGAGTTGAGTTATCGCAATGCAATGGATGTCGAAGATGTTCTGACTCACCCAGAAGAAAATGTAGTTGCACAGTTGTTGACTGATAAAAAAATTATTGAAAGCGTTATTGGAATTAATAAAGATGATATCGATGAAGAAGATGATGAAAGTTCTACAATGGAATCCCCTTCGCGAAACGAAGCTATTAAAGCGGCAATCACATTGAACAATTTCTTGTTGAGCTATGAGAAAACAACACCAGAAGTTCTTACCATGCTAAGGAAAATTAGAGACGAGATTCAAGGGGAATTTGATTTCAACAAAAAACAAAAGACAATTGAGTCATTTTTCAAGAAACCTTCATAAGTCATTCATGTAATATGCTATATATAAGGAAGGGTTAATTGCATAAATCGTCCTTAAACTTTGGCCAGATTGCATGTTTCGTCCCAACCATTTCGAAAGTGCAGAAATCGTCCATGTGGGAAACCTTTGAGTAAATTTTCGTCCCTGATTGGGACGAAACATGCAATTTGAAACTTTCAAATTATGCAATTTTCGTCCCAACCAGGGACGAAAATTTGTTCAAAGGTTTCCCACAGGGACGATTTCTGCACTTTCGAAATGGTTAGGACGAAACATGCAATCTGGCCAAAGTTCATGGATGATTTATGCAATTTACTCTATAAGGAATTATTAGTTTATATTTTATATGGAGTCTAAAGAAATTATCAAAAATGTATTATCTTATAATTTTAACGAATTATTAATTTAGCACCCTATCCCCGAGTCGGGACCGGCAAAAAATATTATCTTAGAGAGTTTATTAAATAATCGAGTATTAATTTATCGAGTTTCTACTGTAGTATTACTTTTATACTTTTAAACTTTTATATAAAATAATTTTATACACTTTTATACTTAAAAAACAAAATAATTTTATACACTTTTATACTTAGGCAACTTTGGATTTTGACCCATTTGTTTTGATTTGCTGAAAAGCCTTTGCACTTTGGTATAATCCATATCATTTGAAGTCAATCAAGAATCGTTATGATCGATCATGATTCCATTAAACTAAAGAACAACTAGAAATATCGCATATTATTTTCCGAAAAATATATTTATTTGATGATCATACAAAAACCAATCATAAAGTGATGACGTATAGTCTATATCTGGGCCGCGAGTCCAAATAATATACACTACTAGCGCCTAAGCCCACCACAAGTGGGCTGCCATGACAATGGTTTGGGCCGCAGTATCATTAGCTTTTGGCCCACGAGGCCCAAAGCCCAACTAAGCCCATTAGTTACACGATAAGGATTATCTATTCATGGGATAGATATCCTTTCCTCGGATAAGCACTACGCGTGCAAAGAGTGAGGAGCAAGAAACACGGTTTCTATGCTCCTATATATAGAATCACACGATTCTCATTTAAGGTACGATATACAAACCCTAACACTTTACGAGAACCCTAAATCGATTACTTACTCTCACGCCGGAGTCTAATCGAGGGAAACAATCCCTCGATAAGTCTAACGGTGTTGTTTTATTTTCTTAGTACGCAGGTAACGAGTGCTAAGAAGCGAATTGGTACGAGAGCAAGAGCCCAATATCAACATAAAGAATGAGTACGTTACATTATATAACAATGTTACAAAACAACATATCTCCGGTATTATGTAAAATAAAGATGACAAAGAAGTGGAAACCGGAGCCAGATAGCAATCCACCATCAGGCATAACTTAGAATGCAATAGCATATGAGGCGACAAGTAACAAAAATAGATGTGGAACGGCTGCCAATCGTGTAGAAGCAGCATCTAATGAACCATTACCTGAACTAGGGTTGTTTGGAGAAGAAGATGGTGTTGTTGGAGAACTTCCTGGAGTTGCAGCTGTTCAGTTTCCAAACATTGTGCAAGATTAGTACACGAACATATTATATTCACTCAAATGCGTATAAGAGAGATCAACCAGGACTAATGTATAGATGGTTGTCATTAGTTTTTTTGTTCATGTAAGTTTAGACTTGTATAAATTTAAAATATGTACGGAGTATATCGCATTATATAGATACGAAGCAAAAAGCAAACTGAAATCATTAATCTTTATAAATGAAAGATTGACAGTGAATATCATTAAACCAAGTATTTGATTCACATAAGTAGAAAAAGAAAGAAAAAGGTACTTATAGTACTTACCACTGCATTGGCTAGTTGGAGGTGTTTGGACTTTGCACGCCTTAGGCAACTCAAGAGCTTGAGTTTCATTAATGTTAACACCTAAAGACGAGCCACCACCATTAGTCCTGGTTGGATTTTGACCCATTTGTTTTGATTTGCTGAAAAGCCTTTGCACTTTGGTATAATCCATAACATTTGAAGCCAATCAAGAATTGTTAGACTAATGCTAATGGCAACCCCAACTTCACCCAAGAAACCTCGCTACATCAGCGCCACCTCAGCTTTCTCTCTCCACAACTCCACCCCAACCATAACTAGCTAGTGGTGACCACAAAAGCAACGCCATAACTTTTTTTTTTTTTTTTTTTTTTTTTTTTTTTTTAATTAAAAACTAAAACAAATTATATTTTGTAGAATATGTAAATTGAGTAATATTTAAGAATCCTATGTACCTAACCTATCAAGCAAATGCAGTATATATTTATCTTGATATCCACCAAACCTATCAAACAAATAGTAGCCTATATATTTTCTTTGAATTCATGTTGATAATATCAAGACATATGGCAACGTGGCCTTTGGAGTCACCATATAAAACTAAACTACTCATCATCTTCCTTCAAAAACCTGCAAAATATAAACACATACTCACACACACAGTTCTTCTTCTTTTCTTTCTTTTATTTTTTTTTGGAATAAGGGTGCAACGGTTGAAAACAAGCCCCAACTTTTTGGAAAAATGGGCGTCGATGGTGCAATTGTTTCGGTTGGCAAGGCAACGGAAACTTTGTTTACGTTGCCATGCGACGCGTCGGTTGGGACGAAGCTAATGGGAGCAACGCGTTGGTTTTGGGGTTGCTTTGCCAAATGCGACGCCCGTTAGCATTGGTCTTATGATCGATCATGATTCCAATAAACTAAAGAACAACTAGAAATATCGCATATTAAGTATAAAAGTGTATAAAATTAATTTATATAAAAGTTTAAAAGTATAAAAGTAATACTATGTATTTTATAAAAGTAAAATATGTACTTTGTACTTATATAATAAAAAATTAAAACCTACCTAACCAGTCGTCCAAGAATGTACATGGGTGGGACCTAGTCGCCCAAGAAATGTGTACTACAAAACAATAAAAAAAGACTATACTTTTTGGGTAGAAGACAAAACAATGACAGTCGCCCAAGAATGTAGGGCCAAGTCGACTAAGAAAATAATAGGCTAAGTAGTACCATGAAAGTAAATAGTGGGGACACCTCATAGGGACACATGTCAAAATTATGTGAGAGTTGCCCAAGAATTTTTGGGAGAGAGTCGCCCCCGGGGTATTTGAAGAAAAGTGAAAATTTTGAGGCATATAAGGTGAGTGGACTTGTACTTGTGGGAATTTAAAGAATGACCTCATAATAGAATTGGGAATGATCTTATTCATGTCATAAAATGCTTTTTAAAATGTTATGATGGGTGTATTTGCTTTATTAAGCAACTTCTTTACTAACATCCAACTTTTGTTTTTAGTTTTCAATCCCACATAGGTCAAGAAAAGAATCTTGACTCGCTTAGGGGGTGGCAACGTTTTCGGCAATGGCTCGGTGTGAATTGGTATGAATTGGAAACACATTGCCAGTCGATCGGTGTGGGCAAATCTGCAAGGGAAACGGCATGGTTTACCGATTCGGTAAAACCATTGCATTTAATTTTTTTGACCGTTGCAAGCATTGAATTTGTTACAGTTGCAAGCTTTTATCCGTTTGGTAGTGGTTAACAATGGTGAAAATGAGGGTCAAGGGAGCTGTGGTACTGTTTTTGCTAGGTGGTTAGTGGCATTTGAAGGTGGCGAAAGAGATATTAAAATGGTAGTTGGAGATTGTGAAGATGATAGTTATCATGATGGTTATGAGGGTGAAGGTAGGAAAAGAAGGCATGTGTTTGAGGATTTAGAGATTGTGAATGATAGAGTTGAAGGTGGGATTAGATCAAGATGATGAAGCTAATGATTTTCAAGATTGTTATAATGTGCAACAAAATGAAGTGGGTCAAGATCAAGATTGTGATAATGTGCAAAAATATGAAGTGGGTCAAGATCTAAATCAAGAAAATGTGCAACAAGCTGAGGTGGGACTAAATCAAGATTTTGATAATGTGGAACAGAAAGTTATGATTTTGGATCAAGATCAAGAAAATGTGCAAAGATGTGAAGTGGGTCAAGATCAATATGAAGAAAATGTGCAAAGATTCAGTAAAACCATTGCTTTTAAAGTTTAGGCATGGTTAGGCAACATTGCCACTAAAAATATGTACTTAGGCATCATTAGGCATAAATTTAGTTGGCTTAATTCTATTGGCTAATTACAATTAAGGTTTAGGCATGGTTAGGCAACATTGCCACCCCCTTATATACTGAAATGTATATGGTTTAGTTAAATTGGGATTAGTGTTGTGTTGTTGCATTGGATTCAACACTTTGATAGAGCAAATTATCAAAGCTGATTGGTTCCTCGCAATTAAAATTTTGAATTCTCGATTTTTTTTGTTAAGTATATGAAATTTTGCGAGTTTAGTTAGATTTAGTGTATGAATATTTAAATTCGAATGTTGTCACCTTTGATGTTTGATTCTGCTAGAGCAAAGTATAAGGCTAGACACAATAAGGGAATCGACCGACTCGGTCGATTGGGTCACTGTCGGTCGACCCTTTTGTGGGATTTCGGTCGCGACCGAATGCAAGGAAGAAAAAACATTGAATCGGTCTCAACCTCGACCGAGATTATATCCAACCAATTTTTGGAGTTTGATCCAAACGGCTAGAAACTTGAATGTTGTGACCGTTTGTGACTAAAATAAAAAATAAAAAATTACCGTTTGAAGTAGCCGTTGGTAAAAAAAAAAAAAAAAAAAAAATCGCCTATGAATACACAACATAAACACACTTCAATTCACACAATCTCACAATTATATCTATTCAAAATGTCTAAGAAAACACCACAACAACAAGCAAAAGGCCGAAAATCCCGTTTACCACAAAACATCCCGCAAGTATCACCGGATTCGACTTTTTGGTTAACCGGTGTCTCACCAAACATCAATTTCCGACCCCGTTCTCTTGATTATGAATCTCAACTACCTCCACAACAACAAACATTAAATCCATTTGCTATGCATCATAATATTAATCGTCCATTTGTTCCCTCGTATCAAAACAACCAACAACCACAACAAAGCCACTCCCGTCGAAGTATGTATGCCTCCCCCGAATCGTGTTATCGTCCAACAGTGGACTCATCAACGTCTTCCTATTCTAATTATCAAAATTATTCTCCGGTAAACCACATCAATCTTGATGCTTGTGATTTTATGGAACAATTACAAAACAATCCGGATTTTTATGTTGGAACCGGTTCGGGTTATCCGAGTCAACCAAAATGAGGCTCGAAAAATGAGATGCCGGTTGGGCGTGATGCAGCTAAGAAAAATAAGGCTACTAAGAAGAAATTGTCAGGGAATTTTTTGGATGAGGTAGCCGACAAATGGCAAACCATTATGTCAAAGGCATTGGGTAAGAAGCAGAAGCTTGCAGACGGATACTACAAATTGAAGGAAAAAGAGCTGGAGCAAAGGGATAAGGACTTGGCGCTGCAGCAAAAGAAAGCGGAGTAAGAAGACAGAAGATTGGCAATGGAAGAATAAAAGCTTGAATTTGAGCGACAAAAGAAATATAAAAAAGACCTCATCTTCTATTTCAAACCAATCGACCCATCTTTGCCTGCATTTCAACGATAAAAAATGCAAGAACTCAAAGAGTTGATCAAGGAACAATAGAACCTAGATGATTAGTTTTTATGTTGTAATGTTTTTATTTTATTTGAATTAATATGTAACGTTTTAATTATGAATGAAATTTTAGTTTGTGTTAAAAATGTTTAAAAAAAATGAACTTGGTCGTTTTAATTAATATGTAACGTTTTAATTATGAATGAAATTTTACTGGGGCACTGAATCGCCTGCAGGTCGCTGGAGAGAGAAAGCTAACGTGGCAGAGAAAATGAGGGGGATTAGCCCTCCTTATCGTGTCTAGCCTAAGAACTGTATGCAAATCATTTTAGGTTTTCCTATATAACTTAACTAAGAAAGATTACCCGAAGTCTTGATATCATATAAAATGTCTCGGTTTAAACCTGATTAGATAAATCATTTTGGGGTGGCAGGAAAAGGGATCAGAAACGGATACAGAGTTATTTTAGTCAGGCCACGTAATCTGGGTCAAAGACTCGTTCTCGACGAACAATTTATATATGAAAAATCTTATCCGTTTACCGGCCGTTTAACAAAAATTACCCAAATAAAGTTAAGTGTAGCTTCACATTTTATTCTAACCAACGCTCTTTATTAATATTTTTGAATTATGATGTAAAGTGAATTATGAGAAGTTTACAAGATCATGATATAACATCTAATAAATCAAACCCTAATACAAATCCAAACTGCCATTAAAGTCATGCTATTCTTCTCAGCCACTAGAGCTGGCATAACAGGTCACACGAACCTGTTAAGGTCAAACATGAACACGACCTGTTAACTAATCGTGTCATTTTTTTCAAACTCGAACACAACACGAAAATTAACAGGTGCACCTGTTAAGACCTGTTAACATGCATATTATAAAAGTCTTGACTAAAACTTAAAAAAAAATCCTTACAATACAAAATCTCTTACAAATCTTAACTAATACATAATGATAATAATCCTTAACATTACAAAAGTTCATAAAACTCTTAATTAATACAAATATATATCAATCATAATATCAATTCCGACGCCTTTACTCGTATCTTTCATTTTAAACCTGAAAAGTCAAAAGAGTAAATATTAGAAAATGGTTTTTGTTAACACCAGGTACGACCCTCAGACTGGACTACTGACTGGAACAAAAGACGGTACACTTGTGAATGTTTCCTTGAGATTATTTGGTCAGAGAACAGAAAAGTCCCTATGCATCATACTATATGCATCATACTACTAATTCTTCAGGTAAAATAATTGGTCCTCTTTATATTTATTCCTAAGCTATAACAGTAGGGTTGGGTGATGGGTCATTTTTGCTACAGATTACAATCGTTCAGTTTGGGTTGGCCTGCTAATACGTTTTTCTCCAAATATTGGAATAAGAATAATAATTCGTT
Organism: Artemisia argyi; assembly: GCA_030686995.1. Taxonomy (NCBI): domain Eukaryota; kingdom Viridiplantae; phylum Streptophyta; class Magnoliopsida; order Asterales; family Asteraceae; genus Artemisia; species Artemisia argyi. The sequence goes on from CM060682.1 coordinate 185,005,798, forward strand.
AAGTATAATTACAAAATAACATTATTGCACTATTTCTGTACTTAAAATGAAACGATTTAGGACATATGCGACTATGCGTTAAATAGACTTTGGGGGACTTTCAACCCACTCAACCTGTATGACCCTTTTCCCTTTAGCTAAGTTTATAATTTATCCCATGTGACCTGTTTGAGATACACCACAACCAGAATGACCCATTTGCAGGTCCCTTTCACTTATCACAAATTAATCTATATCCTCTTACTAATTGACTTAAATGTACTGTTTTTTGAATCTTATACTAATTGTATTTTTCTGCATATAGGCTGCTGTAAATAAGCAGGTCCGAACCTGGGTATTTTTCTGCATATAGGCTGCTGTAAATAAGCAGGTCCGAACCTGGGTATTTTTCCCAAAATAAGCCAGAAACACAGAAGCTGTGTGGTTTTTCTAAACACTCTAAACTGCTTTTATGCTTAAAATAAACAGATACGTAGAAAAGTAAGCACCTTATTAAGTAAGTCGGGATTGTTGACTGAGTTTGAAGCACCTGATTCAGGACCAACATGAAGCGACATCGACATTATATCTTCAGCGAGCTCTTCAAGAGGAACTTCATTTGAACCTGCAAACAACCAATCCTTTGTGCAAATAAGGGCCTCAAGAGTTTCTTTACTAAGTGAACTTCGATGTTGATCTAATACTCTTCCGCTAGCACTAAATGTAGGTTCCGATGCAACTAGGGGTGTCAGTAGGGTCGGGTTGACCCGACCCGAACCCGAACCTGAACCCGATAAGGCTTATCGGGTCGGGTCAAGTCGGGTCAAAAAAACCAATCGGGTTGTTTTGACCCGAACCTGATAACCCGATAGTGTTATCGGGTCGGGTTAGGGTTAAAAAAAATAATGTTATCGGGTTATCAGGTCAACCCGATAAGACCCGAAAATCACTTTTCCATTTTTTTAGTTAATACTTTTCTATACATTTAGTTCTTGTTATACACAAAAGAGATATCAATACCATCCTATGGTGCACACTACCACTACACAATAGTGTGTCAATTGAACTAAAGAAACATATGAAATCTCATATGGGTGCACACTGTCACTCGAACACATAATTTTAGTAAAGAATAAAAAAAACATGAAACTTATACATGCTATGCCATAGATCTTACTTCCTTTGGTGGTTTTAGAATCTCCTGCTAAGTTTAATAGACTTGTCTATGTTACAGTTTCAGGTGCTTTTGAATGATAACTACTTATATGTTGCTTTTTGGTGGTTTTAGAATCGTATGTTAGTATATGTTGCTTTTTTTAGATAAGACTCCTAAATGCGTATAAGCAATTAAGCTTCATGGGTCTGTTTTGCTGTTGATTACATTATTAAAGTCTAACAACTGGTAAATTCAATTCAAAGAAAACACATGTTGTACCAAGTATTGTATCCTTAAGATGTTTTTTACTTACTGTTACTTAATAATCGGGTCACCTGATAACCCGAATCACCCAACCCGACATAACCCGACCCGACATAACCCGAACCCGATAACCCGATTCTTAATCGAGTCGGGTTGTAGGTGTTGGAATGTGTGAATCATAACAATAGTATAAACACATAAACATCAAAGAGTACGCAGCGGAATAGATCAAATACAAATAATAAATTAACCGAATATAAATGGATGCGTACCTCTTTGTGATTTCTAGCAAGAACAAGAAACCAATAGAACAAGAACTATAAACCCTAATTGGGTTTAATGGTGGATCGACTAGGGTTAGTCGAATAGGGCTAATCACCTTGTTAGCAAAAGTATGCCAACACTTCGTTCTTGAACACACGTATTAGTAGCGTTTCAATAAGAAAAGCTAGGTTCTTAATTCACAAGCAATCCAAACATAATGTTTAGAAGATCGCGTAGGAACCCTAGAAGGGTGTAGTTGATCAACTAAACAAGAATGGTTTTGAGCTTAGAAATCTAGTAGGAACCTTATAAGGGTGTAGTTCGATTTCTAACTCAAGAGGAGAAAGAGAAGGAGATTTGGTTTGCAAGTGAACCAAGGGATGATTAGAATGAACAAAGGGGTTTGTTTATATACTAATCAACATCTTGGAGCACAAGACACAAACCCTACACCCTAATGGGTTGGGTTTGGCCAAACATGGGTTTTACAAGCCCATTCCATGTTTTTCTTGAACTCTATTTTAAGTTCAGTCCTTCATCTTTCCTCCAACGATCATTTTGTGAATTTAATAATTATTCGTCACCAAAACAATAATTATTAATTAATTGAAACTTGATGTGTGGGAATCGCAACAGGCTTTACCTCTCGAGGGATCTCGAGAAGCTTACGACCCCCACCAGGCAGTGTACATGATCGTTGTAGTATAGTATAGTGACAAGTACCGGGGTATTGATCGTTCAGCTTAGGAATATTGTCGCTAAGATTAGAAAACCTAATTACTAGTTCTAAAGGTGAGGGATGATTATTTTTGTATTTTTATATTTTTATGAAAGCAAGTAAAAATCTCGGGTTTTGGAAGAGTGGGTGGAATTAGTTGCTATTCAACTAACCCAAAACTAAGATGCAATCAAAATAAAATACTAAAATTGAAAATAAACTAATTAAACTAAAGTTGTGAGCAGTAATTGGAGAAAATGTGTTTACTTATATTTCACTACTCCCTAGATATCTTTTACACGTTAATTACTTGTTATAATTGCATGGATGACGGATCGTATTCCTTAATACCATTCATGGGGTGGCATACATAACTCCCCAATTCTATGAGCTCTTATCTCCTCCTACACCATGCCCAGCACAACTATAGGGATTGTAAACAGTGGCTCATGCATTAAATACAACCAATAAAGACCTAGTACGCCTCGGTTCATGTTTCTTAAGACGTTCAAGCATGTTACCATTTGGAGATCTGCCAGTTTTCTTAAGCCTAACATATAAATCATTCATCCAAGACAAGAATAAACAAGTAATCAACACATAATCAATATCTAGGTTTCATTAGATCTAAGCAAACACAAAAGAGATCTATTTCAAACCAATCGACCCATCTTTGCCTGCATTTCAACGATAAAAAATGCAAGAACTCAAAGAGTTGATCAAGGAACAATAGAACCTAGATGATTAGTTTTTATGTTGTAATGTTTTTATTTTATTTGAATTAATATGTAACGTTTTAATTATGAATGAAATTTTAGTTTGTGTTAAAAATGTTTAAAAAAAATGAACTTGGTCGTTTTAATTAATATGTAACGTTTTAATTATGAATGAAATTTTACTGGGGCACTGAATCGCCTGCAGGTCGCTGGAGAGAGAAAGCTAACGTGGCAGAGAAAATGAGGGGGATTAGCCCTCCTTATCGTGTCTAGCCTAAGAACTGTATGCAAATCATTTTAGGTTTTCCTATATAACTTAACTAAGAAAGATTACCCGAAGTCTTGATATCATATAAAATGTCTCGGTTCAAACCTGATTAGATAAATCATTTTGGGGTGGCAGGAAAAGGGATCAGAAACGGATACAGAGTTATTTTAGTCAGGCCACGTAATCTGGGTCAAAGACTCGTTCTCGACGAACAATTTATATATGAAAAATCTTATCCGTTTACCGGCCGTTTAACAAAAATTACCCAAATAAAGTTAAGTGTAGCTTCACATTTTATTCTAACCAACGCTCTTTATTAATATTTTTGAATTATGATGTAAAGTGAATTATGAGAAGTTTACAAGATCATGATATAACATCTAATAAATCAAACCCCTAATACAAATCCAAACTGCCATTAAAGTCATGCTATTCTTCTCAGCCACTAGAGCTGGCATAACAGGTCACGCGAACCTGTTAAGGTCAAACACGAACACGACCTGTTAACTAATCGTGTCATTTTTTTCAAACTCGAACACGACACGAAAATTAACAGGTGCACCTGTTAAGACCTGTTAACATGCATATTATAAAAGTCTTGACTAAAACTTAAAAAAAAAATCCTTACAATACAAAATCTCTTACAAATCTTAACTAATACATAATGATAATAATCCTTAACATTACAAAAGTTCATAAAACTCTTAATTAATACAAATATATATCAATCATAATATCAATTCCGACGCCTTTACTCGTATCTTTCATTTTAAACCTGAAAAGTCAAAAGAGTAAATATTAGAAAATGGTTTTTGTTAACACCAGGTACGACCCTCAGACTGGACTACTGACTGGAACAAAAGACGGTACACTTGTGAATGTTTCCTTGAGATTATTTGGTCAGAGAACAGAAAAGTCCCTATGCATCATACTACTAATTCTTCAGGTAAAATAATTGGTCCTCTTTATATTTATTCCTAAGCTATAACAGTAGGGTTGGGTGATGGGTCATTTTTGCTACAGATTACAATCGTTCAGTTTGGGTTGGCCTGCTAATACGTTTTTCTCCAAATATTGGAATAAGAATAATAATTCGTTAAGTATAATTACAAAATAACATTATTGCACTATTTCTGTACTTAAAATGAAACGATTTAGGACATATGCGACTATGCGTTAAATAGACTTTGGGGGACTTTCAACCCACTCAACCTGTATGACCCTTTTCCCTTTAGCTAAGTTTATAATTTATCCCATGTGACCTGTTTGAGATACACCACAACCAGAATGACCCATTTGCAGGTCCCTTTCACTTATCACAGATTAATCTATATCCTCTTACTAATTGACTTAAATGTACTGTTTTTTGAATCTTATACTAATTGTATTTTTCTGCATATAGGCTGCTGTAAATAAGCAGGTCCGAACCTGGGTATTTTTCTGCATATAGGCTGCTGTAAATAAGCAGGTCCGAACCTGGGTATTTTTCCCAAAATAAGCCAGAAACACAGAAGCTGTGTGGTTTTTCTAAACACTCTAAACTGCTTTTATGCTTAAAATAAACAGATACGTAGAAAAGTAAGCACCTTATTAAGTAAGTCGGGATTGTTGACTGAGTTTGAAGCACCTGATTCAGGACCAACATGAAGCGACATCGACATTATATCTTCAGCGAGCTCTTCAAGAGGAACTTCATTTGAACCTGCAAACAACCAATCCTTTGTGCAAATAAGGGCCTCAAGAGTTTCTTTACTAAGTGAACTTCGATGTTGATCTAATACTCTTCCGCTAGCACTAAATGTAGGTTCCGATGCAACTAGGGGTGTCAGTAGGGTCGGGTTGACCCGACCCGAACCCGAACCTGAACCCGATAAGGCTTATCGGGTCGGGTCAAGTCGGGTCAAAAAAACCAATCGGGTTGTTTTGACCCGAACCTGATAACCCGATAGTGTTATCGGGTCGGGTTAGGGTTAAAAAAAATAATGTTATCGGGTTATCAGGTCAACCCGATAAGACCCGAAAATCACTTTTCCATTTTTTTAGTTAATACTTTTCTATACATTTAGTTCTTGTTATACACAAAAGAGATATCAATACCATCCTATGGTGCACACTGCCACTACACAATAGTGTGTCAATTGAACTAAAGAAACATATGAAATCTCATATGGGTGCACACTGTCACTCGAACACATAATTTTAGTAAAGAATAAAAAAAACATGAAACTTATACATGCTATGCCTTAGATCTTACTTCCTTTGGTGGTTTTAGAATCTCCTGCTAAGTTTAATAGACTTGTCTATGTTACAGTTTCAGGTGCTTTTGAATGATAACTACTTATATGTTGCTTTTTGGTGGTTTTAGAATCGTATGTTAGTATATGTTGCTTTTTTTAGATAAGACTCCTAAATGCGTATAAGCAATTAAGCTTCATGGGTCTGTTTTGCTGTTGATTACATTATTAAAGTCTAACAACTGGTAAATTCAATTCAAAGAAAACACATGTTGTACCAAGTATTGTATCCTTAAGATGTTTTTTACTTACTGTTACTTAATAATCGGGTCACCTGATAACCCGAATCACCCAACCCGACATAACCCGACCCGACATAACCCGAACCCGATAACCCGATTCTTAATCGAGTCGGGTTGTAGGTGTTGGAATTTGTGAATCATAACAATAGTATAAACACATAAACATCAAAGAGTACGCAGCGGAATAGATCAAATACAAATAATTAATTAACCGAATATAAATGGATGCGTACCTCTTTGTGATTTCTAGCAAGAACAAGAAACCAATAGAACAAGAACTATAAACCCTAATTGGGTTTAATGGTGGATCGAATAGGGTTAATCGAATAGGGCAAATCACCTTGTTAGCAAAAGTATGCCAACACTTCGTTCTTAAACACACGTATTAGTAGCGTTTCAATAAGAAAAGCTAGGTTCTTAATTCACAAGCAATCCAAACATAATGTTTAGAAGATCGCGTAGGAACCCTAGAAGGGTGTAGTTGATCAACTAAACAAGAATGGTTTTGAGCTTAGAAATCTAGTAGGAACTTTATAAGGGTGTAGTTCGATTTCTAACTCAAGAGGAGAAAGAGAAGGAGATTTGGTTTGCAAGTGAACCAAGGGATGATTAGAATGAACAAAGGGGTTTGTTTATATACTAATAAACATCTTGGAGCACAAGACACAAACCCTACACCCTAATGGGTTGGGTTTGGCCAAACATGGGTTTTACAAGCCCATTCCATGTTTTTCTTGAACTCTATTTTAAGTTCAGTCCTTCATCTTTCCTCCAACGATCATTTTGTGAATTTAATAATTATTCGTCACCAAAACAATAATTATTAATTAATTGAAACTTGATGCGTGGGAATCGCAACAGGCTTTACCTCTCGAGGGATCTCGAGAAGCTTACAACCCCCACCAGGCAGTGTACCTGATCGTTGTAGTATAGTATAGTGACAAGTACCGGGGTATTGATCGTTCAGCTTAGGAATAATGTCGCTAAGATTAGAAAACAAAGGTGAGGGATGATTATTTTTGTATTTTTATATTTTTATGAAAGCAAGTAAAAATATCGGGTTTTGGAAGAGTGGGTGGAATTAGTTGCTATTCAACTAACCCAAAACTAAGATGCAATCAAAATAAAATACTAAAATTGAAAATAAACTAATTAAACTAAAGTTGTGAGCAGTAATTGGAGAAAATGTGTTTACTTAGATTTCACTACTCCATAGATATCTTTTACACGTTAATTACTTGTTATAATTGCATGGATGACGGATCGTATTCCTTAATACCATTCATGGGGTGGCATACATAACTCCCCAATTCTATGAGCTCTTATCTCCTCCTACACCATGCCCAGCACAACTATAGGGATTGTAAACAGTGGCTCATGCATTAAATACAACCAATAAAGACCTAGTACGCCTCGGTTCATGTTTCTTAAGACGTTCAAGCATGTTACCATTTGGAGATCTGCCAGTTTTCTTAAGCCTAACATATAAATCATTCATCCAAGACAAGAATAAACAAGTAATCAACACATAATCAATATCTAGGTTTCATTAGATCTATGCAAACACAAAAGAGATCTAGCCTAGCATAATGGAATTGAGACAAGAACAAGATATAGACAACCAACACATAGACATATTGATTGAATTAGAAGAACACTTATCTGAATTACAATGCAAGGTCTCAAGGGTTTGGAACCCTTGAAAAACCTGTAAAAGTTGCACCAAAATCGTCTTTAGGGTTTCTCCAAAACTCCTCTCCTTTAATGTGAAAAACTAGAAAACTATATATAGGAAAATGGGGATGACGGCGTCAAGAACAAAGGTGTGACGCCGTCATCTCGCCGCCAAATACTTTCTCGGACGGCCTTGATCTACTTCTGACGCCGTCATGGCCTAGGCCGTCACACAATTTACTCTTGACGCCCTGTGTGTGACGCCGTCATCAACTACGGATTTTAATTCTTGGGGTTTTGACGCCGTCATGCACACTCTTGACGCCTTCATCAACTGTTATATTCCCACTTTACGTTGTACATCATTGATCAACTCAATGATTTCTTGTTTGAAACATAACAAGTTTAACGTCTTACTTTATTATAAGTCTTGTAATAGTTAAAAGACTTCGTGTTTATAAGAAGATATAAACATAAATAACTAAAGTATTTGTGAACACCACCACTTGGTTTCAATAGTAATTTCAAGTTAATTTACTACTTCATTTGCTTATGTCATTTTATGAATTATCCAATTTAAGAAACTGCAAACTCACATAATTCCATTACATCAGTTGATCTGCTAGTAATGAAATCATGTAGTTTACCTTTCTATTGCAATCTAGGCAGGTTACACCCTGACGTAAATTGTAAATTCAAGTGTTTCTTTTAATTTGAATATCATAAGACATAAAAGTAGTCTTTTGTTATAATCATGACACATGTTCTACATAAGATAATCTTACACATTAAATGTATAAGTCCTATTAGAACATTGATCTATTACCTTGCAATTAAGAGAATCCTATAATCATATTTCTATGTATTGTTCCTTTGCACATAATAAACAACTCTCCCACTTGTGCATTGAACAATATCATGTAGTATATAAACAACACAACATACGTTTGTTTATGTGATTCAATATGATTTGTGTCATAAGTAGATGTAGGACTACTTTGTCTTATCAGGAAACGCATATGGCTATCCTAAGAACATGAGTGTCTACAATTTGAAAGTAATTATCTTGAAGATAATTTGGGCTACTACACAGAAATTAAGTCTTGTAGCTCCCACTGAATTAGAGAACATAACAATAACTCTATATTCAGTAAACAACACAAAGCTCCCACTGGAATTGACAACATTGTACGTGTTTCATAACTAGTGAAAACAATTTGCTTGTTTTTACTTCCCTACACATTTAGAAAAACCCATGCGTAATAATTACTCTGGTTCTAAAATGTGTATTCTACTATGTTTATGATGGATTATGCATCAATGATATTAACTTGAAGAAATTTTGGGCATGCAACTTCTTCCTTAATAGGCCTACCATCCCCATAATGGTATGTAGCACCTTTAAAGCACAACAACTAGATAAAATACTAGCATTGCCTTTTACCAATTTTGCGGTAATCTGTCCAGCTTCTAATAACTCATATTTTCCATTTAACCAAATGCATTGTTTGTTATAGAAGAATTCATTCACCAAATAAGGGTAATGAAATTTCTTATGGAAATAGCATGTGCAATACTCTTGAGTTATATATTGGAATGTAGACAATTCTAATGTTCCTGTCATACCTTTCTCAATCATGAAAAGGAATAGGATTGAGTCTTATTCTTCTCTTATGAAAAATAGACTTAGGATTGAGTCTTATTCTTATGTTCCTATCATACCTTTCTCAATCATGAAAAGGAATATGATTGAGTCTTATTCTTCTCTCATGGAAAATAGACTTTCTTTCATTTCGGTAAATTTTTTCTCAATCAAACATTATGTTTGAAAGCAGAATTAGATCAATTTACCAATTTAAGACCAAACCACGTTTATGGCTTTAGTGTTGCACTAATATGTTAAAAAGAATTACAAAATTCAATTTTAGTATTTTCGATAATTAAATTTTCAAAAAAATTAAATACCCATGGTTCATAATCATATAACCATTTAATTTTCACTGAAAAACTAGGATCCAAATTGACATAGGTTCATCACATCAGTTGATCTGCTAGTGATGACGGTATTCAATAAGGTACGAGTCGAACCTCAATTGCCAATATTCAATTGCAATTCCTAGAATCGATGGGATTTACATATTTTCCAACCGCAGTTGCAATGTAAGCATGTTTTATCCCCATCTTCTTATGCCTTGAGTGATCAGTCCCACTATCAACTCAATTAAGTTAACCAATTTAAGAAACAACAAACTTACATAATTCCACCACACCAGTTGATCTGCTAGTGATGAAAATCATGTAATTTGCCCTTCCATTGCAATCTAGCCAGGTTACGCCCTGACGTAGACCCAATTTTAGGTGTTTCCATTTCATTGGATGGCATATAACTTAAATTTTAAGGGTAGTAAATTTGATGTGTGTAATCAAAATATATGTACAAAGATGTCATGCATTCATCTTGTATCATATGTTTCATGTAAAAAACTTTTACTTATCAGTTTCTTTACGAGCTTAAATCTCCAAAGTTTTGATTGAGGCGTTGAGAAACTTACAACTTTGCCTTAAGTGCTTCGTAGTTATCATGGATGTTAGGTAAAACTAAAATTTGACCCACAGGCGGGCGTCAAGCCAGAATGGAGGCTCACTAAGGCCGCAATTTAATGCTAAGCCATCCTTATACCCACTTTATAGTTTGTCAAAATAGTTTCACCTTACAACCACTTAATACAGTCGCGATCAATCAACCAAAAGTTCAAGATTTATATGTAAGCTCAAAACAAGATTTCACCATTATTAAGTCCGTTTAATATTTTATTTTAGAAATTACCCTTTTGTTACTATCATGTCACAAAACATATAAAACAAAAGTAATTAAATAAAATAAACAAACGACAACAATAATGGACATGCAAATAAAAATCAATTTAAAACACACAATTGATTTAATACACGATTAATAGGGTCTTCCCTAATTTTATAATTAATCAAATTTTAGTAATCTTTATTCATAATATTTACTAAACAATTTATCAATTATAATGAAATTGCATAATAAGCTTGAATTCTTAAAACAAAATCATCATAATCCAAGACAACACATGCATGGTTTGTCATGGATGCCCAAATAGCACATATTATAAACATATAATCATGTCAATCATGAACGCAACCAAACGGCATATCTCCAATATCCATTTATATACACATAAATATTACATGCAACCTAGGGTTTCTACAAGTTTTTATTCAAAATTCCAAAACCCTAATTTTATTAAAAAAAAAATCGACATTTATAAAAAATAAATAGAAGTCGACTTATTAATAAAAAAATGTCTAGGGTTTAAGAGAGATTTAAAAAAACATAAGAACACCAAACATGTAATAATCAAACGATTCAATTTTATGTGTTTCGGTAATATATTACATGTATTAACGGCTCTCTGATACCACTGTTGGAATTTGTGAATCATAACAATAGTATAAACACATAAACATCAAAGAGTACGCAGCGGAATAGATCAAATACAAATAATAAATTAACCGAATATAAATGGATGCGTACCTCTTTGTGATTTCTAGCAAGAACAAGAAACCAATAGAACAAGAACTATAAACCCTAATTGGGTTTAATGGTGGATCGACTAGGGTTAGTCGAATAGGGAAAATCACCTTGTTAGCAAAAGTATGCCAACACTTCGTTCTTGAACACACGTATTAGTAGCGTTTCAATAAGAAAAGCTAGGTTCTTAATTCACAAGCAATCCAAACATAATGTTTAGAAGATCGCGTAGGAACCCTAGAAGGGTGTAGTTGATCAACTAAACAAGAATGGTTTTGAGCTTAGAAATCTAGTAGGAACCCTATAAGGGTGTAGTTCGATTTCTAACTCAAGAGGAGAAAGAGAAGGAGATTTGGTTTGCAAGTGAACCAAGGGATGATTAGAATGAACAAAGGGGTTTGTTTATATACTAATCAACATCTTGGAGCACAAGACACAAACCCTACACCCTAATGCGTTGGGTTTGGCCAAACATGGGTTTTACAAGCCCATTCCATGTTTTTCTTGAACTCTATTTTAAGTTCAGTCCATCATCTTTCCTCCAACGATCATTTTGTGAATTTAATAATTATTCGTCACCAAAACAATAATTATTAATTAATTGAAACTTATACATAAAGTGTGCAATCCCGAAGTCTCGAGTTCGAGTCCGGACATATTCATTAATTTTTATCCGTTAAAACTAACAGTAGGTCACTTTTAAAAAATTTAAAACCCGACTCAACCCGACCCGACAAACCCGATAACCCCAATAACCCGACCCGATAACACCCCTAGATGCAACAGTAGATATTGGAATTGTCAGAAAGTCTCGAGCCATCCTAGCAAGTATGGGATATCTAAACTCATTGGATTTCTAGAAAGCCAACACATCTAGTTCCAATGTCCTTTCCATTCTTGGTTCCTCCAAATACAATTGCAATTCTGACTTTTTGTTGGTTGTAGATTCATTGCTTTGAAACTCATCAAAATCCTATAAAGTAATAATACAAAATTAGTAATTCAATGATTAGAACAAAACAAGCTAGGATAGATAAAGAGTTGTACCAAACAGGCCTACACTAGTACACTACTGACTAGTGATTACCTAAGATGTTGCTACAAGTATGTAATTTCGATCATATAAATTAAGAAAGATAAAACTCTTTTTACAAACAAATAAATTACCAGAAGTTTTGCTCTAACTCCAAAGAGACGTCTTGTATCATCACTTGATTCTTCACCAACTTTACGAACACTTGAAGTAGTTGCATGATTTGAAGTTGTAAAGGAAACATCACAAGCATATTCATTAAAAGTGGTCTTCAATAACTCATCGACAATATCATATTGAGGGTTGTCGTCTCCATAAATCTTTTTGTAACTCCATTCAATAAAGTGCAACTTGTATCTTGGATCAAACACCACGGCTATGGCTAAAATGAGATTAAAATCAGACCAATACTTCTGAAATTTGTCCATCATAGACTTCCCCATATCTTTTATATACTCATCACTTGAACTTATACTTTCATGCAAAGTAAGATAAGCCATAAAAACGTGAGGATAATACAAGTTTGCAGTAGGATATTTGGATCCCGAGAAAACATTAGTCACATCATAAAACACTCCAAGGAAAACACAAATCTTTTCAATGATATCCCACTCAGAAGCACTTGGACAACTCTTATAATTAGAATCAATTGTTTTTAAATGGGCAAATGCCTTTCGGTAATAAATGGCACTATCAAGCATTAGGAAAGTAGAATTCCACCTAGTAGGACAATCTTGCCTTAACACCTTTTTTGAACTTAAAGAAAGTAACTTAACACAGTCTAAAAACTTTTGCTTCCTTACTTGTGAATGTGATCCTTTAACATATTTGACACTCTCTCTAACCTTGCAAACCGCTTGATCAATTTCTTTGAGCCCCTCTTGCACAATCAAGTTTAAAATATGTGCACAACATCTCATATGAAAATAACTACCCTTAGAAACGAGTGGTGATTTTGTATCTAGTTGCTCAAGTAAAAGCTCAACAAAATGGACATTAGAAGATGCATTATCCAAAGTTATACAAAATACCTTTTTTTCTATACCCCATTCTTCTAGAATCGAAAACACTTTTGCATTTAAAGCAACACCGGAATGAGGTGGTGGCATGAAAGAAAAATAAGACTCTCTTTTGCAAAAACCATTGCTTGTCAATAAAATGCACTGTAATGGCCAAATAACCATCGGTAGTAATAGAAGACCACAAATCCGAAGTTAAACATAACTTCCCTGGTGATTCCATAAGCATGCTTTTAATGTTTTCCTTTTCTTTCCTATACAATTTAAATAAACCGGCTTTTACAGTATTCCTAGTAATCACATTTGCTTCAGGTTGCAAGTATGTAAATACATCCCTAATACCCTTGTAATCAACAAATGACAAAGGCAATTCATGCCTAAAAGTAGAAGCCACACGCAAATCGCGAAAGATATTTTGATCAAATCTAGATGATCGTAACACCATGTCACTATTAAATAGCATTTGACCAAAATCATGATAATTTTTACCAAAACATTTCTCCATGTGTCGCTTAAGATTACCCGTGCCTTGAATACTATCATACAAAAAAATATTATTACACTTTTTGCACTTACATGACACTTTTTTGCTGCCTTTTACTGTGCCTTTCTTATCTTTTTCAAAGAAATTCCAACAAATAGATCGTTCCTTACGTTTTCTCTTGGCTCCTACTTCCTTTTCCACGGACTCGACCTCATCAGGTTGTGTAAACTCATTATTTTGTGGGTCAATTTCAATACATTCAGAATCCATCTACAAGCAACAACAATACACAATAAGACAATTAGACAATGACTCGGAACCATGAGCTCAAAACTAATGAGTAAATAAGCATATATGAGCTCAACACTCAAGAAAAAACAAACCTTAAGCTCTTAATCAGAATGATTCTCGGCATATTTAGCAATCGGGTCATATTTTAAAATGGGTCACAGTTCTAAGGTTTCATAACTCTTATGAATAATAACCTAACTTTCAAAGTTAATGAATCATGTTCTGGAATACCCCATTTGCAAGAATGATTATAAATTAAAAAGTTAAAGAAAACCTAACTTTCAAACCTAACTTTCAAAGTTAAAGAAATCGAACTGGAAGAACATTATTAAACAGAAATCGAACCTTAAAGAGAATCAAGGGATGAAATCAGGGGAGATCGATGTCGTTGTTGTTGCTGCTTACTTCACTAATCATTACTTGTCTGTGATTTACTCTGTACGATTGGATTCGGGTATTTGGGTTTGGGTGATTAACTGTACGATTGGGTATTTGGGTTTGAGAGATGAGAGGGATCAGGGAAGGGGGAGGCGGTATAGCAGTGAGTGGATTTTATTTTTAGGGTATGTAATTTTAAGGATTATATTATTATATATATATATTATAATATTAACAGGTCAGGTCTTAACAGGTTTTAACAGGTTAACACGTGTTAAGACACGAATATTAACAGGTCTTAACAGGTCCAACTTGTTAAGACACGAAACATGTTAAGGTCAAACACGAAACCTGTTAAGAACAGGTCGTGTCGTGTTGTGTTAACAGATTTCGTGTCAAAATTGCCGGCTCTATCAGCCATCAACCACCTTCCACCATTACCAACTTAAAACAAAAAGGTGGACAAATATGCTTTTTTCTTTTGTTGAGTATGCGTTTCTTTTTACTATCAAGTCGCAGCTAACACTTATTGATCATACATGATTAATTAGAATTGCTCAATTGAATATAGGATCTTCTTGTTTTCTTATGACTTTTAATTGACATCTTTACGTAGTTGTCAACTTGTCGGGCGTATTAGTCTTTTATCTTATTGGCGAATGTTACATACACTCGAATATGGGTTTTATATGAAATAATCTTTTGTCCCTTTGTCAAAATATGTAACAATGGTGTTGCGCGCCCTTCCTTTGAATATAAATATATGATGATGGCATGACTGGCGTATATAGAAGTGGAATGATCTTTATAGACTAATGCTATAAAAAATGTTTTTTGAAATGTTACATGAATAAAATTTGAGACGGGTATTTGTTTTATTAAGTGACTTCTTTACTAAAATTTAGCTTTTATTTTGAGTTTTAAGTTAGCAATCCCACATTGCTAAAGAAAGGAAACTTTCCTTGGTTATATACCCTCATGTATGCGCCAAAAAGTTTTATCTAATGGATCGCTAGTTAGTACATTTGTCGAAGGACTGCAAACTGATCGAAATGACATAAATTAAGTTCATCACATTTTTTGTTACATATATTAGGTATGGGCCAACAGGTTTTATCTAATGGATCGCTAGTTAGTACATTTGTCACTTCTGGTATCTTTTTGTCAAATGTAGCATACAAATTGACACAAGGTCAAATACACAAAAGAATAAAATTCGTATAAGTTAAAGCTTTAATCCAGTTTAACTATGTAACAAGCATGTGTGCTATGTCTTTTAGTTGCAGTTGCCATATAATGTGATAAAATCAAAGTAACTTTTAATTTTGATGTTTTACACTCAAGGTGAGAGATTAAATGGAAAGTCTTAACACTTATTAAAAGTGACCCCCACCGTCCAAAATTCAGTATCTCAAATATGTGAGGCGTGAAAAATTTTATAGATCTAAAAGCTGCGCAATTCTCATATTTCTTTTTCATCCTTTCATCCCCTTTTTATTTTTTTCTCATCTCCCAAATGATGATAACAACACATATTTATTGATAGTAATTTTACATTTGATGATTGACATAAACATAAACATAAATAAATAATTTAGATGTGAAGAAACAATTTAGAGATGATGAATCAGGTAAATTGAAGAAATTATCTTTATGTTCACATCAAAACAACATTTTTTTTATGAACAATGAACTGTTGATTTTGATGAACAACATATCAAAACTCTATAAGTTACAAACAATTGTCATGTTTATTTGATGACCACTTGTATTCTTAGGATAAGAAACCTTTTCGTTGATGAAAAAAGGTTTTTATATAATGAAAAAAACTTTGATTCTACTATGATGCACAACATACTATTCATGAGTTTTCTTTGATAAACAAAGTTTTCATACGGTGACCTTTGATTCAACTATGATAAATATCATGTTGTTCATCAATTTTTCTAATGATGAACTTTTTTCTTTTCGTTGAAGATCACGTTTTTTACTACTCTATTATTATTTATTAATTTTAAGAGTGAATCTAGATGGAGAGGGAGATGATTTTTGGCGGATATGAAAATGAGGTTGTTAGTGAGAAGGAGTAAATTGGGTGGGAGAATCGAGAATAAATGAGTAGTTACGAAAAACTAGGATGGATGATTGGAAGATATCCACGAGTCAAGCTTTGATGTCATTTTAGAATTTAAAAAAATAGGATACTTTTCATAAAATTGTGAATCTTATACTCAAATGTGCAATGAGACTCAACTTTGAAATATCATAGACTCCAACTCTTTCATTAGAAGTATTCGTTTTTTTTTTTTTTTTTTTTTTTTTTTTTTTTTTTTTTTTTTTTTTTAACAAAAGGACAATACTTTGATACGAAGATCAAGAAGATCCCATTGATGTTACACTTAATTTGCCAAACAAACACACACCAACTTGAATTTGGAACAAATTAGAAATTATGTTAGCACATGAAACCACCTTCAATCAAGATACCAATGCTCTAGTATCAAGTTATATGTTCCGGTAGTCTTAACTAAAGGTCAATTTTGATTTGAGTGGTGCATTAAGTTCAAGGTTGTTTATGAAGTAAGTTATTAGGTTTCATGTGATGATGTTTGTCTCGTCAATTAATTGTAATATATATTAATCTAAAATTAGTAAGAGGATTATAAGCGTTTAAATAAAAGCAACCAGTTTACTCGTTGTAGCTTGATAACACCTATGAGGTAGTCACTGAAGTAAGGTTACAACATTGGATTTGGTTTTTTTAATTACTTGGTATATCAATTTTATTAAAAAGTTTTGTGATAAATGACGTCATCTTACAATATAGTTCATTTGTTAGTGTATTTTGCGTTATTTATACTACATATAATGCATACAGCACTTTCTCTCCAAAATTTTCAAATTTATAAGAAATAATGCATGGTTTACAACACTTTAATGCAACAAATTTTCAGAATTACAACAAAGTAAGCATATTGTACAACAAAAAACAGCGTGGTATCATTTTAAAACCAAAATTCTACCAAACAACATTAATGCTATTAAAAATACCCCTTCCCCAAAAATTACAACCATTTAAGCACAATGTATAATACCTTTTAATTAAATACAAGTGATAAAACACAAAGCACAAGTATGTAAAGCACAATGATTTTAAGGTCAACAATCTATTCAACACATATAATTAATACACTAATTAATTTACCCCTTCCTAAAAAATACAATCATTTAACCATAATGTATAAGCTAATCAAGCTACTATGCCAAGTACTTAAAATAAAGCTATTAGACTAGGCACAGTTCTGATCGGTCGCTCCTGCGTTGACCGAGTCGCCGCCACTGCAACCACAAGATCGATGAAGGTTGGACAACTCCAAAATTCACAAATCAGTCACCCCCTCGACCGATTAATGCATTACACAAAAGAAGAAAAAAATGTACCGTTACATATCAAAACAAAAATGAATATGAAAAGAAAGAAGAAAAGAACAATCATCAATCAAGCCAAAACAAACATCAAACTTATTCCATCTATGGTCCATGAGCAAAAAGTATACAACAACAATAAAACCCTACATCTACATCTACCTCAGTTCTAACCGCATCTCAAAACCACCATCACGGTCAACACAACATAAAACCTTAGAGAGAGTTTTCGTTTGATATTCAAGAAAATGGTCTGATTTTCTTGCAAACATAGATTGTTTGTTATGTTCGGTTATCAAGATAAGAAATAAAGGAAGAGTATATGATGTTTGTGTGGTTGGAAATCATGGCTGCATAATTTTGTGAGGGAAATTAGGGCAAGAATGAGGTAATTTAGGTTTTGTAAACGTATTTATAATTCCTAACATTTGGGTTATATACCGATTTGGTTGTTAATTGGGCTGGACAAATGATATTACAAATTGTTTGGTAGTTTTATCATGCGCCATAATAGATATTGCTGATTAAAGTTTGTTTAGGCTGAAAATGATTTTTGATTAATTAATAATTGAGCCGTATATTATTTGTATGGTATAGTTGATTTCGTGCTAATTTTGATATTTGGTTCATGTGAATAGTGTATATTCAAAATGAAAGTGTATGGGATATATATAGTGTCAAAAAGATGGATGGTTTTAAATAAAAATAAAAATAAAAATTTCGGTCGCCTTACTATACCTAAAAAGTCGCATGTAGGTCAGAAAATTTAATGGTGATTGTGTTGAAGGAAAGAATCAAGATTTTTGTTTGTGGTAGCTTCGGTTAACAGTAAATGAAATTATACTACTTTTTTTTTTTTTTTTTTTTTTTTTTTTTTTTTTTTTTTTATGAGTCACAATACCGTCTTCCACGATATATGGAGAGGTTGAGCTGTAGATAGTCTTACCTCTACATAAGATAGAGAGGTTGCTTCCAGTTCTATCTAAAATAGGAAATGACCTCCGGCCTTTTGTAGGGAGTGATAATCGAACCATTGACATCTAGGTTAAGATGCAAGGGGTTTTCCAACTAATCCAACCATAAAATTATTTCATTTGTAGATTAATCGTTAAAAAAATATGGCCGCATAATATCACATTACCAGAAAATATAGTCACAGGGTACCCGCCGCCGCATCGCGCGGGTATCCTGCTAGTACCAATAAGAAACGAAACAATGTGTGTTTTTCCATAGATTAATGCAAACTTAATAAAGATACTCATAATGATGAGCCCCCTATTATATGTTGACTTGCTGTTCGGCCGTTGATATTAGGGATGGCACCCGCGGGCAATGGGCACGGGTATCTCTAACCCGTCACCCACCCACGTAGTTTTTTTTCTCACCCGTCACCCATCAATGGGTACAATTTTCTACCCATGTCCTTACCCGCGGGTATTTGTTGCCCATGGGTTTGCGTTATGCAACAAAGTTATAAAACGATGATATGAAAACTAACGATGAATATGCGTAATAAGAAACCAATCAATTTGCAAAATACAACTTTGATTATTTAATCTTTCATATTCTCTTTTTAGTCTTGAAACTCAAACAAACTTCTAGGTTAATGTGTTTTCTTAATACTTGGTAGGAACTATTAAATGTGTACCTGCAAATCATAAAATTTAAATTAGTATAATAAATTTTAACATGGGTTTATAGGTACACCTACGGGTATTTTGACGGGTATACCCGTGGGTATTTTAAATGGGTGTCATGGGTTTACCCGTGATGGGTATGCCTCACCCGTCACCCACCCGCCACACACTGATGGGTATAGATTTTCACCCACGACCCACCCGTGGGTGAAAATTGACGCGTTTACCCACCCATTTATGGTGGGTACCCGCGGGTTGTGGGTTTTTTCTCGCCCATTGCCATCCCTAGTTGATATGAGAATTGAGAATGAGTCCGATTGTATCTTAAACAAATTTTATGGTGAGTTTTAAATACCCACAACTCCATATATTTATAAAAAAATACTAACATTTACAATGTCTTATGATAAATTGCTTTGTTACATCATAATGTTTTCTAGATTATGTAATGAAGTAGCTACCTTTTGTGGCATTATTTCACGATACACAATTTTAACCTCCCAAATCCCAATAACCACATTATAGGGTTTACACGAGATCTCATTGGCTCGCTCAGAAAGGCTAGTCGACGGAACTTTAAACAACGGAACATGCTAAGAGTCGGAGATGCTTGTAAACAATCTTGCCCAAGTCTGTTTATTGAAAATATTATCAAGGTCTTCGTGAATAACTTTCCCATATTCAAAAGGCCGCTTGTGGTTTTAGAATGCTCGAGCATCCTCATACTCTTAGTTTGAGACAAATAATTCTAATAACCATTAGTCTACACTACTAAACATGTAGCTTCATTTAAACAACCCGAGATATACAAACTCCAAACAAAACCAACTAAACACACACAAAACCAGGGGCGGATCTATGTATAACAAGGTGGTGTCCAGGAACCACCTTAGAAACGAGACCCTTTAGAAACTCTACATTGAAGAAAAACAGGACCTACCTTAGATATGAGGAACCACCTTAGAATCCAAATAAACAGAAAGGAAGACAAAAAATCACCAAGGAAACAATAGAAAACACGGCTTTGATTCTTGCTTTAATGGAGGTTACGAGCTCTCTGTTGTAAGTGAAAAAGATGACCCAAATTATAATATTTTATTTTTGTTTAGTGCCTTACTTTTAAAAAAATTTCATTTAGACCCCTATAATTTATATTTTATTGGGGCATTCAATCAACTAGGTTACTTAAAATTTAGCCATTTTATAAAAAGCCCAAACTACACATATACCTAAGAACCGAATTTTAGAATATTTTACAATGTCACACTATTTTGATCTGTAATTAATTCGTGGCCATGTATAATTATGCTACAAACTCTAATAATTCACACACGAAAAGAATTCAAGATATAATGAGTATTAATCTTAGTAATTCATGTATTCATATTAAGGTAAATATTAAAGCAAAATCAATACTTCGTGTTAGTAGTATATTGAAAATGACATACGAGATAGGATTTGTATTTCACGATACAAGCATGGATTATTATAAGGTATAGAAGCTAAGAGGACTTAGTTTTTAACGTTTTTTGCTACTTCAGGTAATGAACCTATTTTAATATTGGTTAAAGCTGTGTTAAATTGTATCCAACCCGGCCCGACTCGATCCATAACTACGATAGCTTTTTTTCGGCGTAGAATTGAGGAACCACCTTAGTTTTTCTGCTGGCTCCGCCACTACACAAAACCATATAGATAAAAGCAAAATATCTACATATATAGATTTTACTAGATATGCCAACAACATTATAATTTTGATAATTTTATAATATGTCCATAATCAAAGGGCCTTTTTAAAACTTATCACTCTTATTTAAGCAGTCGTATAGTACTAGTTTGTTCGCCAAACAAAAACCCTAAAAATTTTCTGCCCACTTCTTCCTCAAAATCGATCTGATACCGATCATCCAAAATATTTTTCATTTGATCCATGATTCTCCGAGCAAGGTACATCAATCAACACATTTTTTGCTTTATTTGATTTTCTATATGTTCATTGTTTAACAATATTTGCTTCAGTTAGGGGTTTTGTATTATATGTTAGTTTCTTACATTTTTATTTTTTTGTATTTGCATGTTGTTATATACTTTATGTCAATTTTGTATTTGTTAAATAAAAATTAACTTATGTACACAATTTCTTACCATGGACTTTTAGATCGAAAACCTAATGTAATTTTCCTTTTATAATATTCATAAATTTTGTGGGTTATGGCTTCTGACGATGGTGAAAATCATTTGGTAAACATTCTTACACAAAAGAGAGGATTTGTGAATAAGGGTGACAAATGGTGGTCACCATTTATCTTTTTCTACTGTTCCAATGATTTTGTTGTGATTTGTGTAGAAGGGTGACATATTGTTGAAATCTCAATAGAGTCATGACCATATATAGTCGCCGAATCATGACTCGTGAGAGTCATGATACTAAAATTATATAAATAAATATGTAATATATGTTTAAAAACCAAATATATGAAATTTGAGGGAATTACCTAAAAACGAGTGGTTAATTGATGAAGTTGGTGTTAATTAAGGGCTCTTTTTGGACGATGTAAAATTGTTTATACAACAACACATTTGAATTATTGGTTCGGAAAAACTCCGTGTTTCATTTCTAGCTACATTCATCAATGTTTGCTGCTTACTTAGTTGTGTTTAATGGAAAATGACAACATTATTTACCAGGCATTTCAAGCCCGGAGTATGTACACCTCAAAGTACAAGTTGGATGAAGAACCATGCTAATGGAACTCTTCTCATGGCCCAGAAAGTCTCTAAAGAATATATGGTAATTCTTTTATGTCTAACTTGTTAGTATTTGTGAAGTAAACTATATTGTTACTGATATAAGGATTCTTTCACATGCCTTAGCAGGACATTGGTAAACCATTTGGTTACCAATACTCTCACCAGCCCAACCATGTGAAGATTAAGAAAGGGTATCTTCTTGATTCTTTGGATATATATGTTCTTTTAGTACATAGTAGTATAAATTGTAAGAACTGCGATTTTTATGACACAATATTGGATCCCGCAATAAGGTATTTTTTTTGATTGATTTTAATTATTAATTCCACTGTTTGATTCATACAGATTTAATTCTCGTTATATATAATGATATTCAATAGTTAACTTTATGATTTTTTTAATTGTGTATTTACTGATTCTAATTTAATCAAATCTGACACACTAAATTGTTGACTTATTTTTAATCTGCTTACACAGTATTTAAGTCTCAAGGTTGGGAAATCGGAATTTGATCAGCATTGTGTGCATTTGATTGGTAGAGAGAATGTGAGGTATCATAATGAGCTAATTAAGGCTATTGTGAGAAATGCTGCTGTTTGCAAGACGCCGCCGTTGGCAAAGCAAGTTAAACGTGATGGTGTGAATGGTATTGACCCGAGAAATGGTTTGCAGTCGCTTTGTAGAGATGTGTTCTTTAACCCGTAATTATTCTTCCGACAAATGTTGGAGCCCGCATTTGGTTTTGTGTCCATGAGGTTCAGAAAAAAGACCCACCTGAATGGGAAAAGAAGGAACCGGAAAATTACATTGCTAAAGATGCCTACAAAGGCAATGCCTCTGGACCAACTAAGGTGAAGTTTCACATTACTGTTTCTTTGCACTGCTGCTTTCTACATTTACTTTCATGTATGTTATCCATATGTTTTAGTTCTCACATTCTAAACACGATAATCTTGTCATATGGCTTGTGTACGAATTTGTTTTGTCAAGTTTTATTGCAGTAAGCAACATGACTGTTTATTCAATGTCTGAATTCCTATACTTTTGTTCTTTTTTCTACCATATTTTATTGGATATCATATGATAAACTTTTTCTTGTTTGAAACAGAAAGCTGTGGAAAAAGTTGTGGAAAACTAGAAGGGGGGGTTGAATAGTTTTACTTCTTTTTAATTAGTTGTAAAAAATAGTTTTAGTGTTTTAAAACTTAGATTCGATAATATGTGATCTCAAGTCTTGCACAATACAAACAAGTATCAATACGAAATATATAACAATGATAAGTAACAATAATAAGTAAGAGATGGAAAGATCGAACCGCGAGACAAGAGATTTATAGTGGTTCGGCTACAAGGACACCTTCCTTGCCCTACTCCACTCCCCGAGCACCTAACTCGAGAGTTTTCTTCACTATATCAACAAGCTCCCTTATGGCGGAGAAAACCTTACACACCAATTTACACACCAATATTCACACCAATCTACACACCAATTTACACACCAATCTACACACCAATAATCACACCACAACACCTTCACACCTAAGTCACAACTTCTACACACCTTCTTCAAGTCAATCTACTTCACACCTAGCTTCTTCACACCAATAGATTTCCTAGCTTTTCTTCTTCTCACCAAGCTATCAACTAATCACACAAGCTATATCTAACACAACTATCTACAAGCAAATATTCACAACAATCTTCACAAAGAGTATGTAAATAATCTTGATGATACACCAACAACTTGGATGTGGAGATCACAACAAGTTGTAATACTTCTTGTCTAGGAAGATAGAAGTATTCTTCTCTTTCACTTGAGAGGATGGAAATTGGATCACTTTGAAACAAAGAATATATATACACTTATGATCAAAGGATGAGAGAATAGAGAAATAGATCTGGATCAGAAAGTTTAGGAGTGCAAAAGGTGAGGAAAAAGTGTGAACTGATCCAGTATTTAAAGGGAAGAAAAACACTGTTCTGGAGCGTGGCCGGTCCCCTTAATTAGTGGCCGGTCCCCTTAATTATTAAGGGGGCCGCCTAAGGAATTAAGGGGGCCGCCCATTTCAGAACGTTGGTTTTTCTTGTCTTTTAGTGGGGAATATTTTTCTGGATAGAATTTGCCATTTTTAGTTGGAAATTTGAAATCATATATTTATAATGAATTAAACATATTCTTTTAATTCCAAAAGTAATTTTGTAAAAGATATAAGATGTTTAATACATTTTATAAAAATTCTAGTGATTAGAAAAATTTCCTTTGATCATGAAATGTAATAAACCCTTTGTTTATTCATACCTTAAGTGATATGGAAGCAAAGACAAATATTAATTACTAAAAACTTGTTTACGTCATAAGTTTTAGATTAATGAGTTTATGCTTTGTAATTATCAAAACATAGAGACATTGTTAATAAGCTAACAATGTTTTAAGACATTATTTATGTCAACAATCTCCCCCTTTTTGATGATTACAAAACCTTAAACTCATTAGATCTAAAAATTAATTTTTAGACAAGAATTTAGAGTTTAACATTCTCTTCTCCCCCTTTTTGTAAAATCAAAAAGGTTAAAGCTCCCCCTTGATGTATACTCCCCCTCATTTGAGAGCACCAAGGAGATGAGCTATGGAAACCTTGGCTACACAAAATATTAGAAGAGAGCAAGGAAAATATACATGCAAAGCAATAGTAAAAAAATAGATTCATTCAAGCATCATAGAAAGCATTACAACATTTAATATGCTTAAGGCATATTAATCATAATAAAACAAATGAAAAGACATAGTCCTATATTGCCTAGAAAGAGCACTTGGACTTGCTTGCAACTCATGGTTGATTGTTTTATTTGCTTGAAAGATAACATAAGCATGAAGCTTAGTTGTGAGATGGAGAGGGATATGGGGTGGAGTATGGAGCGGAAGAGTTGGATCTCACGATGTTGTATCGTGTTAAGGGTGGTATTGGATGATTACGAGTGAGAAGATATTCAATCCAAGAAATATCTTCACTCAAGTAGAGGATTTGTTTTTGAAGGAATATGCAACAAGGGCAAAAGTGAGTGTGGTTGGTAACTTGATCCAAACTGAGAGAGTGGGGAAGGCAATTTGCATAGGGTGATGATGGAGGTTGCCCTTTGTTGCGTTGTGCAAGATGCATAGCAAGGAGATCACTAAGATCATGGATTTGGTTTATTTCATCACGGAACTTTTGCTTTTCCGTGGCAATGTGAAGAGGATCATAGGTTTGGTATGGATGGTTTGGATTTGTGTAGTTGGAATTGTAGTTTGATGGTTGGCCAATGTTGTATGGTTTGTAAAGAGGATCAAATGAATGACCTTGTGGGTTTGAGGTAAAGTTTGGGAAGTAAGAAGTTGGAGGTGTTGAATGACTTCCAATCTCATTGGTTATGATGGATTTGTTTCGAGGGCTTTTTCTTCGCCAAACGGGTTTTTCTGTCATCCTTGCTAGCCTTGAGGCTTTTGATCTTGGTTTGTTTGGAGAGTTCATGATGGGATGAATGGATGGTTTTGAGGATTGGGGATATTTATAGTGTAAGATTTGTGTGTTTAAGGATGGATAAGGTTTGTTGGAAGATTAGGACAAAGTGTGTTGGTTAAAATTGGGAAATGTAGGTTGAAATGGGCTAAAAAGCAGAAAAGATTCTGTAAACCCGACCATCAGATGGCCGGTCCCCTTAATTAGGGGCCGGTCCCCTTAATGTTTAAGGGGGCCGCCTTACAAAATTAAGGGGGCCGCCCATCTGGTGATTTCCAGGTTGCCAGAATTGGGTTTTTGGCAGAAAATTTGCAGAAAGGTTATGTGTTTGGATTAGAATTCAAGCAAGTTCAATTCTCTTAGGCAATATAGAATCTAAGCTAATCAAGATATAGCATGCATGCAAAAACATATAGACAAAGGAGCAAATAGTGAGTGAAAAGCAATTAAGGGGGTAAGTAAATGCAAGCACACTTAAGCTTTCTAAGGCACCTATTTTGGATTAAAGGCAAAGGCAATTAGTGAGTGAAAAGCTAGTGATGGATCAAGATGACACCATTATTAGGGAATTTGTCCTAGTGTGTGTCTATATGCAACAGGTGTGGAGTTGTGATTGTTTCGACTCCTATATGCAAAAAAAATATAACGATCCTAAGAAACAATCCAAATGATCTCCTTGATTTAATATTTGCTCGATCATGAATGTCAAAGACATATATTAGATTATATACCTTGACAATTTATGTGAGAGTTTATGCATGATTTTGAAATACAATGTTTTTAGAATTAGTCAACAATGCAAGGAAAATGGTCTTCATGGGGTTCCTAGATTGTGAGAATAATTTTTAGAGAAAATTGATTGAGTTTTACAAAAAAAATTTTATGCAAAGCAAATAAATTTTCCCAATCTTTAGTTTTGTGCGAAATAGATTCCTAGACTCAGAAAAGGTGAAATGGAAGAACAATAAATTTCATGCAAGTATTAATTTGAAATAATTCAATATAATTTAGTCAACTTGTTCCATCATTCCTAATCCTAAACGCAAGTGGTTGAATAATTCACGCTTAAGGGGTTTTGTGAATATATCCGCAATGTTATCTTCCGATGCAACCTTTTCTATAGATATATTTCCTTTTTGTACATTATCCCTAAGAAAATGGTGACGTATTTCTATGTGTTTAGTCCTAGAGTGTTGCACCGGATTTTTACTTAAATCTATCGCACCTTTGTTATCGCACATAATGGGGACATTTTCTAACCTAATGCCATAGTCTACGAAAGGTTGTTTCATCCATAGTGCTTGTTGACATGCCTTTCCGGCGCTTACATATTCGGCTTCGGTGGTAGAAATAGCAAGAGCGGTTTGCTTCTTCGAAAACCAAGACGTTAGACAACATCCCATAAACGTGCAAATACCGCTAGTGCTCTTTCTATCTACGTAGTCTCCCGCATGATCCGAATCCGCATATACAATGGTTTCTATGCCGGATTCCTTAGGATACCATAATCCTAAGTGTATAGTGCCTTTAATGTATCGGAAGATACGCTTAACCGCTTCTAGGTGAGAGGTTTTGGGATCCTCTTGAAAACGGGCACAAAGGCAGACACTAAACATGATATCGGGTCTACTTGCCGTCAAGTATAGTAAACTACCTATCATTCCTCTATACTTGGAGTTATCTACGGACTCACCTTCATCATCCTTTGTGAGCTTTACCTCCGCAGACATGGGTGTTTTTATGGGTTTTGAGTCTTCTAGGCCAAATTTCTTAAGCATTTCCTTAATGTACTTAGATTGGTTAAAAAATATTCCATCTTCTAATTGTTTTATTTGTAATCCTAGGAAGAAGTTAAGTTCACCCATCATACTCATCTCAAACTCATCATGCATGATTTTGGCAAATTCATCACACATATCTTGACAAGTCGATCCAAATATAATGTCATCAACATATATTTGAACAATGATGAGATTAGGGTCTTTCCTTTTAGTGAAAAGAGTGTTATCTACCATTCCCATGGAATAATCATGTTTAATAAGAAAAGCTTTCAATCGATCATACCAAGCTTTGGGAGCTTGTTTGAGTCCATACAAAGCTTTCTTTAACTTATAAACATAATCAGGTTTTGCGAAGTCAATGAATCCTGGAGGTTGTGCCACATATACCTCCTCATTGATAAAACCGTTAAGGAATGCACTTTTCACATCCATTTGGAATAACTTAAAATCTAGAGAGCAAGCGTAGGCAAGTAATATCCTAATTGATTCTAGTCTAGCTACGGAGGCATAAGTTTCATCATAATCAATTCCTTCTTGTTGATTATAACCTTGGGCAACTAACCTAGCTTTGTTCCTAGTAACTATTCCATTCTCGTCTAACTTGTTCCTATATACCCATTTGGTTCCTATGATAGTCATATCCTTTGGATTTGGGACTAGTTCCCAAACATCATTTGCCTTAAATTGATTTAATTCTTCTTGCATGGCTATAATCCAACTTTCATCCTTTAAAGCCTCGCTAATATTCTTAGGTTCTATTGCTGAGAGGAAACAAAAGAAGTTGTTTTTATCTTGGGCTTGTGACCTAAGGGTTCTTTGGTTAAGATGTCCTATTATATTATCTAATGGATGTGATCTAGATTCTTTAATATTAACGGTTTCGTTATTTTCCAAGTGAATGTCTTCAATATCATTTCCTATGGGTTTTGTTTTACTAACCTTAATAGCTTCATCTTCGACTAAATCATCATCTTCTAAAGGTAGCGTTTTAGGAGGTGGTGGTGTTTCATCAAATGTTACATTTAGTGATTCCTCTACTTTCATGGAGTGTTTGTTAAGTATTATATATGCTTTACTATTTTGTGAATATCCTAAAAATATTCCTTCATATGATTTTGGATCAAACTTAGTGAGGTAGTCCTTAGTGTTTAAGATATAGCATTTACTTCCAAATACCCTAAAGTAGTTTAAGTTTGGTTTTCTATTTCTTAGTAACTCATAAGGAGTTTTTCCTAGAATTCTTCTAATTGATACCCTATTTAAAATATAAGTCGATGTATCTACGGCGTGACACCAAAATTTTTGTGGAATGGATTGTTCATTTAACATAGTTCTACTCATTTCTTGTAGTGACCTATTTTTTCTTTCTACTACCCCATTTGATTGAGGAGTACGAGGGGCGGAGAAATTGTGAGATATTCCATTTAACTCACAATATTTTCCGAATTGTACTTCGTTATCAAATTCCCTACCAATGATCCGTCCTAATGGCAACTATTGAGCATCCTAATTTATTTTGAATCATTTTACTAAATATTTCGAATTTTTCAAAGGCTTGGGTTTTGTCACTTAAAAACCTAGTCCACGTGTATCGTGAGTAGTCATCTACTATTACTAAGGTATATTTGTTTCCTCCATAGCTCCGCACAGCGGATGGACCAAAGAGATCCATATGTAATAATTCTAGGCACCTAGTAGTGGATACCATATTCTTAGCTTTGTGGTTAGCATGAGCTTGTTTTCCAACTTTACATGCATCACAAAAATGTTTGTCATATTTTAGATTAGGCAAGTTTCTAACTAATTCCTTAGAGGCCAACGATTGTATTTGTTGCATGTTAGCATGTCCTAATCTCCTATGCCACAATGTGGAGTTTTCGTCTAGGGTCGTTAGGCATATCCTATCTTCAGGTTTGTTTCCTAGTTTCATAACATATACACCTCCTTTCCTAATACCTCTACCTATAATTTTTCCATTCTTAACTATTTCGCTATCTTCTTCGGAAAAGATAACTCTACATTTATTATCGCATATTTGGCCTACACTAAGTAAGTTATATGTTAAATTATTTACATGTTCAACATTTTCAATAGTAAGTGAGTCTTGAGAAATCGTACCTTTGCCAATAATTTTTCCACGCAAGTCACTACCAAAAATAACGTTACCTCCGTTGTATGCCTTATATGTAGAGAATAGCTTTCGGTTCCCTGTCATGTGCCTTGAGCATCCACTATCCTTGATCCATTCGTCAGGCTCCAAGTCAATTCCAAGGCATATTTCGTCGGTTGCTTTTGCCATGAAACACTTTTCTTCTCTTGGTTTTTCCACTTCTTCTTTGTCACTATCACTCCATGTTCTACTAACAAATGCACCTTGATTATCATAACTCGGCGGCTTTAGACATTCACCAACGAGATGATTTGGACTTCCACATCTAAAGCATTTTCTTTTCACGTAATTGTCACTTCTATTTCTTTGGAACGATTTTCTATCGTCATGTGATGATCTAGTGAATCTTCCTCGTCTCTTGAAGAATTTCTTGAATTCTCTTACGGCCATTGCATATTCTTCATCTTCACTCTCGTCACTTGAGTCACTATCATCACAAAGTTCCTTTTTGGCTTTTAGAGCAACGGATTTGACTTGTTCTTTCTTGACTTTAACCGTTTCCAAATCTTTTCTTATAATTTCTTCATGGACCTTCAAGTTGCCAATAAGGTCATCTAGTGACAATGTCATCAAATTCTTTGATTCTTCAATAGCCGTGACTTTAGCTCGCCATTTCGGATGCAATGCCCTAAGAAATTTCCTAACACAATTTTTACTAGAAAATGTCTCATCAAGTGCTTTTAAACTTGTGATAATGGTGTTAAATTTAGCAAAAGCATTATCAATTGATTCCTCTTCCGGAATTGTAAATTGTTCATATTGTTGTACAAGAAGATCTATTTTGTTATCTTTGACTTGACTATTACCTTGGTGAGTGATTAGTAAAGAATCCCAAATTTCTTTTGCGGTTTTACACATAAAAATTCTTTCATATTCTTTGCGTGGTAACGCATTATAAATAACCATTTTAGCCTCATTATTTTTTGCTAGTTTCTTTTTCAAATCATCATTTTGTTTTTCAAAAGCTACAATTTTATCCATTTTAGTTTCAACATTATATTGAATAGGGGGAAAATCACCAAAGTTAATAATATGCCAAAGATCAAGATCTTTTGATTTCACATACGTTTCGAATCTATTTTTCCAATATAAAAATCCATCACTTTCAAATAGTGGTGGTCTTTGCATAGATTGCCCTTCTAAATATTTTTCAGATTCCATAGATCGTTACAAGTTTTAAAATACAATATATTTTAAAATTCTTGCTAGACGTGGCTCTTGATACCAATTGTGGAAAACTAGAAGGGGGGGGGGGTTGAATAGTTTTACTTCTTTTTAATTAGTTGTAAAAAATAGTTTTAGTGTTTTAAAACTTAGATTCGATAATATGTGATCTCAAGTCTTGCACAATACAAACAAGTATCAATACGAAATATATAACAATGATAAGTAACAATAATAAGTAAGAGATGGAAAGATCGAACCGCGAGACAAGAGATTTATAGTGGTTCGGCTACAAGGACACCTTCCTTGCCCTACTCCACTCCCCGAGCACCTAACTCGAGAGTTTTCTTCACTATATCAACAAGCTCCCTTATGGCGGAGAAAAGCTTACACACCAATTTACAAACCAATATTCACACCAATCTACACACCAATTTACACACCAATCTACACACCAATAATCACACCACAACACCTTCACACCTAAGTCACAACTTCTACACACCTTCTTCAAGTCAATCTACTTCACATCTAGCTTCTTCACACCGATAGATTTCCTAGCTTTTCTTCTTCTCACCAAGCTATCAACTAATCACACAAGCTATATCTAACACAACTATCTACAAGCAAATATTCACAACAATCTTCACAAAGAGTATGTAAATAATCTTGATGATACACCAACAACTTGGATGTGGAGATCACAACAAGTTGTAATACTTCTTGTCTAGGAAGATAGAAGTATTCTTCTCTTGCACTTGAGAGGATGGAAATTGGATCACTTTGAAACAAAGAATATATATACACTTATGATCAAAGGATGAGAGAATAGAGAAATAGATCTGGATCAGAAAGTTTAGGAGTGCAAAAGGTGAGGAAAAAGTGTGAACTGATCCAGTATTTAAAGGGAAGAAAAACACTGTTCTGGAGCGTGGCCGGTCCCCTTAATTAGTGGCCGGTCCCCTTAATTATTAAGGGGGCCGCCTAAGGAATTAAGGGGGCTGCCCATTTCAGAACGTTGGATTTTCTTGTCTTTTAGTGGGGAATATTTTTCTGGATAGAATTTGCCATTTTTGGTTGGAAATTTGAAATCATATATTTATAATGAATTAAACATATTCTTTTAATTCCAAAAGTAATTTTGTAAAAGATATAAGATGTTTAATACATTTTATAAAAATTCTAGTGATTAGAAAAATTTCCTTTGATCATGAAATGTAATAAACCCTTTGTTTATTCATACCTTAAGTGATATGGAAGCAAAGACAAATATTAATTACTAAAAACTTGTTTACGTCATAAGTTTTAGATTAATGAGTTTATGCTTTATAATTATCAAAACATAGAGACATTGTTAATAAGCTAACAATGTTTTAAGACATTATTTATGTCAACAAAAGTTATAAAAAGAGCAGAAAAAAATGCAAAAAGAGTACCTGATGTACCACAAAGTTTGTCACCACCACCTGCCACAGACGCAAGAAGAAAATCTGAACTGATATCCAAAGTAATAATGAAAAAGTGCCATAGCATACTATGCCATGTAGCAGCTAAGGATACCAAGAAGGTCTTGTATGACCTTGTGGGAAGGAAATTCAACTCTGAATATAAGGATCTAAGGGTCATTTTTGAATCTGAATCAACACGTCCTCTGGATTTACAGACCATCGAATCTGTTGGAGTTTATGGATATATATTAATAAACGTATGTCTAGAATCGAACCCGAGACCTCGGGATTGCACACATTACAAACGAGAATTAAAGTTTAATAAATATTAAATGTTATGTATATTTATTAATTAAACACAAGTAAAAGGATTAATGATCGTTGGTTATTAAACGTATGGACTAACTATCGTTAAAAGCAAACGTAAAGGACTAGAATGGAATTTGGAGACAAGAAGGATCCGGAACAACCCTTGGGTTGCTTGGGCCGGTCGTACACTTCAAGGGAAGGGATTCCCTTGCCCTAACTTGTC
Source organism: Artemisia argyi (assembly GCA_030686995.1). Taxonomy (NCBI): domain Eukaryota; kingdom Viridiplantae; phylum Streptophyta; class Magnoliopsida; order Asterales; family Asteraceae; genus Artemisia; species Artemisia argyi. Next base: position 185,038,543 of record CM060682.1, read on the forward strand.
CTCCAAGATATTCATTCACTATATAAGCAAACCTAGGGATCAAACTTTGGTACCTTTTGTGCACACACACAAAACCCTAAAGTGTTTTCTTCTCTTTGTTTTCTCCTTTGTGGCCGATCGATCACCAACCCCTAAGGGTTCCTTGATCGAAATTTTCAATAAAGTAAATCTTGTGTTTTTTGTTACTAGCATCACCTTTAATTCGTTAGTAGTTTGTGTGTACAAGAACGAGGTAACAACATACTTTTGTTGTTATCAAGGGATCGATTAACAAAACGGTAAGGGGTTAATCATTGATCCATATAAACCCTTATTAGGGTTCTTCATATTGTTAAAGACAATTGCTTTTGATTCTTGTTCGGGCTAGAATCACCACGGTACGTTCCTATTTAATTTATGTTAATCTCTTATGTGTTATAGATGTTCCTACGCTTCCGCATATGTGTTTACCTATTTTATGATTGTCATGATTCTTATATACTAACAGTGGTATCACGAGCTTGCTATAACATGTAATTGATTACATAAAACACATAAAAAATGAATTTTGATTGTTTTAGATACATGTTTTGGATCTAGGGTTTTGTTTTTTTTACCCTAACCCTAATTTTTTTTAGGGGGGGGGGGTCGATTTATTCCATGAACCCTAATTAGGGTTTGTGGTTTTATTAATTAATTGGATTAAAAACCCTAGGTTGCCTACATGTTTATGTGTTATTTGGGCATATCCTTGACCTAATTGGTAACTGTTATGCTTTGATCCGTGACGAAACATGCATGTTAGTCATGGGTTATTAATTGTTTAGCTTTTCACATGTTTAAATAGATCTTATATTGGGGAAGACCCCATAATTATTAAAATCAATTATGTGCTATGTGGTATGTGATTAGCTTTGGCCTACGCAATTGACTTGTCAATGTATGTGGCTCACTTCCATTAAGAGGTGAGGGCCCTAGTTAATTATATGCATATAAAAACCTAGAATTGATTTATTAGGATCTTTTTAACAAGGTTTGCATGTGGCTAATTGTTTCACGTTATTATTATTAGTTGTTTATTTTTCTTTTAATTACTTGTTTTTATTGTTTTCTTAATTGTTTGACTTGTTGTAAGCAATAAAAAGGGTGATTTTCATAAAAGAAAATAATATAGGCTAATAATGGTGAAACCCTAAGTGATAAAGTAAGTATCTTGCAAGGTCTTAAGTGCCGCTAGTGGTCCGATTCGCATGGTAATCAGCTCCCAGGCGAGACTAGCAAAATTCATACTTTATTACATGATTTTGTGATTGAATCCATAAACTTTTTCTTGATTGATGTTTTGTACAAATATGCTTTTAAAATTAAGTCCTTTAAGACGATATTTATAACCGTGATTTGAAGGCTTAGAAAATAGCCTTAGAGTTTGCCTTGGTTATCACAATCTTGAATATGTCTTAAACGAATTACTTTTAAAATCATAATTGTAGAAAGTCATCTTAGGGTTTATTAAACCTCAAGTAAAACTCTGTGTATTAATTTCACGAATTGGTAAATTAAAAGTTTTTTTTGAAAACTTATGTTATAAAGATGAGTGCATGCATCTTTATACATGTTTTGATTTTCACATCAAAAATTTATACCCTAAAATTTAAGTTACATGCCATCTAACTATAAGAAACACTTGAAGTTTTTATTTAGTAAACATGAGACGCAGGCTAAATTTTAATGACAAGGTAAATTTCCGAGTGTGCGTGAGACCACACATGGAGAATTTGCAGTTTTTAAGTTAGACGACTTAATTAAGTTGATGCGTGAGACCTAGAGCTTAAGGCATGAGATGGGATGAAACATGCTTACATGACAAATTGATGAATCAATTTGATGTAAATCCCATAATGATCTAGGAATTGGAAAATTGTTTGCCAATTATTGTTTGACAGATTACCATCTTTTATACTTTCACCACTAGCAGATCAACTGATGTGGTGGAATCTATGTAAAGTTGGATCCTAGATTTTCAAGAAAATATGTTGGGTATATGAATATATCCTTGGGTATTATATTTTCTTGGAAATATAAATTATCGAAAATACTAAAATTGAATTTTGTAAATTCTTTAAATGTATTAATGCAACGTAAAACCATAAACGTAAGTTATTCTTTTGATTGATCTACACCCGTTTGGGTATTTTGGTTAGAGTCAATATTTACAAAAAGAATAAATATAGTCCTCTTTCCATTAGGAGAAGTGTGAGACTTAAATCCTATTCCTTTTCATGAATGAGAAAGGTATAATAGGATGATTAGAATTGTCTAAATTCTAAATACATAACTCATAGCAAACTTTAATAGTAAGAGTATATGCACCTTATGAGCTATTAAATTAGAAGCTAGACTGATTGCTGCATAATGGTAAAAGACGAATTAGATTACTTTATCTAGTTGTTTTGATTTGACCATTTAAAGATACTACATACAATTGTTGGAATAGTAGATCTATACAGGAAGAAATTGCATGCCCGAGCCTTTTCAAGTTAATAATTTGGAATGTGATGAATCACATTTATGTAGTAGATTACATCCTTTTATAACTTATATAATTGTTTGAATGGGTTTTCTTAAAAGATGTAGGAAAGTAAACAAGTACACTATTTCCTTTCACTGATTAATGAGACATTTACATTGTTGTCAAATTCAGTGGGAGTATTGTGTTCTTATGGCTGAATAAGGGATTATCATAATGTTCTCTAATTCAGTGGGAGTTACAAGACTTATTGTCTTGATTGTAACTTAGATTATCTTTTGAATATCTCAAGGTAATTACTTTCCAAATATAGACACTAATATTTTCAAGGATAGTCATGTACGTTTCCTTGATTGATTAAGTAAACTCTATATCTACTAAGTTATGTTAATGACACAAATCATATTGTTCAAATTAACAAACACATGCGTGTTGTTTATATGATACATGGTGTTGTACAATGCACAAGTGGGAGAAATCTTCATTATGTGCAAAGTACAACACATAAATATATGATTTAAAGGACTCTCTTAACTGCAAAGTAAGAGATTATAATTCTAATTAGATTAATACATCTAATCTTAGAAAAAATTGGTGTTAAAATTTAGTAAACGTGAGACGCAGACTAAATATTAACAACAAGGTGAATTTACATGTATGCGTGAGACCAACATGGATAATTTACAGTTTCTAAATTAGACATCTATTAGAACATTGTGTCAAATAACAATACTACTTCAGCTTTAATATTTATGTATTATTCGAATGACATAAATGCATGAAGTAATATAATACTACTTCAATAATTATGTATTATAAGAATGACATAAATAAAAAAATGAAGTAGTATGTTAACTTGAAAATATTAATGAAACCAAATGATGGTGTTCGTGATTACTTTAATTATACATGTTTATACATTATTGTATATTTATAAACATGAAGTCTTCTAAGTATTACAAGACTTATAATAAAGTAAAACGTTAGCTTGTTATGGTCTTTTAATTAAGACATATACAAGAAGTCATTGAGATGATCAATGATTAATAACGGAAAGTGGGAATATAACACGTTCATGTTTTGAAGAGACATGAACATGAAGTGACTTGGTCAAAAGTACTTGTGTTGTATAAAAAGCATGCAATTAGTTTGGAAATACTATTATACCATTAAGTTGACTTAGTTGGTAAATAGGTATGCCAACAGGAATATGGTTATCTTATATATATATATATATATATATATATATATATATATATATATATATATATATATATATATATATATATATATATATATATATATATATATATATTGTTAGATCTTCTTACAATATTAATTCTAATTGAAGTACCACATATGGATAGTATGTTCAGTTAGGGAATCAAACTCTTGATAGATTGTTTGATTGAAGATAACTATGATTTCTTTTCTTCTAAAAGTTATCAAGGTTAGAAATTGAGTATGGCTTGAATATACTCAATTAGACTCCTAGAAGATTAATAAGACGTTATTGAATTATGAAATGTGATGAATCACATTAAGTCTTAAAATTGAAGTTCTGAATTTGTTAAGTTACTTATATGTAGGTTATTAACAAAAAACTATCAATGTGTATTTGTAATGTCCTAAAAGAGAACCTGGATTGTTGCTCTAATTGCTAAGTAGTTATAGATAATCTCTATATTGCTAAAGGCAAGTGGGAGTATTTTATCTTGAAAAGATAGAATTACAAGATACATAATCTTCTAAAACCACACTAGTTAAAATCATGATGAGGCTTAACATGTAAATGATAAACCTCAAGATGATGGAATTATCATTCATAGATCCACTTGGATATCTCATATATTTAATGAATATACTGACGATTATATGATGTAGTATTACCAAAATAATGAATTGGGTAAATTACTCATACTATGAGTGTTATAGATGCTGTTCATAAAGATATAGAAAATTTTAAAAATTTGGTTTATCTTAATTCTTAATAGTTAGAGAATGATGATGAGTTTATTCAAAGATAATGTAACCCTAGTGGTTTAAATCTTTGTGAAATAATCATATGGATAAAAATTGTATACATATCTTAATGTATGTCTTATGACAAGATTATTAATCATACTTAAGCAATTAACTATGATTGAATACTCTTTCTTAAGCACATTAAAGATATAAAGATGGTAATTGTCATATTTATATGAATATGAAATTTGGCAATGAATATCAAAAACTCTTTCTTGAATAATTACTTGAGCGAGGACGATAAGTAATCAAAAGGAGTTTATGAATTCAAGAAAATCTTTGGAAGTGTACAAAGTGCAATAATCCATGAATGGATAAATGCATGCATCTAGAAGATTAATCTTATGTTTAATTATTATATCCAAGTTTTGATTTATAATTGAAATAAGATAAATTTCTAGGTATTCCTGAAAGCTAGTGGGAGTATTATGTTTGATTTACTAAATCATATATGTTGTATAACATATAAGAAGTTACGTTCCATATAAGTAAAATGTTAAGATTTAGTTTGAAATGAAACTGTAAGTGAAAGATTTAGAAAATAAAACATACAACCTTGGAACAAAAGTTTATTATTAAATAAACATGTGCGGTAAATAAATTCTAATAGAACATAATATATCATTTAGAAAATGGATATATATTATGAAACGATAGAACATGAATATAAATCTAAGTTTGACTGAAGGATTTTCATGTGCATTATATTATTGTTGTATCATGCTTAAGTGCTTAATGATTTGACAATATTTGATATCCAATTAAAAGTTATTATATAACTTGTGTAATAGATATTCTAATGGAAAATGTTTGAAATTAGAATAATGATCCTCAAACTGGAATAGCTCCTAAACATTACACATTGGATATTAAGTTTACGGGAAATTTTAAGAGCATATTGTGTTTAATATACAATGATGCTGGTTTAATTGAGATGACACTCAATAACTAGTCATGAAGGATTTTATGAGAACTAGTTGTGCTCAACTAAGAGCATAGTTGCATTAAACATTAAAGAATTAGAATACTTTAAACTTTAAAAGGTTTGAAAGTTTGATTGTCATATGTTGGTGATTGAGGATATCACATTATTTATGAAGAATTATATAGCTATATCAAGATAGTTGGCATACAAGAATTTTAATTATTGAATTCTTGAAAGAAGTATTCTCAAAATTCGGATAGATCAAAGTTAGTTGAAATAATGCCTTGTCAACAAGTATGATTGTCATTACTTGAGGCATAATTGTCTTCAAGTTATTACTTGAGACAAGATTCATTAACTAGAATTATCATGCATTGATCTATTTTGGTATTTGGATAAAGGACATTAAGCAATTATTATTTATAATGAATTAAAGTACTTAGTACGTTTGTTTTCATTAATAATATATTGTGTCCTATATTTGCATGTTTAAAATCCGTGAATAACTAATATTATTCTAAATTGTCCATTGTCAATTAATGATATGGGAATATCATTAAACTAAGGCAAATCTGAGTATTGGTTAGAATATACTTGAAAGTATATTGATGCGTTGACATACCAATTTCACATGATATTCAATGAATTGAATATAGGACTTATCCCAACTGCATGATTTTACTTTATGGATCTTGTCAGTAAGTAAATCATGAATTTGTTATCCTTAGACTTGAGATACCAGATAAGAGTCATGGATGTAGTGCATTTTTGTGAAGCAATCTACCGCTCACCGTAACAGGGAGTTATAAGGGTTGTTTTCAGAAGTGTTGCAAAGTTCATGGGTTATTCTTGTAGTCAAGAGAGAATTTGTTCCTTCTGATTTGTTCAGAAGTTTAATACTGCTGGGCCCCTCGTAGGGTTGTCAAGATGTTTGCGTGCGCACGCCCAAAGTCTATCTGGAATACGTTCAGATGTTTTGGTAATCTTGCTCAATCATAAACAACGAGAAACAGAATTGTTAATTAAAGAATGACTAAGATCCATATCTTTATTAACGTGGTATTAGAAACAAAAGGATGATAATAATAATGATGAATCATTATAGGTTTTTTCAGGAAACCTTCCTCGAGTTGATCTAGGGGCATTGGCGTGTTGCTAGACGCTTACCAATGTCATTATGTTATTAATAGATATCCAAGTGGGAGCTGTTGGAGTTTATGGATATATATTAATAAACGTATGTCTAGAATCGAACCCGAGACCTCGGGATTGCACACATTACAAACGAGAATTAAAGTTTAATAAATATTAAATGTTATGTATATTTATTAATTAAACACAAGTAAAAGGATTAATGATCGTTGGTTATTAAACGTATGGACTAACTATCGTTAAAAGCAAACGTAAAGGACTAGAATGGAATTTGGAGACAAGAAGGATCCGGAACAACCCTTGGGTTGCTTGGGCCGGTCGTACACTTCAAGGGAAGGGATTCCCTTGCCCTAACTTGTCCTCCAAGATATTCATTCACTATATAAGCAAACCTAGGGATCAAACTTTGGTACCTTTTGTGCACACACACAAAACCCTAAAGTTTCTTCTTCTCTTTGTTTTCTCCTTTGTGGCCGATCGATCACCAACCCCTAAGGGTTCCTTGATCGAAATTTTCAATAAAGCAAATCTTGTGTTTTTTTGTTACTAGCATCACCTTTAATTCGTTAGTAGTTTGTGTGTACAAGAACGAGGTAACAACATACTTTTGTTGTTATCAAGGGATCGATTAACAAAACGGTAAGGGGTTAATCATTGATCCATATAAACCCTTATTAGGGTTCTTTATATTGTTAAAGACAATTGCTTTTGATTCTTGTTCGGGCTAGAATCACCACGGTATGTTCCTATTTAATTTATGTTAATCTCTTATGTGTTATAGATGTTCCTACGCTTCCGCATATGTGTTTACCTATTTTATGATTGTCATGATTCTTATATTCTAACAGAATCTAGATTTCTTCATGGCACATATGGTGATTCACACAAAAGAGGACCATTATTAACTTACTGTTTCGATTATGACAATATTATTTACCAGGCATTTCAAGCCGGAATATGTACATCTCAAAGTACAAGTTGAATGAAGAACCATGCTAATGGAACTCTTCTCATGGCACAGAAAGTTTCTAAAGAATCGATGGTAAGTCTTTTATGTTTAACTTGTTAGTATTTGTTAAGTAAACTATATTGTTACCGATATAAGGATTCTTTCCCCAAGAATGGCACCTTTTAAATATTAATATCACATGCCTTATTAAAGCCGGACATTGGTAAACCATTTGTTACTATTACTCTCACCAGCCCAACCATTTTGTTACCAAATCCAGAGGTGAAGATTAAAAAAGAGTATCTTCTCGATTCTTAGGATATATATGTTCTTTAGTACATAATAGTATAAATTGTAAGAACTGTGATTTTTATGACACAATAAATTATTGTTTTACTGGATTTTCTTTAGTTTGTTTGAGTCTCGATTAGATGTGGCAAAGTACTAAATGGGCGGTTTAGGTAACAGATTAAACCGGTATTTAAATGCGTACCAGGAAAACGTTTGTGTGATGGGAGCGTTTAATTATAATTATGGAATGAATTGAGTGAGTTTGGTATTATGTGTGTAGGAGTGTTGGAGAAAATTCTCGGATTGTGATGGGTTTCTGGGTAGAAGAAAATCCAGGATCGTTCAGAAGAACCCAACGTGAAACTTTTTCCCTTAATTGAAAAGGTATTGACTGCTACTGATACTGGGAAGAGTAGGTGGCTGGTGCTACCGAAGAATTGTGCGGAGGTTAGTATATATACACATGTAACTGCTTAGCATAACTGACAATAGTACAAGTTTTAGTTTCATCGATACAACATTATGTGTAGTAGTCTTTATATATTGATACTAGCTTAGAAGACCCGTTGACACCGGGTAATTTCTTAAAGAAATGGAGAAATGAGATAATAAGAAAAGTAATAACGTAAACATGTTCCATTTAAATTATGAAAAAAGAATGAGACAATGCGTTAATTATCCGATAAACAATTTGGTTTGTTACAATTATACTAAGAAACGTCCAAGCGTTGGCGATTGTAAAATTGATTGTCTCGAACATAAAATGATTTGTGTGAGCGTCTATCGATTCAAAACTCAATCCATGCCGTGATGATAGGCCTTCAAGTACTTCTCTATATGTCATAAAAAGCTAATAATGAAATTTTGAAGATTCTCCGGGTCAATGATAAATATGCATCTTCGTAATCAAGGGCATCAAAACTGTCCTCGTCACTGTAAAAGGCCACATCAGATGAATCCTCTTAAACTAAACCAACATGCGCGTTGGACGGAGCATATTCCTTCTCATCTTTAGCAATTTGAAGCAAACTATGTTTGTTTGCAACTTTCTTTTTTTCAGATATCCACCACTCGTACCACTCATTAACATCCCATTTTACTTGTTTTTCAAAATTTAAAAGCTTATCTTGTTCGTTACTTGTACATAATAGACGATCATCAACGCATAAAACTGAAAATATGTATATAAGATTAATCCTTGAATGCTTATATTAGTTGCAACTGTTGTTCAAACGAATGTATAAGTGTTATACATACCTTTACTTAATTCTTTAACGGTTGAAGCTTTTCCTTCAAAACATGTTTTACTGAAATCGAAGAAGCATTAGTTAAATCATATATAGAAGTTGCTGCAACAAATCTGATTTGAATGTTTACGTGTTGGAAAGTTTACTTACTTTGACTGTTTCTTCTTGAGTGTTTCATTGTCGTTAACCATATGAGAAACACATCTGCTTCTATTGTTGTTTCCAGACATTACTTATGAATATCAGTTGCAGGTTTTTGTTTAAAGATTGTATTAAAAACTATTTTTTTTTCATGGAAATGGCTTTAAAAAGGGTTATTGGAAAACCAAAAGTCGTATATTTAATGCAAAGTTGAGTTCATATTTACTTGCCACGATGTGAATTGAAATAGTAGTAGGGAATTTTGGAAGTCCCATTCTTATATAATGTTTTTCTTTTGAAACCTTAAATAGTAATAAACACTATAATTGGTTCCAAGATTTTTAACTAAAACTCGAAATTCTACTAAACATTTTAGTATTTTCCTTTTGAAACTTTAAGAAGTTGAGTGTATGGATAGAGAGAGAATACTGAAAAACTAATAATCAGATTCATGGCACGCACACATGTTCCATTATTTTTTCTAAGGAATAATAAGTAATATATCAATAATACGATAAATAATTTGGTTTGTAAATATTAAAATAAGAAACGTTCATGTATCATCTTCTCCGACTGGTAGATAATCTAAAAGGGTAAAGGTATGCAGTAAATGTCAAATACTTGAGTATCACATATTCATTCCGTAAAAGACTTGCCAAGAGAGTAAAGCATGAACATTTTATCTGTAAACACTTGCCAAGAGAGTTGTCAAGTTATAGGAAACTTGAGTAGTCGTTTATACTTTCGAATAGGACCTTGTTATAGGAAACTAAAAGAAGGTCTTTAAAAGCACCCTTTAATTAGGTATGACTTTTAGCACTCATGTCAACAAATAAATCGAAACATACAATCGTCTTTATATAACTTTGCGTTAAGAGGAACTTGATGAAATCCGGGGGCGAAGGATTTTTCAATCATGCACCCGAAGTTTTCATTACTGCCACTTTTAGTAAATAGCTTGTGACTTTCAAGAAATTAAAAAGGAAACATATATAGCATTATGCTATCGCTAATATTGACTATTTTAGTCAACTTACCAACCAACTTGTAATTGGTTGAGCACGAAAAATAAACTTAAAATAGATAACAGGATCGCAGTTATTTTTGAATTTATGGCATGTATATGTAGAAGTGATGAAGTATACCCTTTTACTATGAATGTCGACTTTTTTTTAAAGGGATTCCGTAACCAAGACGTGCTACTTACCATAAGAGTGTCCTTGAAGCTAAGGAAGTACCACTGTACCACCACCATCTTGTTGACACAAATAAACATTGTCTTAAAATAAATACTTATTATCTTCACGTAGATAGTTAAGACAACATGTCATATCATATTGTAGACAAACTTTTAAAATTCATATATAGTTGTGGTCAAGGATGTAGTCAAATCATCATCTAAGTGAATGCGTACATGTAGTTCTTGAATAATGTTATTTTAGAAAAGAATTAAAATAAGCACGCTATTGTGAAGAATATAAAGTTTTGCGGTGGTAACTCGAAAGAAGTTGCGTCCATATTTGCCAAATATAAACTCGCCATCATAGTGGGGAGAACTTTTTAAACCTACCTGGTTTTATAAGTAGTAACTTGGGTATATCATAAACAAAGGCGTGTTACATTAATGTAGGAAAAAAGATTACATGAAAGTTAAAATAGAATAGTTGTTGGTATAATGAATTTATAGTCAGATAATTACAAATATATTTATACCAACTATTCCAAGTTTGTGCGTATAATCAAATATGCACTTTCAAGTTTCGACACAAGCATTTTGTGTGCAAGAGATTACTTCTTGCTCAGAAAACTCATGTAGCCTAACTCTTGCAAGCATCAATAGTTTATTAACCCGTAAACATTGGTAGTTGATTTGTCAAAGAGCATCAGCAGCCCCTTCCGCTTGTTTTTTTTTCTAATTTTGGTGGGATAAAGTATTACTCCATGTCACGTGCCATGTAGATGACACACCCACATAATCTCCAAGTGAAATGAAAAATGCAAAAATAGTGTTCAAGTAAAATAAGAGTTTCTAAAAATTGCTATATAAGATAATTAAAGGAAACATATATTCACAATAAACCCCAAAATCAGTTCTAAATAAACGACACTAATTTGTAATATATTGCACTCTCCCAAAATAATATATTGCACAAGGTTTGTAATACCCAAATTTGTTTTCAACCGCACTGAACCACACTCCATTTTCCAGCGAGTAAAATAGGACTATAAGAGCCTTAAAACCATCTTTCCCTACTTACATTTCTCTTACTACTTCAAAATTACATTCCTACTACTTCAAACTGGCCAACTAATTCTGATGGAACCCAACTTATCTAAAAGGGTGAAGCATCCAACCATAGAAATTTTATGTAAAACATATAATACTAAACACACCTGAATTGATGTTACAATAGCAGCAACATCATAAATTGGACTCCACTGATTAAGAATGTCCAAACATATACTTCCATCTGCATAAACCGGTACATAGCATGAATATCGATCGAACAATAATCAACATTTGGTTGATAAAAACCTTCATCACTCAAACCAAGTTCCCTACACTTTTTCACAATACTAACTTGGAAATTTAATCATGAATATCGATCGAACAATAATAAACATCTGGTTGCTATAAATTAGAAACCTTTCGGTTGAGTGGCGGGTATGAAAAAAGTTCATGTGCCAGTCTAACTGATGTGTGGTTCGATAGAGAAACCCGCTAATTTGTTAGCTTTGTTTAAAAAGAAACTCATAATAACTAAAAAATTATGACAATGTAGAGAGAGCTAAACAGAAGCTGACGTAACACGGAATATCATAGCAACTAAAAAACAATACTTAGGTAAGATGAGTTTATGGGCCGCAAGATAAAAATAATTAGGAGCCTAAAGTAGTTGACGTAAAAAAAATACTTAGGTAAGATGAGAAGCTGACGTAAAATATATGTGCTTGTTTACCTGATGTGGTTCGGGTACCTGAGATGGATGGTGACATGTTTGTCCGGTGTTGAATGGCCATCATGTAGACCTTTATTTGGCTCTTGCTTCTGTCAAAATAATGAAATAGGTAAATAGAAAATAAATGGAAAACATAATAAAATATGACATATTGTATGTGCGAGTGTTCAAAATAAATGCACAAATAACTACATTCTTTTAAACTTGAACCGCATTTTCTTGCCTAGTTATTCTTAAGCAGATGGAGTGGCAAGATTGATCCGTGGCTTTTATTTATTCATTTCCATTTCTTTAGCCTCGGTAGTTGAATTGCAGTCATCAGTGTCCCCACCTGTCATCATGATAGCCCTTATAGATCGAAGATATAAATCTAAAACCTTGGTATAAAATTGCAGTTGTGGACTAACATCGATGCATTAAGTGATAGTCTAAAGCATCGCCAAATGTCCTTCATATTCGATTTCCCATTTAATTATTTCTGCCCTGTAAATAAACACGTTATAGATCAGTAACATAATTTTAGAAGAAAAGGAAGAAAATAGTATGGGCCATGATTCCAAAAGTTGTTTAGTTACCAGCTTTTGTAACAAAAAGATAAGCCACCGCAACCAGCAGATATAGCTAACTTGGCTAAACAATTATTGGAAACAAAACTTTTTTGGTTGTCAAATCATATCAATATCATTTTCCCTTGTTTACACTTTCCCTTTCTTATTCAACGTAATGCAAAATGTCTCAAGCATTTTGCGACGTCATTTGTGCTATTTTTCTTTTATATGGAATTTTTGTTTTCATCAGTTACCTCAAGTCTTGGCACACCATTCTCTTTGAACTGATACTTTCATCTTCTTGCTACAGAGATAAAATATGTCTCTTGTAACCCTTAGAAAAAGAATTTCAAATAACAGTGAGTTAAATAATATGAGGAAAATAAAGTTTCCTCAAAATAAGATATTAATCTAAATTATATTGAATATTGTATCTCTAACCTGGTATCCACTTTGACATCTATAGCGTATGCTTTGGTTTGACCCGTCTTACCCGGTAAAGGTGAAAAATAAACCCACATTTGGTTATCAAAACATTTATAAAAAAAATGAGAAGCTTCATGGATGCCAAAACTTTTGGTTATCAAAACATTTATTAAAAAAAAATTACAAACAGTGAGTTTAAAAGTAAATGCTCCTTCGATGAGTTGTTTATGTGAAACATTTGCAATATCATTTTTTCGCTTCCGAAAAGGCACATTAGCAATATCTTTGTGGTAGACTTTTGTAATTGTCAAACTATCGACCCAACCAAACAATTTTTTTAGCATATGAAATGATGACTAAAGTATTCATATTTGTTCTTTGACTTTTAATAGGGTTAGAGGAGAGGAGGACACCGTACCGCAAAAAACTCAATTCTTAAGGCATATGAGATTATTGACTTTTTCAATTTCAAATAAGCTCATAAGCTATATCTACTTAGTGTGTTGGTCTATGCAAGTTTAGTTCTATCAAATAACCCACTTATTTCACTACCGCATCATAACCACTTTCAAAAACATTCTAAACAACACTATAACTTTAATATTTCTTCATATATTTGACAAAAACATGTTATTAGTAACTAGTTAATATTAAAATTATACAATCAAGCATTTAAAAACAACAAACTAAAGTGGACGACTCCACTTCATATTTGGTTCATACATACATTTTATCAAACACTTTGTGACACACAAAACACACATAAATTAATAGATAGCTTTTTTGCATCAAAAACCCACAAACAAAACAACCAATCTCTCATTCAAATTGCAGGAAATTTACCTTTTTCGACAACATGTGCTCTTCATTTTCTTCCCGATTTCTATTTCAAACTTCTACATCACAAAATCGTCTACAAATACAAAAGAACTAATAAACGTATCTTTTCACTAATTTTTAAATTCAAAAAAAAAAAAAAAAAAAAGGTATGAAAGATTACCTTCTTAAGTGTGTCCAGAAAGGAAAGTATAACCATGTGACTCAAAAAATTTGAACTAATCGATGAAGATAGATAGGCAATAATATAAATGTCACGAATTTCAATACAACTGAAACTTACATAAATTATTGGGTCGAATTCAAAGTTTCGGATCATTGTAGATTGATATGAGAAGCCTGCAAAATAAAAAGTAAGAATACAATGAGTTCAACCTATATACAAATCATAATATGTAAAAAGAGAATAAATAATTACAAAAGTAAAGGATGAAGAGATGGTGTATTGATTATGAAGATATGGTGTATATACAAATCATAATATGATATTTTGGGAAAGAGCGTGTACAGGAAGATTGGACAAACTAATGGTTTTTTGAATGGGTTAATCACAATTGGAGGTGAATGAATGATGTTTAATGTTTTACAAAATTAGGTTAGTGAGATTGGTAACTGATGACCCAAACAAATCGTATAGAAAAAGATTCATAAGAATTGATAAATTGTGTTTAATGCTATACAAAAATAGGGTATTGTTAATCTGAACTGTGCTTTAAAAACAAACCGTGTATATGTTGACCATTGAGAATGGATTGTAGAAAAATTAGTGCTTAATAGAGTTGTACCATGTTCTCTAATTTTGGAAATCCACATCACTGCATTAAACGAATTTTAATGCTCGGTGCTTAGAAGGGTTTGTACAAAAGCTTATTTTATTAGATAAAATAGATTGTACAGCAACTTTTTTCTTTTGTCGATGATCAAGAATCAAAACGAATAGTGTGTTAGGACACAAATGCTAAAAACGACTAAAATGGACAAAATGAATAGGCATAATAACATTATATGCAATCAAATTCCTTTTTTTATAGATCTTTGAATGATAACATTGGCAATGATCATAAATGCAGGTAAATCCATCAACTGTTCGAGTGATTGTCATGATTTGGGAAGAACCATTAGTGACACCGAACACATACATTCTAGCTAGGCCTTGCCCACGTTTATCGAGCTGTGAACGCCTATTAAAACCCACCCCTAAGCTACTTCCAATGCCAAACGCAACTGATACTCCTGCTGGCGAAGGTACTTTCGGGTCTAAATGAAAGCAACCCAAAAGGTGTCATTTAAATGCCATTATCGCCCGGGAAAGATCAATGCCTCGAATACCTGTCGGTGCGGATGATGGATCAAAAAATGAAACTTTACAATCAACAAGAAAACGAAAATATGGTACATATATTGATAGCCAGACGAAACAAAAGGCAGTTAGACCTAGATTGCCACGGTTCAACGAAGGCCAAATAACTTGGAACTGCCAACCAATTTCTGAAGCGGCATGGCAACCAACATAACCCTAATGGGTTAGGTGTGGCTAACCCTAATGGGTTAGGTGTGTCTGAGCCAAGTGGGTCAGGTTCTGTGGTGGGTAAGGCCAGTCGAGCGAATGGTGTGGCTCTTCAAGCGGATGTGGTTAATCATAATTGACCAGGTTTTGATGGCTAGGTTGGTGGTTCTGGGCCAAGTGAGCCAACATCTGTGGCTCGTCAGACTAGTGGGGTGAATGCTGTGGGTCGTTAGACGGATATGGTTGTGCCAATTTCTTGAGCCTATGGGTTGTGTGACCAATTGGAACCCCGTGGACCTCTCAATTGAAGAGGCTGAGAAATTCATGAGAAGCCAATGAATTCTGCCTTGAAAGTTGCTTTTTAGTCATGAAAATAAATTATGAGTCAATTTTTTTAGAAATATTTGAAGATCAAACAAGTCAGAACTCATCCACAGTTTCTCAAAGGCTTCAAAAAGTTGCTTGATTGTCACAGTTTCTCAAAGGCTTCAAAAAGTTACAATCATTCTTGCATATTTTTTAGGCGAGTTAGCGTTTTGGTACATCTTATTATGATTCACGTATTTGGAGTTGATTCGAATTGCATATTGGATCTTCTTGTTTCCTTATGACTTTTTATTTCCATCTTTTTGTAGTTGTCGACTTGTCGGGCACTTGGGCTTGTTAGCCTTTTATCTTTGCGAGTGTGACATTTACTTGAATTTGGGTTTTAATTTTAAATAATCTTTTGCCCCTTTGTCTAAATATGTAACAATGGTGTCGCGCACCCTTTACCTGAATATGAAAAGTTGAAAATAATATTGTATTTTAGCTTGTTCCAACTTCCAAATATATAATGATATATATATATATATATATATATATATATATATATATATATATATATATATATATATATATATATATATATATAGAGTTAGAATCAAATAAGAAAAATTAAAATAGGAAGGATAAGAAGAAACAACAACAACACATTTCAGATGCACCTATAAAATTAGATGCATCTCCCCTTAATTTTCTCTATGCTATTTAAAATGTGTGGCTAGAAATCCTTCTTATTCTTCTCATTTTAGTTTTTCTTCTTATTGGATCCCTTCCCTATATATATAGAGTAAAGATTAAATAAGAAATAAAAGTAAAATGAGAAGAATGAGAAATAATTACAACCGCACATTGGGTAAAGGGTTTTATACCTGGTGAATGTGTTAAAATGAATAAAAAATGTTAGGTACATGGGAAGGGAGGTAAAGACCTAACAAAAAGCCTATATACTTTGAGGAGCCTCAAAGCATAACAACCAAGACATTCCTAACAAAACTAGAGGACTAACCAAAACCTCTAGTTAACTCACCAATCAGCCTACCTCCGATAATAGACTTGGTAATCTCCATGTCCTTCTCATCTGCTCCACTCTCACATTATTTTTAAACTTTATGGAAGCTAGTTTTAGCCTCACATGATTAGCGACAATCTTTGACAATTCCTCTGGTCTTCTCGAACCTTTGCCATGCATTCTATTGTTGCGTTCCTGCCATATGAAGTACGAAGATGATGCTATTACTAGACGACCCACAATGATCTTGACGTTATGCTTTCTAGCCATAGGTAACAGCCAATCCACAATATCACTCCATTTTGAGGACACAAAATTAATACCAGCTATTCTTAGAACCATCTTCCACACTTGCGAAGAGCAGGGACATTCGAAGAACAGGTGATCATGAGAGTCGTGTTGCGTTTTGCAAAGAGGACAACGAAGCAGGTTTAAGTCGGTGTTACTACCGACGTCCCATTGCCTCATTCGGTCTTGTGTTAGCAGGCGCTTCCTCATAACCAACCACAGGTGTATGGCATGCCTCGGAATAATATATCACGACCACACTAAATTAAACTAGTCGACTTCATTTCCTCTATTACGTACACTATTCCATGCAATACTAACTGAAAAATTTGTCAACGTTCCATCATGAAATTTCCAAAGAAGAGTATCCTCCTGTGCTTCAAGCAAAACATGCGTATTAAGTTGAGTAAGAATTGTAAAGGAACTATACCAATTTTGAGGACAAGTCCATGCACCATTAGTAATAATATTCCCAACAGATTCTTGCCGATCATATCTAGCATTACCCAAGGCTCTATAGGACACATGATCAATAATAGGAAAAGTCTCATCCCATATATCGAACCAGGCAGATGCCTTCTTTCCATTTCCAAGTTTGAACCACACATGAGGTCGAATAATGTTACGTAATTGCAAAAGTTTACGCCATCCCCAGCTGACATTAGCTAATAATGGGACCTCCCAAAAACTGCGATTTTTTAGTTTATGAGAATGAATCCATCGAACCCACATAGACTCTTTATGTGTAATAAGATTCCAGATATGCGTTGACATGAGGGCTACATTAAACATCTCCAACTTCCTCACACCAAGGCCACCCTCATACTTTGGAAGACAAACATCTTCCCATAAGACTTTTTCCTTGCCACGCTTCATCTCTCCTTGACACAAAAGGAAACCACACATTAATTGTTCCAAATCATGTACTATACCTACCGGAAGAATGAACACGGAGGCCCAGTAAAGGTGCATAGATGATAATACTGATCGCACTAGTTGCAAGCGACCTGCGAAGGACAGCCACTTATTCTTCCAATCTGTAATTCGTTTTGGACTTGTTTTGCAAGTATTTTGCAATCCTTGTATAGAAGTCTAGATGAAAGTAAAGGGACACCCAAGTACTTGACGGGGAGAGTGCTACGCTCAAATGTCATAATCTGAAGTATACAATTCTTAACATTATCAGGAACATTGCACATGAAGATTGTTCTCTTAGGAATACTAGGCACAAGACCTGACACATCTTTGAACTCGTCCAAAGACTCCATTATAGCCTTTGCAGATTGTAAATCACCACGAGCAAACATGATTAAGTCATCCGCAAAACAAACATTGATAATCTTTTGCTTACTACAGTTATGGTGGTACGTAAAGTCACCTTCACGGGCCTTGCATTTCAGAATCAAAGTGAGGATCTCCGTAACCGACGTAAACAAATATGAGGACATAGGGTCTCCTTGACGAAGACCGCGTTTACCTTTGAAATACCCGTGTAACTCACCGTTGATATTAATAGAGAAAGATGTGCTCGTAACACATGCCATAATCCACTTCACCATACTTACATGAAAACTAAATGCCACAAGGATATCCTCCAAAAATTTCCAATTAACCGTGTCATAAGCCTTTTCGATGTCTATTTTGAAAGCACACCTTGGAGGGCCTCGGTTCAAATGATAATTATTTATTAGCTCCTGTGTAAGAAGAATATTATCCGAGATAGATCTCCCTGGTACAAAGGCCGATTGGTTATTACTTACAATGTCATCTAACCCCTCCTTGATACGGTTGGTAATATTTTTACTTATACATTTATAAAGAACATTACAACACGAAATAGGACGATAGTCCTTTACTCGAGTAGGATTGGATACCTTAGGAATCATAGCAAGGATGGTGTGGTTAATTTCTTGCAGAAGTTTACCATTCATGAAGAAGTCTTTAATCGCCTTGCAAACATCCTCTCCCACGACATCCCGACTTCCTCACACCAAGGCCTTCCTCATACTTTGGAAGACAAACATCTTCCCATGAGACTTTTGCCTTGCCACGCTTCATCTCTCCTTGACACCAAAGGAAACCACACATTAATTGTTCCAAATCATGTACTATACCTACTGGAAGAATGAACACGGAGGCCCAGTAAAGGTGCATAGATGATAATACTGATCGCACTAGTTGCAAGCGACCTGCGAAGGACAGCCATTTATTCTTCCAATCTGTAATTCGTTTTTGGACTCGTTCTACAAGCATTTTGTAATCCTTGTATATAAGTCTAGATGAAATTAAAGGGACACCCCATATACCATATAGAATTGGAATGATCTTTACGGACCATTCATGTTATAAAAATCTGCTTTTTAAAATCTTGCATGACTAAAATTTGATGTGCGTACTTCTTTACCAACTGACTTCTTTAATCAAATCTAGTTTTTATTTTGAGTTATCAGTCCCACATTGCTAGAGAAAAGAAACTTTCCTTGCTTATATACTCTCATGTACTTGGTTCACCTAAATTGAGATTAGTATTGTGTTGTTGCATTTACACATCTATTCTGGTAAAGCAAATTATCAGAGTAGTATAGCTGCAATTATCAATTTGAGTTCTCAATTGTTTTTGTTCTTTTTTCTTTTTGTGTATGTTAAAAAATTTAGCAAGGTCAATTAGGTTCAAAACATGAATTTTCAAATTCACGCATCCATTCTGATGGAGCAAAATATCAGAGAGGAGCAAAAGTATTAGAATGAGATCTCAGATGTGTTTGAAAATAATTTGATGAAATTTGTGGTGTTAAGTCTCATATCAAAGCTATGGTCAAATGATATGACCTTAAGATTCGATAAGTTCTCGTACGAAGGGTTGATTACTTATCAAGTTCGTGAACTTGATAAGTTTAACTATTATTTCGTTTACTTATTGATTCCAAAGTTTTATCGTCTATATTAGTCGTAGGATACGTTTCTCATTAATATGGTCGCCCAATACACTTGTCGCTACCCTATTGGGCTTGTTAGTCCAATAGGTCCGATAACCGTAGTGGTTTGATTATATTAATGTTAAACCGATCCGTAACGCAACATGTATTAGGTAAAAATAAATGAATACTATTATAAATAGTATTTCTTAGTTTTGCGTGCACTCGACGATTTAATAACTCATGTCGAATAAATATTTATACTTGAAAGACCTTTGTGTTTTATTTTTAAATGCATTTTTTTTGTCTGAAAATCAATCGCATTTTTATATAATAATAAAGTTTCCGACAAATATTAATTTAATTCGTTAGTTAATATTTATTATTAACTTTATTATTTATATTTATTACTTAATTACTACATATATACATATATACATTTACATATATATATATATATATATATATATATATATATATATATATATATATATACACACACACACACACACACACACACACACTAGCAGGGTACCCGCGCGTTGCGGCGGCGGGTACCCTGTAACTAAGTTTTACGGTTTTACGGATGACAATATTTTTTTATTATACATTTCTCGTGATGACAAATTTACGGAAAGTGAGATTTTTAGGTTTGATTAACTTTAAACAAGAGCAAAATTGCATATATATAAAATAGTAAATTATTTGATCAATGCTGCAAAAATATAAAGATAATATGGTAATTAGTAACATCATCAAGGTAGGAGGTTAAAGTTATACATATTATGTTGTAATGAAAAATTGTAATAGTCTTGTTGGTATGCAAGTTTGCATATATCATAGCCCGAAAGTATATCGAAACCAATTCCTTAAATAGAGCCCAACAAAACTTTTATCTCAAAATTAATTTGGCCCACTATCGTAGACTTACAATAACCCTAATATACTACACACTATCCTCACATCTCTCTTTCAAGATCTCAGCCACCAAAAATACATATTTCACCTACCAAACTATATAATCAACGAAACATACAATCGATTTTTATTTAACCTTTTTCAATCTCTTAACATAAAAACATAATCACTAACCGTTCTCTATTTTCTCGAATCTGCTCTCGAATACAAAAATGGGTTTTGTTGACAAAAAAGTTTCGTCTCAAAGATTATGACAAAATGGTCACATGTAAGTTTTTTTGTTTCGTTTTCTTTGTTGTTTATTGATAGATCGATGATGGTTTTGTTTATTTTAGTTTTATTTTGTGAAAATGAGATTTGTTGATTGATATATTATAACAACTTATTAGGTTCTAGCAATTGAATATTGATTTATCAGTTGGAGCATTGTCATTGTGGATCGAAAGTGGGTCTATTATGATTGGAGCATTGACATTGTTGATTGGAATCGGGTCAAGAGTAGGCACATTGATGGAGCATATATTGATGGATCTAAGCTATAAAACAAATGATCTAACACAGTTAGAAAAAATGAAAGGGTTTATTAAAATAGAGGCTCAACTGAAAAATATATTTTGTACATAACGCTGTGTTTATTGTACAATATTTCTTTGTGGAAGCAAAAGATTTCATTGTGCTTTACACACTTGTGCTTTGTGTTTTATGACTTGTATTAATAGATCATGGGGTGTATTAATTGTATGTATGTAAGAAAAATGTTGCCTTAAAATTATTATGCATTACATAATTGTGCTTTGTGTTTTCTCACTTATATTTACTTAAAATCTATTTTAGGAAATCTTAAAAATTAAATAGGAGAGAATGTGCAAAATGTATTATAAGTAGTATATATATAAAAGTTGTTTGTCGAATTTAATTGTTTAACGAGTCATTATTTATTTTAATTTACGAGTCCGAGTCATCACTCTCGGACTATAATAATTATATAACATCTAATAGTCTTATGTTACGGCGTTGTCGAAGTCAACCGTCGACTAGAAAGTCAAGGCGACATCGACGTTGCACAAAGCTCACATGTATATCAATATTAAGTCACAATAATAAGATAGCGATCTCATCTCGGAATCAAACCAAGTCCGAAGTCCACAAATCAACTCCAAGCATCACGAGGCCGTCTACGGCTCTCGACTAATCCTAAACTCCGTCATTCTAAATCGTCACACAATTGATTCCCATTACTAACTCCGTCACAAAAATATATTTCCCTTTGTCTCAATATCCAAACAAAACCCAAGTTTCTCGATGTCAACCACATTTAGTAATAAAAACTTCAACAACATTATTATGGCTGAGACCTTACAGTCTCGGCTTTCCCTTTTCTCGGCCCGCAATAACAACGACAACAACAATAACAAGTAACAACAATAATAATAATTAAAACAACGATAACAGACAACAAGAACAACCACAATAAGCACCAAGAATATCATTTTTGCCGAGACCCTAGTGGTCTCGGCTTCACCCTTTCCTCGAGTCACAGCCACAACACCAAACGGACCCCTTGGGTCTTGTCCACAGTCACGGTTCAACAAGAAACATCAAATTTTCAACTAACCAACAAACAAAACAAACACCCCTTTACCGTGAGCTTAGGCTCACGGCGTGGGTCAGTCCGAGACACAAACACACTCTAGTTGATACCAAACTTGTTTAATCATATCATAAGCACTTTTAGTTAACAAAAATCTTAAAACCCACTTAGATTTAACCTGAAATAATATGTATATACAAGGTTTGACTCAGGGTTGGGTCAAACCCACGCGTAACACACGTTTCTTACCGCTTTCTTTATAGATCTGTAAGTTTGGGATGATAAAAGTGATACGGAGGGTGTTTGGGTGGCGCGTTGTGGTGTTAGAGTGACGGTGAGGGGATGTTTTTGGGCGCGTGGTTTGGTGTATGTGATAGAGGAGATGATGTTGAGTTGAATGGTGGTGGAGGTGTGTTTGTTTCGCCGGCGGTGGTGGTGTTTGGTCGGTGGTGGCCGGCGGTCAAGAGAGGGAGAGAGAAAGGATTGTGTGTGTGATGAAGATGATGATGGATATGTGATGATAGGGTTAGGGTTTAGTTATACCAAATTGTATTTTGTGTAAATTGCAAATAGGTCCTTGTGTGTTTGTTTATTTTTAAGTAAGGAGTCAGTGTAAAGGACTAGAGGTGTAATTTTTATAATCTCTCCCAAAATACTCGTTTATATTTGTGAAAAATATTAGATGACACCGAATAGGTTTTTAAACATTACCATCCGTTTTAGAAATGTTTCTCCATAAAATTCGATAACAAATACGTTTATAAAATAAAACGTAACGTTTTCTACTTTATTTTTGATGAAACTCAATTGAGGCTATATAAAACGTGTCACCACCATTCTAGGGTTTATTCAAGTTGTTTCATCATTCGTAAATCATAAGTTTTCAAATATTTGAATTAGAAATGCGTCTATTAAAAGAACGTAACCGTTAATTGTCTATTTCGCGTTTATTAGGATTTCTAGTGCTGAAGTCACGTAGTGCCTAAAATGTAACATACAAGCTAATCAAGTTCACCCAATCACCATATTTGCACGCATTAATCCTTCTCAACCTAATTATTTTCCTGATAAGCTTAGCAGATTAATATTTTCAAGTTTAAATTTTGGCTTGGTGTTTTTCAAAAAATTATCAAATTTTATCCGTTGTCACAAAACACACACAATCTTGAATTTGGAACTAATTAGAAATTATGTTAGCACATGAAACCACCTTCAATCAAGATGCCAATGCTCTAGTATCAAGTTATATGCTTCGGTAGTATTAACTAAAGTTCAATTTTGATTTAAGTGGTGCATTAAGTTCAAGGTTGTTTATGAAGTAAGTCATCACGTTTCATGTGATGATGTTTGTCTCGTCAATTAATTGTAATATATATTAACGCAAAATTAGTAAGAGGACTATAAGTGTTTAAATAAAAGCAATCACTTTACTAGTTGTAGTTTGATATCACCTATGAGGTAGTAATTGAAGTAAGGTTACAACATTGGATTTTGTTTTTTTATTACCTGGTATATCAATTTTATCAAAAAGTTTTGTGATAAATGATGTCATCTTACAATATACTTCATTTGTTAGTGTATTTTGCGTTATACCAATAAGAAACGAAATAATGTGTGTGTTTCCATAGATTACTGCAAACTTAATAATGATACTCATAATGATGATCCCCCTATTATATATCAACTTGCTGTTTGGCCGTTGATATGAGAATTGAGAATGATTCCGACTGTATCTTAAACAAATCTTATGGTGAGTTTTAAATACCCACAACTCCATATATATCTATAAAAAAATATTAACATTTACAATGTCTTATGATAAATTGCTTTGTTACATCATAATGTTTTCAGATTATGTAATGAAGTGGCTACCTTTTGTGGCATTATTTTGCGATACACAATTTTAACCTCCCAAATCCCAATAACCATGTGGAAAACTAGAAGGGGGGTTGAATAATTTACCGCTTTTTCGATTCTTATTTAGCTTAAATAACCTTTGAGAACTTGACGTTTGGTTAAAGATATAAACACAACTTAATATGTTTGATTCTTTGAAAAGACTTTACATGTGGATAACAATTCCAACTTAACTTGTTTCATACTTTGAAAAGCTTTACTTGTAATGATCCTAACTTTGCTTGTTTAGTTCTTTGAAAAGCTTTACTTATGTTTAAAGATATAAGAACAACATTACTTGTTTTGGTTCTTTGAAAAGCTTTATATGTGATCAACAATTCTAGCTAAACAACAACATATAATAAGCAAAGATAGAGAAAGAAACAATCAAACCACAACACGATAGTTTATCGTGGTTCGGCTACAAGGACTCTTTTTCCTTGCCCTACATCCACGCCCCGAGTTTCCAACTCGAGAGTTATAAACACTAATCAACAAGCTCCTTTCTCCGGCGGAGAAAACCTTACACGTCGCTTATACTTTTACCGACACAAAGCTAGATGTCGAGTTCTTTTACAAGGGTACAACCACTCCCATTCGTCGCTTACACTTTTACCGACACAAAGCTAGATGTCGAGTTCTTTACCAAGGGTACAACCACTCCCGTTAGTTCTTTTACTAGGGTACAACAACTCCCAACACACTACGTATTTTGAGGCCTAAAATACTAACCTATAACTTCTACATACATGACACACATGAAGTATAAACTACCAAAGCTTATACATGACCAAGCTACCAAGACATGCAACTTTAGAGTTGAAGCTTGCAACTTCTTGAATGATCTTGTGGAGTTCCTTGCTACATAAGAGAATTACACAAGTCAAGGGTTATTGAGTTAGTTGAGAGAATATGTGAGAATTAGTCCTAAAGGGTTTTGCCAAAAATCAAGTTATGGCTTGGTATTTATAGCACACCACACTGCATGCTTGGCGGATCAGGCGGAACCCTCAGATGGGTTCCGCCCGTGTACCCCCAGGGTACCGCCGGGTCTGCAGTAGGTTTTTGCAATAACTCTTCAAACCAAACAAGGTCTTGTCTCATAACTCCTAGCAACCAAACAATGTCACATCACTTAAATCAAGTCAAACACAAAACTTGTAAGCAACATCAAAGCTAGTCAAACACATTTCTTTCCATAAATGCATAATGACAAAACTTGCCCTAAGTGTGATGTGACCTTACTATATTAAGAAATAAATATGATGTGACAAGACTCATTTTAGTTTAAGAAGTAAAAACAATGTTTTGTTTAAAAAAGAAATGTTAACCTTAGTTAAACAAGACTTAAATACTTAAAGTGATGATTTACTTATAGCTAAACTTCATATTTTGTCATTAACAAAACTTAGCAAATATCGTAAAATATAAATAACGTTTTTAGGCGATATTTGTATTAACAATCTCCCCCTTTTTGTTGATGACAAAACATAAAATTTATTTATAAGTAAGTCACTAGTTTTAGTGTTAAGTCTTATAAAGTTAGGTATAAAAACTTGTTTTTGCTAAGATGATGTGATATGCACAAGAATTTTTTTTTTTTGAAACAAGTTTATATCTAAATTCTCCCCCTTTTTGTCGAAACAAAAAGAAGAGTAGCGAAGCGGAAGTAACCACTAGCTCCCCCTTGGACGATACTCCCCCTAAATGGAGTGCCAAGAGAGGAGACATGGATTTTGAACCTACAAGAAAAAGGTTAGTTGTTGCACAAGATAAGCATGAAAGAATTTCATATTCAAAACACAACTAAGAGTTGTGAAGTGAAATAGTACAACACTCATGCTCCCCCTTGAATATTACTCCCCTAAATGGAGTATCAAGGAAGGAAAACATGGAAAATGAACCTACAAAAAGAGAGGTTAGTTTTTAAAGCACAAGATTTATGTATGGTATCATAACAAGGTAGAGTTCACATATCATACCTAAATGGTCAACATACAATGCAAACCTTGTACTAGAATGAAATTCATTTCATGTAAAAGTTTGACTATTAAAAAGACAAGAAATTTGGATGACAACATTCTACCTAAAAAAAACAAAAAATAAACTAAGAGCATAAAAAGCTACAAGGAAATCATCATTTTCCTTAATGAGAAACATTTTTCAAAAACAAGGCTAAGGTTGTTTAAGGATGAAAATGTGTGTTGAGGGTTGTAGCGGGCTTTATTTTGAAGGTTGAGAGGGTGACACGGGTTTTGGTTTGTTGGTTTAAATGGGAAACATTTTCCAAAAGAAACGGTTTTGTTTCATTTTGGAGACTCTAAACTTGAGAGGTTCCACAATGTGGTGTAGGATAAACCTCATTACATTGTTTAGGGATTATGGGTCTCTTTGTAGATAAGGTGAGACATCAATGGTTTTGGATGGTGATATTCTTGTTGTGGTGTTTGGTTGTGGTTAAAAGACTCATTTTGATCAAGCAATGACCTTGGTTTTTCATTTGTGAAAGGTGGTGATTTCGTTGGTCTTGATGGAAGATTGTTGAGATGCTTCTATTTTCTTATACGAAGAAAATAGAGATTCAAAATGTTGGGAAGGTTCATGTGGTGGTGGTAGTTGAACAAAGTGACGAAGGCTTGGTTCTCCGAAAGGATTACCATGAAGGTTTTTGTGAATGGGTTAAAACACAAATGATTGTAGGTGTGTATGACCTTGATCATTTGGAAAAATTGAGGATTTAGCATATCGGTAGGCCAAACTCTCAAGCAATGACGGTGGATGAGGTGCATCATCCAATGACTCATTTGGTTGAAATGTTGGTTGTTGTTGGGTTTCCATTTCGTCAATGGTGTTAAAAAGTTACAATGATGGAGGGCTTGATGGTTTAGGTGATAGGTTTTCAAAAGTTTCCAATAGTGGATGTGGTGATGTTGGTGGTGTATGGAAAAGTTCCATTGGTGTAAGTTTTGAAGTAGCAAGATTAAGCAAATCTTGAATAGTGATCACATTGGTATTGAAATGTGTTGAGGATGGTGTTGAGGTAGTGAGGTTAAGGAAATCTTGGATAGGTGAAGAAATGTTAAGCGAAGCATCACTTGAAGAGCTTGACTTGACGGTTTTGTTAAAGCAACAAGGTTTGACACTAATCCTAGTGGTTTTTGAGAAGGATTTTGATGGTTATGGTGTGATTTGAATTATTTCAAAACTTTCAAATTTATAAGGTTGAAAAGGTGTTGAAATGGGTGTTTGGATTTGATGTTCTACCATTCAAAGAATGAGGTTTCAAATGATTTTCATGACCATGTCACATCATTTGATGTTAATTCAATGGAATAGGGTGGAGTGAAAGATCAACATATGCACTCAATGCTTTGTGATCATGGGATGTGATTTGGTTGAAAATGTTTCAATAGTTTGAAGGATCCTTTAAAAGGGTTCCTTGGGTTAGTTATGTTTGAATTTGAATTTTTGGAGGGAAGTGGCTTCCTAATTGTTTTAGTGAGTGGGAGTTGTTCTAATATGGTTATTGGAGTTAATGGAAGATGTTTCTCACTTAGGATAATGGTTTGACACTTTACAAGTTTTGGACTTAAGAAAAATGACAAAAATTTTCTGCAGGTGACTGGCGGAACCCTCACAATACACAGGCGGAACCCTGTTTTGAGTTCCGTCTGGTCCGTTGGGCCATTTCTGGGTTTCCCAGAAATTACACTGGCGGACCCCAATTTTGGGTACCGCCAGATCCGCCAGGGCTGAAAAAATTGGCAGTCCGCGATTTTGACCCACGAGACGATTTTCAAATTTTTCGAAAACTCCTAAAATCAAAAAGATACTGCATATCTAGTTAGGCAATGCAAGAATTGAACATGTAAACACACATATCATAGGACTTTGACCTTGAGGTCGAGAATTTCACTATACTTAGTGAAAATTTCATAAACATGAAAATTTGACAACTTTCCAAATGTTGTCTTCCTGCATCATTGTTAGTTCCTACAAGTTCCAAATAGTACCAAATATCTTACCAACACACAAATACATAACACGTAATGTTTAAATAACCAAATCGTTCAAATAGCACCTAGTGCCAGACACTCCTACACACCCGCTCTCATAGATGGTCAATCTTCTTCTTGAGCATTTCAAGAAATCTCTCGATGTTTTTGAACATCCCCTTTGTTTGCTTGAACTCCGCCGACTCATTTGGAATATCCAAAAGTTGGACAATGTATTCTAGATGTTGGAGCCTAGAGTTGGGCAAAGCCTAGAGTTGGAAAATGTTTACCTTGGGCTTTGTAGATTCTCCTATCACTTAGTGGGACAAAAGCGTGTGGAATAAGAGAGCAGTCTAGGTGAAGACTTCTAGGAGTTGATGGAATGGGAGAGATGAACCTAAAGAGACGGGTCAAGAGCATTCCATATGACATAGACGTTGTGCCTTGCACGGGAATGTTGGTCATTTTCTTGATCATGAGTAGGCAAGGTTGAAGGGTTGTCTAACGGACAAGGAGTAGAACATGTAGCGAAGCCAAACATTGATGTGATCCCGGTTTCCTATGGTGCTAATTACATTGACTCTAAGGAGTTCTTCCCATTCCTTGAATTGGGGCTTGAGTTCACTGAATTCCATTCCATATGGGTCCTTGATGACCTCATTTCCAGTTCTAGTTCTTCTAGTGTTGGTGGTCCTAATGAAGAGGTGGTCACGAAGTTCATCTTTGGACACAAGAGGGGTATCATAGGGATAGATGCTGTCAAAGAGTGTGTCAAGAGTTGAGAGGAAGTGCAAGTCGGAGTAGATGCAAGTACCATGGTTTGGGACACCTAGGATTTGAGCAAACTCCTCGAGGGTGAAGGAGTATTGATGACTACAAGCCCTAAAGTTAATAGACAAGCGACCATACTCATCCTTGGAGAGGGTGATGGATTCATAGAATTCTAAAATAAACCTAGAACAAATAGGCTCGTCGATTTCTAAGAGACACTCAAAGTTGATAGTGGCAAATTCCGTGTAGAGGTTTGTATCTTCTAAGAAGGATGGATCAATGGTTCTACCCTTATAGACATATTGTTTTTCTAAGGCTTTGAAGACAACGATTTGAGTTTGAGTAAGACCTTTGGTTTTGTGGTGTTTGGGTAGGTACTTGATGGTGTCCTTGTGGTCGTAGTGAGTTGGAGGAGGCATGATGATTCCTAGAAAATCAAAATTTCTCATTTTAGTCTAAGTGAACGACTATTGTAATGTGTATGTTCTAGTGTATGCCTATATGAAAACAATGTGGAGGTGCGGTTAACTTGACTCATTTTGATGCTTAGAAATGTTTTATAATGCAAGTGATGTTTTAATGACGTTTTTCATTTGTTTTAACAATGTGGTGAACGGTGGTAAAGTATGGTGGACGACCGAGAGTGGATATGTGAAATGAGGTGGTGATTGCTTGTCAACACTTAAAGCTTGGATATCTTCTTTGTGTTCTTCACTTGCTAGAAAGTGGAAGAGACACATTTCATAATGAAATTCACTTGACTTTTGATGACATAGACAAATATGTTAATGAGAGTATGGATATGACAATAGCCTTTTGTTTCAAAGAGTGACACAAAGGTGAACATAGGTTTATGTATCATGAAAGGTGGTTTAGTCTTAATAGGTTAGGTTATAGTGGGGATGACACACTTGTTTGGTTACATTGTGGAATCTTCTTGTGAAGATGACTAGGTGGAGTTATTGGTGAAGATGATATAGACTCTTGGTTTCTTTGAGGGCATGGAAATGGTGGATGACTCGATATTGATAGGGCAAAGGATAACTCGGTTTCTCATTTCACATTGATTGTTTGAGGTTTGAGTGATGAAAGGTTATGAGGAAGATTGCTTGAAGTTTTGCTTATTTTGTGAATCTTATGGGCTGATGGTAAGTTGGAGTTGTGAGTAAAGAGGTGTTTGGTTTTGAAATTAAAAATAAAACATCCTATAGATTTGGCGGACCAGGCGGAACTAAAAAATGGGTTCCGCCCGTATGGTCTGAAGGTACCGTGGGTTCTGCCGGGAAACCTCAAAAGGAATTGTCATGATTTTTGTGGTTTTATCCTAATGTTCAAAACTAAGGTTTTAGGACTTATGAGTCTTTGACTAAGCCTAGGAATTATGAATGCTTCACATTCAAGAGATTTTGTGAACGCGTTGATGGAATAGTTGACGTAGAAGACTTTTATAACACCCCGTAAAATTTTCCTACGATTAACACGTTACCATAACATAGATTAACCATTTTTACCCGTAACAATTTTTTTATTTATATATATACTTTGTCAATTACAACGTTATTCACTCTTACCTTAAAACGACATTTACACCTAAACCTTAATAACCTAGATACCATACATAACCTAAAACATTGATACTTAATAAGTATACGTTTCAATAATTAACAAATACAATTTAAATAAATCCCGAGCCTACTAAAATTCCCATGTGTACTCGCTAATAATATTTGACCTCTAAGAAACATGAATGACAATTGTTATCAACCTTCAAGTATAATTATGATACTAGAATATTGATCAAGTTAAGGAACCTCACACATTTCATCTCAATTTGACACAAATAATAACTTTGTTCCAATGACACTTCGTATAAATTCGAATAAACCACCAACTTTCTGTAACGTATTTAAATCCCAATTTTAAGGCCCTTCTGGTCCGAACCAGGAAAAGTGTAAAACACGAAAGTTGTCCGAAATAATGTTTTACGTCTAGACACGTGTGATTTTTGAACTAAAAATGTAATCCGTGGCTGATATCTATGGAATACGACCTGGACTCAAACTCATACACCACCTCCCTCAAATATGACCTAGAGAACCATGTTACTTCCTTGCATATTGTATGACACACACATGAACACTCTTATACATGTAAATAGCAGCTTCTTATCTTCACATTCCCTCACTCATGATTGTTGCTTATACTCGATTGGTTATTGATGGAGGTCACATACAAATGGCAGCTCTCATTCACACTTTCACCCTACCTCACTTGGTTCTACCTCATGTATAACCTACGAAACCCATATGCAGCTCTTACACACCACCTCCCACCTCCTTTGCTCCCCAATGATTACAAACCAACTCTAATGTCTAAGTAACTTGTCAAGAATATTTATACACGAATCTTCTACAATCTCTTACTCACAATAGCTGTTTGATCTCGATTGATCAATCATGGAGGTTGCATGATTATCGACTGCTCCATATCACACCCTCAATCTTCCACCTCAAAGCCTCCCCAATCAAGAAGCATGCACCTCAAAACTCTCATGATTTCCTGCTCCAATTCACCACTTGTCCAAGCCTCAACTCATATATAAGAAGCCATGAAGATCGACTAAGTTATGGACACACAAAAACTCATCTCATTTCAAATACCCTCTAGGCCTTTCCTCACAATCGTTTATACAAGAACATTGGTCAAGAATCCCTTGGGTTTCATGTAGTGTATAAACGACTAGGTGAAGGACTAGATTCATAGTTGAACCTTCAAGCAGGCCGTTTCTTTTCTTTGTTTCTGTCGAGCCAAGGATGTGAGAACCAGGGACCAATCTTAATTTATAATAGAACATTTAACCAAACTTTACACCATCACTTTTCCACATCTCAACTACCACTAAACCAAACTTGAAAATGAAAGATTACTCTAATTGTTCCTGTCGAGAAGGAGAAGAAATCATGCATGGTCAGTTTACTCACACGCAACCAACTTTCCACTTTGTTGTTGTTCCTGTTGGACGAGAAGGAGGGGAATGGAACAAGAGGTTCAAGTCAAGCCTTGGAGCTTTGAAGCTTTACTCATGATTCAAGGGTTTCCTTTTTGTTATACTCGACACCATCAACTTTCCTTTGCCACTGTGAGTCTCGATGCACTTTTGCTCATTTACCATCTTATCTCTTCCCAACTCATGCATGCTAGACTTTGCTTTGTGTCTCATGTACATGTGTTGTATGTCGTGTTTGTCGAAAACTACTTGTTCGATACAATCTTACACATACACATTTACGTACTTATGAGTTCACAAGTTTGGTTTGGGAAACTTGTGTGGCAATATAACTAAGAATATATAAACCCATAAACCTTAACGTGAAACAAAACATTTGAACGAATAATAAGGTAGGATTTAAACTCAAACTCATTTTCAAACTTTCATGCAAGCATTAAGTCGTGATTTGGTTTGTCCTAGAAGCTGGTATATATATGGCACCTTGTTAAAATAGCTAGCTCGACAGAAATAAATGAATACCTTGATTCATCAGTCGACCTATCCTTATATGTCGAGCTAGTAAAGAACTTTGAACTCACAATGAACTACAAATTAACATAAAGTAAGTTTTTAAAAACAAATGACGGGTACTTAGACGTAACCATACACACATGAATGAAAGCTAAATAAAACTTATCGCGTTTAACATTCTTGTGTTTCCTTGAGTCACAAGGAAACACTAATCAAATGAAACATAAAGAAAGATAACTACTTGAACTTGGGTAATCACATAGCAGTATTATTTTTATTTTTGTTAATTTACAAACTTCCACACGATGACAACTTTAGCCCCTCTACTTTGCACCCTTGCTATTTCCTAAAAGATTTTTCTTTAAAAGCTTAACACTAATATAAATACTTTACACTCTCAACCTTTAAATTTAGAAACATATATTATTTTCTTAAAAGCTTATATATTTATTTTGGGCTAATTACGGAAATCATTTAAAAGAGTAACGATGGCATAACTTAAAAGTTTATATAACAACTAAATTACAATTGACAAATTTATATTTTATGACTATATCATAAAAACATATAACGAGACCTATATTTTTAGATGATAATGAAGTAATAATTATGAATAACTATATATTTCTGAATATACATATATATAATTTATAACGTAAATTATATGACTTGACGATATTATCGGTTAACATGAATAGACATTAAGAAATGATTATACCTACAATAAAACTCATCGGGCATAAACTTGCAATTACTATAATTTATCATTCACCAACTTTCGATACATATTATAAATTCATGACGAGAAATATAAATAATAAAACGATACTTATACATAAAGACAAGTTATATTGTATATAACTTGCTCCTAAACTATTAAGCGTTTTGCCACGCAAGCCACCTCTGCCACAAAAGTCATTTTGTCATCGAACACTATTCAAATCACGATTCTCGATAAGTCAAACTTATCTCGAACTTCCATATCATTCAGGTTATCTTTGAAGTCATTTCTATTCTACCTCTGACTTTACGTTATCTATGCCTATCATAACTCTCAGGTGAGTCACAGCCCCTACTCTTACTTGTTTTACAATGATTTATAAACGTTTTTGGGGGAGATACATGCTTAACTATTGTTTTATACTTTTACAAGTACTCGTTAACTATTTACATATCACTATAAGTTCATAGCTACACTTTCTATCGTTTAACTGTTTTATAAGCTCTTTGGAAGAGATGCATGTGTAAGAACTTTTTTTTAACGATTTTACTATCGATATTTGGAATTATGGAACAAACTGTTTAAATACGGTTTCAACTGTTTAAATACGGTTCTCCACAAACTGTTTGGATACAGTTTCAACTGTTTAAATACGGTTCTCTACAAACTGTTTGGATACAGTTTCAACTGTTTAAATACGGTTCTCTACAAACTGTTCGGATACAGTTTCAACTGTTTAAATACGGTTCCCCGTAAACTGTTTATGTTATGGATGAAATAACGTGGCCCAAATATCGAATCTCGTGTTAAATGGATTTATAAACCAATTACTATTTTTGATGTTGACCCGGTGAAGGGCAAACCAACGGATTGATTTGTATTGAATTGATAAGGAAATCATTCATTTTCTAATTAACGATTTAAACTATAAACTCTATGAACTCACCAACCTTTGTGTTGACACTTTTAGCATGTGTTTATCTCAGGTAACTAAACAAGAAGGAACTTGAAGGCACGGAGTGGGCTTGTAACCCGGTATGGGCTTAAATAAACGTTTTGACACATTTCAAATAAACATGTTGTTTAAATTATGAAACATCTTGATGTCTCGAATATTTGGTATTTTGAATGAATTAAACTTTAAAGCGTCACTTTTGTGTCGTTTTCTATGATTGTGATAAAGATCCTCGAAGTAACACCCAAAAAGTCTTCCGCTGACATCTTAAGTCTTCCGCTGACGTGATGATTTTGGGGGTGTTACAACTTTCTTAGTAAAGATGTTCCTCAATGAACAATCTTACCAAGGCGATGATGAGGGATCACAATATGTCTACTAAGAAAATAATGGATTGAATTGTTGCCGAAGTTGATGCTTCCTTTGTTGAAGGGATAACAATGTTGATGAGATAAATTCCGTTGTTGACACGAATTTGCTTGTTCAAGCGGAGCTTGTTGATGTGCTTCTCCATCAAAACTAATTTGAGAACCTTACATGTTTTGGAGACTCATTGGGTAAGTAAGTATAAAAGTGCAAGTACCACTTGTGCTTTTCTTATCAACTTATTACCGACATAATTCCATTTTGCATACACTATGGTTTCTATTCCCGTTCTTTTGGGATACCATAATCCTAGTTGTGTAGTACCTTATGATGTATCCAACCAAGCCCAACTAAAGAGTTGCTTTAGGATCTTCTTTAACATGAGCACATAGACAAATGCTAAACATAATGTTGGATCTAATTGTTATGAGAACAAGTAGTCTTCCAAACATTTCTCTACGTTTAGTTTTACCTACGGATTTACTAATCTCATTCTCGATAAGTCATCAATAACTTAACCATTGAGAACAAGAGAGCAACTAGGAATGTCTTTAAGTTAAAATCCCTTGCTTTTGTGGCTTGCTTTTATTATCAAAAGGTCTTTCAAAAATTGACACTATACTCACTTGATTACTTTGAAATATCAATTTCGTTTCATTAGTTGTTTTATTCTAAATTCAAAAAAATTGTTTTTGTTGAATTTGTTTAGACACAACTATGACCTCTAAATCAAGTTTTATAACTAATGTCAATTTTGCTTGATTCAATGTTTAACTCAAGGTGAGAAGATGTTGTTTTGTACTTTGACTCCATGCTTGTCTTGCCATCATTGGACTTTCGACTAAGTTATCATCTACCAAAGATGATATCATAGGAGGAGGAGATCACTCGTTAAATGTCATATTCAACGACTCCTCGACTATTTGAGTTTTCTTACTTAGGACACTATGAACTCTATTTATTTTAAAAAGTCCAAGAGGTACAACATCATTAGACTATGTGTCACATTTGATGTGTAAATCCTAGATGTTGAAAACTTATTTTCTTTCACTCATCCTAATATATGCTAATGTGATTTATTTCACCTTGTGTGTTTTATGTGAGATTATCATAAAGGAGTGATTGAAGAAAAACATAATTTAAGACTCAAAGTATGGTGTTTGAGAATATTATTTAACAAAGGTTTGTTTTGCAAGCATCACAAAAGTGTTAGACATTTTAACACTTAGGAAATTCTTAGTTAGCTCACTTGTAAGCAAGAGTTGAGTGAGACTCACTCAAGAGTTTCTCGTGTTTATCTCTTGATGGTTAAAGAACCAAAGCACCTTATATCTTCTACTAGTACTAAAGACGAATTTCCTTGTTGCATAGAATCTAATCCTAGTTATTACTAATAGCAAGTAAACACTTTTAGAGTATTACTAATAACACATATTCTAACACATAATGCTAGAAGCAAGAGACTATTAAAGTAAAGTTGAAGTAATGTGTACCTTTAAAATTGCATAGAGATGCTATCAAGAGGATAAACACAACGCGTAGAGTCTTGGTTTGACGACACGCTTTGAAACTTAATTACTCATGTATCCAAGAAGGTTTGACAATCATATAAAAGCATAGAGCATGATAATCTTAATTCTTCTATCATGAGTTTCTATTAGAGATAGAATTATCTCTAAATCTCTCTTCTAGGTTAGACAAATTTTACTTGCTTTGTTTTATTAGTTAATGGTGCTTTTGAGTTAAATCCTAATCCGGTTTTATCTTCAAACAACCTGTGACTCCTCAACAATCTTTCAAAAGATTTTGAGCTTTCATCAAATTTAACTAATAATTTTTCCTTTCTCATTTTGCATTTTAATCTCATGTTTGTAATCTAGACATAATTTACATTCTAGATTAATTTCAACATTACTCTCAATTCTTGACATTTTTTCTTCTAACAAGATTTCCTTTTCAAAGATTTTCTTAAAAGATTTTGAAGACTCTTTCTTGAAGATAGTTTTTAGGTCCATGTTGCATAAACGTTTTAGACTCATTTTCTAGTTTAGAAAACTCTAGGATAAATTTGTCAAAGCAAAAGTGTTTGATTTCAAAGTGTACCTTGCTTGATGTTTTATCTAGTTTAGAATCACAAACCGGATGGTTGGCTTCATCTTCATCCGTGTTATTCCATGAATCGCAAGCATGTCCACTACGAGCTTGACATGAGTAATCATCTTCACTAACACCTTGCTTGTTGTTTTAATAAATTGACAATTAACTACCGGATCATTGTCATCGTCAACATCCATTTCATTCCATGATACGCAAGCAAGTTCATCAAAACACACGTACTCATCTTCACTTGTACCTTCATTAAAAACATTTAAACTAGTAGCACATGTATTAACTTCTACTAAGTGTCTATCAATTAGTTTTTCTAAAACTTCTAATTCATATGTAAGATCAAATTGATCATCTTTGACTTGACATATTCTTTGATGAAAGTTTAACATATTTTTCCAAATATCATTAGCCATTTGACAAAAATACATTCTTTCATATTTGGTACTAAAGCTTTATAAATCATTGTTTTAGCTTTAGTATTTTTATCAAGTTTAAGATAGTTATCTTGGTTTTCTAAAACTTGTTTTCTTTGGTTTGAAATCACCAAAAGAATTAGTATGCCAAAGATCTTGATCAATTGATTTCACATAGTTTTCAAAATTACTTTACCACTCAAGTAAGTTTTCTTTTTCAAATAGCGGTGGGTTTTGAATAGGTTGCCCTTCTTTGAGATTTTCAAAATCCATGGATCGATCCAAGTTTTAAAATACATTCTATTTTAAAGATCTTGAGTAACGTAGCTCCTGATGCCAATTGTGGAAAACTAGAAGGGGGGTTGAATAGTTTACCGCTTTTTCGATTCTTATTTAGCTTAAATAACCTTTGAGAACTTGACGTTTGGTTAAAGATATAAACACAACTTAATATGTTTGATTCTTTGAAAAGACTTTACATGTGGATAACAATTCCAACTTAACTTGTTTCATACTTTGAAAAGCTTTACTTGTAATGATCCTAACTTTGCTTGTTTAGTTCTTTGAAAAGCTTTACTTATGTTTAAAGATATAAGAACAACATTACTTGTTTTGATTCTTTGAAAAGCTTTATATGTGATCAACAATTCTAACTAAACAACAACATATAATAAGCAAAGATAGAGAAAGAAACAATCAAACCACAACACGATAGTTTATCGTGGTTCGGCTACAAGGACTCTTTTTCCTTGCCCTACATCCACGCCCCGAGTTTCCAACTCGAGAGTTATAAACACTAATCAACAAGCTCCTTTCACCAGCGGAGAAAACCTTACACGTCGCTTATACTTTTACCGACACAAAGCTAGATGTCGAGTTCTTTTACAAGGGTACAACCACTCCCATTCATCGCTTACACTTTTACCGACACAATGCTAGATGTCGAGTTCTTTACCAAGGGTACAACCACTCCCGTTAGTTCTTTTACTAGGGTACAACAACTCCCAACACACTACATATTTTGAGGCCTAAAATACTAACCTATAACTTCTACATACATGACACACATGAAGTATAAACTACCAAAGCTTATACATGACCAAGCTACCAAGACTTGCAACTTTAGAGTTGAAGCTTGCAACTTCTTGAATGATCTTGTGGAGTTCCTTGCTACATAAGAGAATTACACAAGTCAAGGGTTATTGAGTTAGTTGAGAGAATATGTGAGAATTAGTCCTAAAGGGTTTTGCCAAAAATCAAGTTATGGCTTGGTATTTATAGCACACCACACTGCATGCTTGGCGGATCAGGCGGAACCCTCAGATGGGTTCCGCCCGTGTACCCCCAGGGTACTGCCGGGTCTGCAGTAGGTTTTTGCAATAACTCTTCAAACCAAACAAGGTCTTGTCTCATAAGTCCTAGCAACCAAACAATGTTACATCACTTAAATCAAGTCAAATACAAAACTTGTAAGCAACATCAAAGCTAGTCAAACAAATTTCTTTCCATAAATGCATAATGACAAAACTTGCCCTAAGTGTGATGTGACCTTACTATATTAAGAAATAAATATGATGTGACAAGACTCATTTTAGTTTAAGAAGTAAAAACAATGTTTTGTTTAAAAAAGAAATGTTAACCTTAGTTAAACAAGACTTAAACACTTAAAGTGATGATTTACTTATAGCTAAACTTCATACTTTGTCATTAACATAACTTAGCAAAGATCGTAAAATATAAATAACGTTTTTAGGCGATATTTGTATTAACAAACCACATTATAGAGTTTACACGAGATCTTATAGGCTCGCTCAGAAAGACTAGTCGACGGAACCTTAAACGACGGAACATGCTAAGAGTCGGAGATGCTTGTAAACAATCTTGCCCATGTCTGTTTATTGAAAATATTATCAAGGTCTTCGTGAATAACTTTCCCATATTCAAAAGGCCGCTTGTGGTTTTAGAACGCTCGAGCATCCTCATACTCTTAGTTTGAGACAAATAATTCCAATAACCATTAGTCTACACTACTAAACATGTAGCTTCATTTAAACAACCCGAGATATACAAACTCCACATGAAACCAACTAAACACACACAAAACCATATAGACAAAAGCAAATTATCTACATAGATTTTACTAGATATGCCAACAACATTATAATTTTGACAATTTTATAATAATATCCATAATCAAAGCGTCTTTTTAAAACTTATCAATCTTATTTAAGCAGTGGTATAGTATTAGTTTGTTCGTAATCCCAAACAAAAACCCTAAAAATTTTCTGCCCACTTCTTCCTCAAAATCGATCTGATACCCATCATCCAAAATATTTTTCATTTGATCCATGATTCTCCGAGCAAGGTACATTAATCAACACATTTTTTACTTTATTTGATTTTCTATATGTTCATTGTTTAACAATATTTGCATCAGTTAGGGGTTTTGTATTATATGTTAGTTTCTTATGTCAATTTTGTATTTGTTAAATAAAAATTAACTTATATACACAATTGCTTACCATGGACTTTTAGATCGAAAACCTAATGTAGTTTTCCTTTTATAATATTCATAAATTTTGTGGGTTATGGCTTCTGTTGATGGTGAAAATCATTTGGTAAACTTTCTTACACAAAAGAGAGGATTTGTGTAGAAGGGTGACAAATGGTGGTCACCATTTATCTTTTTTTACTGTTCCAGTGATTTTGTTGTGATTTGTGTAGAAGGGTGACATATTTTTGAAACGAAATAGAGTCATGACCATATATAGTTGCCGAATCGCGACTCGTGAGAGTCATGATACTAAAAGTTTATAAATAAATATATAATATATGTCTAAAAACCAAATATATGAAATTTGATTGAACCTAAAAACGAGTTAATTGATGAAGTTGGTGTTAATTAAGGGGTCTTTTTGGACGATGTAAAATGGTTTATACAAAAACACATTTGAATTATTGGTTTGGAAAAACTCCGTGTTTCATTTCTAGCTACATTCGTCAATGTTTGCTGCTTGCTTAGTTTTGTTTGATGGAAAATGACAACATTATTTACCAGGCATTTCAAGCCCGGAATATGTACACCTCAAAGTACAAGTTGGATGAAGAACCATGCTAATGGAACTCTTCTCATGGCCCAGAAAGTTTCTAAAGAATCTATGGTAAGAGAGTTGCACCTAATAGAAGGTGTGCTTAATTAAAGTTACAGTGGAAAACGGTTACAGGTTGGATCCAAATGTAACTTAGGTAAGAGGTGAAGCAAGGTTTGGATATTCCACTTTTTTTTTATCATGGGGACAGAAGGTAGCTTACTAGTCTGCCTGTGGATGGACTTGCTTATAAAGGTTTTGATCTTATGAGTTTTATTGTCTGCTGAATCCTTGTTTGCGGTTGAAGGGTAGT
Source organism: Artemisia argyi (assembly GCA_030686995.1). Classification (NCBI taxonomy): domain Eukaryota; kingdom Viridiplantae; phylum Streptophyta; class Magnoliopsida; order Asterales; family Asteraceae; genus Artemisia; species Artemisia argyi. Next base: position 185,079,250 of record CM060682.1, read on the forward strand.
GTTGCCCTGTTTGTTATGGCCCTCAGGAGTTTATTTGCCCTTATCTATTCTACTGTTTTTAGTCCATAATTTGACATTCCGTAATTTCTTATGCCGCCCAAAGGAGTGCTCCCAAGGCGACCTCTTCTCCGCCTGGCCAAAATTCCACACAACCATCTAATGCTTGTCGGTGAATACCAGATACCTGATTCTTGGTGCATTTAATTGAAGTATGAAATCATTACTCGAATCTAATGATCATTTGCAACTAAACTTTGATGGAAATGACATGATTCAACAGGGAGCAGAATTTCATACCTCAAAATAAAAGTATATTTTTATGATGAACAATCCTCTCATGGCTAAGAAAGTCTAAAGATATAGCTAAGCAAATAATCTAACTTGTCAGTTTGTTAGTGTTGAAATGTATACATAGTTTTTATTTAGCTTTGTCATGTTTATTCTAAACCATTTTGTTATAAGTAAGGTGTTTTTGAGCCTTCATATGTTTACTATGGCTATCTGTATTAGAGACTTTCAAGTTCAAGTAATAAAAAAAGGGACATGAACAAGCTACATTTACTATGTTATAAACCTTTTAAAAAAGTTTTTAAAATGCAACATCAATTTTTTCATACAAATAATGCGTAAAAACGGTAATTCTATTTTTCGATTTCTCTATGTTTTCATAATAACAAAATATAAAAATATTCTACATAAAAGTTGACGTAAACAAATTATTAGTCGTAAATTTTCATTTCGACATATAAAATCACTTAAAGTATGAATAATGGATATTAAACTTAATTGATGATCAAAGAAACATTTTTTTATACACACTACATTTATTGTTTACAAAATATTTTTACAAAAGTTTACTTTCAAATTACATTTTGTACAAGTAAAAATGTTTTTAATAAAATGTGAAGATTATAAAAGATTTTTCTAAGATTTACAAGCCACATCAAAAGACAAACAAAAGATATATCACAGAGATCCCTTATCTCTATGGAATCCGTGGATCCATCGGAGGAGCCTCGACAACTTTTTGTTTGCCTATAATTACAAGCCTATTCCACACTTTCAAACCACCTCTAGCAATTATTTTTCTCCATTCTTTTCTCACATTTATACATCTCTTTGCAAGAGAAGAACACAAGAAATCTTCAAGATTCAAGTGTTGTAGTGTTAGTTGAAAATAGACGAGGGACATAATTCGTAATTTTAGGTCTTTCTGACCCGCAGGTTGGGTACGGGAAGGATCTGTCTACATTCCACCTTCCCCATACCCCGCCCCTGCGGGATTGGGTATGTTGTTGTTGTTGTTGTTGCTGTTGTTGTTGACATAATTCGTAATTTTGACCTAACCACATGCACTATTTTTGTAATTTACTCTTCTTTAATTTCCGAGTGTTGTGTTCTTAACTTAAAATAATTGTACTGCAGGTAATGGAACAGTTCTTTGCTTTGGTCAATACTTTCTTACTGCAGAATCATCGGGATACATGGAAAAGGAGATTAGGGATACGAACATACTATACAAGGTATCTTCAGTAATGCTCTTTCTCAAGTTTCACTCAGTATAAGGTTTAACGCTCAAGGAAAAGGAGAATAGGGATACTAACATATAAGGGATAAATGGAAAGGTGATTAGGGATGCGAACATATAAGGTTTAACCCTCAAAGTTTCACTCAGTATAGGTTTTACCCTTGAGGTTCTTTTACTCGATGGTTATTTCCCTTAAAATTGTATGTTCAAATTTACCAACCAACTTTCTTTTTAAATTTAATAATGTGAATACAATACAACTATTCTAAGGTTTTTTGGAACAGGTTGTTCCTTTTACTCCAAGTGCTGGTGTCCTTGAATGGGTGAATGGCACATTACCACTCGGAGATTATCTTACTGGAAGGTTAGTTCGATTATGGTCCATACAGTCCTCATATTAACATTTAAGATGTTTATACATTAGAAATGGAAACTTTCAGTTCTAGAAGTGGAGGCGCCCATGGACGTTATGGTCTAGGAGATTGGTCATTTCTTAAATGCAGGCAGCACATTTACTTTTGTATCACATTTACTTGCTTTTAACACACTGACATAAAGTATAATATGATCTGGAGGCTTTGGAACGCCAAAAGGTAATTAATTGCATGCAACATTGATACTTTGGTTGAATGAAAGCGACATTATAATTTTCCCATTTAACAATCCTGTATTCTTGTTCCATATCAGGAAACTGATGATGATCCGGAGATTGTTCCATATCAGGAAACTGATGATGATATGGAGGACTCCGAAGATCAATATGAAGGAAATAAAGATGCGGCGCGTGCTCTTTTGCGTGTTAAGCAGAAACTTGATGGATATGAAGAGGGTGAAATGAGAAGTGTGCACGGACAGGTAACTTTCTTTGGTATATTGTATTATGAGAAGGGTGGAAAAAATGGGTCGGTGGGTGGATATGGCAAATGATTTAAATGGGTTGGGGTTGGGGTTGGATTACCTGAAACACTAATTGGCCAACACGAAACAACTTTTTCCACATTTTTGTTTTTATGTTATTAAACTCTCTGTCAAACATGAGTGTAAAAGTTATAGTAATTCATTTCTCTTCTAATTATCTGAGAATAATTTAGTAGGTTTCATAATACGTATAAATTTTTACTTCTTAATCAAATGAATTTAAGTTCTCCATTACATGATTAAGATCAATCAAAATTTGTGTTTTTGTGTTTTTTTTTGTTAGGCTCAACAACTCATACAGGATGCAATAGATCCTGATCGCCTGTGTAATATGTTTCCTGGTTGGGCTGGTTGGTTGTAAATGTAGCATACAAATTGGCACAAGGTCAAATACACAAAAGAATAAAATTCAAATTAGTTAAAGCTTTAATCAAGTTTAACTATGTAACAAGCATGTGTGTTGTGTATTTTAGTTGCAGTTGCTATATTTTGTGATAAAATCGGACTAACTTTTAATTTTGATGTTTTACACTCGAGGTGAGGGATTGAATATGTGAGGCGTGAACAATTTTATAGATCTAAAAGCAGCACCATTCTCATATTTCTTTTTCATCCAATCATCCCCTTTTTATTTTATTTTTTTCTCATATCCCAAATGATGATAACAATACATATTTATTGATAGTAATTTTAAATTTGATACTTGACATAAACATAAATAAATAATTTAGAGGTGAATAAACAATTTAGAAATGAAGAATCAGGTAAATTGAAGAAATTATCTTTAGCGTAAATTCTGTAATGAGGACTTTTTATGGTTCCAAATTCCCACCAATGACTTTTTTAGCTAGTGTTCCCAATTTAGTCAAGTGCTAATGTGCGATCGTGCGATTCCCACTTTTTTAATAATAAAGTACAGTGTTTTCCCATATATTCTCCATTTTGTCTTATTATTAAAGGTATTAAAAGACTATAATACCCTCATCTTTATATCAAATAACTACCCACATCTCATTTAACTTTACTCTTCTCTCTCTCCAATGTTTTTCCCGTCACCACATATCAACACCACCATCACCACCACAATTCTGCTATCACCACAACAGATCAACACCACCATCACCACCAAAACGAACACCGAAACACGACAACATGATACCGTACAATATTGAATCGTTTTTAATGAGTTTTATTTCATTATTAACAACTTTTACATGCTTCGTGGCTGTTTTGCGCCTCATCGATTCACACAAGGGTGGAAATCGGTGAGTGTATCACTCTACACTCACGGATCTAGCTTACCCACTTACCAAAACTTAAAAACGAGCAAGTGACGGCGGTGGTGGCGCGTTAGGGGTGTTCCGGTGGGAGCTAGGAGCTAAAACGCTCCAGAAATGATGTAAACACACCGATCTATCGATTCGGTGAACAAAAGACTTCGCCGAAAAATTTTCCGGTAGGCGGCGCCGGAATCTGCTAGTGCTCTCCTGAAATTATTTTGGGTTGATCTTCAAGATTTTGGAAAGATAATGAACAATGAGCTCCTCGTCTGTTGGGTTGATCTTCAGCATCTCTAACTATTTTTGTAACATGTTTTGTTGGTGTTCTCATGTTTTACTGATATTAAACAACCAACTTTGAAATAATATTTGATACAGTAGTTTAGTACTTGGAGATTGTGGTGTGAATATGAATAAGATGAAGCAAATGAGAGGATTATATATACATGCTTTGAATTATTGGATTCATTTAATGGAAAATAATGAGAATAGTATAAGTATATACCAATTCTTTATGCCATTTCATACAAATTGAGTCATTTAAGTTTGTAGTTGTCGTTCTCTAAGTGGATATCTTGAGCCAAGCTTGAGAGCGAATCTGGAAATAAAGCGAATTCGCACATTAGCACATTTAAATCGCACATTTGAATCTGGAAATAAAACGAATTAGCACGTTAGCACATTTAATAGGTACAAAATCGCACATTTATTTGACTTATAGAACTAAGGGTAAATAAGTAATTTTTGTCTGGACACATGGGGGACAAGAGATAGTGGGTGGGACACATGTCAAGAAACTAATGGGATCGCACATTAGCACTTGATTAAATTGGGAACACTAGCTAAAAAAGTCATTGGTGGGAATTTGGAACCACAAAAAGTCCTCATTTCACAATTTACGCTTATCTTTATGTTCACATCAAAACAACAATATTTTTTTATGAACAATGAAATGTTGATTTTGATGAACAACTTCTCAAAACTCTATAAGTTACGGACAATTTTCATGTTTATTTGATGACCACTTTCTGTTCATAGGATAAGCAACTTTTTCGTTGATGATAAAGGGTTTTTATATAATGAACTTTGATTCTACTATTATGAACAACACACTTTTCATTAGTTTTCATTGATGAACATAGTTTTCATACGGTGACCATTGATTCAACTATGACAAACATCACGTTGTTCATCAATTTTCCTAATGATGATTTTTTTTTTCTTTTCGTTGAAGATCACATTTTTAACAACTTTATTATTAGTATGTATTAATTTTAAGAGTGAATATAGATGGAGAAGAGATGATTTTTGGTGGATATGAAAACGAGGTTGTTGGTGAGGAGTAAATTGGGTGGGAGAATCGAGAATAAATGAGTAGTTATAAAAAAGTAAGATGGAAGATCGGAAGTGATCCACGAGTCAAGCTTTGATGTATTTTTTAGAATTCAGAAATATTATACTTTTCATATAGGATCAAGAATCTTACACTCAAATGTGTAATGTGACTCGACTTTTGAAATACTATGGACTCCGACACTTTCATTAGAACTAATTAGAAATTATGTAAGCACGCGAAACCACCTTCAATCAAGATACCAATGCTCTAGTTTCAAGTTATATGTTCCGGTAGTCGTAACTCAAGGTCAAGTTTGATTTAAGTGGTGCATGTTCAGGTTCAAGGTTGTTTTTGAAGCAAGTTATTAGGTTTCATGTTTGTCTGCTCAATTAATTGTAATTTTAACGCAAAATTAGTAAGAGATCGATTATAAGTGCTTCAATAAAAGCAATCAACCTACTCGTTTTAGCTTGATAACACCTCTGAGGTAGTAACTAAAGTAAGGTTACAAAATTAGATTTGGTTTTTTTATTACCCATTATATTAATTTTATCAAAAAGTTTTGTGATGACGTCATCTTACAATATACTTCATTCGCTAGTGTATTTTACGTTATACCAATAAGAAATGAAACAATGTGCGTGTTTCTATAGGTTACCGCAAACTTAATAATGATACTCATAATGATGAGCTCCCTATTATATATCGACTTGTTGTTCGACCATTGATATGAGAATGAGTCTGATTGTATCTTAAACAAATTTTATGGTGAGTTCTAAATACCCACAGCTTCATATGTCCATAAAAAATAATTACCTGCCTTTACGGTAAATTGCTTTTTACATCATAATGCTTTTTGATTATTCAATGAACTAGCTACCTTTTGTGGCATTACTTCAGGATACACAATTTTAAGCGCCAAATAACCACATTATAGGATTTATACGAGATCTCATAGTCTCGTTCAGAAAGGCTAGTCGACGGAACCTTAAACGACGAAGCACTAAGAGTCGGAGATGCTTGTAACCAATCTTGCCCAAGTCTGTTTGTTGAAAATATCATCAAGGTCTTCGTGAATAACTTTCCCATATTCAAAAAGGCCGCTTGTGATTTTAGAACGCTCGAGCATCCTCAAACTCTTATTATGAGACAAACAATTGGAATAACCATTAGTCTAGAATACTAAACTTGTAGCTTCATTTAAACTACCCGAGATATACAAACTCCAAAGCAAACCAACTAAACACACTCAAAACCGTATAGAAAAAAGCAAAATATCTACATAGATGATTTACCGGGGAACCCTTTACCAAAAAAAAAATATATATACATCTAGTCATCTACATAGATTTTACTAGATATGCCAACATTGTTATAATTTTGACAATTCTTATAACATATCCATAATCAAAGGGGTCTTTTTAAAACTTATCACTCTTATTTAAGCAGCAGCATTGTACTACTACTTTGTTCGTAATCAAAACCCTAAAATATTTGTGCCCACATCGATCTGATTCCAATCATCCAAACAATTTTTCATTTAATCCATGATTCTCCAAACAAGGTAAATCAATCAACACATTTGTTTAGATTATTTGATTTTCTATAAGTTCGTTTTTTTTTTAATAATATTTGCATCAGTTATGCTTTTTGTGTTATATGTTAGTTCTTAAATTTTTATGTTACGTATTTGTCAGATCTAAAAACTTCTGAACACAAGTTCTTGCCATGGAGTTTTAGATCTAAAATTTATCGTAGTTTTGCTTTTGTAAAATTCATAAATTTTGTATGTTGTCGCTTCTGACGATGACACAAAAGAGGACAATTATTAACATACTGTTTTGATTATGACAACATTATTTACCAGGCATTTCAAGCCCGGAATATGTACACCTCAAAGTACAAGTTGGATGAAGAACCATGCTAATGGAACTCTTCTCATGGCCCAAAAAGTTTCTAAAGAATATATATATATGGTAATTCTTTTATGTCTAACTTGTTAGTATTTGTGAAGTAAACTATATCCTTACTGATTTAAGGATTCTTTCACATGCCTTATTAAAGCAGGACATTGGTGAACCATTTGGTTACCATTACTCTCACCAGCCCAACCGTGTGAAGATTAAGAAAGGGTATCTTCTTGATTCTTTGGATATATATGTTCTTTAGTACATAGTAGTATAAATTGTAAGAACTGTGATTTTTATGACACAATAAATTATTTTTTTACTTGATTCTTCAGTCTGTTTGAGTCTCTAATAGATTTGGTAAGTACTAAATGGGCTGTTTGGGTAACAGATTAAATGGGTATTTAAATGCATACCAGGAAAACATTTGTGTGCTGGGAGCGTTTAATTAAAATTATTGAAAGAATTGAGGGAGTTTGGTGTTATGTGTGTAGGACTGTTGGAGAAAATTCTCGGATTGTGATGGGTTTCGGGGAAGAAGTAATCCAGGATTCTTCAGAAGAACCCAAGGTGAAACTTATTCCCTTATTTGAAAAGGTATTGACTGCCACTGATAGTGGGAAGAATAGGTGGCTGGTGCTACCGAAGAACTGTGCAGAGGTTAGTATTACACATGTAACTACTTAGCATAATTGACAATAGTACGCATTTTAGTTGCATCGATACATCATTATGTGTAGTAGTCTTTATATATTGATATTGTACACAGAAACTTTTTTTTCTTCTATCGGTGATCAAGAATCAAAACAAATAGTGTGTCAAGAAACAGATGCTAAAAACGACCAAAATGGACGAAATGAATAAGCATGATAGTATTTTATGTTTAACTTGTTAGTATTTGTTAAGTAAACTATATTGTTACCCATATAAGGATTCTTTCCCCAAGAATGGCACCTTTTAAATATTAGGGTAAATTGAAAATTTCGTCCATAATGTTTCTGAAAATTGCAAGAAGTATACCGAAAAAAATTGCAAATTTGCCACTGAAGCTGACGTGGCACTCATTTTATGCCAATGAGAGCTAATGTTTGCTAGTACCCTCGTTACTCAAGGTCAAAACGCATGTGAAATGACTAATTTACCCTTTTCTTCTTCCTCACTTTAATTTTCTTTTGAATTTGAAGCTTTATTGTTGTCCCACCACATCACAAACACAACCAACACCACCACACAACCACCACCATCAAATTCCCCTTTTTTTCCCCAAAATTCTACACACCCTGTTTTGGGTTGGTTCTTATACTTAGGTATATAGAAGTAATACCAAGTTGGGATCAAATTGTTTTTTGGTTGGAAGAGTTTGAGTGCAATAATACAATTCGGAGTGTTTTGAATATATTACTCATTGCTTCTGCTGTATACTACATTTGGAAACAAAGAAATGATAGAATTTTTTCTCAAAACCCAAAGTCTGCTGAGGTGGTGGTACAGAATATCAAAAAGCAAGTGAGACTGCAACTTATGAGCTTAAAAGTCCTTAAAACTGTGCACACTTGTAAAGTAGCTGATATAGGGAATGTTCAATTCCACTATGGGCTGAAATGAAGAGAAGTCAAGTACAGATTGAATATGCTCCTTTTAACAGTTTGATAACTATTTTAAGGTCTGATGTGGTATTCTGATGACTAGATGATCTTATTTGGTGAACTCCATTTGTCTGAGGCAAGAATATGGGACTTAGCAGCTTGACTGTGGTGTTGTCACTGCATAAAGGGGTGTTTGGATCCTTGGTTAACAGAAGCAAAAAGTCAAAAAATTGCTACTGTTCTTTGTTGCAAGCCATTACATCTGTGAGATACCTTGTATCTTGGAGTCATAACTGTGTGACTGTCCCTAAATTAGCCTCATAGCTTCTAGTTTGGCCTTGGGAGGAAATTAGAAAGGCTATGATTGGCTGTTTAGGAGGTCTATCTCAGTATGGATGTACCATAAAGTAGGGTCTCCTTTTGTGAAGGGTAAATGGCTTGGGTGGCCTATGTATGATGAGTGGAATAGCGAGGAGTGAAAGATGAACCTGCTTGGTCCACTCAATACATAGGCATAGGAGGTAATGGTTGGTCATCATGAACGGTGAGTGTTCCCAAGTAATTCCTTTGAAAGGGAAATGTAGGTTGTTTGGCAAAGCCCCCCCCCCCCCCCCCCCCCCCCTAATGGATGGGTTATGGGTATATAAATATATTTTCACCTTTGCACCAAAAAAAAAAAAAAAAAAAAAAAAACCTAAGTTTAATTTCTGTGCAGATAAATTAATTACCACAATGATATTTTTCTTTTCAGAGAGTGAATTTTAATGTTTGATTTTGCTTACCTCAGTTGCTAGGATGTGCTGTACGTAACGTATTTGGCAAACCAAATAAAGAAAGCAATGTTTTAACTATGGGTATAGAAGATGGAACTGTTCCTGAGTGGGTCACAGCTCTTAAACCCGTAGTTATTCTTCCAACAAATGTTGGATCCCGCATTTGGTTTTGTGTCCACGATGTTCTGAAAAAAGACCCACCTGAATGGGAAAAGAAGGAACAGGAAAATTACATTGCTAAAGATGTCTACAAAGGCAATGCCACTGGACCAACTAAGGTGAAGTTTCACTATACTGTTTCTTTGCACTGCTGCTTTCTACATTTACTTTCATGTATGTTATCCATATATGTTTTGGTTCTCACATTCTAATACACGATAATCTTGTCATATGGCTTGTGTACGGATTTGTTTTGTCAAGTTCTATTGCAGTAAGCTACATGACTGTTTATTCAATGTCTGAATTCCTATATTTTTGTTCTTTTTTCTACCATATTTTATTGGATATCATATGATAAACTTTTTCTTGTTTGAAACAGAAAGCTGTGAAAAAAGTTATAAAAAGAGCAGAAAAAAACGCACAAAGAGCACCTGATGTACCACAAAGTCTGTCACCACCACCTGCCGCAGACGCAAGAAGAAAATCTGAACTGATTTCCAAAGTAATAATGAAAAAGTGCCATAGCATACTATGTCATGTAGCAGCTAAGGATACCAAGAAGGTCTTGTCTGACCTTGTGGGAAGGAAATTCAACTCTAAATATAAGGATCTAAGGGTCATTTTTGAATCTGAATCAACACATTCTCTGGATTTACAGACCATCGAATCTAGATTTCTTCATGGCACATATGGTGATTCACACAAAAGAGGACCAGTATTAACTTATTGTTTTGATTATGACAATATTATTTACCAGGCATTTCAAGCCGGAATATGTATATCTCAAAGTACAAGTTGGATGAAGAACCATGCTAGTGGAACTCTTCTCATGGCATAGAAAGTTTCTAAAGAATCGATGGTAAGTCTTTTATGTTTAACTTGTTAGTATTTGTTAAGTAAACTATAGTGTTACCCATATAAGGATTCTTTCCCCAAGAATGGCACCTTTTAAATATTAATATCACATACCTTATTAAAGCCGGACATTGGTAAACCATTTGGTTACTATTACTCTCACCAGCCCAACCATTTTGTTACCAAATCCAGAGGTGAAGATTAAAAAAGGATATCTTCTCGATTCTTAGGATATATTTGTTCTTAGGTACGTAGTAGTATAAATTGTAAGAACTATGATTTTTATGACACAATAAATTATTTTTTTACTTGATTTTCTTCAGTTTGTTTGAGTCTCTATTAGATGAGGCAAAGTACTAAATGGGAGGTTTGGGTAACAGATTAAACCGGTATTTAAATGCGTACCAGGAAAACGTTTGTGTGATGGGAGTGTTTAATTATAATTATGGAATGAATTGAGTGAGTTTGGTGTTATGTGTGTAGGAGTGTTGGAAAAAATTCTGGGATTGTGATGGGTTTCTGGGTAGAAGAAATCCAGGATCGTCCAGAAGAACCCAAGGTGAAACTTTTTCCCTTATTTGAAAAGGTATTGACTGCTACTGATACCGGGAAGAGTAGGTGGCTGGTGCTGCCGAAGAATTGTGCGGAGGTTAGTATATATACACATGTAACTGCTTAGCATAACTGACAATATAGTACATGTTTTAGTTTCATCGATACAACATCATGTGTAGTAGTCTTTATATATTGATATTGTACAGCAACTTTTTTCTTCTGTCAATGATCAAGAATCAAAACGAATAGTGTGTGAAGACACAGACGCTAAAAACGACTAAAATGGACAAAATGAATAGGCATAATAGTATTATATGCAATTAAACTCCTTTTTTTTAGATCTTTGAGTGATAACATTGGCAATGATCATATAAATGCAGGTAAATTCATCAACTGTTCTAGTGATTGTCATGATTCAGGAAGAACCATCAGTGACACCGAATACATACATTCTAGCTAGGCCTTGCCCACGTGTATCGTGCCATGGACGCCTATTAAAACCCACTCCTAAGCTACTTCCAATGCCAAACGCAACTTATACTCCTGCTGGCGAAGGTACTTTCGGGTCTAAACGAAAGCAACCCAAAAGGCGTCATTAATATATATCGAATTGAGATTCTAAAGTAATAATGTTATATACTCCGTAAATTCTTAATATTTTTTGTCATTTTTACACAATTTAGCGAGTTGACTTCAGAACTCTTATTTTAAAAGTTTGCATGACTTTTCAACTGTTTGGTAATTTTAGAGAGTTGAGTACTAGGTCCAAAATATCTAATTTTGACATTGTATGAAGCTGGTTAGATATCTTATCACTTTCTGTTTCTAGTAATATATGATTACATAAAACTACAGGTTGGTTAGTGCTTTGGTTTTTATTAGTATTAGTCTTAGTTTAGTTATGGTTGATAACTTGATATACATTTTGGTCTGTTGTACACACAATCATTCATGTGAAACATTTTTTCGCATGGAGTGAACAAAATTGCCTCTCAAACACAGTTATCCGTTCTTTTTTCGGTTTTAGATGATCTTTTAGGGACTATTTATAAAGAAGGTGTTTTCCTAATTATTTAACTATTTATAAAGAAGGGGCTATTGGCTTTATTAAGCAACTCTTTTAGCATTTATTTAAAGCTTACAATCCCACATTGGGTAGAGAAAGGAGATTTTGCTTGTTTATATTATGTGATGTATATGGCTCATATCGATTGAGACTGTAGTAATATTTGTTTCTTTTGAATGAAGTATTGATAACCGGACTATCAATGCTGAAATTTAATTGAGATATGTTACGAATTCTTAATTTTTATTGTCATTTTACAAAGATAGATTATCCATGATTACCAGTCTTTTTTTCTACGGCGAGCTTTCTCTCGTAAAGCAAAGGATGCCCCAAGAAGCGACTGTGTAAATTAACATTAATTTGTGAGCACAATATTTTTATATATTTTTATTATGTGTGTATATAACGCACCCTATATATATATATATATATATATATATATATATATATATATATATATATATATATATATATATATATATATATATGGGTGCGTTATATGTAGTACCCATATTAGATACTGTACTTTACAGTGCCATTTTACACAAATCTAGACTATTGGATCATTTCATCAATGGTTAATAATCTACCTTATAATGTATTTATGACATATATACATTTAGAAGTCTTAAAATGTTTAATACCAAAAGCATTTCTTTAATAGGAGAGATACATACACATATACTTAAAATCATAGAAATTTAAGTGTCTTTAAAAAATTTTGGTTATTACAAGTATAGCTTTCAATGCTTGTAATTTTTTAAGACTTACTAGAAAAGAAGTATATTATACACCACTTTAATGCACATAATTTTAAGACTTACAAGACAAGAATCATATTGTACACCACTTTAATGCTCATATTAAAAAAAACAAAACACCACATTAATGTTATTTAATTTAGTCAATTAGTTAACTGGTCAATAAATACAATTAATATACTTATTAAAACACCCTTATATAAGAAATACAAATTATCAGGCATATTGTACAACCAAATTAAACACAATTTCTGTATTAAATGTCACTAATACAAATTATAAAACATATTATAAAAATATTCAAGCCCGAACTGGCAACGGGCCAAATGTGCTTGAGCCCGAACAGGCACAAGCTGAAACAAGCACGGGCTAAACAAAATTCTTGATATCCGTAAAATTTTTGTCAAAAAGAACTTAACAAACTAAAATACATGATTTACCGGAAAATTTTATTTCAGAGTACCCGCCTCTCTAACGCGCGGGGTACCTTACTAGTTCATAATGACATTTTTAGCCTTTTTAGCCTCCAAGGCTTTAACAAGTAAATCGCCAATTGAAAAAACACCTCCCAAACACAATACCAAAAACGCCCATTTTTATAAAAATGTAAATCGCCATGATGAATCTCCTTTATTTTATTTCAACAATCCAAGAAAAATGACATTTCATTATTTTATTCTCGATTAACAAATGAAAAAGAGCCCAAATTTTTTCTAAATCAATAGTGCCCGCAACATGTTTGACAAAATGCGACAAATAAAATTTTACAACTTTTATTCTTCTTTTCTTTTTTAATTTAAAACCTTGTAAAACCCTACACTCAAAATCCAATTCATGTAAATCCCTTAACACAAAAACCCATCTTTTTATTTCCAATTACCATAAGTAAAATTGTTCGTCGAAAGTGACACCCTCCTCTACCTCTTCGGAAGGAATTTGGTCGTGTCCGTTTTGGGGATTTCATTGTTGCCCAGATGGTGAAGTGGGCAATAAAAGGATTGCTCGTTTAATTTCTCATCTCAAGAGTTTACACCTTCCGACCGATGAACGCAAATGTTTCTTACGTGAGACTATTACTACAGACCGTGGATTATTGTGACAACTGACAATTTAGGGAGATACTTTGAAACCCGCATTACGTTAAAATTTAAGGATATGAAATGTTTGGAGTTTATTCACAATGGATTTGTAAAATTTAAACGCGTCATTTTGAATTATGAATTATATGTGGAGTTTAATTTGAATTATTGATTGGATATGGATTATATGTCGTGATTTATTGTTGTGACATCTATTTGGCACTACGTTGACTCCGGCACTAGGATAACCTAACCAATTTGGAAATTTTGAATAACGGTAGTGTTATATTTTTTACGAACGTATTTATGATCAAATCTTGTGTAAAGACGGTTTTGAAAATAATGGTGCGTGAGTTAACGCGAGTTGAGAAAATTTTGAGATATGAAAACTAGCTCGGGTTGAGGGTGACGGGATACTTTGAAAAGTTTACAGAAATGGTCCTTGTGTTTTATGACTAGCCGCCGCCCCTTTTAGTATTATTATCATTATTATAAAAAAATAATAATAATAAGAGTAATAAAATTGGTCCTTGTGGCCGGTTTGAAAAACACACAAACAAACACACCCATCACCATCCTCTTATCACTCTCTCTACCCCCATATCAACCCTAGCCGCCGCCCCCTTACACGGTTGCCAGCACCACACCGCCCCTCACACGACAACACCACCACCATCTTAACCCTCATCTTATCCTCTTTCTTTTGGTGTATACCCTCATATATATATAAAAGTTGTTTTTCGAATTTAATTGTTTAACGAGTCATTATTTATTTTAATTTACGAGTCCGAGTCATCACTCTCGGACTATAATAATTATATAACATCTAATAGTCTTATGTTACGGCGTTGTCGAAGTCAACCGTCGACTAGAAAGTCAAGGCGACATCGACGTTGCACAAAGCTCACATGTATATCAATATTAAGTCACAATAATAAGATAGCGATCTCATCTCGGAATCAAACCAAGTGCGAAGTCCACAAATCAACTCCAAGCATCACGAGGCCGTCTACGGCTCTCGACTAATCCTAAACTCCGTCATTCTAAATCGTCACACAATTGATTCCCATTACTAACTCCGTCACAAAAATATATTTCCCTTTGTCTCAATATCCAAACAAAACCCAAGTTTCTCGATGTCAACCACATTTAGTAATAACAACTTCAACAACATTATTATGGCCGAGACCTTACGGTCTCGGCTTTCCCTTTTCTCGGCCAGCAATAACAACGACAACAACAATAACAAGTAACAACAATAATAATAATTAAAACAACGATAACAGACAACAAGAACAACCACAATAAGCACCAAGAATATCATTTTTGCCAAGACCCTAGTGGTCTCGGCTTCAACCTTTCCTCGAGTCACAGCCACAACACCAAACGGACCCCTTGGGTCTTGTCCACAGTCACGGTTCAACAAGAAACATCAAATTTTCAACTAACTAACAAACAAAACAAACACCCCTTTACCATGACCTTAGGCTCACGGCGTGGGTCAGTCCGAGATACAAACACACTCTAGTTGATACCAAACTTGTTTAATCATATCATAAGCACTTTTAGTTAACAAAAATCTTAAAACCCACTTAGATTTAACCTGAAATAATATGTATATACAAGGTTTGACTCAGGGTTGGGTCAAACTCACGCGTAACACACATTTCTTACCGCTTTCTTTATAGATCTATAAGTTTGGGATGATAAAAGTGATACGGAGGGTGTTTGGGTGGCGCGTTGTGGTGTTAGAGTGACGGTGAGGGGATGTTTTTGGGCGCGTGGTTTGGTGTATGTGATAGAGGAGATGATGTTGAGTTGAATGGTGGTGGAGGTGTGTTTGTTTCGCCGGCGGTGGTGGTGTTTGGTCGGTGGTGGCCGGCGGTCAAGGGAGGGAGAGAGAAAGGATGGTGTGTGTGATGAAGATGATGATGGATATGTGATGATAGGGTTAGGGTTTAGTTATACCAAATTGTATTTTGTGTAAATTGCAAATAGGTCCTTGTGTGTTTGTTTATTTTTAAGTAAGGAGTCAGTGTAAAGGACTAGAGGTGTAATTTTTATAATCTCTCCCAAAATACTCGTTTATATTTGTGAAAAATATTAGATGACACCGAATAGGTTTTTAAACATTACCATCCGTTTTAGAAATGTTTCTCCATAAAATTCGATAACAAATACGTTTATAAAATAAAACGTAACGTTTTCTACTTTATTTTTGATGAAACTCAATTGAGGCTATATAAAACGTGTCACCACCATTCTAGGGTTTATTCAAGTTGTTTCATCATTCGTAAATCATAAGTTTTCAAATATTTGAATTAGAAATGCGTCTATTAAAAGAACGTAACCGTTAATTGTCTATTTCGCGTTTATTAGGATTTCTAGTGCTGAAGACACTTAGTGCCTAAAATGTAACATACAAGCTAATCAAGTTCACCCAATCACCATATTTGCACGCATTAATCCTTCTCAACCTAATTATTTTCCTGATAAGCTTAGCAGATTAATATTTTCAAGTTTAAATTTTGGCTTGGTGTTTTTCAAAAAATTCTCAAATTTTATCTTGAATTTGGAACTAATTAGAAATTATGTTAGCACATGAAACCACCTTCAATCAAGATGCCAATGCTCTAGTATCAAGTTATATGCTTCGGTAGTCTTAACTAAAGGTCAATTTTGATTTAAGTGGTGCATTAAGTTCAAGGTTGTTTATGAAGTAAGTCATCACGTTTCATGTGATGAAAAGCTTTATATGTGATCAACAATTCTAGCTAAACAACAACATATAATAAGCAAAGATAGAGAAAGAAACAATCAAACCACAACTCGAGAGTTATAAACACTAATCAACAAGCTCCTTTCACTGGCAGAGAAAACCTTACACGTCGCTTATACTTTTACCGACACAAAGCTAGATGTCGAGTTCTTTTACAAGGGTACAACCACTCCCATTCGTCGCTTACACTTTCACCGACACAAAGCTAGATGTCGAGTTCTTTACCAAGGGTACAACCACTCCCGTTAGTTCTTTTACTAGGGTACAACAACTCCCAACACACTACGTATTTTGAGGCCTAAAATACTAACCTATAACTTCTACATACATGACACACATGAAGTATAAACTACCAAAGCTTATACATGACCAAGCTACCAAGACTTGCAACTTTAGAGTTGAAGCTTGCAACTTCTTGAATGATCTTATGGAGTTCCTTGCTACATAAGATAATTACACAAGTCAAGGGTTATTGAGTTAGTTGAGAGAATATGTGAGAATTAGTCCTAAAGGGTTTTGCCAAAAATCAAGTTATGGCTTGGTATTTATAGCACACCACACTGCATGCTTGGCGGATCAGGCGGAACCCTCAGATGGGTTCCGCCCGTGTACCCCCAGGGTACCGCCGGGTCTGCAGTAGGTTTTTGCAATAACTCTTCAAACCAAACAAGGTCTTGTCTCATAACTCCTAGCAACCAAACAATGTCACATCACTTAAATCAAGTCAAACACAAAACTTGTAAGCAACATCAAAGCTAGTCAAACACATTTCTTTCCATAAATGCATAATGACAAAACTTGCCCTAAGTGTGATGTGACCTTACTATATTAAGAAATAAATATGATGTGACAAGACTCATTTTAGTTTAAGAAGTAAAAACAATGTTTTGTTTAAAAAAGAAATGTTAACCTTAGTTAAACAAGACTTAAATACTTAAAGTGATGATTTACTTATAGCTAAACTTCATACTTTGTCATTAACAAAACTTAGCAAATATCGTAAAATATAAATAACGTTTTTAGGCGATATTTGTATTAAGAATCTCCCCCTTTTTGTTGATGACAAAACATAAACTTTATTTATAAGTAAGTCACTAGTTTTAGTGTTAAGTCTTATAAAGTTAGGTATAAAAACTTGTTTTTGCTAAGATGATGTGATATGCACAAGAAAAATTTTTTTTTTGAAACAAGTTTATATCTAAATTCTCTCCCTTTTTGTCGAAACAAAAAGAAGAGTAGCGAAGCGGAAGTAACCACTAGCTCCCCCTTGGACGATACTCCCCCTAAATGGAGTGCCAAGAGAGGATACATGGATTTTGAACCTACAAGAAAAAGGTTAGTTGTTGCACAAGATAAGCATGAAAGAATTTCATATTTAAAACACAACTAAGAGTTGTGAAGTGAAATAGTACAACACTCATGCTCCCCCTTGAATATTACTCCCCTAAATGGAGTATCAAGGAAGGAAAACATGGAAAATGAACCTACAAAAAGAGAGGTTAGTTTTTAAAGCACAAGATTTATGTATGGTATCATAACAAGGTAGAGTTCACATATCGTACCTAAATGGTCAACATACAATGCAAACCTTGTACTAGAATGAAATTCATTTCATGTAAAAGTTTGACTATTAAAAAGACAAGAAATTTGGATGACAACATCCTACCTAAAAAAAACAAAAAATAAACTAAGAGCATAAAAAGCTACAAGGAAATCATCATTTTCCTTAATGAGAAACATTTTCCAAAAACAAGGCTAAGGTTGTTTAAGGATGAAAATGTGTGTTGAGGGTTGTAGCGGGCTTTATTTTGAAGGTTGAGAGGGTGACACGGGATTTGGTTTGTTGGTTTAAATGGGAAATATTTTCCAAAAGAAACGGTTTTGTTTCATTTTGGAGACTCTAAACTTGAGAGGTTCCACAATGTGGTTTAGGATAAACCTCATTACATTGTTTAGGGATTATGGGTCTCTTTTTAGATAAGGTGAGACATCAATGGTTTTGGATGGTGATATTCTTGTTGTGGTGTTTGGTTGTGGTTAAAAGACTCATTTTGATCAAGCAATGACCTTGGTTTTTCATTTGTGAAAGGTGGTGATTTCGTTGGTCTTGATGGAAGATTGTTGAGATGCTTCTATTTTCTTATACGAAGAAAATAGAGATTCAAAATGTTGGGAAGGTTCATGTGGTGGTGGTAGTTGAACAAAGTGACGAAGGCTTGGTTCTCCGAAAGGATTACCATGAAGGTTTTTGTGAATGGGTTAAAACACAAATGATTGTAGGTGTGTATGACCTTGATCATTTGGAAAAATTGAGGATTTAGCATAACGGTAGGCCAAACTCTCAAGCAATGACGGTGGATGAGGTGCATCATCCAATGACTCATTTGGTTGAAATGTTGGTTGTTGTTGGGTTTCCATTTCATCAATGGTGTTAAAAAGTTACAATGATGGAGGGCTTGATGGTTTAGGTGATAGGTTTTCAAAAGTTTCCAATAGTGGATGTGGTGATGTTGGTGGTGTATGGAAAAGTTCCATTGGTGTAAGTTTTGAAGTAGCAAGATTAAGCAAATCTTGAATAGTGATCACATTGGTAATGAAATGTGTTGAGGATGGTGTTGAGGTAGTGAGGTTAAAGAAATCTTGGATAGGTGAAGAAATGTTAAGCGAAGCATCACTTGAAGAGCTTGACTTGACAGTTTTGTTGAAGCAACAAGGTTTGACACTAATCCTAGTGGTTTTTGAGAAGGATTTTGATGGTTATGGTGTGATTTGAATTGTTTCAAAACTTTCAAATTTATAAGGTTGAAAAGTTGTTGAAATGGGTGTTTGGATTTGATGTTCTACCATTCAAAGAATGAGGTTTCAAATGATTTTCATGACCATGTCACATCATTTGATGTTAATTCAATGGAATAGGGTGGAGTGAAAGATCAACATATGCACTCAATGCTTTGTGATCATGGGATGTGATTTGGTTGAAAATGTTTCAATGGTTTGAAGGATCCTTTAAAAGGGTTCCATGGGTTAGTTATGTTTGAATTTGAATTTTTGGAGGGAAGTGGCTTCCTAATTGTTTTAGTGAGTGAGAGTTGTTCTAATATGGTTATTGGAGTTAATGGAAGATGTTTCTCACTTAGGATAATGGTTTGACACTTTACAAGTTTTGGACTTAAGAAAAATGACAAAAATTTTCTGCAGGTGACTGGCGGAACCCTCACAATACACAGGCGGAACCCTGTTTTGGGTTCCGTCTGGTCCGTTGGGCCATTTCTGGGTTTCCCAGAAATTACACTGGCGGACCCCAATTTTGGGTACCGCCAGATCCGCCAGGGCTGAAAAAATTGGCAGTCCGCGATTTTGACCCGCGAGACAATTTTCAAATTTTTCGAAAACTCCTAAAATCAAAAAGATACTGCATATCTAGTTAGGCAATGCAAGAATTGAACATGTAAACACACATATCATAGGACTTTGACCTTGAGGTCGAGAATTTCACTATACTTAGTGAAAATTTCATAAACATGAAAATTTGACAACTTTCCAAATGTTGTCTTCCTGCATCATTGTTAGTTCCTACAAGTTCCAAATAGTACCAAATATCTTACCGACACACAAATACATAACACATAATGTTTAAATAACCAAATCGTTCAAATAGCACCTAGTGCCAGACACTCCTACACACCCGCTCTCATAGATGGTCAATCTTCTTCTTGAGCATTTCAAGAAATCTCTCGATGTTTTTGAACATCCCCTTTGTTTGCTTGAACTCCGCCGACTCATTTGGAATATCCAAAAGTTGGACAATGTATTCTAGATGTGGGAGCCTAGAGTTGGGCAAAGCCTAGAATTAGAAAATGTTTACCTTGGGCTTTGTAGATTCTCCTATCACTTAGTGGGACAAAAGCGTGTGGAATAAGAGAGCAGTCTAGGTGAAGACTTCTAGGAGTTGATGGAATGGGAGAGATGAACCTAAAGAGACGGGTCAAGAGCATTCCATATGACATAGACGTTGTGCCTTGCACGGGAATGTTGGTCATTTTCTTGATCATGAGTAGGCAAGGTTGAAGGGTTGTCAAGGAGTAGAACATGTAGCGAAGGCAAACATTGATGTGATCCCGGTTTCCTATGGTGCTAATTACATTGACTCTAAGGAGTTCTTCCCATTCCTTGAATTGGGGCTTGAGTTCATTGAATTCCATTCCATATGGGTCCTTGATGACCTCATTTCCAGTTCTAGTTCTTCTAGTGTTGGTGGTCCTAATGAAGAGGTGGTCACGAAGTTCATCTTTGGACACAAGAGGGGAATCATAGGGATATATGCTGTCAAAGAGTGTGTCAAGAGTTGAGAGGAAGTGCAAGTCGGAGTAGATGCAAGTACCATGGTTTGGGACACCTAGGATTTGAGCAAACTCCTCGAGGGTGAAGGAGTATTGATGACTACGAGCCCTAAAGTTAATTGACAAGCGACCATACTCATCCTTGGAGAGGGTGATGGATTCATAGAATTCTAAAATAAACCTAGAACAAATAGGCTCGTCGATTTCTAAGAGACACTCAAAGTTGATAGTGGCAAATTCCGTGTAGAGGTTTGTATCTTCTAAGAAGGATGGATCAATGGTTTTACCCTTATGGACATATTGTTTTTCTAAGGCTTTGAAGACAACGATTTGAGTTTGAGTAAGACCTTTGGTTTTGTAGTGTTTGGGTAGGTACTTGATGGTGTCCTTGTGGTTGTAGTGAGTTGGAGGAGGCATGATGATTCCTAGAAAATCAAAATTTCTCATTTTAGTCTAAGTGAACGACTATTGTAATGTGTATGTTCTAGTGTATGCCTATATGAAAACAATGTGGAGGTGCGGTTAACTTGACTCATTTTGATGCTTAGAAATGTTTTATAATGCAAGTGATGTTTTAATGACGTTTTTCATTTGTTTTAACAATGTGGTGAACGGTGGACGACCGAGAGTGGATATGTGAAATGAGGTGGTGATTGCTTGTCAACACTTAAAGCTTGGATATCTTCTTTGTGTTCTTCACTTGCTAGAAAGTGGAAGAGACGCATTTCATAATGAAATTCACTTGACTTTTGATGACATAGACAAATATGTTAATGAGAGTATGGATATGACAATAGCCTTTTGTTTCAAAGAGCGACACAAAGGTGAACATAGGTTTATGTATCATGAAAGGTGGTTTAGTCTTAATAGGTTAGGTTATAGTGGGGATGACACACTTGTTTGGTTACATTGTGGAATCTTCTTGTGAAGATGACTAGGTGGAGTTATTGGTGAAGATGATATAGACTCTTGGTTTCTTTGAAGGCATGGAAATGGTGGATGACTCAATATTGATAGGGCAAAGGATAACTCGGTTTCTCATTTCACATTGGTTGTTTGAGGTTTGAGTGATGAAAGGTTATGAGGAAGATTGCTTGAAGTTTTGCTTATTTTGTGAATCTTATGGGCTGATGGTAAGTTGGAGTTGTGAGTAAAGAGGTGTTTGGTTTTGAAATTAAAAATAAAACATCCTATAGATTTGGCGGACCAGGCGGAACCAAAAAATGGGTTCCGCCCGTATGGTCTGAAGGTACCATGGGTTCTGCCGGGAAACGTCAAAAGGAATTGTCATGATTTTTGTGGTTTTATCCTAATGTTCAAAACTAAGGTTTTAGGACTTATGAGTCTTTGACTAAGCCTAGGAATTATGAATGCTTCACATTCAAGAGATTTTGTGAACGCGTTGATGGAATAGTTGACATAGAAGACTTTCTTAGTAAAGATGTTCCTCAATGAACAATCTTACCAAGGCGATGATGAGGGATCACAATATATCTACTAAGAACATAATGGATTGAATTGTTGCCGAAGTCGATGCTTCCTTTGTTGAAGGGATAACAATGTTGATGAGATAAATTCCGTTGTTGACACGAATTTGCTTGTTCAAGCGGAGCTTGTTGATGTGCTTCTCCATCAAAACTAATTTGAGAACCTTATATGTTTTGGAGACTCATTGGGTAAGTAAGTATAAAAGTGCAAGTACCACTTGTGCTTTTCTTATCAACTTATTACCGACATAATTCCATTTTGCATACACTATGGTTTCTATTCCCGTTCTTTTGGGATACCATAATCCTAGTTGTGTAGTACCTTATGATGTATCCAACCAAGCCCAACTAAAGAGTTGATTTAGGATCTTCTTTAACATGAGCACATAGACAAATGCTAAACATAATGTTGGATCTAATTGTTATGAGAACAAGTAGTCTTCCAAACATTTCTCTACGTTTAGTTTTACCTACGGATTTACTAATCTCATTCTCGATAAGTCATCAATAACTTAACCATTGAGAACAAGAGAGCAACTAGGAATGTCTTTAAGTTAAAATCTCTTGCTTTTGTGGCTTGCTTTTATTATCAAAAGGTCTTTCAAAAATTGACACTATACTCACTTGATTACTTTGAAATATCAATTTCGTTTCATTAGTTGTTTTATTCTAAATTCAAAAAATTGTTTTTGTTGAATTTGTTTAGACACAACTATGACCTCTAAATCAAGTTTTATAACTAATGTCAATTTTGCTTGATTCAATGTTTAACTCAAGGTGAGAAGATGTTGTTTTGTACTTTGACTCCATGCTTGTCTTGCCATCATTGGACTTTCGACTAAGTTATCATCTACCAAAGATGATATCATAGGAGGAGGAGATCACTCGTTAAATGTCATATTCAACGACTCCTCGACTCTTTGAGTTTTCTTACTTAGGACACTATGAACTCTATTTATTTTAAAAAGTCCAAGAGGTACAACATCATTAGACTATGTGTCACATTTGATGTGTAAATCCTAGATGTTGAAAACTTATTTTCTTTCACTCATCCTAATATATGCTAATGTGATTTATTTCACCTTGTGTGTTTTATGTGAGATTATCATAAAGGAGTGATTGAAGAAAAACACAATTTAAGACTCAAAGTATGGTGTTTGAGAATGTTATTTAACAAAGGTTTGTTTTGCAAGCATCACAAAAGTGTTAGACATTTTAACACTTAGGAAATTCTTAGTTAGCTCACTTGTAAGCAAGAGTTGAGTGAGACTCACTCAAGAGTTTCTCGTATTTATCTCTTGATGGTTAAAGAACCAAAGCACCTTATATCTCCTACTAGTACTAAAGACGAATTTCCTTGTTGCATAGAATATAATCCTAGTTATTACTAATAGCAAGTAAACACTTTTAGAGTATTACTAATAACACATATTCAAACACATAATGCTAGAAGCAAGAGACTATTAAAGTCAAGTTGAAGTAATGTGTACCTTTTAAATTGCATAGAGATGCTATCAAGAGGATAAACACAATGCGTAGAGTCTTGGTTTGACGACACGCTTTGAAACTCAATTACTCATGTATCCAAGAAGGTTAGACAATCATATAAAAGCATAGAGCATGATAATCTTAATTCTTCTATCATGAGTTTCTATTAGAGATAGAATTATCTCTAAATCTCTCTTCTAGGTTAGACAAATTTTACTTGCTTTGTTTTATTAGTTAATGGTGCTTTTGAGTTAAATCCTAATCCGGTTTTATCTTTAAACAACCTTTGACTCCTCAACGATCTTTCAAAAAATTTTGAGCTTTCATCAAATTTAACTAATAATTTTTCCTTTCTCATTTTGCATTTTAATCTCATGTTTGTCATCTAGACATAATTTACATTCTAGATTAATTTCAACATTACTCTCAATTCTTGACATTTTTTCTTCTAACAAGATTTCCTTTTCAAAGATTTTCTTAAAAGATTTTGAAGACTCTTTCTTGAAGATAGTTTTTAGGTCCATGTTGCATAAACGTTTTAGACTCATTTTCTAGTTTAGAAAACTCTAGGATAAATTTGTCAAAGCAAAAGTGTTTGATTTCAAAGTGTACATTGCTTGATGTTTTATCTAGTTTAGAATCACAAACCGGATGGTTGGCTTCATCTTCATCCGTGTTATTCCATGAATCGCAAGCAAGTCCACTACGAGCTTGACATGAGTAATCATCTTCACTAACACCTTGCTTGTTGTTTTAATAAATTGACAATTAACTACCGGATCATTGTCATCGTCAACATCCATTTCATTCCATGATACGCAAGCAAGTTCATCAAAACACACGTACTCATCTTCACTTGTACCTTCATTAAAAACATTTAAACTAGTAGCACATGTATTAACTTCTACTAAGTGTCTATCAATTAGTTTCTCTAAAACTTCTAATTCATATGTAAGATCAAATTGATCATCTTTGACTTGACATATTCTTTGATGAAAGTTTAACATATTTTTCCAAATATCATTAGCCATTTGACAAAAATACATTCTTTCATATTTGGTACTAAAGCTTTATAAATCATTGTTTTAGCTTTAGTATTTTTATCAAGTTTAAGATAGTTATCTTGGTTTTCTAAAACTTGTTTTCTTTGGTTTGAAATCACCAAAAGAATTAGTATGCCAAAGATCTTCATCAATTGATTTCACATAGTTTTCAAAATTACTTTTCCACTCAAGTAAGTTTTCTTTTTCAAATAGCGGTGGGTTTTGAATAGGTTGCCCTTATTTGAGATTTTCAAAATCCATGGATCGATCCAAGTTTTAAAATACATTCTATTTTAAAGATCTTGAGTAACGTAGCTCCTGATGCCAATTGTGGAAAACTAGAATGGGGGTTGAATAGTTTACCGCTTTTTCGATTCTTATTTAGCTTAAATAACCTTTGAGAACTTGACGTTTGGTTAAAGATATAAACACAACTTAATATGTTTGATTCTTTGAAAAGACTTTACATGTGGATAACAATTCCAACTTAACTTGTTTCATACTTTGAAAAGCTTTACTTGTAATGATCCTAACTTTGCTTGTTTAGTTCTTTGAAAAGCTTTACTTATGTTTAAAGATATAAGAACAACATTACTTGTTTTGGTTCTTTGAAAAGCTTTATATGTGATCAACAATTCTAACTAAACAACAACATATAATAAGCAAAGATAGAGAAAGAAACAATCAAACCACAACACGATAGTTTATCGTGGTTCGGCTACAAGGACTCTTTTTCCTTGCCCTACATCCGCGCCCCGAGTTTCCAACTCGAGAGTTATAAACACTAATCAACAAGCTCCTTTCACCGGCGGAGAAAACCTTACACGTCGCTTATACTTTTACCGACACAAAGCTAGATGTCGAGTTCTTTTACAAGGGTACAACCACTCCCATTCGTCGCTTACACTTTTACCGACACAAAGCTAGATGTCGAGTTCTTTACCAAGGGTACAACCACTCCCGTTAGTTCTTTTACTAGGGTACAACAACTCCCAACACACTACGTATTTTGAGGCCTAAAATACTAACCTATAACTTCTACATACATGACACACATGAAGTATAAACTACCAAAGCTTATACATGACCAAGCTACCAAGACTTGCAACTTTAGAGTTGAAGCTTGCAACTTCTTGAATGATCTTGTGGAGTTCCTTGCTACATAAGAGAATTACACAAGCCAAGGGTTATTGAGTTAGTTGAGAGAATATGTGAGAATTAGTCCTAAAGGGTTTTGCCAAAAATCAAGTTATGGCTTGGTATTTATAGCACACCACACTGCATGCTTGGCGGATCAGGCGGAACCCTCAGATGGGTTCCGCCCGTGTACCCCCAGGGTACCGCCGGGTCTGCAGTAGGTTTTTGCAATAACTCTTCAAACCAAACAAGGTCTTGTCTCATAACTCCTAGCAACCAAACAATGTCACATCACTTAAATCAAGTCAAACGCAAAACTTGTAAGCAACATCAAAGCTAGTCAAACACATTTCTTTCCATAAATGCATAATGACAAAACTTGCCCTAAGTGTGATGTGACCTTACTATATTAAGAAATAAATATGATGTGACAAGACTCATTTTAGTTTAAAAAGTAAAAACAATGTTTTGTTTAAAAAAGAAATGTTAACCTTAGTTAAAAAAGACTTAAACACTTAAAGTGATGATTTACTTATAGCTAAACTTCATACTTTTTCATTAACAAAACTTAGCAAAGATCGTAAAATATAAATAACGTTTTTAGGCGATATTTGTATTAACAAACCACATTATAGAGTTTACACGAGATCTTATAGGCTCGCTCAGAAAGACTAGTCGACGGAACCTTAAACGACGGAACATGCAAGAGTCGGAGATGCTTGTAAACAATCTTGCCCATGTCTGTTTATTGAAAATATTATCAAGGTCTTCGTGAATAACTTTCCCATATTCAAAAGGCCGCTTGTGGTTTTAGAACGCTCGAGCATCCTCATACTCTTAGTTTGAGACAAATAATTCCAATAACCATTAGTCTACACTACTAAACATGTAGCTTCATTTAAACAACCCGAGATATACAAACTCCAAATGAAACCAACTAAACACACACAAAACCATATAGACAAAAGCAAATTATCTACATAGATTTTACTAGATATGCCAACAACATTATAATTTTGACAATTTTATAATAATATCCATAATCAAAGGGTCTTTTTAAAACTTATCAATCTTATTTAAGCAGTGGTATAGTATTAGTTTGTTCATAATCCCAAACAAAAACCCTAAAAATTTTCTGCCCACTTCTTCCTCAAAATCGATCTGATACCCATCATCCAAAATATTTTTCATTTGATCCATGATTCTCCGAGCAAGGTACATCAATCAACACATTTTTTACTTTATTTGATTTTCTATATGTTCATTGTTTAACAATATTTGCATCAGTTAGGGGTTTTGTATTATATGTTAGTTTCTTATGTCAATTTTGTATTTGTTAAATAAAAATTAACTTATATACACAATTGCTTACCATGGACTTTTAGATCGAAAACCTAATGTAGTTTTCCTTTTATAATATTCATAAATTTTGTGGGTTATGGCTTCTGTCGATGGTGAAAATCATTTGGTAAACTTTCTTACACAAAAGAGAGGATTTGTGTAGAAGGGTGACAAATGGTGGTCACCATTTATCTTTTTTTACTGTTCCAGTGATTTTGTTGTGATTTGTGTAGAAGGGTGACATATTTTTGAAACGAAATAGAGTCATGACCATATATAGTTGCCGAATCGCGACTCTTGAGAGTCATGATACTAAAAGTTTATAAATAAATATATAATATATGTCTAAAAACCAAATATATGAAATTTGATTGAACCTAAAAACGAGTTACTTGATGAAGTTGGTGTTAATTAAGGGGTCTTTTTGGACGATGTAAAATGGTTTATACAAAAACACATTTGAATTATTGGTTTGGAAAAACTCCGTGTTTCATTTCTAGCTACATTCATCAATGTTTGCTGCTTGCTTAGTTTTGTTTGATGGAAAATGACAACATTATTTACCAGGCATTTCAAGCCCGGAATATGTACACCTCAAAGTACAAGTTGGATGAAGAACCATGCTAATGGAACTCTTCTCATGGCCCAGAAAGTTTCTAAAGAATCTATGGTAAGAGAGTTGCACCTAATAGAAGGTGTGCTTAATTAAAGTTACAGTGGATAACGGTTACAGGTTGGATCCAAATGTAACTTAGGTAAGAGGTGAAGCAAGGTTTGGATATTCCACTTTTTTTTATCATTGGGACAGAAGGTAGCTTACTAGTCTGCCTGTGGATGGACTTGCTTATAAAGGTTTTGATCTTATGAGTTTTATTGTCTGCTGAATCCTTGTTTGCGGTTGAAGGGTAGTGTTGCCCTGTTTGTTATGGCCCTCAGGAGTTTATTTGCCCTTATCTATTCTACTGTTTTTAGTCCTTAATTTGACATTCCGTAATTTCTTATGCCGCCCAAAGGAGTGCTCCCAAGGCGACCTCTTCTCCGCCTGGCCAAAATTCCACACAACCATCTAATGCTTGTCGGTGAATACCAGATACCTGATTCTTGGTGCATTTAATTGAAGTATGAAATCATTACTCGAATCTAATGATCATTTGCAGCTAAACTTTGATGGAAATGACATGATTCAACAGGGAGCAGAATTTCATACCTCAAAATAAAAGTATATTTTTATGATGAACAATCCTCTCATGGCTAAGAAAGTCTCTAAAGATATAGCTAAGCAAATAATCTAACTTGTCAGTTTGTTAGTGTTGAAATGTATACATAGTTTTTATTTAGCTTTGTCATGTTTATTCTAAACCATTTTGTTATAAGTAAGGTGTTTTTGAGCCTTCATATGTTTACTATAGCTATCTGTATTAGAGACTTTCAAGTTCAAGTAATAAAAAAAGGGACATGAACAAGCTACATTTACTATGGTATAAACCTTTTAAAAAAGTTTTTAAAATGCAACATCAATTTTTTCATACAAATAATGCGTAAAAACGGTAATTCTATTTTTCGATTTCTCTATGTTTTCATAATAACAAAATATAAAAATATTCTACATAAAAGTTGACGTAAACAAATTATTAGTCGTAAATTTTCATTTCGACATATAAAATCACTTAAAGTATGAATAATGGATATTAAACTTAATTGATGAACAAAGAAACATTTTTTTATACACACTACATTTATTGTTTACAAAATATTTTTACAAAAGTTTACCTATAATAACAAGCCTATTCTACATTTATTGTTTACAAAACATTTTTTTTATCACAGAGATCCCTTATCTCTATGGAATCCGTGGATCCGTCGGAGGAGCCTCGACAACTTTTTGTTTGCCTATAATTACAAGCCTATTCTACACTTTCAAACCACCTCTAGCAATTATTTTTCTCCATTCTTTTCTCACATTTATACATCTCTTTGCAAGAGAAGAACACAAGAAATCTTCAAGATTCAAGTGTTGTAGTGTTAGTTGAAAATAGACGAGGGACATAATTCGTAATTTTAGGTCTTTCTGACCCGTAGGTTGGGTACGGGTAGGATCTGTCTACATTTCACCTTCCCCATACCCCGCCCCTGCGGGATTGGGTATGTTGTTGTTGTTGTTGCTGTTGTTGTTGACATAATTCGTAATTTTGACCTAACCACATGCACTATTTTTGTAATTTACTCTTCTTTAATTTCCGAGTGTTGTGTTCTTAACTTATAATAATTGTACTGCAGGTAATGGAACAGTTCTTTGCTTTGGTCAATACTTTCTTACTGCAGAATCATCGGGATACACGGAAAAGGAGATTAGGGATACGAACATACTATACAAGGTATCTTCAGTAATGCTCTTTCTCAAGTTTCACTCAGTATAAGGTTTAACGCTCAAGGAAAAGGAGAATAGGGATACTAACATATAAGGGATAAATGGAAAGGTGATTAGGGATGCGAACATATAAGGTTTAACCCTCAAAGTTTCACTCAGTATAAGGTTTTACCCTTGAGGTTCTTTTACTCGATGGTTATTTCCCTTAAAACTGTATGTTCAAATTTACCAACCAACTTTCTTTTTAAATTTAATAATGTGAATACAATACAACTATTCTAAGGTTTTTTGGAACAGGTTGTTCCATTTACTCCAAGTGCTGGTGTCCTTGAATGGGTGAATGGCACATTACCACTCGGAGATTATCTTACTGGAAGGTTAGTTCGATTATGGTCCATACAGTCCTCATGTTAACATTTAAGATGTTTATACATTAGAAATGGAAACTTTCAGTTCTAGAAGTGGAGGCGCCCATGGACGTTATGGTCTAGGAGATTGGTCATTTCTTAAATGCAGGCAGCACATTTACTTTTGTATCACATTTACTTGCTTTTAACACACTGACATAAAGTATAATATGATCTGGAGGCTTTGGAACGCCAAAAGGTAATTAATTGCATGCAACATTGATACTTTGGTTGAATGAAAGCGACATTATAATTTTCCCATTTAACAATCCTGTATTCTTGTTCCATATCAGGAAACTGATGATGATCCGGAGTTTGTTCCATATCAGGAAACTGATGATGATCTGGAGGACTCCGAAGATCAATATGAAGGAAATAAAGATGCGGCGCGTGCTCTTTTGCGTGTTAAGCAGAAACTTGATGGATATGAAGAGGGTGAAATGAGAAGTGTGCACGGACAGGTAACTTTCTTTGGTATATTTTATTATGAGAAGGGTGGAAAAAATGGGTCGGTGGGTGGATATGGCAAATGATTTAAATGGGTTGGGGTTGGGGTTGGATTACCTGAAACACTAATTGGCCAACACGAAACAACTTTTTCCACATTTTTGTTTTTATGTTATTAAACTCTCTGTCAAACATGAGTGTAAAAGTTATAGTAATTCATTTCTCTTCTAATTATCTGAGAATAATTTAGTAGGTTTCATAATACGTATAAATTTTTACTTCTTAATCAAATGAATTTAAGTTCTCCATTACATGATTAAGATCAATCAAAATTTGTGTTTTTGTGTTTTTTTTTGTTAGGCTCAACAACTCATACAGGATGCAATAGATCCTGATCGCCTGTGTAATATGTTTCCTGGTTGGGCTGGTTGGTTGTGATGGTTTCACTCTCAATTGCTTATATGTCAAAGTCATGATGCTAATTGGTTTTTTTTTTTTTTTTTTTTTTTTATTTTTCCAAGTATACCCTTGTACATGATTAACGCCTATTCTTTTGGGTACAGGTAGGTCCTATTTTCTTTCTGTTTATTTCAACGCTGATGTAATCTGACTTTGTAGCCAAGTCTTGAGCCATTAATTAGCATGTTGTTTTAATCAAACTGATTTAAGTTCTCCACAACATGCTTCATCTCTAACATGGTTTTAGTACAACAATTCTCATTTCACAAAGGACTGCAAACTGATGAAAATGACATAAATTAAGTTCATCACATTTTTTGTTTGTTTCATGTTCAAACCTCGAATGTATGATGATAATATATTAGGTATGAGCCAACAGGTTTTATCTAATGGATCACTAGTTAGTACATTTGTCACTTATGGTATCTTTTTGTCAATAAGGCAAAATATTGTAAATGTAGCATACAAATTGGCACAAGGTCAAATACACAAAAGAATAAAATTCAAATTAGTTAAAGCTTTAATCAAGTTTAACTATGTAACAAGCATGTGTGTTGTGTATTTTAGTTGCAGTTGCTATATTATGTGATAAAATCGGACTAACTTTTAATTTTGATGTTTTACACTCGAGGTGAGGGATTGAATATGTGAGGCGCGAACAATTTTATAGATCTAAAAGCAGCACCATTCTCATATTTCTTTTTCATCCAATCATCCCCTTTTTATTTTATTTTTTTCTCATCTCCCAAATGATGATAACAATACATATTTATTGATAGTAATTTTAAATTTGATACTTGACATAAACATAAATAAATAATTTAGAGGTGAATAAACAATTTAGAAATGAAGAATCAGGTAAATTGAAGAAATTATCTTTAGCGTAAATTCTGAAATGAGGACTTTTTGTGGTTCCAAATTCCCACCAATGACTTTTTTAGCTAGTGTTCCCAATTTAGTCAAGTGCTAATGTGCGATCGTGCGATTCCCACTTTTTTAATAATAAAGTACAGTGTTTTCCCATATATTCTCCATTTTGTCTTATTATTAAAGGTATTAAAAGACTATAATACCCTCATCTTTATATCAAATAACTACCCACATCTCATTTAACTTTACTCTTCTCTCTCTCCAATGTTTTTCCAGTCACCACATATCAACACCACCATCACCACCACAGATCTGCCATCACCACAACAGATCAACACCACCATCACCACCAAAACGAACACCGAAACACGACAACATGATACCGTACAATATTGAATCATTTTTAATGAGTTTTATTTCATTATTAACAACTTTTACATGCTTCGTGGTTGTTTTGCGCCTCATCGATTCACACAAGGGTGGAAATCGGTGAGTGTATCACTCTACACTCACGGATCTAGCTTACCCACTTACCAAAACTTAAAAACGAGCAAGTGACGGCGGTGGTGGCGCGTTAGGGGTGTTCCGGTGGGAGCTAGGAGCTAAAACGCTCCAGAAATGATGTAAACACACCGATCTATCGATTCGGTGAACAAAAGACTTCGCCGAAAAATTTTCCGGTAGGCGGCGCCGGAATCTGCTAGTGCTCGCCTGAAATTATTTTGGGTTGATCTTCAAGATTTTGAAAAGATAATGAACAATGAGCTCCTCGTCTGTTGGGTTGATCTTCAGCATCTCTAACTATTTTTGTAACATGTTTTGTTGGTGTTCTCATGTTTTACTGATATTAAACAACCAACTTTGAAATAATATTTGATACAGTAGTTTAGTACTTGGAGATTGTGGTGTGAATATGAATAAGATGAAGCAAATGAGAGGATTATATATACATGCTTTGAATTATTGGATTCATTTAATGGAAAATAATGAGAATAGTATAAGTATATACCAATTCTTTATGCCATTTCATACAAATTGAGTCATTTAAGTTTGTAGTTGTCGTTCTCTAAGTGGATATCTTGAGCCAAGCTTGAGAGCGAATCTGGAAATAAAGCGAATTCGCACATTAGCACATTTAAATTGCACATTTGAATCTGGAAATAAAACGAATTAGCACGTTAGCACATTTAATAGGTACAAAATCGCACATTTATTTGACTTATAGAACTAAGGGTAAATAAGTAATTTTTGTCTGGACACATGGGAGACAAGAGATAGTGGGTGGGACACATGTCAAGAAACTAATGGGATCGCACAATCGCACATTAGCACTTGACTAAATTGGGAACACTAGCTAAAAAAGTCATTGGTGGGAATTTGGAACCACAAAAAGTCTTCATTTCAGAATTTACGCTTATCTTTATGTTCACATCAAAACAACAATATTTTTTATGAACAATGAAATGTTGATTTTGATGAACAACTTTTCAAAACTCTATAAGTTACGGACAATTTTCATGTTTATTTGATGACCACTTTCTGTTCATAGGATAAGCAACTTTTTCGCTGATGATAAAGGGCTTTTATATAATGAACTTTGATTCTACTATTATGAACAACACACTTTTCATTAGTTTTCATTGATGAACATAGTTTTCATACGGTGACCATTGATTCAACTATGACAAACATCACGTTGTTCATCAATTTTCCTAATGATGATTTTTTTTTCTTTTCGTTGAAGATCACATTTTTAACAACTTTATTATTAGTATGTATTAATTTTAAGAGTGAATATAGACGGAGAAGAGATGATTTTTGGTAGATATGAAAACGAGGTTGTTGGTGAGGAGTAAATTGGGTGGGAGAATCGAGAATAAATGAGTAGTTATAAAAAAGTAAGATGGAAGATCGGAAGTGATCCACGAGTCAAGCTTTGATGTATTTTTTAGAATTCAGAAATATTATACTTTTCATATAGGATCAAGAATCTTACACTCAAATGTGTAATGTGACTCGACTTTTGAAATACTATGGACTCCGACACTTTCATTAGAACTAATTAGAAATTATGTAAGCACGCGAAACCACCTTCAATCAAGATACCAATGCTCTAGTTTCAAGTTATATGTTCCGGTAGTCGTAACTCAAGGTTAAGTTTGATTTAAGTGGTGCATGTTCAGGTTCAAGGTTGTTTTTGAAGCAAGTTATTAGGTTTCATGTTTGTCTGCTCAATTAATTGTAATTTTAACGCAAAATTAGTAAGAAATCGATTATAAGTGCTTCAATAAAAGCAATCAACCTACTCGTTTTAGCTTGATAACACCTCTGAGGTAGTAACTAAAGTAAGGTTACAAAATTAGATTTGGTTTTTTTATTACCCATTATATTAATTTTATCAAAAAGTTTTGTGATGACGTCATCTTACAATATACTTCATTCGCTAGTGTATTTTACGTTATACCAATAAGAAATGAAACAATGTGCGTGTTTCTATAGGTTACCGCAAACTTAATAATGATACTCATAATGATGAGCTCCCTATTATATATCGACTTGTTGTTCGACCATTGATATGAGAATGAGTCTGATTGTATCTTAAACAAATTTTATGGTGAGTTCTAAATACCCACAGCTTCATATGTCCATAAAAATTAATTACATGCCTTTACGGTAAATTGCTTTTTACATCATAATGCTTTTTGATTATTCAATGAACTAGCTACCTTTTGTGGCATTACTTCAGGATACACAATTTTAAGCGCTAAATAACCACATTATAGGATTTATACGAGATCTCATAGTCTCGTTCAGAAAGGCTAGTCGACGGAACCTTAAACGACGAAGCACTAAGAGTCGGAGATGCTTGTAACCAATCTTGCCCAAGTCTGTTTGTTGAAAATATCATCAAGGTCTTCATGAATAACTTTCCCATATTCAAAAAGGCCGCTTGTGATTTTAGAACGCTCGAGCATCCGCAAACTCTTATTATGAGACAAACAATCGGAATAACCATTAGTCTAGAATACTAAACTTGTAGCTTCATTTAAACTACCCGAGATATACAAACTCCAAAGCAAACCAACTAAACACACTCAAAACCGTATAGAAAAAAGCAAAATATCTACATAGATGATTTACCGGGGAACCCTTTACCAAAAAAAATATATATACATCTAGTCATCTACATAGATTTTACTAGATATGCCAACATTGTTATAATTTTGACAATTCTTATAACATATCCATAAACAAAGGGGTCTTTTTAAAACTTATCACTCTTATTTAAGCAGCAGTATTGTACTACTACTTTGTTCGTAATCAAAACCCTAAAATATTTGTGCCCACATCGATCTGATTCCAATCATCCAAACAATTTTTCATTTAATCCATGACTCTCCAAACAAGGTAAATCAATCAACACATTTGTTTAGATTATTTGATTTTCTATAAGTTCGTTTTTTTTTAATAATATTTGCATCAGTTATGCTTTTTGTGTTATATGTTAGTTCTTAAATTTTTATGTTACGTATTTGTCAGATCTAAAAACTTCTGAACACAAGTTCTTGCCATGGAGTTTTAGATCTAAAATTTATCATAGTTTTGCTTTTGTAAAATTCATAAATTTTGTATGTTGTGGCTTCTGACGATGGTGAAATCGTAGACCTTTTTACACAAAAGAGGACAATTATTAACATACTGTTTTGATTATGACAACATTATTTACCAGGCATTTCAAGCCCGGAATATGTACACCTCAAAGTACAAGTTGGATGAAGAACCATGCTAATGGAACTCTTCTCATGGCCCAAAAAGTTTCTAAAGAATATATATATATGGTAATTCTTTTATGTCTAACTTGTTAGTATTTGTGAAGTAAACTATATCCTTACTGATTTAAGGATTCTTTCACATGCCTTATTAAAGCAGGACATTGGTAAACCATTTGGTTACCATTACTCTCACCAGCCCAACCATGTGAAGATTAAGAAAGGGTATCTTCTTGATTCTTTGGATATATATGTTCTTTAGTACATAGTAGTATAAATTGTAAGAACTGTGATTTTTATGACACAATAAATTATTTTTTTACTTGATTCTTCAGTCTGTTTGAGTCTCTAATAGATTTGGTAAGTACTAAATGGGCTGTTTGGGTAACAGATTAAATGGGTATTTAAATGCATACCAGGAAAACATTTGTGTGCTGGGAGCGTTTAATTAAAATTATTGAAAGAATTGAGGGAGTTTGGTGTTATGTGTGTAGGACTGTTGGAGAAAATTCTCGGATTGTGATGGGTTTCGGGGAAGAAGTAATCCAGGATTCTTCAGAAGAACCCAAGGTGAAACTTATTCCCTTATTTGAAAAGGTATTGACTGCCACTGATAGTGGGAAGAATAGGTGGCTGGTGCTACCGAAGAACTGTGCGGAGGTTAGTATTACACATGTAACTACTTAGCATAATTGACAATAGTACGCATTTTAGTTGCATCGATACATCATTATGTGTAGTAGTCTTTATATATTGATATTGTACACAGAAACTTTTTTTCTTCTATCGGTGATCAAGAATCAAAACAAATAGTGTGTCAAGAAACAGATGCTAAAAACGACCAAAATGGACGAAATGAATAAGCATGATAGTATTTTATGTTTAACTTGTTAGTATTTGTTAACTAAACTATATTGTTACCCATATAAGGATTCTTTCCCCAAGAATGGCACCTTTTAAATATTAGGGTAAATTGAAAATTTCGTCCATAATGTTTCTGAAAATTGCAAGAAGTATACCGAAAAAAATTGCAAATTTGCCACTGAAGCTGACGTGGCACTCATTTTATGCCACTGAGAGCTAATGTTTGCTAGTACCCTCGTTACTCAAGGTCAAAACGCATGTGAAATGACTAATTTACCCTTTTCTTCTTCCTCACTTTAATTTTCTTTTGAATTTGAAGCTTTATTGTTGTCCCACCACATCACAAACACAACCAACACCACCACACAACCACCACCATCAAATTCCCCTTTTTTTCCCCAAAATTCTACACACCCTGTTTTGGGTTGGTTCTTATACTTAGGTATATAGAAGTAATACCAAGTTGGGATCAAATTGTTTTTTGGTTGGAAGAGTTTGAGTGCAATAATACAATTCGGAGTGTTTTGAATATATTACTCATTGCTTCTGCTGTATACTACATTTGGAAACAAAGAAATGATAGAATTTTTTCTCAAAACCCAAAGTCTGCTGAGGTGGTGGTACAGAATATCAAAAAGCAAGTGAGACTGCAACTTATGAGCTTAAAAGTCCTTAAAACTGTGCACACTTGTAAAGTAGCTGATATAGGGAATGTTCAATTCCACTATGGGCTGAAATGAAGAGAAGTCAAGTACAGATTGAATATGCTCCTTTTAACAGTTTGATAACTATTTTAAGGTCTGATGTGGTATTCTGATGACTAGATGATCTTATTTGGTGAACTCCATTTGTCTGAGGCAAGAATATGGGACTTAGCAGCTTGACTGTGGTGTTGTCACTGCATAAAGGGGTGTTTGGATCCTTGGTTAACAGAAGCAAAAAGTCAAAAAATTGCTACTGTTCTTTGTTGCAAGCCATTACATCTGTGAGATACCTTGTATCTTGGAGTCATAACTGTGTGACTGTCCCTAAATTAGCCTCATAGCTTCTAGTTTGGCCTTGGGAGGAAATTAGAAAGGCTATGATTGGCTGTTTAGGAGGTCTATCTCAGTATGGATGTACCATAAAGTAGGGTCTCCTTTTGTGAAGGGTAAATGGCTTGGGTGGCCTATGTATGATGAGTGGAATAGCGAGGAGTGAAAGATGAACCAGCTTGGTCCACTCAATACATAGGCATAGGAGGTAATGGTTGGTCATCATGAACGGTGAGTGTTCCCAAGTAATTCCTTTGAAAGGGAAATGTAGGTTGTTTGGCAAAGCCCCCCCCCCCCCCCCCCCCCCCCCCCCCCACCCCCCCTAATGGATGGGTTATGGGTATATAAATATATTTTCACCTTTGCACCAAAAAAAAAAAAAAAAAAAAAAAACCTAAGTTTAATTTCTGTGCAGATAAATTAATTACCACAATGATATTTTTCTTTTCAGAGAGTGAATTTTAATGTTTGATTTTGCTTACCTCAGTTGCTAGGATGTGCTGTACGTAACGTATTTGGCAAACCAAATAAAGAAAGCAATGTTTTAACTATGGGTATAGAAGATGGAACTGTTCCTGAGTGGGTCACAGCTCTTAAACCCGTAGTTATTCTTCCAACGAATGTTGGATCCCGCATTTGGTTTTGTGTCCATGATGTTCTGAAAAAAGACCCACCTGAATGGGAAAAGAAGGAACAGGAAAATTACATTGCTAAAGATGTCTACAAAGGCAATGCCACTGGACCAACTAAGGTGAAGTTTCACTATACTGTTTCTTTGCACTGCTGCTTTCTACATTTACTTTCATGTATGTTATCCATATATGTTTTGGTTCTCACATACTAATACACGATAATCTTGTCATATGGCTTGTGTACGGATTTGTTTTGTCAAGTTCTATTGCAGTAAGCTACATGACTGTTTATTCAATGTCTGAATTCCTATATTTTTGTTCTTTTTTCTACCATATTTTATTGGATATCATATGATAAACTTTTTCTTGTTTGAAACAGAAAGCTGTGAAAAAAGTTATAAAAAGAGCAGAAAAAAACGCACAAAGAGCACCTGATGTACCACAAAGTCTGTCACCACCACCTGCCGCAGACGCAAGAAGAAAATCTGAACTGATTTCCAAAGTAATAATGAAAAAGTGCCATAGCATACTATGTCATGTAGCAGCTAAGGATACCAAGAAGGTCTTGTCTGACCTTGTGGGAAGGAAATTCAACTCTAAATATAAGGATCTAAGGGTCATTTTTGAATCTGAATCAACACATTCTCTGGATTTACAGACCATCGAATCTAGATTTCTTCATGGCACATATGGTGATTCACACAAAAGAGGACCAGTATTAACTTACTGTTTTGATTATGACAATATTATTTACCAGGCATTTCAAGCCGGAATATGTATATCTCAAAGTACAAGTTGGATGAAGAACCATGCTAGTGGAACTCTTCTCATGGCATAGAAAGTTTCTAAAGAATCGATGGTAAGTCTTTTATGTTTAACTTGTTAGTATTTGTTAAGTAAACTATAGTGTTACCCATATAAGGATTCTTTCCCCAAGAATGGCACCTTTTAAATATTAATATCACATACCTTATTAAAGCCGGACATTGGTAAACCATTTGGTTACTATTACTCTCACCAGCCCAACCATTTTGTTACCAAATCCAGAGGTGAAGATTAAAAAAGGATATCTTCTCGATTCTTAGGATATATTTGTTCTTAGGTACGTAGTAGTATAAATTGTAAGAACTATGATTTTTATGACACAATAAATTATTTTTTTACTTGATTTTCTTCAGTTTGTTTGAGTCTCTATTAGATGAGGCAAAGTACTAAATGGGAGGTTTGGGTAACAGATTAAACCGGTATTTAAATGCGTACCAGGAAAACGTTTGTGTGATGGGAGTGTTTAATTATAATTATGGAATGAATTGAGTGAGTTTGGTGTTATGTGTGTAGGAGTGTTGGAAAAAATTCTGGGATTGTGATGGGTTTCTGGGTAGAAGAAATCCAGGATCGTCCAGAAGAACCCAAAGGTGAAACTTTTTCCCTTATTTGAAAAGGTATTGACTGCTACTGATACCGGGAAGAGTAGGTGGCTGGTGCTGCCGAAGAATTGTGCGGAGGTTAGTGTATATACACATGTAACTGCTTAGCATAACTGACAATATAGTACATGTTTTAGTTTCATCGATACAACATCATGTGTAGTAGTCTTTATATATTGATATTGTACAGCAACTTTTTTCTTCTGTCAATGATCAAGAATCAAAACGAATAGTGTGTGAAGACACAGACGCTAAAAACGGCTAAAATGGACAAAATGAATAGGCATAATAGTATTATATGCAATTAAACTCCTTTTTTTTTAGATCTTTGAGTGATAACATTGGCAATGATCATATAAATGCAGGTAAATTCATCAACTGTTCTAGTGATTGTCATGATTCAGGAAGAACCATCAGTGACACCGAATACATACATTCTAGCTAGGCATTGCCCACGTGTATCGTGCCATGGACGCCTATTAAAACCCACTCCTAAGCTACTTCCAATGCCAAACGCAACTTATACTCCTGCTGGCGAAGGTACTTTCGGGTCTAAACGAAAGCAACCCAAAAGGCGTCATTAATATATATCGAATTGAGATTCTAAAGTAATAATGTTATATACTCCGTAAATTCTTAATATTTTTTGTCATTTTTACACAATTTAGCGAGTTGACTTCAGAACTCTTATTTTAAAAGTTTGCATGACTTTTCAACTGTTTGGTAATTTTAGAGAGTTGAGTACTAGGTCCAAAATATCTAATTTTGACATTGTATGAAGCTGGTTAGATATCTTATCACTTTCTGTTTCTAGTAATATATGATTACATAAAACTTTGCAAGTTGATAAACAGGTTGGTTAGTGCTTTGGTTTTTATTAGTATTAGTCTTAGTTTAGTTATGGTTGATAACTTGATATACATTTTGGTCTGTTGTACACACAATCATTCATGTGAAACATTTTTTCGCATGGAGTGAACAAAATTGCCTCTCAAACACAGTTATCCGTTCTTTTTTCGGTTTTAGATGATCTTTTAGGGACTATTTATAAAGAAGGTGTTTTCCTAATTATTTAACTATTTATAAAGAAGGGGCTATTGGCTTTATTAAGCAACTCTTTTAGCATTTATTTAAAGCTTACAATCCCACATTGGGTAGAGAAAGGAGATTTTGCTTGTATATATTATGTGATGTATATGGCTCATATCGATTGAGACTGTAGTAATATTTGTTTCTTTTGAATGAAGTATTGATAACCGGACTATCAATGCTGAAATTTAATTGAGATAAATGTTACGAATTCTTAATTTTTATTGTCATTTTACAAAGATAGATTATCCATGATTACCAGTCTTTTTTTCTACGGCGAGCTTTCTCTCGTAAAGCAAAGGATGCCCCAAGAAGCGACTGTGTAAATTAACATTAATTTGTGAGCACAATATTTTTATATATTTTTATTATGTGTGTATATAACGCACCCTATATATATATATATATATATATATATATATATATATATATATATATATATATATATATATATATATATATATATTTATATGGGTGCGTTATATGTAGTACCCATATTAGATACTGTACTTTACAGTGCCATTTTACACAAATCTAGACTATTGGATCATTTCATCAATGGTTAATAATCTACCTTATAATGTATTTATGACATATATACATTTAGAAGTCTTAAAATGTTTAATACCAAAAACATTTCTTTAATAGGAGAGATACATACACATATAATTAAAATCATAGAAATTTAAGTGTCTTTAAAAAATTTTGGTTGTTACAAGTATAGCTTTCAATGCTTGTAATTTTTTAAGACTTACTAGAAAAGAAGTATATTATACACCACTTTAATGCACATAATTTTAAGACTTACAAGACAAGAATCATATTGTACACCACTTTAATGCTCATATTAAAAAAAACAAAACACCACATTAATGTTATTTAATTTAGTCAATTAGTTAACTGGTCAATAAATACAATTAATATAATTATTAAAACACCCTTATATAAGAAATACAAATTATCAGGCATATTGTACAACCAAATTAAACACAATTTCTGTATTAAATGTCACTAATACAAATTATAAAACATATTATAAAAATATTCAAGCCCGAACTGGCAACGGGCCAAATGTGCTTGAGCCCGAACAGGCACAAGCTGAAACAAGCACGGGCTAAACAAAATTCTTGACATCCGTAAAATTTTTGTCAAAAAGAACTTAACAAACTAAAATACATGATTTACCGGAAAATTTTATTTCAGAGTACCCGCCTCTCTAACGCGCGGGGTACCTTACTAGTTCATAATGACATTTTTAGCCTTTTTAGCCTCCAAGGCTTTAACAAGTAAATCGCCAATTGAAAAAACACCTCCCAAAACCAATACCAAAAACGCCCATTTTTATAAAAATGTAAATCGCCATGATGAATCTCCTTTATTTTATTTCAACAATCCAAGAAAAATGACATTTCATTATTTTATTCTCAATTAACAAATAAAAAAGAGCCCAAATTTTTTCTAAATCAATAGTGCCCACAACATGTTTGACAAAATGCGACAAAGAAAATTTTACAACTTTTATTCTTCTTTTCTTTTTTAATTTAAAACCTTGTAAAACCCTACACTCAAAATCCAATTCATGTAAATCCCTTAACACAAAAACCCATCTTTTTATTTCCAATTACCATAAGTAAAATTGTTCGTCGAAAGTGACACCCTCCTCTACCTCTTCGGAAGGAATTTGGTCGTGTCCGTTTTGGGGATTTCATTGTTGCCTAGATGGTGAAGTGGGCAATTAAAGGATTGCTCGTTTAATTTCTCATCTCAAGAGTTTACACCTTCCGACCGATGAATGCAAATGTTTCTTACGTGAGGCTATTACTACAGACCGTGGATTATTGTGACAACTGACAATTTAGGGAGATACTTTGAAACCCGCATTACGCTAAAATTTAAGGATATGAAATGTTTGGAGTTTATTCACAATGGATTTGTAAAATTTAAACGCGTTATTTTGAATTATGAATTATATGTGGAGTTTAATTTGAATTATTGATTGGATATGGATTATATGTCGTGATTTATTGTTGTGACGTCTATTTGGCACTACGTTGACTCTGGCACTAGGATAACCTAACCAATTTGGAAATTTTGAATAACGGTAGTGTTATATTTTTTACGAACGTATTTATGATCAAATCTCGTGTAAAGACGGTTTTGAAAATAATGGTGCGTGAGTTAACGCGAGTTCAGAAAATTTTGAGATATGAAAACTAGCTCGGGTTGAGGGTGACGGGATACTTTGAAAAGTTTACAGAAATGGTCCTTGTGTTTTATGACTAGCCGCCGCCCCTTTTAGTATTATTATCATTATTATAAAAAAATAATAATAATAAGAGTAATAAAATTGGTCCTTGTGGCCGGTTTGAAAAACACACAAACAAACACACCCATCACCATCCTCTTATCACTCTCTCTACCCCCATATCAACCCTAGCCGCCACCCCCTTACACGGTTGCCACCACCACACCGCCCCTCACACGACAACACCACCACCATCTTAACCCTCATCTTATCCTCTTTCTTTTGGTGTATACCCTCATATATATATAAAAGTTGTTTTTCGAATTTAATTGTTTAACGAGTCATTATTTATTTTAATTTACGAGTCCGAGTCATCACTCTCGGACTATAATAATTATATAACATCTAATAGTCTTATGTTACGGCGTTGTCGAAGTCAACCGTTGACTAGAAAGTCAAGGCGACATCGACGTTGCACAAAGCTCACATGTATATCAATATTAAGTCACAATAATAAGATAGCGATCTCATCTCGGAATCAAACCAAGTCCGAAGTCCACAAATCAACTCCAAGCATCACGAGGCCGTCTACGGCTCTCGACTAATCCTAAACTCCGTCATTCTAAATCGTCACACAATTGATTCCCATTACTAACTCCGTCACAAAAATATATTTCCCTTTGTCTCAATATCCAAACAAAACCCAAGTTTCTCGATGTCAACCACATTTAGTAATAACAACTTCAACAACATTATTATGGCCGAGACCTTACGG
Source organism: Artemisia argyi (assembly GCA_030686995.1). Lineage (NCBI taxonomy): Eukaryota > Viridiplantae > Streptophyta > Magnoliopsida > Asterales > Asteraceae > Artemisia > Artemisia argyi. The sequence continues at coordinate 185,123,055 of CM060682.1, forward strand.
TCTCGGCTTTCCCTTTTCTCGGCCAGCAATAACAACGACAACAACAATAACAAGTAACAACAATAATAATAATTAAAACAACGATAACAGACAACAAGAACAACCACAATAAGCACCAAGAATATCATTTTTGCCGAGACCCTAGTGGTCTCGGCTTCACCCTTTCCTCGAGTCACAACCACAACACCAAACGGACCCCTTGGGTCTTGTCCACAGTCACGGTTCAACAAGAAACATCAAATTTTCAACTAACCAACAAACAAAACAAACACCCCTTTACCGTGAGCTTAGGCTCACGGCGTGGGTCAGTCCGAGACACAAACACACTCTAGTTGATACCAAACTTGTTTAATCATATCATAAGCACTTTTAGTTAACAAAAATCTTAAAACCCACTTAGATTTAACCTGAAATAATATGTATATACAAGGTTTGACTCAGGGTTGGGTCAAACTCACGCGTAACACACGTTTCTTACCGCTTTCTTTATAGATCTGTAAGTTTGGGATGATAAAAATGATACGGAGGGTGTTTGGGTGGCGCATGGTGGTGTTAGAGTGACGGTGAGGGGATGTTTTTGGGCGCGTGGTTTGGTGTATGTGATAGAGGAGATGATGTTGAGTTGAATGGTGGTGGAGGTGTGTTTGTTTCGCCGGCGGTGGTGGTGTTTGGTCGGCGGTGGCCGGCGGTCAAGAGAGGGAGAGAGAAAGGATGGTGTGTGTGATGAAGATGATGATGGATATGTGATGATAGGGTTAGGGTTTAGTTATACCAAATTGTATTTTGTGTAAATTGCAAATAGGTCCTTGTGTGTTTGTTTATTTTTAAGTAAGGAGTCAGTGTAAAGGACTAGAGGTGTAATTTTTATAATCTCTCCCAAAATACTCGTTTATATTTGTGAAAAATATTAGATGACACCGAATAGGTTTTTAAACATTACCATCCGTTTTAGAAATGTTTCTCCATAAAATTCGATAACAAATACGTTTATAAAATAAAACGTAACGTTTTCTACTTTATTTTTGATGAAACTCAATTGAGGCTATATAAAACGTGTCACCACCATTCTAGGGTTTATTCAAGTTGTTTCATCATTCGTAAATCACAAGTTTTCAAATATTTGAATTAGAAATGTGTCTATTAAAAGAACGTAACCGTTAATTGTCTATTTTGCGTTTATTAGGATTTCTAGTGCTGAAGTCACGTAGTGCCTAGAATGTAACATACAAGCTAATCAAGTTCACCCAATCACCATATTTGCACGCATTAATCCTTCTCAACCTAATTATTTTCCTGATAAGCTTAGCAGATTAATATTTTCAAGTTTAAATTTTGGCTTGGTGTTTTTCAAAAAATTCTCAAATTTTATCTTGAATTTGGAACTAATTAGAAATTATGTTAGCACATGAATCCACCTTCAATCAAGATGCCAATGCTCTAGTATCAAGTTATATGCTTCGGTAGTCTTAACTAAAGGTCAATTTCGATTTAAGTGGTGCATTAAGTTCAAGGTTGTTTATGAAGTAAGTCATCACGTTTCATGTGATGAAAAGCTTTATATGTGATCAACAATTCTAGCTAAACAACAACATATAATAAGCAAAGATAGAGAAAGAAACAATCAAACCACAACTCGAGAGTTATAAACACTAATCAACAAGCTCCTTTCACCGGCGGAGAAAACCTTACACGTCGCTTATACTTTTACCGACACAAAGCTAGATGTCGAGTTCTTTTACAAGGGTACAACCACTCCCATTCGTCGCTTACACTTTCACCGACACAAAGCTAGATGTCGAGTTCTTTACCAAGGGTACAACCACTCCCGTTAGTTCTTTTACTAGGGTACAACAACTCCCAACACACTACGTATTTTGAGGCCTAAAATACTAACCTATAACTTCTACATACATGACACACATGAAGTATAAACTACCAAAGCTTATACATGACCAAGCTACCAAGACTTGCAACTTTAGAGTTGAAGCTTGCAACTTCTTGAATGATCTTGTGGAGTTCCTTGCTACATAAGAGAATTACACAAGTCAAGGGTTATTGAGTTAGTTGATAGAATATGTGAGAATTAGTCCTAAAGGGTTTTGCCAAAAATCAAGTTATGGCTTGGTATTTATAGCACACCACACTGCATGCTTGGCGGATCAGGCGGAACCCACAGATGGGTTCCGCCCGTGTACCCCCAGGGTACCGCCGGGTCTGCAGTAGGTTTTTGCAATAACTCTTCAAACCAAACAAGGTCTTGTCTCATAACTCCTAGCAACCAAACAATGTCACATCACTTAAATCAAGTCAAACACAAAACTTGTAAGCAACATCAAAGCTAGTCAAACACATTTCTTTCCATAAATGCATAATGACAAAACTTGCCCTAAGTGTGATGTGACCTTACTATATTAAGAAATAAATATGATGTGACAAGACTCATTTTAGTTTAAGAAGTAAAAACAATGTTTTGTTTAAAAAAGAAATGTTAACCTTAGTTAAACAAGACTTAAATACTTAAAGTGATGATTTACTTATAGCTAAACTTCATACTTTGTCATTAACAAAACTTAGCAAATATCGTAAAATATAAATAACGTTTTTAGGCGATATTTGTATTAACAATCTCCCCCTTTTTGTTGATGACAAAACATAAACTTTATTTATAAGTAAGTCACTAGTTTTAGTGTTAAGTCTTATAAAGTTAGGTATAAAAACTTGTTTTAGCTAAGATGATGTGATATGCACAAGAAAAATTTTTTTTTTTTGAAACAAGTTTATATCTAAATTCTCTCCCTTTTTGTCGAAACAAAAAGAAAAGTAGCGAAGCGGAAGTAACCACTAGCTCCCCCTTGGACGATACTCCCCCTAAATGGAGTGCCAAGAGAGGATACATGGATTTTGAACCTACAAGAAAAAGGTTAGTTGTTGCACAAGATAAGCATGAAAGAATTTCATATTTAAAACACAACTAAGAGTTGTGAAGTGAAATAGTACAACACTCATGCTCCCCCTTGAATATTACTCCCCTAAATGGAGTATCAAGGAAGGAAAACATGGAAAATGAACCTACAAAAAGAGAGGTTAGTTTTTAAAGCACAAGATTTATGTATGGTATCATAACAAGGTAGAGTTCACATATCATACCTAAATGGTCAACATACAATGCAAACCTTGTACTAGAATGAAATTCATTTCATGTAAAAGTTTGACTATTAAAAAGACAAGAAATTTGGATGACAACATCCTACCTAAAAAAACAAAAAATAAACTAAGAGCATAAAAAGCTACAAGGAAATCATCATTTTCCTTAATGAGAAACATTTTCCAAAAACAAGGCTAAGGTTGTTTAAGGATGAAAATGTGTGTTGAGGGTTGTAGCGGGCTTTATTTTGAAGGTTGAGAGGGTGACACGGGTTTTGGTTTGTTGGTTTAAATGGGAAACATTTTTCAAAAGAAACGGTTTTGTTTCATTTTGGAGACTCTAAAATTGAGAGGTTCCACAATGTGGTTTAGGATAAACCTCATTACATTGTTTAGGGATTATGGGTCTCTTTGTAGATAAGGTGAGACATCAATGGTTTTGGATGGTGATATTCTTGTTGTGGTGTTTGGTTGTGGTTAAAAGACTCATTTTGATCAAGCAATGACATTGGTTTTTCATTTGTGAAAGGTGGTGATTTCGTTGGTCTTGATGGAAGATTGTTGAGATGCTTCTATTTTCTTATACGAAAAAAAATAGAGATTCAAAATGTTGGGAAGGTTCATGTGGTGGTGGTAGTTGAACAAAGTGACGAAGGTTTGGTTCTCCGAAAGGATTACCATGAAGATTTTTGTGAATGGGTTAAAACACAAATGATTGTAGGTGTGTATGACCTTGATCATTTGGAAAAATTGAGGATTTAGCATAACGGTAGGCCAAACTCTCAAGCAATGACGGTGGATGAGGTGCATCATCCAATGACTCATTTGGTTGAAATGTTGGTTGTTGTTGGGTTTCCATTTCATCAATGGTGTTAAAAAGTTACAATGATGGAGGGCTTGATGGTTTAGGTGATAGGTTTTCAAAAGTTTCCAATAGTGGATGTGGTGATGTTGGTGGTGTATGGAAAAGTTCCATTGGTGTAAGTTTTGAAGTAGCAAGATTAAGCAAATCTTGAATAGTGATCACATTGGTATTGAAATGTATTGAGGATGGTGTTGAGGTAGTGAGGTTAAGGAAATCTTGGATAGGTGAAGAAATGTTAAGCGAAGCATCTCTTGAAGAGCTTGACTTGACGGTTTTGTTGAAGCAACAAGGTTTGACACTAATCCTAGTGGTTTTTGAGAAGGATTTTGATGGTTATGGTGTGATTTGAATTGTTTCAAAACTTTCAAATTTATAAGGTTGAAAAGGTGTTGAAATGAGTGTTTGGATTTGATGTTCTACCATTCAAAGAATGAGGTTTCAAATGATTTTCATGACCATGTCACATCATTTGATGTTAATTCAATGGAATAGGGTGGAGTGAAAGATCAACATATGCATTCAATGCTTTGTGATCATGGGATATGATTTGGTTGAAAATGTTTCAATGGTTTGAAGGATCCTTTAAAAGGGTTCCTTGGGTTAGTTATGTTTGAATTTGAATTTTTGGAGGGAAGTGGCTTCCAATTGTTTTAGTGAGTGAGAGTTGTTCTAATATGGTTATTGGAGTTAATGGAAGATGTTTCTCACTTAGGATAATGGTTTGACACTTTACAAGTTTTGAACTTAAGAAAAATGACAAAAATTTTCTGCAGGTGACTGGCGGAACCCTCACAATACACAGGCGGAACCCTGTTTTGGGTTCCGTCTGGTCCGTTGGGCCATTTCTGGGTTTCCCAGAAATTACACTGGCGGACCCCAATTTTGGGTACCGCCAGATCCGCCAGGGCTGAAAAAATTGGCAGTCCGCGATTTTTACCCGCGAGACGATTTTCAAATTTTTCGAAAACTCCTAAAATCAAAAAGATACTGCATATCTAGTTAGGCAATGCAAGAATTGAACATGTAAACACACATATCATAGGACTTTGACCTTGAGGTCGAGAATTTCACTATACTTAGTGAAAATTTCATAAACATGAAAATTTGACAACTTTCCAAATGTTGTCTTCCTGCATCATTGTTAGTTCCTACAAGTTCCAAATAGTACCAAATATCTTACCAACACACAAATACATAACACGTAATGTTTAAATAACCAAATCGTTCAAATAGCACCTAGTGCCAGACACTCCTACACACCCGCTCTCATAGATGGTCAATCTTCTTCTTGAGCATTTCAAGAAATCTCTCGATGTTTTTGAACATCCCCTTTGTTTGCTTGAACTCCGCCGACTCATTTGGAATATCCAAAAGTTGGACAATGTATTCTAGATGTGGGAGCCTAGAGTTGGGCAAAGCCTAGAATTGGAAAATGTTTACCTTGGGCTTTGTAGATTCTCCTATCACTTAGTGGGACAAAAGCATGTGGAATAAGAGAGCAGTCTAGGTGAAGACTTCTAGGAGTTGATGGAATGGGAGAGATGAACCTAAAGAGACGGGTCAAGAGCATTCCATATGAGATAGACGTTGTGCCTTGCACGGGAATGTTGGTCATTTTCTTGATCATGAGTAGGCAAGGTTGAAGGGTTGTCTAACGGACAAGGAGTAGAACATGTAGCGAAGGCAAACATTGATGTGATCCCGGTTTCCTATGGTGCTAATTACATTGACTCTAAGGAGTTCTTCCCATTCCTTGAATTGGGGCTTGAGTTCATTGAATTCCATTCCATATGGATCCTTGATGACCTCATTTCCAGTTCTAGTTCTTTTAGTGTTGGTGGTCCTAATGAAGAGGTGGTCACGAAGTTCATCTTTGGACACAAGAGGGGTATCATAGGGATAGATGCTGTCAAAGAGTGTGTCAAGAGTTGAGAGGAAGTGCAAGTCGGAGTAGATGCAAGTACCATGGTTTGGGACACCTAGGATTTGAGCAAACTCCTCGAGGGTGAAGGAGTATTGATGACTACGAGCCCTAAAGTTAATAGACAAGCGACCATACTCATCCTTGGAGAGGGTGATGGATTCATAGAATTCTAAAATAAACCTAGAACAAATAGGCTCGTCGATTTCTAAGAGACACTCAAAGTTGATAGTGGCAAATTCCGTGTAGAGGTTTGTATCTTCTAAGAAGGATGGATCAATGGTTTTACCCTTATGGACATATTGTTTTTCTAAGGCTTTGAAGACAACGATTTGAGTTTGAGTAAGACCTTTGGTTTTGTGGTGTTTGGGTAGGTACTTGATGGTGTCCTTGTGGTCGTAGTGAGTTGGAGGAGGCATGATGATTCCTAGAAAATCAAAATTTCTCATTTTAGTCTAAGTGAACGACAATTGTAATGTGTATGTTCTAGTGTATGCCTATATGAAAACAATGTGGAGGTGCGGTTAACTTGACTCATTTTGATGCTTAGAAATGTTTTATAATGCAAGTGATGTTTTAATGACGTTTTTCATTTGTTTTAACAATGTGGTGAACAGTGGTAAAGTATGGTGGACGACCGAGAGTGGATATGTGAAATGAGGTGGTGATTGCTTGTCAACACTTAAAGCTTGGATATCTTCTTTGTGTTCTTCACTTGCTAGAAAGTGGAAGAGACGCATTTCATAATGAAATTCACTTGACTTTTGATGACATAGACAAATATGTTAATGAGAGTATGGATATGACAATAGCCTTTTGTTTCAAAGAGCGACACAAAGGTGAACATAGGTTTATGTATCATGAAAGGTGGTTTAGTCTTAATAGGTTAGGTTATAGTGGGGATGACACACTTGTTTGGTTACATTGTGGAATCTTCTTGTGAAGATGACTAGGTGGAGTTATTGGTGAAGATGATATAGACTCTTGGTTTCTTTGAGGGCATGGAAATGGTGGATGACTCAATATTGATAGGGCAAAGGATAACTCGGTTTCTCATTTCACATTGGTTGTTTGAGGTTTGAGTGATGAAAGGTTATGAGGAAGATTGCTTGAAGTTTTGCTTATTTTGTGAATCTTATGGGCTGATGGTAAGTTGGAGTTGTGAGTAAAGAGGTGTTTGGTTTTGAAATTAAAAATAAAACATCCTATAGATTTGGCGGAACCAAAAAATGGGTTCCGCCCGTATGGTCTGAAGGTACCGTGGGTTCTGCCGGGAAACCTCAAAAGGAATTGTCATGATTTTTGTGGTTTTATCCTAATGTTCAAAACTAAGGTTTTAGGACTTATGAGTCTTTGACTAAGCCTAGGAATTATGAATGCTTTACATTCAAGAGATTTTGTGAACGCGTTGATGGAATAGTTGACGTAAAAGACTTTCTTAGTAAAGATGTTCCTCAATGAACAATCTTACCAAGGCGATGATGAGGGATCACAATATGTCTACTAAGAACATAATGGATTGAATTGTTGCCGAAGTCGATGCTTCCTTTGTTGAAGGGATAACAATGTTGATGAGATAAATTCCGTTGTTGACACGAATTTGCTTGTTCAAGCGGAGCTTGTTGATGTGCTTCTCCATCAAAACTAATTTGAGAACCTTACATGTTTTGGAGACTCATTGGGTAAGTAAGTATAAAAGTGCAAGTACCACTTGTGCTTTTCTTATCAACTTATTACCGACATAATTCCATTTTGCATACACTATGGTTTCTATTCCCGTTCTTTTGGGATACCATAATCCTAGTTGTGTAGTACCTTATGAGGTATCCAACCAAGCCCAACTAAAGAGTTGATTTAGGATCTTCTTTAACATGAGCACATAGACAAATGCTAAACATAATGTTGGATCTAATTGTTATGAGAACAAGTAGTCTTCCAAACATTTCTCTACGTTTAGTTTTACCTACGGATTTACTAATCTCATTCTCGATAAGTCATCAATAACTTAACCATTGAGAACAAGAGAGCAACTAGGAATGTCTTTAAGTTAAAATCTCTTGCTTTTGTGGCTTGCTTTTATTATCAAAAGGTCTTTCAAAAATTGACACTATACTCACTTGATTACTTTGAAATATCAATTTCGTTTCATTAGTTGTTTTATTCTAAATTCAAAAAATTGTTTTTGTTGAATTTGTTTAGACACAACTATGACCTCTAAATCAAGTTTTATAACTAATGTCAATTTTGCTTGATTCAATGTTTAACTCAAGGTGAGAAGATGTTGTTTTGTACTTTGACTCCATGCTTGTCTTGCCATCATTGGACTTTCGACTAAGTTATCATCTACCAAAGATGATATCATAGGAGGAGGAGATCACTCGTTAAATGTCATATTCAACGACTCCTCGACTCTTTGAGTTTTCTTACTTAGGACACTATGAACTCTATTTATTTTAAAAAGTCCAAGAGGTACAACATCATTAGACTATGTGTCACATTTGATGTGTAAATCCTAGATGTTGAAAACTTATTTTCTTTCACTCATCCTAATATATGCTAATGTGATTTATTTCACCTTGTGTGTTTTATGTGAGATTATCATAAAGGAGTGATTAAAGAAAAACACAATTTAAGACTCAAAGTATGGTGTTTGAGAATGTTATTTAACAAAGGTTTGTTTTGCAAGCATCACAAAAGTGTTAGACATTTTAACACTTAGGAAATTCTTAGTTAGCTCACTTGTAAGCAAGAGTTGAGTGAGACTCACTCAAGAGTTTCTCGTGTTTATCTCTTGATGGTTAAAGAACCAAAGCACCTTATATCTCCTACTAGTACTAAAGACGAATTTCCTTGTTGCATAGAATATAATCCTAGTTATTACTAATAGCAAGTAAACACTTTTAGAGTATTACTAATAACACATATTGTAACACATAATGCTAGAAGCAAGAGACTATTAAAGTCAAGTTGAAGTAATGTGTACCTTTTAAATTGCATAGAGATGCTATCAAGAGGATAAACACAACGCGTAGAGTCTTGGTTTGACGACACGCTTTGAAACTCAACTACTCATGTATCCAAGAAGGTTAGACAATCATATAAAAGCATAGAGCATGATAATATTAATTCTTCTATCATGAGTTTCTATTAGAGATAGAATTATCTCTAAATCTCTCTTCTAGGTTAGACAAATTTTACTTGCTTTGTTTTATTAGTTAATGGTGCTTTTGAGTTAAATCCTAATCCGGTTTTATCTTTAAACAACCTTTGACTCCTCAACGATCTTTCAAAAAATTTTGAGCTTCCATCAAATTTAACTAATAATTTTTCCTTTCTCATTTTGCATTTTAATCTCATGTTTGTAATCTAGACATAATTTACATTCTAGATTAATTTCAACATTACTCTCAATTCTTGACATTTTTTCTTCTAACAAGATTTCCTTTTCAAAGATTTTCTTAAAAGATTTTGAAGACTCTTTCTTGAAGATAGTTTTTAGGTCCATGTTGCATAAACGTTTTAGACTCATTTTCTAGTTTAGAAAACTCTAGGATAAATTTGTCAAAGCAAAAGTGTTTGATTTCAAAGTGTACCTTGCTTGATGTTTTATCTAGTTTAGAATCACAAACCGGATGGTTGGCTTCATCTTCATCCGTGTTATTCCATGAATCGCAAGCAAGTCCACTACGAGCTTGACATGAGTAATCATCTTCACTAACACCTTGCTTGTTGTTTTAATAAATTGACAATTAACTACCGGATCATTGTCATCGTCAACATCCATTTCATTCCATGATACGCAAGCAAGTTCATCAAAACACACGTACTCATCTTCACTTGTACCTTCATTAAAAACATTTAAACTAGTAGCACATGTATTAACTTCTACTAAGTGTCTATCAATTAGTTTTTCTAAAACTTCTAATTCATATGTAAGATCAAATTGATCATCTTTGACTTGACATATTCTTTGATGAAAGTTTAACATATTTTTCCAAATATCATTAGCCATTTGACAAAAATACATTCTTTCATATTTGGTACTAAAGCTTTATAAATCATTGTTTTAGCTTTAGTATTTTTATCAAGTTTAAGATAGTTATCTTGGTTTTCTAAAACTTGTTTTCTTTGGTTTGAAATCACCAAAAGAATTAGTATGCCAAAGATCTTGATCAATTGATTTCACATAGTTTTCAAAATTACTTTTCCACTCAAGTAAGTTTTCTTTTTCAAATAGCGGTGGGTTTTGAATAGGTTGCCCTTCTTTGAGATTTTCAAAATCCATGGATCGATCCAAGTTTTAAAATACATTCTATTTTAAAGATCTTGAGTAACGTAGCTCCTGATGCCAATTGTGGAAAACTAGAATGGGGGTTGAATAGTTTACCGCTTTTTCGATTCTTATTTAGCTTAAATAACCTTTGAGAACTTGACGTTTGGTTAAAGATATAAACACAACTTAATATGTTTGATTCTTTGAAAAGACTTTACATGTGGATAACAATTCCAACTTAACTTGTTTCATACTTTGAAAAGCTTTACTTGTAATGATCCTAACTTTGCTTGTTTAGTTCTTTGAAAAGCTTTACTTATGTTTAAAGATATAAGAACAACATTACTTGTTTTGGTTCTTTGAAAAGCTTTATATGTGATCAACAATTCTAACTAAACAACAACATATAATAAGCAAAGATAGAGAAAGAAACAATCAAACCACAACACGATAGTTTATCGTGGTTCGGCTACAAGGACTCTTTTTCCTTACCCTACATCCGCGCCCCGAGTTTCCAACTCGAGAGTTATAAACACTAATCAACAAGCTCCTTTCACCGGCGGAGAAAACCTTACACGTCGCTTATACTTTTACCGACACAAAGCTAGATGTCGAGTTCTTTTACAAGGGTACAACCACTCCCATTCGTCGCTTACACTTTTACCGACACAAAGCTAGATGTCGAGTTCTTTACCAAGGGTACAACCACTCCCGTTAGTTCTTTTACTAGGGTACAACAACTCCCAACACACTACGTATTTTGAGGCCTAAAATACTAACCTATAACTTCTACATACATGACACACATGAAGTATAAACTACCAAAGCTTATACATGACCAAGCTACCAAGACTTGCAACTTTAGAGTTGAAGCTTGCAACTTCTTGAATGATCTTGTGGAGTTCCTTGCTACATAAGAGAATTACACAAGTCAAGGGTTATTGAGTTAGTTGAGAGAATATGTGAGAATTAGTCCTAAAGGGTTTTGCCAAAAATCAAGTTATGGCTTGGTATTTATAGCACACCACACTGCATGCTTGGCGGATCAGGCGGAACCCTCAGATGGGTTCCGCCCGTGTACCCCCAGGGTACCGCCGGGTCTGCAGTAGGTTTTTGCAATAACTCTTCAAACCAAACAAGGTCTTGTCTCATAACTCCTAGCAACCAAACAATGTCACATCACTTAAATCAAGTCAAACGCAAAACTTGTAAGCAACATCAAAGCTAGTCAAACACATTTCTTTCCATAAATGCATAATGACAAAACTTGCCCTAAGTGTGATGTGACCTTACTATATTAAGAAATAAATATGATGTGACAAGACTCATTTTAGTTTAAGAAGTAAAAATAATGTTTTGTTTAAAAAAGAAATGTTAACCCTTAGTTAAACAAGACTTAAACACTTAAAGTGACGATTTACTTATAGCTAAACTTCATACTTTTTCATTAACAAAACTTAGCAAAGATCGTAAAATATAAATAACGTTTTTAGGCGATATTTGTATTAACAAACCACATTATAGAGTTTACACGAGATCTTATAGGCTCGCTCAGAAAGACCAGTCGACGGAACCTTAAACGACGGAACATGCTAAGAGTCGGAGATGCTTGTAAACAATCTTGCCCATGTCTGTTTATTGAAAATATTATCAAGGTCTTCGTGAATAACTTTCCCATATTCGAAAGGCCGCTTGTGGTTTTAGAACGCTCGAGCATCCTCATACTCTTAGTTTGAGACAAATAATTCCAATAACCATTAGTCTACACTACTAAACATGTAGCTTCATTTAAACAACCCGAGATATACAAACTCCAAATGAAACCAACTAAACACACACAAAACCATATAGACAAAAGCAAATTATCTACATAGATTTTAATAGATATGCCAACAACATTATAATTTTGACAATTTTATAATAATATCCATAATCAAAGGGTCTTTTTAAAACTTATCAATCTTATTTAAGCAGTGGTATAGTATTAGTTTGTTCGTAATCCCAAACAAAAACCCTAAAAATTTTTTGCCCGCTTCTTCCTCAAAATCGATCTGATACCCATCATCCAAAATATTTTTCATTTGATCCATGATTCTCCGAGCAAGGTACATCAATCAACACATTTTTTACTTTATTTGATTTTCTATATGTTCATTGTTTAACAATATTTGCATCAGTTAGGGGTTTTGTATTATATGTTAGTTTCTTATGTCAATTTTGTATTTGTTAAATAAAAATCAACTTATATACACAATTGCTTACCATGGACTTAACCTAATGTAGTTTTCCTTTTATAATATTCATAAATTTTGTGGGTTATGGCTTCTGTCGATGGTGAAAATCATTTGGTAAACTTTCTTACACAAAAGAGAGGATTTGTGTAGAAGGGTGACAAATGGTGGTCACCATTTATCTTTTTTTACTGTTCCAGTGATTTTGTTGTGATTTGTGTAGAAGGGTGACATATTTTTGAAACGAAATAGAGTCATGACCATATATAGTTGCCGAATCGCGACTCGTGAGAGTCATGATACTAAAAGTTTATAAATAAATATATAATATATGTCTAAAAACCAAATATATGAAATTTGATTGAACCTAAAAACGAGTTACTTGATGAAGTTGGTGTTAATTAAGGGGTCTTTTTGGACGATGTGACATGGTTTATACAAAAACACATTTGAATTATTGGTTTGGAAAAACTCCGTGTTTCATTTCTAGCTACATTCATCAATGTTTGCTGCTTGCTTAGTTTTGTTTGATGGAAAATGACAACATTATTTACCAGGCATTTCAAGCCCGGAATATGTACACCTCAAAGTACAAGTTGGATGAAGAACCATGCTAATGGAACTCTTCTCATGGCCCAGAAAGTTTCTAAAGAATCTATGGTAAGAGAGTTGCACCTAATAGAAGGTGTGCTTAATTAAAGTTACAGTGGAAAACGGTTACAGGTTGGATCCAAATGTAACTTAGGTAAGAGGTGAAGCAAGGTTTGGATATTCCACTTTTTTTTATCATTGGGACAGAAGGTAGCTTACTAGTCTGCCTGTGGATGGACTTGCTTATAAAGGTTTTGATCTTATGAGTTTTATTGTCTGCTGAATCCTTGTTTGCGGTTGAAGGGTAGTGTTGCCCTGTTTGTTATGGCCCTCAGGAGTTTATTTGCCCTTATCTATTCTACTGTTTTTAGTCCTTAATTTGACATTCCGTAATTTCTTATGCCGCCCAAAGGAGTGCTCCCAAGGCGACCTCTTCTCCGCCTGGCCAAAATTCCACACAACCATCTAATGCTTGTCGGTGAATACCAGATACCTGATTCTTGGTGCATTTAATTGAAGTATGAAATCATTACTCGAATCTAATGATCATTTGCAGCTAAACTTTGATGGAAATGACATGATTCAACAGGGAGCAGAATTTCATACCTCAAAATAAAAGTATATTTTTATGATGAACAATCCTCTCATGGCTAAGAAAGTCTCTAAAGATATAGCTAAGCAAATAATCTAACTTGTCAGTTTGTTAGTGTTGAAATGTATACATAGTTTTTATTTAGCTTTGTCATGTTTATTCTAAACCATTTTGTTATAAGTAAGGTGTTTTTGAGCCTTCATATGTTTACTATAGCTATCTGTATTAGAGACTTTCAAGTTCAAGTAATAAAAAAAGGGACATGAACAAGCTACATTTACTATGGTATAAACCTTTTAAAAAAGTTTTTAAAATGCAACATCAATTTTTTCATACAAATAATGCGTAAAAACGGTAATTCTATTTTTCGATTTCTCTATGTTTTCATAATAACAAAATATAAAAATATTCTACATAAAAGTTGACGTAAACAAATTATTAGTCGTAAATTTTCATTTCGACATATAAAATCACTTAAAGTATGAATAATGGATATTAAACTTAATTGATGATCAAAGAAACATTTTTTTATACACACTACATTTATTGTTTACAAAATATTTTTACAAAAGTTTACTTTCAAATTACATTTTGTACAAGTAAAAATGTTTTTAATAAAATGTGAAGATTATAAAAGATTTTTCTAAGATTTACAAGCCACATCAAAAGACAAACAAAAGATATATCACAGAGATCCCTTATCTCTATGGAATCCGTGGATCCGTCGGAGGAGCCTCGACAACTTTTTGTTTGCCTATAATTACAAGCCTATTCCACACTTTCAAACCACCTCTAGCAATTATTTTTCTCCATTCTTTTCTCACATTTATACATCTCTTTGCAAGAGAAGAACACAAGAAATCTTCAAGATTCAAGTGTTGTAGTGTTAGTTGAAAATAGACGAGGGACATAATTCGTAATTTTAGGTCTTTCTGACCCGCAGGTTGGGTACGGGTAGGATCTGTCTACATTTCACCTTCCCCATACCCCGCCCCTGCGGGATTGGGTATGTTGTTGTTGTTGTTGCTGTTGTTGTTGACATAATTCGTAATTTTGACCTAACCACATGCACTATTTTTGTAATTTACTCTTCTTTAATTTCCGAGTGTTGTGTTCTTAACTTATAATAATTGTACTGCAGGTAATGGAACAGTTCTTTGCTTTGGTCAATACTTTCTTACTGCAGAATCATCGGGATACACGGAAAAGGAGATTAGGGATACGAACATACTATACAAGGTATCTTCAGTAATGCTCTTTCTCAAGTTTCACTCAGTATAAGGTTTAACGCTCAAGGAAAAGGAGAATAGGGATACTAACATATAAGGGATAAATGGAAAGGTGATTAGGGATGCGAACATATAAGGTTTAACCCTCAAAGTTTCACTCAGTATAAGGTTTTACCCTTGAGGTTCTTTTACTCAATGGTTATTTCCCTTAAAATTGTATGTTCAAATTTACCAACCAACTTTCTTTTTAAATTTAATAATGTGAATACAATACAACTATTCTAAGGTTTTTTGGAACAGGTTGTTCCTTTTACTCCAAGTGCTGGTGTCCTTGAATGGGTGAATGGCACATTACCACTCGGAGATTATCTTACTGGAAGGTTAGTTCGATTATGGTCCATACAGTCCTCATGTTAACATTTAAGATGTTTATACATTAGAAATGGAAACTTTCAGTTCTAGAAGTGGAGGCGCCCATGGACGTTATGGTCTAGGAGATTGGTCATTTCTTAAATGCAGGCAGCACATTTACTTTTGTATCACATTTACTTGCTTTTAACACACTGACATAAAGTATAATATGATCTGGAGGCTTTGGAACGCCAAAAGGTAATTAATTGCATGCAACATTGATACTTTGGTTGAATGAAAGCGACATTATAATTTTCCCATTTTACAATCCTGTATTCTTGTTCCATATCAGGAAACTGATGATGATCCGGAGATTGTTCCATATCAGGAAACTGATGATGATCTGGAGGACTCCGAAGATCAATATGAAGGAAATAAAGATGCGGCGCGTGCTCTTTTGCATGTTAAGCAGAAACTTGATGGATATGAAGAGGGTGAAATGAGAAGTGTGCACGGACAGGTAACTTTCTTTGGTATATTTTATTATGAGAAGGGTGGAAAAAATGGGTCGGTGGGTGGATATGGCAAATGATTTAAATGGGTTGGGGTTGGGGTTGGATTACCTGAAACACTAATTGGCCAACACGAAACAACTTTTTCCACATTTTTGTTTTTATGTTATTAAACTCTCTGTCAAACATGAGTGTAAAAGTTATAGTAATTCATTTCTCTTCTAATTATCTGAGAATAATTTAGTAGGTTTCATAATACGTATAAATTTTTACTTCTTAATCAAATGAATTTAAGTTCTCCATTACATGATTAAGATCAATCAAAATTTGTGTTTTTGTGTTTTTTTTTGTTAGGCTCAACAACTCATACAGGATGCAATAGATCCTGATCGCCTGTGTAATATGTTTCCTGGTTGGGCTGGTTGGTTGTGATGGTTTCACTCTCAATTGCTTATATGTCAAAGTCATGATGCTAATAGGTTTTTTTTTTTTTTTCCAAGTATACCCTTGTATATGATTAACGCCTATTCTTTTGGGTACAGGTAGGTCCTATTTTCTTTCTGTTTATTTCAACGCTGATGTAATCTGACTTTGTAGCCAAGTCTTGAGCCATTAATTAGCATGTTGTTTTAATCAAACTGATTTAAGTTCTCCACAACATGCTTCATCTCTAACATGGTTTTAGTACAACAATTCTCATTTCACAAAGGACTGCAAACTGATGAAAATGACATAAATTAAGTTCATCACATTTTTTGTTTGTTTCATGTTCAAACCTCGAATGTATGATGATAATATATTAGGTATGAGCCAACAGGTTTTATCTAATGGATCACTAGTTAGTACATTTGTCACTTATGGTATCTTTTTGTCAATAAGGCAAAATATTGTAAATGTAGCATACAAATTGGCACAAGGTCAAATACACAAAAGAATAAAATTCATATTAGTTAAAGCTTTAATCAAGTTTAACTATGTAACAAGCATGTGTGTTGTGTATTTTAGTTGCAGTTGCTATATTATGTGATAAAATCGGACTAACTTTTAATTTTGATGTTTTACACTCGAGGTGAGGGATTGAATATGTGAGGCGTGAACAATTTTATAGATCTAAAAGCAGCACCATTCTCATATTTCTTTTTCATCCAATCATCCCCTTTTTATTTTATTTTTTTTCTCAATCTCCCAAATGATGATAACAATACATATTTATTGATAGTAATTTTAAATTTGATACTTGACATAAACATAAATAAATAATTTAGAGGTGAATAAACAATTTAGAAATGAAGAATCAGGTAAATTGAAGAAATTATCTTTAGCGTAAATTCTGAAATGAGGACTTTTTGTGGTTCCAAATTCCCACCAATGACTTTTTTAGCTAGTGTTCCCAAATTAGTGAAGTGCTAATGTACGATCGTGCGATTCCCACTTTTTTAATAATAAAGTACAGTGTTTTCCCATATATTCTCCATTTTGTCTTATTATTAAAGGTATTAAAAGACTATAATACCCTCATCTTTATATCAAATAACTACCCACATCTCATTTAACTTTACTCTTCTCTCTCTCCAATGTTTTTCCAGTCACCGCATATCAACACCACCATCACCACCACAGATATGCCATCACCACAACAGATCAACACCACCATCACCACCAAAACGAACACCGAAACACGACAACATGATACCGTACAATATTGAATCGTTTTTAATGACTTTTATTTCATTATTAACAACTTTTACATGCTTCGTGGTTGTTTTGCGCCTCATCGATTCACACAAGGGTGGAAATCGGTGAGTGTATCACTCTACACTCACGGATCTAGCTTACCCACTTACCAAAACTTAAAAACGAGCAAGTGACGGCGGTGGTGGCGCGTTAGGGGTGTTCCGGTGGGAGCCAGGAGCTAAAACGCACCAGAAATGATGTAAACACACCGATCTATCGATTCGGTGAACAAAAGACTTCGCCGAAAAATTTTCCGGTAGGCGGCGCCGGAATCTGCTAGTGCTCGCCTGAAATTATTTTGGGTTGATCTTCAAGATTTTGAAAAGATAATGAACAATGAGCTCCTCGTCTGTTGGGTTGATCTTCAGCATCTCTAACTGTTTTTGTAACATGTTTTGTTGGTGTTCTCATGTTTTACTGATATTAAACAACCAACTTTGAAATAATATTTGATACAGTAGTTTAGTACTTGGAGATTGTGGTGTGAATATGAATAAGATGAAGCAAATGAGAGGATTATATATACATGCTTTGAATTATTGGATTCATTTAATGGAAAATAATGAGAATAGTATAAGTATATACCAATTCTTTATGCCATTTCATACAAATTGAGTCATTTAAGTTTGTAGTTGTCGTTCTCTAAGTGGATATCTTGAGCCAAGCTTGAGAGCGAATCTGGAAATAAAGCGAATTCGCACATTAGCACATTTAAATCGCACATTTGAATCTGGAAATAAAACGAATTAGCACGTTAGCACATTTAATAGGTACAAAATCGCACATTTATTTGACTTATAGAACTAAGGGTAAATAAGTAATTTTTGTCTGGACACATGGGGGACAAGAGATAGTGGGTGGGACACATGTCAAGAAACTAATGGGATCGTACAATCGCACTTGACTAAATTGGGAACACTAGCTAAAAAAGTCATTGGTGGGAATTTGGAACCACAAAAAGTCCTCATTTCAGAATTTACGCTTATCTTTATGTTCACATCAAAACAACAATATTTTTTATGAACAATGAAATGTTGATTTTGATGAACAACTTCTCAAAACTCTATAAGTTACGGACAATTTTCATGTTTATTTGATGACCACTTTCTGTTCATAGGATAAGCAACTTTTTCGTTGATGATAAAGGGCTTTTATATAATGAACTTTGATTCTACTATTATGAACAACACACTTTTCATTAGTTTTCATTGATGAACATAGTTTTCATACGGTGACCATTGATTCAACTATGACAAACATCACGTTGTTCATCAATTTTCCTAATGATGATTTTTTTTTTCTTTTCGTTGAAGATCACATTTTTAACAACTTTATTATTAGTATGTATTAATTTTAAGAGTGAATCTAGATGGAGAAGAGATGATTTTTGGTAGATATGAAAACGAGGTTGTTGGTGAGGAGTAAATTGGGTGGGAGAATCGAGAATAAATGAGTAGTTATAAAAAAGTAAGATGGAAGATCGGAAGTGATCCACGAGTCAAGCTTTGATGTATTTTTTAGAATTCAGAAATATTATACTTTTCATATAGGATCAAGAATCTTACACTCAAATGTGTAATGTGACGCGACTTTTGAAATACTATGGACTCCGACACTTTCATTAGAACTAATTAGAAATTATGTAAGCACGCGAAACCACCTTCAATCAAGATACCAATGCTCTAGTTTCAAGTTATATGTTCCGGTAGTCGTAACTCAAGGTCAAGTTTGATTTAAGTGGTGCATGTTCAGGTTCAAGGTTGTTTTTGAAGCAAGTTATTAGGTTTCATGTTTGTCTGCTCAATTAATTGTAATTTTAACGCAAAATTAGTAAGAGATCGATTATAAGTGCTTCAATAAAAGCAATCAACCTACTCGTTTTAGCTTGATAACACCTCTGAGGTAGTAACTAAAGTAAGGTTACAAAATTAGATTTGGTTTTTTTATTACCCATTATATTAATTTTATCAAAAAGTTTTGTGATGACGTCATCTTACAATATACTTCATTCGCTAGTGTATTTTACGTTATACCAATAAGAAATGAAACAATGTGCGTGTTTCTATAGGTTACCGCAAACTTAATAATGATACTCATAATGATGAGCTCCCTATTATATATCGACTTGTTGTTCGACCATTGATATGAGAATGAGTCTGATTGTATCTTAAACAAATTTTATGGTGAGTTCTAAATACCCACAGCTTCATATGTCCATAAAAAATAATTACATGCCTTTACGGTAAATTGCTTTTTACATCATAATGCTTTTTGATTATTCAATGAACTAGCTACCTTTTGTGGCATTACTTCAGGATACACAATTTTAAGCGCCAAATAACCACATTATAGGATTTATACGAGATCTCATAGTCTCGTTCAGAAAGGCTAGTCGACGGAACCTTAAACGACGAAGCACTAAGAGTCGGAGATGCTTGTAACCAATCTTGCTCAAGTCTGTTTGTTGAAAATATCATCAAGGTCTTCGTGAATAACTTTCCCATATTCAAAAAGGCCGCTTGTGATTTTAGAACGCTCGAGCATCCTCAAACTCTTATTATGAGACAAACAATTGGAATAACCATTAGTCTAGAATACTAAACTTGTAGCTTCATTTAAACTACCCGAGATATACAAACTCCAAAGCAAACCAACTAAACACACTCAAAACCGTATAGAAAAAAGCAAAATATCTACATAGATGATTTACCGGGGAACCCTTTACCAAAAAATATATATATACATCTAGTCATCTACATAGATTTTACTAGATATGCCAACATTGTTATAATTTTGACAATTCTTATAACATATCCATAATCAAAGGGGTCTTTTTAAAACTTATCACTCTTATTTAAGAAGCCGTATAGTACTACTACTTTGTTCGTAATCAAAACCCTAAAATATTTGTGCCCACATCGATCTGATTCCAATCATCCAAACAATTTTTCATTTAATCCATGACTCTCCAAACAAGGTAAATCAATCAACACATTTGTTTAGATTATTTGATTTTCTATAAGTTCGTTTTTTTTTTAATAATATTTGCATCAGTTATGCTTTTTGTGTTATATGTTAGTTCTTAAATTTTTATGTTACGTATTTGTCAGATCTAAAAACTTCTGAACACAAGTTCTTGCCATGGAGTTTTAGATCTAAAATTTATCGTAGTTTTGCTTTTGTAAAATTCATAAATTTTGTATGTTGTGGCTTCTGACGATGGTGAAATCGTAGACCTTTTTACACAAAAGAGGACAATTATTAACATACTGTTTTGATTATGACAACATTATTTACCAGGCATTTCAAGCCCGGAATATGTACACCTCAAAGTACAAGTTGGATGAAGAACCATGCTAATGGAACTCTTCTCATGGCCCAAAATGTTTCTAAAGAATATATATATATGGTAATTCTTTTATGTCTAACTTGTTAGTATTTGTGAAGTAAACTATATACTTACTGATTTAAGGATTCTTTCACATGCCTTATTAAAGCAGGACATTGGTAAACCATTTGGTTACCATTACTCTCACCAGCCCAACCATGTGAAGATTAAGAAAGGGTATCTTCTTGATTCTTTGGATATATATGTTCTTTAGTACATAGTAGTATAAATTGTAAGAACTGTGATTTTTATGACACAATAAATTATTTTTTTACTTGATTCTTCAGTCTGTTTGAGTCTCTAATAGATTTGGTAAGTACTAAATGGGCTGTTTGGGTAACAGATTAAATGGGTATTTAAATGCATACCAGGAAAAATTCGTGTGCTGGGAGCGTTTAATTAAAATTATTGAATGAATTGAGGGAGTTTGGTGTTATGTGTGTAGGACTGTTGGAGAAAATTCTCGGATTGTGATGGGTTTCGGGGAAGAAGAAATCCAAGATTTTTCAGAAGAACCCAAGGTCAAACTTATTCCCTTATTTGAAAAGGTATTGACTGCCACTGATGGTGGGAAGAATAGGTGGCTGGTGCTACCCGAGAACTGTGCGGAGGTTAGTATTACACATGTAACTACTTAGCATAATTGACAATAGTACGCATTTTAGTTGCATCGATACATCATTATGTGTAGTAGTCTTTATATATTGATATTGTACAGAAACTTTTTTCTTCTATCGGTGATCAAGAATCAAAACAAATACCGTGTCTAGAAACAGATGCTAAAAAACAACTAAAATGGACGAAATGAATAGGCAATAGTATTTTCTGTTTAACTTGTTAGTATTTGTTAAGTAAACTATATTGTTACCCATATAAGGATTCTTTCCCCAAGAATGACACTTTTAAAATATTAGGGTAAATTGCAAATTTCGTCCATAATGTTTCTGAAAATTGCAAGAACTATACCAAAAAAAATTGCAAATCTGCCACCGAAGCTGCCGTGGCACTCCTTTTATGCCACTGAGAGCTAATGTTTGCTAGTACCCTCGTTACTCAAGGTCAAAACTCATGTGAAATGACTAATTTACCCTCGTCTTCTTCCCCACTTTCATTTTCTTTGGAATTTGAAGCTTTATTGTTGTCCCACCACATCACAAACACTACCAACACCACCACCCTCTACCACCACACAACCACCACCATCAAATCCCCCTTTTTTTCCCCAAAATTCTACACACCCTGTTTTGGGTTGGTTCTTATACTTAGGTATATAGAAGTAAAACCAAGTTCGGATCAAATAGTTTTTTGGTTGGAAGAGTTTGAGTGCAATAATACAATTTGGTGTGTTTTGAATACATTACTCATTGCTTCTGTTTAGGAGGTCTATCTCAGTATGGATGTACCATAAAGTAGGGTCTCCTTTTGTGAAGTGTAAATGGCTTGGGTGGCCTATGTATGATGAGTGGAATAGTGAGAGTGAGCGTTCCCAAGTAACTGAAGCCTTCCTTTGAGAGGGAAATGTAGGTTGTTTGGCAGAGCCCCCCCCCCCCCCCCCCCCCCCCCCCAAATGGATGGGTTATGGGTGCCTAGTGATGCCATTCTCCATTCTACTGCTGTGGTGGCAGGTTGAGTGGTCATGGTGGATTACAGTAATGGAAATGTAGCTAGACGGTGGGTGCATATAAAAAGTTTTAGCAGATATCGGTTAAGTAGTATAAAGTTTTGTTACAATAAGTTAGTATCTGATTTGGGTACTGTCCAATATCTGTTTTTTTATCATGATGTTTTGCACCAAAAAAAATATATAAAAAATACCAAGTTTAATTTCTGTGCAGATAAATTAATTACCACAATGATAATTTTTTTTTTCAGAGAGTGAATTTTAATGTTTGATTTTGCTTATCTCAGTTGCTAGAATGTGCTGTACGTAACGTATTTGGCAAACCAAACAAAGAAAGCAGTGTTTTAACTATGGGTATAGAAGATGGAACTGTTCCTGAGTGGGTCACAGCTCTTAAACCCGTAGTTATTCTTCCAACAAATTTTGGATCCCGCATTTGGTTTTGTGTCCACGAGGTTCTGAAAAAAGACCCACCTGAATGGGAAAAGAAGGAACTGGAAAATTACATTGCTAAAGATGTCTACAAAGGCAATTTCTCTGGACTCACAAAGGTGAAGTTTCACTATACTGTTTCTTTGCACTGCTGCTTTCTACATTTACTTTCATGTATGTTATCCATATATGTTTTGGTTCTCACATTCTAATACACGATAATCTTGTCATATGGCTTGTGTACGGATTTGTTTTGTCAAGTTTTATTGCAGTAAGCTACATGACTGTTTATTCAATGTCTGAATTCCTATATTTTTGTTCTTTTTTCTACCATATTTTATTGGATATCATATGATAAACTTTTTCTTGTTTGAAACAGAAATCTGTGAAAAAAGTTATAAAAAGAGCAGAAAAAAATGCACAAAGAGCACCTGATGGACCACAATGTCTGTCACCACCACCTGCCACAGACGCAAGAAGAAAATCTGAACTGATATCCAAAGTAATAATGAAAAAGTGCCATAGCAAACTATGTCATGTAGCAGCTAAGGATACCAAGAAGGTCTTGTCTGACCTTGTGGGAAGGAAATTCAACTCTAAATATAAGGATCTAAGGGTCATTTTTTAATCTGAATCAACACATTCTCTGGATTCACAGACCATCGAATCTAGATTGGTGATTCACACAAAAGAGGACCAGTATTAACTTACTGTTTTGATTATGACAATATTATTTACCAGGCATTTCAAGCCGTAATATGTACATCTCAAAGTACAAGTTGTATGAAGAACCATGCTAGTGGAACTCTTCTCATGGCACAGAAAGTTGGATGACAATATTAAATATTAATATCACATGCCTTATTAAAGCCGGACATTGGTAAACCATTTGGTTACTATTACTCTCACCAGCCCAACCATTTTGTTACCAAATCCAGAGGCGAATATTAAAAAATGATATCTTCTCGATTCTTAGGATATATTTGTTCTTTAGTACATAGTAGTTTAAATTGTAAGAACTGTGATTTTTAAGACACAATAAATTATTTTTTTTACTTGATTTTCTTCAGTTTGTTTGAGTCTCTATTAGGTGAGGTACTAAATGGGAGGTTTGGGAAACAGATTAAACCGGTATTTAAATGCGTACCAGGAAAACGTTTGTGTGATGGGAGTGTTTAATTATAATTATGGAATGAATTGAGTGAGTTTGGTGTTATGTGTGTAGGAGTGTTGGAAAAAATTCTGGGATTGTGATGGGTTTCTGGGTAGAAGAAATCCAGGATCGTCCAGAAGAACCCAAGGTGAAACTTTTTCCCTTATTTAGAAAGGTATTGACTGCTACTGATACCGGGAAGAGTAGGTGGCTGGTGCTGCCGAAGAATTGTGCGGAGGTTAGTATATGTACACATGTAACTGCTTAGCATAACTGACAATATAGTACATGTTTTAGTTTCATCGATACAACATCATGTGTAGTAGTCTTTATATATTGATATTGTACAGCAACTTTTTTCTTCTGGCAATGATCAAGAATCAAAACGAATAGTGTGTTAAGACACAGATGCTAAAAACGACTAAAATGGACAAAATGAATAGGCATAATAGTATTATATGGAATTAAAATCCTTTTTTATAGATCTTAATTTGAGTGATAACATTGGCAATGATCATATAAATGCAGGTAAATTCATCAACTGTTCTAGTGATTGTCATGATTCAGGAAGAACCATCAGTGACACCGAACACATACATTCTAGCTAGGCCTTGCCCACGTGTATCATGCCATGGACGCCTTTTAAAACCCACTCCTAAGCTACTTCCAATGCCAAACGCAACTGATACTCCTGCTGGCGAAGGTACTTTCGGGTCTAAATGAAAGCAACCCAAAAGGCGTCATTTATATATATCGAATTGAGATTCTAGAGTAATAATGATATATACTCCGTAAATTCTTAATATTTTTTTGTCATTTTTACACAATTTAGCGAGTTGACTTCAGAACTCTTATTTTAAAAGTTTTCATGACTTTTCAACTGTTTGGTAACTTTAGAGAGTTGAGTACTAGGTCCAAAATATTTAATTTTGACATTGTATGACTCTGGTCAGATATCTTATCACTTTCTGTGCGAGAAACAAGTAGTTAATGGTAATATATGATTACATAAAACTTTGCGAGTTGATAAACAGGTTGGTTAGTGCTTTGGTTTTTATTGGTGTTAGTCTTAGTTTAGTTATGGTTGATAACTTGATATACATTTTGGTCTGTTGTACACACAATCATTCATGTGAAACATTTTTTTGCATGGAGTGAACAAAATTGCCTCTCAAACACTGTTATCAGTTCTTTTTTCGGTTTTAAATGATCTTTTAGGGACTATTTATGTAACAAAAAAAATGTTTTCCTAATTATTTAACTACATACTAGGCACTAGCTATTGACTTTATTAAGCAACTCTTTTAGCATTTATTTAAAGCTTACAATCCCACATTGGGTAGAGAAAGGAAATTTTGCTTGTTTATTACGGAAACAAGTTCTAAAGTGGTAGAGAGTAAATAATGTGTCGATGCAAAATCTTCTGGAAGTCATCAATCTTGCTGATCGCGCTCCCATCCAGGGAAAGCATTTACAGTTCCTCGATTTGGTGGTTCAAACAACAATCTTCTCCTCAACGAGATTAAACTCTCTTCATTTAATTGGATATTTAGTAGATGTAAACAATCTTCTCTTAATTGGATAGAGTGGTTTAATTACCCTTGTAACGCTTTATCCCCTTCCCATGTAACTCTTCCTAGCTCCTCGCTAGTTTTAATAAAGCCGTTGTTCCAAAAAAAAATCAATCTGAATTTGTGTTTGTGTATTTTTTTTTGTTAAGTTCAACAACTCATACAGGATGCAATAGATCCTGATCGCCTGTGTAATATGTTTCCTGGATGGGCTGCTTGGTTGTGATGATTTCACTCTCAATTCCTCATATGTCAAAGTCATGAAGCTAATAGGTTTTTTGCTCCGAATTTACCCACGTTTTTATTATTATTATTATTATTATTATTATTATTATTATTATTATTATTATTATTATTATTATTATTATTATTATTATTATTATTATTATTATTATTATTATTTTGTACAGGTAGGTCTTATTTTCTTACTTGTTCAACGCTGATGTAAGATCCGACTTTGTAGCCTAGTTTTGAGCCATTACATAGCATGTTGTTTTAATGAAACTAACATGTTGGTTTTAGTACAAAAATTTTCATTTCACAAAGGTCTACAAACTGTTCGAAATGACATAAATTAAGTTCATCACATTTTTTGTTTGTTTCAAGTTCAAACCTCGAATGTATGATGATAATATATTAGGTATGGACCAACAAGTTTTATCTAATGGATAGCTAGTTAGTACATTTGTCACTTCTGGTATCTTTTAGTCAATAAAGCAAAAAATTATAAATGTAGCAGACTAATTGGCATAAGGTCAAGTACACAAAAGAACAACATTTGAATTAGTTAAAGCTTTAATCAAGTTTAACTATGTAACAAGCATGTGTGCTGTGTATTTTAGTTGCAGTATCTACATTATGTGATAAGTAACTTTTAATTTTGATGTTTTACACTCAAGGTGAGGGATTGAATATGTGAGGCGAGAACAATTTTATTGATCTAAAAGCTGCACCATTCTCATATTTCTTTTTCATCCAATCATCCCCTTTTTATATTTTTCTCATTTCCCAAATGATGATAACAACACATATTTATTGATATTAATTTTAAATTTGATACTTGACATAAACATAAATAAATAATTTAGAGGTGAACAAACAATTTAGAGATCAAGAATCACGTAAATTGAAGAAATTATCTTTATGTTCACATCTAAACAACAACATTTTTTATGAACAATGAAATGTTGATTTTGATGAACACCATCTCAAAACTCTATAAGTTACAGACAATTTTCAAATTTATTTAATGACCACTTTCTATTCTTAGGATAAGCAGCTTTTTCGTTGATAATAAAAGGTTTTTATATAATGAACTTTGATTCTACTGTTATGAACAACACACTTTTCATTAGTTTTCTTTGATGAACCAAGTTTTTATATGGTGACCATTGATTCAACTATGATAAACATCACGTTGTTCATCAATTTTCCTAATGATGAACTTTTTTTCTTTTCGTTGAAGATCATGTTTTTAACAACCTTATTATTAGTATGTATTAATTTTAAGAGTGAATATAGATGGAGAAGGAGATGAGTTTTGGTGGATATGAAAACAAGGTTGTTGGTGAGGAGTAAATTGGGTGGGAGATCGAATCGAGAGTCAAGCTTTGATGTTTTTTTTAGAATTTCAAGATATTATACTTTTCATAGGATCAAGAATCTTACACTCAAATGTGTAATGAGACTCGACTTTTGAAATACCATGGACTCCAAGACTTTCATTAGAAGTAATTAGAAATTATGTAAGCACGCGAAACCACCTTCAATCAAGATACCAATGCTCTAGTTTCAAGTTATATGTTCTGGTAGTCCTATCTCAAGGTCAAGTTTGATTTAAGTGGTGCATGTTCAGGTTCAAGGATGTTTTTGAAGCAAGTTATTAGGTTTCATGTTTGTCTTGTCAATTAATTGTAATTTTAATGCATAATTAATAAGAGATCGATTAAGTGCTTCAATTAAAGCAATCAATCTACTCGTTGTAGCTTGATAACACCTCTAAGGTAGTAATTAAAGTAAGGTTACAAAATTGGATTTGGATTTTTTATTACCCGTTATATTAATTTTATCAAAATGTTTTGTGATGACGTCATCCTACAATATACTTTATTTGCTAGTGTATTTTGCGTTATACCAATAAGAAACGAAACAATGTGCATGTTTCTATAGGTTACCGCAAACTTAATAATGATAATCATAATGATGAGCTCCCTATTACATGTCGACTTGTTGTTCGGCCATTGATATGAGAATGAGTCCGACTGTATCTTAAACAAATTTTATGGTGAGTTCTAAATACCACAGCTCCATGTGTCCATAAAAAATAACATTTACCTGCCCTTACGGTAAATTACTTTTTACATCATAATGCTTTTTGATTATTCAATGAACTAACTACCTTTTGTTGCATTATTTCAGGATACACAATTTTAACCGCCTAATAACCACATTATAGGATTTACACGAGATCTCATAGGCTCGCTCAGAAAGGCTAGTCGACGGAACCTTAAACGACCGAACACTCAAAGAGTCGGAGATGCTTGTAACCAATCTTGCCCAAGTCTGTTTGTTGAAAATATTATCAAGGTCTTCGTGAATAACTTTCCCATATTCAAAAAGGCCTCTTGTGATTTTAGAACTCTTGAGCATCCTCAAACTCTTATTATGAGACAAACAATTGGAATAACCATTAGTCTACAGTACTAAACTTGTAGCTATATTTAAACTACCCGTGATATACAAACTCCGAAGCAAACCAAGTAAACACACAGAAAACTACATAGAAAAAAGCAAAATATCTACATAGATGATTTACCGGGAACCCTTTACCAAAAAAATATATATCTACAGAGATTTTACTAGATATGCCAACAACGTTATAATTTTGACAATTCTTATAACATATCCATAATCAAGGGGTCTTTTTAAAACTTATCACTTTTATTTAAGCAGCCGTATAGTACTACTGCTTTGTTCATAATCAAAACCCTAAAATATTTGTGCCCACATCGATCTGATTCCAATCATCCAAACTATTTTTCATTTAATCCATGATTCTCCAAACAAGGTAAATCAATCAACATATTTGTTTAGATTATTTGATTTTCTATAAGTTCATTTTTTTTAATAATATTTGCATCAGTTATGCTTTTTGTGTTATATGTTAGTTCTTGCCATGGAGTTTTAAATCTAAAATTTATCGTAGTTTTGCTTTTATAAAATTCATAAATTTTGTATGTTGTGGCTTGTGACGATGGTGAAATCGTAGACCTTTTTACACAAAAGAGGACAAGTATTAACATACTGTTTCGATTATGACAACAATATTTACCAGGCATTTCAAGCCCGGAATATGTACACCTCAAAGTACAAGTTGGATGAAGAACCATGCTAATGGAACTCTTCTCATGGCACAAAAAGTTTCTAAAGAATATATGGTAATTCTTTTATGTCTAACTTGTTAGTATTTGTGAAGTAAACTATATTGTTACTGAAGGATTGTTCCACATGACTTATTAAAGCAGGACATTGGTAAACCATTTGGTTACCGTTACTCTCACCAGCCCAACCGTGTGAAGATTAAGAAAGGGTATCTTCTTGATTCTTTGGATATATATGTTCTTTAGTACATAGTAGTATAAATTGTAAGAACTGTGATTTTTATGACACAATATTGGATCCCGCAATAAGTTTTTTTTTTTTTTTTGATTGATTTTAATTATTAATTCCACTGTTTGATTCATATAGATTTAATTCTCGTTATATATAATGACATTCATTAGTTAACTTTATTAATTTTATTCTTATTGTGTATTTACTGATTCTAATTTAGTCGGTACGATTGAGCTAAAAGTGGAGATGGAAAGACGGCTAGGTACACAAAAGGCGGAGAAGTATTTTAATCTGCTTATGCGGTATTTAAGTCTCAAGGTTGGGAAATCGGAATTTGATCAGCCTTGTGTGCATTTGATTGGTAGAGAGAATGTGAGGTATCATAATGACCTAATAAGGCTATTGTGAGAAATGCTGCTGTTTGCAAGCCGTCGCCGTTGGCAAAGCAAGTTAAGCGTGATGGTGTGAATGGTATTGACCCGAGAAATGGCTTGCAGTCACTTTGTAGAGATGTGTTCTTAAACCCGTAATTATTCTTCCAACAAATGTTGGATCCCGCATTTGGTTTTGTGTCCACGAGGTTCTGAAAAAAGACCCACCTGAATGGGAAAAGAAGGAACTGGAAAATTACATTGCTAAAGATGTCTACAAAGGCAATGCCTCTGGACCAACTAAGGTGAAGTTTCACTATACTGTTTTCTTTTTACTGCTGCTTTCTACATTTACTTTCGTGTATGTTATCGATATGTTTTAGTTCTCACATTCTAAACACGATAATCTTGTCATTTGGCTTGTGTACAGATTTGTTTTGTCAAGTTTTATTGCAGTAAGCTACATGACTGTTTATTCAATGTCTGAATTCCTATATTTTTGTTCTTTTTTCTACCATATTTTATTGGATATTATATGATAAACTTTTTCTTGTTTGAAACAGAAAGCTGTGGAAAAAGTTATAAAAAGAGCAGAAAAATGCACAAAGAGTACCTGATGTACCACAAAGTTTGTCACCACCACCTGCCACAGACGCAAGAAGAAAATCTGAACTGATATCCAAAGTAATAATGAAAAAGTGTCATTGCATACTATGCCATGTAGCAGCTAAGGATACCAAGAAGGTCATGTCTGACCTTGTGGGAAGGAAATTCAACTCTGAATATAAGGATCTAAGGGTCATTTTTGAATCTGAATCAACACGTTACAGACCATCGAATCTAGATTTCTTCATGGCACATATGGTGATTCACACAAAAGATGACCAGTATTAACTTACTGTTTCGATTATGACAATATTATTTACCAGGCATTTCAAGCCGGAATATGTACATCTCAAAGTACAAGTTGAATGAAGAACCATGCTAATGGAACTCTTCTCATGGCACAGAAAGTTTCTAAAGAATCGATGGTAAGCCTTTTATGTTTAACTTGTTAGTATTTGTTAAGTAAACTATATTGTTATATATAAGGATTCTTTCCCCAAGAATGGCACCTCTAAAATATTAATATCACATGCCTTATTAAAGCCGGACATTGGTAAGCCATTTGTTACTATTACTCTCACCAGCCCAACCATTTTGTTGCCAAATCCAGAGGTGAAGATTAAAAAAGGGTATCTTCTCGATTCTTAGGATATATATGTTCTTTAGTACATAGTAGAATTAATTGTAAGAACTGTGATTTTTATGACACAATAAATTATTGTTTTACTGGATTTTCTTCAGTTTGTTTGAGTCTCTATTAGATGTGGCAAAGTACTAAATGGGCGGTTTAGGTAACAGATTAAACTGGTATTTAAATGCGTACCAGGAAATCGTTTGTGTGATGGGAGCGTTTAATTATAATTATGGAATGAATTGAGTGAGTTTGGTATTATGTGTGTTGGAGTGTTGGAGAAAATTCTCGGATTGTGGGTAGAAGAAATCCAGGATCGTCCAGAAGAACCCAAGGTGAAACTTTTTCCCTTATTTGAAAAGATATTGACTGCTACTGATACTGGGAAGAGTAGGTGGCTGGTGCTACCGAAGAATTGTGCGGAGGTATACACATGTAACTGCTTAGCATAACTGACAATAGTACACGTTTTAGTTTCATCGATACAACATTATGTGTAGTAGTCTTTATATATGATATTGTACAGCACCTTTTTTCTTTTGTTGATGATCAAGAATCGAAACGAATAGTGTGTTAGGACACAGATGCTAAAAACGACTAAAATGGACAAAATGAATAGGCATAATAGTATTATATGCAATTAAATTCCTTTTTTTATAGATCTTTGAATGATAACATTGGCAATGACCATAAATGCAGGTAAATCCATCAACAGTTCGAGTGATTGTCATGATTCGGGAAGAACCATCAGTGACGTAGAACACATACATTCTAGCTAGGCCTTGCCCATGTGCACCGAGCTGTGGACGCCTATTAAAACCAACTCCTAAGCTACTTCCAATGCCAAACGCAACTGATACTCCTGCTGGCGAAGGTACTTTCGGGTCTTAATGAAAGCAACCCAAAAGGTGTCATTTAAATGCCATTATCGCCCGGGAAAGATCAATGCCTCGAATACCTGTCGGTGCGGATGATGGATCAAAAAATGAAACTTTACCATCAACAAGAAAACGAAAAGATGGTACATATATTGATAGCCAGACGAAACAAAAGGCAGTTAGACCTACATTGCCACGGTTCAACGAAGGCCAAATAACTTGGAACTACCGACCAATTTCTGAAGCGGCATGGAAACCAACAGAACCGTCTTCTTTCAGGTGTGGCTAACCCTAATGGGTTAGGTGTGTCTGAGCCAAGTGGGTCAGGTTCTGTGGTGGATAAGGCCAGTCGAGCGAATGGTGTGGCTCTTCAAGTGGATGTGGTTAATCCTAATTGACCAGGTTTTGATGGCTAGGTTGGTGGTTCTGGGCCAAGTGAGCCAACATCATGTGGCGCGTCAGACTAGTGGGGTGAATGCTGTGGGTCGTCAGACGTATATGGTTGTGCCAATTTCTTGAGCCTATGGTCTGTGTGACCAATTGGAACCCCGTGGACCTCACAATTGAAGAGGCTAAGAAATTCATGAGAAGCCAATGAATTCTGCCTTGAAAGTTGCTTATTAGTTATGAAAATAAATTATGAGTCAATATTTTTAGAAATATTTGAAGATCAAACAAGTCAGAACTCATCCACAGTTTCTCAAAGGCTTCAAAAAGTTGCTTGACTGTCACAGTTTCTCAAAGGCTTCAAAAAGTTACAATCATTCTTTTTTAGGCGAGTTTGCATTTTGGTACTTCTTATTATGATTCACGTATTTGGAGTTGATTCGAATTGCATATCGGATCTTCTTGTTTCCTTATGACTTTTTATTGCCATCTTTTTGTGGTTGTCGACTTGCCGGGCTTGTTAGCATTTTATCTTTGCGAGTGTGACATTTACTTGAATTTGGGTTTTAATTTTAAATAATCTTTTGGCTTGTTCCAACTTCCAAATATATAATGATATGATTGTCATAGCGATACCATATAGAATTGGAATGATCTTTATGGACCATTCATGTTATAAAAATCTGCTTTTTAAAATCTTACATGACTAAAATTTGATGTGTGTACTTGTTTACTAAGTGACTTCTTTAATCAAATCTAGTTTTTATTTTGAGTTTTGAGTTAACAGTCCCACATTGCTAGAGAAAAGAAACTTTCCTTGCTTATATACTCTTATGTACTTGGTTCTCCTAAATTGAGATTAGTATTGTGTTGTTGCATTTACGCACCTATTCTGGTAAAGCAAATTATCAGAGTAGTATAGCTGCAATTATCAATTTGAGTTCTCAATTGTTTTTGTTCTTTTTCTTTTTGTTTATGTTAAAAAATTTAGCAAGGTCGGTTAGGTTCAAAACATGAATTTTCAAATTCATGCATCCATTCTGATGGAGCAAAATATCAGAGAGGAGCAAAGTATTAGAATGAGATCTCAAATGTGTTTGAAAATACGAGAATTTGATGAAATTTGTGGTGTTAAGTCTCATATCAAAGCTATGGTCAAATGATACGACCTTAAGATTCGATAAGTTCTCGTACGAAGGGTTGATTAGTTATCAAGTTCGTGAACTTGATAAGTTTAACCACATCTATATTAGTAGTAGGATACGTTTCTCATTAATATGGTCGCCCAACACACTAGTCGGGCCCCTATTGGGCTTGTTAGTCCAATAGGTCCGATAACCGTAGTGGTTTGATTATATTAATGTCGAACCGATCCGTAACTCAACATGTATTAGGTGAAAATGCATGAATACTGTTATAAATAGTATTTCTTAGTTATGCAAGCACTCAACGATTCAATAACTCATGTCGAATAAATATTTATACTTGAAAGACCTTTGTGTTTTATTTTCAAAAGCATTTGTTTTATTTGTTTGTCTGAAAATCAGTCCCATTTTTATATAATAATAAAGTTTTCAACAAATATTAATCTAATTCGTTAGTTAATATTTAACATTAACTTTATATATATATATATATATATATATATATATATATATATATATATATATATATATATATATATATGTTGGTTCATGAAAAAAATTGATTTTGATAGAAAAGTGAGAAAAGTGTACAAATCACCCCCTCCCACTCCTCTCCTTTTTTTTATTCCAAGTACAAGGGCCTGTTTGTCATAAATTTTTTTCTCAAGGGGCTGTTTTGTAACTTTTCATCCTTTTCCAATATTTTGAACGGGAGGGATGGAATGCTAATTTGGATACTAGTTATGCTGACTAGTCAAAGTATAAAATGATATTTTCAAATAAAAAGACGCTCTGACTAACGTAAGATCAATTTAATAAACCGATACAATATATAACATAATTCTTCACTGTTTTTCAACAC
Organism: Artemisia argyi; assembly: GCA_030686995.1. NCBI lineage: Eukaryota > Viridiplantae > Streptophyta > Magnoliopsida > Asterales > Asteraceae > Artemisia > Artemisia argyi. The sequence continues at coordinate 185,157,155 of CM060682.1, forward strand.
CTACTCCATACCAACCTTCAAATCAAACAACTTTTCATACCACACATTACTTAACACAAATAAATATAAAAGAAACAAACAAGCTCTAATAACAGTTACAAAGTAGCCTAGAAAAACAGATCCACAAATCTTGTTAGCACCAAGTCTAATCTCATTTCACGATCATAATTTATAGTAGCGTGATCTCAATTCCTTGCATAATAAGCCCCGTAAGCTTCACTACGAGTACATAAGGCAGAGATTGTCCTGAAGGTGCATCGGTTAAATCTTGGACCATTTCATCCTGGAAAAACTCTGAGCGAACAATGCAACATTTTCAGCATGATAAACACCCGAGTTGCAAGATATATACCAGAATCATGATAAATAAAAGTAAGAGATTTACCAGAATCATTCTTTTGAATTAATTGAATTCGTACCGCCCCTAGACGACATCCGCTTGTACATAGAGGGAAAACGATGTGGTTGTACCCGCATGCCAGAATCTGTCCAAACTCGATTCTGGATTGCCCAACTTTGAGACATTCTAGACCACTGTCACCCACACATCAAAAACTAAATGTCAGCTTTACCGATCAATCCTTTGAAATAAAGCTTCATATAGAAAAAGTGAAAACCGTGGGTTCACAACTAAGCTAGGAAATGCCATGAGCAAGAGACCTCTCAAATTTAATGTTTACGTTTATGTCTGAACCTCTTAAATTTAATGTTTACGTTTTGTTCTTTCAGGAGAAAGTGATAAACAAATATCAAGCATTTGACTCAAAAGATGCTAAATTTGTTCTAAAAACTATATTAACAAGATAAGTTCAGTTTTCAATGCAAATTAAAGTGTCAGTTTCAGTAGCATAGTGCAAATACCTGATGTGGAGTAATTTTCGTATCGAAGTCGCTATCGACCAGCACCAACAGCACCTGACGAGACCAGGACAACCTCAAATCCTTGAGAATTTAGTAATTGAATCTGCAATAAGGACATAAGTTGATCATTATAAGAATTTCAAGACATGCGCCTTATATAGTTTTATAAAAATTGATTTAACACAAACAAAAACAGGACAATAAATTAAGATAATACAAAAATGTAGATTTACTCGTCAAAACTGTTGGCGACTTACCTCATAATGTCAATGTATGTTGCCCAACACATACTCCACTTCTGATAGACAAACTGAACTTGCAGACGAATTGAAACGGAACTTGCAGCCAGAAACCAATCATTAACTGAACTTGCAGCAACAACACATTATCCACTTCTGAAAAACAGACTGAACTTGCAGCAACAATACATTATCCACTTCTAAAAAACATATTGAACTTGCAGACGAATTGAGAACTAAACTTGGAGCCACGAACCAAATCAGTAACGGTAAATCCTGAAAACACATAAATACTTGCAGCAGAACTTGAACACGATAACTGATGAAGAATACCCCACTGTAGCCGAATGCTTATATGGTTGCTACTTTTTCCCGCTCGCAATTGAGCTAGCTTATTGTTATATTCCTGAAACACCCCGAAATCAATTAATTTTCTTAAGTTAAGACTCAACTTTACTGGTTGGATCATCCAACTTGCTATTTAAGATAAAACAAAATATTGTCATTAATATTTTCCGTACTAACCATTCAGTCCCAAGCACACAAATGGATGCACTAAACATATACAAATGGATGCACTAAACAAATGAAAATATTATCCTCAATATTTTCACCGTCTTGGACCCACGATAACAATTCTCTTTCCAACTAAACATGTCGAGATCCAGAGAACGAATAACAACATCTAAGTATGAGTAAAATGGGTTCATTTGGGTTAACAGGTACATGAAACGGGTCAAATGGTAAATTTCACAATTGATTTAGGTCTATTTGAGTCATATAAGTTGGACAAAGAAGCTAAAACGAATATGATTTGGGTCGTTTTGAATAAACTATCCCATATTATGATAACTAATAAATGGTGCATGTTATAATAACTAATAATATTAAATTAATATCAACTGCTTTTTCAGATAGATCCTCTATAAACCCAAATGAACCCATTTTACTCATATTATGCAAGCATTATATACTTTGTTCTTAAAGGTAATAATATAGTTTTCTATTATATACTTTGTTCTTAAAGGTAATTATATACCTTCATGTTTAATGATGCACTAAAAAAATATACACAGATGCACTAATTCATACACACTAATTCATACATATTAATTAATAAACAGATGCACTAATATGTCATATGATTTGTCTAACGATGCAATAATCATACTCATTAATGCCTTAATGTGTCATATTATTCAAACATACACTAACATACACACTGATGCCTTTACTCTTTAATGCCCTAATCATACTAACAAATGTGGTAACATTTACTCAGATTTAATATCAAACATACAAATGCCTTTAATCTTTGATGCCCTGTCTAGTATATCCATTGAAATATATCCTATAAAGAATATTAAGAACTGAAATTACCTGTACAGGGAACATTAGAATCAAAATAAGAGCACCCACAAGTGAAGCAACCCCTAACTGTTGGTAAAGAAGAATCAAGGAAAGCGTAAATCTGAATGGTGATGACCATAACTCATGAAGTTGATTGCATACTTGATGTACAAAGCAAAGGTCTATTTTCTCAACTAAAGAGTTTAAAAGCTTATGCTTTAACAGAAGCCATTATCAGTCAGAAGCCATTATCGAAACTCTTACAATACAAATGGATGCACTAATATGTCCAAACAGATGCTTTAAACATGCAAATGGATGCACTAAACATTTAAACAGATGCCTTAATAATTCTTTGTAACGAGATCTTCCCATGCTTTACCTCTAACTGCCTATCAATTTTGATGTTTACAATAATTCTCTGGTTTTTCAAGCTTCCAAATAACTAAAATGAAACATGCATCCTTATGCAACTTACGTCTCCAAAACTAATAGATACGAGCTTTTATATAAACTATGAACTTTGGCCATTCGACTTACTCAATGACAAACAACCAACTCAGCTTGTTTCCACTACAACTCTGTATGCAAAAGATAAATAAACACCATTTACTAAGCTTGAATTTATTATGAGGGAAAATGGTATCACTAATATTATGATTTTTATCCAAAAACTCAGCAGAGTTCCTTCATGATTTTTATCTAGCTATGCACAAACACATGATTACTAACAAGATTCTAAATGAATATACAATGCGCAACTCTTGACCTGAAAGTGCTTATCAGCTTTTAAACTATGATTAACATTTACTTTAAAAGTTCTTATCAACTTTTAAACTATGAGTAACATTTACACAACATAATTGTGTATCGATGTGCTAATCTTATTCATTGATGCCCTATTGCAATTTTACAATTACTTCTATAATAACATGACCGAATCCTTATTCATTATATAGATATAGACAAAAAAAACCTGACCACAATGAAAAAGAGAAAATGCACAACAATAGCCAATATCGAATACCTGATCTTTCACTGTGTTTGCAACAATTGCACTTTCTTGCCTAGGAAGCATATGGATACAATGTGACAAAACTATTAAATGTTACGTATAAACATTAATAGGTAAATGTCTAGGATCGAACCCGAGGCCTCGGGATTGCACACTTTACAAACAAGAATAATGTAAAATAAATATATATATATTAAATGTATTGAATATATATATTTATAATACTTAATGGACTAAACGGTCGTTAGTTATTAACCGTATGGACTAATTATCGTTAGGGACGAAAGATATGGACTAGAGTGTAACTTGGGAGTCAAGAAGGATCTAGAAACACCCTTGTGGGTGTTAGGCCGGTCGAACCCAACCCAAAGGGTCGATCCACCCTTGCTTGTGCTCCAAGATATTCACCTAGTATATATACAAGGCCAATGGTAAGACTTTCACATCTTTTGTGCACACACTCTAACCCTAAAACTTTGTTTCTTTCTTTTGTTTTCCTAGGCCGATCGGTTCAACCCCCCACCTAAGGGATTGGGTCGATTTTGGTTTAATCCAAAACTAAGTGTTTTGTTTACTTGCAACAAACCTTTATTCGTTGGTAGTTTGTGTGTACAAGAACGAGGTAATTACTTACTTTAGTAATTATCAAGAGATCGATAAACAAAACGGTATGGGGTTTATCATTGATCTAATTGTCCAAGAATCAAGGTTTATTTGAAGTGCATCGGGTACGTTTACTATTTATGTTTTAGTTAATATTTATGTGTTATACTTGATCCTAGCTTCCGCAATATGTGTTATTTGATTGTCAAACTCTAACAGTGGCATCACGAGCCATGTATAACATGTAATTGATTACTAAAACGTAATAAAAACCGGATCTTTAATTGTTTTAGATACATGTTTTTTTGATCTAGGGTTTTTTCCTATTTTTTAAAAATTTCGAAACCTTAACCCTAATTTTTGGGGGGGGGGGGGGGGGGGCGATTTTTCCATGAAACCCTAATTAGGGTTTTGTGGTTTTCTAAGATTATGTGTAATCACTAGAAACCCTAGGTCATTAACCGGTTAATTGAACGTATCTTGTGACCTAATTGCTAATTGTTAGGTTTTAATCCGTGACTTACATGCATGTTTGTCATGGATCTTGTTTATTTATCACATGTTAAGATAGATCTTAAATTGGGGAAGACTCCAATACTTATTAAAATCAATTTTATATGCTATGTGGTGTGTTTTTAGCTTTGGCCTACGCAATTGATTCGTCAATGTATGTGACTCACCTCCATTAAGAGGGGAAGGCCTTAGTTGATTACATGCATAATTATACCTAGAATTGATTTTATTAGGATCTTTTCTAATACGGATTGCATGTGGCTAATTGTTTCACTTATTTATTATTGGTTGTTTTGATTTTCTTTGATACTTGTTTTATTGTTTTTAGTTGGACTTGATGTAAGCAATAAAAGGGTTGTTTTTTATAAAGAAAATTAATACGGACTAATAATGGTGAAACCCTAAAGGGATAAAGTAAGAATCTTGCAAGGTCTTATTGCCAATCGTGGTCCGATTCGCACGGTAATCAGCTCCCAGGCGAGACTAGCAAAATTCAAACTTTATTACTATTTTGAGATTGAATCCATAAACTTTTACTTGAATGATGTTTTGTGCAAATATGCTTTTAAAATTAAGTCTTTTAAGATGATATTCATAACCGTGATTTGAAGGCTTAGAAAAGAGCCTTAGAGTCTGCCTTGGTTATCACAATCTTGAATATGTTTTAAACGAATTACTTTTAAAATCATATGTTGTAGAAAGTCATCTTAGGGTTTTGGCATAAACCTCAAGTAAAACTTTGTGTATTAATTTCACGAACTGGATATAAAAAGTTTTTATGAAAACTTATGTTATAAAGATGAGTGCATGCATCTTTGTACATAATTTTGATTGACATATCAAAAATTAATACCCTTAATAATTTAAGTTACGTGCCATCTATCTATAAGAAACACTTGGAATTTTAATTTAGTAAACATGAGACCTAGGCTAAATTACTATAACAAGGTAAAATTCTTTTAACGCGTGAGACCATAATTGTAATTTTACAGTTTCTAAGGTAGACGACTTAATTAATTTGTGTGTGAGACCTAGAACTTAAGGCATGAGATGGGATGAAACATGCTTACAAGGCAAATTGATGAATCAATTTGTAGTAAATCCCATAATGATCTAGGAATTGGAAATCTTGTTTGCCAATTATTGTTCGACAGATTACCAACTCTTGTACTTTCACCACTAGCAGATCAACTGATGTGGTGGAATCTATGTAAAGTTGGATCCTAGATTTTCAAGAAAATTAGTTGGTTATATGAATATAACCTTGGGTATTTTATTTTCTTGAAGATATTGATTATCAAAAATACTAATATTTGAACTTTATCTGTAGATATGGCTCAACCCGATAACCAAACTGTGATTTCTGCTTTCAAGAGTCATCTTGAGAGAGAAAAACTGACTGGAAAGAATTTCAATGACTGGTACCGTTCGCTCAGAATTGTCTTGAGGGCGTCTGGTAAACTAGACTTCTTGACCGAAGAATGTCCTGCTGAACCTGCTGCTACTGCAACACCAGAAGCAAAGGCAGCATGGAAGGTGACTAATGCTAAGTTTAATGAGGTTGTTTGTTTAATGCTCACTAGCATGATTGCTCAGTTACAAAAGAAGTACGAGTACGCGTTCCCTAAAGACATGTTTGAGATGCTTCAGCAGTCTTATGAGAAGTCACCTGCAGTTGAATTGTATGATGAACTTGACAAGCTACACAACTGCAAGCATGGTGATGGTAAACCAGTAGCCGATTATGTGGATGAGATGAAAGATTCCTTTGATCAACTTCACAGAATTGGTTTTGGTTACCCCGAGAATGTGCAAGTGCACTTGATCAACAGATCCCTCAACAGGGATTTTGCTGGTTTTGTGCAGAACTTCAACATGCATTGCTCGGGGAAGACAGTCTCAGAATTACTCGCATTGCTTGTTGATTATGAGAAAAGTCTACCAGCCAAGGTCAAGACTCCTACCCCACAAGTGTTGGCAATTCATGGGGGGAGAATCCAGAAGAAATCGCATGTGAACAAAGGCAAAGGTAAAGGTGATAAAGGCAAGCAGGTCATGGCCTATCAACCTCAACCCAAGATGAAGCAACATCAGCCTAAGCAGAACAAGGTGAATCCACCAAACAAGAAGGATCAGGCTTGTTACCATTGTCATGAAAAGGGCCATTGGAAGCGCAATTGCCCTCTCTACATTCATGACTTGTGACTCAAGAAGCAGGGGAATGATGCTGGTAACCCCAGCACATCAGGTGCGTTCTTTATGATTGAATTATTCACTCTTACTCCTAAATTGAATTCATGGGTATATGATACGGGATGTGGCATTCATATTTGCAATACCTTGCAGGGGTTTAGAGTTGAGAGAAAGCTGGCCTATGGACAACAATTCTTGCACGTTGGTAACGGAGCGCATGCAGGAGTTGAAGCTATAGGAGTTTTTAATTTAGTGTTGCCTTCGGGCCTAGTACTATCTTTAAATAATTGTCATTATGCACCGTCAATTGTTAGAGGTGTAATTTCATTTTCATGTTTGTTAAACCTTGGTTTTCATCATACTATTTCAAGCAATGGAATTTCAGTTTCTTTAAATAATGTTTTTTATTTTAATGCTATTGCTGTGAATGGTGTATTTGAAATTGATATGAATGATAATGATAATGCTTTTGTTAAAAATAATTCAACGTATAGCATCAACAATAAGAGAATCAAGAAAGGTCTGGATTCATCTTATCTTTGGCATTGTCGACTTGCTCACATTGGCAAAGATCGCATGAAAAAGCTGCAACATGATGGGCTTTTAAATAAGATCAATGATGAATCATTTGATAAATACGAATCTTGCATTGCTGGGAAGATGACTAAGAAACCCTTTAAAACTAGGATTGAAAGGGCATATGATCTACTTGGTCTTATTCATACAGATGTGTGTGGACCACTTAGACATGTGTCAAGGAGGGGTGCTAGCTACTTCTTAACATTTACGGATGATTACAGCCGTTATGGTTATGTTTATTTACTTAAACATAAACATGAGGTGTTTGAAACATTCAAAGTGTTTAAAGCAGAAGTAGAGTTGCAACTTGGAAAGAAGATTAAAGCTCTTCGATCCGATAGAGGTGGTGAATACCTGAGTCAGGAGTTCATAGATTATCTAGCAAAGGAGGGAATTGTCCAGCACCTTACTTCTCCATATACTCCACAACAAAATGGTGTATCTGAAAGAAGGAATCGTACATTGCAAGACATGATACAATCTAAGTTTAATCTAACAACTCTTCCTTTCTCGTTTTGGGATTATGCCTTAGAATCTGCGGTTCGCATTCTAAATATGGTTCCAACAAAGAAGGTTGATAAGACACCATATGAGGTATGGACTGGAAAAGCTCCTAACCTGTCTTATCTAAAGGTCTGGGGTTGTGAGGCGTATGTTAAACGTGACTCAGCAGACAAACTCCAACAAAGATCTGTGAAGTGCATCTTCGTAGGATACCCTAAGGAAACTATGGGATACTACTTTTATTACCCACCTGAAAACAAAGTATTTGTTGCAAGGTATGGAGACTTCCTTGAAAGGGAGCTCATATCTCAAGAATTCAGTGGGAGAATATATGATCTGGAAGACGGTCAAGAAGATGTAGAACCTTCTGAAAACACTAACCAACTTCCGGTAGAACCTGAAAGTTTAGGTCCTCCACCTGAAGTTGAAGTGATTCCCATTCGTAGGTCAACGAGACCAGTAAAAGCTCCTACTCGTCTATGTCTTAATGTAGAGAGTGATGAGAATATACTGGGTGATCTTGATGAGCCTACAAGTTATAAAGCTGCCATGAATGGACCTGAAAAGGCCAAATGGAAAGAAGCTATGGATGGGGAAATGCAATCCATGGAAGACAATGATGTCTGGGAAGAAGTAGACCTACCTCCGGGTGCCAAACTAGTTGGGAGTAAATGGCTCTACAAGAAAAAGACTGACATGGATGGCGTTGTACACACCTATAAGGCCCGTTGTGTAGCTAAAGGCTATACACAAACTTTTGGTGTTGACTATGAGGAGACCTTTTCTCCTGTAGCTGACATAAGGGCAATTAGGATTCTTATAGCCATAGCCGCTTACTATGACTATGAGATTTGGCAAATGGATGTAAAAACCGCCTTCTTAAATGGTCGCCTAAATGAAGACATCTATATGGCGCAGCCTGAGGGGTATGTAAATCCAGAATTCCCAAATCGTGTATGCAAGCTTAAAAGATCCATTTATGGATTAAAGCAAGCATCACGACAATGGAATAAGAGATTTGATGGTGAAATTAAAAAGTATGGATTCACTCAAAATCTTGATGAGCCATGTGTATATCACAAAGTTAGTGGGAGTAATGTAATTTTCCTTATATTATATGTTGATGACATATTGATCATGGGAAACGACATTCCAAGTTTGCAAAAGGTTAAGGCATATCTTGGAAAGTGTTTTTCTATGAAAGATTTAGGGGAAGCTGCATTTATTCTGGGAATCAAGATATATAGAGATAGATCTCAGCGATTAATTGGATTAAGCCAAAGTGCTTACATTGATAAAATATTGAAGAGATTCAATATGCAAAATTCCAAGAAAGGATATTTGCCAATGCAAGAACAACATGGCTTGAGCAACAAGGTTTGTGCTTCAACACCTGCAGAGGTGCAACGCATGAAGAGAGTCCCTTATGCTTCGGCTGTGGGATCTATAATGTATGCGGTGAAAAGTACAAGACCTGATGTAGCATTTGCTCAGAATTTAACCAGTCGATATCAGCAAAATCCAGGTGTAGCTCACTGGACTGCTGTTAAGAATATTCTTAAGTGCCTTAGGGCTACTAAAGATATGTTCTTGGTTTATGGGGGAATCCATCAGCAGAACTTGATGTTACAGGTTACTGCGATGCTTCTTGGAAAGGTGATAAGGATGATACGAAGTCTCAGACGGGTTATGTCTTTGTCATTAATGGAGGAGCTGTGGATTGGAGGAGCAGAAAGCAGAGTGTATTAGCGATGTCTGCTACAGAAAGTGAGTATATAGCTGCTTCAGAAGCTGCAATGGAAGCTGTTTGGATTAGGAAGTTTGTTTCAGGGCTTGGAGTTATGCCTTTGATTCAAAGACATATTAAAATGTATTGTGACAATTCAGCTGCAATTACATTTGCCAATGAGCCTGGAATCATGAAAGGCACCAAACATTTCCCGATTAAGCATCACTATGTTCGAGAACAGGTCGAAATAGGCGAAATCGAAATGCTCAAAGTTCAAACAGATGATAACTTGGCAGATCAATTAACAAAGCCTCTACCTGGCACTAAGCTTTACAAGCATGCTGAAGGTGTAGGACTTAGATTAGCTGAAAGTTTCATGCCCATTTGTGATTAGTGTTTGGATAAAGGATGTAATGTACAATTATTATTTTAATGGAATAAAATATGTTTTATGTTTATTTATCATTGTCTTAATAATATATCCTATATTTGCATTTTTAAGATCCATGAATAATTTATTATTCTAAATGTCCATTGTCGATTAATGATATGGGAATATCATTAAACTAAGACAAATTGTAGTATTGGTTTAGGATATACTTGAAAGTATATTGATGCGTAGTCATACCAATTTCACATAATATTCGATGAATTGAATATTGGACTTATCCCAACAATATGATTTAATGTTTAATGTGAGAATCATATTTAAAGTTATCCTCAGACTTGAGATACCAGATAAGTGTCATGGATGTAGTGCATTTTTGTGAAGCAATCTACCGCTCACCGTAACAGGGAGTCATAAGGGTTGTTTTCAGAAGTGTTGCAAAGTTCATGGGTTATTCTTGTAGTCAAGAAAGAATTTATTCCTTCTGATTTGTTTAGAAGTTTAATACTGCTGGGCCCCTCGTAGGGTTGACAAAATGTTTGCATGGCCATGCCCAAAGTCTATCTGGAATACGTTCAGATGTCTTGGTAATTTTGTTCAATCATAAAGAAACGAGAAACAGAAATTTAATAAAGGAACTCACATCTTTATTAATGTGGTATTAGTAATGAAAGGATAATTATAATGATGAATCATTAAAGGTTTTTCCAGGAAACCTAGCTCGGATTGAACTAGGGGCATTGGAGTGTTGCAAGACGCTAACCAATGTCATTTTACTATTAATGAATATACGAGTGGGAGCTGTTAAATGTTACGTATAAACATTAATAGGTAAATGTCTAGGATCGAACCCGAGACCTCGGGATTGCACACTTTACAAACAAGAATAATGTAAAATAAATATATATATATATATTAAATGTATTGAATATATATATTTATAACACTTAATGGACTAAACGGTCGTTAGTTATTAACCGTATGGACTAATTATCGTTAGGGACGAAAGATATGGACTAGAGTGTAACTTGGGAGTCAAGAAGGATCTAGAAACACCCTTGTGGGTGTTAGGCCGGTCGAACCCAACCCAAAGGGTCGATCCACCCTTGCTTGTGCTCCAAGATATTCACCTAGTATATATACAAGGCCAAGGGTAAGACTTTCACATCTTTTGTGCACACACTCTAACCCTAAAACTTTGTTTCTTTCTTTTGTTTTCCTAGGCCGATCGGTTCAACCCCCCACCTAAGGGATTGGGTCGATTTTGGTTTAATCCAAAACTAAGTGTTTATTTTACTTGCAACAAACCTTTATTCGTTGGTAGTTTGTGTGTACAAGAACGAGGTAATTACTTACTTTAGTAATTATCAAGAGATCGATAAACAAAACGGTAAGGGGTTTATCATTGATCTAATTGTCCAAGAATCAAGGTTTATTTGAAGTGCATCGGGTACGTTTACTATTTATGTTTTAGTTAATATTTATGTGTTATACTTGATCCTAGCTTCCGCAATATGTGTTATTTGATTGTCAAACTCTAACAAAAACACTGAGTGATTTTGGGATAATATTCAAGTCTCCCCTTTTGCTTTTTCGAAGACAATGAACCTTCAAGTGCCTTGTCGTCTTCTTTATCTGATAATATTGTAGGATTGATATTTGGTTCCTCCATACCTAAATCAACGATCGTTTAAGGATATAAGAATAACATAACTATATTCCAAAGGTTTGAGGTAGTGTTTGGGATAAATATTTAAGGAGTTGACGCTTATCTATAAAACCAACCTATGCCACATAATGTAAGAGATAGAGTGTTTGGCATTGCTTATCAGCTTATTTTAGATAAGCAAAATGCCTTTAAATTAAGCTGGCCCAAAAAAATAAAATAGCTGAAATACGTGGATAAAGCACAGGCTTTTTGGATCCATCATAACACTCTAAACTCTAAATTGTTTATATGCATATCTTGTAACCAGCTCCTAAACTCGTTAATGAAAACTGATTGATTATTCGATCCTCAAATAAACACATAATCCTAAGCCTTTGCTTCTATCCAAACACTCAAATCCACATGATTTTATTTGATGTATCAAACGTAAACACAGTCAATGAGCAGAGCATTTTTCAAACGGGTGCACTAAAGTGCCTCAAATGGATGCACTAAAGTGCCTCAAAAGGATATATCTTGATGCTTTAATCTCATGAAACAAACAGATGCTATAATTATACAAAAACAATCTGATGTTATTTCATGAAACAAACAGATGCCTTAAATTAATTCATGATGCTTTAATCTCACTAACAGATGCGCTAATTATACAAAAATAGATTATGCCCTAGTTATTTAAACTGATGCTTTAGATTTCAAATTTATGGCACTTAAGTGCCTATAATGCTTTAATCAAACAAACAGATGCTCTAATCAATAATCAATTTTTCACTAATCTCGCTAACAAATATGCCCTAATTTATTAACATGTTGCTTAAATCCTTATAACAGATTCCAACATGTTATATACATAGATGCTATAATTTATCAAAATAGATGCTTTGACATATTTATATACATAGATGCCCTAAAATGTAAATTTATAATAACATGAAAATCTAAAAGTCTATAATTAAGAACTTACAGTTTAAGATATCTCTTGTTTGATTTCAATTTTCTTCTGGTGTTCGACGGATGTACGACAGCAATGATTGAGTGGTGGAGATGATGACGGGAATGATGAAGGTGGAGTAGTGGACATGATGACGGTGGAGTGGTGGAGATGATGACAGGAATGATGATGGTGATGGTGGAGATGATGACGGGAATGATGATGGTGATGGTGGAGATGATGAGGGAAATGAGTGTAGTTAGCGTTTTGGATAGTGTAGAAGATTACGACAATAATGACGGTGGAGATGATGATTGTTGATGTTGTGGTGGTGCGGTGGTGATTGGCGGCGATGTGGTGGCTGTGTGGTGGTGGCGATGTAGACGGTGGTGGTGGCGATGTAGTTGCGAGGTAGCTGTGTGTGTGTGTTGTATCTGATATAAATCAATGCTCCTCTTTACTTTTGTTCTTTTTTTATTTTCTACCCTGAAGTTTCAGTTATGTTCGCAATCTACCCTGTAACTTTTTTTTCTCACTTTTCTAATGAATTTCACTTTTCTCTAAAACCTTACCCTATCTTTTATATAATACAAGAATTACATCATTTTGGAGTGTTTTTGCAAAACCCTTCTCATTGAAAAAAAAATTGGACCAATAGGAGAGCTCGATTTTGACACATAGGCAAACTCAAGCAATATGATTGGCCAATAAAAAGACAAAATTGAATTGATTTTGGTCAAACTTTAATAAATTTGGTGGAGAATTTGATTGATAAAAAAAACACATAAAAATATAGGTGTCAAATTTATAAAAATAAAAACTTAAGAAAAGAGGAGGTAATTAATAAAACCTTAGTGGTTAAGTGTAAAATTATAAGTCTCCATGTTTTTTTAATAACTTTAGATAATAAACAAATAACCCCTTACACTTCATACCCCCTATACTTTATAATGTTAACTTTGTTTAAAATTACATAAGTGATAGTATCAGTTTTTTTGACTTTAATCTATTAAAATAAATTTGGTAAATATGCGAATTAGTTTTATTATACGTTAATATTTTTTAAACTAATGTTAGTTTAAAACTTTCATACATTAGAATATATTTTCTTTTAATAAGGACTCATGTTACTATTTAAAAGTTTAATTTATGCGTACACAGGTTTGAAATATGGCTAAATTATTAGTAACGGGAATATAAATATCAAATGGTAAGCATGAGTTACTGTGATATAAAATAAATATACGCGATTCTACTTATAGCAACGACTCATGAAATTGTTATTTAAAATTTATATATGGATATCCATAAAAACATTTTAAAAACTTTACGGAACATATTTTAACTTTATCAATGCTCATTATGTGCCACTAAACTCGCACATTTTGTACAACATGATATTAATAGTTAAAGTTAAACAACAACATTAATCTCAAACTCAACATCTCTGTCAGTTAAAAATGTTATACAAAGCTAATTATTAAAAAAATAAACAAAAACACATCGGTTAGATAGCCATTCTTTAATATAGAAGGTGTTTTCCTTAAATTATAAAAAATGCACGCATCACAATCCTTATTTTATAAGAATCACCTCCTAAATCAAAACGAAAAACTACATAGATGATAACCTAACTTTATTCATTGACTTGATGTTTCAAAATAATAATAATAAATAAATAAATAAATAAATAATAGTTGGTGGTTGTAAAGGAATTAAAAGTAAGAACATGAGAATTATTCAGCAAGAATATATAGTTTTTAATTAGGTTATTACGTTACTATACTGCGATAATGTTGTTGACTTGGTAATCACGGATGTGAGATACAACTATTATTCTATACTTATGATTTATGTGTAAACCCCTTTTTGCTTCTGAATAGAATCCGAAAGAGACCTCGACAGCAATTTGGCTTATGCCTTATCTAGCTGATAGTTTATAGTAAAATTTTTTATGGTTTAACTTTTTTGTTATATACACCAGCTTTTAGTAACTTTTTTTTTTTTTTTTTTTTGTTATGTTTTATTTAAAGTTTCTACACTTAATATTTATGTTTTTACTATAAACACACTAAGCTATGATAGAATTAGTTGGGAGTTCCAGGGTTTTTTACTAAGCTTCTCAAAAAAACTTATAACTTTATCATAAACTTATTATGTTATTGTAATTGAATAAGCCAATAAGCACCTTTAATAAGCATAACCAAACACCCCTTTAGTTCTAATATGAAGTTTTCTGATTTGATGTTATGACTAACTTTGTTGTTATCCTCACTATAATGCAACATGTTAGTGGTTTTTGCAGTTTTATGATCTTATCGCACACACTAAAGTGTAATGCAATTTGTTGTGTGCGCTTTTTAAAGGAGGATTAAGTATCAATACATGATTGTTATAGAAGGTTAATGTACCAAATATGTGTTTTAGTACCTATATGAGGAATTTTATGGTAGGAATTCTTTTCGGAGTGTAATTTGTCTTTGAATGAATTAATAAAACTTACCAGGTGTTTACCGTCATTGATAACACTATTGGTGTCAACCAACGGTCTAAAATATGGGTGTGTTTTACCTTGATGATTTAGGCCAGTTTTAAAGAAAGTTGCATGAAAGTGAAAGGTCGGTAAGGATTCAAACAATCCTAAAAGACTTACGGATGTACTCTGTCATTTTTTATGCATTTATAATTTACTTATACAAGTAATAATATTTTCTTCATATAGTTTGGGTTTAGTGAAAAATTATGCTTATATATTATAAATAATCGTAAGATTAAATTTGAGTTCTACCAATTACATTTTTTTTGTTTCTCTTTATGTAATAAAGAAACTATAGTGTAAGTATCTATGTTAATTTTGTAATTTTATGATCAAACATGAGAAGTAAATAACACAAATTTATGAAAATACAAATTTTCAAACAAAAAGGTACATTAGTAAACATGGTATGATGATTATTCATAATCAAGGAAATGAATCAATCTTTAAACCTATCTAAATATGCTACATATATTAACGTAAATATAAGTAAAAGAAATACCACAATTACAAAACACATCGTAAATTGATAGCACGGGTTTGCAAAACTAAAAGCATATATCACTAACATCTCATGCAAGTAAAGTATCATCATGATTTTGCTTGAATAATAAAATATAATTTTTAATCCAAAACCATTCTCCTAAACTAATAGGTAGATTATAATATATATACATATGGTTTTTTATTTTTAGTCCACTAAGTAAAACTATTTGAAACATGTTAAGTGGTTCATTTCTTAATCGATAATAATACATAATCAAAACGAAATTTTAAAAACCCTGTGCGTGCACAGGTATTATAACTAGTATATATATATATATATATATATATATATATATATATATATATATATATATATATATATATATATATATATATATATATATATATATATATAGAGGGTAAGGATCTAGTGAGAAAAAAATTTGAAATGAGAAAAATGAGAAATAGCTATAACTACATATTTGAGATGCATGGACTTGAATTAGATGCATCTCTATTAATTATATGCATCCCAATTTGTTTTGAAAGTGATTTTGAAGTGAAAAAGATGCAAAGTAGTACTGGCAACAAGTTTGACCCGTAGAGGACGAAAAATACATAGGATTCTTCTAACTTGATGAAATGCATCTAATATACGTATATGCATCTAATTTTTAGCTGGAAAATATATTATCCTTAATCTAAAATGTAACACCCCCAAAATTTGGTACAACGGAAGACTCAACAAGCTTTCGGGGTGCTACATGGAATGGTATCCATTCAAAGTCATGAAAGAACGAGATAAAGTAAACATAAGAAAAACACAACCAAAACGGGTTTTAAAGTTTACATTTATCCCAAGAATTATCCAAAGTAAGGCCCAATAGAAATAAACATAGGTCCACAATAGTTTATCAGAGTTTTAGAAAATAGATCCATAACCGGGTGCCATTGCCAAGCCTCCAATCCAAGCATCCAAAGGGCATCACTTAGCTACCTGAGAAAACGTGCTAAAAGTCAGCTTTCGCTGGTGAGATCATAGGTTTAAATTCATAATTCAATATAGTGGACATATACGCAAAACGCTTGCTAGCTAGACTAGGCCTCAATCCTCCAACCAAAATAATCCAACCAATATAATCCAACCAAAATAATCCAACCAAATCAAATCAACCCTATAGGTGCACGCTATAGCCCAAATCAATCCAATCAATAGCTTACCTAGCTCAAGTCTAGGCCTCGCTCTATAATTAATCCAATAGCTTACCTAGTTCGGGACTAGGCCTCGCTCAACAACCAATCAATAGCTTACCTAGTTCGGGACTAGGCCTCGCTTAATCCTACCTAGTTCTATAAGCATATCAAGTTTTAAATAAACAAAGCGATAATAGTCCACATAAAATATTTGCACGTTTCTCACCCCAAGTATTGAAAACAAAGTTCAAGAGTAAAAGTGGGGCTATGACTCACTTCAAGTCCAGAAAATCCTCAAAAGAAATCGATAGAAGAAAGACGTAAGCAAACTCAAGCAACTCACGTAACGGCAACTACAGACTCGGCACTTCCTAACAATATCAAGCTCGTTCAGAAATCATTTCCTCAAAAACCAAATATTCACATTCCCGAACGTATTCCATTTTACTTTCCAAAAATATCCATTTCTCGAGTTATCCTCATATATTAATTTGAAATTCAACGTTTGGTATCCTTATGGGTGAAGGGTCGACACAACTCAAACCAAAAAGCCGCAACGAAAAAAATAATAAATCATCTATAGGTCTAATATTAGCCAAATATATTATTTAAATAAATCATCGAAGTTTATCAAATCCGTCGATTTGGAAATCTCCCATATTTATTTACACAATATATCGTTCCAAAATTATACCCAACCTAAAGCACATAGCACAAAGAATTCTACTTGGTATATATCGTAGTCCAATAAATTCCCTATATATATCGTCCAATCGGCCAAATTCCACGAGATACATAGTAATTTTTTATCCTAATACATATACCACAACCTATGGGCGTCGTGGGATACGATGCCCATTAATATACTCATTTTATATAGCCAAATAACTTGATCTAATCCGTCAATTAAATAAGTTGCTTGTTATAGAAAATGTTTATATTAATCGTCATATATCCGTGACAACACAAAAATCACTTAATAAAGCCCACTTGAACTTTAAATAACCACAACTCGTATAACTCGATAAGTTTTTCCAAATTTATAAAAGTCGTCATTTTTTTATTTATTACTCACCCGACTTATTAGTTCTCAACATTATTTCAAGTTATTTATTTATAATAATATTCCGACATTTATTGCACTATTTGCATAGTATAATAATTATCGTTATATTATTATAACATTTACTCGTGATCGTTTTATTATTAATATACGCATTTACACACACACACACACACACACACACACACACATATATATATATATATATATATATATATATATATATATATATATGTGTGTGTGTGTGTGTGTGTGTGTGTGTGTGTGTGTGTGTGTGTGTGTACGTTTATCGCGTCTATATACGTATATAAACGATTATATTATCAATAATATTATTACGAGTATTGTTTTTAATGTTTGATTTTAAATATTTATCGAGTCATAAGAATTGGGTCACATATCCGGTCATCACTCTCGGCTCATAGTCCAAGTCCAAAAATAATAACCATGCCAAAATAAATAAATCAACTCCGTCCAAATCAATCCCATATCCACGTGCTACAACATTAGGGTCCGACTACGGCACCCGACTAACCTATCTCCGTCATCTAATGTGACCGTCTCACAATCGGTCCCCAAATACTCTTTTCGTCAACACATCTCCAACATCAAATCACAAGTATACCATGTCGAGACCACAAAGTGTCTCGACCCATCCAAAAGCTTCGGTCCAAATAATACCACAACAATAATAATAACCACAATAAAAACAGTAACAAGAAAACATCCATGATACATATTATATGGTTTGGTTTACCACGCCAAACCCGGCCAAACGACCCACTTGGGTCTCGGCTAGAACCATGAGTCACAAGGACTCAAAACCAAGGCCACTAGGCCACGACATAGGCTCAAACGAGCCGAACCAAATCTGCCAAACGGACCATACGAGGTTGCGGCACACCCAAGACAAACACAACATCAAATCGGCTAATCCAAATCGACCAAGAATCAATAATATCGGACCATGAGTCCTCTTGGACTCCCAACGAGCCAAGAAAAAGGGTCTCACCGAGACCTTAAGTCTCGGCCATGCTCCATACGAGCCAACAATCAGAACCAAACGCGACCCATGTTACAAGTCGAGTATCAAACTCGCGTCAAAACCAAAACCCAAGATACCAAATGGATTTTTAATGACAAAATATCATTTCCCCATCATTTTTAGTCAAGATTTCATCAAAACCATCAAGAAAATTGTAACAATTCGCAATTTCAGGTTAATTACTATTCTCGAAAAATTTCACTATTAACTTTTACTATTCACTTTTACTATTCACTTTTACTAATCATTTTTCCGAAATTTGATTTTTATTTCATATTCTCGTGTGATAAATCATTTCCATGGCAAATTAAAAGTTTGACACTCATCAGATAATTTTCGCGAAAGTTATTAAGGAATTACTCGTTTTAGGGTAAAACGTCATTCAAAAATTCTACGCACAACGAAACTCGACCGCGTTAATTTTCCCCGTATTAGAAAAATGTTTGATACACTCATGATTTAATTTAGAATAAATCATGACTGAGAAAAACATGACCAAATAAACCTCGGCCGTGAAAAACAGGAATTCTCGTTTTTAAGCATTTTTACTCAGCCGTAACCTTAGCCTATACCTGCACTGCGTTTCTAAGACGATTTGAGTTTTCACATTTTTGGAATAAGTCAACACATTTTTCCCTCCTCCTTTGACCAAAAATCATCCTTGATTTTATAAATCATTCCTTGATTTTTAGGCTTACGGTTTTATGTCTAAAAGACATTTAATACCAACTGACACTAGACTGAGCCCAGTCTAGACATTATAAGTCATTTTAAATCATTTTTATCCTATTAGAAAAGTAACATTTTACTTTTCTCAATTTTACACAATATTCGTACGTTTTACGTATTACGCGTTTTAGACCCGTGTTTCCAGTTTTTGCAGGGTTTTAGCACCCCAATGGAACCTACCACTCATTTTATATTTTATTATGGAGTATAATGACATGTTTAAAAATACTTTCAAGTTCCACATTTTTACGATACCCGGTTTTACGTTTTAAGGCTTAATCATTTACGATTAGCATTTCCCGGAGTCAAAACTCATCCAATACTTAGGATATTATCAACCAAGGCACACCTCACCCTCCCTAGACTCATGAAACCGCCAATAGGGGGGGGGGAGTCATCCCTTGGTGTGGCTTGATCTTAGGCTAAGTAATCTTGGATGAATGACATGTATACAAGCTTGTCATGTAAGCTTTGACAAGTCTTGTTTTGTAACCTCCTCAAACCCATATAAATACCCCCTCCCCCCTTGTTGCTGTCCATAATCACACACACAAATACTCCACACTTAGCTAATTTCTTCTAGTTTCAAGCAAGATTCAAGAGCAACTTCAAACACAGAAACCCTAGCTTGGTTTTAGGTAATCAAAACACTTCCAAACATCATAAACTTTGGTGATTTCTCTTGAGTTTGAATCCACTCAAGTCACCTCAACTTTCATCATCTCTCTTTCAAGAATACAAGAGTAGAAAGATTGCATCAAGTGAAGTAGGGTGAAGCTAAAGTCTATCAAAGTCCTTACCTTACATGTTAACTTCCTTTCTTAATTGAAAGCCAAAAGTTGTAAGCAAAACCCTAACATACTTCTTGTTAAATATCATAATCATGTTATTTACATATCATTCATGCTATATTATATCTTGTGATCATGTCCATGATGTATAAAAATGGGTAAAACAAGTTATTGTAAATGATTGTTAAGTTAAGTTATTTAAACAAGTAAACTAGCGCCTTTCTTGGTGAAATCTGATCAAAATGGTATAATTATGATATTGGATCATTACATATTGTAGTAGAGGAGTTAACAAGGAAACCATAGCAATTTGAACCACCTAAAACGAGTACACGAGTCAAAAGTTATGACCATTTGAAGTTACCAAAACTTTGCGGCAAAACTGCCTAAATAGCTTCTGTGACAGAACATAAAACACGCAAAAAGAGGCCCTTCTGGTCTGTTTCATGAAAAAGTTAAAACACGAAAGTTGTCCGGAATCACGTTTTCTTCAAAAAATCAGGGGCACGTCTCCAGAAAACCAATAACGAATGAGATTTTTCTCACTTTATTAACAACTATTTTACATACATAAGTCACTATATAATGGTTATGGTTTAAAAAGACCAAGAGGTCTTATGACCAAGATTCAAGACCACAACCATGGCTAAAGCCAAGGTTGAGTCTCAATACCATGGAACAATGACAAAAGGTCATGGCAAGGCCATGACTAAATGACCATATAAACTTATTTAGGCGAATACATGAACCAAAGAGTTGGCGATAAAATAAACATACAATTTGGATCTACTTCATCTAAAAGAACCATGAGATATTACAAGTAATTGTCATACAAGACTTAAGAAACTTACCCTAATAACAATCTTCATGTAAAAATAAACTTTCCTAAGTTTATTAAAATATTGGACACGTAACTTTTCGGATCAAAACTTATATATATATATATATATATATATATATATATATATATATATATATATATATATATATATATATATATATATATATATATATTATCAACTACTACAATAGTAGGGAGCCTCATGTGAGGAGTTCATTATGTAAGCCGTCGAGATGAGTTGTGGATATACGAATTAAAGTGTCCTGGCTCCTCGAACGTTTACTACATGACTTCTGAATTATGTCGGCCCGAACGGTAGTAAACGATATATAAATGTTTCATGAATCATTTCTTTTCAAAGACTTACACTATACATTGTACCACATCATGGACTAAATGCAAGACATATATAGGCAATTTTTCATATTCTTAGACATTATTCCAAACCTAAGTTGCAACAATTATTCTAGGTTGCTCGTAGAAGTTCTCACGGCATATCCATAATTCTCATTATACATCATCCAACTCACGGTGAGTTCATAGCCCCACTTTCCATTACTTAATTGTTTTACAAACCCTTGGGGGGAATACATGCTATTTTAACCGAGCACAATGTTTTCAAATTGTATGCTTGCCTGATTATTTTATTATCACTAAGTATCATCCTTGCCAAACCGAGATCCCTTATTATGAACCATTTAATCACTAGAAATAGTGAGCGCGAATATTGTGAATAGGCCTATTGGGATTGATGAATCCCATTTGTATTGACTAAGTTCATACAAATGCATTAATATTTGAGACATTAGGTATGACGGCAAAGTACCTACCGGGATAACTCCGCCGATTGATATTGGTACCCGTTAACGTTTTGGTGTTATAAGCTTAGTAATTGATAATAACTGTTCCGGGCATATAACAATGTAGCCCATCTTTGTTTTCCAACCATTGGTGAGAGCCTATAACTCACACTACCAACATATTGTGTTCAAACATTAAACAAACTCTATGAATATCACTCAACCTTTGTGTTGACCTCTTAAGCATGTATTTCAGGTTCATGATGATCAAGGATGGCACAGAAGGGCACGGATACTCAAGAGGGCTATAAATTTTATTATCATTCAAAAACTCATTTAATGTAAATTGTAAACATGGAACCATCTGGGACCTCATTTTGTAATCTCTGATATTTATATAATTTGAATGATAAATCTTTTAAAACGACTTAATTAGATTTCGTTTTCTATTATTGTGACTATTGTGCCGTCGAGTAACACCCAGTTTGAATTCCGCTGCATCATGAATTGGGGGTGTTACAAAAATACCCATATACCCACGGATTGGGTAATAATCGAGGCGCACGAATAAAATTCGTGGCCACTCACCTTTAATAAAGCTCCAAAACTCGATTTCTTTAAAAACCCAACAAGGAAATGTAAGAAAAATGGTGTTAAAGTGGTGGTGTTAATTCGTACGGGATGTTAGGGTGGTCCAAATCGCGCGTGGTTTATACCAATAGATAGATCGGGAAAAGATGATTAAGATGGTGGTGTTAGTTTTGGTGTGAGGGTGGCGGTGGTGGTGCTATTGGGGGTTTAAGGTGGCGGTGGTGTTGATATATTAAAAGAGAGAGAGAGAGTGATGAATGTTGGTGAAGGTGTTGGTGGGTTGTGTTGTTATCCCAGATCCACAAGGACGATTTGTAATTTACTCTTATTAAAAAAAAGTTTTTATTAATAATAATAATAATGTTAAGGGGTAAAGGGGGTTAAGTAGTCCGGTGTAAATACACGGACCAAACCCGAAACCTCTTAAAACGAATCAACTCTCTCGAACCGAAATCGTTCCAAATAATTAAAAACCTCGCGATACGTTCCAAAAATATAAATATCCGAACCAATATTAAAATAATTAAAATTGTTAGGTTATCCTAGTGCCGGAGTCAATGTAGTGTCAAAATAATGATCTCAAAATAAATCGTCACGAATGAACCAAACCAAACCATTAATAAATAATCGAATCACATAAATAACGTACGACTAAAATCACATTCCAACGTTCATAAAATATCTCGTCACAATAAACTTTTTCAAATAATCCAAAATTATAATTTTTAAAGTAATGCGGGTTTTCAAAATGGCTCCCTAATTTGCCAGTTGTCACATCCTCCCAGCCTCAGAAGAAACCCGTCCCGGGTTTCTCTCGGAACAATCATCTACGAAGTAAAAAGTTTCGGATATCTCTTTCGAAACTCATCCTCACGTTCCCACGTGAATTCCGGTCCATGCCGCGAATTCTAACGAACTTTGATGAGCGGAATACGACTTCTCTTAAGTCGTTTAATCTCTCTATCCAGTATCTCAATCGGCTCTTCCACAAAATTCAAACTCTCATCCACACGAATATCCTTAATTGGTATAACCGGCGTTTCATCTGAAAGGCACTTCTTCAAATTGCTAACATGAAACACATCGTGAACTTTACTCAATTCCGGTGGTAATTCCAATCGATAAGCCACGGGCCCAATTCTTTCCAAAATAAGAAATGGTCCAATGTAGCGGGGATTAAGTTTCCCAAAACGTATCACACCCTTCCAAGGCGAGACTTTCAGCATCACTTTGTCTCCAACCTGGAATTCTAGGGGTTTACGTCTCTGATCGGCGTAACTTTTCTGCCTATCTCTAGCTGCTTGCAATCGATCTCGAATTTGCGTTACTTTCTCAGTGGTTTCCAAAATAAGTTCAGGGCCTGTGAGTTGGCTATCTCCAACTTCTGCCCAACCAATAGGTAAACGACATTTACGACCATATAAAGCTTCAAACGGTGCAACTTTAAGACTTGTGTGGTAGCTATTGTTGTAGGAGAACTCCGCAAGGGGTGGATATTTCTCCCAGCCTTTACCAAAGTCTATTATGCATGCACGAAGCATATCCTCCAAAGTCTGAATAGTTCTCTCACTTTGACCATCGGTTTGGGGGTGATATGCAGTACTCATATCAAGTCTCGTCCCCAAAGCGGTTTGAAGTGATCGCCACAACGCTGACGTAAAGCGGCTATCGCTGTCAGAAATAATCGATATCGGAACTCCATGCCGAGAAAAAATCTCCTTCACATACAACCTCGCAAGTTTGTCAACACTATTATCTTCACTAATCGCCAGGAAATGAGCAGACTTCGTCAAACGATCCACAATTACCCATATAGCGTCGCAACCGCTAGCTGTCTTTGGTAATTTGGTAATAAAGTCCATCGTGATCCGCTCCCATTTCTAAACCGGGAGTTCTGGTTGCGTCAATAATCCTGACGGTCTTTGATGTTCTGCCTTAACCTTAGAGCAAGTCAAACACTTGCTAACATACAATGCTATATCTGCCTTCATATTTGGCCACCAATATAACTTTTTCAAATCCTGGTACATCTTGTCAGACCCAGGATGAATAGAGTATCTTGACTTATGCGACTCATGCATAATCAAATCTCGAATTACTCCATACAATGGTACCCAACTTCGCTCTCCAAAACATAATACTCCATCAGAACGCTTAACAAATCCCTTCTCATTTTCTGCCATCCCAAATATGTTCTCAGCAGATCGATTTTCTGCTTTCAACGCTTCCGTTTGAGCTTCTAATATTTGAGATGGTAATGGAAATACGATAGTCATTCCTAATGACCTAACTCGTAACGGTGGAATTCTCTCCTTTTGACTAAGAGCATCAGCAACAACGTTTGCTTTACCAGGATGGTAGCGAATTTCACAATCGTAATCGCTTAGCAACTCAATCCAACGTCGCTGTCTCATGTTGAGCTCTTTTGGATTCAAGATGTGTTGTAGACTCTTGTGGTCAGTAAACACTACACACTTGGTTCCATACAAGTAATGTCTCTATATCCTTAAAGCAAAAACCACAGCACCTAACTCCAAATCATAAGCTATCACTTTCTCTCGTTGCATTAACACAGCTCCCAAACCTTTATGAGAAGCGTCACAATAGACGACGAAGTCCTCGTTACCCTCAGGTAACGCCAAGATAGGAGAACTACACAACATCTCCTTAAGTAACTGAAATGCTTCCTCTTCCTTATCTCCCCATTCATATTTAACACTCTTTTGTGTCAAGTTGGTCAAAGGTTTTGCTATCTTCGAAAATCCCTCAATGAACCTTCGGTAATAACCGGCTAGACCCAAAAATTGACGAACATCTGTTGGGGTCGCAGGTGCAGCCCAATCTTTAATCGCTTCAATCTTAACAGGATCTACATGAACTCCTTGTCTATCAATCACATGACCCAGAAATTGTATCGTCGGAATCCAAAATTCACATTTAGAAAACTTAGCATACATTTTCTCTTTCCTGAGCAATTCTAAGATAAGTCTTAGATACTCCTCATGCTCCTTCTCACTCTTCGAATAAATTAGAATGTCATCGATGAACACAATCACAAACTTATCTAAGTAAGGCTAACACACCCGATTCATGAGGTCCATGAATACCGCTGGTGCGTTGGTAAACCCAAACGGCATCACCTGAAACTCGTAATGCCCGTAACGGGTTCTGAAAGCCGTTTTCGGAATATCTTCCTCGTGAACTCGAAGCTGATGATATCCTGATCTCAAATCGATCTTCGAATACACACTTGATCCTTGAAGCTGATAGAACAAATCGTCGATCCTCGGTAACGGGTATCTATTCTTCACCGTTAACTTGTTCAACTCTCGATAATCAATACACATGCGAAACGATCCATCCTTTTTCTTCACAAATAAGACCGGGGCTCCCCAAGGCGAAGAACTTGGTCTTATAAATCCCTTTTTGGCTAACTCCGCTAATTGTTTTGACAACTCTTCCAGTTCAGTAGGTGCAAGACGATAGGGCGCTCGTGCCACGGGTGCAGCACCAGGTATCAACTCAATCTGAAACTCTACTTGTCTAGTAGGCGGAATTCCCGGCAATTCATCGGGAAACACATCCGAAAAATTACGTACTATAGGCACATCTCCAATGCACCTTTCCTTCTTCTCCTTCCCTCCTTTCTCAGAAATTTGAGCTAAGAAAAGGCAACATCCTTTTTCCATTAGCTTCGGCAATTTAGTGCAAGATATGACTGCTAATCTAGATGGGCCTCTCAAATCCTTTCTATCTCCTGGTATGTTCAGAATCTCCTTGCCGTAAGGCACACGCACGATCTTCTCATCGCAAAGTATATGAGCACGATACTTCGACAACCAATCCATACCAATAATGACATCAAAGCTTCCTAACGTGACAGGTAGAAAATCTATGTTGAAAGGACGATTCAGAAAGTTTAACGTGCAACCGCGAATGATAGTTCTAATCCTCTCTATGTTCCCATTAGCTATCTCTACATCATAACCAATTCCTAAGGCCATCGGGGGTTTCTCTAATAAGGGTGCAAACTTAGTGGACACAAAACTCTTATAGGCACCAGTATCAAATAGTATGGAAGCATAACGATTATTGAGAAGGAACGTACCAGTAACGACGTTCGGATCGTCTCCTCTCTCGTTCCCAAGTGCATACACTCTTCCATGAGCAACTCCGGCTACCACACGTTGATCCCCATTATCTTGTCGTCAACGGTTTCCTCCAGCTCCACGGTTTCCATTATTGTACCCATTACCACCCGGTCCTTGATTTCCTCGATTCCACGATTCCCTACACTCATTCCTATAATGTCCCTTCTTTCCACATCTATAACAAGTAACATTTGCCTTACTCATAGTTTCAGGAGTAGCTTGAACCATAGCAAGTGGTCGAGCTCTACAATCCTTAGCTATTTGTCCCATCTTAGAGCAATTCTTGCACATCACAGTACATCGTCCAGAATGATTCTTATAACATCGGTTACACTTGGGTGCATCTCCATTGTAGTTCTTCTTGTCTCCATCTCCCATAGCATAAGCTCTAGTAGTTATTTGTCGCTTGTTTCAATGATCATTACCCTTAGAGTGATTATCCCTCTTCCTCTTTCCATTCTTGTCTTTCTCAGCTTCTTCCAATGCCAACGAGTCCATCAATTGTTGAGCAATAGTGATAGCCTCATGAATGTTTGCAGGCTTAGCAGAAATCACATCGTTCCTTGTAGCTACCGGCAACCCATCGGTATACCTCTCAATCCTTTGAGTCTCAGTCCTAACCATATCGGGACAAAGTAAGGCTAACTCTCGATAACGGCGATTGTAAGTTGCCATATCGGTACCTTTCACCTTATGGTTCCAGAACTCAATCTCCAGCTTCTTAATCTCATTCCTTGGACAGTAAGTCTAAATCAGCAAAGACTTAAATTGCTCCCAAGTCATAGCATAAGCCACATCACTCCCAACCGAGTTACGATAATTGTTCCACCAAGTTAAAGCTTCATCCTTGAAGGTAAAAGAAGCAAACTTTACCTTCGCATTCTTCGCACAACCACTGACATTAAACACTGACTCAGTCTTCTCCATCCACCTGACCAAGTAGACCACTCCTTCAGTTCCACCAAACTCAACGGGTCCACAAATTTTAAACTCCTTGTAGTTACATCCATTAGCACGAACAGGTGGAAATGTTCCAGCAGAATTGTTGGAATGATTTGACTCAGCTAGTAGCTCAGCAACTCGTTGCTCCATAAGTTGATTGATCATTGCTTGATCCACAGTAGGTGCGTTAAGTGGAACATGGTCATTGTCTCCCTGAACATCATTCCTGTTGTTGCGGTTAGTAGTGTCCAGGTTATCAGGAGTAGGGGTCTCAACATTTCGAGTAGGACGGCGTCCTCGACGACCAGGGGTAGTCATTGCAGGACCAGTTCTGGTAGCTCTAACGGGGTTTCATCGTGGGG
Organism: Artemisia argyi; assembly: GCA_030686995.1. NCBI lineage: Eukaryota > Viridiplantae > Streptophyta > Magnoliopsida > Asterales > Asteraceae > Artemisia > Artemisia argyi. The sequence continues at coordinate 185,185,260 of CM060682.1, forward strand.
CCATTGATCTGAAACATCATACAAGTACATGAGTCTCCGATAGAACTTATCATATGCTCAACAAGAATTAGTTCAACGAAGCCAAGTTATGGAAAGAATATCCAACATCGTTCCAACTACCGAAAAACACAAAAGATAATAATCGTTCCAAACGAGACGAATAATCAACGGAAAGTACATCAAAATAGGATAACTAGCTTTTCTAACCGAACACTCCTCGGTGTAGAAAGCAACAAGATAACATAACCCAAACATCTAGCCATGCTGCTGGCGGAGGTTCCTCAACTCCTGCCTCAAGCCCTCAAGCTCTCTCCATAGTGATCCGAACTCCACTCCATGGGTGTCGCTGTCTCTTTTGAGGTCAGCCACCTCCTTCTCCAGCTCGGCATTCCTCTGCCATAACTTGCGGTCGGCCTCTCGAGCTGTAATAAAACCTCGCTATAAACTCTCGATATGCTCGTGAATCTCCATCAAACCCCTCCTCGTCTCAGTAACTCTCCTCTCAGCCGTAACCATGTCAATCCTCAACTCCCCAATGAACTCAACGGTCACCCTATCAATCCGCTCAGACATATGTGTAACTCTCTCACCAAAAATCAAATATTCCCATTCCCGAACGTATTCCATTTTACTTTCCAAAAATATCCATTTCTCGAATTATCCTCATATATTAATTTGAAATTCGACGTTTGGTATCCATATGGGTGAAGGGTCGACACAACTCAAACCAAAAAGCCACAACGAACAAAATAATAAACCATCTATAGGTCTAATATTAGCCCAATATATTATTTAAATAAATCATCGAAGTTTATCAAATCCGTCGATTTAGAAATCTCCCATATTTATTTACGCAATATATCGTTCCAAAATTATACCCAACCTAAAGCACATAGCACAAAGAATTCTATTTGGTATATATCGTAGTCCAATAAATTCCCTATATATATCGTCGAATCGGCCAAATTCCACGAGATACATAGTAATTTATTATCCTAATACATATACCACAACCTATGGGCGTCGTGGGATACGATGCCCATTAATATACTCATTTTATATAGCCAAATAACTTGATCTAATCCGTCGATTAAATAAGTTGCTTGTTATAGAAGATGTTTATATTAATCGTCATATATCCGTGACAACACAAAAGTCACTTAATAAAGCCCACTTGAACTTTAAATAACCACAACTCGTATAACTCGATAAGTTTTTCCAAATTTATAAAAGTCGTCATGGTTTTATTTATTACTTAACCGACTTATTAGTTCTCGACATTATTTCAAGTTATTTATTTATAATAATATTCTGACATTTATTGCACTATTTGCATAGTATATATATATATATATATATATATATATATATATATATATATATATATATATATATATATATATATATATATATATATATATATATATATATATATATATATATGTACGTTTATCGCGTCTATATACGTATATAAACGATTATATTATCAATAATATTATTACGAGTATTGTTTTTAATGTTTGATTTTAAATATTTATCGAGTCATAAGAATTTGGTCACATGTCCATGTCATCACTCTCGGCTCATAGTCCAAGTCCAAAAATAATAACCATGTCAAAATAAATAAATCAACTCCGTCCAAATCAATCCCATATCCACGTGCTACAACATTAGGGTCCGACTACGGCACCTGACTAACCTATCTTCGTCATCTAATGTGATCATCTCACAATCGGTCCCCAAATACTCTTTTCGTTAACACATCTCCAACATCAAATCACAAGTATACCATGTCGAGACCACAAAGTGTCTTGACTCATCCAAAAGCTTCGGTCTAAATAATACCACAACAATGATAATAACCACAATAAAAACAATAACAAGAAAACATCCATGATACATATTATATGGTTTGGTTTACTACGCCAAACCCGAGCCAAACGACCCACTTGGGTCTCAGCTAGAACCATGAGTCACAAGGACTCAAAACCAAGGCCACTAGGCCACGACATAGGCTCAAACGAGCCGAACCAAATCTGCCAAACGGACCATACGAGGTCGCGGCACACCCAAGACAAACACAACATCAAATCGGCAAATCCAAATCGACAAAGAATCAATAATATCGGACCATGAGTCCTCTTGGACTCCCAACGAGCCAAGAAAAAGGGTCTCACCGAGACCTTAAGTCTCGGCCATGCTCCATACGAGCCAACAATCAAAACCAAACGCGACCCATGTTACAAATCGAGTATCAAACTCGCGTCAAAACCAAAACCCAAGATACCAAACGGATTTTTAATAACAAAATATCATTTCCCCATCATTTTTAGTCAAGATTTCATCAAAACCCATCAAGATAATACCCATATACCCACGGATTGGATAATAATCGAGGCGCACGAATAAGATTCGTGGCCACTCACCTTCAATAAAGCTCCAAAACTCGATTTCTTTAAAAACCCAACAAGGAAATGTAAGCAAAATGGTGTTAAAGTGGTGGTGTTAATTCGTACGGGATGTTAGGGTGGTCCAAATCGCGCGTGGTTTATACCAATAGATAGATCGGGAAAAGATGATTAAGATGGTGGTGTTAGTTTTGGTGTGAGGGTGGCGGTGGTGGTGCTATTGGGGGTTTAAGGTGGCGGTGGTGTTGATATATTAAAAGAGAGAGAGAGTGATGAATGTTGGTGAAGGTGTTGGTGGGTTGTGTTGTTATCCCAGATCCACAAGGACGATTTGTAATTTACTCTTATTAAAAAAAAAGTTTTTATTAATAAGAATAATAATGTTAAGGGGTAAAGGGGGTTAAGTAGTCCGGTGTAAATACACGGACCAAACCTGAAACCTCTTAAAACAAATCAACTCTCTCGAACCGAAATCGTTCCAAATAATCAAAAACCTCGCGATACGTTCCAAAAGTCTAAATATCCGAACCAAAATTAAAATAATTAAAATTGTTAGGTTATCTTAGTGCCGGAGTCGATGTAGTGCCAAAATAATGATCTCAAAATAAATCGTCACGAATGAACCAAACCAAATCATTAATAAATAATCGAATCACATATTTAACGTACGATTAAAATCACATTCCAACGTTCATAAAATATCTCGTCAAAATAAACTTTTTCAAATAATCCAAAATTATAATTTTTAAAGTAATGCGGGTTTTCAAAATGGCTCCCTAATTTGCCAGTTGTCACATAAAAGATTAATGATGCATCTAATTCAAATCGATACATCTCTAATGTGTAGTTATAGCTATTTCTCATCCATCTCTAATGTGTAGTTATAGTTATTTCTCACCAGCCCAACCGTGTGAAGATTAAGAAAGGGTATCTTCTTGATTCTTTGGATATATATGTTCTTTTAGTAAATAGTAGTATAAATTGTAAGAACTGTGATTTTTATGACACAATATTGGATCCCGCAACAAGGTATTTTTTTTATTGATTTTAATTATTAATTCCACTGTTTGATTCTTACAGATTTAATTCTCGTTATATATAATGATATTCATTAGTTAACTTTATTAATGTTATTTTAACTGTGTATTTACTGATTCTAATTTAATCAAATCTGACACACTAAATTGTTGACTTATTTTTAATCTGCTTACGCGGTATTTAAGTCTCAAGGTTGGGAAATCGGAATTTGATCAGCATTGTGTGCATTTGATTGGTAGAGTGAATGTGAGGTATCATAATGAGCTAATTAAGGCTATTGTGAGAAATGCTGCTATTTGCAAGACGCCGCCGTTGGCAAAGCAAGTTAAGCGTGATGGTGTGAATGGTATTGACCCGAGAAATGGTTTGCAGTCGCTTTGTAGAGATGTGTTCTTAAACCCTTAATTATTCTTCCAACAAATGTTGGATCCCGCATTTGGTTTCGTGTCCACGAGGTTCAGAAAAAGGACCCACCTGAATGGGAAAAAAAGGAACCGGAAAATTACATTGCTAAAGATGTCTACAAAGGCAATGCCTCTGGACCAACTAAGGTGAAGTTTCACTATACTGTTTTCTTTGCACTGCTGCTTTCTACATTTACTTTCGTGTATGTTATCGATATGTTTTAGTTCTCACATTCTAAACACGATAATCTTGTCATATGGCTTGTGTACGGATTTGTTTTGTCAAGTTTTATTGCAGTAAGCTACATGACTGTTTATTCAATGTCTGAATTCCTATATTTTTGTTCTTTTTTCTACCATATTTTGTTGGATATTATATGATAAACTTTTTCTTGTTTGAAACAGAAAGCTGTGGAAAAAGTTATAAAAAGAGCAGAAAAATGCACAGAGTACCTGATGTACCACAATGTTTGTCACCACCACCTGCCACAGACCCAAGAAGAAAATCTGAACTGATATCCAAAGTAATAATGAAAAAGTGCCATAGCATACTATGCCATGTAGCAGCTAAGGATACCAAGAAGGTCATGTCTGACCTTGTGGGAAGGAAATTCAACTCTGAATATAAGGATCTAAGGGTCATTTTTGAATCTGAATCAACACGTTACAGACCATCGAATCTAGATTTCTTCATGGCACATATGGTGATTCACACAAAAGATGACCAGTATTAACTTACTGTTTCGATTATGACAATATTATTTGTTAGAGGATTATATTATGGCCCATTTGTGTATTGGTTTATTATTGTATTTAGGCCCATTGTAGTGTTATTTATACACATGTTTGTACCACATATCAAGGAATAACAACCGATTACATGGTATCAGACTAGTTAATCGGTCCTAACCCTAACTCTCAAAACTAATCGTTCTTCACCTCTCAAAACCCTACCGCCGCCTATCATCCACCTTCCCACACATCAGCCTTACTACAATCTCCTCCACCCACTACAAACTCTGTCCCAAATACCACCCACCAACCCACTAATAATGAGCCTCATCAGCCTGCTCCTACCACAGACCCAACATCACCTCCTCACACCCCAAGTTCACCTACCACGACCTCGCATCAGTCACCTACACCCTCGCAACAAAATACTACCGATGTTCCCCAGGCACAACCTCTCAACCCCAATCCCGTGTCGACTCACCCCATGGTCACTCGTTTTCGTGTTGGTAAAAATCGGCCTACCCAACGTTTTACATTCAATGTGTCTACCATTTCACCAATACCAAAGTCTTACACCCATGCGTTTAAGAATCACAATTGGCATAGTGCTATGATAGATGAATATAATGCATTAATTAAAAATCATACTTGGATTCTTGTGCCTAGACCACCGGACGCGAACGTTGTTCGTTCTATGTGGCTTTTTAGGCACAAACATAATGCAGATGGTAGTCTAAGTCGCTACAAGGCTCGCCTTGTAGCGAATGGCAGCACACAACTTACAGGTATTGATGTTGATGAGACGTTTAGCCCAGTTGTAAAACTGGCTACTATTTGTACTGTTCTGAGCCTTGCTATTTCTCGACATTGGCCTGTTCATCAGCTTGATGTCAAGAATGCATTTTTGAATGGTCATTTGTCAGAGACTGTTTATATGTATCAGCCGCCTGGTTTTCGGGATCCTCGATTTCCAGATCATGTTTGTCTTTTGCAGAAATCACTATATGGGCTTAAACAGGCTCCTCGGGCTTGGTTTCAGAGATTTGCTACTTATGCTACTCGTGTTGGGTTTCAGCATAGTCGCTGTGACTCCTCCCTTTTTATTTATCGGCATGGGATGGACACTGCTTATTTACTATTATATGTTGATGACATTGTCTTAACTGCCTCGTCATCAACACTTCTCCAGCAGGTTATTGGTTCTCTTCATGCAGAGTTTTCCATGACTGATCTTGGCCCCCTTAATTACTTTTTGGGCATTTCTGTGACACGCAATGCTTCGGGGATGTTTCTTTCTCAGTCGAAGTATGCTACTGAGGTTCTTGAGCGCGCCAAAATGCTCTCTTGTAATCCTTGTCGGACTCCTGTTGATACAGACACCAAACTTACAGTGGATGGTGATCTTGTTTCTGACCCTACTATGTATCGCAGTCTAGTGCGCTCCAGTATCTCACTTTTACCAGACCTGACATATCATATGCTGTTCAGCAGGTTTGTCTTTTTATGCATGATCCTCGGGAGCCACATTTCTCTTCTCTCAAACGGATCTTACGTTATGTACGGGGTACTTTAGACTATGGCTTACAGCTTTATTCATCATCTACGACCTCTTTGGTGGCATACTCAGATGCAGATTGGGCTGGTTGTCCTACTACACGTCGGTCTACTTCAGGTTATTGTGTGTTTCTTGGCACAACCTTCTCTCTTGGTCTTCTAAGCGTCAGTTTACGATCTCCAGATCAAGTGCTGAAGCTGAGTATAGGGGAGTTGCCAATGCTGTTGCAGAGACTTGTTGGTTACGCAATTTATTAAGAGAGCTTCATACACCACTGTCTACGGCCACGCTTGTTTATTGTGATAATGTGAGTGCTATCTATCTCTCATCTAATCCTGTGCAGCATCAACGGACGAAGCATATCGAGATTGACATTCACTTTGTTCGGGATTTAGTAGCTACTGGTCATATCCGTGTTCTTCATGTTCCGTCTCGTTATCAGTATGCCGATATCTTCACCAAGGGTTTACCTACAGCTTTGTTTGATGAGTTTCGCTCCAGCTTGAGTGTTCGTTCCTCTCCCGCTCAAACTGAGGGGGGCTGTTAGAGGATTATATTATGGCCCATTCGTGTATTGGTTTATTATTGTATTTAGGCCCATTGTAGTGTTATTTATACACATGTTTGTACCACATATTGATCAAGGAATAACAACCGATTACATTATTTACCAGGCATTTCAAGCCGGAATATGTACATCTCAAAGTACAAGTTGAATGAAGAACCATGCTAATGGAACTCTTCTCATGGCACAGAAAGTTTCTAAAGAATCGATGGTAAGCCTTTTATGTTTAACTTGTTAGTATTTGTTAAGTAAACTATATTGTTACCGATATAAGGATTCTTTCCCCAAGAATGGCACCTTTTAAATATTAATATCACATGCCTTATTAAAGCCGGACATTGGTAAGCCATTTGTTACTATTACTCTCACCAGCCCAACCATTTTGTTGCCAAATCCAGAGGTGAAGATTCAAAAAGGGTATCTTCTCGATTCTTAGGATATATATGTTCTTTAGTACATGGTAGTATTAATTGTAAGAACTGTGATTTTTGTGATTAAAAAAGGGTATCTTCTCTCATCAACTGTTAGAGTGATTGTCATGATTCGGGAAGAACCATCAGTGACGTAGAACACATACATTCTAGCTAGGCCTTGCCCATGTGCATCGAGCTGTGGACGCCTATTAAAACCCACTCCTAAGCTACTTCCAATGCCAAACGCAACTGATACTCCTGCTGGCGAAGGTACTTTCGGGTCTTAATGAAAGCAACCCAAAAGGTGTCATTTAAATGCCATTATCGCCCGGGAAAGATCAATGCCTCGAATACCTGTCGGTGCGGATGATGGATCAAAAAATGAAACTTTACCATCAACAAGAAAACGAAAAGATGGTACATATATTGATAGCCAGACGAAACAAAAGGCAGTTAGACCTACATTGCCACGGTTCAACGAAGGCCAAATAACTTGGAACTGCCGACCAATTTCTGAAGCGGCATGGAAACCAACAGAACCGTCTTCTATCAGGTGTGGCTAACCCTAATGGGTTAGGTGTGTCTGAGCCAAGTGGGTCAGGTTCTGTGGTGGGTAAGGCCAGTCGAGCGAATGGTGTGGCTCTTCAAGTGGATGTGGTTAATCCTAATTGACCAGGTTTTGATGGCTAGGTTGGTGGTTCTGGGCCAAGTGAGCCAACATCTGTGGCGCGTCAGACTAGTGGGGTGAATGCTGTGGGTAGTCAGACGGATATGGTTGTGCCAATTTCTTGAGCCTATGGTCTGTGTGACCAATTGGAACCCCGTGGACCTCACAATTGAAGAGGCTAAGAAATTCATGAGAAGCCAATGAATTCTGCCTTGAAAGTTGCTTATTAGTTACGAAAATAAATTATGAGTCAATTTTTTTAGAAATATTTGAAGATCAAACAAGTCAGAACTCATCCACAGTTTCTCAAAGGCTTCAAAAAGTTGCTTGACTGTCACAGTTTTTCAAAGGCTTCAAAAAGTTACAATCATTCTTTTTTAGGCGAGTTTGCATTTTGGTACTTCTTATTATGATTCACGTATTTGGAGTTGATTCGAATTGCATATTGGATCTTCTTGTTTCCTTATGACTTTGTATTGCCATTTTTTGTGGTTGTCGACTTGCCGGGCTTGTTAGCATTTTATCTTTGCGAGTGTGACATTTACTTGAATTTGGGTTTTAATTTTAAATAATCTTTTGGCTTGTTCCAACTTCCAAATATATAATGATATGATTGTCATAGCGATACCATATAGAATTGGAATGATCTTTATGGACCATTCATGTTATAAAAATCTGCTTTTTAAAATCTTACATGACTAAAATTTGATGTGTGTACTTGTTTACTAAGTGACTTCTTTAATCAAATCTAGTTTTTATTTTGAGTTTTGAGTTATCAGTCTCACATTGCTAGAGAAAAGAAACCTTCCTTGCTTATATACTCTTATGTACTTGGTTCACCTAAATTGAGATTAGTATTGTGTTGTTGCATTTACGCACCTATTCTGGTAAAGCAAATTATCAGAGTAGTATAGCTGCAATTATCAATTTGAGTTGTCAATTGTTTTTGTTCTTTTTCTTTTTGTGTATGTTAAAAAATTTAGCAAGGTCGGTTAGGTTCAAAACATGAATTTTCAAATTCATGCATCCATTCTGATGGAGCAAAATATCAGAGAGGAGCAAAGTATTAGAATGAGATCTCAAATGTGTTTGAAAATACGAGAATTTGATGAAATTTGTTGTGTTAAGTCTCATATCAAAGCTATGGTCAAATGATACAACCTTAAGATTCGATAAGTTCTCGTACGAAGGGTTGATTAGTTATCAAGTTCGTGAACTTGATAAGTTTAACCACATCTATATTAGTAGTAGGATACGTTTCTCATTAATATGGTCGCCCAACACACTAGTCGGTCCCCTATTGGGCTTGTTAGTCCAATAGGTCCGATAACCGTAGTGGTTTGATTATATTAATGTTAAACCGATCCGTAACTCAACATGTATTAGGTGAAAATAAATGAATACTATTATAAATAGTATTTCTTAGTTTTGCGAGCACTCGACGATTCAATAACTCATGTCGAATAAATATTTATACTTGAAAGACCTTTGTGTTTTATTTTCAAAAGCATTTGTTTTATTTGTTTGTCTGAAAATCAATCCCATTTTTATATAATAATAAAGTTTTCAACAAATATTAATCTAATTCGTTAGTTAATATTTAACATTAACTTTATATATATATATATATATATATATATATATATATATATATATATATATATATATATATAGATTTGCGTTCATGTGGTGTACAAGCTTAAAATAGATAAAATAAGCACATATGTGGACCGTTAGATAAAGTTGATAGATCAAGATCAAAATAAATAAGATGAATTAATTAGACATTTACTATAAGGGTATTATAGTAATCTAATATTTTCCATGATTTGATTTTTTTGTTGTAATCCCATGTTAAATGCCCTCATCCCATATAACCTTATATTTTCAACGTCCTACATCCCAATTACAGTACCTTTTTTTGGCGCAACAGTCATTTGTCTATAACTTTTATTACTTTATATCTTTTATCACTTTTCACTTATGCATCAGATACCTTAATGAATTCACTATAATGTGTACAACTTCAGAAAGAACATACTTTGTTTTCAAATTGGAAACCTTGTCTTCTTTTCACTATACTTTGTAATACAAATCCAGAAAGAACATAAAACCTCATGAATTTACTCTATTTTCAAACATCACATGAATCATACACAAAGTTTCTAATGCACATCCTATTTAAGTTTGTATACAACCAAATTGTATGACACATAATATAAACTACTTGAAAGAAAATTGGCTTGTTATAACATAAATTAAAGGTTACTCGGTAAGCATACGCGAGATTTTTTTCGACAATAAACTGAAAATACACAAGCATAATAAAATTGCAGTCTTAGTGCTACTTATTAAATCCAAACTACAGAACAGTTCATTTCACTTCAAACTTGGTCGAGACACGCAACTTGATGGTTTCAAATGCAGTCCTATGTAACCCTTTCTTTTCTTCCACTGGTATTGCTCAAATTTAGCTCACCAATTGTTGAAAAAAACAATACCAGAAAATTTAACTTAAACATCCATCCACCTCGTTTCGTTTTCAGGATTTCATTTGCCACATGAGTATTGTAATACCTTTTAATACCCTTCCCAAATTGTTCCATCATCCGCCTTGTTAACGGGTTCCTATAATCTGAATTATCACGAACATGTATGAGTACATTCCCCCAGGTACACCTAGCATATTTTTTAACTACGTCTAGTGTAATATTTATTCTCCTACCATTTACATCCAAGATACGTGTGTTTTCATCAAACCTGTCTAACAACCAGTAAGCTAGACGGGTCGGTATATCCTTTATCTTAAACTCAAGAAATTCATTAGAACCCATGCTTCTTTCATCCTTTTTCTTTTGAATATCCGACAGCTGTGTTATCACACGAAAGAAATAGCCTAGCGGATTTCTTGAATGTACTCTATTCACAATACTACCAACACTAGACCCACTCTATTTTTTCCTCCTTTTTTAGTTTCTGATCCTACTTTACGTTTCTGTTCAAACCGTTTTGTAGTAAATGGTTTTTTCTTACTTACAGTAACTTTAGGTATCTTTGCTTTCTGATGAGAAACAAAATCATCGTCCGTTGATTGTCCATCTTCAGCTATAGCGTCCTTATCTACTGACACACCAAATAAAATGAGACAATTAAATCACTATATACAAACACATACCATCTTAAGCTGTAGCATCCTTAGCATTCAATTATCGCATCACAATATTGATTGGTTATGATTGTGTGACAAACATCAGTCCTGCATCAAGGCGAAAAGATCACTACTTTTTGCTTGAAAAATCGTTTTTTTGACAAAAGAATGTCAAAGTTTGATGGTCTTTAAATGTTTACTTTTCAGAAATTCTTTTTTTTTCTTCATCCTTGTGGCACTTGTGTAAGAACGATGATCTGTTTGTGAATAAAACACAGACATGATGATTTAAAACACAAACCTTCAATTTCAGTACACATGTCAGACAAAGATAGTTTGGTAACAAACATAGTATTGGACAAAACATATATGCATGACAAACAAACATATTAAAAATCTAGTACACAAATCCCTACGCATGAGACATAATGAAAATGTAAACCAACATTTAATATTTGATAAGTAAACCAACATAAGGTAAGACCCACAAACTAAGAAGAACAAATTCACAAAGGCCCTCACACTAACAAGAACAAATTCCAGTGTTTACTGCTGAACTACTGTTGCGATGGTAAAATTGACACTCTAAACTGATACAACTCGAAAGTTCAGACATTTAAAAGTATATTAGTCAAGGCATGCTAAATGTTGGCCCTTGCCACAACTGTTATAGTGAGCAAAATAGGCTTGAAATGAGATATCACGTGTTGATAGCAGCAACAGTCTGATCATCTTGAACATACTCGAATCAGAAACATATTATAGTTGCTTAAACTTCAGAAACTAGATTAACATGCTTTAGGCTTGTTCTATAATTGATAAGTTAAACTATTAAAGAATGATACTTGAGTTGAATATATACAGGTAAATATGTTAAAATAATTTGGCATTGAAGATGATAGGCGGCCTATCCACCACATACAATTTTTAGTTTTCAAGTCATTTTCTCACAGTCGCCGGACGAGTCTAGGGTAATGCATAGAATATCAAGAGCAAATACTCATAACTATGATCACAAGAACAATAAACTTTCTAACAATCTTTGATCTTAGCATACCATATTATCTTTTTTGCTGGTATAACAGCCCACACTATCTTTTTTGCTGCATTAAGCAAACTTACTAACAAAAAAAACTATGTAGCAGACCATGTAATATCTGAAGTACTAATGTTAAACACAAATGTTACCTTCCAAATAAAAGAGTCACAACGATCAATCACAAACTGAAGTCACAAAAAAAAGTTCTCAAAGGACCTTAAACAATAACAAGACCAGTAGACATGTAAAGTTCATACCACTAAACACATTGAATTAGAACACATGTAAACACATTGCAGTAAGATTCTACACTTATTATATCTTGAGAAAAACACATGTAAACAATGAAAACATAAAAACACGAAAATACAAACGATCTGTTGAAATTTGAAACTAGATTCAAAGAAAAAACTTACAGTTGGTTTCTTGATTGAGAGCAAAAACGTTTTGATGCCGTTTGGTACATAGATAGCTGTGTGATATGGGATAACTAGGTCAAAAGATATAAAATGTCCATCAATAGCGTTATCTGATTGATCACATAAAAATAAAAATAAAATAAAATAAAATAAAATAAAAAAAGCTTTACACTCTTAAATACAACATGAACCATAAAAACTTATACACATAAATTATCAACTAATACACATAAGTTTATTTCAACTAACACACATACTAAACTAGTACAAAACATATATGCAACTGATGCACATGAATCCTTAGCGACTCATACACGTACATGGATGCAACTAATACACATGAATCATTACCGACCAATACACATAAGTGATTTTCTTCTAATACACATAATTATCTGAGTATAGCTAATACACATAATCAATTAATAGCTTATTTATAAACAGCTATACGTAGCTAATATACACAACAGCTATATGTTAGTTTATTTCAAATCACCTAATAACCAATACACAATATCTTACTTCAACTAATACACATAATCAACAAATAACTTATTTCAAAAACAACCATATGAAACTAATACAAATAATCATGTAATAGCATATTTTCAAAACATTTATGAAACTGATAGTTAGCTAAGTAACTTCTACAACCCATTCAACTCATACACAAAAGTCAGGTAAGAAGCTTATACAACTCATTCAAGTCATACACAACAAGTAGCTAATACAAATAAATAAACCACTCACTACCCAATAATTAAAAAGGTATGTTCTAAAGAAGAATTACACAATACCAAATAATACACACAATACCTTGTTCGTCTTCACAATCTCCATCAATAGTTAGATCTATTAGTTCATATTCCTCATTATCTTTGTTTGGTCGTCTAACATTTGACAATCTTCCACTTCGTCGGAGTGAAACCAAAAACCAACGGCTAAATTAACAAACAATCTATATTCATTGAATAAAAATAAAATAAAAAAGACGAACAATGTATCAATTACCAAGCATTACTTCTTCTTCATTCCCGTTGTCGATCACTTGGGGTTCAAAAATCGCTATACTAGTTGTTTATGATTGCAACTGTATTTAAAGAAAAAATGTAAAACGAAAATCTGGGGATTTTTTTATTGATTCATCAATTTTGTGGATTATGATATCTGGTAGAATTGTGGTGGGTGTGTTATTGTGGCTACCTAACTTTATTTTAATTGAAACCTTAATGATATATACGTTCGTATAGAAAATTGGTACGCAAATGCCATTTGTTTTTTATTTAATTACAATTGTGCCATTCATCTATATAATATCTAATCTCATATATCAAGTTTGATCCAACGGTCCACATGTGTACCTATTTTAAGCTTGTACATCACAATAACGCCTCCCTATATATATATATATATATATATATATATATATATATAGGGTAAGAATCCAGTGAGGAAAAAATTTGAAATGAGAAAGATGAGAAATAGCTATAACCACATATTTGAGATGCATCGACTTGAATTAGATGCATCGACTTGAATTAGATGCATCTCTATTAATTTATATGCATCCTAATTTGTTTTGAAAGTGATTTTGAAGTGAAAAAGATGCAAAGTAGTACTGGCAACAAGTTTGACCTGTAGAGGACGAAAAATACATAGGATTCTTCTAACTTCATGAAATGCATCTAATATACGTATATGCATCTAATTTTTAGCTAGAAAATATATTATCCTTAATCTAAAAGATTAAGGATGCATCTAATTCAAATCGGTGCATCTCTAATGTGTAGTTATAGCTATTTCTCATCCTTTTGGTCCTTAGTCTATATATATATATATATATATATATATATATATATAGGGTAAGGTTCTAGAGAAAAGTCCACTTTGGTAGAAAAGTGAGAAAAAAAGTTATTAGGGGTTAATTTGAAATATCTCAAACTTCAGGGGTCTGTCTTGAAACATGCCCCCACCCCCCCCCCCCCCCCCCCCCCGCCGAAAAAAAAAAATTTCTCGCCAAAAAAAAATTTTTTTTTGGGCAAAAAAAAAAAAATTTTTTTTTTGGCCAAAAATTTTCCCGCCAAAAATTATAACCCAGATGCACCTTTTTTTTTAGTGCATCTCAGTATAAAAATTGGTGCATAACTGAGATGCACCAATTTTTATACTGAGATGCACTAAAAAAAAAAAAGGTGCATCTGGGTTATAAATTTTTTGCGGGAAAATTTTTGGCCCAAAAAAAAAAATTTTTTTTTGGCCCCAAAAAAAAAATTTTTTTGGCGGGAAAAAAAAAATTTCGGGGGGGGGGGGGGGGGTGGGTGGGTGGGGGGTGGGGGTGGGGGGGTAGGGTGCAAATTTACAAAAACTCCTTAAAGAATGAAGGAAAATACAATTAGGTCCCTGTAGTTTGGTGTGCAAAAAATGAGGGGCTGATTTGTACACTTTTCTCACTTTTCTACCAAAGTGTACTTTTTTCATGAACCCACCTCTATATATATATATATATATATATATATATATATATATATATATATATATATATATATAATTTAATTGCTTAACGAGTCATTATTTATTCGAGTTCACGAGTCCGAGTCATCACACCCGGACTATAATAATTATATAACATCGAATAGTCTCATGTTACGGCATTGTCGAAGTCAACCGTTGACTAGAAAGTCAAGGCGACCTCGACGTTGCACAAAGCTCACATGTATATCAATATTAAGTCACAATAATAAGATAGCGATCTCATCTCGAAATCAAATCAAGTGTGAAGTCCACAAATCAACTCCAAGCATCACGAGGCCGTCTACGGCTCTCTACTAATCCTAAACTTTGTCATTTTAAATCGTCTCACAATCGATTCCCATTACTAAGTCCGTCACAAAAATATATTTCCCTTTGTCTCAATATCCGAACAAAACCCAAGTTTCTCGATGTCAACCACATTTATAATAACAAATTCAACAACATTATTATGGTCGAGACCTTACGGTCTTGGCTTTCCCTTTTCTCGGCCACCATTAACAACGACAACAACAATAACAAGTAACAACAGTAATAATAATTAAAACAACAATAACAGACAACAAGAACAACCATAATACGCAACAAGAATATCATTTTTGCCGAGACCCTAGTGGTCTCGGCTTCACCCTTTCCTCGAGTCAGCCACAACACTAAATGGACCCCTTGGGTCTTGTCCACAGTCACGGTTCAACAAGAAACATCAAATTATCAACTAAGCAACAAACAAAACAAACACCCCTTTACCGTGAGCTTAGGCTCAAGACGTGGGTCAATCCGAGACACAAACACACTCTAGTTGGTACCAAATTTGTTTAATCATATCAAAAATACTTTTAGTTAACAAAAATCTTAAAACCCACTTAGATTTAACCCGAAATAATAAGTATATACACGGTTTGATTCAAGGTTGGGTCAAACCCATGCGTAACACACGTTTCTTACTGTTTTCTTTATAGATATGTAAGTTTGGGATGATAAAAGTGATACGGAGGGTGTTTGGGTGGCGCGTTGTGGTGTTAGAGTAATTGTGAGGGGGTGTTTTTGGGCGCGTGGTGTGGTGTATGTGATAGAGGAGATGATGTTGAGTTGAATGGTGGTGGAGGTGTGTTTGTTTGGCCGGCGGTGGTGGTGTTTGGTGGGTGGCGGCCGGCGGTCAAGAGAAGGAGAGAGAAAGGATGGTGTGCGATGAAGATGATGATGGATATGTGATGGCAGGGTTAGGGTTTAGTTATACCAAATTGTATTTTGTGTAAATTGCAAATAAGTCTTTGTCTGTTTGTTTATTTTTAAGTAAGGAGTCAGTGTAAAGGACTAGCGGTGTAATTTTTATAATCTCTCCCAAAATACTCGTTTATATTTGTGAAAAATATTAGATGTCACCGAATAGGTTTTTAAACATCACCATCCATTTTAGAAATGTTTCTCCATAAAATTTGATAACAAATACGTTTATAAAATAAAACGTAACGTTTTCTCCTTTATTTTTGAGAAAACTCAATTGAGGCTATATAAAACGTGTCACCACCATTGTCGGGTTTATTCAAGTTGTTTCATCATTCGTAAATCATAAGTTTCCAAATATTTGAATTAGAAATGTGTCTATTAAAAGAACGTAACCGTTAATTGTCTATTTCGCGTTTATTAGGATTTCTAGTGCTGAAGTCACGTAGTGCCTAAAATGTAACATACGATCAAATTCACCCAATCACCATATTTGCACGCGTCAATCCTTCTCAACCGAATTATTTTCCTCATAAGCTTAGCAGATTAATATTTTCAAGTTTAAATTTTAGCTAGGTGTTTTTCACAAAATTCTCAAATTTTACCCGTTGTCACAAAACACACACAAACTTGAATTTGGAACTAATTATAAATTATGTTAGCACATGAAACCACCTTCAATCAAGATGCCAATGCTCTAGTATCAAGTTATATGTTTCGGTAGTCTTAACTAAAGGTCAATTTTGATTTAAGTGGTGCACTAAGTTCAAGGTTGTTTATGAAGTAAGTTATTAGGTTTCATGTGATGATGTTTGTCTCGTCAATTAATTGTAATATATATTAACGCAAAATTAGTAAGAGGATTATAAGTGTTTAAATAAAAGCAATCACTTTACTAGTTGCAGCTTGATAACACCTATGAGGTAGTAGTTGAAGTAAGGTTACAACATTGGATTTGGTTTTTTTATTACCTGGTATATCAATTTTATCAAAAAGTTTTGTGATAAATGACATCATCTTACAATATAATTCATTTGTTAGTGTATTTTGCGTTATACCAATAAGAAACGAAACAATGTGTGTGTTTCCATAGATTACTGCAAACTTAATAATCTATACTCCTTTATAAAGCATTTAGGACATTCTAAATAAGGAAGTCTTAAAATTCTTAAGACCAAAAACATTTCTTATTAAAGAAACCCATAAAAACTTAAATGTAATTTACTTGGTCAAAACTTATAACCTATCATATTAATGAAATAAATGTGGTTTTTAATGAGAAAAAAAAATGTCACCATATTAATACTTGTAACCGCTAAAAGTTAGTTATTATCAATAATGATTATTAAAAACGTGTAATCGCATCTAACATATAAATCTACAACCATTTCATATATCTCTCACACGTTTATTTGGAGATCAAATAGTTTGAATTGTTATGGGTTATAGTTATTTTAATTAAAAATTACTACGTATCATTTTTTCGTCAAGTTATTGTTAGAAATAATATATAAATGAACAAAATTACTTGCCACAAAATTTAATCATAGGGTTCCCGTCGCCGCATTGCGCGGGTACCCTTCTAGTGATACTCATAATGATGAGCCCCTTATTATATATCGACTTGATGTTCGGCCGTTGATATGAGAATTGAGAATGATTCCGACTGTATCTTAAACAAATCTTATGGTGAGTTTTAAATACCTACAACTCCATATATATCTATAAAAAAAATACTAACATTTACAATGTCTAATGATAAATTGCTTTGTTACATCATAATGTTTTCAGATTATGTAATGAAGTAGCTACCTTTTGTGGCATTATTTTACGATACATAATTTTAACCTCCCAAATCCCAATAACCACATTATAGGGTTTACACGAGATCTCATAGGCTCGCGCAGAAAGGCTAGTCGATGGAACATGCTAAGAGTCGGAGATGCTTGTAACCAATCTTGCCCAAGTCTGTTTATTGAAAATATTATCAAGGTCTTCGTGAATAACTTTCCCATACTCAAAAGGCCGCTTGTGGTTTTAGAACGATCGAGCATCCTCATACTCTTAGTTTGAGACAAATAATTCCAATAACCATTAGTCTACACTACTAAACATGCAGCTTCATTTAAACAACCCAAGATATACAAACTCCAAATGAAACCAACTAAACACTCACAAAACCATATAGATAAAAGCAAATTATCTACATAGATTTTACTAGATATGCCAACAACATTATAATTTTGACAATTTTATAATATATCCATAATCAAAGGGTCTTTTTAAAAATTATCACTCTTATTTAAGCAGTCGTATAATACTACTTTGTTCGTAATCCCAAACAAAAACCCTAAAAATTTTCTGCCCACTTCTTCCTCAAAATCGATCTGATACCGATCATCCAAAATATTTTTCATTTGATCCATGATTCTCTGAGCAAGGTACATCAATCAACACATTTTTTACTTTATTTGATTTTCTGTATGTTCATTGTTTAACAATATTTGCATCAGTTAGGGGTTTTGTATTATATGTTAGTTTCTTATGTCAATTTTGTATTTGTTAAATAAAAATTAACTTATATACACAATTTCTTACCATGGACTTTTAGATCGAAAACCTAATGTAATTTTCCTTTTATAATATTCAAAAATTTTGTGGGTTATGGCTTCTGACGATGGTGAAAATCATTTGGTAAACTTTCTAACACAAAAGAGAGGATTTGTGTAGAAGGGTGACAAATGGTGGTCACCATTTATCTTTTTTTACTGTTCCAGTTATTTTGTTGTGACATATTGTTGAAATCGCAATAGAGTTATGACCATATATAGTTGCCGAATTGCGACTCTTGAGAGTCATGACACTAAAAGTATATAAATAAATATATATTATATGTCTAAAAACCAAATATATGAAATTTGGGGGAACCTAAAAACGAGTGATTAATTGATGAACATGGTGTTAATTAAGGGGTCTTTTTGGATGATGTAAAATTGTTTATACAATAACACATTTGAACTATTGGTCCGGAAAAACTCCGTGTTTCATTTCTAGCTACATTCATCAATGTTTGCTGCTTACTTAGTTGTGTTTAATGGAAAATGACAACAATATTAACCAGGCATTTCAAGCCCGGAATATGTACACCTCAAAGTACAAGTTGGATGAAGAACCACTTCTCATGGCCCAGAAAGTCTCTAAAGAATACATGGTAATTCTTTTATGTCTAACTTGTTAGTATTTGTGAAGTAAACTATATTGTTACAGATATAAGGATTCTTTCACATGCCTTAGCAGGACATTGGTAAACCATTTGGTTACCATTACTCTCACCAGCCCAACCGTGTGAAGATTAAGAAAGGGTATCTTCTTGATTCTTTGGATATATATGTTCTTTTAGTAAATAGTAGTATAAATTGTAAGAACTGTGATTTTTATGACACAATATTGGATCCGGCAACAAGGTATTTTTTTATTGATTTTAATTATTAATTCCACTGTTTGATTCATACAGATTTAATTCTCGTTATATATAATGATATTCATTAGTTAACTTTATTAATTTTATTTTAACTGTGTATTTACTGATTCTAATTTAATCAAATCTGACACACTAAATTGTTGACTTATTTTTAATCTGCTTACGCGGTATTTAAGTCTCAAGGTTGGGAAATCGGAATTTGATCAGCATTGGGTGCATTTGATTGGTAGAGAGAATGTGAGGTATCATAATGAGCTAATTAAGGCTATTGTGAGAAATGCTGCTGTTTGCAAGACGCCGCTGTTGGCAAAGCAAGTTAAGCGTGATGGTGTTCTTAAACCCTTAATTATTCTTCCAACAAATGTTGGATCCGGCATTTGCTTTCATGTCCACGAGGTTCAGAAAAAGGACCCACCTGAATGGGAAAAGAAGGAACCGGAAAATCACATTGCTAAAGATGTCTACAAAGGCAATGCCTCTGGACCAACTAAGGTGAAGTTTCACTATACTGTTTTCTTTGCACTGCTGCTTTCTACATTTACTTTCGTGTATGTTATCGATATGTTTTAGTTCTCACATTCTAAACACGATAATCTTGTCATATGGCTTGTGTACGGATTTGTTTTGTCAAGTTTTATTGCAGTAAGCTACATGACTGTTTATTCAATGTCTGAATTCCTATATTTTTGTTCCTTTTTCTACCATATTTTATTGGATATTATATGATAAACTTTTTCTTGTTTGAAACAGAAAGCTGTGGAAAAAGTTATAAAAAGAGCAGAAAAATGCACAAAGAGTACCTGATGTACCACAAAGTTTGTCACCACCACCTGCCACAGACGCAAGAAGAAAATCTGAACTGATATCCAAAGTAATAATGCAAAAGTGCCATAGCATACTATGCCATGTAGCAGCTAAGGATACCAAGAAGGTCATGTCTGACCTTGTGGGAAGGAAATTCAACTCTGAATATAAGGATCTAAGGGTCATTTTTGAATCTGAATCAACTACAGACCATCGAATCTAGATTTCTTCATGGCACATATGGTGATTCACACAAAAGATGACCAGTATTAACTTACTGTTTCGATTATGACAATATTATTTACCAGGCATTTCAAGCCGGAATATGTACATCTCAAAGTACAAGTTGAATGAAGAACCATGCTAATGGAACTCTTCTCATGGCACAGAAAGTTTCTAAAGAATCGATGGTAAGCCTTTTATGTTTAACTTGTTAGTATTTGTTAAGTAAACTATATTGTTACCGATATAAGGATTCTTTCCCCAAGAATGGCACCTTTTAAATATTAATATCACATGCCTTATTAAAGCCGGACATTGGTAAGCCATTTGTTACTATTACTCTCACCAGCCCAACCATTTTGTTGCCAAATCCAGAGGTGAAGATTAAAAAAGGGTATCTTCTCGATTCTTAGGATATATATGTTCTTTAGTACATAGTAGTATTAATTGTAAGAACTGTGATTTTTATGACCAAAAAATTATTGTTTTACTGGATTTTCTTCAGTTTGTTTGAGTCTCTATTAGATGTGGCAACGTACTAAATGGGTGGTTTAGTTAACAGATTAAACTGGTATTTAAATGCGTACCAGGAAATCGTTTGTGTGATGGGAGCGTTTAATTATAATTATGGAATGAATTGAGTGAGTTTGGTATTATGTGTGTAGGAGTGTTGGAGAAAATTCTCGGATTGTGATGGGTTTCTAGGTAGAAGAAATCCAGGATCGTCCAGAAGAACCCAAGGTGAAACTTTTTCCCTTATTTGAAAAGATATTGACTGCTACTGATACTGGGAAGAGTAGGTGGCTGGTGCTACCGAAGAATTGTGCGGAGGTTAGTATATATACACATGTAACTGCTTAGCATAACTGACAATAGTACACGTTTTAGTTTCATCGATACAACATTATGTGTAGTAGTCTTTATATATGATATTGTACAGCAACTTTTTTCTTTTGTCGATGATCAAGAATCGAAACGAATAGTGTGTTAGGACACAGATGCTAAAAACGACTAAAATGGACAAAATGAATAGGCATAATAGTATTATATGCAATTAAATTCCTTTTTTATAGATCTTTGAATGATAACATTGGCAATGACCATAAATGCAGGTAAACCCATCAACTGGGCCAAGTGAGCCAACATCTGTGGCGCGTCAAACTAGTGGGGTGAATGCTGTGGGTTGTCAGACGGATATGGTTGTGCCAATTTCTTGAGCCTATGTTCTGTGTGACCAATTGGAACCCCGTGGACCTCACAATTGAAGAGGCTAAGAAATTCATGAGAAGCCAATGAATTCTGCCTTGAAAGTTGCTTATTAGTTACGAAAATAAATTATGAGTCAATTTTTTTAGAAATATTTGAAGATCAAACAAGTCAGAACTCATCCACAGTTTCTCAAAGGCTTCAAAAAGTTGCTTGACTGTCACAGTTTCTCAAAGGCTTCAAAAAGTTACAATCATTCTTTTTTAGGCGAGTTTGCATTTTGGTACTTCTTATTATGATTCACGTATTTGGAGTTGATTCGAATTGCATATTGGATCTTCTTGTTTCCTTATGACTTTTTATTGCCATCTTTTTGTGGTTGTCGACTTGCCGGGCTTGTTAGCATTTTATCTTTGCGAGTGTGACATTTACTTGAATTTGGGTTTTAATTTTAAATAATCTTTTGGCTTGTTCCAACTTCCAAATATATAATGATATGATTGTCGTAGCGATACCATATAGAATTGGAATGATCTTTATGGACCATTCATGTTACAAAAATCTGTTTTTTAAAATCTTACATGACTAAAATTTGATGTGTGTACTTGTTTACTAAGTGACTTCTTTAATCAAATCTAGTTTTTATTTTGAGTTTTGAGTTATCAGTCCCACATTGCTAGAGAAAAGAAGCTTTCCTTGCTTATATACTCTTATGTAATTGGTTCACCTAAATTGAGATTAGTATTGTGTTGTTGCATTTACGCACCTATTCTGGTAAAGCAAATTATCAGAGTAGTATAGCTGCAATTATCAATTTGAGTTCTCAATTGTTTTTGTTCTTTTTCTTTTTGTGTATGTTAAAAAATTTAGCAAGGTCGGTTAGGTTCAAAACATGAATTTTCAAATTCATGCATCCATTCTGATGGAGCAAAATATCAGAGAGGAGCAAAGTATTAGAATGAGATCTCAAATGTGTTTGAAAATACGAGAATTTGATGAAATTTGTGGTGTTAAGTCTCATATCAAAGCTATGGTCAAATGATACGACCTTAAGATTCGATAAGTTCTCGTACGAAGGGTTGATTAGTTATATGAAATTTGAGGGAACCTAAAAACGAGTTAATTTATGAAGTTGGTGTTAATTAAGGGGTCTTTTTGGACGATGTAAAATGGTTTATACAACAACACATTTGAATTATTGGTTCGGAAAAACTCCGTGTTTCATTTCTAGCTACATTCATCAATGTTTGCTGCTTGCTTAGTTTTGTTTGATGGAAAATGACAACATTATTTACCAGGCATTTCAAGCCCGGAATATGTACACCTCAAAGTACAAGTTGGATGAAGAACCATGCTAATGGAACTCTTCTCATGGCCCAGAAAGTTTCTAAAGAATCTATGGTAAGAGAGTTGCACCTTAGAAGGTGTGCTTAATTAAAGTTACAGTGGAAAAAGGTTACTGGTGGGATCCAAATGTAACTTAGGTAAGAGGTGAAGCAAGGTTTGGACATTCCACTTTTTTTATCATGGGGACAGAAGGTAGCTTACTAGTCTGCCTGTCGATGGACTTGCTTATAAAGGTTTTGATCTTATGAGTTTTATTGTCTGCTGAATCCTTGTTTGCGGTTGAAGGGTAGTGTTGCCCTGTTTGTTATGGCCCTCAGGAGTTTACTTGCCCTTATCTATTCTACTGTTTTTAGTCCTTAATTTGACATTCTGTAATTTCGTATGCCGCCCAAAGGAGTGCTCCCAAGGCGACCTCTTCTCCGCCTGGCCAAAATTCCACACAACCATCTAATGCTTGTCGGTGAATACCAGATACCTGATTCTTGGTGCATTTAATTGAAGTATGAAATCATTACTCGAATCTAATGATCATTTGCAGCTAAACTTTGATGGAAATGACATGATTCAACAGGGAGCAGAATTTCATACCTCAAAATACAAGTATATTTTTATGATGAACAATCCTCTCATGGCTAAGAAAGTCTCTAAAGATATAGCTAAGCAAATAATCTAACTTGTTAGTTTGTTAGTGTTGAAATGTATACATAGTTTTTATTTAGCTTTGTCATGTTTATTCTAAACCATTTTGTTATAAGTAAGGTGTTTTTGAGCCTTCATATGTTTACTATAGCTTTCTGTATTAGAGACTTTCAAGTTCAAGTAATTAAAAAAAAGGGACATGAACAAGCTACATTTACTATGGTATACACCTTTTAAAAAAGTTTTTAAAATGCAACATCAATTTGTTCATACAAATAATGCGTAAAAACGGTAATTCTATTTTTCGATTTCTCTATGTTTTCATAATAACAAAATATAAAAATATTCTACATAAAAGTTGACGTAAACAAATTATTAGTCGTAAATTTTCATTTCGACATATAAAATCACTTAAAGTATGAATAATGGATATTAAACTTAATTGATGATCAAAGAAACATTTTTTTATACACACTACATTTAATGTTTACAAAATATTCTTACAAATGTTTACATTCAAATTATATTTTGTACAAGTAAAAATGTTTTTAGTAAAATGTGAAGATTATAAAAGATTTTTCTAAGATTTACAAGCCACATCAAAAGACAAACAAAAGATATATCACAGATCCCTTATCTCTATGGAATCCGTGGATCCGTCGGAGGAGCCTCGACAACTTCTTGTTTGCCTATAATTAGAAGCCTATTCCACACTTTCAAACCACCTCTAGCAATTATTTTTCTCCATTCTTTTCTCACATTTATACATCTCTTTGTTTGATCATGTCACTTGTTTATATCCATTCCAAGTGATCCAAGAACTAACCATTTCAGACGCAAGAGAAGAACACAAGAAATCTTCAAGATTCAAGTGTTGTAGTGTTAGTTGAAAATAGACGAGGGACATAATTCGTAATTTTAGGTCTTTCTGACCCGCAGGTTGGGTACGGGTAGGATCTGTCTACATTCCACCTTCCCTATACCTCGCCCCTGCGGGATTGGGTATGTTGTTGTTGTTGTTGTTGTTGCTGTTGTTGTTGACATAATTCGTAATTTTGACCTAACCACATGCACTATTTTTGTAATTTACTCTTCTTTAATTTCCGAGTGTTGTGTTCTTAACTTATAATAATTGTACTGCAGGTAATGGAACAGTTCTTTGCTTTGGTCAATACTTTCTTACTGCAGAATCATCGGGATACATGGAAAAGGAGATTAGGGATACGAACATACTATACAAGGTATCTTCAGTAATGCTCTTTCTCAAGTTTCACTCAGTATAAGGTTTAACGCTCAAGGAAAAGGAGAATAGGGATACTAACATATAAGGGATAAATGGAAAGGAGATTAGGGATGCGAACATATAAGGTTTAACCCTCAAATTTTCACTCAGTATAAGGTTTTACCCTTGAGGTTCTTTTACTCGATGGTTATTTCCCTTAAAATTGTATGTTCAAATTTACCAACCAACTTTCTTTTTAAATTTAATAATGTGAATACAATACAACTATACTAAGGTTTTTTGGAACAGGTTGTTCCTTTTACTCCAAGTGCTGGTGTCCTTGAATGGGTGAATGGCACATTACCACTAGGAGATTATCTTACTGGAAGGTGTTGGAAGGCTAAGCTTCAGCTACTCAAACACATGGGTCTAAGTGTCAATATTCTAAAGTTCAAGCTTAAAGTGTTCCCGTCTATATCTTCAGGGACTGAAGATGTAAATTAGTTTGAGATGGGTATATATAGTTTACCCTTCTCAGAACTCATTAGCTTTTCATATTATTGTGTGTAGTGTTGGTTATATCTCTCTCTTATCTCTAAGTTGAGAAACCCTGGTCTATTCATTGTTCTGTTATTGTTTTCTTGTATTGTATAAACTCATAAGCTAATTCTTTAGCTATTTTGATTAATAAAAGATTGAGCCAAGGGGAGGTTGGCTGGGTTCAGTCTAACTGATAAGTTTCAATACTGCTTTGGTTATTAATTTCTACATGGTATCAGAGCCAGGTTGCTCTATACCAAAGCGTTTTTTTAAAAAAGATCAAACGATTTGTCAAAATTAGGGTTTCTAAAAATTGGGGGTTTTGATCTACATGTGTAGATCTTGTTAATCTGAGTATCGATCTTGTGGTATTGTTATCAGATCTTGAAGATCTGAAGAATAATTGGTTTTTCCTAAAAATTAGGGTTTTCAATTTTTGGGGGTTTCTTGATCCTGGTGATTTTTTAGTTAATTACTGCTTGATTTAGTAATCTTGTGAGTTAATTAACTCTCGGTGTGTATTAATTTGATTTTTTAATCAAATTAGTTAAATTAGGGTTTACTGTATCAAACCCTAATTCAGGTTGTTTTTCTTGAGTTGTTTTTATTAATCTGATTAGTTTGATTCTACTTTCAAGATTCTTGAAATTAAAATCAAATACTCTAAAATAATTTTTAGGGATTTTTTAATCAGATTGTTTGTTTCCAATTATTTTGAGTCTAATATTGTTCTTGTTATTTTCAGGTTTTTCCGCTGTGCTGTTTGGTTGGTGAGGATCTTCTTGATCCGTGATTACTGGTTGTGGAAGCTTGCGTGCTTTGTAACTACCTCTCACGCTTTTTCTTTAGGTTTTTTACTAGGTTTTTTAGAATTGCATGAGACGAAGTGTAGGTTAAGGGACTTATTTGATTGTGGTGTTGAGATTATTGGTGGTTATTTGTGGCTGAGGAGTTATAAGGTGTTTTTTGCTTTTGTTTTTTGTTTTGTTCTTTATTTCTTGTGTGCTTATTGTTTTTTTATTTTGTTTTTATCTGTTTGCTTGTTTAAAAAATGGCTGGTGATGATGATAAAAATAAGGATGGAGGTGGAAGTAGTGAATTAAAATTGGATATATATGACCCTTTATATCTTCATCCTCAAGATATTGGTGCTCAGTTGATTACCTTCAAACTTGAAGGTACTGAGAACTATAAAGTCTGGTCTGCTGCTGTGCAGTTGGCTTTACACACTAGAAACAAGCTTGGTTTTATTAATGGAAAATGTGCTAGAGATCCTACTGATGCTCTTTATCAGGCACAGTGGGATAGATGTAATTCTGTTGTGTTATCTTGGCTTCTTGGCTGTATTTCTCAAGATCTTTATAAAGGTCAAGTGTTTTCCATAAATGCTAAATCTGTTTGGGATGAATTAAATGAAACATATAATAAACAAGATGGTTCTGTGATTTATAATCTTCATCATAAAATACATACTCTAACTCAATCTGGTATGAGTCTTTCTGAATACTATCATGAGTTTAATGCATTATGGAGGCAGTTTGATTCACTTGTTGATCTGCCCACATGTGCATGTGATACTGCACCTAAATTGAAACAGCATTCAGACCTTTTAAGGCTAATGCAGTTTCTTATGGGGCTTGATGATAGTTTTAGTTCTGTGAGAAGTCTTATTCTCACTACTGAGCCTCTGCCAGATGTTAAGTCTGCTTTTGCCACATTGTCTAGAGATGATTCTCACAGAAATAGTCATGTGGCTTCTAAATCTGTTAAATCTGGGTCTGCTGCCTTTGCAGCTAGACCAACATCTGGAAATTCTCAAAGTAATAATTGGAACACTAACAAAAATGGCAATTATAATAATAGGAGATTTGGCAAAGTGTCAAATCTTGTTTGTAAGCATTGTAATATGAATGGTCATACCATTGATAGGTGTTTTGAGCTGGTGGGTTATCCACCTGGTTTTGTTAAAAAAGGCAATAATACTAATCTGAATAATGCTAATAATGTGTTTGAAAATAGAACTGATACTAGTAAGAATACCACTCATACTCTTACTAGTGATCAGTATCAAAGATTAATGGCTTTACTTAGTGGTACAGGTGATACTAGCAAGGCTCATGCTAGTGTTGCAGGTACTGTGGTTACCTCTAATTGTGTTATAAGTTTTTTTACTTGTCGATTTTTTAATTTCAATTCCAATATAAGTACTTATAGTACTTATATTGGTTGGATTATTGATTCTGGAGCTAGTCAACACATTACTTTTTCTGCTAGTATACTTTTTGATATAATGGATGTTTCTCATTTAAATCTTACTGTTGCACATCCCAATGGGACTGTTGCACAAGTTAAACAGATTGGAAGTTTTAAATTTGGAAATAATCTGATTTTAAAAGATGTGTTGGTTGTTCCAGGATATCATGTGAGTCTGCTATCGGTTCATAAATTGTCTAAAGATAATAAAGTCATTGTAAGTTTTAATGATAAAACTTGTAAAATTCAGGATTTAACTCAAAAGTTCCTGATGGGGACTGGTAGTGAGAGAGGAGGCCTTTATTTTCTTGATGAAGGTAAGAGACATAATAATAGTAATATTAAAAGTTGTATTATGTCAAATTGTATTTGGCATAATAGACTTGGACATCCCTCTGATCAAGTTCTAATTGTGTTAAAAAACAAAATCAAAGATATTAAAAGTCCTAATTCTGAACCTTGTGATGTGTGTCATAAAGCTAAACAAACAAGAGAACCATTTCCTTTAAGTGATCATAAAACTAAAAATATGGGTGATCTTGTTCATTTAGATGTCTGGGGGCCTTATAAGGTGACTAGTAGAGAAGGGTTTAGGTACTTTCTTACTATAGTTGATGATTACACTAGGTCTGTTTGGGTGTTTTTAATGAAAAACAAAAGTGAAGTTTTTGACCATATTGTCAGTTTTTTTTAATCTGATTAAAAATCAATTTGATAAAACTATTAAAGTTTTTAGAAGTGATAATGGAACAGAATTTGTAAACAAGAAGTTTGAAAACTTTCTTCAAAATAATGGTATTTTACATCAAACTTCTTGTGCCTATACACCCCAACAAAATGGTGTAGCAGAAAGAAAGCATAGGCATTTACTTAATACTGCTAGAGCCCTCATGTTTCAGGGGGGGTTACCTTTGAACATGTGGACTGAATCTATTCTAACTGCTACTTATCTTATTAACAGGCTGCCTACTGCTGTGTTATCTGGTAAAAGTCCTTATGAAATGGTGTATAATACTGAACCTAATCTTTTGAATCTAAGATGTTTTGGCTGCTTATGTTTTTCAACTGTTTTGAATGAGTCTGATAAATTTGGATCTAGATCTGATAAATGTGTTTTTGTTGGTTATGCTTTTGACAAAAAAGGATATAAGTTGTATAATATTGATCAAAAGAAATTTATCTTTTCTAGAGATGTGAAGTTTTATGAAACAGTGTTTCCTTTCAAAAACAGTTCTTTCGCTAAAGAGTTTGTATTTGAAGAAAATGGTTTAAATGATTTAAACTTCTTTAATTGGGAAAAAGAAAGCAGTCAAAATAATCTAAGATCTGATGATCCCTATGATGATAAAACAAATAGTATAGATAGTAACATCAAATCTGTACCTGAAAGTAGTACTTCTAAACCTAGTGTCAGCACTGTAGAAAGACCAACTAGGGTTGATGAGATTCTACAAGCTGAAACAGTAGATACTGCTGATACAGTTGATGTAGATTCTGTTTTGCCAGTTGAAACAGCAGATACTGCTGATACAACTGATGCAGACAACACTAGTGAGTTATCTAGTAGGAAGGACACTGAAAGTGATAAGCATGCAACAGAAACTACTGTTTCTGAAGGTATGCCAAGTACTAGTGTTAATGATGATGGTTATACATCTGAGGGTGAAGACTTAGATATGTTTGGTAAAATTTTTGAGTCACCAGAACCAGCAGGGGCACAAACTGTTAGGAGAACTAGTAGAATGACTGCCTTACCTAGTAAATACAAAGATTTTGTGCTCAACAAGAATCATAAGTATGGAATAGATAAAGTTGTTAAATATTCCAACTTAAGTTTTGAAAATTTTGTGTTTACTGCTAGTCTTAATAAAATTCAAGAACCTACTTCTTATCAAGAAGCTTCTAAGATACCCAGATGGGTTGAGGCTATGAATCAAGAAGTAGAAGCTTTAAATAGAAATGATACTTGGGAAGTTGTTGAACTTCCTGCTGATAGAATTGCTATTGGCTATAAATGGATTTTTAAAATTAAGTATAAAGCTAATGGTGAAATTGAAAGATTTAAAGCAAGACTTGTTGCTAAAGGTTATAATCAAAGAGAGGGAATTGATTATGATGAAACTTTTTCTCCAGTTGTAAAAATTGTTACTATAAGATGTGTTTTAACTGTTGCTGTTAATAACAAGTGGCCTTTGTTTCAACTTGATGTTAATAACGCTTTTTTATATGGTGAATTGGAAGAAGATGTTTATATGACATTACCAGAAGGATTTTCTGATAAAAATGATAAAAGGGTTTGCAAACTAAAAAAATCTTTATATGGATTAAAACAGGCTCCTAGAAAATGGAATGAAAAATTAACATCTGTTCTTAAAGATAATGGTTTTGTGCAAAGTCCTAATGATTTTTCGTTATTTGTTAAAAATGAAAATAATGTTGTGTTGATTCTGTTGGTTTATGTTGATGATATTATTATAACAGGAAACAACATTGATGAAATTGAGAAATTTAAAAAGTATTTGAGTTCTAAGTTTTTAATAAAAGACTTAGGAAAACTTAAATATTTTTTAGGAATTGAAGTGTTGGATATTGAGCAGGGAATTTGTTTAACACAAAGGAAGTATTGTACAGAGTTATTGTCTGAGTTTGGTATGCTAGGTTGTAAATCTTGTAAAACACCTATAGAAACCAATCCAGATAATAAAGTTCTTGTATCTAAATTTGGAGATGATGAGCCTTTGTCTTGTATTACTAGCTATCAAAAGTTAGTTGGTAAATTGATATACTTGACTTTAACTAGGCCAGATATTGCTTATTCTGTGCACTGCTTAAGTCAGGTAATGCACAAGCCAATGAAGTCTCATCTCAGACTTGCTTTTAGAGTCTTAAGATACTTAAAAAATGAACCTGGACTTGGTATTACATTTAAAGAGAATACTAGTACAGATTTAAAAGTATTTGTTGATTCAGATTGGGCTAAGTGTAAAGTTACTAGAAGATCTGTTACTGGGTATTCAGTGTTTTTGGGAAATAGTTTGGTTTCATGGAAAAGTAAGAAGCAAGCTGTTGTTGCTAGGTCTTCTACTGAGGCTGAATTTAGAGCCATGTGTAATGTATGTTGTGAGGTTATGTGGATTACTAAGTTGTTGGTTGATCTGCATGTGAATGTCAGTTTACCTGTGGAGATGTATTGTGATAACAAATCTGCTATGCAGATTGCTGTTAATCCAGTACTTCATGAAAGAAGTAAACATTTTGAAATTGATTTGTATTTCTTAAGAGAAAAAGTGACTTCTGGGTTTATTAAAACTGTTAAAGTGAAATCTGAGGATAATGTAGCTGATCTGTTCACCAAGGGACTTAATATGTCTGATCATAACAAGTTTTGCAAAGTTCTTGGTTTGTTAAATATGTTTCAGGATAAGTCAAGTGAACAAGATAAAGCTGATGGGGGAGTTACTGGAAGCTAAAGCTTATGGGGGAGTGTTGGAAGGCTAAGCTTCAGCTACTCAAACACATGGGTCTAAGTGTCAATATTCTAAAGTTCAAGCTTAAAGTGTTCCCGTCTATATCTTCAGGGACTGAAGATGTAAATTAGTTTGAGATGGGTATATATAGTTTACCCTTCTCAGAACTCATTAGCTTTTCATATTATTGTGTGTAGTGTTGGTTATATCTCTCTCTTATCTCTAAGTTGAGAAACCCTGGTCTATTCATTGTTCTGTTATTGTTTTCTTGTATTGTATAAACTCATAAGCTAATTCTTTAGCTATTTTGATTAATAAAAGATTGAGCCAAGGGGAGGTTGGCTGGGTTCAGTCTAACTGATAAGTTTCAATACTGCTTTGGTTATTAATTTCTACAGAAGGTTAGTTCGATTATGGTCCATACAGTCCTCATGTTAACGTTTAAGATGTTTATACATTAGAAATGGAAACTTTCAGTTCTAGAAGTGGAGGCGCCCATGGACGTTATGGTCTAGGAGATTGGTCATTTCTTAAATGCAGGCAGCACATTTACTTTTGTATCACATTTACTTGCTTTTAACACACTGACATAAAGTATAATATGCTGCTTTACATTCAAAACCATTGATCGATTGAACTATTTGGAAGTGTTTGGGTACATTAATATCTAACTTGACTTCAAGGACATAACCTCTGTTTTTGGATACATGAATAATTGTAGCTAGATATATATCATCTGTATTTTGTATTTACTGGCATCAATTACTATTTGCTATACATAAACTTTAAAAGATTCTGGAATTTATTATTTTGAATAGAAGCAAGAAATAATAAAAAAGCTTAAGTACCTGTTTGCTTAAAACTCCTTAAGATGCAATCTAAAGATAAGCTAAATATTCATCACAGATTAAAAAATTTAATGGTTTGATCCCTTACCTTTCAAACACGTATGTCATATGTCCAACTCCATACATCTTAAATGCTTCAGTGGCGCAATAATTATATCATAGTATCTTGTATGTAACTTTTCACTCACCTTTGATTGGGTTAGCGTACATTTATCTGTGTTTCATAGGAAACTAAGAAGCGCAAGGCTTTTCAAGAAGTATGCGACAATTTCAGGTTTGTAGCTTCTAAATATGTACGTGGCTTTACTCATTCAGGCTATGGCTTTTATTTTCGTTTCTTCATTATCTCTGCAGACCAGTTATGCATAACTTTTTCTTGAGAGATTTTTACATCCGGCTGACTGGTTTGAAAAACGACTTGCTTATACAAGAAGTATCGCAGCTAGCTCAATGGTACTGTATTCTTTTCGTATCAATCAAGAGCCATGATTTATTTTCCTTTCAAGTTTAATCTAATTATAAGTTTGTTTCAAACCAACATATTTCTTTTCATTCATCAATGTTTTGAATTCCAAAGTACTGCTTAAAAAACAATATTGAGTAGAGGGGGAAAAGTGAGTAGGTTGGGTAATGGTGAAAATCCGCTGATTTTTGCTGCAGGTCAATAGGCTTGGGTCTTAAAAGTCTAAAACACATCTTACCCAAAAGATAGAATGTTTAACATTAATGTGATTGCAAATATTATATTCCTTCGTAAAAAAATCAAAGATTTTTCATAAATTATTTAGGATAATTTATGCTAAGTACATATTTGGCGACTACAAATTCATTTGACCCATTTGATTTGTTTCTCTTAATCAAATGCTTTAAATTTTACCCGTTGATCTTTTAGAGATAAAACATCACCCTTACATAATGTAATTTAGGATGTTTAATGCGTCAAAAATACACTCTGGGTGGCTACCCGTTTGATTATTTTTTTTAAGTTTATGTCAGATTGACCCATTCTTTAGTTAATAGTGCTGACTGTCACATTAATTTCTTGATTATTTATTGCTTTATATGCTCCTTTTTTACCGGAACTAGACGAATGCCCGCGCCTAGTGGCAGCAGTGTCTAGTTTCGAGAAAATTTTGGCGGTGAGTATTTCTTTTGAGAAACTTTATTTGTAGCGCTAAAGAATATTTTTCCGATAACAGTTTTTCTGATGGCATGGTTGCATAGCGCGCTGACAATAATATATTAACGCATTTTTCTAATTTAATAATACCCACATATAACAATATTGATGTACACTTTACGAGAAATTCCAAAAGTGTATAGCTAACAAATTTATCACAAGAGTTACCAATAACATGTACACTAACAATATTTAACAAATAAATTTAAAATAACTGGTTAAAACATTATCAGGCTCAAACACCCGTCGAAAACATATCTCATCGAATAAGAGTTAAATAGATCCACATAAAATAAACTTCATATCTAATATAACCTAATCTTTATATAACGAAATTTAACCAAATCTTTATAACAAAATCTACACAAACCTTTATAACAAAATCATCAGACACTTAACAAAAAAAATCTACACAAACTATAATCACAAAGTCTCCGTGCAACTGAAACTGTTCCCGGTGACGGCAAAAACGACAACGTAGATTCAGACGGTAGGGCGGCGGCAGATTCCGGCAACTACGGCTGTGGTACTTTATAGTACTATATAAAAAGCACAAAATTTAACAATAAAATAACAAACAAATTTACCAACCAAAAGCTAAACAAAGATCAACATACCTTATAATGGGGGCAGAAGCTATTACCAGTAACACAATTGGCGGCAGTAACTATTCCTGGCAACACAAGCGGCGGCAGCAGCTACTTCAGGCAACACCTGCAGTGGTAAAATTAATAGCAAAATAAATAAGCTTTTAAACAAACTTACAAAACAAAATAAATACATATATTAAAAAAAAGAAAAAAAAAAGAAAAGCTTACTCGTGAGGTTTAATAAAAAACTATTAAAACTAATCAATACATAGAAGGGCATGTAGCATTTGACAGTAAAGTTGATATATATGGTATTGATATTGATTATGTGTTACACTAAAGTTGCCATAAATAATGATCTTGCCAACCTTTTCATTAATTTATATTCAACAATTTATTTTGTCAACATTTTCAACAATTTTAACATTCAACAAAGTAAACCACATGGGGTGACCCAGTGGTTTGGATTTGGTCTCCTAAATGGTTAAAGTCCATGGACGTCCCAGGTTCAAACCTTGGGGAGAAAATTAATCCCCATGTGGCCACGGAGGTTCACCTGCGATGACTCCGGCTATCCAAAAGGGTAGTCGCACTCGGATTAGTCGGCTCGCAATGTCGAGTAGGAACCCAGGTAAAAAAAAAAATCAACAAAGTCAAGATTCAACAAAGTCAATAATTTTATATTCAACAATGTAGTTAAGATATAGGTTGGTTATATTGTGGGTCTTAGTGATCGATATTCCATGAACATCCTGATTGACCAAGCAACCGCAGAAGTTGTGCACATTGAGCTCGGTGTTGCCTTTGAGCAAGGGTTAATGCTGAAAACACCTGAGCCGGGTTTGTCCCATCAAATTTTTGACTACTGTCTATCTTTCTCATTTTTACAGATCGTTCTCTATCTCCTATTGTTCTCACAACTCGTGCACATCTTAAATAGGTTCTGTTCCGGCTCACAAGGGATGTTATCAATGGTATGGGAGTAACAGGTGTGGAAGGTGTTATCAGAAGGTGTTGTGAAGAAAATCTGTCTGTCATGCGAACAAATAAAGAAGCTTTACTTAGCATCATTGAAGTATGATTTTGCAGCCTTTATCTTTAGCCATATAAAGCGGAATTGGCAATTTTGACCCATTTAATTATAAATGGGTTGATCCAGGGTGTCTGTTATCTCCAAATTGATTTAGCTCATAGCACCCCCTGAATCTTCATATATTCTACATTATACTATAATACAATGGTTATCCATGTACTCATACGTATGAATATACATTCCAGGTTTTTATCCATGATCCTTTATATAAGTGGGCTTTATCACCACTAAAGGCTTTGGAACGCCAAAAGATAATTAATTGCATGCAACATTGATACTTTGGTTGAATGAAAGCGACATTATAATTTTCCCATTTAATAATCCTGTATTCTTGTTCCATATCAGAAAACTGATGATGATCTGGAGGTTGTTCCATATCAGGAAACTGATGATGATCTGGAGGACTCCAAAGATCAATATGAAGGAACTAAAGATGTGGCGCCTGCTCTTTTGCGTGTTAAGCAGAAACTTGATGGATATGAAGAGGGTTAAATGAGAAGTGTGCACGGACAGGTAACTTTCTTTGGGATATTTTATTATGAGAAGGGTGGAAAAAATGGGTCGGTGGGTGGATATGGCAAATGATTTAAATGGGTTGGGGTTGGGATTACCTGAAACACTAATTGGCCAACACGAAACAATTTTCTCCACATTTTTGTTTTTATGTTATTAAACTCTCTGTCAAACATGAGTGTAAAAGTTATAGTAATTCATTTCTCTTCTAATTATCTGAGAATAATTTAGCAGGTTTCATAATACGTATAAATTTTTACTTCTTAATCAAACGAATTTAAGTTCTCCAATACATGATTAAGATCAATCAAAATTTTTGTTTTTGTGTTTTTGTGTTTTTTTTTTTTTTTTTTTTTTTGTTAGGTTCAACAACTCATATAGGATGCAATAGATCCTGATCGCCTGTGTAATATGTTTCCTGGATGGACTGGTTGGTTGTGATGGTTTCACTCTCAATTGCTTATATGTCAAAGTCATGATGCTAATAGGTTTTTTTTGCTCCAAGTATACCCTTGTACATGATTAACGCCTAATTTTTGGGTACAGGTAGGTCCTATTTTCTTTCTGTTTATTTCAACGCTGATGTAATCTGACTTTGTAGCCAAGTTTTGAGCCATTAATTAGCATGTTGTTTTAATCAAACTGATTTAAGTTCTCCACAACATGCTTCATCTCTAACATGGTTTTAGTACAACAATTCTCATTTCACAAAGGACTGCAAACTGATCAAAATGACATAAATTAAGTTCATCACATTTTTTGTTTGTTTCATGTTCAAACCTCGAATGTATGATGAAAATATATTAGGTATGGGCCAACAGGTTCTATCTAATGGATCGCTAGTTAGTACATTTGTCACTTATGGTATCTTTTTGTCAATAAGGCAAAATATTATAAATGTAGCATACAAATTGGCACAAGGTCAAATACACAAAAGAATAAAATTCGAATTAGTTAAAGCTTTAATCAAGTTTAACTATGTAACAAGCATGTGTGCTGTGTATTTTAGTTGCAGTTGCTATATTATGTGATAAAATCGGAGTACTTTTAATTTTGATGTTTTACACTCGAGGTGAGGAATTGAATATGTGAGGCGAGAACAATTTTATCGATCTAAAAGCTGCACCATTCTCATATTTCTTTTTCATCCAATCATCCCCTTTTTATTTTTCTTTCTCATCTACCAAATGATGATAACAATACATATTTATTGACTAGACGAGTACCCGTGCATAGCAAAGGGATTTTATAGCGGCAGATAGTTTTAGTGATAAAAAAGTTTATGGGTTATAAACGAAAAATAATAAACGTTTGAGGATTTGGGGATTAAACATAATGTTTTGAAACCCGGTTCGACCCGGGTGGTTGAACCGGTAGAACCGTTCTGGTC
This sequence comes from Artemisia argyi, assembly GCA_030686995.1. Lineage (NCBI taxonomy): Eukaryota > Viridiplantae > Streptophyta > Magnoliopsida > Asterales > Asteraceae > Artemisia > Artemisia argyi. The sequence continues at coordinate 185,222,196 of CM060682.1, forward strand.
AAAAAATGGGTCAATTTAAACCGGGTAAACCCGACGGATTGGGTCAAAAATGGGTTTAATTAATCCGGGTCAACCCGACGGATTTGAAGTGTCCAGAGTCAACCCGTGCATAGCAACGAGATTTTATAGCGACATATAGTTTTAGTGATAAAAAAAGTTTATGGGTTATAAACGAAAATAATAAAAGTTTGAAGATTTGAGAATTAAACATAATGTTTTGAAACCTAGTTCGACACGGGTGGTTCAACCGGTTGAACCATTCCGGTCGAAAAATTGATCGATTTAAACCGGTCAACTTGCTAGGTTGGTTCAAAAACGGGTCAAATTAAACCGGTTCAACCCGTCGGGTTTGAAGCGTCCCGGGTTAACCCGGTTTGTGATTTGTATTGATTTTGTATCGCTGAATTTGTTAGTTTCAAGTACATTCGTATCTCTTGGATTTGTTGGTGGTTTCAGCCATCCGAACCTACGGGATATAAAAGGCGATACATCATACATATACAGTAAAACACGAACACCTCTCCTACCAAAACATTATCTGAATTCGCCGCCTCCCTCATCTAAATCCACCGCCGCCACTACCACCGGTATTGTTGAATCTGTATATCTGATCGGTTTTGGTTTATGTGGTTTTGGTTAAGGTTGTCTAGGCTGGTAATTTTGGTTTATGTGGCTTTGGTTAAGGTTGTTTAGGTGGGTAATTTTGGTTAATGTAGTTTTGGTTAAGTTTGTTTAGGCTCATGATTTGTGCTTGAGATTTAGCTAGATTTTGTTACTTTTGTTCCGGGTTATGTTGTGTTGGTTTTGGTTTATGTAAAGCGATGCTAATATACTGGTGAGTTTAGCCGGTTTTGATGAGGTTCTTTTTAGGGTAATGACTTTTTTTTATGCCATTTCATTTTTCTTTGTTATTCTCATAGTTTGAGGCTGTATTTATTTTTATTTTTATTTTATTTATTTATTATTATTATTATTTTTTTAGTCTCTGGTATTAGATCTTATCGAGTAATATGTGTTTAAATGTGAGATTTGTGAATTTTAAGGCAGGGGAAGTTAGTGATGTTGATGAGTCAAAAAGATGACATAGCATGAATGATTGAATGAACCAACACACAACAAATTTGACACCTATTAGTGTTGATCTAAAATTTATCACATGTATATTTTGAGATTAGTGGGTGGTCAAGGCTGTTTTTCATCTTTTTGACTCATCAAATCTGTGGCTATGTTGTTCTTTGAGGCCGACATACATAAAGTGCTAATCTTTGAGAAACAAAGAAAATAAAGGCTCCACATTAAAAAGAAAGAATACACAATAAAGAGTAACTGAATGGGATTTTACTGTTATTTAAATAATTACTTTTGGAAATATTTAAAGTTTTATTTTATGCTAAAATATCTAGCCAATCGAATTTGAATTTAATCAAAGTCTAATAGAAGTAAATATGCTCAAGTCATCAATTCATCAAAACCACATGTTAACATGCTTTGAGGTTGGTTAAAAAAAAGTGTTCTTTTCAATTTAACTTCGTACAAAAAAAAAAATGATGTTTCTTAAAGAGTGTTATTTTGAATATTAGTAGCGTTTCGTTCTAAAAAAGAAATGGCTCGTGAAAAAAAAAGGCCAGATACTTGCTTTATAAAAGAAGTCAAAGCAATGGGATTGTACCGGTGTTAAAAATTTCGAAGTTTAGATTTTGTTTATAGTGATGTGCATCGGCAATATTCAATATACGAAAGAGGATAGTTTGACTACATTTATTGTAGTCAATTGGCTAAAATTCTCTAACAAAATACATTAGCAAATGAATTAGAGACCCACAGAAAAACTCATGGACTCACAAATTGTAGGTAATTTGCTACAATTGCATTGTAGCCAATATATTCCCTTATTATATAACTGTGTATTAAACACATGCAATTAGTGTACTCCCTTCAAAAATACAACTAATAAAATTGATATATAAATGATGAAAATTTTCAACTAATAAAATTGTAGGTAATTTGCTCCGTATGATATAAGCCAACCATATGTCGTTAACCCTAATTGACCAGGTTTTGGTGGTTCTGGGCTAAGTGAGCCAACATCTGTGGCACGCAGGCTAGAATTTTCAATATCTGCTTTTTTGTTCTTTTTCTTTTTGTGTATGTTAAAAAATTTAGCAAGATCGGTTAGGTTCAAAACATGAATTTTCAAATTCATGCATCCATTCTGATGGAGCAAAAGTATTAGAATGATATCATCAAGCTCTTAATTCGCAAGCTATGATTGAAGATAGGGTTCTTGAAAATGGGCTGTTCGGTAATGAAAAGATGATTGAGACTTTGACTAGCAATGTAAGTCAACTCTAGTTGATGTACATAACAAGTGTCCTGGAACTAGGTAACATTAATTATACATATTTGTATCGTGTAGACTTGCAGACTTTTGAGAATTTGGAAACTATTGCTTGTATTGATCAATATGGTTGTCCAAAACAAAGAAAAGGTTTATTGTTTGTGATTTCCACTTGTGGTGATAAGTCGCAACTGAAGATTTTCTACTTGACTATAGACATCTGCAACGTTGTTTGACTGTCGAAGTGGGCTTTACTGGTAGACGTGGAAATTGTTGGTATTGATATTAGAACTTACAATCATCCGTGCATCATATTTTAGCTTCTTAGTACTAGTCTTAGTGTAGTTATGATTGCCATAACATCAAAGGTTTATAACAAATCATTGTTGTTATAACATCAAAAGTTAAGCGGAATCAATGCAATGAATAATAGATAACACTAAATTTAATCATTTTTACTCGAGCAATGAGTCTTCTTAATAGTATAGACACATATGTCTCTGCCATCCAGTCATTCATGTTAAATGTTTATTCACATGAGCCGACAAAAAGAAATTTTAAGCATTTAGTCCCACATTCGGCACATAAAAGAAATTTTGTTTGTTTATATTATGTGATGTGTATGATTCAGGTAAATTAGCAAGTTTACTTCATAATTCTTATATATTAAAGTTTTCAACTGTTCAGTGGTTTTATAGAGTTTAGAGAGTTGAGTACTAGGTCCAAAATATCTACTTTCATCTTTCGTCAGTTTCACAAGGAACCTAGTAATCATGAATAAGCAGTTATTCTATGAGAATTGGATATTTTCTCCTTATACGAGCTGAGTGACCTTTTTTCATGTTTATTATAACTCAGTGTTTTTAATTCTATCATTGACGTAAATAATACGCAACTCATAATGTTTTAACAATGTTCTAAGAAAACATGAGAAGCCGCTCAGTCCGCCCGGACCGTATGACTGTGCTCTAGTGTTTATGCCTGAGACACCCTTGTTGGATAACTATCATAGTTGATTATTATGTTTATTAGGATAAGTGTTAAGTAATTGTTTAGGATATGTTTTGAGTCATGTTAGGATAAGTCTTATGTTTGTAAGAGTTATCTCATAAACTAGTATTTAAGATGTCATAATGTTATGAATGATTCAATCAAGTTTAAGATCAATAATTCTCTAGTTCTTCTCTTCTATTTCTTAATGAGCTCGCGCACGCTAAAAGTGGTGCCTTATCCCGATACAACCCCTAACCGGGTCGTATCAATTGGTGCTTTCATTGAGAGTCCTCGTTGAGAGGGCTACCAAATTAGGGTTCCAATTAACAAAAAAAAAAAAAAAAAAAAAAAAAAAAAAAAAATGTACAACGTACTATTCACCGGGTACTATTCATCGGCACTATTCATCCCGGAGTACTGTTTATCGTCAGAAAAAAAATATTTTTTGAGTTATTAATCGCTTTAGTATTATTCATGGCATCAGGCGGCAGCGATCAGGACGCGGAATAAGCACTCTCTAAGCTCTTGCAAATGGGTACTGTGACCGAATATGAGAGTGAGTTTGTGGTACTAGCAAATCGAGTAACAGGGATCTCTGAATCTTTACTAAGATCGTTTTACATCTCCGGACTTAAACTGACGTTAAAAATGGAACTGTTGAGGGCAAGGCCTTCAACTTTAGGAGAAGCCTTTACCTTAGCTCATATAGTCGAGGCTCGTTTTGAGGCAATTGCAGAAAAGGAGAAAGAGCATATGATTGAAAAGAAATCAGATATAATTCCATCATTACAAAGTGAAATCGCTTCACCTGAGATTAAAAGGTCGTAAGATGCTTATGAATATATTGGTGTTGATGTGGTTAATAACGTGATAGATGGTATTTTTGATATTGGTGAGAGTTTGGTTGTTATTCTAAAGTGGGTACATACCAGCACATCAAGGACATTGCTATTATTAGTAACTTTTGAAAACATGGATGTTGCCATGGGAATGGAGGCTAAAATTCAAAGAAGAACATGAGAACCCGGAATCAAGATTTTTTAGACAACACCTTGTGGACAAGGTGGTTTTTGAAGGAGTGGGGAGTGTTAGGATATGTGTCATAGTTTATTATGTTTAGGATAAGTGATTGAGTCGTATTAGAATAAGTTTTCATGTTAGGATAAGTCTTGGTATTTGTGTGAGGTTATCTCATAACTAGTATTTAATGTTTTACAATGAATGAAAGTCATTAAGCTTTGTCAAATAAAAAAAAATATATCTTGTCTTCTTCATCTTTAATTCTTAAGGAGCTCGCGCCCGCTTGAAGTGGTGCCCTATCCCGATACAACCCCTAACCGGGTCATATCAATTGGTGCTTTCATTGAGAGCTCTCGTTGAGAGGGTTTTTGATTAGGGTAAAAAAAAAAAATTATTGTTCATCGACTACTAGTCACACGCACTGTTCACGAAAGCACTGTTCATCGTACTGTTCATCAGAAATTTTTTTGGTTTTTAGGTTATTGTTCATGGCATCAGGCGGCAGCGATCAGGACGCGGAATACGCACTCTCTAAGCTCTTGCAAATAGGTACGGTGGCTGAATATGAGAGTGAGTTTGTGGTACTTGCAAATCGAGTTATAGGGATATCTGATTCTTTACTTACATCGTTTTATATCTCCGGACTTAAACTGGATCTACAATGTTTACTCTTACGGTCAAATCCCAAAACTCTAGATGAAGCTTTTTCATTGACCCGTGCGGCGGAAACACGCATCGCGAACCTAGATATTTGGGAATTTTTTAGGTCCAATTCTTTAACTTTGGGGGAAGACTTCTTCAAAGCTCGTATGACCTAGGTTCGTTTTGAGACAATTGCAAAGGAAGAGAAAAAGCACATCGTTGAAAAGAAAATAGATGTCATCTTACCATTAGAGGGTGAATTTGCTTCACCTAAAGCTGAAGGGTCAGTGAATGTTGATGAGTATATTGGAGTTGAAGAGGCTGTGGGTGGTGGCAAAGCGCTTAAGGTTGGCGAGGATGAGTTGAGTAGAGTGATATCGACACTTAAGGATGGAGGTGGTGAATTTGATAGTCGTTTGGATGAAATAAATTTGAATTTAACCGTGGAATTAGCGGACTCTCAATCTACATATTCTTCGTATCACCTTGAGAGCAAGGTGATTTTTGAAGGATTGTGGAGTGTTACGGCATGGGTAGTGAAAGGCGAAAGAATGGTGTTGTGTTATGTCCAAGGTAGTGGAAAGCAGAAGAGGAAAAAGGTATTGTTTGCGGTAGCGGAAGGCAGGAGAACGACAGGAGTGGAACATAGGATTAGGATATGGGATCCTGGAATCAAGATTTTTTTTTTAGACAACACCTTGAGGACAAGGTGGTTTTTGAAGGAGTGGGGAGTGTTACGCCCATGATTAGGATATGTGTCATAGTTTACTATGTTTAGGATAAGTGTTTGAGTCGTATTATGATAAGTCTTCGTGTTAGAATAAGTCTTAGTATTTGTGTGAGATTATCTCATAACTATTATTTAATGTTTTACGATGAATGAAAGTCATTAAGATTTGTCAAATAAAAATATCTCTAGTTTTCTTCTCTAATATTCTTAAGGAGCTTACGCCCGCTTGTTGGATAACTATCATAGTTTGATTATTATGTTTATTAGGATAAGTGTTGAGTAATTGTTTAGGATATGTTTTGAGTCATGTTAGGATAAGTCTTATGTTTGTGAGAGTTATCTCATAAACTAGTATTTAAGATGTCATAATGCTATGAATGATTCAATCAAGTTTAAGATCAATAATTCTCTAGTTCTTCTCTTCTATTTCTTAAGGAGCTCGCATACGCTAAAAAGTGATGCCTTATCCCAATACAATCCCTAACCGGGTCTTATCAATGCCATTATACTATAATAGAGTTGGAATGATCTTTCAGGACTATTCATGTTATAAAAAATGCTTTTTAAAATGTTACATGACTAACATAAAGTTTATGGGTGTCTTTGTTTAATAAGCGATTTCTTTACCCAAATTAATTTTTTGTTTTTGACTTTGAGTTATCAGTCCCACATGGCTAAACAAAAGAAACTATCCTTGCTTATATACTCTCATGTACTTGGTTCAACTAAATTGAGATTACCATTATGTTATTGCATTCGGGCATCTATCTTGATAGAGCAACTCGATCTATATCAAGACAGAATTCCAGTATGCAATAACCAATTTGAGTTCTCAATTTTTTAGTTATCATACAAAATTAAGCAAGACGAGTTATGTTAAAAATTTGAATTTTAATCTTGAGTTATGTTAAAAATATGAATTTTAAATCTTATTGCATTTAATGTTTTATTTTACTAGAGAATGAGATTTCAATTAAAATTTAGCGAGTTGAGTACCATATATGTTCAAAGCATATAATGACAAAAATTCGCATAAGTTTTCAACTTTTTTGTCATTGTAAAAATATAGCGAGTGTGGTAATAGATACAACATCTTTTTGACATCGTATCAAACAGTTAGATATATGTTATCACTTTTTGTCCGTTTAAATATAATTTGTTAATGGATAAAATACAAATTTTAAATTTTCTTATTACATTGCTTTTTAGGCCTATAAAACCAAAACGTCAATAATTTAGGAGGATGTAGCATTACAAATAATTTGCGTGATTGTTAATGAAGTTCCGATCTTGTAATAATAATTTGGAAAATGAATTGTATGCCTAAAACTAAGACCTAAAGATTTGATTGGTTCATTTGAAAAATTAATTGGTGAAAAATAATGAGAGAGAATAAGTGTTTAACACTTGTCATGAAATGAATGGATTATGTCCATTAGTAGGTCTATGTTGTAGGTCTATATATCAACACTCTAATACTTTATCTTTTGCTTATTACTGTATTATTGTGTTCGATTCCAACTTTTGATTAGGGTGGTCAATTCAAAACCTAAAAACCTGGACTTATAATTTTCCAGATCTATTTCAACAGTGAATAAACATAGTAATCGTTTGTATAATTTCTTTTATTCTGGGCCATGCCATTTGACTTTGTATCTCTTTATTTGGGCCAAGCTATTGTGCAGTGGTTCAGCACTTATATGCACTTGATATGGCCATTCTAAACTCACATCTAACACATTTTATCATGCCTACAAACAAATCATCAGCGGTTTGACACTCAAACACAACTCAATCGTTCAGTTTGTCGGTCATAGCATGTTTTCATTAGTCGGCTTTTTGTCGGGATAGTATATGGCCCTATCGGTAACTATTTTTTGCATGTCTAACATTTCTAGTATTAATAAATAGTTTTGCCGAAATTAAATGGTCAAATTCAGTCCAATCAAAACAATTTTTCATGAGACTTAAGTGATGACATTCTTAACTTCATTCAAAAACCTTTTGGTCTGTTGTGGTATCGACAAATTTGTTCTACACAATCCACGGTCATTCAAGTATAAATATTTTTCACATGAATCAGAAAAACTTTTCCACTCACACACAAGGGATGATAGCGCCTTGCAAATGTATGTTTATCAGCACTGATATTTTTTTATGTCGGTTGTATTCTATCAGGGCCGTCTCATGGATTTCGGTCGCCCCGTGCCACACCACAAAGAGGCCCTTAAAAACACATACAAAATAAACATATATCACTAGTGCATGAACTAATTAAACTCAAGCCTCATGTTGTGTATATACATATATATTAAAGTACATAGAATTTTGTGGCCCTCGTTAAGCGGTGGCCCTGTGCAATATAGTTATATAGGTAAGTCTAGGGTCGGCAACCAGGCAGTTGTAGAGAACCGGTAGGTGCATGGTCTTTAATAACCCCTCTCTACAAGTACGTTGGATGGCAACCTTTGGTCCGCCTTTCGCACACTATGCACAAAAACATCAATCAACCAGTCCTTTGAAATTTATTCTTAAAAACCAAAACAATTTCGCCATTATTTAGTCCGTATTATTTTTCTATTCAAAAATTACCCTTTTTCGTTTATAAACATGTCTAACACAATTAATAAACAAAAACAAGTAATGTACAATAAAAAAATAAAACAACTAAATAAACAAATATACATAATCATAACAATTAAATATATATAAAACATGTAGCCACATGCAAATCTTATTCAATAGTCCTATTAATAATCAAATCTAGGTGTATAACGTATTAATTCAACTAAGGCTTTCTTCTTCTAGGAAAAAGAGCCACATACATCGATAAATCGATTGCGTAAGCCAAAATTAAATAAATACCACATAACACATAATTGATTACTTAATATTGGAGTCTTCCCCAATTCGACATCTATTAATAAATTTACATGTTTCGATATAACTTAACCATTAATTAATATAATTAATTTAAACTATTTAAATTATAACACAATATAAAAATCCATGCAAATATGCATTTTTTCATGGATTTAGCTTAACAATTAATATATTGCACCAAGATCGTTTACTAAAACGCATAACAATTACATGACATCCTAGGGTTTCTAATCATATTAAAATAATAAAAACCATAAACCCTAAAACCCTAATAAGGTCAATCGACCCATAAAATATTTTAGGGTTAGGAATCTAACAAATAAACCCTAAAAACATGTAACTAAACGAATCAAGATCCAATTTTTATGCGTTTCGATAATTAATTACACATTATAATGGCTCTAGATGCCACTGTTGTAATTATTATATCATGACATTCATATAAATAAACCAAGTACATCAAAGTGAGCATAGCGGAAGCAATTATAACAAGATCGAATAACATGTAATTAATTAATCAATAATTAAATAGTAAACATACCTTTGTGATTTTAGCCCGAACAAGAATCAAAGCAATCTTCCGGAACAAGAACCCTAATTAGGATTTATATGGATTACAAGAATTACCCCTTACCTCTTTTGTAATTCAATCCAAGAATCAAACAATAGTGTGTTTGATTCACATTTTTATACACACGTACTAATTCAAGAAAAGTTTATGCAAGTAATAAACACAAAACCTTTTTTAGATCTATGAAAATCGAAACCCTAAGGGGTTTGTTTTGATGGATCGACCAAGGAAAAGAGATGAGAGAAAAACACCAAGATGTGTGTACAAGTTATGAGAAAAACATGCATCTTGAGTTTGCTTATATACTATTCAAAACTTAGAGCTCAAGGCACATAAGGAGGTGATTCCCCCCCTATGCCGATCGGCCATGGAACCCCAAAGGGGTTTCCAGAACCTTCTCTTGTTTCCAAATTTTGCCTAGTATTACTTTCCTAATCTTCGTTTAATAGATAATTAGTCATTAATCATTAAATACTAATTACTATTATTTATTTTGTGTTTAATAATTAATTATAACATTTTATAAATAATTATTACTTTTTCTCTTCATACGTATTGTGTGCAATCCCGTGATCTCTAGTTCGATCCTAACACACGACTATTATTATTTTTTCTATAAAACCAACAGGTTTTTATCCATGATCCTTTATATAAGTGAGCTTTATCACCACTAAAGGCTTTGGAACGCCAAAAGATAATTAATTGCATGCAACATTGATACTTTGGTTGAATGAAAGCGACATTATTATTTTCCCATTTAACAATCCCGTATTCTTGTTCCATATCAGGAAACTGATGATGATCTGGAGGTTGTTCCATATCAGGAAACTGATGATGATCTGGAGGACTCCGAAGATCAATATGAAGGAACTAAAGATGCGGCGCCTGCTCTTTTGCGTGTTAAGCAGAAACTTGATGGATATGAAGAGGGTTAAATGAGAAGTGTGCACGGACAGGTAACTTTCTTTGGTATATTTTATTACTAGTTATAATATCTGTGCACGCACAGGGTTTTTAAAATTTCGTTTTGATTATGTATTATTATCGATTAAGAAATGAACCACTTAATATGTTTCAAATAGTTTTACTTAGTGGACTAAAAATAAAATATGATTATGTATTATTATCGATTATGTATTATTATCGATTAAGCATCTATAATACATAATCGATTAAGAAATGAACCACTTAAAATTTCGTTTTGTGCTATTTACTTCTCATGTTTGATCATAAAATTACCAAATTAACATAGATGCTTACACTATAGTTTCTTTATTACATAAAGAGAAACAAAAAAAATGTAATTGGTAGAACTCAAATTTAATCTTACGATTATTTATAATGTATAAGAATAATTTTTCTCTAAACCCGAACTATATAAGGAAATTATTATTACTTGTATAAGTAAATTATAAATGCATAAAAAATGACAGAGTACATCCGCAAGTCTTTTAGGATTGTTTGAATCCTTACCGACCTTTCACTTTAATGCATTTCTTCACAATTGGCCTAAATAATCAAGGTAAAACACACCCATATTTTAGACCATTGGTTGACACCCATAGTATTATCAATGACGGCAAACACCTGCTAAGTTTTATTAATTCATTCGAAGACAAATTACACTCCGAAAAGAATTCCTACCATAAAATTCCTCATATAGGCACTAAAACACATCTTTGGTACATTAACCTTTCATGACAATCATGTGTTGATATTTAATCATCCTCTAAAAAGCGCACACAACAAATTGCATTACACTTTAGTGTGTGCAATAAGATCATAAAACTGCAAAAACCACTAACATGTTACATTATAGTGAGGATAACAACAAAGTTAGTCATAACATCAAATCAGAAATCTTCAGATTAGAACTAAAGGGGTGTTTGGTTATGCTTATTAAAGGTGCTTATTGGCTTATTCAATTACCATAACACAATAAGTTTATGATAAAACTATAAGCTTTTTTGAGAAGCTTAGTAAAAAACCCCTGAACTCCCAACTAATTCTATCATAGCTTAGTGTGTTTATAGTAAAAACACAAATATTAAGTGTAGAAAGTTTCAATAAAACATAAAAAAAATTTACTAAAAGTTGGTATGTATAACAAAAAAGTTAAACCATAAAAAATTTTACTAAAAACTATCAGCTAAATAAGGCATAAGCCAAAGTGCTGTTGAGGTCTCTTTCGGATTCTATTCATAAGCAAAAAGGGGTTTACACATAAATCGTAAGTATAGAATAAGGCTGCATGCAATAAGGACTATGAATAAGGGTCAATCCCCCTTGCTTTTTCTGCCACGTCAGCTTTCTCTCTCCAGCGACTTGCAGGCGATTCAGTGCCACAGTAAGGGCGACCAATTTTTTTTTTTTTTTTTTTTAAAAAAAAAAACATTTTTAACACAAACTAAAATTTCATTCATAATTAAAACGTTACATACTAATTCAACTAAAATAAAAACATTACAACACTTATTAAAACATTACAACATAAAAACTAATCATCTAGGTTGTATTGTTCCTTGATCAAGTCTTTGAGTTCTTGCATTTTTTGTCGTTGAAATGCGGGCAAAGATGGGTCGATTGGTTTGAAATAGAAGATGAGGTCTTTTCCTTATTGTTGTGGTGTTTTCTTAGACATTTTTAATAGAAAGAAGTGTGAGATTTTATGAATTAAAGTGTTGTTTAGTTGTGTATTTTTAGGAGATATATATATATATATATATATATATATATATATATATATATATATATATATATTTTAGTCACAAACGGTCTAAACATTAAATGTGTGGGAGGTGTGGATCAAAATACAAAAAAATAGTCGGTCGAGCTTGAGACCGACTCCAACTCATTTTCGCTTGTTTCTCAGTCGCGACCTTCTCCCCACAATAGTGACGACCGACTCGACCGATTGATTATTGCATGCAGCCTAATGGTTGTATCTCACATCCTTGATTACCAAGTCAATAACATTATCGCAGTATAGTAACGTAATAACCTAATTAAAAACTATATATTCTTGCTGAATAATTCTCATGTACATACTTTTAATTCTTTTACAACAACCAACTATTATTATTTATATTTTCTTATTATTATTATTTTTTTTAAACATCAAGTCAATGAATAAAGTTAGGTTATCACCTATGTAGTTTTTCTTTTTTTGATTTAGGAGGTGATTCTTATCAAATAAGGATTGTGATGCGTGCATTTTTTTTTATAATTTAAGAAAAACACCTTCTATATTAAAGAATGACTATCTAGCCGATGTTTTTATTTTATTTTATTATTATTTTTTTTTTTAATAATTAGCTTTGTATAACATTTTTAACTGACAGAGATGTTGAGTTTGAGGTTAATGTTGTTGTTTAACTTTAACTATTGATATTATGTTGTACAAAATGTGCGAGTTTAGTGGCACATAATGAGCGTTGATAAAGTTAAAATATGTTCCATAAAGTTTTTAAAATATTTTTATGGATATCTAAATATAAATTTTAAATAACAATTTCATGAGTCGTTGTTATAAGTAGAATCACGTATATTTATTTTATATCACAATAACTCATGCTTACCACTTGATATTTATATTCCTGTTACTTATAATTTAACTGTATTTCAAACCCGTGTACGCATAAATTAAACTTTTAAATAGTAACATAAATCCTTATTTAAAAAAATATTTTAATGGATGAAAGTTTAAAACTAACATTAGTTTAAAAAATATTTAACATATATTAAAACTAATTCGCATATTTACCAAATTTATTTTAAAAGATGAAAGTCAAAAAAACTAATACTATTACTCATGTAATTTTAAACAACATTAACATTATAAAGTATAGGGGGTATGAAGTGTAAGGGGTTATTTGTTTATTTTCTAAAGTTATTAAAAAACATGGAGACTTATAATTTTACACTTAACTACTAAGGTTTTATTAATTACCTCATCTTTTCTTAAGTTTCTATTTTCATAAATTTGACACACCTATATTTTTATGTGTTTTTTTAATCAATCAAATTCTCTACCAAATTTATTAAAGTTTGACCAAAATCAATTCAATTTTGACTTTTTATTGGCCAATCATATTGCTTGATTTTGCTTATGTGTCAAAATCGAGCTCTCCTATTGGTCTAATTTTTTTTTCAATGAGAAGGGTTTTGCAAAAACACTCCGAAATGATGTAATTCTTGTATTATATAAAAGATGAGAAGGGTGGAAAAAATGGGTCGGTGGGTGGATATGGCAAATGATTTAAATGGGTTGGGGTTGGGATTACCTGAAACACTAATTGGCCAACACGAAACAATTTTCTCCACATTTTTGTTTTTATGTTAATAAACTCTCTGTCAAACATGAGTGTAAAAGTTATAGTAATTCATTTCTCTTCTAATTATCTGAGAATAATTTAGTAGGTTTCATAATACGTATAAATTTTTACTTCTTAATCAAACGATTTAAGTTCTCCATTACGTGATTAAGATCAATCAAAATTTTTGTTTTTGTGTTTTTTTTGTTAGGTTCAACAACTCATATAGGATGCAATAGATCCTGATCGCCTGTGTAATATGTTTCCTGGATGGGCTGGTTGGTTGTGATGGTTTCACTCTCAATTGCTTATATGTCAAAGTCATGATGCTAACAGGTTTTTTTTTGCTCCAAGTATACCCTTGTACATGATTAACGCCTAATTTTTTGGGTACAGGTAGGTCCTATTTTCTTTCTGTTTATTTCAACGCTGATGTATTCTGACTTTGTAGCCAAGTTTTGAGCCATTAATTAGCGTGTTGTTCTAATCAAACTGATTTAAGTTCTCCACAACATGCTTCATCTCTAACATGGTTTTAGTACAACAATTCTCATTTCACAAAGGACTGCAAACTGATCAAAATGACATAAATTAAGTTCATCACATTTTTTGTTTGTTTCATGTTCAAACCTCGAATGTATGATGATAATATATTAGGTATGGGCCAACAGGTTTTATCTAATGGATCGCTAGTTAGTACATTTGTCACTTATGGTATCTTTTTGTCAATAAGGCAAAATATATATTATAAATGTAGCATACAAATTGGCACAAGGTCAAATACACAAAAGAATAAAATTCGAATTGGTTAAAGCTTTAATCAAGTTTAACTATGTAACAAGCATGTGTGCTGTGTATTTTAGTTGCAGTTGCTATATTATGTGATAAAATCGGAGTACTTTTAATTTTGATGTTTTACACTCGAGGTGAGGGATTGAATATGTGAGGCGAGAACAATTTTATAGATCTAAAAGCTGCACCATTCTCATATTTCTTTTTCATCCAATCATCCCCTTTTTATTTTTCTTTCTCATCTCCCAAATGATGATAACAATACATATTTATTGATAGTAATTTTAAATTTGATACTTGACATAAACATAAATAAATAATTTAGAGGTGAATAAACAATTTAGAAATGAAGAATATATTTTTTATGAACAATGAAATGTTGATTTTGATGAACAACTTCTCAAAACTCTATAAGTTACGGACAATTTTTATGTTTATTTGATGACCACTTTCTGTTCTTAGGATAAGCAACTTTTTCGTTGATGATAAAAGGTTTCTATATAATGAACTTTGATTCTACTATCATGAACAACACACTTTTCATTAGTTTTCATTGATGAACAAAGTTTTCATATGGTGACCATTGATTCAACTATGACAAACATCATGTTGTTCATCAATTTTCCTAATGACGAACTTTTTTTTTTTCTTTTCGTTGAAGATCACATTTTTAACAACTTTATTATTAGTATGTATTAATTTTAAGAGTGAATATAGATGGAGAAGGAGATGATTTTTGGTGGATATGAAAACGAGGTTGTTGGTGAGGAGTAAATTGGGAGGGAAAATCGAGAATAAATGAGTAGTTATAAAAAAAAGTCAGATGGAAGATGGGAAGTGATCCACGAGTCAAGCTTTGATGTATTTTTTAGAATTCAGAAATGTTATACTTTTCATAGGATCGAGAATCTTACACTCAAATGTGTAATGTGACTCGACTTTTGAAATACTATGGACTCCGACACTTTCATTATAACTAATTAGAAATTATGTAAGCACGCGAAACCACCTTCAATCAAGATACCAATGCTCTAGTTTCAAGTTATATTTGCCGGTGCAAGGTCAACTTTGATTTAAGTGGTGCATGTTCAGGTTCAAGGTTGTTTTTGAAGCAAGTTATTAGGTTTCATGTTTGTCTCCTCAATTAATTGTAATTTTAACGCAAAATTAGTAAGAGATCGATTATAAGTGCTTCAATGAAAGCAATCAACCTACTCGTTTTAGCTTGATAACACCTCTCAGGTAGTAACTAAAGTAAGGTTACAAAATTGGATTTGGTTTTTTTATTACCCATTATATTAATTTTATCAAAAAGTTTTGTGATGACGTCATCTTACAATATACTTCATTTGCTAGTGTATTTTACGTTATACCAATAACAAATGAAACAATGTGCGTGTTTCTATTGGTTACCGCAAATTTAATAATGATACTCATAATGATGAGCTCCCTATTATATATCGACTTGTTGTTCGGCCATTGATATGAGAATGAGTCTGACTGTATCTTAAACAAATTTTATGGTGAGTTCTAAATACTGACAGCTTCATATGTCCATAAAAAATAATTACCTGCCTTTACGGTAAATTGCTTTTTACATCATAATGCTTTTTGATTATTCAATGAACTAGCTTCCTTTTGTGGCATTATTTCAGGATACACAATTTTAAGCGCCAAATAACCACATTATAGGATTTAAACGAGATCTCATAGTCTCGCTCAGAAAGGTTAGTCGACAGAACCTTAAACGACGGAACACTAAGAGTCGGAGATGCTTGTAACCAATCTTGCCCAAGTCTCTTTGTTGAAAATTTTATCAAGGGCTTCGTGAATAACTTTCCCATATTCAAAAAGGCCGCTTGTGATTTTAGAACGCTCCAGCATCCTCAAACTCTTATTATGAGACAAACAATTTGAATAACCATTAGTATACAATACTAAACTTGTAGCTTCATTTAAACTACCCGAGATATACAAACTCCAAAGCAAACCAACTAAACATACTAAAAAACATATAGAAAAAAGCAAAATATCTACATAGATGATTTACCGGGGAACCCTTTACCAAAAAAAATATATATATACATCTAGTCATCTACATAGATTTTACTAGATATGCCAACAACGTTATAATTTTGACAATTCTTATAACATATCCATAATCAAAGGGGTCTTTTTAAAACATATCACTCTTATTTAAACAGCCGTATAGTACTACTACTTTGTTATCAAAACCCTAAAATATTTGTGCCCACATCGATCTGATTCCAATCATCCAAACTATTTTTCATTTAATCCATGACTCTCCAAACACGGTAAATCAATCAACACATTTGTTTAGATTATTTGATTTTTCTATATGTTCTTTTTTTTTTTTTTTTTTTTTTTTTTTTTTTTTTTTTTTTTTTTTTAATAATATTAGCATCAGTTATGCTTTTTGTGTTATATGTTAGTTCTTAAAATTTTATGTTACGTATTTGTCAGATCTAAAAAGTTCTGAACACAAGTTCCTGCCAAGGAGTTTTAGATCTAAAATTTATAACATAGTTTTGTTTTTATAAAATTCATAAATTTTTTATGTTGTGGCTTCTGATGATGGTGAAATCCTAGACCTTTTTACACAAAAGAGGCCAAGTATTAACATACTGTTTCGATTATGACAACATTATTTGCCAGGCATTTCAAGCCCGGAATATGTACACCTCTAAGTACAAGTTGGATGAAGAACCATGCTAATGGAACTCTTCTCATGGCCCAAAAAGTTTCTAAAGAATACATGGTAATTATTTTATGTCCAACTTGTTAGTATTTGTGTAGTAAACTATATTGTTACTGATATAAGGATTCTTTCACATGCCTTATTAAAGCAGGACATTCGTAAACCATTTGGTTACCATTACTCTCATCAGCCCAACCATGTGAAGATCAAGAAAGGGTATCGTCTTGATTCTTTGGATATATATGTTCTTTAGTACATACTGTGATTTTTATGAGACTATTGGATCCCGCAATATTTTTTTTTTTTGATTAATTTAGTTTATTAATTCCACTGTTTGATTCATATAGATTTAATTCTGGTTATATATAATGACATTCATTAGTTAACTTTATTAATTTTATTTTAATTGTGTATTTACTGATTCTAATTTAATCAAATCGGTCACTCTAAATTGTTGATTTATTTTTTAAAAGTAGAAAATAAGGATTTTTTATTAATTTTTTGCTGTTGATATGCAGAAATTAGTATCGTTAACTTTTTGCTTATTCAAGTCAACGTACAGAGTGGTGGTCAAAATACTTTATTTTTATATTAAATGGTGTGATATATTGGAAAAATAATAAGAGTGAAAATGCCTGCAGTTCAGCATTGTTCGAGAGTCGATACGATTGAGCTAAAAGTGGAGATGGAAAGACGGCTAGGTACACAAAAGGCGGAGAAGTATTTTAATCTGCTTAAGCTGTATTTAAGCCTCAAGGTTGGGAAATCGGAATTTGATCAGCATTGTGTGCATTTGATTGGTAGAGAGAATGTGAGGTATCATAATGAGCTAATTTGAAAAGGTATTGACTGCTACTGATACTGGGAAGAGTAAGTGGCTGGTGCTACCGAAGAATTGTGCGGAGGTTAGTATACATACACATGTAACTACTTAGCATAACTGACAATAGTACATGTTTTAGTTTCATCGATGCAACATTATGTCTAGTAGTCTTTATATATTGATATTGTACAGCTACTTTTTTTTTCTGGCGATGATCAAGAATCAAAACGAATAGTGTGTTAAGACACAGATGCTAAAAATGAATAAAATGGACAAAATGAATAGGCATAATAGTATTATATGCAATTAAATTCCTTTTTTATAGATCTTTGAATGATAACATTGGCAATGATCATAAATGCAGGTAAATTCATCAACTGTTCTAGTGATTGTCATGATTCGGGAAGAACCATCAGTGACACCGAACACATACATTCTAGCTAGGCCTTGCCCACGTGTATCGAGCCATGGACGCCTATTAAAACCCACTCCTAAGCTACTTTCAATGCCAAACGCAACTGATTCTCCAGCTGGCGAAGGTACTTTCGGGTCTAAACGAAAGCAACCCAAAAGGCGTCGTTTAAATGCCATTATCGCCCGGGAAAGATCAATGCCTCGAATACCTGTCGGCACGGATGATGGATCAAAAAATGCAACTTTACCATCAACAAGAAAACTAAAGGATGGTACATATATTGATAGCCAGACGAAACAAAAGGCAGTTAGACCTACATTGCCACGGTTCAACGAAGGCCAAATAACTTTGAACTGCTGACCAATTTCTGAAGCGACATGGCAACCAACATAACCATCTTCTATCAGGTGTGGCTAACCCTAATGGGTTAAGTGTGTCTGAGCCAAGTGGGTCAGATTCTGTGGTGGAAGGCCAGTCGAGCGAATGGGTGGCTCGTCAAGCCGATGTGGTTAATCCTAATTGACCAGGTTTTGATGGCTAGGTTGGTGGTTCTGGGCCAAGAGAGTCAACATCTGTGGCGCGTCAGGCTAGTGGGGTGAATGCTGTGGGTCGTCAGACGGATATGGTTGTGCCATTTTATTGAGCCTATGGCCTGTGTGACCAATTGGAAACCCGTGGACCTCACAATTGAAGAGGCTAAGAAATTCATGAGAAGCCAATGAGTTCTGCCTTGAAAGTTGCTTTTTAGTTATGAACATGAATTATGAGTCAAATTTTTTAGAAATATTTGAAGATCAAGTGGATCAAACAAGTCAGAACTCATCCACAGTTTCTCAAAGGCTTCAAAAAAGCCAGAACTGCCCAAAGGAGTGCTTCCCAGGTGCCCTCTTCTCACTTGGTGCATTCAATTTTTTTTGAAACGACAATTTTATTAAGAACCTAGCAAGAATTTGGAAACCGTTACTCGAGTCTAATGATCATTTGCAGTTAAACTTTGATGGGAATGACATAATTCAACAGGCAGCAGAATTTCATACCTCAAAATACAAGTATATTTCTATGAAGAACAATCAACTCATGGCTGAGAAAGTCTCTTAAGATATAGCTAAGCATATAATCTGAGGCTTCTTGTTAGTTTGTTAGTGTTCATATGTATACGTAGTTTTTATATACCTTTGTCATGTTTATTCGAAACCATTTTGTTACAAGTAAGGTGTTTTTGAGACATCATATGTTTACAATAGCTATTTGTATTAGTGACTTTCAAGTTCAAGTACTCAAAAAAGACATGTGAACACATGATTGATGCTTCCATCCTGATAATAGATTTAAAAAAGTATATGTAGGGCTGACAGGTAAACATTACATGATAAACAATTAAATATAACATTTGTGCATTGCACGGGTCAGTTAGTAAGCTATAATTATCTCATGCTACACATAGTTACAATGGAGCAACTTTTATAGTCACAAATAATGTTTTGCTTCCATGTACGGGATATAATATGTGTTAAGTCATACATGATTTTGTCCCGATAGGCAAAAATTAACTTATTCATATTAAATGATTACATGTGAAAACATTAATTAATTGTAACTTTTAATGCAAATAAACTAATTTAAATACAAAAGTTATGATACATCACAATCAAATCAACTAAAATAAATACAATACATTACTTATGACTAATTACATAGACTATAATAAAAATAATAAAGATAAAAAAAATAAATAAAAAAAAAACTTATAAACTTATCTAAAAGGCATCTAAATTCCGCCATATGCTCATTCAACCGTCTCCACCAACATTACGTACAAAACACGTAGATATTCAACCAAAAACCGTGCATCGCACGGGTTGAATAAAACCTCGTAGAGATAGAAGATAGATAGACAGATATAACTTCATACACTAACACAATTGTAGTTTTTTACTAAATATGTCAAATTTCCAACCACTCTATAATTTGGACAAGTTTATATCATTTCCAAAATTAAAGGGCTTTTCTAAAACTTATCACACTTATTTAATCAATCGAATTCCCAGTCCCAAACTAAAACCCTAAAAAATCTGTCTGCCCATTTCTTCTTGAAAACTGATCCGATACATCACTGGAAATATTTTTCATTTAACCCATGATTCTTCGAACAAGGTATATCAATAACACTCTATTATACTTTATTTGATTTTATAAGTTTATTTTTTAATTATATCTGCATCAGTTAGGGTTTTTGCGTTATGTGTTAGTTTCTTACATTTTTATCTTGTGTATTAGCATGTTGTTAAAATGTTAACGGCTTTTAATCCAAAAATTTGTACACTTTTATTTCGTATTTGTTAATCAAGATATATTTTTACCATGGAGTATTAGATCTAAAATTTAACATATTTTTTTGCTAATAATCTTTGTGTTTGAGTGCCTTTTTCGATTAGTTTCGAGACATGTCTTATTGCTGTTTGTATCATCTAGCTACTTGTTAGTTTATATATATATATATATATATATATATATATATATATATATATATATATATATATATATATATATATATATAAACATATTTTTGGCAAATAATCTTTGTATGTTTGTTTGCTTAACTCACCATTTGTCTTCACTTTTATTTGTATTGGAAATCTCAACTTGTTTGTTATCGTGGATAAAAGTATTAAGTTGTGGATTACTTCTTAGAGTTGGTGTAATTATGAAATTGTTTGCTTCTCAAACTTAACACAATCTTGGATTCATATCTTTATAAATTTTCTTTGCTTAACACACAATTTGAGTTAAAATCTTATTCTGCTTTGTGAATAATAATAACAGTGGAATTAAAATGACGATATAATGTAAAATTTGGGGTATCGTTGTAACATTATTGTCTTCTTATCATTCTCTTTAGAGAATGTAATATTGTTTATGTAATAAGTGATGTGATATTTTGATTTGGAAAAACTTTTTGTTTCATTAATTTCTAGCTACTTTTTTAGTTTACGATGCTTAGTTGTGTTTGATGGAAAATGAAATCATTATGTGCCACGCATTTCAAGCCCCTGATATGTACACCACAAAATACAAGTTTGATGAAGAACCATGCTAATGGAACTCTTCCCATGGCTCAGAAAGTCTCTAAAGAATATATGGCAAGTCTTTTATATTTAACTTGTTAGAATCTACTTTGTAAACCAATTTTTTACTGATACAAGATTCTATCATCAAGTAGCACTTTTTAAACATTAAAATCACATGCCTTATAGATGCAGGACCTGGGTAAACCATTTTGCCAAAAGAAGAGGGAATTGAAATTTGAAAATTAGTACTTATTTTAGTAAGAATTGATGACTAAATGTGAAATTTGTGATACATATTAACAAAGACTAGAGAGAGTAAAGGTGATAAAAGTCATAAAACCATAGGAGTAACCTAGGTTAACCTGAAATCGTGATTTCTGTTTTCTTTCCTGGCAAAAAGAAAGGTTGGTTTCTTTCTACTAGAAGCTCAATCAGATTTTTATTTGTCTTTGTACTTTCCAAGATCAGTGCCGATTCTTGATTTTTCCTTCTGTTTCTTGGTTGTACAATGCTTATATTAGTCAGTTATTAAATTACGTTGTTTATTTTTATATGCTACAAGTATTCATGTCTTGACTCTTTTTACAATCAATAGCGCGAAAAATATTGTATGAATAAACTATAAGATTTGCCTTTTAAATGCTCTATCTAATACTTGACTTGGTCAATTTAATTCTTTTAGATTGTTTATTTACTACTCTTTTAGAGAGAATTTTGACGGATCAATGGTTTTTGAATCATCTCCAAATACAAACCATTTATTGTAGCAATATTTCTAATTTGAAGATGAAAATGAGTATTTTGTGTAAAGAATCTAATTTTGGTGTTAATCAAGCAATCTAAACAGTTTAGTACAAATGTGCTGATGTAATTGCATAAAAAAAAGAATCTTGTTACTTTAGTACAAACAGAACGATTATTGTAACAGAAGGACTAAACTATTTAAGCACGCTGATATTGGCTTATATGCCATCCTATTTTGTAGTGCTCTGAAGTTCTATGGGTTGCATACTGATTACTATTCTGGTCATTTGTTGTATTTTATTCATTTCAGCTACTATATCAATCATGGGACATATTGCTGCTAAGCCATTTACTATTCTGGTCATTTGTTGTATTTTATTCTATTTTAATATAAATGAACCAATCATATTTAAACTGCTAAGCCATTTACTTATGAATGAACTGATTTAGCGGGGGTTATAAGGGGAACAAGTCAAATGGGTCAAAACAGGTAGAAAGCCATTCTAAATCCATTGTTGTTGCATGCCCCTTCCTAATTCTAATTTTTATCCGAATACTGTGACCGTCGAAGCGACATGCTCCTTCACTTAATTTCTGCTAAAAAAAGAACAGTTTCAACCAGAATGTTATGACTCGTCAGGCTGTCACATGAATCGCCTATTAGGCTAGGTACTGATTGTTGTTGATGATCACATTTATGTTTAAAAATTTACCGTCAACTTGTGGCTAAAAATAGGTTTGAGGTGCCCTCCAAGTTTTCTATCGACGGAGACTGTAAAGGAAGCGAACCATGGTTATGAGCAGCAGGAGATGCCATCACTTGCATAGATGTGGAAGGGCTAGGGTATACATACGCTGAACGTATTGTACTACTGGTACCTGTTGACAGGCCCTTTCATCTCTTTCTCCAGGATCGAATATGATCATAACAACATCATGTGTTCATCAAATAAGAATCAAAACAGAAACAAAGAATTTCCTATGGTAGTTTCTATGACAATGGCACGCTGCACAAAGTAGTGCTAAGGTCCTCTCTTCTCCACCCGGCCAAAGTTCCCCACAGCCATCCAATGCGTATCGCCGAAAACCAGATGCGTGATTCTGGGCGGATCCAGTTAAAGTTGGAAAGTATCACTCTAATCTAATGATCAATTACAAATAAGCTCTGATGGGAATGAGCTAGATGACACTATTCACAGGCACTTCCAACTCATGAATTTTATTCCTCATTACAACTAAACTCCGATGGGAATAAGATGACACTATTCAAAGGCACTTCCAACTCATGAATTTTATTCCCCAAGATACAAGTATGCTTTTATGCAGACACATGCTAATGGAAGTCCTATCATGGCCGAGAAAGTCTCTTAAGACATAGGTAAGCAAAGAGTTTGAGTCATACTAGTTTTGTTAGATTTTAATATTTAGCGTGTCATGTTTTATTAAAACCATCTTGTTACCAGCGTATAAGAACACTCTACATGTTTTTCAGCCTTCGGATTTTTATTATAGCTGTTTGTAGAGAAGATCACATAGTAGCCAACATAAAAGTTGCCCTTGATGCCTTTAACTCAATATCCTTGTTCACACATGGTACCATCAATGGGCTTGAATCCCATAATCATTTGTTTTTTGAGTGTGGATACTCGTTGGAGGTGTGGCAGCATCTTAAATCCAATTTGGTTTACTCAGTGACTCCATTGCGATTTGTAATAAATATATAGTTGGATTTGTGTGGAAGGGTAATGGTCAATCATATGAATCTTTTTCGTTGCTAGAAAGAGTGGAGAAAAAGGAAAGTTGATAAAAGTGAATAGGTGCAATTAATGGTGATTTTGGCATGAATTTCTTGCTACTTCATTATCGATAAAATTGGCTTTACTTAGTTGTATGACAACTTGTGAAAACCATTTTGTACTTTAGTTTGATTATTTCAACTTTTACATCTAAAATTTGACTGTTAGCTTGGCTATTTTGTGAAGATAATGTTTTACACGTGTATTGGACTAGATATGTAATATAGTTGCACCCGCAGGGACTAATAATGTTCACATTTAGGCATTTCTATTACCCCTTATTTTTTTGTGTGCGACATAAATTGGTCGGCAATCACAAGGAGCAAATAGTTGGTTGTATGTTAGTATATCAGTGTTAGATGGCAGGACCACTAATTCAACATTTATAGCTGTCTAACACAGTAGCTTGTTCACGATTAGACTTTCTTTTGAGAAAGTAGAATAACTTCGTGTTTGATGCGGGATTGCGGACTCGCAAAAGTTTTACTTTTCAAAGGATCTTGAAAAGCTTGCAATCCTCCAGGCAGTGTACCTAACCAGTGTAGTATAGTGAGTGGCAAGTACCGGGGGATTTATCGTTCTTTAGGGGAATAGTGTCGTTAGGATTGAAAGCTATGTCAACTAGATCTAAAGGTGAGGGTTGATTCTTTTTGTATTTTTTATATTTTATAAAAGCAGTAAAATATCAGGTATTTGGAAGATTGGGCGGAATAAGTTGCAAGTCAACTAACCAAAAAACTACTAATAAACAAAATAATATAAAAGTAATAAGAAAAGAAATGCGGTGGATTACTTATAGGATACAGTTGTGTTTACTTAAATTTGACTACTCCCTAGTTATCTTTTACTGATTTATTGATTTGTTGAAGGATTGCATTCCTTAATACCAGGCATGGGCGCGTGTACATCCTTCCCCAACTCTATGAGTATTTATTTCTTCGTATGACGACACGTTTAGTGTCTTACCATAGAATCATCAACAACTACTCATGCATTAAATACAATCAGTAAAACCGTAGTACACATTCGATTACTTTTCTTAAGACATTCAAGCATGTTACCGTATAGGAGATTAGTCAGTTTTCTTAAGCCTAACGTTAGTCAATCAATCAAACAATCAATAACATACAAACAATCAATAATTAATAACGAGGTTTAATTAGATCTAAGCAAACACTAAGAGATCTAAGCTAACATGTTAATGAAAAGAAAAGATAAATAATTAATCAAATAACACATAGACATATTGAATGATTAAAAGAGAACTTATCTTTCAATTAAACATAAAAGAAAATAGGGTTAGAAACCCTGTAAAAGTCGGACTCCCAAAGTTCCCTACAAAGTTCAACAAGTTCCACTTCTTTGTGAATAAAAAAACCTAAACTATATATAGAGATACAAAGCTGACGGTGTCAGGTTATAGCTCCTTACGCCGTCAGATCGTCGTGTTTTAGGGTTTTGTATTGCCCAAGACACCTTCTGACGTCGTCACTTGTTAATTCATTTGGGCCGTCTCTCTTTAACTTAACACCTGACGTCCTTGCACATTTGTACCTGACGCCGTCAGGTGTAAACTTGACATTTTCTTCTGGGGCGTCTCGTGTTAAAAATCCACCATTCTTCTCATAAGGTGATGGCGTCAGCTCCAAATCCTAACGCGCCGTCAGGTGAAAAATCCTGACTTTCTTGACTTTTCTTATTTTCTTCATTCTTCAGCATAAAAACGTCCGAAAAGCTCCAAAATGCTCCATTTTCGAGAATCCACGTCCCAAGTACCTAAAATGAAAAAAGAAGCAATGCACATTGTTATGTTTTCGAGCTCATATCAATGGCCGAAAAACAAGTCGATATATAATAGCGAGCTCATCATTATGAGTATCATTATTATGTTTGCGGTAACCTATAGAAACACGCACATTGTTTTGTTTCTTATTGGTATAACGCAAAATACACTAGCAAATGAAGTATATTGTAAAATGATGCAATCAAAAAACGTTTTTACAAAACTAATATAACGGGTAATAAAAAAACCAAATCCAATTTTGTAATCTTACTTTAGTTACTACCTCAAAGGTGTTATCAAGCTACAACGAGTAGATTGATTGCTTCTATTGAAGCACTTATAATCGATCTCTTACTAATTTTGCGTTAAAATTACAATTAATTGATGAGACAAACATGAAACCAAATAAATTGCTTCAAAAACAACCTTGTACCTGAAAATGCACCACTTAAATCAAACTTGACATTGCGTTAAGACTACCAGTATATATAACTTGAAACTAGAGCTTGGTATCATTTTAAGGCCAAAATTCTATCAAACAACATTAATGCAATTAAAAACACCCTTTCACCAAAAATTACAACCATTTAAGCACAATGTACTATAGTTGTAACCATCCATTTAAACACATAGTGTACAACAACATAAGCATACTGTAATTTTCAGACTTACAACATTAGTGTTATTAATTAATACACCTCATTACCAATTAATACAAAATATAAAGCACAATGTACAAATATATATCCACACAATTTGATGGTTGCTTCAATACGTATTAGGCGCAAAACATATCCACAAAAGTTCAAGCTTTTGATCTCAAATCGAAACTAAATCCAACATCCAAACTACAAACACAAATAGAAGGTTAGAAAGTAAAAGAAAACAAAATAAATGCTAACTCGCCCGAGTCAACGCGAGTTGACTTAGTGAGTCACCGAGTTGGACTGATTCACACCGAGTCGTGGTCAAAATAATAGATCCACACAATTTTTAACATAAATAAAAGGTTTTATAAAAGATTTAAAGTAAAAATTCATGTAACAAAAGTTTATAAATTTTAGGGTTTCGAATAAAAATAAATGGGGGAAGGATAGGGGGCGCGAGGTGTTACCGATGAGGGGGAAAAAGGTGGAGAGGCGGTGGAGCGACGGTGGTGGTTTGTCACTATCGGTGAGGGGGAAAATGGGCTGATCTATTGATTTAGGGAGTTAAGGTTTTCGCCTGAAAATTTTTCCGGCGATGGAAGGTGGCAACCGGCCGGTGGTTAAGCGAGAGGGAGAGAGAGAGAGAGAGAGAGAGAGAGAGAGAGAGAGAGAGAGAGAGAGAGAGAGAGAGAGAGAGAGAGAGAGAGAGTGAGAGAGAGAGAGAGACAAAGAGAGTGAGAGATTGAGTTTTCCTTCTGTTTCATGGTTGTACAATGCTTATATCAGTCAGTTATTAATTCTTTTAGATTGTTTATTTATTGCTCTTTTAGAGAGAATTTTGACGGATCAATGGTTTTTGAATCATCTCCAAATACAAACCATTTATTGTAGCAATATTTCTAATTTGAAGATGAAAATGAGTATTTTGTGTTAAGAATCTAATTATGGTGTTAATCAAGCAATCTAAACAGTTTAGTACAAATCTGCTGATGTAATTGCATAAAAAAAAAAAAGAATCTTGTTACTTTAGTACAAACAGAACGATTATTGTAACAAAAGGACTAAACTATTTAAGCACGCTGCTATTGGCTTATATGCCATCCTATTTTGTGACTAGCCTATTGGTAGTGCTCTGAAGTTCTATGGGTTGCATACTGATTACTATTCTGGTCATTTGTTGTATTTTATTCATTTCAGCTACTATATCAATCATGGGACATATTGCTGCCAGAAACTACCCTTGAAGGGTGTTTTTGGCTCGCTTATCAACGTCATTGGGGGCTCTAAAAAGAGAAACTACCCAGAAGGGTTCCAATCAGGTATTTATTAATAGTACCGGTGGTTTTATGTTCACTGCATGTCTTTATGGTGATGTGTTCCCATCATAACTTGTTGATCGAGAATTTATTTTGGTTGGATGTTATTGAATAATACTTTGTTATATTAAGTAGACAATGATCTGTGCATGAATTTGATTTTGTTTACTATCTAAAGGTGTCTTGGAGAAGTCAAGGTTTGTTCGTTATGATCCAAGCATCCATGAGGTGATGCGACACCTAATCTTTGAGATGACCTGGTGGTCAAATGGGGGACAACTCGTTGTTCCAACTAGTCTAAGAAAGAGTGAACTGCAATATTACCTGTATATCCCTAAATACGAGGTATGTGCAAAAGGTTGTTTGCGGAAAATTTTCAAAATCTATTGTTTCGAGTGTGTTAGTAAATATGATGACGTATTTCATTAAAAGATCCAAAATGAATACATGGATATTCGTTGGATGTATAATCTTTCTTTTATGCGTAGATTCCGCGCCCATCATCAGTTTTTAATTCTATGGCTGATCATCTGAAAACTTTAGGGTAACTTTACATCACTTACATTACAATTCTAATATTTTCTTTACACTTTTGTCTTTGTTCTATTTTCTTACGAGATAGTTATATTTATTCATAATGATGTAGGTTTGTAGGTGGAATTGTTACCCAGATGTTTGTTATGAGACAAAAAAGTATGCGTGCGACATTTCTCTTAAGTTATGTTCTATAATTTTATGTTATGGAAAATTCGTAGTCTATCTAATAGCTATAAGAAAAGGGAAGTATATCTTAATGAATATAGCAGGTATGTGTATTTTGATTATGATTTGACTTTTTACATCTCTGTCTTCAGAAAAATGTTGATGATTTTGTGCAAGCTGGATATCTTAATGAATATAGCAGGTATGTGTATTTTCATACTTCAGTGAGTAGTGTGGCATGATTATGGTACATAACTGTACAATCGTACTAGGGGTATTTTAGTTTTCTTTTAACAATAATGGGTCAATTAGGCAAAATAGGATTTTCAAAAACAAGAAGAGGCAAGATAGAAGAAACATGGCTAAAAAAGAAGCGCCCCAAACACTAAGCGACATAACTAAGCATGTTCTTAACTGTATTATTTACACACACACTCAAATGTGTTTTTAATATTTGTTTTTACACATATATAAGTGAATCAATGAAATGAAAGAGATGAAGCTGCACAACCATATTTTAATATAAATGAACCAATCATATTTAAACTGCTAAGCCATTTACTTATGAATGAACTGATTTAGCGGGGGTTATAAGGGGAACAAGTCAAATGGGTCAAAACAGGTAGAAAGCCATTCTAAATCAATTGTTGTTGCATGCCCCTTCCTAATTCTAATTTTTATCCGAATACTGTGACCGTCGAAGCGACATGCTCCTTCACTTAATTTCTGCTAAAAAATGAACAGTTTTAACCTGAATGTTATGACTCGTCAGGCTGTCACATGAAACGCCTCTTAGGCTAGGTACTGATTGTTGTTGATGATCACATTTATGTTTAATAGTTTACCGTCAACTTGTGGCTAAAAATAGGTTTGAGGTGCCCTCCAAGTTTTCTATCGACGGAGACTGTAAAGGAAGCGAACCATGGTTATGAGCAGCAGGAGATGCCATCACTTGCATAGATGTGGAAGGGCTAGGGTATACATACGCTGAACCTATTGTACTACTGGTACCTTCCTATGGTAGTTTCTATGACAATGGCACGCGGCACAAAGTAGTGCTAAGGTCCTCTCTTCTCCACCCGGCCAAAGTTCCCCACAGCCATCCAATGCGTATCGCCGAAAACCAGATGCGTGATTCTGGGCGGATCCAGTTATAGTTGGAAAGTGTCACTCTAATCTAATGATCCATTACAAATAAGCTCTGATGGGAATGAGCTAGATGACACTATTCACAGGCACTTCCAACTCATGAATAGAAGGTTAGAAACACAAATAGAAGGTTAGAAAGTAAAAGAAAACAAAATAAATACTAACTCACCCGAGTCAACGCGAGTTGACTCGGTGAGTCACCGAGTTGGACCGATTCATACCGAGTCGTGGTCAAAATAATAGATCCACACGATTTTTAACATAAATAAAAGGTTTTATAAAAGATTTAGAGTAAAAATTCATGTAATAAAAGTTTTATAAATTTTAGGGTTTCGAATAAAAATAAATGGGGGAAGGATAGGGGGTGGGAGGTGTTACCGATGAGGGGGAAAATGGTGGAGAGGCGGTGGAGCGACGGTGGTGGTTTGGCAGTATCGGTGAGGGGGAAAATGGGCTGATCTATTGATTTAGGGAGTTAAGGTTTTCGCCTGAAAATTTTTCCGGCGATGGAAGGTGGCTACCGACCGGCAGTT
Source organism: Artemisia argyi (assembly GCA_030686995.1). NCBI lineage: Eukaryota > Viridiplantae > Streptophyta > Magnoliopsida > Asterales > Asteraceae > Artemisia > Artemisia argyi. The sequence continues at coordinate 185,252,173 of CM060682.1, forward strand.
AAGAGAGAGAGAGAGAGAGAGAGAGAGAGAGAGAGAGAGAGAGAGAGAGAGAGTGAGAGTGAGAGAGAGAGAGAGAGATTGAGTTTTATTAAAATGGGAGGGGTTAAAAATAAATAATTTGGCTAGAAAATAAGTTTAGGAAATTTACCAGGAGTTACAGCACATACCCCTTAAAAGGAATAGCGTTCCCGCGATTCTGTTCAAGTTATGGGTTGGAATAGTGTTGGTGAAAAGGCGATAGTACGGGTAGTGCATTTGGGTCTCACTAGGTTGTAATTATACTATTGTCTTAACTAAATTTATTGTTTTTTGTAAATTAATTGTTAAAAAAAATATGGCCGCATAACATCATACTGCCAGAAAATATATTCACAGGGTACCCGTCACAGGGTACCCACCGCCGCATTGCACGGGTACCCTGCTAGTTTAATATGATTGGCCAATTAATATGCCATTGATTTTTTATTCGGATGATCAGAAATTGAAGAAGGTTGTAGCCATTTAATATACCATTCGTAAATCATATTTAATATGATTAGCTGTCTCTAGTAATATTTTTGTTCAATAATTAATACCATTAATTGCACCTATGAATATTCACTTTAACACTACCTATAGCTATTAAAAGTTTCTATGCATTAAACTTTTGTTTGACTGTGCCTAGAATGAGGTTTTTCTTTTACTTTATTCTCTTCAAAATACACTTTAAAAATGGTTATTTCTTATTAAAGTTATTGATAGAATTGTATAACAAGAGTATGCAAGATGATTTTTTTAGTTCAAATAATAAACAATCAAGTCAATAGCAAAATCGATACTTAAATTTATTTAACATAAAATAAACACAAACTAAACATTTAGCTATTGAGTGGTGACTGATTCTATGATAAACAACAATAGATTTAAAAAAGTGTATGTAGACAGGTAAACATTACGTGATAAACAATTAAATACAACATTTTTGCATTGCACGGGTCAGTTAGTAAGCTATAATTGTCTCATGCTACACATAGTTACAATGGAGCAACTTTTATAGTCACAAACAATGTTTTGATTCCATGTACGGGATATAATATGTGTTAAGTCATACATGATTTTGTCCCGATAGGCAAAAAAAATTATTTAACTTATTCATATTAAATAATTACATGTGAAAACATGATGCGTGGGAATCGCACCTTGCTTTACCTATCGAGGGATCTCGCGAGGCTTACAACTCCCACCAGGCAGTGTACCTGATCGTTGTAGTATAGTATAGTGACAAGTACCGGGGGATTGATCGTTCAGCTTAGGAATAGTGTCGCTAGGATTAGAAAACCTAATTAATAGTTCTAGAGATGAAAGATGATTATTTTTGTGTTTTTATATTTTATGAAAGCAAGTAAAATCTCGGTTTTTAGAAGAGTGGGCGGAATTAGTTGTTATTCAACTAACCCAAAAACTACTATATAACTAATTAAACTAATGAAAATGAAATTAAGCTAATATTAAACTAAGGTTGTGAGCAGTATATGGAGAAATTGTGTTTACTTAGACTTCATTACTCCCTAGATATCTTTTACATGTCAATTACTTGTTACACTTGTATGAATGACGGGTTGTATTCCTTAATACCATTCGTGGAGTGGCATACATAACTCCCCAACTCTATGAGCTCTTATCTCCTCCTACACCATGACCCAGCACAACTATAGGGATTGTAAACAGTGGCTCATGCATTAAATACAACCAATAAAGACCTAGTATGCCTCGGTTCATATTTCTTAAGACGTTCAAGCATGTTACCATTTGGAGATCTGCCAGTTTTCTTAAGCCTAACATATAAAATCATTCATTCAAAACAAGAATAGACAAGTAATCAACCCATAATCAACATCTAGGTTTCATTAGATCTAAGCAAACACAAGAGAGATCTAGCCTAGCATAGTAAAATTGAGACAAGAACAAAAGATAAACAACCAACACATAGACATATTGATTGAATTAAGAGTATACTTATCTCAATTACAATGCAAGGTCTCAAGGGTTTGGAACCCTTGAAAAACCTGTAAAAGAGGCACCAAAATCGTCTTTAGGGTTTCACCAAAACTTCTCTCCTTTTAATGAAAAAACTAGAAAACTATATATAGGAAAATCGTCCTGACGGCGTCAAGAGTTAAATCTGACGCCGTCAACTCGCCGCCATACACTTCCTCGGACGCCCTAGATCCAATCGTGACGGCCTATGTGACGCCGTCACCACCCACGGTAAATTAATCTTGGCCACTTTGACGCCGTCACCTCTCCATCTGACGCCGTCACCAGCTACGGTAAATTATTCTTCATGTCTGACGCCGTCAAGAGCAAACCCTTGACGCCGTTACCTTGTATTTCCAGCTTGGATTTTTGGTACTTTGTCGTTTTCTTTACTTTATGCTCCAAAAACGTCCAAAATAGCCTCTTTTCCAGAATTCACTCTCCAAACACCTAAAATCACAAAAGGAACGATTTAGGGCAATATTTGATCAAATAAATTCGGATTCGGGCTTAAATGACCCCCTAAAAACGGATCATTTTTCGCCTCATCATATACCCTTACACTTGAGATTTGCTTGTCCTCAAGCAAATGAGCTTTTATTCTACTCAAAAGACAAGTTAGGGGTCATTTAACACTAATATAAAAGTAATTACAATAAATAATCGTTCCACTAAAGACCAATAGACAAGCACGGAGGTCATACACAAGCACCTCACAAATAGTGTTTAGATACTCACATCTCTCGGGTGTAATAAAGTAATATAACATTATGGAAATAGAAGATATCTCTCACTACCTGTCATAGCAAAATAGATTACTATAGGCTTGGGAAAGGATCAAACCTCCACCACATGGCGTAAGCACCTAGGATAAACTATCAAAGAGGTCTTTTTAAAGGGTTATAACGTTAGGCGTAGGGATATGAATTACACGGTTTTGTTGGATAAAGGGAATTTTACTGGTGGCGAGTTAACAATCTTAGTAAATTACATGTACAAGATGGCGTTGCTAAGCCAAGACTAGACTCGACTTAAGCTAATAAATGAAAAATAACAAAAACATAAAATGAACATAAAATAAAAACGGGATGGTAGTCCGTATGTTTTTTCTCTTCTTCTTTTCTATTTTTTTTCTTTTTTCTTGTTTTTTTTCTATTTTTTTTTGATTTTTTTTTTATTTTTTATTTATTTATTTTTTTTTTTGCATACACTCTTACCCTACCATCCAAAATAATACATCATAGGGGATGAGAATTCCCCTTACACTTGAATCTTTACATACTTTACATTTAACTATTCTAATGACTCGAATTAAGAAAATCAAAACACTTGGAGCACTTTTAAAATTAACGTACATATGGGGGTAATAAGTGATGTTCTTCCCCATTACTCCATAAAATAAGTACTTACCCATGAGTCCCAATCGTCCCAAAACAATATGTACAAGGATATGACTCGACTTAGCAACCATGTAATCAATTAGAAAGTTAACTTAGGGTTTAACAAATAACAATAATGCACTAAAGATGAGCGCATACACGGAAGGCTAAGGCGATTTGGTTGTACATTTAAGTGGGGTGTAACAAGTTCTTCCTTTAAGTAAAATGCTTAAAGTTAGAAACGAAAAGATAGGCTCGGAGGGGTGTACTAGGGGTATCGTGTACTAAAAATGAGTACAACGCTAAGGGTGTGGGAAAAATTAGTTGACTTAACTAGCCAAGTAATATGACTTAAATGGTCAAGTAATTATAATACGGGTTTAACACAAAGGTGATCCTAATGCCTCTTATCATGTAGTAAATCCTACCACACGAATGTAGTCTCACTAGCGGTCTCGGGATGCATCACTAACGCAAGTTCTAGAATCTAAATGCTACCGGTACACTCATAAGCACTAATAATGAATGCTTTTTCTATCAAATCTAAAGGCGAACCTCATATTTTTGGGTGGAAAATTTTTCTGAATATACGGTTATGTGCTAGTCATACAACCTCCTATCCATGAGACGTTTGCTATGGCTAAAGTTTCACTCCTAAATGTTGTAAAAAATTTTAAATTTGGCGCTAAAATTACACTAACAAGTATTTCTCATAGTTTTATTACTCATCTACTATCAAACAAAACAAACTCAAGCGAAAGTGCAAATGTAAGGTATCATCTTTTTACCCTCCCCTTACACTTAAGATGAACATTGTCCCCAATGTTCAAGTAAAGAATGTAAAAGTGAAAAAGTAAAGAGAATGAAATCAAATACTCCCCTGATTCGCTCGGTATGGATTTTAGTTGGCCAGGTTAAATCTTCCTCCAAGAAAATGAACAATCAAAGCTTCCCTTCCAGAATATAAATCATCTTCTTGTCACAAATAACCTGTAAATCCTGACAAAAGTAGACAAGGCAACCTCGCGTAAAATCGGCGGCATCCTATATAAGTTACTAAATCCTAGAAAACAAAATAAGATATAATGCTTGTGGAATGAAGTTTGCAGATTTCCTGGAGATTATAAAACTTAATAATTCACAAAAACTATAAGACTCCGTTAGAAAAACAAAACCGGTAAAATTTCCAGATTTTTGACTCCTGACGCCGTCAAGAGCAATTGCCTGACGCCGTCAGAATGGACCTGCAGAAATCTTTATGTTAAGTTTCCGGAAAATTTCTGGAAAAACCTTGTCCTACTTCCTGGAAAATCCTGCAAAACTTCATTATGACTCAATACAAGCATTTGACTCTAACAAATACGAATATACATGTTCATTAAATATTGTGGATAATCATGATCGGTTTGTTTCTTAAAAACATATTTGGGGTTTCCCCTTACACTTATCTTTTGCAAAAATACCTTTAGGTTGGAGTTAAGACTATGCTAAACAACATAATAAAGTATTTCACATTTTAATTGAGAAACATGATCAACCAACAATAAAAATAAAACATGCATACGGAAGCAAATAACAATCAAACAATTAAAATCACACAAAACATGGGTTGCCTCCCAAGAAGCGCTTTTCTTTATTTACGAGTCTTGTAGCTAGACTCAAAGTCGTGGGTTACTACGTGATCTCATCATTTGAAATGATGTACCCCATATAATTGCGATCATTACTGTTATGGTGGTAGTGCCTCAATCTATCAATACTCGCAATCACCTTCCCACCTAATTTGCTTCTCAAGTTAGCTACCCCATCCTGGCTCAATCCTTCGATTGTGAATGGCCCATACCACCAAGGACTTGGTTTATCGGGTGGTATTGTTGTTTCTAAGTGTCTCAAGAGTACTAAGTTCCCTTCCTCAAACGGTGTACGAGTGCTTTCGTGTTGAGTGTGTTTGAGTTCAATCGGAACCTCATTGCTTTTTCTTCTTTCATCCTTAGCTTTCTTATAGCTTTTGATTCTTGCCTCCCATGCAAGAATTTTATTCTGAACACGAATGGGCGTCGTGCCAATGTTGTTTTTAATCATTCTCCAACTCAAATTCTCATGCCCACTTTGCGGAGTCATGTAGAAGCTAATCTTTCTCTTCCCAGATTTAAGCTCAATCTTCCTATCTTCATACTTAATTACAGCCCTAGCGGTGGTGAGGAAGGGTGCCCCAAGGATTATTGGCATGCATCCATCTCCTTTATCATCAATGATCATAAAATCGACGGGGTACATGAATCCTGCAACATTGACTAATACATCTTCTGCTATTCCTAGGGGGTATATGTACGAGTGCCCAACAAGAGACAGCCTAACACGAGTGGGTATTGGCATCTTCGACGTCAGTTGGATGTAGATAGTCAGGGGCATAAGATTTACTTCCGATCCTTGGTCGGCGAAAGCACTAAGATGTTTCAAGTCCCCGATGCTCGTTGGTAATTCAAAATTTCCACATGCTACCTGCTTGGTGGCCACTTTCTGTACCAGTAACCTCTCCACCACTGATCCTCCAATAAGCGTATCATACTCATCTTCCTCTTCTTTCTCTTTTTCGGGGACCTGTTCGGAGGATTGATTACGCCTATCATCCTTAATCCAATTTGTTATGGTGTTTTTGTTTATGTCGTGTTTCAGGTAGTAACTCAAAGGTTGTGACTCAGGCGGTTTTTCTAAGGTCTGTTTAGCAGGAGTTTTTACCTTCTCGTTATCTTTATGGACAATGGTGATGGAGTTAACAAATTGGGTGGTGGGAGTGGCGCTTTCTTTCCTTAGCAGTATTCGTTCGGGGGACTTCTGACTGGCATACTCCTCCAATAAACTCAACATCTCATTCATTTTCCCCTGCATCTCCTCCTTTTGCTTATAAACTGCTTCTTCGAATCTAGCAAGCCGATCAGAATGGGTCGCCATATACTCTCTCATCCTAGCCTCAAATTCCGAGCTAAGTTCCTTGGGAGGGGAACAAGGTGGAGTGCACCTCTTAAAAGTCTCGACATGTTCTCTAGAGGGTGATTCAGATAATGGTATCGAGGTTGATCTTGAGATAGAATTGACCGTGGCTTGTCTAGGACTTAAGGGTCTCCTTTGCCTTTCCTCTAAATAGTCAACTTTTGCCTCAATTTTGCATAAGAGTTCCTCGGGGATTTCAGTGGTCCCTCCAGATGCCGAGACTGCATTGATGGCTGCTTCCACCGTATGTTTAAACTCCCAAATCTCATTGTTATCGATAGCGAGCTCTTCTATAATCGCCCATGACTCCTCAGCATCCTTATCACGCAATTTTCCTCCCGCGGCCCTGTCGATAATGCGCTTAGTGTGATAATCAACATGGTCGTAGAAAATTTGAACTAATAACCAAGTGTTTATGCCATGATGAGGGATCTTGTGGAGGAGATCCTTAAAACGGGCCCAAGCCTCGTAGAAAGGTTCACCCCGCTGTTGCTCAAACATCAAAATGTCCCTTCTAAGCATTGCAGTGTTTTCTGGCGGAAAGAATTGGGTAAGGAAACGATTGGCGAGATTTTCCCATGTGGTGATGGATCCCGCGGGTAAACGCTCAAGCCATTGACTAGCTTGATCCCGTAGAGAGAATTGGAATAGGCGTAAACGGGTAGTCTCTCTAGTTTCAACACCTAGGTCTATGGAATCTACGATTTTGAGGAAGTCCTTAAGGTGTTGGTTTGGATCTTCGGAACGAAGTCCATGGAATGCACATCCGCTTTGCACCAACCGGATGGTGTCGGATCGCAAGGGGGTCACATTGGCTCCAGTGAGCTCAATGGTGTTTCAGTAGCCTTGGTGGCTAGGTCGGGAATACTCTCCTAAGGTTCGGGGCCTAAGGGGTTCTAATGGTGGGTTTTGTTGTGGTGGGATGATGGGTTCAAAGATGTTACCACCTTCCATGATGTCGGATGGTAAAGAGTTACGAACAAAAGCACGAAGAAATAAGATAGACTAAAGAAGACCTAAAAAAAATAAAAATCTTACTAGAAAGGAATCTAGCAAGTAGACCTAATAAAAAGAAATCCTAACCTAGACAATAACTATTCCCCAGGCTGCGGCGCCAAAAACTTGATGCGTGGGAATCGCACCTTGCTTTACCTCTCGAGGGATCTCGCGAGGCTTACAACCCCCACCAGGCAGTGTACCTGATCGTTGTAGTATAGTATAGTGACAAGTACCGGGGGATTGATCGTTCAGCTTAGGAATAGTGTCGCTAGGATTAAAAAACCTAATTAATAGTTCTAGAGATGAAAGATGATTATTTTTGTGTTTTTATATTTTATGAAAGCAAGTAAAATCTCGGTTTTTAGAAGAGTGGGCGGAATTAGTTGTTATTCAACTAACCCAAAAACTACTATATAACTAATTAAACTAATGAAAATGAAATTAAGCTAATATTAAACTAAGGTTGTGAGCAGTATATGGAGAAATTGTGTTTACTTAGACTTCATTACTCCCTAGATATCTTTTACATGTCAATTACTTGTTACACTTGTATGAATGACGGGTTGTATTCCTTAATACCATTCGTGGAGTGGCATACATAACTCCCCAACTCTATGAGCTCTTATCTCCTCCTACACCATGACCCAGCACAACTATAGGGATTGTAAACAGTGGCTCATGCATTAAATACAACCAATAAAGACCTAGTACGCCTCGGTTCATGTTTCTTAAGACGTTCAAGCATGTTACCATTTGGAGATCTGCCAGTTTTCTTAAGCCTAACATATAAAATCATTCATTCAAAACAAGAATAGACAAGTAATCAACCCATAATCAACATCTAGGTTTCATTAGATCTAAGCAAACACAAGAGAGATCCAGCCTAGCATAGTAAAATTGAGACAAGAACAAAAGATAAACAACCAACACATAGACATATTGATTGAATTAAGAGTATACTTATCTCAATTACAATGCAAGGTCTCAAGGGTTTGGAACCCTTGAAAAACCTGTAAAAGAGGCACCAAAATTGTCTTTAGGGTTTCACCAAAACTTCTCTCCTTTTAATGAAAAAACTAGAAAACTATATATAGGAAAATCGTCCTGACGGCGTCAAGAGTTAAATCTGACGCCGTCAACTCGCCGCCATACACTTCCTCGGACGCCCTAGATCCAATCGTGACGGCCTATGTGACGCCGTCACCACCCACGGTAAATTAATCTTGGCCACTTTGACGCCGTCACCTCTCCATCTGACGCCGTCACCAGCTACGGTAAATTATTCTTCATGTCTGACGCCGTCAAGAGCAAACCCTTGACGCCGTCACCTTGTATTTCCAGCTTTGATTTTTGGTACTTTGTCGTTTTCTTCACTTTATGCTCCAAAAACGTCCAAAATAGCCTCTTTTCCAGAATTCACTCTCCAAACACCTAAAATCACAAAAGGAACGATTTAGGGCAATATTTGATCAAATAAATTCGGATTCGGGCTTAAATGACCCCCTAAAAACGGATCATTTTTCGCCTCATCAAAACACTAATTAATTGTAACTTTTTATGCAAATAAACTAATTTAAATACAAAAGTTATGATAACATCACAATCAAATCAACTAAAATAAATACAATACATTACATATAACTAATTACATAGACTAAGATAAAAATAAATAAATAAATAATAAAAAAAAAACTTATAAACTTATCTAAAAGGCATCTAAATTACGCCATATGCTCATTCAACCGTCTCCGCCAACATTACGTACAAAACACGTAGATATTCAACCAAAAACCATGCATCGCACGGGTTGAATAAAACCTCGTAGAGATAGAAGATAGATAGACAGGTATAACTTAATACACTAACACAATTGTAGTTTTTTACTAAATATGTCAAATTTCCAACCACTCTATAATTTGGACAAGTTTATAACATTTCCATAATTAAAGGGCCTTTCTAAAACTTATCAAACTTATTTAATCAATCGAATTCCCAGTCCCAAACCAAAACCCTAAAAAATCTCTCTGCCCATTTCTTCTTGAAAATCGATCCGATTCATCACAAGAAATTTTTTTCATTTAACCCATGATTCTTCAAACAAGGTATATCAATAACACTATATTATACTTTATTTGATTTTATAAGTTCATTTTTTAATTACATCTGCATCAGTTAGGGTTTTTGCATTATGTGTTAGTTTCTTACGTTTTTATCTTGTGTATTAGCATGTTGTTAAAATGTTAAGGGCTTTTATTCCAAAAATTTGTACACTTTTATTTCGTATTTGTTAATCAAGATATATTTTTACCATGGAGTATTAGATCTCAAATTTAACATATTTTTTTGCTAATAATCTTTGTGTTTGAGTGCCTTTTTCGATTAGTTTTGAGGCATGTCTTATTGCTGTTTGTATCATCTAGCTACTTGTTAGTTTATATATATATATATATATATATATATATATATATATATATATATATATAAACATATTTTTGGCAAATAATCTTTGTATGTTTGTTTGCTTAACTCACCATTTGTCTTCACTTTTATTTGTATTTGAAATCTCAACTTGTTTGTTATCGTGGATAAAAGTATTAAGTTGTGGATTACTTCTTAGAGTTGGTGTAATTATGAAACTGTTTGCTTCTCAAACTTAACACAATCTTGGATTCATATCTTTATAAATTTTCTTTGCTTATGATGCGTGGGAATCGCAACAGGCTTTACCTCTCGAGGGATCTCGAGAAGCTTACAACCCCCACCAGGCAGTGTACCTGATCGTTGTAGTATAGTATAGTGACAAGTACCGGGGGATTGATCGTTCAGCTTAGTAATAGTGTCGCTAGGATTAGAAAGCCTAATTTACTAGTTCTAAAGGTGAGGGATGATTATTTTTGTGTTTTTATATTTTTTAGAAAGCAAGTAAAATCTCGGGTTTTGAAGGAGTGGGCGGAATTAGTTGCTATTCAACTAACCCAAAACTAAGATGCAATCAAAATAAAATAATAAAAATGAAAATAAACTAATTATACTAAGGTTATGAGCAGTGATTGGAGAAAATGTGTTTACTTAGACTTCATTACTCCCTAAATATCTTTTACACGTTAATTACTTGTTATAATTGCATGGATGACGGATCGCATTCCTTAATACCATTCATGGGGTGGCATACATAACTCCCCAATTCTATGAGCTCTTATCTCCTCCTACACCATGACCCAGCACAACTATAGGGATTGTAAACAGTGGCTCATGCATTAAATACAACCAATAAAGACCTAGTACGCCTCGGTTCATGTTTCTTAAGACATTCAAGCATGTTACCATTTGGAGATCTGCCAGTTTTCTTAAGCCTAACATATAAAATCATTCATCCAAGAACAAGAATAAACAAGTAATCAACACATAATCAATATCTAGGTTTCATTAGATCTAAGCAAACACAAAGGAGATCTAGCCTAGCATAATGGAATTAAGACAAGAACAAGATATAGACAACCAACACATAGACATATTGATTGAATTAGAAGAACACTTATCTCAATTACAATGCAAGGTATCAAGGGTTTGGAACCCTTGAAAAACCTGAAAAAGTTGCACCAAATTCGTCTTTAGGGTTTCTCCAAAACTTCTCTCTTTTTAATGTAAAAACTAGAAAACTATATATAGGAAAACTGGGCTGACGGCGTCAAGACAACCATGTGACGCCGTCACCTCGCCGCCAAATACTTCCTCGGACGGCCTTGATCTACTTATGACGGCCTGTGTGACGCCGTCACCAACCACGGTATTTTATTCTTGGCACTTTGACGCCGTCAGGATGACTTTTGACGCCGTCATCAACTACGGTATTTTATTCATGATGTTTGACGCCGTCAAGCCTTTACTCTTGACGCCGTCACCTAGTGTTTCCAGCATGGAAAATTGATACTTTGCCGTTTTCTTCACTTTTATGCTCCAAAAACGTCCAAAATGGCTTCTTTTCCAGAATTCACTCTCCAAGTACCTAAAATCACAAAAGGAACGATTTAGGGCAATATTTGATCAAATAAAGTCGGATTCGGGCTTAAATGACCCCCTAAAAACGGATCATTTTTCGCCTCATCAGCTTAACACACAATTTGAGTTAAAATCTTATTCTGCTTTGTGAATAATAATAACAGTGGAATTAAAATGACGATAGGATGTAAAATTTGGGGTATCGTTGTAACATTATTGTCTTCTTATCATTCTCTTTAGACAATGTAATATTGTTTATATAATAAGTGATGTGATATTTTGATTTGGAAAAACTTTTTGTTTCATTAATTTCTAGCTACTTTTATTAGTTTACGATGCTTAGTTATGTTTGATGGAAAATGAAATCATTATGTGCCAGGCATTTCAAGCCCCTGATATGTACACCACAAAATACAAGTTTGACGAAGAACCAAGCTAATGGAACTCTTCCCACGGCTCAGAAAGTCTCTAAAGAATATATGGCAAGTCTTTTATGTTTAACTTGTTAGAATCTACTTTGTAAACCAATTTTTTACTGATACAGGATTCTATCATCAAGTAGCACTTTTTAAACATTAAAATCACATGCCTTATTGTTGACAGGTCCTTTCTTATCCATATCCAGGATCGAATTTGATCATAACAACAGCATATGTATACCAAACAAGAATCAATAATAAGAAACAAAGAATGATTTGGGATGAACCCTTAAAATTGATATATTATAAACGTGTGGGTTACATTCTGTTTACAGACTCAAACATATATATACTTACTTAAACGTTGCATTCACAAGAGACATGCCGTTTCCTTCTAACCGTTATAACCTAACTAAATGTTGTAACCCTACACTATATAACCGTATCTTTCTTGTGACGCAGCCCAATACAATGGGTCGGTTTATACAAACTTACATAATACATACATAAAATTACACTAAACTAATCTAACTTTTGCTTCTATAACATTATGGTCCAACATTCACCCCCCTAATGTTATAGACGCAAATCGAGGCTTCTTTACTTGACTTCATTCGCCATGCTTTCTTGCTTCCATTCTTTGACGTGCTTTCGCCTTTCTTGCCTTCTTTCTTCCTATCTTTCTTTCTTTCTTTCTGGTACGTGCTTACTTACGTATCTTTTTCGTTCAAGCGTGCTTACTTACGCTTTCTTTCTTGTAAACGTGCTTACTTACGTTTACTTTGTTACTCGCGTGCTTACTTACGCGTTCTTTAAACAAGTGTGCTTACTTACGCCTTCGTTCTTATTCGCGTGCTTACTTACGCGTTTCTTTCTTACTTTCTTACTTTGTGAACCACAAGCGATCTTTCAATCTCTCTTTCTTTTGTGTCGGTCTCCAAATGTCGCTTCCAACAAAAAAGTATTTCTTCCTGTTGTGTCGGTCTTCAAACATATGTCGTTCCCACAAAAATTTCTTTCATGATCTTGCCCAGAGAAGCCCAAAGAGCCCCCTTTTTTTTCTCTGGTGGTTGTCGACACAGAGAAATAACACAAATGATAGACCCCTTTTTTCTTACTTCTGCAATCGATGTTGCGGTTCTTCTCTTGATTGATGGTCACCAAAAAACCCACTGGTTTATCTTTCTTTCGTACCAACAAGAACACAAAACCGTGTTCTTCTTCTTCTTCTTGGTTAACCCCCGGTTGGGGTAACCGTTTTCCCTTCTTTCTTTCTCTTCAAACGCCATCTTTTTCTCCTTAACCCGCTGTTTGTGACAACTGGCAATTTAGGGAGCCGTTTTGAAAACCCGCATTACTTTAAAATTTATAATTTTGGAATATTTGAAAAAAGTTTATTGTGACGAGATATTTTATGAACGTTGGTACGTGATTTTTGATCGTACGATATTTGTGGGATTTGATTATTTATTTATGGTTTGAGTTGATTCGTCGTGATGATTTATTTTGAGATCATTATTTTGGCACTACATTGACTCCGGCACTAGGTTAACCTAACAAATTTTAATTATATTTTAATATGGGTTCGGATGTTATTATTTTTGGAACGGTTTCGGATTATTAAAGGTTTCGGGTTTGGCCGTGTATTTACACCGGGCTACTTAATCCCCTACACCCTCACTATTCTTATTATTATGATTATCATAACTTTATTTTTTTTAAAAAGAGTATATCACATGAATCGTCCTTGTGGAATCTGTGCATAACAACACACACCAATATCAACACTCTCACCACCACTCTCTCTCTCTTCCTTGAAACACAACCATCGCCGCACCCTAATCACCACCATAGCACCACCACCGCCGCCCCTACATCAAATCCAACACCACCATCTTAACCACTTTCTTCCGATCTATCTATTGGTGCAAACCACGCGCGATTTGGACCATCCTAACACCTCATACGAATCAAAATCATCACGTTATCACCACACACTACAAGAATCCTGATGATTACCCACAATAATTTCACACAAACATTGATTCGTGGGTATTCACCCACATATTACCCACAAATTACCCATCATTAGCGAATTAGATAACAGTTCAAGTTTACCCACGAATTTCCCATAACTTTTCCCATAGATTCACCCACAAAATTGTATTTCGTGTGTAATTTGTAGGTAAATTCTTTGCGCAAAAGCATTTCCCTCCAATCACCCACAAATTCAACTATCGTGGGTAAATATATTGGTGATATCGTGGGGAAATATTTGTTGCCCACGAATTACACATGACCATCATTCCCATGGGTAATTTTTTGTGGCTAATTTTTGGTTAACTAAATACGCATGGTCAATTTCATGGGCACGTAAAGTGGTAAATTTTTTAGACAAACTTAAAACACGCATAATTTCAGCACTATTAAAAATCTCGACATTTGTGGTCAACAGAAAAGATCGCGATTTTTTACTCAAGACATGGCAATTTAAGAACTGGTCAACAAGTACGACTAAAAACAAGTCTTTCTAGCCAGTTGTATGTGAGGGGAGCCATTAAGCAAGAGATTGTTTTTCAATTCTCGTCTCAAATATTTATTATTTGAGATATTATGTGGTAAATAGTTGTGTGGAATAGGTTGTCCTTGAGAAAGGAATTAAAATATATATATATATATATATATATATATATATATATATATATATATATATATTCGAGTAGAAACAGCTCAATCCACACCACATACACCGTTTAAGGTGCTAAAAAAAAAAAGGACATTTAACACTAGATTCCCGATATACGGTACGGTACCGGTACTACGAAATAAGGTGAAAAAAAATTGGGACCATTAATTCGGTACGGGACCGGTACCAAATCGGGAAATTCCCGAAAAAAACGGGGAAACCCCGTTTTACCGGTACTGATACCAGTACCGGTATCCAAATCCCATTCGGTACGGTACCATACCACTAATTTATGCTTGGAAAAAAATCGGTACCACTAATTCGGTACGGGATCGGTACTGTGCTTATCTCTAGTCAAAACCGTTCAATCAGTCGATCACATACATCATAGAATAAATAAATTTATTGGTAAATTCCAATACTTTAGTCTTACGTAATTGAATTTTTAGTTCCTCATAATCCTTTGATGGTTATTATAATGTATAGTTATACTATGTGCAGCCGTGCAGGTTATAGCAAAGATAGATGGTTCCAAGTGTAGACTGTCAAGTGAAAACCACAACGGAGAGACTGCGTCTTCAACACCCTAGCCTACAAGATTAATGGCTCGTGAATAACGTTAATGCATCTATGCTAACAAGTTATAGCTATGTATATGTTTTTTAGTATATGTTCTTAAAACAAAACTGGATGAATCAGATTACACATTGTACTTCGGATATGATATGAATTGAATACAATTTCATTTTAGTACTTCTGTTTGGGATCTTATATGACCATGTTGGTTCGTATGAAATGCTTTATTTAGAAATATGTTATGTTATTTTCCATGTCGAAATCATGGGTAAATTATGATGGGTAGATCCGAATACAAGAATATTTACCCACAATATTTGTAAATAATTTTACCTGCGGGTTACCCACAATTATATGCTTGGGTATTTCGTTGTATGACACGAAAATCCCGTGGAATATTTACCCACAGAATAACATAATCACCCACTAAACACGTCATGGGTAAATTTTCCCACGAATTGAAAAAGTTGTGGGTAACCAATTACCCTCAGAGGTTTTTCCCATTTAACGACTGACGTGGGAAATTCGTGGGTGTTAGCTAATTACCCACGGTTTTAAGCCTTTTACCCATAAATATGGTCCATGGGTAATCGACAGAATTCTTGTAGTGACATACACCATCCTTTTCATCTTTTTCTTGTTGGGTTTTTGAAGAAACTTAGTTTTGGAGCCTTTTTGAAGGTGAGTGACACGAGTTTCAACTCGTTGTCTCGATTTGGTACCCAAATTCGTGGGTACACTTGTTTTTCTTGAAAGGGTTTTGTAAAATGATGATGGGAAATGAAGTTTTGATAATAAAAGTCCGTTTGGTATCTCGGGTTTGGGTGGGATACGAGTTTGGTACTCGTAACGTGACATTTGGGTCGCGTTTGGTTTTGTTGTGGCTCGAATGGAGCTCGACCGAGACAATAAGTCTCGATGTGACCCTCCTTGACTCGTTTGGGAGTCTCGAATATTTTTGTTTGTCCGATTATACATGATTCTTGGTGTTTGGTTATTGGTAATTGATGTTTTGGTTGAGCCGTGATTATTTTTGGCTTGTGGTTTGTAGTCTTGGTTCTTGGCCGACGACCCCCTTGGGTCCGTTTGGTTCTCTTTGGCTCGAGGAGCAATGCCGAGACTTAAGGTCTCGGGTGAGACCATATTATGAGTTTTGTGGTCTCATGGTTGACCCGGGTTTGACTTGGTAAATCGACCCGAATATATGGCATATGTTGTTGATTATTCATATTGTGTTATTATTATTATTATTGTTGTGGCATACTTTGGACCAAAGCTTTTGGATGGGTCGAGACACTTTGTGGTCTCGACTTGGTATACTTGTGTTTTGATATGGAGATGTGTTGTCGAATGTGGAACTTGGGGACCGATTGTGAGACGGTCGCTTAGATTGACGGAGATAGGTTAGTCGGGTGCCGTAGACGGACCCTATTGTTGTAGCACGTGGATTTGGGATTGATTTGGACGGAGTTGTTTATTTATTCATGACTTGGTTATTATTATTATTTGTGGACTTGGACTATGAGTCGAGAGTAATGACTCGGACATGTGACCAAATTCTTATGACTCAATAAATATTTGAAAATCAAACATTTTAAAATAACACTCGTAATAATATTATTGATAATATAATCATTTATATACGTATATTGACGTGATAAACGTATATATATATATATATATATATATATATATATATATATATATATATATATATATATATATATATATATATATATATGCGTATATTAATAATAAAACGATCACGAGTAAGCGTTATAATAATATAACGATAATTATTATACTATGCGAATAGTGCAATAAATGTCGGAGTATTATTATAAATAAATAACTATAAATAATGTCGAGAACTAATACGTTGAGTAAGTAATAATTAAAAACGTGACTCTTTATAAATTTAGAAAAACTTATCGAGTTATACGAGTTGTGGTTACTTAAGTCCAAGTGGGCTTTATTATCATGTGACTTTTGTGTTGTCACGGATATATGACGATTAATATAAACATTTTCTATAACTACGTAACTTATTTAATCGACAGGTTAAATCGAGTTATTTGGCTATATAAAATGAGTATATTAATGGGCATCGTATCCCACGGCGCCCATAGGTTGTGGTACATGTATTAGGATAATAAATTACTATATATCTCGTGGAATTGGCTAAATTGACGAATTTGGTAAATTGGACGATATATATAGGGAATTTATTGGACTACGATATTTACCATATAGTATAATTTGTGCTATGTGATTTAGGTTGGGTGTAATCTTGGAACGATATATTATGTAAATAAATATGGGGGATTACCAAATCGACGGATATGATAAACTTCGATGATTTATTTAAATAATATATTGGGCTAATATTAGACCTATAGATGGTTTATTATTTCTTTTCGTTGTGGCTTCTTGGTTTGAGTTGTGTCGACCCTCCACCCATATGGATACCAAACGTCAAATTTCAAATTAATATATGAAGTTAATTCGAGAAATGGATATTTTTGGAAAGTAAAATGGAATACGTTCGGGAATGGGAATATTTGATTCTGAGAAAATGATTTCTGAACGAGTTTGATATTGTTAGGAAGTGCCAAGTCTGTAGTCGCCGTTACGTGAGTTGCTTGAGATTACTTACGTCTTTCTTCTATCGTTTTTTTGAGGATTTTCTGGACTTGAGGTGAGTCATAGCCCCACTTTTTACTCTTGAACTTTGTTTTCAATACTTGGGGTGAGAAAAGTGCAAATGTTTTATGTGGACTATTATCGCTTTGTGATTTCAAAACTTGCTATGCTTATAGAACTAGGTAGAGCGAGGCCTAGACATGAGCTAGGTAAGCTATTGATTTGGTTGTTGAGCGAGGCCTAGTCCCGAACTAGGTAAGCTATTAGATTGGTTATAGAGCGAGGCCTAGCCTAGAGCTAGGTAAGCTAAACAACGAGGCCTAGACTAGATCTAGGTAAGTTGAACATGTCGTATCCTTACGAATGTTGGGTATGTCGTATCCTTACGCATACATATTGAGCGAGGCCTAGACTTGATCTAGGTAAGCTATTTGATTGATTATAGAGCGAGGCCTAGACTTGAGCTAGGTAAGCTATTGATTGGATTGATTTGAGCTATAGCGTGCACCTATAGGGATGATTTGATTTGGTTGGATTATTTTGGTTGGATGATTGAGCCCTAGTCTAGCTAGCAAGCGTTTTGCGTATATGTACACTATATGAAATTATGAATTTAAACCTATGATCTCACCAGCGAAAGCTGACTTTTAGCACATTTTCTCAGGTAATTAAGTGATGCTCTATGGATGCTTGGGATTGGAGACATGGCAATGGCACCCGGTTATGGATCTATTTTCTAAACTCTGATAAATAATTGTGGACCTACGTTTATTTCTTTTGGGCCTTACTTTGGATAATTCTGGGGATGAATGTAAACTTTAAAACCCGTTTTGGTTGTGTTTTTCTTATGTTTACTTTATCTCGTTCTTTCATGACTTTGAATGGATACCAATTCCCGTAGCACCCCGAAAGCTTGTTGAGTCTTCCGCTGTACCAAATTTTGGGGGTGTTACAGATTGGTATCAGAGCCAAGGTTATAGAGAACTAGGTAAATGGACACCTAAACTATAACCGATTTTTATTGAAAATGATCCTCGACCATTGCCCGCCAGCCCGCCAAGCCGAAGCATCATTGTTATTATTGAGGTATATTGAGATGGTTATTAGATTTGGGATTCTTGAGATGATTTGAGGATTTGAGATTTATTGATTTAGTGATATGATGGCGTTTTGAGGAATTATATGCGTTTTGAGGAATTATATGGCTTAATTGTTTTACGAATGATTTTAGTAATGCGGTATTTTAAATCTTTCTTGATATATATGATTGGGAATTACATGATGATTTTGATATGGTATTTTGAGTTCGCGGTTTAGTTGTTTTGAAATACTTACACCTACCCTACGCCGTTGTCACAAATTATAGCCTCATTTGCACGTGTTGTTATTAAGAATTGTTATTACTAGTACGCGTCGCCCCTTGTAAATCACTATGGCCCCTGATGACCCATACGTGTTGGCCATGCGTTTGGCCACTACTTTATCGTCTCATTGTCGCCCTAAGTCACCGATTTTATCGCCTCGTGGTTCACCTGCTCAGAGATGACGATTGATGGAGTACCCCTCCGACGAGGAGTATGAGGAGGAGTACGAGGGTGAGCAGGAGAATGATAACCCTCAAGATGAGGAAGAGAATGATAACCCTCAAGATGAGGAAGAGAATGATGACCCTCAGAATGAGGAGGAGGATGATCCTCAGGAGGAGGAGATGCCTGATGATGATGGTGCGCCAGCACATTCAGCTCATTCTGCGGAGCCCGATTCCCCGATACATCCGTTAGAGCCGGTTTCACCTGATCACCCGTTTTTGTTTGATTCATCACCTGGTAGGCCCGTGGCATCGGACACTCCATCTGAGATATCTGCTGAGCTTGCAGATTTGGATGAGACTAGTAGAATTTGGAATCGGCTTACTACGCAGGGCGAGAGGATCTCGCGGATGTCTGACCGATTTGAGATGGTTATTACTGAGTTTATTGCGGAGTTGAGGAGTCTACGCCAGCATCATGGCTAGATCGATTGGATATGTGTTCTTGTTATGTTGCTTCCTAAGCCAGGGAGTGCTTGGTTAGGAGAGCTGGTTATTCTATCCCTTAAGTCATGTTATTCGGATTGTATGTCCGTCTCGTTTGGACGATGGTGATTTCATATGATATTCTACGGTTTATGGCGTACATGGAGAATTGTGTTCCTATTTGCGTGGTTGATGTTGTGTTAGTATTATGTTCGTATTTCGACTTTCACCAAATTGGATTCTTGTTGGACGTTATGGTACATATTATTGGAGACTTACGAACCTTGTATTGTGACTTCAATCAATGGCCCTACGACGAAACCCTATCAGAGCTACCCGAACAGGAACTGCCGCTACTACCCCTGGTCGCCGAGGATGCCGTCCTACTCGAAATGTTGAAACCCCTACTCCTGATAACCTAGACACTACTAACTGCAACAACAGGAATCAAAATGTTGATGTTCAGGGAGACAATGATCATGTTCCACTTAATGCACCTACTGTGGATCAAGCAATGATCAATCAACTTGTGGAACAACGAGTTGCTGAGCTACTAGCTGAGTCAAATCATTCCAACAATTCTGCTGGAACATTTCCACCTGTTCGTGCGAATGGATGTAACTACAAGGAGTTTCGAATTTGTGGACCTATTGAGTTTGGTGGAACTGAAGGAGTGGTCTAATTGGTCAGGTGGATAGAGAAGACTGAGTCAGTGTTTAATGTCAGCGGTTGTGCAGAGAATTCGAAGGTAAAGTTTGCTTCTTTTACTTTCAAGGATGAAGCTTTAACTTGGTGGAACAATTACCGTAATTCGGTTGGGAGTGATGTGGCTTATGCTATGACTTGGGAGCAATTTAAGTCCTTGCTGATTCAGACTTACTGCCCAAGGAATGAGATTAAGAAGCTGGAGATTGAGTTCTGGAACCATAAGGTGAAAGGTACCGATATGGCAACTTACAATCGCCGTTATCGAGAGTTAGCTTTACTTTGTCCCGATATTGTTAGGACTGAGACTCAAAGGATTGAGAGGTATACCGATGGGTTGCCGGTAGCTGCAAGGAACGATGTGATTTCTGCTAAGCCTGCAAACATTCATGAGGCTATCACTATTGCTCAACAATTTATGGACTCGTTGGCATTGGAAGAAGCTGAGAAAGACAAGAATGGAAAGAGGAAGAGGGATAATCACTCTAAGGGTAATGATCGTCGAAACAAGCGACAAACAACTACCAGAGCTTATGCTATGGGAGATGGAGATAAGAAGAACTACAATGGAGATGCACCCAAATGTAACCGATGTTATAAGAATCATTCTGGATGATGTATTGTGATGTGCAAGAATTGCTCTAGGATGGGACACATAGCTAAGGATTGTAGAGCTCGAACACTTGCTATGGTTCAAGCTACTCCTAAAACTATGAGTAAGGCAAATGTCACTTGTTATGGATGTGGAAAGAAGAGACATTATAGGAATGAGTGTAGGGAATCGTGGAACCGAGGAAATCAAGGATCAGGTGGTAATGGGTACAATAATGGAAACCGTGGAGCTAGAGGAAATCGTGGACGACATGATAATGGGACCAACGTGTGGAAGCTGGAACTGCTCATGGAAGAGTGTATGCACTTGGAAATGAGAGAGGAGAAGATCCGAACGTCGTTACTGGTATGTTCCTTCTCAATAATCGTTATGCTTCCATACTATTTGATACTGGTGCCGATAAGAGTTTTGTGTCCACTAAGTTTGCACCCTTACTAGAGAAACCCCCGATAGCCTTAGGAATTGGTTATGATGTAGAGTTAGCTAATGGAGACATAGAAAGGATTAGGACTATCATTCGCGGTTGCACGTTAAACTTTCTGAATCGTCCTTTCAACATAGATCTTCTACCCGTCACGTTAGGAAGTTTTGATGTCATTATTGGTATGGATTGGTTGTCGAAGTATCGTGCTCATATACTTTGCGATGAGAAGATCGTGCGTGTGCCTTACGGAAAGGAGATTCTGAACATACCAGGAGATCGAAAGGAATTGAGAGGCCTATCTAGATTAGCGGTCATATCTTGCACTAAATTACCAAAGCTAATGGAAAAAGGATGTTGTCTTTTCTTAGCTCAAATTTCTGAGAAAGGAGGGAAAGAGAAGAAGGAAAGGTGCATTGGAGATGTGCCTATGGTTCATGATTTTCGGATGTGTTTCCCGATGATTTGCCGGGAATTCCGCCTACTAGACAAGTAGAGTTTCAGATTGAGTTGATACCTGGTGCTGCACCCGTGGCACGAGCACCATATCGTCTTGCTCCTACTGAACTGGAAGAGTTGTCGAAGCAATTAGCGGAGTTAGCCGAAAAAGGATTTATAAGACCAAGTTCTTCACCTTGGGGAGCCCCAGTCTTATTTGTGACGAAGAAGGATGGATCATTTCGTATGTGTATTGATTACCGAGAGTTGAACAAGTTAACGGTGAAGAATAGATACCCGTTACCGAGGATCGACGACTTGTTCGATCAGCTTCAAGGATCGAGTGTGTATTCGAAGATCGATCTGAGATCGGGATATCATCAGCTTAGAGTTCGCGAGGAAGATATTCTGAAAACGGCTTTCAGAACCCGTTAAGGGCATTACGAGTTTCAGGTGATGCCGTTTGGGTTGACCAACGCACCGGCGGTATTCATGGATCTCATGAATCGGGTGTGTAAGCCTTACTTAGATAAATTCGTGATTGTGTTCATCGACGATATTCTAATTTATTCGAAGAGTGAGAAGGAGCATGAGGAGCATCTAAGACTTATCTTAGAATTGCTCAGGAAAGAGAAACTGTATGCTAAGTTTTCTAAATGTGAATTTTGGATTCCGACGGTATAATTTCTGGGTCATGTGATTGATAGACAAGGAGTTCATGTAGATCCTGCTAAGATTGAAGCAATTAAAGATTGGGCTGCACCAACGACCCCAACAGAAGTTCGTCAATTTTTGGGATTAGCCGGTTATTACCGAAGATTCATTGAGGGATTTTCAAAGATAGCAAAACCGTTGACCAAATTGACTCAAAAGAGTGTTAAGTACGAATGGGGAGATAAGGAAGAGGAAGCATTTCAATTACTTAAGGAAATGTTGTGTAGTGCTCCTATCTTAGCGTTACCTGAAGGTAACGAGGACTTCGTCGTCTATTGTGGCGCTTCTCATAAAGGTTTAGGAGCTGTGTTAATGCAACGAGAGAAGGTGATAGCTTATGCTTCCCGATAGCTCAAGAAGCACGAGAAGAACTACACCACCCATGATTTGGAATTAGGTGTTTTGGTTTTTGCGTTGAGGATATGGAGACATTATCTGTATGGTACCAAATGTGTTGTATTCACGGATCACAAAAGTCTACAACACATCTTGAATAAAAAAAAGCTCAACATGAGACAACGACGTTGGATTGAGTTGCCAAGCGATTATGATTGTGAAATTTGTTACCATCCTGGTAAAGCAAAATTTTTTGCTGATGCTCTTAGCCAAAAGGAGAGAATACCACCGTTACGAGTTAAGTTATTAGGAATGACTATCGTACCGCCATTACCGTCTCAAATATTAGAAGCCCAAACAGAAGCGTTGAAAGTAGAAAATCGACCTGCTGAGAACATATTCGAGATGGCAGAAAATGAGAAGGGATTTGTTAAGCGTTCTGATGGAGTATTATGTTTTGGAGAGCGAAGTTGGGTATCATTGTATGGAGAAATTCGAGAGTTGATTATGCATGAGTCGCATAAGTCAAGATACTTTATTCATCCTGGGTCTGACAAGATGTACCAGGATTTGAAAAAGTTATATTGGTGGCCAAATATGAACGCAGATATAGCATTGTATGCTAGTAAGTGTTTGACTTGCTCTAAGGTTAAGGCCGAACATCAAAGACCGTCAGGATTATTGACGCAGCCAGAACTCCCGGTTTAGAAATGGGAGCGAATCACGATGGACTTTATTACCAAATTACCGAAGACAGCTAGCGGTTGTGACGCTATCTGGGTAATTATGGATCGTTTGACTAAGTCTGCTCATTTCCTGGCGATTAGTGAAGATGATAGTATTGACAAACTTGCGAGGTTGTATGTGAAGGAGATTGTTTCTCATCATGGAGTTCCGATATCGATTATTTCTGATCGCGACAGTCGCTTTACGTCAGCGTTGTGGTGATCACTTCAAACCGCTTTGGGGACGAGACTTGATATGAGTACTGCATATCATCCCCAAACCGATGGTCAAAGTGAGAGAACCATTCAGACTTTGGAGGATATGCTTCGTGCATGTATAATAGACTTTGGTAAAGGCTGGGAGAAATATCTACCCCTTGCGGAGTTCACCTATAACAATAGCTACCACATAAGTCTTAAAGCTTCACCATTTGAAGCTTTATATGGTCGTAAATGTCGTTCACCTATTGGTTGGGCTGAAGTTGGAGATAGCCAACTCACAGGCCCTGAGCTTATTTTGGAAACTACTGACAAAGTAACGCAAATTCGAGATCGATTGCAAGCAGCTAGAGATAGGCAGAAAAGTTACGCCGATTAGAGACGTAAACCCCTAGAATTCCAGGTTGGAGACAAAGTGATGCTGAAAGTCTCACCTTGGAAGGGTGTGATACGTTTTGGGAAACGTGGGAAACTTAACCCCCGCTACATTGGACCATTTCTCATTTTGGAAAGAATTGGGCCCGTGGCTTATCGGTTGCAATTACCACAGGAACTGAGTAAAGTTCATGATATATTTCATGTTAGCAATTTAAAGAAGTGTCTTTCGGAGGAAATGCCGGTCATACCGATTCAGGATATTCGTGTGGATGAGAGTTTGAATTTTGTGGAGGAGCCGATTAAGATATTGGATAGAGAGATTAAACGACTTAAGAGAAGTCGTATTCCCCTCATCAAAGTTCGTTGGAATTCGCGGCATGGACCGGAATTCACGTGGGAACGTGAGGATGAGTTTCGCAAGAGATATCCGAAGCTTTTTACTTCGTAAATGGTTTGTTCCGAGTGAAACCCGGGACGGGTTTCTTCTGAGGCTGGGAGGATGTGACAACTGGCAATTTAGGGAGCCGTTTTGAAAACCCGCATTACTTTAAAATTTATAATTTTGGAATATTTGAAAAAATTTTATTGTGACGAGATGTTTTATGAACGTTGGTACGTGATTTTTGATCGTACGATATTTATGGGATTTGATTATTTATTTATGGTTTGAGTTGATTAGTTCGTGATGATTTATTTTGAGATCATTATTTTGGCACTACATTGACTCCGGCACTAGGTTAACCTAACAAATTTTAATTATATTTTAATATGGGTTCGGATGTTATTATTTTTGGAACGGTTTCGGATTATTAAAAGTTTCGGGTTTGGCCGTGTATTTACACCGGGCTACTTAATCCCCTACACCCTCACTATTCTTATTATTATTATTATCAAAACTTTATTTTATTTAAAAAGAGTATATCACATGAATCGTCCTTGTGGAATATGTGCATAACAACACACACCAACATCAACACTCTCATCACCACTCTCTCTCTCTTCCTTGAAACACAACCATCGCCGCGCCCTAATCACCACCATAGCACCACCACCGCCGCCCCTACATCAAATCCAACACCACCATCTTAACCACTTTCTTCCGATCTATCTATTGGTGCAAACCACGCGCGATTTGGACCATCCTAACACCTCATACGAATCAAAATCATCACGTTATCACCATATACACCATCCTTTTCATCTTTTTCTTGTCGGGTTTTTGAAGAAACATAGTTTTGGAGCCTTTTTGAAGGTGAGTGACACGAGTTTCAACTCGTTGTCTCGATTTGGTACCTAAATTCGTGGGTACACTTGTTTTTCTTGAAAGGGTTTTGTAAAATGATGATGGGAAATGAAGTTTTGATAATAAAAGTCCGTTTGGTATCTCGGGTTTGGGTGGGATACGAGTTTGGTACTCGTAACGTGACATTTGGGTCGCGTTTGGTTTTGTTGTGGCTCGAATGGAGCTCGACCGAGACAATAAATCTCGATGTGACCCTCCTTGACTCGTTTGGGAGTCTCGAATATTTTTGTTTGTCCGATTATACATGATTCTTGGTGTTTGGTTATTGGTAATTGATGTTTTGGTTGAGCCATGATTATTTTTGGCTTGTGGTTTGTAGTCTTGGTTCTTGGCCGACGACCCCCTTGGGTCCGTTTGGTTCTCTTTGGCTCGAGGAGTAATGCCGAGACTTAAGGTCTCGGGTGAGACCATATTATGAGTTTTGTGGTCTCATGGTTGACCCGGGTTTGACTTGGTAAATCGACCCGAATGTATGGCATATGTTGTTGATTATTCATATTGTGTTATTATTATTATTGTTGTGGCATACTTTGGACCAAAGCTTTTGGATGGGTCGAGACACTTTGTGGTCTCGACTTGGTATACTTGTGTTTTGATATGGAGATGTGTTGTCGAATGTGGAACTTGGGGACCGATTGTGAGACGGTCGCTTAGATTGACGGAGATAGGTTAGTCGGGTGCCGTAGACGGACCCTATTATTGTAGCACGTGGATTTGGGATTGATTTGGACGGAGTTGTTTATTTATTCATGACTTGGTTATTATTATTATTTGTGGACTTGGACTATGAGCCGAGAGTAATGACTCGGACATGTGACTAAATTCTTATGACTCGATAAATATTTGAAAATCAAACATTTTAAAATAACACTCATAATAATATTATTGATAATATAATCGTTTATATACGTATATTGACGTGATAAACGTATATATATATATATATATATATATATATATATATATATATATATATATATATATATATATATATATATAATGCGTATATTAATAATAAAACAATCACGAGTAAGCGTTATAATAATATAACGATAATTATGTTAAATAACTATCAATAATGTCGAGAACTAATACGTTGAGTAAGTAATAATTAAAAACGTGACTTTTTATAAATTTAGAAAAACTTATCGAGTTATACGAGTTGTGGTTACTTAAGTCCAAGTGGGCTTTATTATCATGTGACTTTTGTGTTGTCACGGATATATGACGATTAATATAAACATTTTCTATAACTACGTAACTTATTTAATCGACGGGTTAAATCGAGTTATTTGGCTATATAAAATGAGTATATTAATGGGCATCGTATCCAACAACGCCCATAGGTTGTGGTACATGTATTAGGATAATAAATTACTATATATCTCGTGGAATTGGCTAAATTGACGAATTTGGTAAATTGGACGATATATATACGGAATTTATTGGACTACAATATTTACCATATAGTATACTTTGTGCTATGTGATTTAGGTTGGGTATAATCTTGGAACGATATATTATGTAAATAAATATGGGGGATTACCAAATCGACGGATTTGATAAACTTCGATTATTTATTTAAATAATATATTGGGCTAATATTAGACCTATAGATGGTTTATTATTTCTTTTTGTTGTGGCTTCTTGGTTTGAGTTGTGTCGACCCTCCACCCATATGGATACCAAACGTCAAATTTTAAATTAATATATGAAGTTAATTCGAGAAATGGATATTTTTGGAAAGTAAAATGGAATACGTTCGGGAATGGGAATATTTGATTCTGAGGAAATGATTTCTGAACGAGTTTGATATTGTTAGGAAGTGCCGAGTCTGTAGTCGCCGTTACGTGAGTTGCTTGAGATTACTTACGTCTTTCTTCTATCGCTTCTTTTGAGGATTTGCTGGACTTGAGGTGAGTCATAGCCCCACTTTTTACTCTTGAACTTTGTTTTCAATACCTGGGGTGAGAAAAGTGCAAATGTTTTATGTGGACTATTATCGCTTTTTGATTTCAAAACTTGCTATGCTTATAGAACTAGGTAGAGCGAGGCCTAGACGTGAGCTAGGTAAGCTATTGATTTGGTTGTTAAGCGAGGCCTAGTCCCGAACTAGGTAAGCTATTGGATTGGTTATAGAGCGAGGCCTAGCCTAGAGCTAGGTAAGCTAAACAACGAGGCCTAGACTAGATCTAGGTAAGTTGAACATGTCGTATCCTTACGAATGTTGGGTATGTCGTATCCTTACGCATACATATTGAGCGAGGCCTAGACTTGATCTAGGTAAGCTATTTGATTGATTATAGAGCGAGGCCTAGACTTGAGCTAGGTAAGCTATTGATTGGATTGATTTGAGCTATAGCGTGCACCTATAGGGATGATTTGATTTGGTTGGATTATTTTGGTTGGATGATTGAGCCCTAGTCTAGCTAGCAAGCGTTTTGCGTATATGTCCACTATATGAAATTATGAATTTAAACCTATGATCTCGCCAGCGAAAGCTGACTTTTAGCACGTTTTCTCAGGTAATTAAGTGATGCTCTATGGATGCTTGGGATTGGAGGCTTGGCAATGGCGCCCGGTTATGGATCTATTTTCTAAACTCTTATAAATAATTGTGGACCTACGTTGCATTCTGTTTACAGATTCAAACATATATATACTTACTGAAACGTTGCATTCACAAGAGACATGCCGTTTCCTTCTAACCGTTATAACCTAACTAAACGTTGTAACCCTACACTATATAACCATATCTTTCTTGTGACGCAGCCCAATACAATGGGTCGGTTTATACAAACTTACAGAATACATACATAAAATTACACTAAACTACTCTAACTTTTGCTTCTATAACATTATGGTCCAACACTTATAAATGCAGGACCTGGGTAAACCATTTTGCCAAAAGAAGAGGGAATTGAAATTTGAAAATTAGTACTTATTTTAGTAAGAATTGATGACTAAATGTGAAATTTGTGATACATATTAACAAAGACTAGAGAGAGTAAAGGTGATAAAAGTCATAAAACCATAGGAGTAACCTAGGTTAACCTGAAATCGTGATTTCTGTTTTCTTTCCTGGCAAAAAGAAAGATTGGTTTCTTTCTACTAGAAGCTCAATCAGATTTTTATTTGTCTTTGTACTTTCCAAGATCGGTGCCGATTCTTGATTTTTCCTTCTGTTTCTTGGTTGTACAATGCTTATATCAGTCAGTTATTAATTCTTTTAGATTGTTTATTTATTACTCTTTTAGAGAGAATTTTGACGGATCAATGGTTTTTGAATCATCCCCAAATACAAACCATTTATTGTAGCAATATTTCTAATTTGAAGATGAAAATGAGTATTTTGTGTTAAGAATCTAATTATGGTGTTAATCAAGCAATCTAAACAGTTTAGTACAAATCTGCTGATGTAATTGCATAAAAAAAAAAAAAAAAAAAAGAATCTTGTTACTTTAGTACAAACAGAACGATTATTGTAACAGAAGGACTAAACTATTTAAGCACGCTGCTATTGGCTTATATGCCATCCTATTTTGTGACTAGCCTATTGGTAGTGCTCTGAAGTTCTATGGGTTGCATACTGATTACTATTCTGGTCATTTGTTGTATTTTATTCATTTCAGCTACTATATCAATCATGGGACATATTGCTGCCAGAAACTACCCTTGAAGGGTGTTTTTGGCTCGCTTATCAACGTCATTGGGGGCTCTAAAAAGAGAAACTACCCAGAAGGGTTCCAATCAGGTATTTATTAATAGTACCGGTGGTTTTATGTTCACTGCATGTCTTTATGGTGATGTGTTCCCATCATAACTTGTTGACCGAGAATTTATTTTGGTTGGATGTTATTGAATAATACTTTGTTATATTAAGTAGACAATGATCTGTGCATGAATTTGATTTTGTTTACTATCTATAGGTGTCTTGGAGAAGTCAAGGTTTGTTCGTTATGATCCAAGCATCCATGAGGTGATGCGACACCTAATCTTTGAGATGACCTGGTGGTCAAATGGGGGACAACTCGTTGTTCCAACTAGTCTAAGAAAGAGTGAACTGCAATATTACCTGTATATCCCTAAATACGAGGTATGTGCAAAAGGTTGTTTGCGGAAAATTTTCAAAATCTATTGTTTCGAGTGTGTTAGTAAATATGATGACGTATTTCATTAAAAGATCCAAAATGAATACATGGATATTCGTTGGATGTATAATCTTTCTTTTATGCGTAGATTCCGCGCCCATCATCAGTTTTTAATTCTATGGCTGATCATCTGAAAACTTTAGGGTAACTTTACATCACTTACATTACAATTCTAATATTTTCTTTACACTTTTGTCTTTGTTCTATTTTCTTACGAGATACTTATATTTATTCATAATGATGTAGGTTTGTAGGTGGAATTGTTACCCAGATGTTTGTTATGAGACAAAAAGGTATGCGTGCGACATTTCTCTTAAGTTATGTTCTATAATTTTATGTTATGGAAAATTCGTAGTCTATCTAATAGCTATAAGAAAAGGGAAGTATATCTTAATGAATATAGCAGGTATGTGTATTTTGATTATGATTTGACTTTTTACATCTCTGTCTTCAGAAAAATGTTGATGATTTTGTGCAAGCTGGATATCTTAATGAATATAGCAGGTATGTGTATTTTCATACTTCAGTGAGTAGTGTGGCATGATTATGGTACATAACTGTACAATCGTACTAGGGGTATTTTAGTTTTCTTTTAACAATAATGGGTCAATTAGGCAAAATAGGATTTTCAAAAACAAGAAGAGGCAAGATAGAAGAAACATGGCTAAAAAAGAAGCGCACCGAACACTAAGGGACATAACTAAGCAAGTTCTTAACTGTATTATTTACACACACACACACACTCAAATATGTTTTTAATATTTGTTTTTACACATATATAAGTGAATAAATGAAATGAAAGAGATGAAGCTCCACAACCATATTTTAATATAAATGAACCAATCATATTTAAACTGCTAAGCCATTTACTTATGAATGAACTGATTTAGCGGGGGTTATAAGGGGAACAAGTCAAATGGGTCAAAACAGGTAGAAAGCCATTCTAAATCCATTGTTGTTGCATGCCCCTTCCTAATTCTAATTCTTATCCGAATACTGTGACCGTCGAAGCGACATGCTCCTTCACTTAATTTCTGCTAAAAAATGAACAGTTTCAACCTGAATGTTATGACTCGTCAGGCTGTCACATGAATCGCCTCTTAGGCTAGGTACTGATTGTTGTTGATGATCACATTTATGTTTAATAGTTTACCGTCAACTTGTGGCTAAAAATAGGTTTGAGGTGCCCTCCAAGTTTTCTATCGACGGAGACTGTAAAGGAAGCGAACCATGGTTATGAGCAGCAGGAGATGCCATCACTTGCATAGATGTGGAAGGGCTAGGGTATACATACGCTGAACCTATTGTACTACTGGTACCTTCCTATGGTAGTTTCTATGACAATGGCACGTGGCACAAAGTAGTGCTAAGGTCCTCTCTTCTCCACCCGGCCAAAGCTCCCCACAGCCATCCAATGCGTATCGCCGAAAACCAGATGCGTGAGTCTGGGCGGATCCAGTTAAAGTTGGAAAGTATCACTCTAATCTAATGATCAATTACAAATAAGCTCTGATGGGAATGAGCTAGATGACACTATTCACAGGCACTACCAACTCATGAATTTTATTCCTCATTACAACTAAACTCCGATGGGAATAAGATGACACTATTCACAGGCACTTCCAACTCATGAATTTTATTCCCCAAGATACAAGTATGCTTTTATGCAGACTCATGCTAATGGAAGTCCTATCATGGCCGAGAAAGTCTCTTAAGACATAGGTAAGCATAGAGTTTGAGTCATACTAGTTTTGTTAGATTTTAATATTTAGCGTGTCATGTTTTATTGAAACCATCTTGTTACCAGCATATAAGAACAGTCTACATGTTTTTCAGCCTTCGGATTTTTATTATAGCTGTTTGTAGAGAAGATCACATAGTAGCCAACATAGAAGTTGCCCTTGATGCCTTTAACTCAATATCCTTGTTCACACATGGTACCATCAATGGGCTTGAATCCCATAATCATTTGTTTTTTGAGTGTGGATACTCGTTGGAGGTGTGGCAGCAGCTTAAATCCAATTTGGTTTACTCAGTGACTCCATTGCGATTTGTAATAAATATATAATTGGATTTGTGTGGAAGGGTAACGGTCAATCATATGAATCTTTTTCATTGCTAGAAAGAGTGGAGAAAAAGGAAAGTTGATAAAAGTGAATGGGTGCAATTAATGGTGATTTTGGCTAATGAATTTCTTGCTACTTCATTATCGATAAAATTGGCTTTACTTACTTGTATGACAACTTGTGAAAACCATTTTGTACTTTAGTTTGATTATTTCAACATTTACATCTCAAATTTGACTGTTAGCTTGGCTATTTTGTGAAGATAATGTTTTACACGTGTATTGGACTAGATATGTAATATAGTTGCACCCGCAGGGACTAATAATGTTCAAATTTTCGGCATTTCTATTACCCCTTATTTTTTTGTGTGCGACATAAATTGGTCGGCAATCACAAGGAGCAAATAATTGGTTGTATGTTAGTATATCAGTGTTAGATGGCAGGACCACTAATTCAACATTTATAGCTGTCTAACAGTCGCTTGTTCACGATTAGACTTTCATTTGACAAAGTAGAATAACTTCGTGATTGATGCGGGATTGCGGACTCGCAAAAGTTTTACTTATCAAAGGATCTTGAAAAGTTTGCAATCCTCCAGGCAGTGTACCTAACCAGTGCAGTATAGGGAGTGGCAAGTACCGGGGGATTGATCGTTCTTTATGGGAATAGTGTCGTTAGGATTGAAAGCTATGTCAACTAGATCTAAAGGTGATGGATGATTCTTTTTGTATTTTTTATATTTTATAAAAGCAGTAAAATATCAGGTATTTGGAAGATTGGGCGAAATTAGTTGAACTGCTAATAAACAAAATAAGATAAAAGTAATAAGAAAAGAAATGCGGTGGATTACTTATAGGAGACAGTTGTGTTTACTTAAATTTGACTACTCCCTAGTTATCTTTTACTGATTTATTGATTTGTTGAAGGATTGCATTCCTTAATACCAGGCGTGGGTGCGTGTACGTCCTTCCCCAACTCTATGAGTATTTATTTCTTCGTATGACGACACGTTTAGTGTCTTACCATAGAATCATCAACAACTACTCATGCATTAAATACAATCAGTAAAACCGTAGTACACATTCGATTACTTTTCTTAAGACATTCAAGCATGTTACTGTATAGGAGATTAGTCAGTTTTCTTAAGCCTAACGTTAGTCAATCAATAACAAACCAACAATCAATAATTAATAACCAGGTTTAATTAGATCTAAGCAAACACTAAGAGATCTAAGCTAACATGTTAATGAAAAGAAAAGATAAACAATTAATCGAATAAAACATAGACATGTTGAATGATTAAAGGAGAACTTATCATTCATTTAAACATGAAAGAAAATAAGGTTAGAAACCCTAAATGTGCTGTAAAAGTCAGACTCCCAAACTTCCCTACAAAGTTCCACAAGTTCCACCTCTTTTGCGAATAAAAAAAACCTAAACTATATATAAAGATACAAAGCTGACGGTGTTAGGTTATAGCTCCTTACGGCATCAGATCGCCGTGTTCTAGGGTTTTGTATTGCCCAATACACCTTCTGACGTCGTCACTTGTTAATTCATCTGGGTCGTCTCTCTTTAACTTAACACCTGACGTCCTTGCACATTTGTACCTGACGCCGTCAGGTGTAAACTTGACATTTTCTTCTGGGGCGTCTCGTGTTAAAAATCCACCATTCTTCTCATAAGGTGACGGCGTCAGCTCCAAATCCTAACTCCGTCAGGTGTAAAATCCTTACTTTCTTGACTTTTCTTGTTTTCTTCATTCTTCGACATAAAAACGTCCGAAAATCTCCAAAATGCTCCATTTTCCAGAATCCCCGTCCCAAGTACCTAAAATGACAAAAGAATCAATTTAAGGTAATATTTGACCATAAAAACACGATTTAGGGCTTAAATGACCCCCTAAAAGCGTATCAAATAAATCCTTATCAAATACCCTTACACTTGGGATTTACTTGTCCTCAAGAAAATGAGCTTTTATACCAATCAAAATACAAGTTAGGGGTCAGTTAACATTAATATAAAAGTAATTACAACAAATGATCGCTCCTCCATAGTCAAAACAAGCACGAAAATTATACACTAGCACCCCACATATAGTGTTTGGATACTCTCATCTCTCGGGTGTTAAAAATTTATATATCACAAGTGGAAATGGAAAAATATCTCTCACTACCTGTCATTGAACATAGATTACCATAGGCTTGGGAAAAGATCAAAAACCTCCACCACTTTGGCGTAATCACCTAGGATAAACTATCAAAGAGGTCTTTCAAAGGGTTATAATGTTAGGTGTAGGGATATGGAAAAACACGATTTGTTGGATAAGGGATATTTTACTGGTGGCAAGTCAATTATCTTGGTCAATTACATGTACAATGTGGCGTTGCTAAGCCAAGACTCGACTCAAATTAAGCTAACTATGACCAACATAAATATAAATAAAAGAAACGAGATGATAGTCCGTATGTTTTTTCTACTTTTCTTTTTCTACCTTTTTGTTAATTTTATTTTTCTTGTTTTTTTTTCGATTTTATTTTATTTATTTTTATATACACTCTTGCCCTACCATCCAAAATAATACTTCAAGGAGGCTCATTTCCTCCCCTTACACTTGAACTTTTACATAATTAAAAATAAAGACTCGAATCAAGAGAATCGAAACACTTGGAGTACTTTAAAACATCAACGCATATATGGGGGTAATAAATGATGTTCTTCCCCATCACTCCATTACACTTGTACTTTAACCATGAGTCCCAAGCGTCCCAAAATAATATGTACAAGATATGACTTGATTTAGCAACGATGTAATCTATTAGACAATTAACTAAGGGTTTACACTCCGTCTTCTCAACCTATAATCGCTAATTCTTCTCTTTCTCTCACTCCGTTTGAGGGAAGTGACTTCATCCTTGAGGAAATAGAGGCCTTTCTCAAAAGTGATTCAATTCCCACTGGAATTGATCACCAAGAGATTGACCTGGAGGGGGATATCTTTCTCCTTGAGAAATTGCTAAACGAAGATCCCTCTCCTCTTCCTGTTCTACCATAGAAATTTCATAAAGAGGAAATCAAATATGTTGAAAAAACTGATGAATTGCCGAGGTCGAACGTAAGGACTTTCCTCCTCATCTCGAATACGCATTTCTGGAGAGTAATGATAAATTACCCGTCATCATTGCAAAAGATTTAAATGGTAAGGAGAAAACTGCTCTCATAAAGTTTCTTAAGTCACACAAGCAAGCCATTGCTTGGAAACTCTCTGACATAAAGGGTATTAACCCAAATTTTTGTACGGACAAAATCTTAATGGAGGATGACTTTAAACCCGCAGTTCAACATCAAAGAAGGGTTAATCCTAAAATCCACGAAGTTATCAAACAAGAGGTTCTCAAACTTCTTGATGCTGGATTAATTTACCCGATCTCTGATAGTCCTTGGGTTAGTCCCATTCACTGTGTTCCGAAAAAGGGTGGCATAACTGTTATCACAAATGATGAAAACGAGTTGATTCCAACTCGACTGGTTACAGGTTGGCGTGTGTGCATTGATTACAGAAAATTAAATGAAGCCACCCCTAAAGACCACTTTCCTCTACCCTTCATGGACCAAATTCTCGAGAGATTGGCGGGGAGTGAGTACTATTGTTTCCTTGATGGCTTCTCGGGCTATTTCCAGATTCCCATTGATCCACAGGATCAAGAAAAAACTACCTTCACATGCCCTTATGGAACTTTTGCCTACCGTCGTATGTCATTTGGCTTATGCGACGCTCCTGTCACGTTCTAAAGGTGCATGATGGCTATATTCCACGACATGATCTGGAAAACCATGGAGGTGTTTATGGATGACTTCTCAGTCATTGGGAATTCTTTCCAGTCATGCCACTCCCATTTAGAAAAGATGCTTACACGTTGTGAAGATACAAATCTTTGTCTAAATTATGAGAAAAGCCATTTTATGGTCAAAGAGGGCATTGTCCTCGGCCATAAAATTTCAAAAATTGGGATTGAGATTGATAGGGCTAAAGTTGATATCATTGCCAAACTGCCTCATCCCACCACTGTCAAAGGTATAAGGAGTTTTCTAGAACATGTTGGGTTCTATCGGAGATTCATTCAGGATTTCTCAAAAATAGCCCGGCCTATGACTCATCTTCTTGAGAAATAAGCTCCTTTTATCTTCTCCCCCGAGTGCATAGAAGCTTTTCAAACTCTGAAACAAAAGCTTACTGAAGCACCCATCCTTGTTGCCCCCAATTGGGACATGCTCTTTGAACTTATGTGCGATGCTAGTGACTTTGCTATAGGTGCAGTCCTGGGGCAACGTAAAACCAAACACTTTCAGCCGATACACTATGCCAGTAAAACTATGACTGAAGCTTAAACTCACTATACCACTACAAAAAAAGAACTATTAGCTGTGGTATATGCATTTGAAAATTTTCGGCCATATTTGATCCTGACAAAATTCATAGTATACACGGATCACTCGGCTTTGAAATACCTCTTTGCAAAACAAGATGCAAAGCCGAGATTGCTCCGTTAGGTTCTCCTCCTACAAGAATTTGATATCATCATACGTGATAAAAAAAAAGGAGCTGAGAACCTAGCAGCTGATCATCTATCCCGACTAGAGAACCCTCACCAAGATGTCTTCGAGAGAAAGTGTAACACCCCCAAAATCATCACGTCAGCGGAAGACTTAAAATGTCAGCGGAAGACTTTTTAGGTGTTACTTAGAGGATCTTTATCACAATCATAGAAAACGACACAAAAGTGACGCTTTAAGGTTTAATTTATTCAAAATACCAAATATTCGAGACATCAAGATGTTTCAAAATTTAAACAATATGTTTATTTGAAATGTGTCAAAACGTTTATTTAAGCCCATGCCGGGTTACAAGCCCACTCCGTGCCTTCAAGTTCCTTCTTGTATAGTCACCTGAGATAAACACATGCTAAAAAGTGTCAACACAAAGGTTGGTGAGTTCATAGAGTTTTTAAATTGTTAATTAGAAAATGAGTGATTTCCTTATCAATTCAAAAATAGTTCGTTGGTTTGCCCCACCGGATCAACATCAGAAATAGTAATTGGTTTATAAATCCATTTAACACGAGATTCGAATCACAAGTTAAGAATGTATTGTAATCACATACAATCAATAAGTTTAAATCAATGTTCCTGTTATTGCCTTAAGCTCATGATACTCAACGATTAACAGCCAATCATAATCTCAAGTTATGACGGTAAGTAGTAGGCCCTCAAGATAGGTATTTGCCAATAACCTATAATAAGAACAATAAAGTGCGCCTGGTGTTTTCTCTAACAACCAAACGAGGATTGTCAATCACTAATAGTACTATCCACGTTTATTTACGCTCACCCTTCAAGTGATTAAGGTTCATGATCGAGGGACTTTTGGCAATAGTAACTTAAGCAAATAACATTGGCCTGACGGTATTTCAATACCCGGTATAAAAGACTTGTGATCGAGTTTTAAGCATGTATCTCCCCCACGGGAAAAATAGTTAAAGAGTGGGCTATGAACTCACAGTAATATGTAAATAGTTAACGAGTACTTGTAAAAGTATAAAACAATAGTTAAACATGTATCTCCCCCAAAACGTTTATAAATCATTGTAAATCAAGTAAGAGTAGGGCTATGACTCACCTTAGTAGTACAGTAGTAGTGGTAGTAATATAATCTCAACGATGCAAGGCAACGGCTTCACACACAACCTAAAAGATATGGTATGTTTTAGTTGATAGTCTAAATCTCGTTTTATCGCGAATATTAGTCATTCAGTTTGTTATTAAAACTCGTGTTCGTTTAAATGTTTGAAGTTCAAGAACAAAGTTATATATATATCGTTAAAATTTATTATAGTTACGCGAATATTTATATCGTATATATTTATAAGAGTTTTATACTAAACATGTGTATTTATATATAAAATATTAATATTATTTTATAAAATAATATTTACAGAAAATCCTTTAGTTTTACCAAAGTTAAACTTTTAACCCTAACGAATATAATTTTACACCGTTAATCCGTAGTTAACAATCGTTTCATTTTAAGTCCAAATAATATCAATATTTACAGTTTTCAACTCCAATTATCATTATTTACAGTTTTAAACTCAGAAAATCAGAAATTACAGTTTTGACCCAAAGTTTGCAAAGTTTACACTTTTAGTCCCCGGTTATGAAAATTTTGCAAAGTTAGTCCAAATTTCGCCAAAGTTAAAGTTTATCATTTTTATTATTTCAATAAGTTCAGAATGTTCAAAAGAGCTTATTAGGACAGCTTATTCTCTTAAAAAGCTTATTTTTCACTATATGGGCCTTAACGAGACAATATCAAGGCCCGTTAACATTTTCTGATCCAATGGGCTTACGAAAGGTTTGGGCTTGGTCTCGGGCTTGTTTTTATGTTACAAAAACATTACAAATAGGCTTATACGATCAGCTTATGCAATAAGCTTAAAAACTGCTTATTGGACTTATAAGGCCCAATCTTACCTTATTTTTATTTGAAAATCCAGTCTAAAGCTCGATCACTTTGGCTTTTGAAATCGACTCATATGAGATTATTAGATTTATTCTTTTACGTGTCCTGTTTGCTAGCCATGTTGACAATGAGATCAAGTTTTAAAATCGATATGTTATGTGTCGCGATTTGGAATTTACGAGGCTAAGTAAGTGACTAAAATCGATTCTGAAAACAGTTTTTAGGTCAAAATATTCCAAGTGTTTTACAATATTCGAATAGGACATGGTCACTTTCAAACGTGTCTAGTTTAATAATAAAACATCATATTTATGGTTAAAACTTGTTGGTACTTGATAGTTAGCATAACAAACGTCTAGGATGTTGATTAAAATGAGTTTGTCATGTTTAATATTAACGAGATAAAGTGACAAAGTAATGTGCAAAAACTGAAAAATAATAAAAGTGTATATATAGAAAAGAGTTTAAACGTGTGTCACCTTGTCACAAAGGGGTATGAAATTCGAATGTGAGGATCGAGCAGGAACAAGAGAAGTGTGTGGATCGATTCTTGACCCACCAAGGATCTAGGATGAGCTAGACTTGGACCTTGGACGTGGTTCTAATCCCTTGCGAACTAGACAAACCGATTGTCCCATTTACTAGAATAACTTGATGAAAAATGGAAATTTGTTACATTTTGAAGTATGGCTTGCAACTGAGTTTACAAGGCAGTTAAGTAGTGAGTTTTTGGAGGTTGGGGATAAGTACAAGGGGTCAGAAAGTTGTGTGTTGGCTTGAAACTATATGTGGCACCACTTTCTTGTCCAATCAAACGAAAACAACAAATGCAATGTGTAAGTGAGACCTACTGTGCACTCTGACACTTCTGGATAGCTGATATAACATTCTAAGAGTGTTGGGGAATGATTGGGAGTCAGTATTGGTCGAATAGAAAGCATACATCAAATTTTACAATTTCGAATCAAGTGATTTTGAAGGTTTACTTTGGACAGAAAAGAGGTAGTAAAAGAGCATGATATTTAGTGAGGTTTGTCACTCTTAATTCCTTGCCAA
Source organism: Artemisia argyi (assembly GCA_030686995.1). NCBI lineage: Eukaryota > Viridiplantae > Streptophyta > Magnoliopsida > Asterales > Asteraceae > Artemisia > Artemisia argyi. The sequence goes on from CM060682.1 coordinate 185,291,540, forward strand.
GTGGTCAATGAGTAGGTGTAAAAATATAATTGGTTTGTGAGTCGAAAATCGAAAGGAAATAGGGCATGTTGGTGGCTGGTCGCGACTGGGAGAAAAAGAAAACAAAGAATTAAAAGGAAAACAAACACCCCTCGCTGGGCCTTGAGTCTGGTGGGCTGATGGTGTGGATCAGGCCCAACACAAAGAAAGAAAGAATATAAGTAATCCGTTTGGTTTGCTGTTGGTTTAATTTAGGCCCAAAGGGCGTGTTTCGGGTATCGTGTCGGGGTTCAAAAATATTAGTGAGCAATCTCGGGAATTTTCGTAGGCTTCGGAAATATATAAATATGGTACGGTAAATAAACGAAACGTATAATTTTAATTATAAATGTTTTAGATATATAAATATTGTATGGTAAATATACGAAACGTATATTTATAAAATATAAACGTTTTAAGTTTATTATATTATTCGTGATATTAATAGATTATCGAGGTTGTGTGTAAGCATCGTTCCTAGGTAAATGGTCAATCATAAATGTCGTAGTGGTTCACATAATATGTCATGCATAAAAAAAATAAAAAAAAAAAAAAAAATTGTTCTCCGTATAAATGGTTAATCTATGTTATCGTAACGTGTTAATCGTAGGAAAATTTTACGGGGTGTTATATTACCTACCCGTTAAACGGAATCCCGTCCCGGGATTCTAAGATAAGGTAGCTGTAAAGGTGAGTGGGAAGAGTGAACAAATAGTTATTTCTGACGATCTAACTTTGAGCGGTTTTTAGTTATTCTTTCCAGCTTAACGTATTTGTTATTAGCTTCTTACTTGATGATAACCAATCTTAGTATGATTTTGAAAGAAAAATTTGGGGAAACTTTAGTCCAAAATTATAGTTGTTACTTGGCAGTATTATTTGTAGTTTTTAAGGTGTAAACAGTATTTTACCACAGTGGTGTACAGTATCCAACTCTTATTCTCTTTAAATAACCCACTATTACACTCCTTTTTACCTAACTTTTCTTTCACTTTATCATTTTCGTCGACATGCCGCACTTCATCACCAATCTAGCAATCATGTATGCCATTGTTACTGCTATCTATCTAGTGTATGTTCCGAACGAAGATCGTGCTATGTTGGTTGGGATCTTAATGTTTCTTGCACCATTCGTGGTTCTATCGATCATCATTGACAAGTTTTGGAAATAGTGTCGTAGTGTAGTGGTTGGAATGTTGAAATAAGGTTCGTTGTGTTTCCATGTAATTGCGAACGTATGAATGAAAATTTTTATTTCGCTTTATGCTGTCTTAGTTTATGTTAATTTCTCGCTTGTTTTTACTGCTCATGAATCGTTATATTTGTATTTAGAAGGTCATTATGTATCAAAAACATTGGTTGGTTTGATTGTAGTTAAGTTTTCAAAGGTGGGTTTTTAATGAATTATAACCAAAACTATATATGAAAGTTTGTTTGATTTCGAATACTTAGATAAATATGATTTTTGGTTATAGTTGAGTGAAGCAATTGGGTTGAGTGTTGATGAAAATTTGACCATTGAATGATTCATTTATTAAACGAGATTCGTCACACTTGATTCTTGGGTACACGATAAATTGAGATGCACAAAAATATTGATAGGGTGCTTAGAAAATGTTACAAAAAAAATGGTTCAAAACTATATGTCATGAGTCGGTTTGGAGTAATATTTAGATTTTTGGGCTTGAGCAATGTCGGGCTTAAGTTGGTGATCAAGTTCAATGGTGTGTTGGGTTACTGAAATCTCGAGGCCCAAATGTGTGTCGGTGCATAGAAGCAGTGGGTTAAGGCCCAAGTTAAGAGAGTGTTTTTTATTTAGTTTTTGCGAGTATGTTTTATTATTCTAAGATATCTGAGGTTACGGTTTGGTCAGAGATCATTGAAATTTTATATAATGTTTGAGAGTTTGGAAAGATTATGGAGGAGTTCACAATTTCTTAGAGATTGAGGGGTCAAATCATGTGAGAGTGTATTACTTATACGTGGCGTGTTCATGATTTAAGTTATAGTGTTATGTGTTTAATGTGATCTGTTTCTTGCCACTTGTGTTGAAATGCGAAAGACAAAGTAGAATTTTCACCACGTATTCTAAAAATTTGTTGCTAGTTTAAATAGACACAGTTTTTTTTTTTTTTTTTTTTTTTTTTTTTTTTTTTTGAAATTTTTTACCGTTTGAAAACAAACGGTCACATTTAATACAATAATTGAGAATTATTTTTCCAATTCTTTATAAATACCATTGGTACGTGTTGGGTTATCCACATACACACACACAAAACAATCAATGGCTTGCAAGCTACCACATACCGCTGAACAAATTCAACAATATATCAAAGCAGAAGCCGAAAATAGTGATGTGGATCGCAAAAATGCTATTTTGAGGGTCATCCTGGAGTTGGAGGTGGCGAAACAATTGAAACAACGGCTTAGAGAACGCTATGCAAAGTGCACAAATATATCGGATGATCGGAAACATGTGATCGATACTTTCTTGTATGACGGATATCGTAAGGATGCGGCTATTATTGAATCGTTATGGGTTTGTGTTCATCAGATAGAGGACCAGAGTTCCAACAAGATCCGTTGGAGTTTTAAAGAGAATGTTGAAGCTGCTAGGATTGAACAACAACAGCAACAGCAACAACAACAACAGCAACAACAACCAAATCCACTACCACCACCACAACAACCACAACAACAATCACTTCAACAAGGTGCATCAAGTTCTTCTACACCAAGAGTGGTTGTGCAACAACAACAATTGCCTCATCTGGATCAATTCCAGCCAAGTTTTGAGGAAAATGTGGCGGTCGATGATGGTGGTTGGACTTCTGACATGGAGCGGGAGCTGAGTAGGTTGGAGGCTCAAATAGAAGAAGAGAGGTTGGCAAGCTTCGACCCTTATGATGATGGATATGATTCTAACAATTCTCAGACTTGGGATCACCCAGACTACCGCTGAAGTGTGATGTTTAATTTAGCGTTGTTTGTAATGTTTTTATGTATTTCTGTTCAGTCTGCTTTTTAATAATATGGTGTTTGAATAAAATTCCTTGTGATCATACTTTGGGTGAGAATTTATTCTGTTACGTTTAGATAAATTAATAGTTACAAAAATTTGTGCGGGTAACCTACCCGTTAAACAAAAGAGTTTTGTTGATATAGGTTTTTACAAAAAGGAAGAGGGTAGAGAAATTTCTTGAATTATCAGTTTTTGTAGATAGAATTTTAGTTTGGGGAAAAGTGAGTGCACATGGTATTTTCATCAGCTGGGTGGATCAATCGTTTAGTGACGTCAAGGTTTACCTAATGATCTTGGTAACGTTAGCATTATCGATGTTAGTAATATCGTTGTGTATCAATATTCGTGGTTTCTAGTGAGATTTAGGGGTTCGTGGTTTCATATGCCTGTTAACTCAGAAGTAATTAAACCTATATTTCGTTATTTACATAGAGAAGCGTCCCAAACTATGTAACTAAGGAAATATAAACTTATGGTTAAATGATTTACAATTTCTTGATTTGAACAAAAGGGCGTCCCAATCCATTCAAATTAAGACGTTGTAAATCATCTTAAGATTCTGACTTAACTATTTGACAAAATAATTTATGCGCGTATTTTCCGAGAGTACGAAAAGAGTATGTCGTAAGCATCTATAAAGATGAAAGCGAGACAATTAAAGAGGATTTGCATAGTTCTCAAAATAGTTGGAGCATATAAATATATTAATATACTAAAGTGTAGTTGTACCATAAACTATTTAAAAGTCACATAATAGTCTAGCGGATGAAAATATGAAGACACGGTATTTGTAATAATCCCGATTAGTAAATGTAAGTCATTAGCATAATCATAACATATATCAAGTTATATAAGTAAGAAATAATGAGAAGTAACTTTTCTACCGGATGTTGGAATGTAGGCACGGAGGGCATGAAGTGGTATTTTGTAAAAATGGTCCAGTTAAAGTGTAGTTATAGTCCAATGTTTAAAAAAAACATCTGGTTCTCTATAACCGTGGCTCTGAATACCAATCTGTAACACCCCCAAAATCATCACGTCAGCGGAAGACTTAAAATGTCAGCGGAAGACTTTTTGGGTGTTACTTAGAGGATCTTTATCACAATCATAGAAAACGACACAAAAGTGACGCTTTAAGGTTTAATTTATTCAAAATACCAAATATTCGAGACATCAAGATGTTTCATAATTTAAACAACATGTTTATTTGAAATGTGTCAAAACGTTTATTTAAGCCCATGCCGGGTTACAAGCCCACTCCGTGCCTTCAAGTTCCTTCTTGTATAGTCACCTGAGATAAACACATGCTAAAAAGTGTCGACACAAAGGTTGGTGAGTTCATAGAGTTTTTAAATTGTTAATTAGAAAATGAGTGATTTCCTTATCAATTCAAAAATAGTTCGTTGGTTTGCCCTTCACCGGATCAACATCAGAAATAGTAATTGGTTTATAAATCCATTTAACACGAGATTCGAATCACAAGTTAAGAATGTATTGTAATCACATACAATCAATAAGTTTAAATCAATGTTCCTGTTATTGCCTTAAGCTCATGATACTCAACGATTAACAGCCAATCATAATCTCAAGTTATGACGGTAAGTAGTAGGCCCTCAAGATAGGTATTTGCCAATAACCTATAATAAGAACAATAAAGTGCGCCTGGTGTTTTCTCTAACAACCAAACGAGGATTGTCAATCACTAATAGTACTATCCACGTTTATTTACGCTCAACCTTCAAGTGATTAAGGTTCATGATCGAGGGACTTTTGGCAATAGTAACTTAAGCAAATAACATTGGCCTGACGGTATTTCAATACCCGGTATAAAAGACTTGTGATCGAGTTTTAAGCATGTATCTCCCCCACGGGAAAAATAGTTAAAGAGTGGGCTATGAACTCACAGTAATATGTAAATAGTTAACGAGTACTTGTAAAAGTATAAAACAATAGTTAAACATGTATCTCCCCCAAAACGTTTATAAATCATTGTAAATCAAGTAAGAGTAGGGCTATGACTCACCTTAGTAGTACAGTAGTAGTGGTAGTAATATAATCTCAACGATGCAAGGCAACGGCTTCACACACAACCTAAAAGATATGGTATGTTTTAGTTGATAGTCTAAATCTCGTTTTATCGCGAATATTAGTCATTCAGTTTGTTATTAAAACTCGTGTTCGTTTAAATGTTTGAAGTTCAAGAACAAAGTTATATATATATCGTTAAAATTTATTATAGTTACGTGAATATTTATATCGTATATATTTATAAGAGTTTTATACTAAACATGTGTATTTATATATAAAATATTAATATTATTTTATAAAATAATATTTACAGAAAATCCTTTAGTTTTACCAAAGTTACACTTTTGACCCTAACGAATATAATTTTACACCGTTAATCCGTAGTTAACAATCGTTTCATTTTAAGTCCAAATAATATCAATATTTACAGTTTTCAACTCCAATTATCATTATTTACAGTTTTAAACTCAAAAAATCAGAAATTACAGTTTTGACCCAAAGTTTGCAAAGTTTACACTTTTAGTCCCCGGTTATGAAAATTTTGCAAAGTTAGTCCAAATTTCGCCAAAGTCAAAGTTTATCATTTTTATTATTTCAATAAGTTCAGAATGTTCAAAAGAGCTTATTAGGACAGCTTATTCTCTTAAAAAGCTTATTTTTCACTATATGGGCCTTAACGAGACAATATCAAGGCCCGTTAACATTTTCTGATCCAATGGGCTTACGAAAGGTTTGGGCTTGGTCTCGGGCTTGTTTTTATGTTACAAAAACATTACAAATAGGCTTATACGATCAGCTTATGCAATAAACTTAAAAACTGCTTATTGGACTTATAAGGCCCAATCTTACCTTATTTTTATTTGAAAATCCAGTCTAAAGCTCGATCACTTTGGCTTTTGAAATCGACTCATATGAGATTATTAGATTTATTCTTTTACGTGTCCTGTTTGCTAGCCATGTTGACAATGAGATCAAGTTTTAAAATCGATATGTTATGTGTCGCGATTTGGAATTTACGAGGCTAAGTAAGTGACTAAAATCGATTCTGAAAACAGTTTTTAAGTCAAAATATTCCAAGTGTTTTACAATATTCGAATAGGACATGGTCACTTTCAAACGTGTCTAGTTTAATAATAAAACATCATATTTATGGTTAAAACTTGTTGGTACTTGATAGTTAGCATAACAAACGTCTAGGATGTTGATTAAAATGAGTTTGTCATGTTTAATATTAACGAGATAAAGTGACAAAGTAATGTGCAAAAACTGAAAAATAATAAAAGTGTATATATAGAAAAGAGTTTAAACGTGTGTCACCTTGTCACAAAGGGGTATGAAATTCGAATGTGAGGATCGAGCAGGAACAAGAGAAGTGTGTGGATCGATTCTTGACCCACCAAGGATCTAGGATGAGCTAGACTTGGACCTTGGACGTGGTTCTAATCCCTTGCGAACTAGACAAACCGATTGTCCCATTTACTAGAATAACTTGATGAAAAATGGAAATTTGTTACGTTTTGAAGTATGGCTTGCAACTGAGTTTACAAGGCAGTTAAGTAGTGAGTTTTTGGAGGTTGGGGATAAGTACAAGGGGTCAGAAAGTTGTGTGTTGGCTTGAAACTATATGTGGCACCACTTTCTTGTCCAATCAAACGAAAACAACAAATGCAATGTGTAAGTGAGACCTACTGTGCACTCTGACACTTCTGGATAGCTGATATAACATTCTAAGAGTGTTGGGGAATGATTGGGAGTCAGTATTGGTCGAATAGAAAGCATACATCAAATTTTACAATTTCGAATCAAGTGATTTTGAAGGTTTACTTTGGACAGAAAAGAGGTAGTAAACGAGCATGATATTTAGTGAGGTTTGTCACTCTTAATTCCTTGCCAAGTGGTCAATGAGTAGGTGTAAAAATATAATTGGTTTGTGAGTCGAAAATCGAAAGGAAATAGGGCATGTTGGTGGCTGGTCGCGACTGGGAGAAAAAGAAAACAAAGAATTAAAAGGAAAACAAACACCCCTCGCTGGGCCTTGAGTCTGGTGGGCTGATGGTGTGGATCAGGCCCAACACAAAGAAAGAAAGAATATAAGTAATCCGTTTGGTTTGCTGTTGGTTTAATTTAGGCCCAAAGGGCGTGTTTCGGGTATCGTGTCGGGGTTCAAAAATATTAGTGAGCAATCTCGGGAATTTTCGTAGGCTTCGAAAATATATAAATATGGTACGGTAAATAAACGAAATGTATAATTTTAATTATAAATGTTTTAGATATATAAATATTGTATGGTAAATATACGAAACGTATATTTATAAAATATAAACGTTTTAAGTTTATTATATTATTCGCGATATTAATAGATTATCGAGGTTGTGTGTAAGCATCGTTCCTAGGTAAATGGTCAATCATAAATGTCGTAGTGGTTCACATAATATGTCATGCATAAAAAAAAAAAAAAAAAAAAAAAAAAAAAAAAAAAAAAAAAAAAATTGTTCTCCGTAAAAATGGTTAATCTATGTTATGGTAACGTGTTAATCGTATGAAAATTTTACGGGGTGTTATAGAAAGGAAATAAATGAAACCTTTCCTCTCGAGATACTCAGTGTGATCTCTACTCGGGATGATTCTACTACCTCATGGTTTGCCGCTTTTGCAAACTACCACGCGGGTAACTTTGTCGTGAAAGGGATGTCGTCCCAACAGAAGAGAAAATTATTTAAAGATGTGAAACAATACTTCTGGGACGACCCCTACTTGTTCAAAATTTATGCGGATCAAGTCATCCGACGATGTGTCCATGGCCAAGAAGCCATGGAAATTCTTAAAGCTTGTCATGATGGACCCACGGGGGGGCATCATAGCCCAAACTACAGCGCCAAAAAGGTGTTTGATTCCGGATTCTATTGGCCCACAATCTATAAAGATGCCCATGAATTGATCAAAACTTGTGACGCTTATCAGCGTCACGGGAATATTTCTAAAAAGAATGAGATGCCGCAAAACGCCATCCAAGTCTGTGAAATATTTGATATCTAGGGCATTGACTTTATGGCCTGTTCCCGTCTACAGGAGGGAATAAATATATACCCGTGGCTGTCGATTATTTGTCCAAATGGGTTGAGGCGAAAGCTTACCCACAAACGACGCCCGAGTAGTGGTAAAATTTTAGAAGTCTCTTTTTGCTAGATTCGGAACTCCACGTGCCATTGTCAGTGATCGTGGTACACACTTTTGCAATGATCAATTTGAAAGAGTGACGCTGAAATACGGTGTGACTCATCGTCTTTCTACCCCATATCACCCCAAACAAGTGGCCAAGTGGAGGTTTCGAATCGTGGTATTAAAGGAATTCTAGAGAGGACAATAGGTGAAAACCGTGCCTCTTGGTCGGACAAACTAGATGATGCACTCTGGGCATTTCGTACAGCTTACTAAACACCCATCGGGTGTACTCCATACAAGCTGGTATACGGAAAGGTGTGTCATATGCCGATTGAGCTAGAGCACAAAGCCTACTGGGCATTAAAACATGCAAACTTCGACCTCCAAACAGCGGGTGATCACCGCAAGGTTCAGCTAAACGAAATAAATGAACTTCATGATCAAGCTTACGAAAATTCTTTAATCTATAAAGAAAAGACTAAGAAGTTCCATGACTCAAAAATAAAGAACCGCGTTTTCAACGTTGGTGACAGAGTCCTTCTTTTCAATTCAAGATTGAAGATTTTCTCGGGTAAGCTAAAAACCCGTTGGTTTGGGCCATTCACTATAGCAAAAGTGTTTCCATATGAAACTGTTGAGTTATCTCAACCCGACGGTTCTAACTTTAAAGTGAATAGTAATCGGTTGAAACACTACTTTGAAGGGGACATACCACCCATGGTTTTCCCGGATCTCCAAACTTTCCCCACGAACCAATGAATTCGGGGATCGAGTCAAGCTAGTGACTCGGTAAACAAAAACATTAGCATGCACATGGGTTTTCACCCATGTTTTTTACTTCTCTCTTCTTTCTAATAAAGTGACGAGAAGGGGGCAACCCCTTCTGCATCTGTTGTTTGGTTGTTGTTGTGTTTGTACAAGTAATTTCCTCGAAATATGATAGCTCTCGTGCTCGTATTTTTTCCTTACTCCACTCGAGTCTCATGCTTCATTGTTCATAACGTCTGATATCTTTATTTACTAACGTTATCTTTTGGCATTAATTAATAAACAGCCTTAGATACAAAGTAGGATGACCCTCACCCTTGAAACATTGAGGACAATATTTAACTTTAGTCTGGGGGGTATCTTCGATTTGACTTGCACCATTCATGTGCCGTTTACTCATGCAAACTCCATTTTTCTCGAAAAATCAAAAAATAAATTGAAAAATTTCATCAGAAAAGTACAAAAAAATGAGAAAAATTGAAAATTTTATGCAAAAATATAATAAGTTTTGACACTTTATTTTTACCTTCCGCAGGGTAGAGTAAGTATAGAAATTTTGACTTGAACGGGCGTGTTGAGCCCAAGCTTGTTCCCTTAACTAAATTGGCTAAGCATCCGCGGATCTCATTACTTGAGATTTTAAATTTTCGGAGAACGAGAAATGATAGTAAAGTCATTAATGTGATTAGATGCTAAACGTGGAATAGTTGGATTTAACGGTTACTTGTAGTCCTTGCTCCCGCAAGATTGAAAACCAAAAAATAAAATAATTAGAATTATGCGTTTTCAAAAGTTGTCTAAATTTCCGTTCACTTTATGTGATGGCATAAGCATTAAATGGGCCTTGGATCCTTTATTCTGAAATGCCTTTAGGTCTTGGAACTCCCCGTTTTGCTGTATGCCACATGAGGTTCACAAATAACACCATAAATATGTAATAAATGCCAAAAATAGTTGCACTTCAACGAGCGGATCCTTGCATCCTTTGTTCTGAAAGGCACTTAGGTCTGGGAGTTTCACCGTGAAGCTCCGTATGCTTGAGGCAAAGTAAATTGAAATAAAGTCATAAGTACCAAAAATAACTACGGTTCGACAAGCGGATCCTTGCATCCTTTGTTCTGAAAGGCGCTTAGGTCTGGGAGATTCACTGTTAAACTCCGTATGTTTGAGGTACAAGTTATATATAAATCCATGAAAAAAAATGAAAAAGAAAAAAAAATGAAAAAGAAAAAAAAAATGAATGAAAAAAAAAAATGATGAAAAATGTTGTAAAATGAAAAATGAAAAAATATAATAAATGTGGTGTGAATGTGTGAGCCTTTTGAGTTAATATTTAAACAATTTTTAAATCCGCCTAAATCTATCAGACTTTAAACTTATCGGAACGAAAATGAGAAATCATTTCTTTAACAAAGTCTAGATACAATAAGACTTGGGAGCAGGAATTTACAAGTAGCATTTATAAGTAGTGTTAGCATCTAATGACATTTTTTGCTATGATTTCGTTTTTACGCTTAGCTTGGGAACTCGTGAAAAATCAAGGACGATGAATTCTATCCGTATGGACACTTTTCTCTGAGCTGTGTTTCTTACTCTGTGACCCTAAACGTCATTGAAAAATGATGAAAGTCAAACATCCCGTCACACAATAAGTGTAAAAAGTACATAAATAGTAGTGTAAAGAATAAAGTTGAAAAACGGAGCGTTATCAGGAACAGATGATTTTGTATTCTCTTTTGAACATTTTGCTACTTCTTCGATGTTAGTAGAAAGAGTTATGAAAGTTATTTATCTCGTAGCGCGTGAAATGATCCCATTGCGTGAGGACACGACAATACCTTATTCTGGGGAATTTTGGTGTGTGCTTATTCACACACCTTTTTCTCGCCATATTAAGATCAAAACAAACACAAACTAACCATAATTGCCAAAGATATTGTACTTTTGTGTTTGTGATCATGCAGGAATGTATATTTCATAAATTGGCAAAAATAGGCAAAAAGGACAAAAACGAGCACGAGTTTGGAAAACGTATCAAAAGCCAAAGCCGGGGAAGCAAATTACCACTTTTGAGCTCAGATTGTCAAAACACACCTTGTGGAATCACAAAATGCCAAAACTAGTCCTTGGAGCAAAAATTTGCAAAATTGACAGAAATGGTCCCTCAAGTTTGAAAATTTGACAGAAATGGCCCCTGAGCATTAGATTTGGATGAAAAGTCAACAAAGGACCTTGGGAATTCACAAGTTGTCAAGTTTGGTCCCTGGGTGAAAAGTTTGAAGAAATTACAAGTTTAGTCCATCAAGTTTCATATTTGACAGTTTTAGCCCCTGGGTTTGTAAAAGTGGGAAATTAACATCTATGGTCCTTTGGTTATTCACACTTGGCAATAATGGTCCTTGGTTAACTTTGGAATAGTGCCACAATACACCCCTAAACTTTCAGAAAATTACAAGTTTGGTCCTTGTGTTAATTCTAAACCAAACGGATCCTTTGTATTATTTAGTCCAAAATCCAAATCCAATCCACAAACCAACACCCTCACCTAATCCAGTCCAAACACCCTCACCAGTCCACCCAATACCAAAGCCCATCACCCTGAGCCCATTTTCCCTTTTACTAGTAATAAGCTAGGGTCAACTAGGGTCAAACCTCACCCCCTTCCCTGGTTTCCCTCCCACTTGGCCTGTGACCAGGTCACCTCCACCACCCCCCCCCCCCCACTAGCTCTTCCATCATCACCAATCCACCTTGCACCTAACAAAACAAGCCACAATTAATGCCACCCCCTACTACACGTAACAAGGCAATTGGTATCAAACCAATTTTCCCGCCAAAAATACGTGGAGGGCTAGGATGCGTTTCAGTGATCCAATGGCTTGGAATATTGATGGGAAAGTTGCAGAGAAGTAAGAGGAACCCTAAAAAGCTCTATAAAAGGAAGAAGGGAGAAGATGTAGTAGTTTTAATTTAGTTTTTGTATGTCGTATTAGTGTAACTTTCAATTTCTTTTTGTAAAATCAATTTCAAATTGTATTTTCAAGCTATTTAGTGCAATATAAAGTTACTTGATTTAGTTCATCAAGCTTTCATCCGTTAATCAGTTGTTTACTCAAATCTTAGTTCAAAATCTCATGTTAAGCTTATTTGTGTTGAAAGTTGTTGTTTAGAGACTCATAAGCTCCTTATATAGCTTCTAAAAGCTATTAGAAGTATTAAAATCAGTTATAATCATAATACTCAAAAATACAAAAAAAATCAATAAAAATAAATGAAAAATCAAAAAACAGGTTTGAAGATGGATGATTGCAAGGAGCATGGTGTATTTTGGATGGCCATGGCATCATTAATGTTTTGGGCTTGTGACTACTAATAATGAGAATAGCATCTGTATGTTTTGTGATTTTACTTTTAGTATGATTTATCTTTATTTGATATTTTGATGATTTGATCTTAATTTATGAAATTAAATTCATTTAAAAAACTCACTTTTTTTCAAATATTAATATTTTTTAAACCGTTAATCGTTAAACGGAAAAAAAATACCGTTACGACGAGCATTTAATTATCTTTCTATAGATAGGTACTTCGATATATACTTTCAACAAAATTATTTTTTCGTGTTTTTCACGTTTTTTTTACGTTTTTTTCGTTATTGAAATTTGCATGAAAAAATCATATGTGATTTAACACTAGTATCACATGTGATATTATATATCATATGTGATATTATATATTATTCATGCACTAAAATTCGGTATTTTAAAAAATGGTCATTCATGGGACTCGAACCCATGACCTCTTGAACAAACAACAAACACTCAACCACTAGAGCACTTGAGTGTTTGTGTTTAAACATGTGAAAACAAAATATAGATGCTTAAATTCGAATCCATAAATAAATTAAATATTTTCAAAAATGATTTTAGCTACAATTTAGTGATCATAATTAAATTCTCGATTAAAATATATGGAACAAATAAGGCATGTTTAAAGGGCTTTTAAATAATCTTATAACTGACAACTAAGAAACCTCAATCAATTAGTTATTCAATATTCTGTTTTCAAAATTTTAAATCGTTTGCCAAAATCTTAAAAAAAAAAAAAAAAAAAAACACACATTCTCTACAAACCAAGAATAAAACGCATAGTATAATTCCAAAACAATTCAATTTTTGAAAACCTAAATATTATCTACAATGAATTTTTTAAATCTCTTGTCTTTATTGCTTCTGCAATTATTCTAGCCATACAAGCATCCAACGTCATGATTTCATCATGTATTGTTTATATTTTATATATAGCTTAACTACAATGGATTATAAAGATCCATTTACATGGTTTTCTGTTTATAAGGATTATTGGGTCGCATATTCATGGCGTGAATGGTTCGAGAATCTGAAAATGAAGATGCATCCCCTATTTCTTACCAATATAATCTTTAATTTCTATTCTTTATCACACTTTTCCTACATTTTTAAGAAGTTTGATGTAATCAGTGGCTAACTGCTAACTTTTAGATTCATGTAATATCTTGGAACAGGTAATGATCATGGGGATGTAGATATTGGCGATGTATATATTTACATATTACAGGGAATGCTCCCCAGTTTGTTAAAGAAGCATATTCATAGTGATTTTATTTAAAATACTTGGTTTAGAATCATAATTTTGGTGCTAATAAATTCTTTATATAAATCTGATTCCAGGTAAGATATAGGATGATTGAATTAGTATCGAAAGTCCTCATCATATTGGAGGCATGCTTATTTCATGACCAAATATGTTTACTAAAGTCCTGCCATCAACTTAGTAGCCCCTTCTTTCAACGATATTATCATGTCTCACTCAAACACTCTGGATCACTTTTCATGTATGCTGGTCATGATGGTGGAGCATATGCAAATAACAACTACGGGAATGTGTATGTATCATTCCCTTTCTTTTTTGCCGTATATTATAAGCAATTTCAATTCAAATCTCATTTAGATGTTAATCTCATCATCAAGCTCTGAACCTACATTTGATCATATTACTTTCATTCTAATGACTATAATTATATGTAACAGTATGCTCAAAATCAAAATCCATTAGCACACCATAAAGTTTGGGTATTGCATTCTCTTAATTTGTTACATGTTGTGTTTTTCATACAGTTATATTGCTGTTTGTGTTTTTGTTCTTGGAAGAGTATTTCTTGAGGCATGAGGAACTGAAGCCAGCAAAAAGCAAGCAGAGTTCAATGAATTCCTTGAGGTACTTTTCATAAGAAATACCGTGATTATAATTCTAAAGATGATGATTTAGATTAGGTTGTTTTTCCTTCTAGCTTAATAAATATATTCACGAATATGTTATTCTTTTAGCGAGAACATATGAGCACATCAATGGAATTAGTGACTGATGTTCTTGGAGACCATGGGCAACGACCCGTGAAAATTATGGGAAGAGAAGAAGCAACTTTGTAATCGTTTATATCATTTGGCTTGCTTTTTTTGTTTTTTATTATTTAAAATAATGGTTAGACTTTGGAATTTTTTTATTACTTTGACCAGTTGTTGTTACTGCTGGCATGCATTTTGCACAAAATGGCCAGTACCTACAAATCATATTTGGTTGTTCTCAACAAGGCAACTTCCTTTTTGCAGGTCTCTTTCATTGGAAACATGTTTCACTTTTGGCCAATCTTAGTATAAGACACAAAATCATGGAGCATTTGGAATGGCATAATGCATCCGTAATTGAAATCTGGTATGTTTCTAGGATCGGGCGAATATACTTGAAGAACATGCATAAATTAAATTTACAGGGACAAAAAAAATGAAATATAAAAGGGATACAAATAAGTAAAAACTGTTTGAGACTAATGTTGATGCGATTAATATGTGGTAAGTATGGTAAACATGTGTCTAAGTGTCTAATGTTGTGATTATGAGTACACCATCACATAAATTAGAAGTTCAATAATTTGTTTTGCTCATTTGCAAGTAAGATAATAATTATTTAAGGAAAATACGACATTATTGTTTACATTACATATTTGCATGAGGACTTGGTACTACTCAATTCAAGACATTTGAAAAACTTAAGGTGTGAAATATAACTTTAAACTTAATATCATCATTGTTCATGCTAATAGATGGTCCTAAATTTGGCTAAAGGATCCTTTGAGCAACCAACCTTGCGAGTATAAGGATGCTTAAAAGGGTTTTATAGCGTTTTTTTTTTCGTTGCTATTCTTATATATGATTTGCACAATTGTAACTCAACACTCTTAAATGAGTAACGTTTATCTATTGCATGATAGATTATCCTACCCTTCTATTAATTTGGGGTATAAGGCTGTTGAAAACTATTAATTTGTTGCAGGGCTATTGCAAAGTATCTTCTAATTACGTGTGACAAGGAATGAGACTATGAGAGCATGGAATAAATGTGATTCCCGTTAACAACCTGTTAACCGGCAAAACAAGCAATGAGGTAGCAAGGATGGTCTTTGAAACACTGCTATGCTTATCAAAACTTAAAATTTTCAAAAAATGGTTTACTATTTTATCCCTTAAATCTGTGTTGTATGAAATTTTTTAATGGTATAAAACTTGATTTTTTTTTTTTTTTTTTTTTTTGGATCCTATGTGTTTCAAACTAACTTCACTACTATTATTTTATTATACTTGCTTCCATTCTTACATAATACTAATCGAGATGATTAACTTTTCGTTATGACTTCTTAACAGGAGGGATGGTTCAGGGGGTATGGTTTCGTCAAAAATTTGAATCCTTTTAAAGAAGATGGATTGTTGTTCATTTGTTCTGGGAGTTTAAAATTGAACTTTAAAAGAAGACACAAGATCGATAAGTAGACCTAAGGATAAGTTTAGTCTAAAGGTTAGTTAATTTTTGTTATTGGACTTCTTGTTATGGTACTTGACTTGATTGAATTTTATGAAAGTTTGACGTACAAGTATTTGTTGTAGAAGTGTAGCTATGTATACATATCATAAATAATCAAGAGATACATCATTTACGTCTTTTAGTGATTACGAAAAAGTACTCTGAAAATTATCATCAATGCCGAAAACCTCATGAGTAGATAACTGTTTTATTAGGAATCCCAAAGACGCCTGATGAGTGTGTAAATACTCATCATTTTTGGTCAAATATGAACTGCAAAACATTTAAAAACACCCAGAAATGCATCAAAATACAGGAAATATCCCAAAGATCGTGTTTTATATGTTTCAAATGCAAAATGATTGAAAACAAATGAAAAATGAACAAAGTTTGCATAATTGGCAATTTCAGTCCCCCAACTTTCAAAATTTGTCAAAATTCATTTATTTTGAAAGAAAAGTCAACCCAAGTTCTTTAAAATCAAAAGTAATAAAAAAATGATCTTTGGGTGAAAAGTTTTCAAAAATGTACAAGGAATTTCACAACTGGCAGAAACAGTCCTTGGAGTTTCCAAAATAGCATAAATGGTCCCTTGAAAAGTCAAATAATACAACTTTGGTCCTTGGGCTCTTTAGCTATTTAATACCAATTGGATCCGTGTGTTATGTCTTAACCTAAACCAAACAACCCGCTTGGCCCAAGCCCAACCCATCTTTTCTTTTGCGTTTAATACCAAAAAAAGTGCAGGGTCAAATAATAGGTCAAACAAACGCAACCTTTCTTCCACCTCCCTCCTTTACACTTTTGTCTTTGTTCTAATTTCTTACGAGATACTTATATTTATTCATAATGATGTAGGTTTGTAGGTGGAATTGTTACCCAGATGTTTGTTATGAGACAAAAAGGTATGCGTGCGACATTTCTCTTAAGTTATGTTCTATAATTTTATGTTATGGAAAATTTGTAGTCTATCTAATAGCTATAAGAAAAGGGAAGTATATCTTAATGAATATAGCAGGTATGTGTATTTTGATTATGATTTGACTTTTTACATCTCTGTCTTCAGAAAAATGTTGATGATTTTGTGCAAGCTGGATATCTTAATGAATATAGCAGGTATGTGTATTTTCATACTTCAGTGAGTAGTGTGGCATGATTATGGTACATAACTGTACAATCGTACTAGGGGTATTTTAGTTTTCTTTTAACAATAATGGGTCAATTAGGCAAAATAGGATTTTCAAAAACAAGAAGAGGCAAGATAGAAGAAACATGGCTAAAAAAGAAGCGCCCCGAACACTAAGGGACATAACTAAGCATGTTCTTAACTGTATTATTTACACACACACGCACACTCAAATGTGTTTTTAATATTTGTTTTTACACATATATAAGTGAATCAATGAAATGAAAGAGATGAAGCTGCACAACCATATTTTAATATAAATGAACCAATCATATTTAAACTGCTAAGCCATTTACTTATGAATGAACTGATTTAGCGGGGGTTATAAGGGGAACAAGTCAAATGGGTCAAAACAGGTAGAAAGCCATTCTAAATCCATTGTTGTTGCATGCCCTTTCCTAATTCTAATTTTTATCCGAATACTGTGACCGTCGAAGCGACTTGCTCCTTCACTTAATTTCTGCTAAAAAATGAACAGTTTCAACCTGAATGTTGTGACTCGTCAGGCTGTCACATGAATCACCTCTTAGGCTAGGTACTGATTGTTGTTGATGATCACATTTATGTTTAATAGTTTACCGTCAACTTGTGACTAAAAATAGGTTTGAGGTGCCCTCCAAGTTTTCTATCGACAGAGACTGTAAAGGAAGCGAACCATGGTTATGAGCAGCCGGAGATGCCATCATTTGCATAGATGTGGAAAGGCTAGGGTATACATACGCTGAACCTATTGTAGTACTGGTACCTTCCTATGGTAGTTTCTATGACAATGGCACGCGGCACAAAGTAGTGCTAAGGTCCTCTCTTCTCCACCCGGCCAAAGCTCCCCACAGCCATCCAATGCGTATCGCCGAAAACCAGATGCGTGAGTCTGGGCGGATCCAGTTAAAGTTGGAAAGTATCACTCTAATCTAATGATCAATTACAAATAAGCTCTGATGGGAATGAGCTAGATGACACTATTCACAGGCACTTCCAACTCATGAATTTTATTCCCCAAGATACAAGTATGCTTTTATGCAGACTCATGCTAATGGAAGTCCTATCATGGCCGAGAAAGTCTCTTAAGACATAGGTAAGCATAGAGTTTGAGTCATACTAGTTTTGTTAGATTTTAATATTTAGCGTGTCATGTTTTATTGAAACCATCTTGTTACCAGCATATAAGAACAGTCTACATGTTTTTCAGCCTTCGGATTTTTATTATAGCTGTTTGTAGAGAAGATCACATAGTAGCCAACATAGAAGTTGCCCTTGATGCCTTTAACTCAATATCCTTGTTCACACATGGTACCATCAATGGGCTTGAATCCCATAATCATTTGTTTTTTGAGTGTGGATACTCGTTGGAGGTGTGGCAGCAGCTTAAATCCAATTTGGTTTACTCAGTGACTCCATTGCGATTTGTAATAAATATATAGTTGGATTTGTGTGGAAGGGTAATGGTCAATCATATGAATCTTTTTCATTGCTAGAAAGAGTGGAGAAAAAGGAAAGTTGATAAAAGTGAATGGGTGCAATTAATGGTGATTTTGGCTAATGAATTTCTTGCTACTTCATTATCGATAAAATTGGCTTTACTTAGTTGTATGACAACTTGTGAAAACCATTTTGTACTTTAGTTTGATTATTTCAACTTTTACATCTCAAATTTGACTGTTAGCTTGGCTATTTTGTGAAGATTATGTTTTACACGTGTATTGGACTAGATATGTAATATAGTTGCACCCGCAGGGACTAATAATGTTCACATTTAGGCATTTCAATTACCCCTTATTTTTTTGTGTGTGACATAAATTGGTCGGCAATCACAAGGAGCAAATAATTGGTTGTATGTTAGTATATCAGTGTTAGATGGCAGGACCACTAATTCAACATTTATAGCTGTCTAACACAGTCGCTTGTTCACGATTAGACTTTCATTTGACAAAGTAGAATAACTTCGTGATTGATGCGGGATTACGGACTCGCAAAAGTTTTACTTATCAAAGGATCTTGAAAAGTTTGCAATCCTTCAGGCAGTGTACCTAACCAGTGTAGTATAGTGAGTGGCAAGTACCGGGGGATTGATCGTTTTTTAGGGGAATAATGTCGTTAGGATTAAAAGCTATGTCAACTAGATCTAAAGGTGCTGGATGATTCTTTTTGTATTTTTTATATTTTATAAAAGCAGTAAAATATCAGGTATTTGGAAAAGAAATGCGGTGGATTACTTATAGGAGACAGTTGTGTTTACTTAAATTTGACTACTCCCTAGTTATCTTTTGTTGATTTATTGATTTGTTGAAGGATTGCATTCCTTAATACCAGGCGTGGGTGTGTGTACGTCCTTCCCCAACTCTATGAGTATTTATTTCTTCGTATGACGACACATTTAGTGTCTTACCATAGAATCATCAACAACTACTCATGCATTAAATACAATCAGTAAAACTGTAGTACACATTCGATTACTTTTTTTAAGACATTCAAGCATGTTACTGTATGGGAGATTAGTCAGTTTTCTTAAGCCTAACGTTAGTCAATCAATCAAACAATCAATAACAAACCAACAATCAATAATTAATAACCAGGTTTAATTAGATCTAAGCTAACATCTTAATGAAAAGAAAAGATAAACAATTAATCAAATAACACATAAACATATTGAATGATTAAAGGAGAACTTATATTTCAATTAAACATGAAAAAAAAAATAGGGTTAGAAACCCTAAATGTTCTGTAAAAGTAGGACTCCCAAAGTTCCCTACAAAGTTCCACAAGTTCTACTTCTTTTGTGAATAAAAAAAACCTAAACTATATATAGAGATACAAAGCTGACGGTGTTAGGTTATAGCTCCTTACGCCGCCAGATCGTCGTGTTCTATGGTTTTGTATTGCCCAAGACACCTTCTGAGGTCGTCACTTGTTAATTCATTTGGGCCGTCTCTCTTTAACTTAACACCTGACGTCCTTGCACATTTGTACCTGACGCCGTCAGGTGTAAACTTGACATTTTTTTCTGGGGCGTCTCGTGTTAAAAATCCACCATTCTTCTCATAAGGTGATGGCGTCAGCTCCAAATCCTAACGCCGTCAGGTGTAAAATCCTGACTTTCTTGACTTTTCTTATTTTCTTCATTCTTCAGCATAAAAACGTCCGAAAAGCTCCAAAATGCTCTATTTTCGAGAATCCACGTCCCAAGTACCTAAAATGAAAAAAAGAAGCAATGCACATTGTTATGTTTGCGAGCTCATATCAATGGCCGAAAAACAAGTCGATATATAATAGCGAGCTCATCATTATGAGTATCATTATTATGTTTGCGGTAACCTATAGAAATACGCACATTGTTTTGTTTCTTATTGGTATAACGCAAAATACACTAGCAAATGAAGTATATTGTAACATGATGTAATCAAAAAACGTTTTTACAATACTAATATAACGGGTAATAAAAAAACCAAATCCAATTTTGTAATCTTACTTTAGTTACTACCTCAAAGGTGTTATCAAGCTACAACGAGTAGATTGATTGCTTCTATTGAAGCACTTATAATCGATCTCTTACTAATTTTGCGTTAAAATTACAATTAATTGATGAGACAAACATGAAACCAAATAAATTGCTTCAAAAACAACCTTATACCTGAAAATGCACCACTTAAATCAAACTTGACCTTGCGTTAAGACTACCGGTATATATAACTTGAAACTAGAGCTTGGTATCATTTTAAGGCCAAATTTTATCAAACAACATTAATGCTATTAAAAACACCCCTTCACCAAAAATTACAACCATTTAAGCATAATGTACAAGAGTTGTAACCCTCCATTTAAACACATTCATATTAATGCACATAATTTTGAGACTTACCACAAAATAAGCATAGTGTACAACAACATAAACATGCTGTAATTTTCAGACTTACAACATTAGTGTCATTAATTAATACACCTCATCACCAATTAATACAAAATATAAAGCACAATGTACAAATATATATCCACACAATTTGATGGTTGCTTCAATACGTATTAGGCCCAAAACATATCCACAAAAGTTCCAGCTTTTGATCTCAAATCGAAACTAAATCCAACATCCAAACTACAAACACAAATAGAAGGTTAGAAAGTAAAAGAAAACAAAATAAATACTAACTCGCCCGAGTCAACACGAGTTGACTCGGTGAGTCACCGAGTTGGACCGATTCATACCGAGTCGTGGTCAAAATAATAGATCCACACGATTTTTAACATAAATAAAAGGTTTTATAAAAGATTTAAAGTAAAAATTCATGTAATAAAAGTTTTATAAATTTTAGGGTTTCGAATAAAAATAAATGGGGGAAGGATAGGGGCGGGAGGTGTTACCGATGAGGGGGAAAATGGTGGAGAGGCGGTGGAGCGACGGTGGTGGTTTGGCAGTATCGGTGAGGGGGAAAATGGGCTGATCTATTGATTTAGGGAGTTAAGGTTTTCGCCTGAAAATTTTTCCGGCGATGGAAGGTGGTGACCGGCCGGCGGTTAAGCGAGAGAGAGAGAGAGAGAGAGAGAGAGAGAGAGAGAGAGAGAGAGAGAGAGAGAGAGAGAGATTGAGTTTTATTAAAATGGGAGGGTCAAAAATGGACAAACAAAACTAGTAGGGCGAGAACGAAAAATATGGGCAGAGGGGTTAAAGTGTTAACTTAGTGAAACTTTTGAAATATTAATTGTGGGACCCATTTGGCGTACCAAACGGACTCGAAAAATTACGAAATATGCGCCATTGTTCTCGAAATATTTTTCCAATAAAAACGGGTATAGATACGCATAACTTTCTCGAAGTTAATTTATTTAGAAAATTCGATTCGCTTCATGATTTCTAGGTTGTTCCGGCTCGATAAAGGAATAACGATCATGTTTATTAAGATATTTACCGGTTTTCAAGCCCAAACAAGTTCAAAGAATTTTAAAAGTCATGAGAGATTAAAAATAAATATTTTGGCCAGAAAATAAGTTTAGGAAATTTACTGGGTGTTACAGCACATACCCCTTAAAAGGAATAGCGTTCCCGCGATTCTGTTCAAGTTATGGGTTGGAATAGTGTTGGTGAAAAGGCGATAGTACGGGTAGTGGATTTGGGTCTCACTAGGTTGTAATTATAATATTGTCTTAACTAAATTTATTGTTTTTTGTAAATTAATTATTAAAAAAAATATGGCCGCATAACATCATATTGCCAGAAAATATATTCACAGGGTACCCGCCGCCGCATTGCACAGGTACCTTGCTAGTCTAATATGATTAGCCAATTAATATGCCATTGATTTTTTATTCGGATGATCAGAAATTGAAGAAGGTTGTAGCCATTTAATATACCATTCGTAAATCATATTTAATATGATTAGCTGTCTCTAGTAATATTTTTGTTCAATAATTAATACCATTAATTGCACCTATTAATATTCACTTTAATACTACCAATAGCTATTAAAAGTTTCTATACATTAAACTTTTGTTTGACTGTGCCTAGAATGAGGTTTTCTTTACTTTATTCTTTTCAAAATACATTTTAAAAATGGTTGTTTCTTATTAAAGTTATTGATAGAATTGTAAAACAAGAGTATGCAAGATGATTTTTATAGTTCAAATAATAAACAATCAAGTCAATAGCAAAATCGATACTTAAATTTATTTAACATATCATAAACACAAACTAAACATTTAGCTATTGAGTGGTGACTGATTCTATGATAAACAACAATTGATTTAAAAAAGTATATGTAGGGCTGACAGGTAAACATTACGTGATAAACAATTAAATACAACATTTGTGCATTGCACGGGTCAGCTAGTATGCTATAATTGTCTCATGCTACACGTAGTTACAATGGAGCAACTTTTATAGTCACAAACAATGTTTTGCTTCCATGTACGGGATATAATATGTGTTAAGTCATACATGATTTTGTCCCGATAGGCAAAAAAAATTATTTAACTTATTCATATTAAATGATTACGTGTGAAAATGCTATTTAATTGTAACTTTTAATGCAAATAAACTAATTTAAATACAAAAGTTATGATAACATCACAATCAAATCAACTAAAATAAATACAATACATTACATATAACTAATTACATAGACTAAAATAAAAAAAAAACATAAAAATAAAAAAAAAATAAAAAATAAAAAATAAATTAAAAAAAAAAAAAAAAAAAAAAAAAAAAAAAAACTTATAAACTTATCTAAAAGGCATCTAAATTCCGCCATATGCTCATTCAACCGTCTCCACCAACATTACGTACAAAACACGTAGACACTCAACCAAAAACCGTGCATCGCACGGGTTGAATAAAACCTCGTAGAGATAGAAGATAGATAGACAGATATAACTTAATACACTAACACAATTGTAGTTTTTTACTAAATATGTCAAATTTCCAACCACTCTATAATTTGGACAAGTTTATAACATTTCCATAATTAAAGGGCCTTTCTAAAACTTATCACACTCATTTAATCAATCTAATTCCCAGTCCCAAACCAAAACCCTAAAAAATCACTCTGCCCATTTCTTCTTGAAAATCGATCCGATTCATCACTGGAAATATTTTTCATTTAACCCATGATTCTCCGAACAAGGTATATCAATAACACTCTATTATACTTTATTTGATTTTATAAGTTCATTTTTTAATTATATCTGCATCAGTTAGGGTTTTTGCGTTATGTGTTAGTTTCTTACATTTTTATCTTGTGTATTAGCATGTTGTTAAAATGTTAACGGCTTTTAATCCAAAAATTTGTACACTTTTATTTCGTATTTGTTAATCAAGATATATTTTAACCATGGAGTATTAGATCTCAAATTTAACATATTTTTTTGTTAATAATATTTGTGTTTGAGTGCCATTTTCGATTAGTTTCGAGGCATGTCTTATTGCTGTTTGTATCATCTAGCTACTTGTTAGTTTATATATATATATATATATATATACACACACACACACACACACACACATATATATATATATATATATATATATATATATATATATATTTGGCGAATAATCTTTGTATGTTTGTTTGCTTAACTCACCATTTGTCTTCACTTTTATTTGTATTTGAAATCTCAACTTGTTTGTTATCGTGGATAAAAGTATTAAGTTGTGGATTACTTCTTAGAGTTGGTGTAATTATGAAATTGTTTGCTTCTCAAACTTAACACAATCTTGGATTCATATCTTTATAAATATTCTTTGCTTAACACACAATTTGAGTTAAAATCTTAGTCTGCTTTGTGAATAATAATAACAGTGGAATTAAAATGACGATAGGATGTAAAATTTGGGGTATCGTTGTAACATTATTGTCTTCTTATCATTCTCTTTAGACAATGTAATATTGTTTATATAATAAGTGATGTGATATTTTGATTTGGAAAAACTTTTTGTTTCATTAATTTCTAGCTACTTTTATTAGTTTACGATGCTTAGTTGTGTTTGATGGAAAATGAAATCATTATGTGCCAGGCATTTCAAGCCCCTGATATGTACACCACAAAATACAAGTTTGACGAAGAACCATGCTAATGGAACTCTTCCCACGGCTCAGAAAGTCTCTAAACAATCTATGGCAAGTCATTTATGTTTATCTTGTTAGAATCTACTTTGTAAACCAATTTTTTACTGATACAGGATTCTATCATCAAGTAGCACTTTTTAAACATTAAAATCACATGCCTTATAAATGCAGGACCTGGGTAAACCATTTTGCCAAAAGAAGAGGGAATTGAAATTTGAAAATTAGTACTTATTTTAGTAAGAATTGATGACTAAATGTGAAATTTGTGATACATATTAACAAAGACCAGAGAGAGTAAAGGTGATAAAAGTCATAAAACCATAGGAGTAACCTAGGTTAACCTGAAATCATGATTTCTGTTTTCTTTCCTGGCAAAAAGAAAGGTTGGTTTCTTTCTACTAGAAGCTCAATCAGATTTTTATTTGTCTTTGTACTTTCCAAGATCGGTGCCGATTCTTGATTTTTCCTTCTGTTTCTTGGTTGTACAATGCTTATATCAGTCAGTTATTAATTCTTTTAGATTGTTTATTTATTACTCTTTTAGAGAGAATTTTGACGGATCAATGGTTTTTGAATCATCTCCAAATACAAACCATTTATTGTAGCAATATTTCTAATTTGAAGATGAAAATGAGTATTTTGTGTTAAGAATCTAATTATGGTGTTAATCAAGCAATCTAAACAGTTTAGTACAAATCTGCTGATGTAATTGCATAAAAAAAAAAGAAGAATCTTGTTACTTTAGTACAAACAGAACGATTATTGTAACAGAAGGACTAAACTATTTAAGCACGCTGCTATTGGCTTATATGGCATCCTATTTTGTGACTAGCCTATTGGTAGTGCTCTGAAGTTCTATGGGTTGCATACTGATTACTATTCTGGTCATTTGTTGTATTTTATTCATTTCAGCTACTATATCAATCATGGGACATATTGCTGCCAGTAACTACCCTTGAAGGGTGTTTTTGGCTAGCTTATCAACGTCATTGGGGGCTCTAAAAAGAGAAACTACCCAGAAGGGTTCCAATCAGGTATTTATTATTAGTACCGGTGGTTTTATGTTCACTGCATGTCTTTATGGTGATGTGTTCCCATCATAACTTGTTGATCGATAATTTATTTTGGTTGGATGTTATTGAATAATACTTTGTTATATTAAGTAGACAATGATCTGTGCATGAATTTGATTTTGTTTACTATCTAAAGGTGTCTTGGAGAAGTCAAGGTTTGTTCGTTATGATCCAAGCATCCATGAGGTGATGCGACACCTAATCTTTGAGATGACCTGGTGGTCAAATGGGGGACAACTCGTTGTTCCAACTAGTCTAAGAAAGAGTGAACTGCAATATTACCTGTATATCCCTAAATACGAGGTATGTGCAAAAGGTTGTTTGCGGAAAATTTTCAAAATCTATTGTTTCGAGTGTGTTAGTAAATATGATGACGTATTTCATTAAAAGATCCAAAATGAATACATGGATATTCGTTGGATGTATAATCTTTCTTTTATGCGTAGATTCCGCGCCCATCATCAGTTTTTAATTCTATGGCTGATCATCTGAAAACTTTAGGGTAACTTTACATCACTTACATTACAATTCTAATATTTTCTTTACACTTTTGTCTTTGTTCTATTTTCTTACGAGATACTTATATTTATTCATAATGATGTAGGTTTGTAGGTGGAATTGTTACCCAGATGTTTGTTATGAGACAAAAAGGTATGCGTGCGACATTTCTCATAAGTTATGTTCTATAATTTTATGTTATGGAAAATTCGTAGTCTATCTAATAGCTATAAGAAAAGGGAAGTATATCTTAATGAATATAGCAGGTATGTGTATTTTGATTATGATTTGACTTTTTACATCTCTGTCTTCAGAAAAATGTTGATGATTTTGTGCAAGCTGGATATCTTAATGAATATAGCAGGTATGTGTATTTTCATACTTCAGTGAGTAGTGTGGCATGATTATGGTACATAACTGTACAATCGACTAGGGGTATTTTAGTTTTCTTTTAACAATAATGGGTCAATTAGGCAAAATAGGATTTTCAAAAACAAGAAGAGGCAAGATAGAAGAAACATGGCTAAAAAAGAAGCGCCCCGAACACTAAGGGACATAACTAAGCATGTTCTTAACTGTATTATTTACACACACACACACACTCAAATGTGTTTTTAATATTTGTTTTTACACATATATAAGTGAATCAATGAAATGAAAGAGATGAAGCTGCACAACCATATTTTAATATAAATGAACCAATCATATTTAAACTGCTAAGCCATTTACTTATGAATGAACTGATTTAGCGGGGGTTATAAGGGGAACAAGTCAAATGGGTCAAAACAGGTAGAAAGCCATTCTAAATCCATTGTTGTTGCATGCCCCTTCCTAGTTCTAATTTTTATCCGAATACTATGACCGTCGAAGCGACATGCTCCTTCACTTAATTTCTGCTAAAAAAAGAACAGTTTCAACCTGAATGTTATGACTCGTCTGGCTGTCACATGAATCGCCTCTTATGCTAGGTACTGATTGTTGTTGATGATCACATTTATATTTAATAGTTTACCGTCAACTTGTGGCTAAAAATAGGTTTGAGGTGCCCTCCAAGTTTTCTATCGACGGAGACTGTAAAGGAAGCGAACCATGGTTATGAGCAGCAGGAGATGCCATCACTTGCATAGATGTGGAAGGGCTCGGGTATACATACGCTGAACCTATTGTACTACTGGTACCTTCCGATGGTAGTTTCTATGACAATGGCACGCAGCACAAAGTAGTGCTAAGGTCCTCTCTTCTCCACCCGGCCAAAGCTCCCCACAGCCATCCAATGCGTATCGCCGAAAACCAGATGCGTGACTCTGGGCGGATCCAGTTAAAGTTGGAAAGTATCACTCTAATCTAATGATCAATTACAAATAAGCTCTGATGGGAATGAGCTAGATGACACTATTCACAGGCACTTCCAACTCATGAATTTTATTCCTCATTACAACTAAACTCCGATGGGAATAAGATGACACTATTCACAGGCACTTCCAACTCATGAATTTTATTCCCCAAGATACAAGTATGCTTTTATGCAGACTCATGCTAATGGAAGTCCTATCATGGCCGAGAAAGTCTCTTAAGACATAGGTAAGCATAGAGTTTGAGTCATACTAGTTTTGTTAGATTTTAATATTTAGCGTGTCATGTTTTATTGAAACCATCTTGTTACCAGCATATAAGAACAGTCTACATGTTTTTCAGCCTTCGGATTTTTATTATAGCTGTTTGTAGAGAAGATCACATAGTAGCCAACATAGAAGTTGCCCTTGATGCCTTTAACTCAATATCCATGTTCACACATGGTACCATCAATGGGCTTGAATCCCATAATCATTTGTTTTTTGAGTGTGGACACTCGTTGGAGGTGTGGCAGCAGCTTAAATCCAATTTGGTTTACTCAGTGACTCCATTGCGATTTGTAATAAATATATAGTTGGATTTGTGTGGAAGGGTAATGGTCAATCATATGAATCTTTTTCATTGCTAGAAAGAGTGGAGAAAAAGGAAAGTTGATAAAAGTGAATGGGTGCAATTAATGGTGATTTTGGCTAATGAATTTCTTGCTACTTCATTATCGATAAAATTGGCTTTACTTAGTTGTATGACAACTTGTGAACACCATTTTGTACTTTAGTTTGATTATTTCAACTTTTACATCTCAAATTTGACTGTTAGCTTGGCTATTTTGTGAAGATAATGTTTTACACGTGTATTGGACTAGATATGTAATATAGTTGCACCCGCAAGGACTAATAATGTTCACATTTAGGCATTTCTATTACCCCTTATTTTTTTGTGTGCGACATAAATTGGTTGGCAATCACAAGGAGCAAATAATTGGTTGTATGTTAGTATATCAGTGTTAGATGGCAGGACCGCTAATTCAACATTTATAGTTGTCTAACAGTCGCTTGTTCACGATTAGACTTTCATTTGACAAAGTAGAATAACTTCGTGATTGATGCGGGATTGCGGACTCGCAAAAGTTTTACTTATCAAAGGAACTTGAAAAGTTTGCAATCCTCCAGGCAGTGTACCTAACCAGTGTAGTATAGTTAGTGGCAAGTACCGGGGGATTGATCGTTCTTTAGGGGAATAGTGTCGTTAGGATTTAAAAGCTATGTCAACTAGATCTAAAGGTGATGGATGATTCTTTTTGTATTTTTTATATTTTATAAAAGCAGTAAAATATCAGGTATTTGGAAGATTGGGCGAAATTAGTTGCTAGTCAACTAACCAAAAAACTAATAATAAACAAAATAAGATAAAAGTAATAAGAAAAGAAATGTGGTGGATTACTTATAGGAGACAGTTGTGTTTACTTAAATATGACTACTCCCTAGTTATCTTTTACTGATTTATTGATTTGTTGAAGGATTGCATTCCTTAATACCAGGCGTGGATGCATGTACGTCCTTCCCCAACTCTATGAGTATTTATTTCTTCGTATGACGACACGTTTAGTGTCTTACCATAGAATCATCAACAACTACTCATGCATTAAATACAATCAGTAAAACCGTAGTACACATTCGATTACTTTTTTTAAGACATTCAAGCATGTTACTGTATAGGAGATTAGTCAGTTTTCTTAAGCCTAACGTTAGTCAATCAATCAATGTTACTGTATAGGACATATTGAATGATTAAAGGAGAACTTATCTTTCAATTAAACATGAAAGAAAATAGGGTTAGAAACCCTAAATGTTCTGTAAAAGTAGGACTCCCAAAGTTCCCTACAAAGTTTCACAAGTTCCACTTCTTTTGTGAATAAAAAAACCTAAACTATATATAGAGATACAAAGCTGATGGTGTCAGGTTATAGCTCCTTACGCCGCCAGATCGTCGTGTTCTAGGGTTTTGTATTGCCCAAGACACCTTCTGACGTCGTCACTTGTTAATTCATTTGGGCCGTCTCTCTTTAACTTAACACCTGATGTCCTTGCACATTTGTACCTGACGCCGTCAGGTGTAAACTTGACATTTTCTTCTGGGGCATCTCGTGTTAAAAATCCACCATTCTTCTCATAAGGTGATGGTGTCAGCTCCAAATCCTAACGCCGTCAGGTGTAAAATCCTGACTTTCATGACTTTTCTTATTTTCTTCATTCTTCAGCATAAAAACGTCCGAAAAGCTCCAAAATGCTCCATTTTCAAGAATCACGTCCCAAGTACCTAAAATGAAAAAAAGAAGCAATGCAAATTATTATGTTTGCGAGCTCATATCAATGGCCGAAAAACAAGTCGATATATAATAGCGAGCTCATCATTATGAGTATCATTATTATGTTTGCGGTAACCTATAGAAACACGCACATTGTTTTGTTTCTTATTGGTATAACGCAAAATACACTAGCAAATGAAGTATATTGTAACATGATGTAATCAAAAAACGTTTTTACAAAACTAATATAACGGGTAATAAAAAAACCAAATCCAATTTTGTAATCTTACTTTAGTTACTACCTCAAAGGTGTTATCAAGCTACAACGAGTAGATTGATTGCTTCTATTGAAGCACTTATAATCGATCTCTTACTAATTTTGCGTTAAAATTACAATTAATTGATGAGACAAACATGAAACCAAATAAATTGCTTCAAAAACAACCTTATACCTGAAAATGCACCACTTAAATCAAACTTGACCGTGCGTTAAGACTACCGGTATATATAACTTGAAACTAGAGCTTGGTATCATTTTAATGCCAAAATTCTATCAAACAACATTAATGCTATTAAAAACACCCTTTCACTAAAAATTACAACCATTTAAGCATAATGTACAATAGTTGTAACCCTCCATTTAAACACATTCATATTAATGCACATAATTTTGAGACTTACCATTAGTGTGATTAATTAATACACCTCATCACCAATTAATACAAAATATAAAGCACAATGTACAAATTTATATCCACACAATTTGATGGTTGCTTCAATACATATTAGGCCGAAAACATATCCACAAAAGTTCCAACTTTTGATCTCAAATCGAAACTAAATCCAACATCCAAACTACAAACATAAATAGAAGGTTAGAAAGTAAAAGAAAACAAAATAAATACTAACTCGCCCGAGTCAACGCGAGTTGACTCGGTGAGTCACCGAGTTGGACCGATTCATACCGAGTCGTGGTCAAAATAATAGATCCACACGATTTTTAACATAAATAAAAGGTTTTACAAAAGATTTAAAGTAAAAATTCATGTAATAAAAGTTTTATAAATTTTAGGGTTTCGAATAAAAATAAATGGGGGAAGGATAGGGGGCGGGAGGTGTTACCGATGAGGGGGGAAATGGTGGAGAGGCGGTGGAGCGACGGTGGTGGTTTGGCAGTATCGGTGAGGGGGAAAATGGGCTGATCTATTGATTTAGGGATTTAAGGTTTTCGCCTGAAAATTTTTCCGGCGATGGAAGGTGGTGACCGGCCGGCGGTTAAGCGAGAGAGAGAGAGAGAGAGAGAGAGAGAGAGAGAGAGAGAGAGAGAGATTGAGTTTTATTTAAATGGGAGGGTCAAAAATTGTGACAACTGGCAAAATAGGGAGCCGTTTTTAAAACCCGCATTACATTAAAATTATAATTTTGTAATATTTGAAAAGTTTATCGTGATGAGATATTTATTGAACGTTGGTACGTGATTTTTAATCGTACGATATTTATGGGATTCGATTATTTATTTATGGTTTGGTTTGATTGAGTCTTGATGATTTATTTTGAGATCGTTGTTTTGGCACTACATTGACTCCGGCACTAGGTTAACCTAACCATTTTAATTATATTTTATTATTGGATCGGATTTTATTATTTTTGGAACGGGTTCGGTTTGAGAAGTCATTTGGTTATTTAAGTTTCGGGTTTGGTCCGTGTATTGACACTGGGCTACTTAAACCCTTACATCTCTTACCACTACTATTATTATTATTATTATTATCAAAGTTTTTTTTTAATAATACGAGTAAATTACTTAAAATCGTCCCTGTGGTCTCAACCCTCACACAACACCCTCACCAACTTTTCATTCTCTCTCTCTCTTCAAACACAACCAACCACCGCCGCCCCTTATTACCACCATAGCACCACCACCACCACTCCAACATCAAAAATAACACCATAGTCTTAACCATCTTTTCATGATCTATCTTTTGGTACTAACCACGCGCGATTTGGACCACCCTAACACCTCATACGAATCAAAATCATCATGTTATCACCACATACACCATCTTTTCTCTTGGGTTTTTGAAGAAATCGAATTTTTAGAGCTTGTTTGGAGGTGAGTGGCCACGACTTGTTTTCGTGCGCCCCGATGTGTACCCAAATCGTGGGTATCTTGTTATGTTCTTGATGGGTTTTGTAAAATAATGATGGGGAAATGAAATTTTGATAATAATAATCCGTTTGGTATCTTGGGTTTTAGGTGTGACGCGAGTTTGGTACTCGATTCGTGGCTTTGGGTCGCGTTTGGTTTTGTTGTGGCTCGAATGGAGCTCGACCGAGACCCTAGGTCTCGGTGTGACCCTCCCCTTGACTCGTTTGGGAGTCTTAGGGTTTGATTAATGGTATTTGGTGTCTTGGTTGGTTTATTGTTCTCGACTTGTTGTTGTTGTTGTCTAGGTTCTCGGCCGACACCCCCCCCCCCCCCCCCCGTGGGCTGTTTTGGGTCGAGTGGCTCATTAGAGCTAGCCGAGACCAAAAGGTCTCGGGTGAGGTTAATTCTTGTGTTTTGTGGTCTCAATGTTGACCCGGGTTTGACTTGGTAGGTCGACCCGTATATATGGTATATTTTGTTGTGGTTGATATTGTGTTATTATTTTCATGTTGTGGCATACGTTGGACCGAAGCTTTTGGACTTGGTTTACTTGTGTTTTGATATGGAGATGTGTTGTCAAATGTGGAATTGGGGACCGATTGTGAGACGGTCGATTAGATGACGGAGATAGGTTAGTTGGGTGCCGTAGTCGGACCCTCATGTTGTAGCACGTGGTTATGGGATTGATTTGGACGGAGTTGATTTATTATTGTGACTTGATTCTTATATTTGGACTTGGACTATGAGCCGAGGGTCATAACTCGGACATGTGACCAAATTCTATGACTCGATAAATATTTAAAAGTCAAATATTAAAAATAATACTCGTAATAATATTATTGATAATATAATCGTTTATATAAGTATATACACGTGATAAACGTATATATATATATATATATGAATGCGTATATTAAAAATAAAACGATCACGAGTAAACGTATAATAATATAACGATAGTTATTATACTATGCAAATAGTGTAATAAATGTCGGAATATTGTTATAAATAATAACTATAAATAATAAGTCGGGTGAATAATAATTAAAAACGTGATTTTTATAAATTTGGAAACTTATCGAGTTATACGAGTTGTGGTTCTTTAAAGTCCAAGTGGGCTTTATATTGTGACTTTTGTGTTGTCACGGATATATGACGATTAATATAAACATTTTATATATCAAGTGACTTATTTAATCGACGGATTAGATTGAGTTATTTGACGATATGAGTATATTAATGGGCATCGTATCCCATAACGCCCATAGGTTGTGGTATATGTTTTAGGGTAATAAATTACTATATATCCCGTGGAATTTGGCCAATTCGACGTTATATGTAGGGAATTTATTGGACTACGATATATACCAAATAGAATTCTTTGTGCAATGTGCTTTAGGTTGGGTATAATTTTGGAACGATATATTACGTAAATAAATATGGGAGATTATCAAATCGACGGATTTGATAAGTTTCGATAATTATTTAAATAATATGTTGGGCTAACATTAGACTTATAGTTGGTTTATTATTTTGCTTGTTGTGGCTTTTTGGTTTGAGTTGTGTCGACCCTCCACCCATATGGATACCAAACGTCGAATTTCAAATTAATATGAAGTTAATTCGAGAAATGGATATTTTTGGAAAGTAAAATGGAATACGTTCGGGAATAGGAATATTTGATTTTTGAGGAAATGATTTCTGAACGAGTTTGATATTGTTAGGAAGTGCCGAGTCTGTAGTCGTCGTTACGTGAGTTGCTTGAGTCTACTTACGTCTTTCTTCTATCGATTTCTTTTGAGGATTTCTGGACTTGAGGTGAGTCATAGCCCCACTTTTACTCTTGAACTTTGTTTTCAATACTTGGGGTGAGAAACATGCAAATGTTTTATGTGGACTATTATCGCTTTATTTATTTATTTCAAAACTTGCTATGCTTATAGAACTAGGTAGGATTAAGCGAGGCCTAGTCCCGAACTAGGTAAGCTATTGATTTGGTTATTAAGCGAGGCCTAGACATGAGCTAGGTAAGCTATTGATTTGGTTATTGAGCGAGGCCTAATCCCGAACTAGGTAAGCTATTGATTTGGTTATTGAGCGAGGCCTAGATATGAGCTAGGTAAGCTATTGATTTGGTTATTGAGCGAGGCCTAGTCCCGAGCTAGGTAAGCTATTGATTTGTTGTTGAGCGAGGCCTAGTCCCGAACTAGGTAAGCTATTAGATTGATTATAGAGCGAGGCCTAGACTTGATCTAGGTAAGCTATTGATTGGATTGATTTGAGCTATAGCGTGCACCTATAGGGATGATTTGATTTTGGTTGGATTATATTGGATGGATTATTTTGGTTGGATGATTGAGGCCTAGTCTAGCTAGCAAGCGTTTTGCGTATATGTCCACTATATTGAATTATGAATTTAAACCTATGATCTCTCCAGCGAAAGCTGACTTTTAGCACGTTTTCTCAGGTAATTAAGTGATGCTCTATGGATGCTTGGGATTTGAGGCTTGGCAATGGCACTGGTTATGGATCTATATTTCTAAAACTCTGATAACTATTGTGGACCTATGTTTATTTCTTTTGGGCCTTACTTGGAAAATTCTTGGGATAAATGTAAACTTTAAAACCCGTTTTGGTTGTGTTTTTCTTATGTTTACTTTATCTCGTTCTTTCATGACTTTGAATGGATACCAATCCCCATAGCACCCTGAAAGCTTGTTGAGTCTTCCGCTGTATCAAATTTTGGGGGTGTTACAGATTGGTATCAGAGCCAAGGTTATAGAGAACTAGGTAAATAGACACCTAAACTATAACCGATTTTTATAGAAAACGATCCTCGACCATTGCCCGCCAGCCCGCCAAGCCGAAGCATCATTGTTTATTATTGAGGTATTATGAGATTATTGAGATGATTATAGATTTGGAATTTCTTGAGATGATTTGAGGTTCTGAGGTTTATTGATTTAGTGATATGATGGCGTTTTGAGTAATTATATGCGTTTTTGAGGAATTATATGGCTTAATTGTTTTGCGAATGGTTTTAGTAATGCGGTATTTTAAATCTTTCTTGATTATATATGATTTGGAATTATATGATGATTTTTGGATATGGTATTTTGAGTTCGCGGTTTAGTTGATTTGAAACACTTACACCTACCCTACGCCGTTGTCACAAATCATAGCCTCCTTTGCACGTGTTGTTATTAAGAATTGTTATTGCTAGTACGCGTCGCCCCTCGTAGATCACTATGGCCCCTGATGACTCGTACGTATTGGTCATGCGTTCGGCCACTACTTTATCGTCTCATTGTTACCCTAAGTCACCGATTTTATCGCCTCGTGGTTCACCTGCTCAGAAATGACGATTGATGGAGTACCCCTCCGACGAGGAGTATGAGGAGGAGTACGAGGGTGAGCAGAATGATAACCCTCAATATGAGCAAGAGAATGATAACCCTCAAGATGAGAAAGAGAATGATGACCCTCAGGATGAGGAAGAGGATGATCCTCCGGAGGAGGAGATGCCTGATGATGATTTTTCGCCAGCACATTCAGCTCATTCTGCGAAGCCCGATTACCCGATACATCCGTTAGAGCCGGTTTCACCTGATCATCCATTTTTGTTTGAGTTGCCACTTGGAAGTCCCATTGAGTTGAATGTACCTTCTGAGGTTTTTGCTGAGCATGCAGATTTGGGTGAAACTGGTAGGATGTGGACTCGAATTACTGCACAGGGCAAGAGGATCTCGCGGATGTCTGACCGACTTAAGATGGTTATTGCTGAGTTTATTGCTGAGTTGAGAGCGATTTGATTACTATCGTGGGCAGGACGACAGCGATTAGGAGAGGTAAGATGGAGATACATGAGCAGATAGAGAGTCTGCAGAGAGGTTTCATCACGGCTCGCGAGGCTGATCGCAAGCTGTGGCAGAGGAACACGGAATTCGGGAAGGAGGTAGCAGACTTTAAGAGAGATAGTGATACTCGCAGTGTCGAGTTAGGATCGTTATGGAGATATTTTGATGGTTTGAGATCAGAGTTGAGGAGTCTACGCCAGCTTCATGGCTAGATCAATTTGGATTTGTGATGTTGTTGTGTTGCTTCCTAAGCCAGGGAGTGCTTGGTTAGGAGAGCTGGTTATTCTATCCCTTAAGTCATGTTATTCGGATTGTATGTTCGTCTCGTATGGAACGATTAGTATTTATTATGTCTTTTGGTGTTTTGGAACGAAGTATCGATCGCTACTTTTATGGATGATGGTGATTTCGCATGATATTCTATGGTTTTTGGCATACATGGAGAATTGTGTTTCTATTTGCGTGGTTCATATAGTGTTGGTATTGTGTTCGTATTTCGACTTTCACCAATCGGATTCTTGTTGGACGTTATGGTACGTATTATTGGAGACTCACGAACCTTGTATTGTGACTTCGTTCAATGGCCCCACGATGAAACCCTGTTAGAGTTACCAGAACTGGTCCTGCAGCGACTACCCTAGTCGCCGTGAACGCCGCCCTACTCGAAATGTTGAAACCCCTACTCCTGATAACTTGGACACTACTAACCACAACAAAAGGAATCAAAATGTTGATGTTCAGGGAGACAATGATCATGTTCCACTTAACGCACCTACGGTGGATCAAGCAATGATCAATCAACTTGTGGAGCAACGAGTTGCTGAGCTACTAGCTGAGTCAAATCATTCCAACAATTTTGCTGGAACATTTCCACCTGTTCGTGCTAATGGATGTAACTACAAGGAGTTTAAAATTTGTGGACCCGTTGAGTTTGGTGGATAGAGGAGACTGAATCAAGGATGAAGCTTTAACTTGGTCAGGTGGATAGAGGAGACTGAGTCAGTGCTTAATGTCAGTGGTTGTGCAGAGAATACGAAGGTAAAGTTTGCTTCTTTTACTTTCAAGGATGAAGCTTTAACTTGGTGGAACAATTACCGTAACTCGGTTGTGAGTGATGTGGCTCATGCTATGACTTGGGAGCAATTTAAGTCCTTGCTGATTCAGACTTACTGTCCAAGGAATGAGATTAAGAAGCTGGAGATTGAGTTCTGGAACCATAAGGTGAAAGGTACCGATATGGCAACTTACAATCTCCGTTATCGAGAGTTAGCCTTACTTTGTCTCGTTATGGTTAGGACTGAGACTCAAAGGATTGAGAGGTATACCGATGGGTTGCCGGTAGCTACAAGGAATGATGTGATTTCTACTAAGCCTGCAAACATTCATGAGGCTATCACTATCGCTCAACAATTGATGGACTCTTTGGCATTGGAAG
Organism: Artemisia argyi; assembly: GCA_030686995.1. Lineage (NCBI taxonomy): Eukaryota > Viridiplantae > Streptophyta > Magnoliopsida > Asterales > Asteraceae > Artemisia > Artemisia argyi. Next base: position 185,328,838 of record CM060682.1, read on the forward strand.
AAGCTGAGAAAGACAAGAATGGAAAGAGGAAGAGGGATGATCACTCTAAGGGTAATGACCGTCGAAACAAGCGACAAACAACTACTAGAGCTTATGCTATGGGAGATGGAGACAAGAAGAACTACAATGGAGATGCACCCAAGTGTAATCGATGTTATAAACATCATTCTGGTCGATGTACTGTGATGTGCAAGAATTGCTCTAGGATGGGACACATAGCTAAGGATTGTAGAGCTCGACCACTTGCTATGGTTCAAGCTACTCCTGAAACTATGAGCAAGGCAAATGTTACTTGCTATGGATGTGGAAAGAAGGGATATTATCGGAATGAGTGTAGGGAATCGTGGAACCGAGGAAATCAATGATCGGGTGGTAATGGGTACAATAATGGAAACCGTGGAGCGGGAGGAAATCGTAGACGACAAGACAATGGGGACCAATGTGTGAAAGCTGGAGCTGCTCATGGGAGAGTGTATGCACTGAGGAACGAGAGAGGAGAAGATCCGAACGTCGTTACTGGTACGTTCCTTCTTAATAATCGTTATGCTTCCAAACTATTTGATACTGGTGCCGATAAGAGTTTTGTGTCCACTAAGTTTGCACCCTTACTAGAGAAACCCCCGATGGCCTTAGGAATTGGTTATGATGTAGAGTTAGCTAATGGGAACATAGAGAGGATTAGGACTATCATTCGCGGTTGCACGTTAAACTTTCTGGATCGTCCTTTCAACATAGATCTTCTACCCGTCACATTAGGAAGTTTTGATGTCATTATTGGTATGGATTGGTTGTCAAAATATCGTGCTCATATAATTTGCGTTGAGAAGATCGTGCGGGTGCCATACGGCAAGGAGATTCTGAACATACCAGGAGATAGAAAGGATTTGAGAGGCCCATCTAGATTAGCGGTCATGTCTTGCACTAAGTTGCCGAAGCTAATGGAAAAAGGAAGTTGCCTTTTCTTAGCTCAAATTTCTGAGAAATGGGGGAAGGAGAAAAAGGAAAGGTGCATTGGAGATGTACCTATAGTTCGTGATTTTTCGGATGTGTTTCCCGATGATTTGCCGGAAATTCCGCCTACTAGACAAGTGGAATTTCAAATTGAGTTGATACCTGGTGCTGCACCTATAGCACGAGCGCCTTATCGTCTTGCACCTACTGAATTGGAAGAGTTGTCGAAAAAACTAGCGGAGTTAGCCGAAAAAGGATTTATAAGACCAAGTTCTTCACCTTGGGGAGCCCCGGTCTTATTTGTGAAGAAGAAGGATGGATCGTTTCGCATGTGTATTGATTATCGAGAGTTGAACAAGTTAACGGTGAAGAATAGATACCCGTTACCGAGGATCGACGATTTGTTCGATCAGCTTCAAGGATCGAGTGTGTATTCAAAGATCGATTTGAGATCGGGATATCATCAGCTTCGAGTTCGCGAGGAAGATATTCCAAAGACGGCTTTCAGAACCCGTTACGGGCATTACGAGTTTCAGGTGATGCCATTTGGGTTGACAAACGCACCGGCGGTATTCATGGACCTCATGAATCGGGTGTGTAAGCCTTACTTAGATAAGTTTATGATTGTGTTCATTGATGACATTCTGATTTACTCGAAGAGTGAGAAGGAGCATGAGGAGCATCTAAGACTTATCTTAGAATTACTCAGGAAGGAGAAACTGTATGCCAAGTTTTCGAAATGTGAATTTTGGATTCCGACGGTACAATTTCTAGGTCATGTGATTGATAGACAAGGAGTTCATGTGGATCCTGCTAAGATTGAAGCGATTAAAGATTGGGCTGCACCTACGACCCCAACAGAAGTTCGTCAATTTTTGGGATTAGCTGGTTATTACCGAAGATTCATTGAAGGATTTTCGAAGATAGCAAAGCCGTTGACCAAATTGACTCAAAAGAGTGTTAAGTATGAATGGGGAGATAAGGAAGAGGAAGCATTTCAGTTACTTAAGGAGATGTTGAGCAGTGCTCCTATCTTGGCGTTACCCGAAGGTAACGAGGACTTTGTCGTCTATTGTGACGCTTCTCATAAAGGTTTAGGAGCTGTGTTAATGCAACGAGAGAAAGTGATAGCTTATGCTTCCCGACAGCTCAAGAAGCACGAGAAGAACTACACCACCCATGATTTGGAGTTAGGTGCTGTGGTTTTTGCTTTGAGGATATAGAGACATTACTTGTATGGAACCAAGTGTGTAGTGTTTACTGACCACAAAAGTCTAAAACACATTTTGAACCAAAAAGAGCTTAACATGAGACAGCGATGTTGGATTGAGTTGCTAAGCGATTATGATTGTGAAATTCGCTACCATCCGGGTAAAGCAAACGTTGTTGCTGATGCTCTTAGTCGAAAGGAGAGAATTCCACCGTTACGAGTTAGGTCATTAGGAATGACTATCGTATCGCCATTACCGTCTCAAATATTAGAAGCTCAAACGGAAGCGTTGAAAGCAGAGAATCGAGCTGCTGAAAACATATTTGGGATGGCAGAAAATGAGAAGGGATTTGTTAAGCGTTCTGATGGAGTATTATGTTTTGGAGAGCGAAGTTGGGTACCATTGTATGGAGGAATTCGAGAGTTGATTATGCATGAGTCGCATAAGTCAAGATACTCTATTCGTCCTAGGTCTGACAAGATGTACCAGGATTTGAAAAAGTTATATTGGTGGCCAAATATGAAGGCAGATATAGCGTTGTATGTTAGCAAGTGTTTAACTTGCTCTAAGGTTAAAGCCGAACATCAAAGACCATCAAGATTATTGACGCAGCCAGAACTCCCGGTTTGGAAATGGGAGCGGATTACGATGGACTTTATTACCAAATTACCAAAGACAGCTAGCGGTTGCGACGCTATATGGGTAATTGTGGATCGATTGACTAAGTCTGCTCATTTCCTGGCAATTAGTGAAGATGATAGTGTGGATAAACTTGCGAGGTTGTATGGTAAGGAGATTGTTTCTCGTCATGGAGTTCTGATATCGATTATTTCTAATCGCGACAGCCGCTTCACGTCAGCATTGTGGCGATCACTTCAAACTGCTTTGGGGACGAGACTTGATATGAGTATTGCATATCACCCCCAAACCGATGGTCAAAGTGAGAGAACTATTCATACTTTGGAGGATATGCTTCGTGCATGCGTCATAGACTTTGGTAAAGGCTGGGAGAAATATCTACCCCTTGCGGAGTTCTCCTACAACAATAGCTACCACACAAGTCTTAAGGCTGCACCATTTGAAGCTTTGTATGGTCGTAAATGTCGTTCACCTATTGGTTGGTCAGAAGTTGGAGATAGCCAACTCACAGGCCCTGAGCTTATTTTGGAAACTACTGAGAAGGTAACACAAATTCGAGATCGACTGCAAGCAGCTAGTGATAGGCAGAAAAGCTACGCCGATCAGAGGCGTAAACCCCTAGAATTCCAGGTTGGAGACAAAGTGATGTTGAAATTCTCGCCTTGGAAGGGTGTGATACGTTTTGGGAAACGTGGGAAACTAAATCCCCGCTACATTGGACCATTTCTTATTTTGGAAAGAATTGGGCCCGTAGCTTATCGATTGAAATTGTCAATGGAATTGAATAAAGTTCATGATGTGTTTCATGTTAGCAATATGAAGAAATGTCTTTCGGAGGAAACGCCAGTTATACCAATCAAGGATATTCATGTGGATGAGAGTTTGAATTTTGTAGAAGAGCCGATTGAGATAATGGATAAAGAGATCAAACGACTTAAAAGAAGTCGTATTCCGCTCATAAAAGTTCATTGGAATTCGCGGCATGGACCGGAATTCACGTGGGAACGTGAGGATGAGTTTCGAAAGAGATATCCGAAGCTTTTTACTTTGTAGATGGGTTGTTCCGAGAGAAACCCGGGACGGGTTTCTTCTGAGGCTGGGAGGATGTGACAACTGGCAAAATAGGGAGCAGTTTTTAAAACCCGCATTACATTAAAATTATAATTTTGGAATATTTGAAAAGTTTATCGTGATGAGATATTTTATGAACGTTGGTACGTGATTTTTAATCATACGATATTTATGGGATTCGATTATTTATTTATGGTTTGGTTTGATTCAGTCGTGATGATTTATTTTGAGATCGTTGTTTTGGCACTACATTGACTCCGGCACTAGGTTAACCTAACAATTTTAATTATATTTTATTATTGGATCGGATTTTATTATTTTTGGAACGGGTTCAGTTTGAGAAGTCATTTGGTTATTTAAGTTTCGGGTTTGGTCCGTGTGTTGACACCAGGCTACTTAAACCCTTACATCTCTTACCACTACTATTATTATTATAATTATTATCAAAGTTTTTTTTTAATAATAAGAGTAAACTACTTAAAATCGTCCCTGTGGTCTCAACCCTCACACAACACCCTCACCAACTTTTCATTCTCTCTCTCTCTTCAAACACAACCAACCACCGCCGCCCCTTATTACCACAATAGCACCACCACCGCCACTCCAACATCAAAAATAACACCATAGTCTTAGCCATCTTTTCACGATCAATCTTTTGGTACTAACCACGCGCGATTTGGACCACCCTAACACCTCATACGAATCAAAATCATCACGTTATCACCACATACACCATCTTTTCTCTTGGGTTTTTGAAGAAATCGGATTTTTGGAGCTTGTTTGGAGGTGAGTGGCCACGACTTGTTTTCGTGCGCCCCGATGTGTACCCAAATCGTGGGTATCTTGTTATGTTCTTGATGGGTTTTGTAAAATAATGATGGGGAAATGAAATTTTGATAATAATAATCCGTTTGGTATCTTGGGTTTTGGGTGTGACGTGAGTTTGGTACTCGATTCGTGGCTTTGGGTCGCGTTTGGTTTTGTTGTGGCTCGAATGGAGCTCGACCGAGACCCTAGGTCTCGGTGTGACCCTCCCCTTGACTCGCTTGGGAGTCTCGGACATGTGACTAAATTCTATGACTCGATAAATATTTAAAAGTCAAATATTAAAAATAATACTTGTAATAATATTATTGATAATATAATCGTTTATATAAGTATATACACGTGATAAACGTATATATATATATATATATATATATATATATATATATATATATATATATATATATATATATATATATATATATATATATATATATATATATGAATGCGTATATTAAAAATAAAACGATCACGAGTAAACGTATAATAATATAACGATAGTTATTATACTATGCAAATAGTATAATAAATGTCGGAATATTGTTAAAAATAATAACTATAAATAATAAGTCGGGTGAATAATAATTAAAAACGTGATTTTTATAAATTTGGAAACTTATCGAGTTATACGAGTTGTGGTTCTTTAAAGTCCAAGTGGGCTTTATATTGTGACTTTTGTGTTGTCACGGATATATGACGATTAATATAAACATTTTATATATCAAGTGACTTATTTAATCAGCGGATTAGATTGAGTTATTTGACGATATAAAATGAGTATATTAATGGGCATCGTATCCCACGACGCCCATAGGTTGTGGTATATGTTTTAGGGTAATAAATTACTATATATCCCGTGGAATTTGGCCAATTCGACGTTATATGTAGGGAATTTATTGGAATACGATATATACCAAATAGAATTCTTTGTGCAATGTGCTTTAGGTTGGGTATAATTTTGGAACGATATATTATGTAAATAAATATGGGAGATTATCAAATCTACGGATTTGATAAGCTTCGATAATTATTTAAATAATATGTTGGGCTAACATTAGACTTATAGTTGGTTTATTATTTTGCTTGTTGTGGCTTTTTGGTTTGAGTTGTGTCGACCCTCCACCCATATGGATACCAAACATCGAATTTCAAATTAATATGAAGTTAATTCGAGAAATGGATATTTTTGGAAAGTAAAATGGAATGCGTTCGGGAATGGGAATATTTGATTTTTGAGGAAATGATTTCTGAACGAGTTTGATATTGTTAGGAAGTGCCGAGTCTGTAGTCGCCGTTACGTGAGTTGCTTGAGTCTACTTACGTCTTTCTTCTATCGATTTCTTTTGAGGATTTCTGGACTTGAGGTGAGTCATAGCCCCACTTTTACTCTTGAACTTTGTTTTCAATACTTGACGTGAGAAACGTGCAAATGTTTTATGTGGACTATTATCGCTTTATTTATTTATTTCAAAACTTGCTATGCTTATAGAACTAGGTAGGATTAAGCGAGGCCTAGTCCCGAACTAGGTAAGCTATTGATTTGGTTATTGAGCGAGGCCTAGACATGAGCTAGGTAAGCTATTGATTTGGTTATTGAGCGAGGCCTAGTTCCAAGCTAGGTAAGCTATTGATTTGTTGTTGAGCGAGGCCTAGTCCCGAACTAGGTAAGCTATTGGATTGATTATAGAGCGAGGCCTAGACTTGATCTAGGTAAGCTATTGATTGGATTGATTTGAGCTATAGCGTGCACCTATAGGGATGATTTGATTTTGGTTGGATTATATTGGATGGATTATTTTGGTTGGATGATTGAGGCCTAGTCTAGCTAGCAAGCGTTTTGCGTATATGTCCACTATATTGAATTATGAATTTAAACCTATGATCTCACCAGCGAAAGCTGACTTTTAGCACGTTTTCTCAGGTAATTAAGTGATGCTCTATGGATGCTTGGGATTGGTGGCTTGGCAATGGCACCGGTTATGGATCTATATTTTTAAAACTCTGATAACTATTGTGGACCTATGTTTATTTCTTTTGGGCCTTACTTGGAAAATTCTTGGGATAAATGTAAACTTTAAAACCCGTTTTGGTTGTGTTTTTTTTATGTTTACTTTATCTCGTTCTTTCATGACTTTGAATGGATACCAATCCCCGTAGCACCCCGAAAGCTTGTTGAGTCTTCCGCTGTATCAAATTTTGGGGGTGTTACAAAAATGGACAAATAAAACTAGTAGGGCGAGAACGAAAAATATGGGCAGAGGGGTTAAAGTGTTAACTTAGTGAAACTTTTGAAATATTAATTGTAGGACCCATTTGGCGTACCAAACGGACTCGAAAAATTACGAAATATACGCCATTGTTCTCGAAATATTTTTTCCAATAAAAACGGGTACAGATACGCATAACTTTCTCGAAGTTAATTTATTTGGAAAATTCGATTCGTTTCATGCTTTCTAGGTTGTGTCGGCTCGATAAAGGAATAACGATCATGTTTATTAAGATATTTACCAGTTTTCAAGCCCAAACAAGTTCAAAGAATTTTAAAAGTCATGAGAGATTAAAAATAAATATTTTGGCTAGAAAATAAGTTTAGGAAATTTACCGAGTGTTACAGGACATACCCCTTAAAAGGAATAGCGTTCCCGCGATTCTGTTCAAGTTATGGGTTGGAATAGTGTTGGTGAAAAGGCGATAGTACGGGTAGTGGATTTGGGTCTCACTAGGTTGTAATTATACTATTGTCTTAACTAAATTTATTGTTTTTTGTAAATTAATTGTTAAAAAAAATATGGCCGCATAACATCATATTGCCAGAAAATATATTCACAGGGTACCCGCCGCCGTATTACATAGGTACCTTGCTAGTTTAATATGATTAGCCAATTAATATGCCATTGATTTTTTATTCAGATGATCAGAAATTGAAGAAGGTTGTAGCCATTTAATATACCATTCGTAAATCATATTTAATATGATTAGCTGTCTCTAGTAATATTTTTGTTCAATAATTAATACCATTAATTGCACCTATGAATATTCACTTTAATACTACCAATAGCTATTAAAAGTTTCTATACATTAAACTTTTGTTTGACTGTGCCTAGAATGAGGTTTTCTTTACTTTATTCTCTTCAAAATACATTTTAAAAATGGTTGTTTCTTATTAAAGTTATTGATAGAATTGTAAAACAAGAGTATGCAAGATGATTTTTATAGTTCAAATAATAAACAATCAAGTCAATAGCAAAATCGATACTTAAATTTATTTAACATATCATAAACACAAACTAAACATTTAGCTATTGAGTGGTGACTGATTCTATGATAAACAACAATTGATTTAAAAAAGTATATGTAGGGCTGATAGGTAAACATTACGTGATAAACAATTAAATACAACATTTGTGCATTGCACGGGTCAGTTAGTATGCTATAATTGTCTCATGCTACACGTAGTTACAATGGAGCAAATTTTATAGTCACAAACAATGTTTTGCTTCCATGTACGGGATATAATATGTGTTAAGTCATACATGATTTTGTCCCGATAGGCAGAAAAAAATTATTTAACTTATTTATATTAAATGATTACGTGTGAAAACGCTATTTAATTGTAACTTTTAATGCAAATAAACTAATTTAAATACAAAAGTTATGATAACATCACAATCAAATCAACTAAAATAAATACAATACATTACATATAACTAATTACATAGACTAAAATAAAAAAAATAAAAAAAAAAAAAAAAAAAAAAAAAAAAAAAAAAACCAACTTATAAACTTATCTAAAAGGCATCTAAATTCCGCCATATGCTCATTCAACCGTCTCCACCAACATTACGTACAAAACACGTAGACATTCAACCAAAAACCGTGCATCGCACGGGTTGAATAAAACCTCGTAGAGATAGAAGATAGATAGACAGATATAACTTAATACACTAACACAATTGTAGTTTTTTACTAAATATGTCAAATTTCCAACCACTCTATAATTTGGACAAGTTTATAACATTTCCATAATTAAAGGGCCTTTCTAAACTTATCACACTTATTTAATCAATCTAATTCCCAGTCCCAAACCAAAACCCTAAAAAATCACTCTGCCCATTTCTTCTTGAAAATCGATCCGATTCATCACTGGAAATATTTTTCATTTAACCCATGATTCTCCGAACAAGGTATATCAATAACACTCAATTATACTTTATTTGATTTTATAAGTTCATTTTTTAATTATATCCGCATCAGTTAGGGTTTTTGCGTTATGTGTTAGTTTCTTACGTTTTTATCTTGTGTATTAGCATGTTGTTAAAATGTTAACGGCTTTTAATCCAAAATTTTGTACACTTTTATTTCGTATTTGTTAATCAAGATATATTTTTACCATGGAGTATTAGATCTCAAATTTAACATATTTTTTTGTTAATAATCTTTGTGTTTGAGTGCCTTTTTCAATTAGTTTCGAGGCATGTCTTATTGCTGTTTGTATCATCTAGCTACTTGTTAGTTTATATATATATATATATATATATATATATATATATATATATATATATATAACATATTTTTGGCGAATAATCTTTGTATGTTTGTTTGCTTAACTCACCATTTGTCTTCACTTTTATTTGTATTTGAAATCTCAACTTGTTTGTTATCGTGGATAAAAGTATTAAGTTGTGGATTACTTCTTAGAGTTGGTGTAATTATGAAATTGTTTGCTTCTCAAAATTAACACAATCTTGGATTCATATCTTTATAAATTTTCTTTGCTTAACACACAATTTGAGTTAAAATCTTATTCTGCTTTGTGAATAATAATAACAGTGGAATTAAAATGACGATAGGATGTAAAATTTGGGGTATCGTTGTAACATTATTGTCTTCTTATCATTCTCTTTAGACAATGTAATATTGTTTATTAAGTGATGTGATATTTTGATTTGGAAAAACTTTTTGTTTCATTAATTTCTAGGTACTTTTATTAGTTTACGATGCATAGTTGTGTTTGATGGAAAATGAAATCATTATGTGCCAGGCATTTCAAGCCCCTGATATGTACCCCACAAAATACAAGTTTGATGAAGAACCATGCTAATGGAACTCTTCCCACGGCTCAGAAAGTCTCTAAAGAATATATGGCAAGTCTTTTATGTTTAACTTGTTAGAATCTACTTTGTAAACCAATTTTTTACTGATACAGGATTCTATCATCAAGTAGCACTTTTTAAACATTAAAATCACATGCCTTATAAATGCAGGACCTGGGTAAACCATTTTGCCAAAAGAAGAGGGAATTGAAATTTGAAAATTAGTACTTATTTTAGTAAGAATTGATGACTAAATGTGAAATTTGTGATACATATTAACAAAGACTAGAGAGAGTAAAGGTGATAAAAGTCATAAAACCATAGGAGTAACCTAGGTTAACCTGAAATCGTGATTTCTGTTTTCTTTCCTGGCAAAAAGAAAGGTTGGTTTCTTTCTACTAAAAGCTCAATCAGATTTTTATTTGTCTTTGTACTTTCCAAGATCGGTGCCGATTCTTGATTTTTCCTTCTGTTTCTTGGTTGTACAATACTTATATCAGCCAGTTATTAATTCTTTTAGATTGTTTATTTATTACTCTTTTAGAGAGAATTTTGACGGATCAATGGTTTTTGAATCATCTCCAAATACAAACCATTTATTGTAGCAATATTTCTAATTTGAAGATGAAAATGAGTATTTTGTGTTAAGAATCTAATTATGGTGTTAATCAAGCAATCTAAACAGTTTAGTACAAATCTGCTGTTGTAATTGCATAAAAAATAGAATCTTGTTACTTTAGTACAAACAGAACGATTATTGTAACAGAAGGACTAAACTATTTAAGCACGCTGCTATTGGCTTATATGCCATCCTATTTTGTGACTAGCCTATTGGTAGTGCTCTGAAGTTCTATGGGTTGCATACTGATTACTATTCTGGTCATTTGTTGTATTTTATTCACTTCAGCTACTATATCAATCATGGGACATATTGCTGCCAGTAACTACCCTTGAAGGGTGTTTTTGGCTCGCTTATCAACGTCATTGGGGGCTCTAAAAAGAGAAACTACCCAGAAGGGTTCCAATCAGGTATTTATTAATAGTACCGGTGGTTTTATGTTCACTGCATGTCTTTATGGTGATGTGTTCCCATCATAACTTGTTGATCGAGAATTTATTTTGGTTGGATGTTATTGAATAATACTTTGTTATATTAAGTAGACAATGATCTGTGCATGAATTTGATTTTGTTTACTATCTAAAGGTGTCTTGGAGAAGTCAAGGTTTGTTCGTTATGATCCAAGCATCCATGAGGTGATGCGACACCTAATCTCTGAGATGACCTGGTGGTCAAATGGGGGACAACTCGTTGTTCCAACTAGTCTAAGAAAGAGTCAACTGCAATATGACCTGTATATCACTAAATACGAGGTATGTGCAAATGGTTGTTTGCGGAAAATTTTCAAAATCTATTGTTTCGAGTGTGTTAGTAAATATGATGACGTATTTCATTAAAAGATCCAAAATGAATACATGGATATTCGTTGGATGTATAATCTTTCTTTTATGCGTAGATTCCGCGCCCATCATCAGTTTTTAATTCTATGGCTGATCATCTGAAAACTTTAGGGTAACTTTACATCACTTACATTACAATTCTAATATTTTCTTTACACTTTTGTCTTTGTTATATTTTCTTACGAGATACTTATATTTATTCATAATGATGTAGGTTTGTAGGTGGAATTGTTACCCAGATGTTTGTTATGAGACAAAAAGGTATGCGTGCGACATTTCTCTTAAGTTATGTTCTATAATTTTATGTTATGGAAAATTCGTGGTCTATCTAATAGCTATAAGAAAAGGGAAGTATATCTTAATGAATATAGCAGGTATGTGTATTTTGATTATGATTTGACTTTTTACATCTCTGTCTTCAGAAAAATGTTGATGATTTTGTGCAACCTGGATATCTTAATGAATATAGTAGGTATGTGTATTTTCATACTTCAGTGAGTAGTGTGGCATGATTATGGTACATAACTGTACAATCGTACTAGGGGTATTTTAGTTTTCTTTTAACAATAATGGGTCAATTAGGCAAAATAGGATTTTCAAAAACAAGAAGAGGCAAGATAGAAGAAACATGGCTAAAAAAGAAGCGCCCCGAACACTAAGGGACGTAACTAAGCATGTTCTTAACTGTATTATTTACACACACACACACACACACACACTCAAATGTGTTTTTAATATTTGTTTTTACACATATATCAGTGAATCAATGAAATGAAAGAGATGAAGCTGCACAACCATATTTTAATATAAATGAACCAATCATATTTAAACTGCTAAGCCTTACTTATGAATGAACTGATTTAGCGGGGGTTATAAGGGGAACAAGTCAAATGAGTCAAAACAGGTAGAAAGCCATTCTAAATCCATTGTTGTTGCATGCCCCTTCCTAATTCTAATTTTTATCCGAATACTGTGACCGTCGAAGCGACATTCTCCTTCACTTAATTTCTGCTAAAAAAAGAACAGTTTCAACCTGAATGTTATGACTCGTCAGGCTGTCACATGAATCGCCTCTTAGGCTAGGTACTGATTGTTGTTGATGATCACATTTATGTTTAATAGTTTACCGTCAACTTGTGGCTAAAAATAGGTTTGAGGTGCCCTCCAAGTTTTCTATCGACGGAGACTGTAAAGGAAGCGAACCATGGTTATGAGCAGCAGGAGATGCCATCACTTGCATAGATGTGGAAGGGCTAGGGTATACATACGCTGAACCTATTGTACTACTGGTACCTTCCTATGGTAGTTTCTATGACAACGGCACGCTGCACAAAGTAGTGCTAAGGTCCTCTCTTCTCCACCCGGCCAAAGTTCCCCACAGCCATCCAATGCGTATCGCCGAAAACCAGATGCGTGATTCTGGGCGGATCTAGTTAAAGTTGGAAAGTATCACTCTAATCTAATGATCCATTACAAATAAGCTCTGATGGGAATGAGCTAGATGACACTATTCACAGGCACTTCCAACTCATGAATTTTATTCCTCATTACAGCTAAACTCCGATGGGAATAAGATGACACTATTCACAGGCACTTCCAACTCATGAATTTTATTCCCCAAGATACAAGTATGCTTTTATGCAGACTCATGCTAATGGAAGTCCAATCATGGCCGAGAAAGTCTCTTAAGACATAGGTAAGCATAGAGTTTGAGTCATACTAGTTTTGTTAGATTTTAATATTTAGCGTGTCATGTTTTATTGAAACCATCTTGTTACCAGCATATAAGAACAGTCTACATGTTTTTCAGCCTTCGGATTTTTATTATAGCTGTTTGTAGAGAAGATCACATAGTAGCCAACATAGAAGTTGCCCTTTATGCCTTTAACTCAGTATCCTTGTTCACACATGGTACCATCAATGGGCTTGAATCTCATAATCATTTGTTTTTTGAGTGTAGATACTCGTTGGAGGTGTGGCAGCAGCTTAAATCCAATTTGGTTTACTCAGTGACTCCATTGCGATTTGTGATAAATATATAGTTGGATTTGTGTGGAAGGGTAATGGTCAATCATATGAATCTTTTTCGTTGCTAGAAAGAGTGGAGAAAAATGAAAGTTGATAAAAGTGAATGGGTGCAATTAATGGTGATTTTGGCTAATGAATTTCTTGCTACTTCATTATCGATAAAATTGGCTTTACTTAGTTGTATGACAACTTGTGAAAACCATTTTGTACTTTAGTTTGATTATTTCAACTTTTACATCTCAAATTTGACTGTTAGCTTGGCTATTTTGTGAAGACAATGTTTTACACGTGTATTGGACTAGATATGTAATATAGTTGCACCCGCAGGGACTAATAATGTTCACATTTAGGCATTTCTATTACCCCCTTTTTTTTTTTTGTGCGACATAAATTGGTCGGCAATCACAAGGAGCAAATAGTTGGTTGTATGTTAGTATATCAGAGTGTTAGACGGCAGGACCACTAATTCAACATTTATAGCTGTCTAACACAGTCGCTTGTTCACGATTAGACTTTCATTTGAGAAAGTAGAATAACTTCGTGATTGATGCGGGATTGCGGACTCGCAAAAGTTTTACTTCTCAAAGGATCTTGAAAAGCTTGCAATCCTCCAGGCAGTGTACCTAACCAGTATAGTATAGTGAGTGGCAAGTACCGGGGGATTGATCGTTCTTTAGAGGAATAGTGTCGTTAGGATTGAAAGCTATGTCAACTAGATCTAAAGATGAGGGATGATTCTTTTTGTATTATAAAAGCGGTAAAATATCAGGTATTTGGAAGATTGGGCGGAATTAGTTGCTAGTCAACTAACCAAAAAACTACTAATAAACAAAATAAGATTAAAGTAATAAGAAAAGAAATGCGGTGGATTACTTATAGGAGACAGTTGTGTTTACTTAAATTTGACTACTCCCTAGTTATCTTTTACTGATTTATTGATTTGTTGATTTATTGATTTGTTGAAGGATTGCATTCCTTAATACCAGGCGTGGGTGCGTGTACGTCCTTCCCCAACTCTATGAGTATTTATTTCTTCGTATGACGACATGTTTAGTGTCTTACCATAGAATCATCAACAACTACTCATGCATTAAATACAATCAGTAAAACCGTAGTACACATTCGATTACTTTTCTTAAGACATTCAAGCATGTTACCGTATAGGAGATTAGTCAGTTTTCTTAAGCTTAACGTTAGTCAATCAATCAAACAATCAATAACAAACCAACAATCAATAATTAATAACCAGGTTTAATTAGATCTAAGCAAACACTAAGAGATCTAAGCTAACATGTTAATGAAAAGAAAAGATAAACAATTAATCAAATAACACATAGACATATTAAATGATTAAAGGATAACTTATCTTTCAATTAAACATGAAAGAAAATAGGGTTAGAAACCCTAAATGTTCTGTAAAAGTCAGACTCCCAAAGTTCCCTACAAAGTTCCACAAGTTCCACTTCTTTTGTGAATAAAAAAACCTAAACTATATATAGAGATACAAAGCTGACGGTGTCGGATTATAGCTCCTTACGCCGTCAGATCGTCGTGTTCTAGGGTTTTGTATTGCCCAAGACACCTTCTGACGTCGTCACTTGTTAATTCATTTGGGCCATCTCTCTTTAACTTAACACCTGACGTCCTTGCACATTTGTACCTGACGCCGTCAGGTGTAAACTTGACATTTTCTTCTGGGGCGTCTCGTGTTAAAAATCCACCATTCTTCTCATAAGGTGATGGCGTCAGCTCCAAATCCTAACGCCGTCAGGTGTAAAATCCTGACTTTCTTGACTTTTTTTATTTTCTTCATTCTTCAGCATAAAAACGTCCAAAAAGCTCCAAAATGCTCCATTTTCGAGGATCCACGTCCCAAGTACTTAAAATGAAAAAAAGAAGCAATGCACATTGTTATGTTTGCGAGCTCATATCAATGGCCGAAAAACAAGTCGATATATAATAGCGAGCTCATCATTATGAGTATCATTATTATGTTTGCGGTAACCTATAGAAACACGCACATTGTTTTGTTTCTTATTGGTATAACGCAAAATACACTAGCAAATGAAGTATATTGTAACATGATGTAAGCAAAAAACGTTTTTACAAAACTAATATAACGGGTAATAAAAAAACTAAATCCAATTTTGTAATCTTACTTTAGTTACTACCTCAAAGGTGTTATCAAGCTACAACGAGTAGATTGATTGCTTCTATTGAAGCACTTATAACCGATCTCTTACTAATTTTGCGTTAAAATTACAATTAATTGATGAGACAAACATGAAACCAAATAAATTGCTTCAAAAACAACCTTATACCTGAAAATGCACCACTTAAATCAAACTTGACCTTGCGTTAAGACTACCGGTATATATAACTTGAAACTAGAGCTTGGTATCATTTTAAGGCCAAAATTCTATCAAACAACATTAATGCTATTAAAAACACCCCTTCACCAAAAATTACAACCATTTAAGCACAATGTACAATAGTTGTAACCCTCCATTTAAACACATCCATATTAATGCAAATAATTTTGAGACTTACCACAAAATAAGCATAGTGTACAACAACATAAGCATGCTGTAATTTTCAGACTTACAACATTAGTGTTATTAATTAATACACCTCATCACCAATTAATACAAAATATAAAGCACAATGTACAAATATATATCCACACAATTTGATGGTTGCTTCAATACGTATTCGGCCCAAAACATATCCACAAAAGTTCCAGCTTTTGATCTCAAATCGAAACTAAATCCAACATCCAAACTACAAACACAAATAGAAGGTTAGAAAGTAAAAGAAAACAAAATAAATACTAACTCGCCCGAGTCAACGCGAGTTGACTCGGTGAGTCACCGAGTTGGACCGATTCATACCGAGTCGTGGTCAAAATAATAGATCCACACGATTTTAAACATAAATAAAAGGTTTTATAAAAGATTTAAAGTAAAAATTCATGTAATAAAAGTTTTATAAATTTTAGGGTTTCGAATAAAAATAAATGGGGGAAGGATAGGGGCACGAGGTGTTACCGATGAGGGGGAAAATGGTGGAGAGGCGGTGGAGCGACGGTGGTGGTTTGGCAGTATCGGTGAGGGGGAAAATGGGCTGATCTATTGATTTAGGGAGTTAAGGTTTTTGCCTGAAAATTTTTCCGGCGATGGAAGGTGTCTACCGGCCGGCGGTTAAGCGAGAGAGAGAGAGAGAGAGAGAGAGAGAGAGAGAGAGAGAGAGAGAGAGAGAGAGAGAGAGAGATTGAGAGAGAGAGAGAGATTGAGTTTTATTAAAATGGGAGGGGTCAAAAATGGACAAACAAAACTAGTAGGGCGAGAACGAAAAATATGGGCAGAGGGGTTAAAGTGTTAACTTAGTGAAACTTTTGAAATATTAATTGTGGGACCCATTTGGCGTACCAAAGGGACTCGAAAAATTACGAAATATGCGTCATTGTTCTCGAAATATTTTTTTGAATAAAAACGGGTATAGATAGGCATAACTTTCTCGAAGTTAATTTATTTGGAAAATTCGATTCGTTTCATGCTTTCTAGGTTGTGCCGGCTCGATAAAGGAATAACGATCATGTTTATTTAGATATTTACCGGTTTTCAAGCCCAAACAAGTTCAAAGAATTTCAAAAGTCATAAGAGATTAAAAATAAATATTTTGGGTAGAAAATAAGTTTAGGAAATTTACCAGGTGTTACAGCACATACCCCTTAAAAGGAATAGCGTTCCCGCGATTCTGTTCAAGTTATGAGTTGGAATAGTGTTGGTGAAAAGGCGATAGTACGGGTAGTGCATTTGGGTCTCACTAGGTTGTAATTATACTATTGTCTTAACTAAATTTATTGTTTTTTGTAAATTAATTGTTAAAAAAAATATGGCCGCATAACATCATATTGCCAGAAAATATATTCACAGGGTACCCGCCGCCGCATTGCACGGATACCCTGCTAG
This sequence comes from Artemisia argyi, assembly GCA_030686995.1. NCBI lineage: Eukaryota > Viridiplantae > Streptophyta > Magnoliopsida > Asterales > Asteraceae > Artemisia > Artemisia argyi. Next base: position 185,346,085 of record CM060682.1, read on the forward strand.
TTTAATATCATTAGCCATTTAATATGCCATTGATTTTGTATTCGAATGATCATAAATTGAAGAAGGTTGTAGCCATTTAATATACCTTTCGTAAATCATATTTAATATGATTAGCTGTCTCTAGTAATATTTTTGTTCAATAATTAATACCATTAATTGCACCTATGAATATTCACTTTAACACTACCTATAGCTATTAAAAGTTTCTATACATTAAACTTTTGTTTGACTGTGCCTAGAATGAGGTTTTTCTTTACTTTATTCTCTTCAAAATACACTTTAAAAATGGTTATTTCTAATTAAAGTTATTGATAGAATTGTAAAACAAGAGTATGCAAGACGATTTTTTTAATTCAAATAATAAACAATCAAGTCAATAGCAAAATCGATACTTAAATTTATTTAACATAACATAAACACAAACTAAACATTTAGCTATTGAGTGCTGACTGATTCTATGATAAACAACAATTGATTTAAAAAAGTATATGTAGGGCTGACAGATAAACATTACGTGATAAACAATTAAATACAATATTTGTGCATTGCACGGGTCAGTTAGTAAGCTATAATTGTCTCATGCTAAACATAGTTACAATGGAGCAACTTTTATAGTCACAAACAATGTTTTGTTTCCAAGTACGGGATATAATATGTGTTAAGTCATACATGATTTTGTCCCGATAGGCAAAAAACAATTATTTAACTTATTCATATTAAATAATTACATGTGAAAACACTATTTAATTGTAACTTTTAATGCAAATAAACTAATTTAAATACAAAAGTTATGATAACATCACAATCAAATCAACTAAAATAAATACAATACATTACATATAACTAATTACATAGACTAAGATAATAAAAAAATAATAATAATAAAAAAAAAAACTTATAAACTTATCTAAAAGGCATCTAAATTTCGCCATATGCTCATTCAACCGTCTCCACCAACATTACGTACGAAACACGTACATATTCAACCAAAAACCATGCATCGCACGGGTTGAATAAAACCTCGTAGAGATAGAAGATAGATAGACAGGTATAACTTACGAGTAATGCTATTTAGGCCTACAATCCAAGCCTAAATACATGCCTAATGCATAATTTACTTGTACAATCGTGTTGTACATTTTCTCTCTCCAAATTCCCACCAATCACTTTTTCAAATCAACCAATCAAATCATTAGGCATACAAGTAGGTTTGCTAATTAGGCATAAGAATCATTTTTCATAACTTAATACACTAACACAATTGTAGTTTTTTACTAAATATGTCAAATTTCCAACCACTCTATAATTTGGACAAGTTTATAACATTTCCATAATTAAAGGGCCTTTCTAAAACTTATCAAACTTATTTAATCAATCGAATTCCCAATCCCAAACCAAAACCCTAAAAAATCTCTCTGCCCATTTCTTCTTGAAAATCGATCCGATTCATCACTGGAAATATTTTTCATTTAACCCATGATTCTCCGAACAAGGTATATCAATAACACTCTATTATACTTTATTTGATTTTATAAGTTCATTTTTTAACTATATCTGCATCAGTTAGGGTTTTTGCGTTATGTGTTAGTTTCTTACGTTTTTATCTTGTGTATTAGCATGTTGTTAAAATGTTAACGGCTTTTAATCCAAAACTTTGTACACTTTTATTTCGTATTTGTTAATCAAAATATATTTTTACCATGGAGTATTAGATCTCAAATTTAACATATTTTTTTGCTAATAATCTTTGTGTTTGAGTGCCTTTTTCGATTAGTTTCGAGGCATGTCATATTGCTGTTTGTATCATCTAGCTACTTGTTAGTTTATATATATATATGTATATATATATATATATATATATATATATATATATATATATATATATATATATATATAAACATATTTTAGGCAAATAATCTTTGTTTGTTTGTTTAACTCACCATTTGTCTTCACTTTTATTTGTATTTGAAATCTCAACTTGTTTGTTATCGTGGATAAAAGTATTAAGTTGTGGATTACTTCTTAGAGTTGGTGTAATTATGAAATTGTTTGCTTCATAAACTTAACACAATCTTGGATTCATATCTTTACAAATTTTCTTTGCTAACACACAATTTGAGTTAAAATCTTATTCTGCTTTGTGAATAATAATAACAGTGGAATTAAAATGACGATAGGATGTAAAATTTGGGGTATCGTTGTAACATTATTGTCTTCTTATCATTCTCTTTAGACAATGTAATATTGTTTATTAAGTGATGTGATATTTTGATTTGGAAAAACTTTTTGTTTCATTAATTTCTAGGTACTTTTATTAGTTTACGATGCATAGTTGTGTTTGATGGAAAATGAAATCATTATGTGCCAGGCATTTCAAGCCCCTGATATGTACCCCACAAAATACAAGTTTGATGAAGAACCATGCTAATGGAACTCTTCCCACGGCTCAGAAAGTCTCTAAAGAATATATGGCAAGTCTTTTATGTTTAACTTGTTAGAATCTACTTTGTAAACCAATTTTTTACTGATACAGGATTCTATCATCAAGTAGCACTTTTTAAACATTAAAATCACATGCCTTATAAATGCAGGACCTGGGTAAACCATTTTGCCAAAAGAAGAGGGAATTGAAATTTGAAAATTAGTACTTATTTTAGTAAGAATTGATGACTAAATGTGAAATTTGTGATACATATTAACAAAGACTAGAGAGAGTAAAGGTGATAAAAGTCATAAAACCATAGGAGTAACCTAGGTTAACCTGAAATCGTGATTTCTGTTTTCTTTCCTGGCAAAAAGAAAGGTTGGTTTCTTTCTACTAAAAGCTCAATCAGATTTTTATTTGTCTTTGTACTTTCCAAGATCGGTGCCGATTCTTGATTTTTCCTTCTGTTTCTTGGTTGTACAATACTTATATCAGCCAGTTATTAATTCTTTTAGATTGTTTATTTATTACTCTTTTAGAGAGAATTTTGACGGATCAATGGTTTTTGAATCATCTCCAAATACAAACCATTTATTGTAGCAATATTTCTAATTTGAAGATGAAAATGAGTATTTTGTGTTAAGAATCTAATTATGGTGTTAATCAAGCAATCTAAACAGTTTAGTACAAATCTGCTGTTGTAATTGCATAAAAAATAGAATCTTGTTACTTTAGTACAAACAGAACGATTATTGTAACAGAAGGACTAAACTATTTAAGCACGCTGCTATTGGCTTATATGCCATCCTATTTTGTGACTAGCCTATTGGTAGTGCTCTGAAGTTCTATGGGTTGCATACTGATTACTATTCTGGTCATTTGTTGTATTTTATTCACTTCAGCTACTATATCAATCATGGGACATATTGCTGCCAGTAACTACCCTTGAAGGGTGTTTTTGGCTCGCTTATCAACGTCATTGGGGGCTCTAAAAAGAGAAACTACCCAGAAGGGTTCCAATCAGGTATTTATTAATAGTACCGGTGGTTTTATGTTCACTGCATGTCTTTATGGTGATGTGTTCCTATCATAACTTGTTGATCGAGAATTTATTTTGGTTGGATGTTATTGAATAATACTTTGTTATATTAAGTAGACAATGATCTGTGTATGAATTTGATTTTGTTTACTATCTAAAGGTGTCTTGGAGAAGTCAAGGTTTGTTCGTTATGATCCAAGCATCCACGAGGTGATGCGACACCTAATCTCTGAGATGACCTGGTGGTCAAATGGGGGACAACTCGTTGTTCCAACTAGTCTAAGAAAGAGTCAACTGCAATATGACCTGTATATCACTAAATACGAGGTATGTGCAAATGGTTGTTTGCGGAAAATTTTCAAAATCTATTGTTTCGAGTGTGTTAGTAAATATGATGACGTATTTCATTAAAAGATCCAAAATGAATACATGGATATTCGTTGGATGTATAATCTTTCTTTTATGCGTAGATTCCGCGCCCATCATCAGTTTTTAATTCTATGGCTGATCATCTGAAAACTTTAGGGTAACTTTACATCACTTACATTACAATTCTAATATTTTCTTTACACTTTTGTCTTTGTTATATTTTCTTACGAGATACTTATATTTATTCATAATGATGTAGGTTTGTAGGTGGAATTGTTACCCAGATGTTTGTTATGAGACAAAAAGGTATGCGTGCGACATTTCTCTTAAGTTATGTTCTATAATTTTATGTTATGGAAAATTCGTAGTCTATCTAATAGCTATAAGAAAATGGAAGTATATCTTAATGAATATAGCAGGTATGTGTATTTTGATTATGATTTGACTTTTTACATCTCTGTCTTCAGAAAAATGTCGATGATTTTGTGCAAGCTGGATATCTTAATGAATATAGCAGGTATGTGTATTTTCATACTTCAGTGAGTAGTGTGGCATGATTATGGTACATAACTGTACAATCGTACCAGGGGTATTTTAGTTTTCTTTTAACAATAATGGGTCAATTAGGCAAAATAGGATTTTCAAAAACAAGAAGAGGCAAGATAGAAGAAACGTGGCTAAAAAAGAAGCGCCCCGAACACTAAGGGACGTAACTAAGCATGTTCTTAACTGTATTATTTACACACACACACACACACACTCAAATGTGTTTTTAATATTTGTTTTTACACATATATCAGTGAATCAATGAAATGAAAGAGATGAAGCTGCACAACCATATTTTAATATAAATGAACCAATCATATTTAAACTGCTAAGCCATTTACTTATGAATGAACTGATTTAGCGGGGGTTATAAGGGGAACAAATCAAATGGGTCAAAACAGGTAGAAAGCCATTCTAAATCCATTGTTGTTGCATGCCCCTTCCTAATTCTAATTTTTATCCGAATACTGTGACCGTCGAAGCGACATTCTCCTTCACTTAATTTCTGCTAAAAAAAAGAACAGTTTCAACCTGAATGTTATGACTCGTCAGGCTGTCACATGAATCGCCTCTTAGGCTAGGTACTGATTGTTGTTGATGATCACATTTATGTTTAATAGTTTACCGTCAACTTGTGGCTAAAAATAGGTTTGAGGTGCCCTCCAAGTTTTCTATCGACGGAGACTGTAAAGGAAGCGAACCATGGTTATGAGCAGCAGGAGATGCCATCACTTGCATAGATGTGGAAGGGCTAGGGTATGCGTACGCTGAACCTATTGTACTACTGGTACCTTCCTATGGTAGTTTCTATGACAACGGCACGCTGCACAAAGTAGTGCTAAGGTCCTCTCTTCTCCACCCGGCCAAAGTTCCCCACAGCCATCCAATGCGTATCGCCGAAAACCAGATGCGTGATTCTGGGCGGATCTAGTTAAAGTTGGAAAGTATCACTCTAATCTAATGATCCATTACAAATAAGCTCTGATGGGAATGAGCTAGATGACACTATTCACAGGCACTTCCAACTCATGAATTTTATTCCTCATTACAACTAAACTCCGATGGGAATAAGATGACACTATTCACAGGCACTTCCAACTCATGAATTTTATTCCCCAAGATACAAGTATGCTTTTATGCAGACTCATGCTAATGGAAGTCCTATCATGGCCGAGAAAGTCTCTTAAGACATAGGTAAGCATAGAGTTTGAGTCATACTAGTTTTGTTAGATTTTAATATTTAGCATGTCATGTTTTATTGAAACCATCTTGTTACCAGCATATAAGAACAGTCTACATGTTTTTCAGCCTTCGGATTTTTATTATAGCTGTTTGTAGAGAAGATCACATAGTAGCCAACATAGAAGTTGCCCTTTATGCCTTTAACTCAATATCCTTGTTCACACATGGTACCATCAATGGGCTTGAATCTCATAATCATTTGTTTTTTGAGTGTAGATACTCGTTGGAGGTGTGGCAGCAGCTTAAATCCAATTTGGTTTACTCAGTGACTCCATTGCGATTTGTAATAAATATATAGTTGGATTTGTGTGGAAGGGTAATGGTCAATCATATGAATCTTTTTCGTTGCTAGAAAGAGTGGAGAAAAATGAAAGTTGATAAAAGTGAATGGGTGCAATTAATGGTGATTTTGGCTAATGAATTTCTTGCTACTTCATTATCGATAAAATTGGCTTTACTTAGTTGTATGACAACTTGTGAAAACCATTTTGTACTTTAGTTTGATTATTTCAACTTTTACATCTCAAATTTGACTGTTAGCTTGGCTATTTTGTGAAGACAATGTTTTACACGTGTATTGGACTAGATATGTAATATAGTTGCACCCGCAGGGACTAATAATGTTCACATTTAGGCATTTCTATTACCCCTTTTTTTTTTGTGCGACATAAATTGGTCGTCAATCACAAGGAGCAAATAGTTGGTTGTATGTTAGTATATCAGAGTGTTAGATGGCAGGACCACTAATTCAACATTTATAGCTGTCTAACACAGTCGCTTGTTCACGATTAGACTTTCATTTGGGAAAGTAGAATAAATTCGTGATTGATGCGGGATTGCGGACTTGCAAAAGTTTTACTTCTCAAAGGATCTTGAAAAGCTTGCAATCCTCCAGGCAGTGTACCTAACCAGTATAGTATAGTGAGTGGCAAGTACCGGGGGATTGATCGTTCTTTAGGGGAATAGTGTCGTTAGGATTGAAAGCTATGTCAACTAGATCTAAAGATGAGGGATGATTCTTTTTGTATTTTTTATATTTTATAAAAGCGGTAAAATATCAGGTATTTGAAAGATTGGGCGGAATTAGTTGCTAGTCAACTAGCCAAAAAACTACTAATAAACAAAATAAGATTAAAGTAATAAGAAAAGAAATGCGGTGGATTACTTATAGGAGACAGTTGTGTTTACTTAAATTTGACTACTTCCTAGTTATCTTTTACTGATTTATTGATTTGTTGATTTATTGATTTGTTGAAGGATTGCATTCCTTAATACCAGGCGTGGGTGCGTGTACGTCCTTCCCCAACTCTATGAGTATTTATTTCTTCGTATGATGACACGTTTAGTGTCTTACCATAGAATCATCAACAACTACTCATGCATTAAATACAATCAGTAAAACCGTAGTACACATTCGATTACTTTTCTTAAGACATTCAAGCATGTTACCGTATAGGAGATTAGTCAGTTTTCTTAAGCTTAACGTTAGTCAATCAATCAAACAATCAATAACAAACCAACAATCAATAATTAATAACCAGGTTTAATTAGATCTAAGCAAACACTAAGAGATCTAAGCTAACATGTTAATGAAAAGAAAAGATAAACAATTAATCAAATAACACATAGACATATTAAATGATTAAAGGATAACTTATCTTTCAATTAAACATGAAAGAAAATAGGGTTAGAAACCCTAAATGTTCTGTAAAAGTCGGACTCCCAAAGTTCCCTACAAAGTTCCACAAGTTCCACTTCTTTTGTGAATAAAAAAACCTAAACTATATATAGAGATACAAAGCTGACGGTGTCAGGTTATAGCTCCTTACGCCGTCAGATCGTCGTGTTCTAGGGTTTTGTATTGCCCAAGACACCTTCTGAAGTCGTCACTTCTTAATTCATTTGGGCCGTCTCTCTTTAACTTAACACCTGACGTCCTTGCACATTTGTAAGTCAGGTATAAACTTGACATTTTCTTCTGGGGCGTCTCGTGTTAAAAATCCACCATTCTTCTCATAAGGTGATGGCGTCAGCTCCAAATCCTAACGCCGTCAGGTGTAAAATCCTGACTTTCTTGACTTTTTTTATTTTCTTCATTCTTCAGCATAAAAACGTCCGAAAAGCTCCAAAATGCTCCATTTTCGAGGATCCACGTCCCAAGTACCTAAAATGAAAAAAAGAAGCAATGCACATTGTTATGTTTGCGAGCTCATATCAATGGCCGAAAAACAAGTCGATATATAATAGCGAGCTCATCATTATGAGTATCATTATTATGTTTGCGGTAACCTATTGAAACACGCACATTGTTTTGTTTCTTATTGGTATAACGCAAAATACACTAGCAAATGAAGTATATTGTAACATGATGTAAGCAAAAAACGTTTTTACAAAACTAATATAACGGGTAATAAAAAAACTAAATCCAATTTTGTAATCTTACTTTAGTTACTACCTCAAAGGTGTTATCAAGCTACAACGAGTAGATTGATTGCTTCTATTGAAGCACTTATAACCGATCTCTTACTAATTTTGCGTTAAAATTACAATTAATTGATGAGACAAACATGAAACCAAATAAATTGCTTCAAAAACAACCTTATACCTGAAAATGCACCACTTAAATCAAACTTGACCTTGCGTTAAGACTACCGGTATATATAACTTGAAACTAGAGCTTGGTATCATTTTAAGGCCAAAATTCTATCAAACAACATTAATGCTATTAAAAACACCCCTTCACCAAAAATTACAACCATTTAAGCACAATGTACAATAGTTGTAACCCTCCATTTAAACACATCCATATTAATGCAAATAATTTTGAGACTTACCACAAAATAAGCATAGTGTACAACAACATAAGCATGCTGTAATTTTCAGACTTACAACATTAGTGTTATTAATTAATACACCTCATCACCAATTAATACAAAATATAAAGCACAATGTACAAATATATATCCACACAATTTGATGGTTGCTTCAATACGTATTCGGCCCAAAACATATCCACAAAAGTTCCAGCTTTTGATCTCAAATCGAAACTAAATCCAACATCCAAACTACAAACACAAATAGAAGGTTAGAAAGTAAAAGAAAACAAAATAAATACTAACTCGCCCGAGTCAACGCGAGTTGACTCGGTGAGTCACCGAGTTGGACCGATTCATACCGAGTCGTGGTCAAAATAATAGATTCACATGATTTTTAACATAAATAAAAGGTTTTATAAAAGATTTAAAGTAAAAATTCATGTAATAAAAGTTTTATAAATTTTAGGGTTTCGAATAAAAATAAATGGGGGAAGGATAGGGGCACGAGGTGTTACCGATGAGGGGGAAAATGGTGGAGAGGCGGTGGAGCGACGGTGGTGGTTTGGCAGTATCGGTGAGGGGGAAAATGGGCTGATCTATTGATTTAGGGAGTTAAGGTTTTTGCCTGAAAATTTTTCCGGCGATGGAAGGTGTCTACCGGCCGGCGGTTAAGCGAGAGAGAGAGAGAGAGAGAGAGAGAGAGAGAGAGAGAGAGAGAGAGAGAGAGAGAGAGAGATTGAGTTTTATTAAAATGGGAGGGGTCAAAAATGGACAAACAAAACTAGTAGGGCGAGAACGAAAAATATGGGCAGAGGGGTTAAAGTGTTAACTTAGTGAAACTTTTGAAATATTAATTGTGGGACCCATTTGGCGTACCAAAGGTACTCGAAAAATTACGAAATATGCGCCATTGTTCTCGAAATATTTTTTCGAATAAAAACGGGTATAGATACGCATAACTTTCTCGAAGTTAATTTATTTGGAAAATTCGATTCATTTCATGCTTTCTAGGTTGTGCCGGCTCGATAAAGGAATAACGATCATGTTTATTAAGATATTTACCGGTTTTCAAGCCCAAACAAGTTCAAAGAATTTCAAAAGTCATGAGAGATTAAAAATAAATATTTTGGGTAGAAAATAAGTTTAGGAAATTTACCAGGTGTTACAGCACATACCCCTTAAAAGGAATAGCGTTCCCGCGATTCTGTTCAAGTTATGGGTTGGAATAGTGTTGGTGAAAAGGCGATAGTACGGGTAGTGCATTTGGGTCTCACTAGATTGTAATTATACTATTGTCTTAACTAAATTTATTGTTTTTTGTAAATTAATTGTTAAAAAAAATATGGCCGCATAACATCATATTGCCAGAAAATATATTCACAGGGTACCCGCCGTCGCATTGCACGGATACCCTGCTAGTTTAATATGATTAGCCATTTAATATGCCATTGATTTTGTATTCGGATGATCATAAATTGAAGAAGGTTGTAGCCATTTAATATACCTTTCGTAAATCATATTTAATATGATTAGTTGTCTCTAGTAATATTATTGTTAAATAATTAATACCATTAATTGCACCTATGAATATTCACTTTAACACTACCTATAGCTATTAAAAGTTTCTATACATTAAACTTTTGTTTGACTGTGCCTAGAATGAGGTTTTTCTTTACTTTATTCTCTTCAAAATACACTTTAAAAATGGTTATTTCTAATTAAAGTTATTGATAGAATTGTAAAACAAGAGTATGCAAGATGATTTTTTTTAATTCAAATAATAAACAATCAAGTCAATAGCAAAATCGATACTTAAATTTATTTAACATAACATAAACACAAACTAAACATTTAGCTATTGAGTGCTGACTGATTCTATGATAAACAACAATTGATTTAAAAAAGTATATGTAGGGCTGACAGGTAAACATTACGTGATAAACAATTAAATACAATATTTGTGCATTGCACGGGTCAGTTAGTAAGCTATAATTGTCTCATGCTACACATAGTTACAATGGAGCAACTTTTATAGTCACAAACAATGTTTTGTTTCCATGTACGGGATATAATATGTGTTAAGTCATACATGATTTTGTCCCGATAGGCAAAAAACAATTATTTAACTTATTCATATTAGATAATTACATGTGAAAACACTATTTAATTGTAACTTTTAATGCAAATAAACTAATTTAAATACAAAAGTTATGATAACATCACAATCAAATCAACTAAAATAAATACAATACATTACATATAACTAATTACATAGACTAAGATAATAAAAAATAAAAAAATAATAAAAAAAAAAAACTTATAAACTTATCTAAAAGGCATCTAAATTCCGCCATATGCTCATTCAACCGTCTCCACCAACATTACGTACAAAACACGTAGATATTCAACCAAAAACCATGCATCGCACGGGTTGAATAAAACCTCATAGAGATAGAAGATAGATAGACAGGTATAACTTACGAGTAATGCTATTTAGGCCTACAATCCAAGCCTAAATACATGCCTAATGCATAATTTACTTGTACAATTGTGTTGTACATTTTCTCTCTCCAAATTCCCACCAATCACTTTTTCAAATCAACCAATCAAATCATTAGGCATACAAGTAGGTTTGCTAATTAGGCATAAGAATCATTTTTCATAACTTAATACACTAACACAATTGTAGTTTTTTACTAAATATGTCAAATTTCCAACCACTCTATAATTTGGACAAGTTTATAACATTTCCATAATTAAATGGCCTTTCTAAAACTTATCAAACTTATTTAATAAATCGAATTCCCAGTCCCAAACCAAAACCCTAAAAAATCTCTCTGCCCATTTCTTCTTGAAAATCGATCCGATTCATCACTGGAAATATTTTTCATTTAACCCATGATTCTCCGAACAAGGTATATCAATAACACTCTATTATACTTTATTTGATTTTATAAGTTCATTTTTTTGCGTTATGTGTTAGTTTCTTACGTTTTTATCTTGTGTATTAGCATGTTGTTAAAATGTTAACGGCTTTTAATCCAAAAATTTGTACACTTTTATTTCGTATTTGTTAATCAAGATATATTTTTACCATGGAGTATTAGATCTCAAATTTAACATATTTTTTTGCTAATAATCTTTGTGTTTGAGTGCCTTTTTCGATTAGTTTCGAGGCATGTCATATTGATGTTTGTATCATCTAGCTACTTGTTAGTTTATCTATATATATATATATATATATATATATATATATAAACATATTTTAGGCAAATAATCTTTGTTTGTTTGCTTAACTCACCATTTGTCTTCACTTTTATTTGTATTTGAAATCTCAACTTGTTTGTTATCGTGGATAAAAGTATTAAGTTGTGGATTACTTCTTAGAGTTGGTGTAATTATGAAATTGTTTGCTTCTCAAACTTAACACAATCTTGGATTCATATCTTTACAAATTTTCTTTGCTTAACACACAATTTGAGTTAAAATCTTATTCTGCTTTGTGAATAATAATAACAGTGGAATTAAAATGACGATAGGATGTAAAATTTGGGGTATCGTTGTAACATTATTGTCTTCTTGTCATTCTCTTTAGACAATGTAATATTGTTTATTAAGTGATGTGATATTTTGATTTCGAAAAACTTTTTGTTTCATTAATTTCTAGCTACTTTTATTAGTTTACGATGCATAGTTGTGTTTGATGGAAAATGAAATCATTATGTGCCAGGCATTTCAAGCCCCAGATATGTACACCACAAAATACAAGTTTGATGAAGAACCATGCTAATGGAACTCTTACCACGGCTCAGAAAGTCTCTAAAGAATATATGGCAAGTCTTTTATATTTAACTTGTTAGAATCTACTTTGTAAACCAATTTTTTACTGATACAGGATTCTATCTTCAAGTAGCACTTTTTAAACATTAAAATCACATGCCATATAAATGCAGGACCTGGGTAAATTAAACCATTTTGCCAAAAGAAGAGGGAATTGAAATTTGAAAATTAGTACTTATGTTAGTAAGAATTGATGACTAAATGTGAAATTTGTGATACATATTAACAAAGACTAGAGAGAGTAAAGGTGATAAAAGTCATAAAACCATAGGAGTAACCTAGGTTAACCTGAAATCGTGATTTCTGTTTTCTTTCCTGGCAAAAAGAAAGGTTGGTTTCTTTCTACTAAAAGCTCAATCAGATTTTTATTTGTCTTTGTACTTTCCAAGATCGGTGCCGATTCTTGATTTTTCCTTCTGTTTCTTGGTTGTACAATGCTTATATCAGTCAGTTATTAATTCTTTTAGATTGTTTATTTATTACTCTTTTAGAGAGAATTTTGACTGATCAATGGTTTTTGAATCATCTCCAAATACAAACCATTTATTGTAGCAATATTTCTAATTTGAAGATGAAAATGAGTATTTTGTGTTAAGAATCTAACTATGGTGTTAATCAAGCAATCTAAACAGTTTAGTACAAATCTGCTGTTGTAATTGCATAAAAAATAGAATCTTGTTACTTTAGTACAAACAGAACGATTATTGTAACAGAAGGACTAAACTATTTAAGCACGCTGCTATTGGCTTATATGCCATCCTATTTTGTGACTAGCCTATTGGTAGTGCTCTGAAGTTCTATGGGTTGCATACTGATTACTATTCTGGTCATTTGTTGTATTTTATTCATTTCAGCTACTATATCAATCATGGGACATATTGCTGCCAGTAACTACCCTTGAAGGGTGTTTTTGGCTCGCTTATCAACGTCATTGGGGGCTCTAAAAAGAGAAACTACCCAGAAGGGTTCCAATCAGGTATTTATTAATAGTACCGGTGGTTTTATGTTCACTGCATGTCTTTATGGTGATGTGTTCCCATCATAACTTGTTGATCGAGAATTTATTTTGGTTGGATGTTATTGAATAATACTTTGTTATATTAAGTAGACAATGATCTGTGTATGAATTTGATTTTGTTTACTATCTAAAGGTGTCTTGGAGAAGTCAAGGTTTGTTCGTTATGATCCAAGCATCCATGAGGTGATGCGACACCTAATCTCTGAGATGACCTGGTGGTCAAATGGGGGACAACTCGTTGTTCCAACTAGTCTAAGAAAGAGTGAACTGCAATATGACCTGTATATCCCTAAATACGAGGTATGTGCAAAAGGTTGTTTGCGGAAAATTTTCAAAATCTATTGTTTCGAGTGTGTTAGTAAATATGATGACGTATTTCATTAAAAGATCCAAAATGAATACATGGATATTCGTTGGATGTATAATCTTTCTTTTATGCGTAGATTCCATGCCCATCAACAGTTTTTAATTCTATGGCTGATCATCTGAAAACTTTAGGGTAACTTTACATCACTTACATTACAATTCTAATATTTTCTTTACACTTTTTTCTTTGTTCTATTTTCTTACGAGATACTTATATTTATTCATAATGATGTAGGTTTGTAGGTGGAATTGTTACCCAGATGTTTGTTGTGAGACAAAAAGGTATGCGTGCGACATTTCTCTTGAGTTATGTTCTATAATTTTATGTTATGGAAAATTCGTAGTCTATCTAATAGCTATAAGAAAATGGAAGTATATCTTAATGAATATAGCAGGTATGTGTATTTTGATTATGATTTGACTTTTTACATCTCTGTCTTCAGAAAAATGTCGATGATTTTGTGCAAGCTGGATATCTTAATGAATATAGCAGGTATGTGTATTTTCATACTTCAGTGAGTAGTGTGGCATGATTATGGTACATAACTGTACAATCGTACCAGGGGTATTTTAGTTTTCTTTTAACAATAATGGGTCAATTAGGCAAAATAGGATTTTCAAAAACAAGAAGAGGCAAGATAGAAGAAACATGGCTAAAAAAGAGCGCCCCGAACACTAAGGGACGTAACTAAGCATGTTCTTAACTGTATTATTTACACACACACTCAAATGTGTTTTTAATATTTGTTTTTACACATATATCAGTGAATCAATGAAATGAAAGAGATGAAGCTGCACAACCATATTTTAATATAAATGAACCAATCATATTTAAACTGCTAAGCCATTTACTTATGAATGAACTGATTTAGCGGGGGTTATAAGGGGAACAAATCAAATGGGTCAAAACAGGTAGAAAGCCATTCTAAATCCATTGTTGTTGCATGCCCCTTCCTAATTCTAATTTTTATCCGAATACTGTGACCATCAAAGCGACATTCTCCTTCACTTAATTTCTGCTAAAAAAAGAACAGTTTCAACCTGAATGTTATGACTCGTCAGGCTGTCACATGAATCGCCTCTTAGGCTAGGTACTGATTGTTGTTGATGATCACATTTATGTTTAATAGTTTACCGTCAACTTGTGGCTAAAAATAGGTTTGAGGTGCCCTCCAAGTTTTCTATCGTCGGAGACTGTAAAGGAAGCGAACCATGGTTATGAGCAGCAGGAGATGCCATCACTTGCATAGATGTGGAAGGGCTAGGGTATACATACGCTGAACCTATTGTACTACTGGTACCTTCCTATGGTAGTTTCTATGACAACGGCACGCTGCACAAAGTAGTGCTAAGGTCCTCTCTTCTCCACCCGGCCAAAGTTCCCCACAGCCATCCAACGCGTATCGCCGAAAACCAGATGCGTGATTCTGGGCGGATCCAGTTAAAGTTGGAAAGTATCACTCTAATCCAATGATCAATTACAAATAAGCTCTGATGGGAATGAGCTAGATGACACTATTCACAGGCACTTCTAACTCATGAATTTTATTCCTCATTACAACTAAACTCCGATGGGAATAAGATGACACTATTCAAAGGCACTTCCAACACATGAATTTTATTCCCCAAGATACAAGTATGCTTTTATGCAGACTCATGCTAATGGAAGTCCTATCATGGCCGAGAAAGTCTCTTAAGACATAGGTAAGCATAGAGTTTGAGTCATACTAGTTTTGTTAGATTTTAATATTTAGCGTGTCATGTTTTATTGAAACCATCTTGTTACCAGCATATAAGAACAGTCTACATGTTTTTCAGCCTTCGGATTTTTATTATAGCTGTTTGTAGAGAAGATCACATAGTAGCCAACATAGAAGTTGCCCTTGATGCCTTTAACTCAATATCCTTGTTCATTTGTTTTTTGAGTGTGGATACTCGTTGGAGGTGTGACAGCAGCTTAAATCCAATTTGGTTTACTCAGTGACTCCATTGCGATTTGTAATAAATATATAGTTGGATTTGTGTGGAAGGGTAATGGTCAATCATATGAATCTTTTTCGTTGCTAGAAAGAGTGGAGAAAAAGGAAAGTTGATAAAAGTGAATGGGTGCAATTAATGGTGATTTTGGCTAATGAATTTCTTGCTACTTCATTATCGATAAAATTGGCCTTACTTAGTTGTATGACAACTTGTGAATCCAATTTTGTACTTTAGTTTGATTATTTCAACTTTTACATCTCAAATTTGACTGTTAGCTTGGCTATTTTGTGAAGATAATGTTTTACATGTGTATTGGACTAGATATGTAATATAGTTGCACCCGCAGGGACTAATAACGTTCACATTTAGGCTTTTCTATTACCCCTTATTTTTTTGTGTGCGACATAAATTGGTCGGCAATCACAAGGAGCAAATAGTTGGTTGTATGTTTGTATATCAGTGTTAGATGGCAGGACCACTAATTCAACATTTATAGTTGTCTAACACAGTCGCTTGTTCATGATTAGACTTTCAATTGAGAAAGTAGAATAACTTCGTGATTGATTCGGGATTGCGGACTCGAAAAAGTTTTACTTCTCAAAGGATCTTGAAAAGCTTGCAATCCTCCAGGCAGTGTACCTAACCAGTGTAGTATAGTCAGTGGCAAGTACCGGGGGATTGATCGTTCTTTAGGAGAATAGTGTCGTTAGGATTGAAAGCTATGTCAACTAGGTCTAAAGGTGAGGGTTGATTCTTTTTGTATTTTTTATATTTTATAAAAGCAGTAAAGTATCAGGTATTTGGAAGATTGGGCGGAATTAGTTGCTAGTCAACTAACCAAAAAACTACTAATAAACAAAATAAGATTAAAGTAATAAGAAAAGAAATGCGGTGGATTACTTATAGGAGACAGTTGTGTTTACTTAGATTTGACTACTCCCTAGTTATCTTTTACTGATTTATTGATTTGTTGAAGGATTGCATTCCTTAATACCAGTCGTGGGGCATGTACGTCCTTCCCCAACTCTATGAGTATTTATTTCCTCTTATGACGGCACGTTTAGTGTCTTACCATAGAATCATCAACAACTACTCATGCATTAAATACAATCAGTAAAACCGTAGTACACATTCGATTACTTTTCTTAAGATATTCAAGCATGTTACCGTATAGGAGATTAGCCAGTTTTCTTAAGCCTAACGTTAGTCAATCAATCAAACAATCAATAACAAACCAACAATCAATAATTAATAACCAGGTTTAATTAGATCTAAGCAAACACTAAGAGATCTAAGCTAACATGTTAATGAAAAGAAAAGATAAACAATTAATCGAATAAAACATAGACATGTTGAATGATTAAAGGAGAACTTGTCATTCAATTAAACATGAAAGAAAATAAGGTTAGAAACCCTAAATGTGCTGTAAAAGTCAGACTCCCAAACTTCCCTACAAAGTTCCACAAGTTCCACCTCTTTTGTGAATAAAAAAAACCTAAACTATATATAGAGATACAAAGCTGACGGTGTTAGGTTATAGCTCCTTACAGCGTCAGATCGCCGTGTTCTAGGGTTTTGTATTGCCCAATACACCTTCTGACGTCGTCACTTGTTAATTCATCTGGGTCGTCTCTCTTTAACTTAACACCTGACGTCCTTGCACATTTGTACCTGACGCCGTCAGATGTAAACTTGACATTTTCTTCTGGGGCGTCTCGTGTTAAAAATCCACCATTCTTCTCATAAGGTGACGGCGTCAGCTCCAAATCCTAACGCCGTCAGGTGTAAAATCCTTACTTTCTTGAATTTTCTTGTTTTCTTCATTCTTCGACATAAAAATGTCCGAAAAGCTCCAAAATGCTCCATTTTCCAGAATCCACGTCCCAAGTACCTAAAATGACAAAAGAAGCAATTTAAGGTAATATTTGACCATAAAAACACGATTTAGGGCTTAAATGACCCCCTAAAAGCGTATCAAATAAATCCTTATCAAATACCCTTACACTTGGGATTTACTTGTCCTCAAGAAAATGAGCTTTTATACCAATCAAAATACAAGTTAGGGGTCAGTTAACATTAATATAAAAGTAATTACAACAAATGATCGCTCCTCTATAGTCAAAACAAGCACGAAAATTATACACTAGCACCCCACATATAGTGTTTGGATACTCTCATCTCTCGGGTGTTAAAAATTTATATATCACAAGTGGAAATGGAAAAATATCTCTCACTACCTGTCATAGCACATAGATTACCATAGGCTTGGGAAAAGATCAAAAACCTCCACCACTTTGGTGTAATCACCTAGGATAAACTATCAAAGAGGTCTTTCAAATGGTTATAATGTTAGGTGTAGGGATATGGAAAAACACGATTTGTTGGATAAGGGATATTTTACTGGTGGCAAGTCAATTATCTTGGTCAATTACATGTACAATGTGGCATTTCTAAGCCAAGACTCGACTCAAATTAAGCTAACTATGACCAACATAAATATAAATAAAAGAAACGGGATGATAGTCCGTATGTTTTTTCTACCTTTTTGTTAATTTTATTTTTCTTGTTTTTTTTCGATTTTATTTTATTTATTTTTATATACACCCTTGCCCTACCATCCAGAATAATACTTCAAGGAGGCTCCTTTCCTCCCCTTACACTTGAACTTTTACATAATTAAAAATAAAGACTCGAATCAAGATAATCGAAACACTTGGAGTACTTTAAAACATCAACGCATATATGGGGGTAATAAATGATGTTCTTCCCCATCACTCCATTACACTTGTACTTTAACCATGAGTCCCAATTGTCCCAAAACAATATGTACAAGATATGACTTGACTTAGCAACGATGTAATCTATTAGACAATTAACTAAGGGTTTACACTCCGTCTTCTCAACCTATAATCGCTAATTCTTCTCTTTCCCTCACTCCGTTTGAAGGAAGTGACTTCATCCTTGAGGAAATAGAGGCCTTTCTCAAAAGTGATTCAATTCCCGCTGGAATTGATCACCAAGAGATTGACCTGGAGGGGGATATCTTTCTCCTTAAGAAATTGCTAAACGAAGATCCCTCTCCTCTTCCTGTTCTACCATAGAAATTTCATAAAGAGGAAATTAAATATGTTGAAAAAACTGATGAATTTCCGAGGTCGAACGTAAGGACTTACCTCCTCATCTCGAATACGCATTTCTGGAGGGTAATGATAAATTACCCGTCATCATTGCAAAAGATTTAAATGATGAGAAGAAAACTGCTCTCATAAAGTTTCTTAAGTCACACAAGCAAGCCATTGCTTGGAAACTCTCTGACATAAAGGGTATTAACCCAGATTTTTGTACACACAAAATCTTAATGGAGGATGACTTTAAACCCGCAGTTCAACATCAAAGAAGGGTTAATCCTAAAATCCACGAAGTTATCAAACAGGAGGTTCTCAAACTTCTTGATGCTGGATTAATTTACCCGATCTCTGATAGTCCTTGGGTTAGTCCCATTCACTGTGTTCCGAAAAAGGGTGGCATAACTGTTATCACAAATGATGAAAACGAGTTGATTCCAACTCGACTGGTTACAGGTTGGCGTGTGTGCATTGATTATAGAAAATTAAATGAAGCCACCCCTAAAGACCACTTTCCTCTACCCTTCATGGACCAAATGCTCAAGAGATTGGTGGGGAGTGAGTACTATTGTTTCCTTGATGGCTTCTCGGGCTATTTCCAGATTCCCATTGATCCACAGGATCAAGAAAAAACTACCTTCACATGCCCTTATGGAAATTTTGCCTACCGTCGTATGTCATTTGGCTTATGCAACGCTCCTGTCACGTTCTAAAGGTGCATGATGGCTATATTCCACGACATGATCTGGAAAACCATGGAGGTGTTTATGGATGACTTCTCAGTCATTGGGAATTCTTTCCAGTCATGCCTCTCCCATTTAGAAAAGATGCTTACACGTTGTGAAGATACAAATCTTTGCCTAAATTGTGAGAAAAGCCATTTTATGGTCAAAGAGGGCATTGTCCTTGGCTATAAAATTTCAAAAATTGGGATTGAGATTGATAGGGCTAAAGTTGATATCATTGCCAAACTGCCTCATCCCACCACTGTCAAAGGTATAAGGAGTTTTCTAGGACATGTCGGGTTCTATCGGAGATTCATTCAGGATTTCTCAAAGATAGCCCGGCCTATGACTCATCTTCTTGAGAAATAAACTCCTTTTATCTTCTCCCCCGAGTGCATAGAAGCTTTTCAAACTCTGAAACAAAAGCTTACTGAAGCACCCATCCTTGTTGCCCCCGATTGGGACATGCCCTTTGAACTTATGTGCGATGCTAGTGACTTTGCTATAGGTGCAGTCCTGGGGCAACGTAAAACCAAACACTTTCAGCCGATACACTATGCCAGTAAAACTATGACTGAAGCTTAAACTCACTATACCACTACAAAAAAAGAACTATTAGCTGTGGTATATGCATTTGAAAATTTTCGGCCATATTTGATCCTGACAAAATTCATAGTATACACGGATCACTCGGCTTTGAAATACCTCTTTGCAAAACAAGATGCAAAGCCGAGATTGCTCTGTTAGGTTCTCCTCCTACAAGAATTTGATATCATCATATGTGATAAAAAAAAAAGGAGCTGAGAACCTAGCAGCTGATCATCTATCCCGACTAGAGAACCCTCACCAAGATGTCTTCGAGAGAAAGGAAATAAATGAAACCTTTCCTCTCGAGATACTCAATGTGATCTCTGCTCGGGATGATTCTACTACCTCATGGTTTGCCGATTTTGCAAACTACCATGCGGGTAACTTTGTCGTAAAAGGGATGTCGTCCCAACAGAAGAGAAAATTCTTTAAAGATGTGAAACACTACTTCTGGGAAGACCCCTACTTGTTCAAAATTTATGCGGATCAAGTCATCCGACGATGTGTCCATGGCCAAGAAGCCATGGAAATTCTTAAAGCTTGTCATGATGGACCCACGGGGGGACATCATAGCCCAAACTACAGCGCCAAAAAGGTGTTTGATTCCGGATTCTATTGGCCCACAATCTATAAAGATGCCCATGAATTGATCAAAACTTGTGACGCTTGTCAGCGTCACGGTAATATTTCTAAAAAGAATGAGATGCCGCAAAACGCCATCCAAGTCTGTGAAATATTTGATATCTAGGGCATTGACTTTATGGCCTGTTCCCGTCTTCAGGAGGGAATAAATATATACCCGTGGCTGTCGATTATTTGTCCAAATGGGTTGAGGCGAAAGCTTACCCACCAACGACGCCCAAGTAGTGGTAAAATTTTTGAAGTCTCTTTTTGCTAGATTCGGAACTCCACGTGCCATAGTCGGTGATCGTGGTACACACTTTTGCAATGATAATTTGAAAGAGTGATGCTGAAATACGGTGTGACTCATTGTCTTTCTACCCCATATCACCCCCAAACAAGTGGTCAAGTGGAGGTTTCGAATCGTGGTATTAAGAGAATTCTGGAGAGGACAATAGGTGAAAACCGTGCCTCTTGGTTGGAAAAACTAGATGATGCACTCTAGGCATTCCGTACAGCTTACAAAACACCCATCGGGTGTACTCCATACAAGCTGGTATACGGAAAGGCGTGTCATATGCCGATTGAGCTAGAGCACAAAGCCTACTGGGCATTAAAACATTCAAACTTCGACCTCCAAACAGCGGGTGATCACCGCAAGGTTCAGCTAAACGAAATAAATGAACTTCATGATCAAGCTTACGAAAATTCTTTAATCTATAAAGAAAAGACTAAGAAGATCCATGACTCAAAAATAAAGAACCGCGTTTTCAACGTTGGTGATAGAGTCCTTCTTTTCAATTCAAGATTGAAGATTTTCTCGGGTAAGCTAAAAACCCGTTGGTTTGGGCCATTCACTATAGCAAAAGTGTTTCCATATGAAACTGTTGAGTTATCTCAACCCGACGGTTCCAACTTTAAAGTGAATAGTAATTGGTTGAAACACTACTTTGAAGGGGACATACCACCCATGGTTTTCCCGGATCTCCAAACTTTCCCCACGAACCAATGAATTCGGGGATTGAGTCAAGCTAGTGACTCGGTAAACAAAAACATTAGCATGCACATGGGTTTTCACCCATGTTTTTTACTTCTCTCTTCTTTCTAATAAAGTGACGAGAAGGGGGCAACCCCTTCTGCATCTGTTGTTTGGTTGTTGTTGTTGTGTTTGTACAAGTAATTTCCTCGAAATATGATGGCTCTCGTGCTCGTATTTTTGTCCTTACTCCACTCGAGTCTCATGCTGTAACACCCCCAAAATTTGATACAGCGGAAGACTCAACAAGCTTTCGGGGTGCTACGGGGATTGGTATCCAACACAAGACAATATAGAACGAGATAAAGTAAACAAAATAAAAACACAACCAAAACGGGGTTTTAAGGTTTACATTTATCCCAACATACTTCAGAGTCAGGCCCAAAATAAAGTATCAATAGGTCCAAATTTAATTATCAGAGTTTAGAAAAATAGATCCATGAACCGTGTGCCTTGGCCAAGCCTTCCATTCCAAGCATGCATCTCAACACTTAATTACCTGAGAAAACGTGCTAAAAGTCAGCTTTCGCTGGTGAGATCATAGGTTTAAATTCAACTAACAATATAGTGGACATATACGCAAAACGCTTGCTAGCTAGACTAAGGATTCGCTAAAAGCCTGCGGATACCCTCCGCTCCAACAGAACACACGGATACCCTCCGTTCTAACATAGATATTCGGGTAGCCCCCGCAATACCAATAAATACTCGGATAACCTCCGAAGTATTAATAACCTATAGGTGCACACTATAGTATCTAAATAAGTCAACCTTGAATAGTACACACGAAACTATGTGACTAAAGCTGACAGTCCAAATAAGCCAACCTTGAATAGTACACACAACAAATATGTGACTAAAGCTGACAATCCACCAATAACCAAATAAGCCAACCTTGAATAGTACACACAACATATATGTGACTAAAGCTGACAATCCATCAATAACCAAATAAGCCAACCTTGAATAGTACACACAAAACTATGTGACTAAAGCTGACAATACATCCTAGTCCATACGCATAGCAAGTTTAGAAAGCATAAAAGCGATAATAGTCCACATAAAATAATTTGCACGTTTCTCACCCCAAGTATTGAAAACATAGTTCAAGAAAAAGTGGGGCTATGACTCACCTCAAGTCCAGAAAATATCAAGTAGAAGTCGGTAGAAATAAGATGTATGATAACTCACGAAACAGCAACTACGGACTTGGCACGACCTAACAATATTAACTCTTTCAGAAATCATTTCCTCAAATATATAATATTCCCAAACCCGGACGAGAATCCGTTTTATTTCCGAAAATCCATTTCGTATTAGTTTGGTGTATTTGCGTTTGGTATCCATACGGGTAGTGGGTCGACTCAAAACAAACCAAAAAGATCACATAAGAATAATAAAATAAACTATAGATCTAATATTAGCCCAATATATCATTTAAATAAATCGCCGAAGTTAACCAAATCCGTCGATTTGATAATCCTCATATTTATTTACGTAACATACCGTTCCAAGATTACACCCAACCTAGAGCACATAGCACATAATTACTATATAGTATATATCATAGTTTAATAAATTCCTCATATATATCGTCAAATTGGCCAGATTTCCCTATATATACACTCGCAATTTATTACCCTTTACATATACTACAACCTATGGGCGTCGTAGGATACGATGCCCACTAATATGTTCATTTCATATAACCAAATAACCCGATTCAACCTTTCGGTTAAGTGGTTATTTAGTTATAGAAAACGTCTATATTAATCGTCATATATCCGTGACAACACGAAAGTCACAAATAGTAACTTACCTGGACCCGAGTGACAACGATTTCGCATAACTCAATAAGTTTATCCATTATATATCCGAAATGACATTTTATTAACCGTTTAAAAATTGTCGGGAGTTTCCCGTTTTATAACACACTTTTATAGTAATAATACGTTCAATAATATTACGCCACTTTCGTAGCCTAATATATATCTAATTGTATTATTTATAATACGACTCGTGATTATTATTATTATTAATATACGCGCCTATATAATTATATATACGTTATTCACGTATATATATTCATATAAACGTTCATATTATCAATAATTATTATTACGAGTTTTATTATCTTCGTTTTAATTTTAATAGTTATCGAGTCATACGAAATGGTCACATGTCCGAGTCATGACTCTCGGCTCATTGTCCAAGTCCAAAATAATAAGTAAAAGTCATAAGATAATACATCTCCGTCCAAACAATCTCAAACCACGTGCTACAACATGAGGGTCCGACTACGGCACCCGACTAACCTATCTCCGTCAATCTAACGACCGTCTCACAATCGGTCCCCAATCACACGTTACCAATCGACAACAACTCCACAATCAATACAATAATTCCATTGTCGAGACTACAAAGGTCCCGACTCAACCAAAGTGTTCGGCCAAAAATTTAAATACAACAACTATATGAAAAAAAAATAATAACAACAAGAAAGAAAAGTCATCACATTACATCTAATTTGGGTCGGTTTACCAAACCAAAACCCGAGCCAAGTGACCCACTTGGGTCTCGGCTGAAATTATGAGTCAAGGAGGACTCGACCAAGGACCACCTTGGTCTCGGCAATGCTCAAACGAGCCAACCAAAACTGTCCAAACACCCTCTTGGGTCGCGACACCAAATAACAACGACAATATCAAAACGGTAACCAATCTAGCCAAGAATCAAACCAATCGGACCAATGGTCACATAAGACTCCCAACCGAGCCAAAGGTAATATTACACCGAGACCATAGGGTCTCGGTTAAGCTCTAACGAGCCACAAACATCACCAAACGTAACCCAAACATCAAAGTCGAGCACCAAACATGAACCATCAAGCATTCCAAGGTCAAATATCGAGAAATATAACGAGCCAAGTGGCTCGTACCCACATCAAGCCGTGAGTCTTCGACTCACGGTTCGTTCGAACCCACAAAGAAAGCTAAACCCCGGATACCAAACCATTTGAAAACGCGATTTCATCAAAAGCCCATAAATATATCACGTTTTAAAATGAAAACCCACTCGGATCTCATCAATTCGTGACCCTTGGTCACGATTCAAACCCACAAATCGAGTCAAAACTCGACCTACCTTCCAAAACAATACCAAATCGAAGAATACTCAAGAAATAACAAGAGAATGATGATGAACTCGTGATTATTGGTTCGGATTTGGTGTTAATGTAAGAATTAGGGCGCGTGTAGGGGTAGATCAGATAGAGGATGAGATTGGGAGTCTATTGGTGGTGGTCGTGTAGTGTGGGGGTCGGCGGTGGAGCAGTGGTGGTGGCCGGACTGTGGATGTCGGCTAGGGTTTGCAAAGAGAAGAAGGAGAGGTGAGAGTAAAGTGGGTGAGTGTTTGTGTGTGTGTGGGTAAACCGGACCAAACACACCCTTTTTATTATATATATATATATATATATATATATATATATATATATATATATATATATATATATATATATATATATATATATATATATATATATATTTTAATAATAATAATAATAATAATAATAATAATAATAATAATAATAATAATAATAATAATAATAATAATAATAATAATAATAATAATAATAATAATAATAATAATAATAATAATAATAATAATAGTAATAATAATATTATTACGGTGTGGAGCGGGTAATATGGGTAAATGTAAAAATTTTTACATGTGGCCCGAACCCGAACTCCTTTCAAACTTCAATATCCATCGAAAACATCTCGTAAATAATTAAAATATAGTCGGACTCGTTAAGACGAATCATAAAACTTTTGTTAGGTAATCCTAGTGCCAAAGTCAACGTAGTACCAAGTGAGAATTCAAATATACATCACCGAGCATTAAATCAATAATGAATTATGAACATAATTCACGAATTCCATAACGACTTTAATTAAAACATCCATAAAATAGGTCTTACAAGTTCGTTGTGAAATGAAAATTTCAAATAAAAATTATAAACGAACTTAAATCGTAATGCGGGTTTTTAAAATAGCTCCCTAAACTGCCGGTTGTCACATCCTCCCAGTCTCAGAAGGAAACCCGTCCCGGGTTTCAGTCGGAAAAATTCATCTACGAAGTGAAAAGCTTCGGATATCTCTTCCTGAACTCGTCCTCACGTTCCCACGTGAATTCTGGTCCATGTCGGGAATTCCAGCGAACCTTGACGAGCGGAATGCGACTTCGCTTGAGTCGTTTAACTTCACGATCTAAAATCTCAATAGGTTCTTCCACGAAATTTAGTTTCTCATCAACACGAATGTCCCTCATTGGAATGACGGGCATCTCATCTGAAAGGCATTTCTTCAAATTACTCACGTGGAACACGTCGTGAACTTTACTCAGTTCGGATGGTAATTCTAACCTATAAGCCACGGGCCCAATTCTTTCTAAGATCAAGAATGGTCCAATGTAGCGTGGGTTGAGTTTACCACGTTTCCCGAAACGTATAACACCTTTCCAGGGCGAGACTTTCAGCATTACTTTGTCTCCAACCTGGAACTCTAAAGGTTTACGTCTCTGATCGGCGTAGCTCTTCTGCCTATCTCTAGCCGCTTGCAACCGATCACGAATCTGAGCTACTTTCTCTGTAGTTTCTAAAATAAGCTCAAGGCCTGTAAGTTGGCTATCTCTAACTTCTGCCCAACCAATAGGCGAACGACACTTTCTGCCATACAAAGCTTCGAATGGTGCAGCCTTAAGACTTGTGTGGTAGCTATTATTATAGGAGAATTCCGCAAGGGGTAAATACTTCTCCCAGCCTTTACCAAAGTCTATGATGCATGCACGGAGCATATCCTCTAACGTCTGAATGGTCCTCTCACTTTGACCATCGGTTTGGGGATGATATGCAGTACTCATATCAAGCCTCGTCCCCAAAGCCGTTTGAAGTGATCGCCACAAAGCTGACGTAAAACGACTATCACGATCCGAAATAATAGATGTCGGGACTCCATGATGCGAAATAATTTCCTTCACATATAACCTCGCAAGCTTATCCACACTATCATCTTCACTAATAGCTAAGAAATGAGCGGACTTTGTCAGACGATCCACAATTACCCAGATAGTGTCACAACCGCTAGCTGTCCTCGGTAATTTGGTAATGAAGTCCATAGTAATCCGCTCCCATTTCCAGACTGGAAGTTCTGGTTGCGTTAGTAATCCTGACGGTCTCTGGTGTTCAGCTTTAACCTTAGCACATGTCAGGCACTTACTAACGTACGATGCTATATCTGCCTTCATATTTGGCCACCAATAGAACTTCTTAAGATCCTGGTACATTTTATCAGACCCAGGATGAATGGAGTACCTTGACTTATGCGACTCATGCATAATCAACTCCCGAATTCCTCCATGCAAAGGTACCCAAATTCGATCTCCAAAGCATAACAATCCATCAGAACGCTTAACAAATCCTTTCTCATTCTCAGCCATCCCAAATCTATTCTCAGCAGATCTATTTTCTGCTTTCAACGCTTCCGTTTGAGCTTCAATTATTTGAGACGGTAATGGCGATACGATAGTCATTCCCAATGACCTAACTCGTAACGGTGGTACTCTTTCCTTTCGACTAAGAGCATCAGCAACAACGTTTGCTTTACCAGGGTGGTAGCGAATTTCACAATCATAATCGCTTAGCAACTCAATCCAACGTCGCTGTCT
Source organism: Artemisia argyi (assembly GCA_030686995.1). Lineage (NCBI taxonomy): Eukaryota > Viridiplantae > Streptophyta > Magnoliopsida > Asterales > Asteraceae > Artemisia > Artemisia argyi. The sequence continues at coordinate 185,373,545 of CM060682.1, forward strand.
CATGTTGAGCTCTTTTTGATTTAAGATGTATTGTAAACTTTTATGGTCAGTAAATACGACACACTTTGTTCCGTACAAGTAATGTCTCCATATTCTTAAAGCAAAAACCACAGCACCTAACTCCAAATCATGGGTAGTGTAGTTTTTCTCATGCTTTTTGAGCTGTCGTGAAGCATAAGCTATCACCTTCTCTCGTTGCATTAACACGGCTCCCAATCCTTTATGTGAGGCGTCACAATAGACGACGAAATCCTCGTTACCTTCCGGTAACGCTAAGATAGGAGCACTACACAACATTTTCTTAAGCAATTGAAACGCTTCCTCTTCTTTATCTCCCCATTCATACGTAACACTCTTTTGAGTCAATTTGGTCAATGGTTTAGCTATCTTCGAAAATCCCTCAATGAATCTTCGGTAATAACCAGCTAAACCCAAAAATTGACGAACTTCGGTTGGGGTTGTAGGTGCAACCCAATCTTTTATCGCCTCAATCTTAGCAGGATCCACATGGACTCCTTGTCTATCAATCACATGACCCAAAAATTGTACCATCGGAATCCAAAATTCGCATTTCGAAAACTTGGCATCAAGTTTCTCCTTCCTGAGCAATTCTAAAATGAGTCTTAGATGCTCCTCATGCTCTTTCTCACTCTTTGAATAAATCAGAATGTCATCGATGAATACAATCACAAACTTGTCTAAGTAAGGCTTACACACACGATTCATGAGATCCATGAATATTGCCGGTGCGTTAGTCAACCCAAACGGCATCACCTGAAACTCGTAATGCCCGTAACGGGTTCTGAAAGCCGTTTTCGGAATATCTTCCTCGCGAACTCAAAGTTGATGATATCCCGATCTCAAATCGATCTTCGAATACACACTCGATCCTTGAAGTTGATAGAACAAGTCGTCGATCCTAGGTAACGGGTATCGATTCTTCACCGTTAACTTATTCAACTCTCTATAATCAATACACATACGAAACGATCCATCCTTCTTCTTCACAAATAAGACTGGGGCTCCCCAAGGTGAAGAACTTGGTCTTATGAATCCTTTTTCGGCTAACTCCGCCAATTGTTTCGACAATTCTTCCAGTTCGGTAGGTGCAAGACGATAAGGCGCTCGTGCTACAGGCGCAGCACCAGGTATCAACTCAATCTGAAACTCCACTTGTCTAGTCGGCGGGATTCCCGGCAAGTCATCGGGAAACACATCAGGAAAATCACGAACTATAGGCACATCTCCAATGCACCTTTCCTTTTTCTTCGTCTCTCCCTTCTCAGAAATTTGAGCTAAGAAAAGGTAACATCCCTTCTCCATTAGCTTCGGTAACTTTGTGCAAGATATAACTGCTAAACGGGATGGGCTCCTAGAATCCTTTCGGTCTCCTAATATATTTAGGACTTCCTTTCCGTATGGTATGCGCACGATCTTCTCGTTGCAAAGTATGTGAGCACGATACTTCGACAACCAATCCATACCAATGATGACATCAAAACTTCCTAACGTGACGGGTAGAAGATCTATGTTGAAAGGATGGTTCAAGAAATTTAACGTACAACCGCGAATGATGGTATTAATCCTTTCTAGGTTTCCATTTGCTAACTCAATATCATATCCAATTCCTAAGGCCATCGGGGTTTTCTCTAGTAAGGGTGCAAGCGTAGTGGACACAAAACTCCTATCGGCACCAGTATCAAATAGTATGGAAGCATAACGATTATTGAGAATGAACGTACCGGTAACGACGTTCGGATCTTCTCCTCTCTCATTCCCGAGTGCATACACTCTTCCCTGAGCAGCTCCAGCTTCCACACGTTGGTCCCCATTATCTTGTCGTCCACGGTTTCCTCCAGCTCCATGGTTTCCATAATTGTACCCATTACCACCCGAGCCTTGATTTCCACGGTTCCGCGATTCTCTACACTCATTCCTATAGTGTCCCTTCTTTCCACACCCATAACAAGTAACATCTGCCTTATTTCTCATCTCAGGAGCAGCTTGAACCATAGCAAGAGGTCGAGCTCTACAGTCCCTAGCTGTGTGTCCTTTCCTTGAGCAATTCTGGCATTTCACACTACACCATCCATTATGATGCTGGTGGCAACGATCACACTTGGGTGCATCACCGTTCTGATTCTTCTTATCTCCATTCCCAATAGCATAAGCCTTAGCTTGTCTCTTGCTTCGGTGATCATTATTCTTAGAGTGACGGTCCCTCTTTCTCTTTCCATTCTTTTCCTTATCGGCTTCTTCTAATTCTAACGAATCCATAAGTTGTTGAGCAATTGTGATTGCCTCATGGATGTTTGCAGGCCTAGCAGAAATCACATCATTTTTCATAGCTACAGGCAACCCATCAGTATACCTCTCGATCTTTTGAGGCTCAGTTTTCACCATATCTGGGCATAACAAGGCTAATTCCTGGTAACGACGATTGTAAGTCGCCATGTCAGTACCTTTCACCTTGTGGCTCCAAAACTCAATCTCTAGCTTCTTGACCTCATTCCTTGGGCAATAAGTCTGAATCAGCAAGGACTTAAATTGCTCCCAAGTCATAGCATAAGCTACATCACTCCCAACTGCATTTCGGTAGTTGTTCCACCAAGTCAAAGCTTCATCCTTGAAAGTAAAAGAAGCAAACTTTACCTTCGCATTCTCCGCACAACCGCTGACATTAAACACTGACTCAGTCTTCTCAATCCATCTGACTAAGTAAACCACTCCTTCAGTTCCACCAAACTCAATGGGTCCACAAATCTTGAATTCCTTGTATTGACATCCATTAGCACAAACAGGTGGAAAAGTTCCAGCAGAATTGTTGGAATGATTTGACTCAGCTAGTAATTCAGCAACTCTTTGCTCCACAAGTTGATTGATCATTGCTTGATCCACAGTAGGTGCATTAAGTGGAACATGATCATTGTCTCCCTGAACATCAACATTTTGATTCCTGTTGTTGCGGTTAGTAGTGTCCAGGTTATCAGGAGTAGGGATCTCAACATTTCGAGTAGGATGACGTCCTCAGCGACCAGGGGTAGTCGCTGCCGTACCAGTTCGGGTAGCTCTGACAGGGTTTCGTCATACAACCATTAATATAATTTCAAGACAATATCAACTACGCAAATAAGACACAATTCTCCATGTACGCCAAAAACCGTAAAATATCATACGAGCTCACCACCGTCCATAAGTAACGATCAATACATCGTTCCACACTACCAACAGGCATAATAGATACTAATCGTTCCATACGAGACGAATGTACAATCCTAATATCATGACATAAGAGATATAATAACTAGCTCTCCTAACCAAATACTCCTTGGCTTATGTAGCAACACAACAACCTGATTCCAAATCGATCTAGCCACGATGCTGGCGTAGACTCCTCAACTCCGCAACAAACTCAACAATAAACTCAGCAATGACCATCTCAAGTCGGTCAGACATCCGCGAGATCCTCTCGCCCTGTGCAGTAATCTGAGCCCACATCCTACCAGTCTCACCTAACTCTGCATGCTCAGCAGAAACCTCAGAAGATGCATCCGACTCAACGGGACTACCAGGTGGCAACTCAACCAAAAACGGATGATCAGGTGAAACCGGCTCTAACGGATGTATCGGGGAATCGGGCTTCGCAGAATGAACTGAATGTGCTAGCGACCCATCATCATCAGGCATATCCTCCTCCTGAGGATCATCCTCTTCCCAATCCTGAGGGTCATCATTCTGCTCACCCGCGTACTCCTCGTCGAAGGGGTACTCCATCACTCGTCATCTCCGAGCAGGCGAACCACGAGGCGATAAAGTCGGCGACTTAGGGCGACAATGGGACGATAAAGTAGTAGTAGCTAAACGCATGACCATCACGTATGGGTCGTCAGGGGCCATAGTGATCTACGATGGGCGACGCGTACTAGCAATAACAATTCTTAATAACGACACATGCAAAGGAGGCTATGATTTGTGACAACGGCGTAGGGTAGGTGTAAGTGTTTCAAAACAACTAAATCACAACTCATAATACCGTACCAAAAATACTCATCAAATAGTTCAATCATATAATCTCAATAAAAAGAATTTCAAACACCGCATTACTAAAATGTTTATAAAACATATAGACCATATAATTCCTCGAAAACGCCATCTTATTACTAAAATCCATAAACCTCAAATCATCTCAATAAGTCCCAATCTAACAATCATCTCAAATATCCCATAATACCTCAAATAATAGAAGATGCTTCGGCTTGGCGGGCTGGCGGGCGGTGGTCAAGGATCATTTTCTATAAAAATACGGTTATAGTTTAGGCGTTTATTTACCTAGTTCTCTATAACCTTGGCTCTGATACCAATCTGTAACACCCCCAAAATTTGATACAGCGGAAGACTCAACAAGCTTTCGGGGTGCTACGGGGATTGGTATCCAACACAAGACAATATAGAACGAGATAAAGTAAACAAAATAAAAACACAACCAAAACGGGGTTTTAAGGTTTACATTTATCCCAACATACTTCAGAGTCAGGCCCAAAATAAAGTATCAATAGGTCCAAATTTAATTATCAGAGTTTAGAAAAATAGATCCATGAACCGTGTGCCTTGGCCGAGCCTTCCATTCCAAGCATGCATCTCAACACTTAATTACCTGAGAAAACATGCTAAAAGTCAGCTTTCGCTGGTGAGATCATAGGTTTAAATTCAACTAACAATATAGTGGACATATACGCAAAACGCTTGCTAGCTAGACTAAGGATTCGCTAAAAGCCTGCGGATACCCTCCGCTCCAACAGAACACACGGATACCCTCCGTTCTAACATAGATATTCGGGTAGCCCCCGCAATACCAATAAATACTCGGATAACCTCCGAAGTATTAATAACCTATAGGTGCACACTATAGTATCTAAATAAGTCAACCTTGAATAGTACACACGAAACTATGTGACTAAAGCTGACAGTCCAAATAAGCCAACCTTGAATAGTACACACAACAAATATGTGACTAAAGCTGACAATCCACCAATAACCAAATAAGCCAACCTTGAATAGTACACACAACATATATGTGACTAAAGCTGACAATCCATCAATAACCAAATAAGCCAACCTTGAATAGTACACACAAAACTATGTGACTAAAGCTGACAATACATCCTAGTCCATACGCATAGCAAGTTTAGAAAGCATAAAAGCGATAATAGTCCACATAAAATAATTTGCACGTTTCTCACCCCAAGTATTGAAAACATAGTTCAAGAAAAAGTGGGGCTATGACTCACCTCAAGTCCAGAAAATATCAAGTAGAAGTCGGTAGAAATAAGATGTATGATAACTCAAGAAACAGCAACTACGGACTTGGCACGACCTAACAATATTAACTCTTTCAGAAATCATTTCCTCAAATATATAATATTCCCAAACCCGGACGAGAATCCGTTTTATTTCTGAAAATCCATTTCGTATTAGTTTGGTGTATTTGCTTTTGGTATCCATACGGGTAGTGGGTCGACTCAAAACAAACCAAAAAGATCATATAAGAACAATAAAATAAACTATAGATCTAATATTAGCCCAATATATCATTTAAATAAATCGCCGAAGTTTACCAAATCCGTCGATTTGATAATCCTCATATTTATTTACGTAGCATACCGTTCCAAGATTACACCCAACCTAGAGCACATAGCACATAATTACTATATAGTATATATCATAGTTTAATAAATTCCTCATATATATCGTCAAATTGGCCAGATTTCCCGATATATACACTCGCAATTTATTACCCTTTACATATACTACAACCTATGGGCGTCGTAGGATACGATGCCCACTAATATGTTCATTTCATATAGCCAAATAACCCGATTCAACCTTTCGGTTAAGTGGTTATTTAGTTATAGAAAACGTCTATATTAATCGTCATATATCCGTGACAACACGAAAGTCACAAATAGTAACTTACCTGGACCCGAGTGACAACGATTTCGCATAACTCAATAAGTTTATCCATTATATATCCGAAATGACATTTTATTAACCGTTTAAAAATTGTCGGGAGTTTCCCGTTTTATAACACACTTTTATAGTAATAATACGTTCAATAATATTACGCCACTTTCGTAGCCTAATATATATCTAATTGTATTATTTATAATACGACTCGTGATTATTATTATTATTAATATACGCGCCTATATAATTATATATACGTTATTCACGTATATATATTCATATAAACGTTCATATTATCAATAATTATTATTACGAGTTTTATTATCTTCGTTTTAATTTTAATAGTTATCGAGTCATACGAAATGGTCACATGTCCGAGTCATGACTCTCGGCTCATTGTCCAAGTCCAAAATAATAAGTAAAAGTCATAAGATAATACATCTCCGTCCAAACAATCTCAAACCACGTGCTACAACATGAGGGTCCGACTACGGCACCCGACTAACCTATCTCCGTCAATCTAACGACCGTCTCACAATCGGTCCCCAATCACACTTTACCAATCGACAACAACTCCACAATCAATACAATAATTCCATTGTCGAGACTACAAAGGTCCCGACTCAACCAAAGTGTTCGGCCAAAAATTTAAATACAACAACTATATGAAAAAAAAAATAATAACAACAAGAAAGAAAAGTCATCACATTACATCTAATTTGGGTCGGTTTACCAAACCAAAACCCGAACCAAGTGACCCACTTGGGTCTCGGCTGAAATTATGAGTCAAGGAGGACTCGACCAAGGACCACCTTGGTCTCGGCAATGCTCAAACGAGCCAACCAAAACTGTCCAAACACCCTCTTGGGTCGCAACACCAAATAACAACGACAATATCAAAACGGTAACCAATCTAGCCAAGAATCAAACCAATCGGACCAATGGTCACATAAGACTCCCAACCGAGCCAAAGGTAATATTACACCGAGACCATAGGGTCTCGGTTAAGCTCTAACGAGCCACAAACATCACCAAACGTAACCCAAACATCAAAGTCGAGCACCAAACATGAACCATCAAGCATTCCAAGGTCAAATATCGAGAAATATAACGAGCCAAGTGGCTCGTACCCACATCAAGCCGTGAGTCTTCGACTCACGGTTCGTTCGAACCCACAAAGAAAACTAAACCCCGGATACCAAACCATTTGAAAACGCGATTTCATCAAAAGCCCATAAATATATCACGTTTTAAAATGAAAACCCACTCAGATCTCATCAATTCGTGACCCTTGGTCACGATTCGAACCCACAAATCGAGTCAAAACTCGACCTACCTTCCAAAACAATACCAAATCGAAGAATACTCAAGAAATAACAAGAGAATGATGATGAACTCGTGATTATTTTGGTTCGGATTTGGTGTTAATGTAAGAATTAGGGTGCGTGTAGGGGTAGATCGGATAGAGGATGAGATTGGGAGTCTATTGGTGGTGGTCGTGTAGTGTGGGGGTCGGCGGTGGAGCAGTGGTGGTGGTCGGACTGTGGATGTCGGCTAGGGTTTGCAAAGAGAAGAAGGAGAGGTGAGAGTAAAGTGGGTGAGTGTTTGTGTGTGTGTGGGTAAACCGGACCAAACACACCCTTTTTATTATATATATATATATATATATATATATATATATATATATATATATATATATATATATATATATATATATATATATATATATATATATATATATATATATATTAATAATAATAATAATAATAATAATAATAATAATAATAATATTATTACGGTGTGAAGCGGGTAATATGGGTAAATGTAAAAACATGTGGCCCGAACCCGAACTCCTTTCAAACTTCAATATCCATCGAAAACATCTCGTAAATAATTAAAATATAGTCGGACTCGTTAAGACGAATCATAAAACTTTTGTTAGGTAATCCTAGTGCCAAAGTCAACGTAGTACCAAGTGAGAATTCAAATATACATCACCGAGCATTAAATCAATAATGAATTATGAACATAATTCACGAATTCCATAACGACTATAATTAAAACATCCATAAAATAGGTCTTACAAGTTCGTTGTGAAATGAAAATTTCAAATAAAAATTATAAACGAACTTAAATCGTAATGCGGGTTTTTAGCTCCCTAAACTGCCGGTTGTCACACATGCTTCATTATTCATAACGTCTGATATCCTTATTTACTAACGTTATCTTTTGGCATTAATTAATAAACAGCCTTAGATACAAAGTAGGATGACCCTCACCCTTGAAACATTGAGGACAATATTTAACTTTAGTCTGAGGGGGTATCTTCGATTTGACTTGCACCATTCATGTGCCGTTTACTCATGCAAACTCCATTTTTCTCGAAAAATCAAAAAATAAATTGAAAAATTTCATCAGAAAAGTACAAAAAAATGAGAAAAATTGAAAATTTTATGCAAAAATATAATAAGTTTTGACACTTTATTTTGACCTTCCGCTGGGTAGAGTAAGAATAGAAATTTTGACTTGAACGGGTGTGTTGAGCCCAAACTTGTTCCCTTAACTCAATTGGCTAAGCATCCGCGGATCTCATTACTTGAGATTTTAAATTTGCGGAGAACGAGAAATGATAGTAAAGTCATTAATGTGATTAGATGCTAAACGTGGAATAGTTGGATTTAACGGTTACTTGTAGTCCTTGCTCCCGCAAGATTGAAAACTAAAAAATAAAATAATTAGAATTACGCGTTTTCAAAAGTTGTCTAAATTTCCGCTCACTTTATGTGATGGCATAAGCATTAAATGGGCCTTGGATCGTTTATTCTGAAAGGCCTTTAGGTCTTGGAACTCCCCGTTTTGCTGTATGCCACATGAGGTTCACAAATAACACCATAAATATGTAATAAATGCCAAAAATAGTTGCGGTTCAACAAGCGGATCCTTGCATCCTTTGTTCTGAAAGGCGCTTAGGTCTGGGAGTTTCACCGTGAAGCTCCGTATGCTTGAGGCAAAGTAAATTGAAATAAAGTCATAAGTACCAAAAATAACTACGGTTCGACAAACGGATCCTTGCATCCTTTGTTCTGAAAGGCGCTTAGGTCTGGGAGATTCACCGTGAAGCTCCGTATGTTTGAGGTACAAGTTATATATAAATCCATGAAAAAATGAAAAAAAATGAAAAAGAAAAAAAAAAAAGAAAAAGAAAAAAAAAATGAATGAAAAAAAAATGATGAAAAATGTTGTAAAATGAAAAATGAAAAAATATAATAAATGTGGTGTGAATGTGCGAGCCTTTTAATTTAAACGATTTTTAAATCCGCCTAAATCTATCAGACTTTAAACTTATCGGAACGAAAATGAGAAATCATTTCTTTAACAAAGTCTAGATACAATAAGACTTGGGAGCAGGAATTTACAAGTAGCATTTATAAGTAGTGTTAGCATCTAATGACATTTTTTGCTATGATTTCGTTTTTACGCTTAGCTTGGGAACTCGTGAAAAATCAAGGACGATGAATTCTATCCGTATGGACACTTTTCTTTGAGCTGTGTTTCTTACTCTGTGACCCTAAACGTTATTGAAAAATGATGAAAGTCAAACATCCCGTCACACAATAAGTGTAAAAAGTACATAAATAGTAGTGTAAAGAATAAAGTTGAAAAACGGAGTGTTATCAGGAATAGATGATTTTGTATTCTCTTTTGAACATTTTGCTACTTCTTTGATGTTAGTAGAAAGAGTTATGAAAGTTATTTATCTCGTAGCGCGTGAAATGATCCCATTGCGTGAGGACACGACAATACCTTATTCTGGGGAATTTTGGTGTGTGCTTATTCACACACCTTTTTCTCGCCATATTAAGATCAAAACAAACACAAACTAACCATAATTGCCAAAGATATTGTACTTTTGTGTTTGTGATCATGCAGGAATGTATATTTCATAAATTGGCAAAAATCAGGCAAAAAGGACAAAAACGAGCACGAGTTTGGAAAACATATCAAAAGCCAAAGCCGGGGAAGCAAATTACCACTTTTGAGCTCAGATTGTCAAAACACACCTTGTGGAATCACAAAATGCCAAAACTAGTCCTTGGAGCAAAAGTTTGCAAAATTGACAGTAATGGTCCCTCAAGTTTGAAAATTGACAGAAATGGCCCCTGAGCATTGGATTTGGATGAAAAGTCAACAAAGGACCTTGGGAATTCACAAGTTGTCAAGTTTGGTCCTTGGGTGAAAAGTTTGAAGAAATTACAAGTTTAGTCCATCAAGTTTCATATTTGACAGTTTTAGCCCCTGGGTGTGTAAAAGTGGGAAATTAACATTTATGGTCCTTTGGTTATTCACACTTGGCAATAATGGTCCTTGGTTAACTTTGGAATAGTGCCACAACACACCCCTAAACTTTTAGAAAATTACAAGTTTGGTCCTTGTGTTAATTCTAAACCAAACGGATCCTTTGTATTATTTAGTCCAAAATCCAAATCCAATCCACAAACCAACACCCTCACCTAATCCAGTCCAAACACCCTCACCAGTCCACCCAATACCAAAGCCCATCACCCTGAGCCCATTTTCCCTTTTACTAGTAATAAGCTAGGGTCAAACCTCACCCCCTTCCCTGGTTTCCCTCCCACTTGGCCTGTGACCAGGTCACCTCCACCACCCCCCCCCCCCCCACTAGCTCTTCCATCATCACCAATCCACCTTGCACCTAACAAAACAAGCCACAATTAATGCCACCCCCTACTACACGTAACAAGGCAATTGGTATCAAACCAATTTTCCCGCCAAAAATACGTGGAGGGCTAGGATGCGTTTCAGTGATCCAATGGCTTGGAATATTGATGGGAAAGTTGCAGAGAAGTGAGAGGAACCCTAAAAAGCTCTATAAAAGGAAGAAGGGAGAAGATGTAGTAGTTTTAATTTAGTTTTTGTATGTCGTATTAGTGTAACTTTCAATTTCTTTTTGTAAAATCAATTTCAAATTGTATTTTCAAGCTATTTAGTGCAATATAAAGTTACTTGATTCAGTTCATCAAGCTTTTATCCGTTAATCAGTTGTTTACTCAAATCTTAGTTCAAAATCTCATGTTAAGCTTATTTGTGTTGAAAGTTGTTGTTTAGAGACTCATAAGCTCCTTATATAGCTTCTAAAAGCTATTAGAAGTATTAAAATCAGTTATAATCATAATACTCAAAAATACAAAAAAAAAATCAAGAAAAATCAATGAAAAATCAAAAAACAGGTTTGAAGATGGATGATTGCAAGGAGCATGGTGTATTTTGGATGGCCATGGCCTCATTAATGTTTTGGGCTTGTGACTACTAATAATGAGAATAGCATCTGTATGTTTTGTGATTTTACTTTTAGTATGATTTATCTTTATTTGATATTTTGATGATTTGATCTTAATTTATGAAATTAAACTCATTTAAAAAAACTCACTTTTTTCAAATATTAATATTTTTTAAACCGTTAATCGTTAAGCGGAAAAAAAATACCGTTACGACGAGCATTTAATTATCTTTCTATAGATAGGTACTTCGATATATACTTTCAACAAAATTATTTTTTTTCGTGGTTTTCACGTTTTTTTTTTTTACGTTTTTTTCGTTATTGAAATTTGCATGAAAAAATCATATGTGATTTAACACTAATATCACATGTGATATTATATATCATATGTGATATTATATATTATTCATGCACTAAAATTCGGTATTTTAAAAAATGGTCATTCATGGGACTCGAACCCATGACCTCTTGAACAAACAACAAACACTCAACCACTAGAGCACTTGAGTGTTTGTGTTTAAACATGTGAAAACAAAATATAGATGCTTAAATTCGAATCCATAAATAAATTACATATTTTCAAAAATGATTTTAGCTACAATTTAGTGATCATAATTAAATTCTCGATTAAAATATATGGAACAAATAAGGCATGTTTAAAGGGCTTTTAAATAATCTTATAACTGACAACTAAGAAACCTCAATCAATTAGTTATTCAATATTCTGTTTTCAAAATTTTAAATCGTTTGCCAAAATCTTTTTAAAAAAAACACATCCTCAACAAACCAAGAATAAAACGCATATTATAATTCCAAAACAATTCAATTTTTGAAAACCTAAATATTATCTACTATGAATTTTTTAAATCTCTGGTCTTCATTGCTTCTGCAATTATTCTAGCCATCCAAGCATCCAACGTCCTGATTTCATCATGTATTGTTTATATTTTATATATAGCTTAACTACAATGGATTATAAAGATCCATTTACATGGTTTTCTGTTTATAATGATTATTGGGTTGCATATTCATGGCGTGAATGGTTTGAGAATCTGAAAATGAAGATGCATCCCCTATTTCTTACCAATATAATCTTCAATTTCTATTCTTTATCACACTTTTCCTACATTTTTAAGAAGTTTGATGTAATCAGTGGCTAACTGCTAACTTTTAGATTCATGTAATATCTTGGAACAGGTAATGATCCTGGGGATGTAGATATTGGCGATGTATATATTTACATATTACAGGGAATGCTCCCCAGTTTGTTAAAGAAGCAGTTTCATAGTGATTTTATTTAAAATACTTGGTTTAGAATCATAATTTTGGTGCTAATAAATTCTTTATATAATCTGATTCCAGGTAAGATATAGGATGATTGATTTAGTATCGAAAGTCCTCAACATATTGGAGGTATGCTTATTTCATGACCAAATATGTTTACTAAAGTCCTGCCATCAACTTAGTAGCCCCTTCTTTCAACGAGATTATCATGTCTCACTCATACACTCTGGATCACTTTTCATGTATGTTGGTCATGATGGTGGAGCATATGCAAATAACAACTACGGGAATGTGTATGTATCATTCCCTTTCTTTTTTGCCGTATATTATAAGCAATTTCAATTCAAATCTCATTTAGATGTTAATCTCATCATCAAGCTCTGAACCTACATTTGATCATATTACTTTCATTCTAATGACTATAATTATATGTAACAATATGCTCAAAATCAAAATCCATTAGCACACCATAAAGTTTGGGTATTGCATTCTCTTAATTTGTTACATGTTGTGTTTTTCATACAGTTATATTGCTGTTTGTGTTTTTGTTCTTGGAAGAGTATTTCTTGAGGCATGAGGAACTGAAGCCAGCAAAAAGCAAGCAGAGTTCAATGAATTCCTTGAGGTACTTTTCATAAGAAATACCGTGATTATAATTCTAAAGATGATGATTTAGATTAGGTTGTTTTTCCTTCTAGCTTAATAAATATATTCACGAATATGTTATTCTTTTAGCGAGAACATATGAGCACATCAATGGAATTAGTGACTGATGTTCTTGGAGACCATGGGCAACGACCCGTGAAAATTATGGGAAGAGAAGAAGCAACTTTGTAATCGTTTATATCATTTGGCTTGCTTTTTTTATTTTTTATTATTTAAAATAATGGTTAGACTTTGGAATTTTTTTATTACTTTGACCAGTTGTTGTTACTGCTGGCATGCATTTTGCACAAAATGGCCAGTACCTACAAATCATATTTGGTTGTTCTCAACAAGGTAACTTCCTTTTTGCAGGTCTCTTTCATTGGAAACATGTTTCACTTTTGGCCAATCTTAGTATAAGACACAAAATCATGGAGCATTTGGAATGGCATAATGCATCCGTAATTGAAATCCGGTATGTTTCTAGGATCGGGCGAATATACTTGAAGAACATGCATAAATTAATTTTACAGGGACATAAAAAATGAAATATAAAAGGGAGACAAATAAGTAAAAAATGTTTGAGACTAATGTTGATGCGATTAATATGTGGTAAGTATGGTAAACATGTGTCTAACTGTCTAATGTTGTGATTATGAGTACACCATCACATAAATTAGAAGTTCAATAATTTGTTTTGCTCATTTGCAAGGAAGATAATAATTATTTAAGGAAAATACGACATTATTGTTTACATTACATATTTGCATGAGGACTTGGTACTACTCAATTCAAGACATTTGAAAAACTTAAGGTGTGAAATATAACTTTAAACTTAATATCATCATTGTTCATGCTAATAGATGGTCCTAAATTTGGCTAAAGGATCCTTTGAGCAACCAACCTTGCGAGTATAAGGATGCTTAAAAGGGTTTTATAGCGTTTTTTTTTTCGTTGCTATTCTTATATATGATTTGCACAATTGTAACTCAACGCTCTTAAATGAGTAACGTTTATCTATTGCATGATAGATTATCCTACCCTTCTATTAATTTGGGGTATAAGGCTGTTGAAAACTATTAATTTGTTGCAGGGCTATTGCAAAGTATCTTCTAATTACGTGTGACAAGGAATGAGACTATGAGAGCATGGAATAAATGTGATTCCCGTTAACAACCTGTTAACCGGCAAAACAAGCAATGAGGTAGCAAGGATGGTCTTTGAAACACTGCTATGCTTATCAAAACTTAAAAATTTCAAAAAATGGTTTACTATTTTATCTCTTAACTATGTGTTGTATGAAATTTTTTAATGGTATAAAACTTGATTTTTTTTTTTTTTTTTTTTTTTTTTGGATCTTATGTGTTTCAAACTAACTTCACTACTATTATTTTATTATACTTGCTTTCATTCTTACATAATACTAATCGAGATGATTAACTTTTCGTTATGACTTCTTAACAGGAGGGATGGTTCAGGGGGTATGGTTTCGTCAAAAATTTGAATCCTTTTAAAGAAGATGGATTGTTGTTCATTTGTTCCGGGAGTTTAAAATTGAACTTTAAAAGAAGACACAAGATCGATAAGTAGACCTAAGGATAAGTTTAGTCTAAAGGTTAGTTAATTTTTGTTATTGGACTTCATGTTATGGTACTTGACTTGATTGAATTTTATGAAAGTTTGACGTACAAGTATTTGTTGTAGAAGTGTAGCTATGTATACATATCATAAATAATCAAGAGATACATCATTTACGTCTTTTAGTGATTACGGAAAAGGTACTCTGAAAATTAACATCAATGCCGAAAACCTCATGAGTAGATAACTGTTTTATTAGGAATCCCAAAGACGCCTGATGCGTGTGTAAATACTCATCATTTTTGGTCACATATGAACTGCAAAACATTTAAAAACACCCAGAAATGCATCAAAATACAGGAAATATCCCAAAGATCGTGTTTTATATGTTTCAAATGCAAAATGATTGAAAACAAATGAAAAATGAACAAAGTTTGCATAATTGGCAGTTTCAGTCCCCCAACTTTCAAAATTTGTCAAAATTCATTTATTTTGAAAGAAAAGTCAACCAAAGTTCTTTAAAAATCAAAAGTAATAAAAAAATGATCTTTGGGTGAAAAGTTTTCAAAAATGTACAAGGAATTTCACAACTGGCAGAAATAGTCCCTGGAGTTTCCAAAATAGCATAAATGGTCCCTTGAAAAGTCAAATAATACAACTTTGATCCTTGGGCTCTTTAGCTATTTAATACCAATTGGATCCGTGTGTTATGTCTTAACCTAAACCAAACAAAACCCTTTTCACTACCCAACTCACTAATAAACCCACTCCACAACCCCCTTGGCCCAAGCCCAACCCTTCTTTTCTTTTGCGTTTAATACCAAAAAAAAGTGCAGGGTCAAATAATAGGTCAAACAAACGCAACCTTTCTTCCACCTCCCTCCTTTACCCAGCATATTATGACAGGAAGATAAAAGAAAAAATTATTTTCTACTGCTTATCATAATCTGCTGTCATAATCTGCTTATCATGTGAAGAGATGTGTTTTCAATTACTTATTTAAGTTAGTTTAATTCTCATTCACAGTTATCTATCAAGATTTTAGCTTGAGCCCTTGGTTTTTGCCTCAAAATCTCAACAGTAGGCACTTTATAGGGGTGTTTAGGTTACCCTTAATGTACTATTGTTAGCAGCATTTAAGTAGTTTCTAGTACTTTCACTTATTTATTAAGATTTACACAACTTTCATCCGTAACTGTTTTAAGGATAGCATAAGTGCATATTTAGTTTAAGTTTTAGTTAATGATTGATATCCTTGCCTCAATAGCTCACAAATAGGTTGAAAGTTCTAGTTAGAATCTGGAACCAAGTTCTTTTAGTCACAATGACCAAGTTCTTTCCCATTGAGACCCATTTGAACCTGTTGCACTCAACGAGCCCCATATCAGCTTATGCCTAAAATCAGACATTCACTTTTGCCTCTTCAAGCTTTGCATAACTGTTTCAAGTAGTTAACTTTTTCAAATAGCTTTTTGCCTTTTTAAAATTTCCAGCTTATTTACCTGTTTAAATTCCTCTCAAAATAACTGAGTGCATTATTTTCTTGCTTATCTTAAGTTGTGTTGTGTTCTTATGAGTTAGCTTTTAGGATTCCAAGTTTAAAAAGTAGCTCTAAGATGCCCATTTGGCCTGCATACACCACCACAGTTGAGCAGGCCTGCACTTTTATCCCGTCCAGCTGCCCTCAATGAGGGATTTTTAACTTGTTCATTTCTTGGCCATTTGGCCTGAAAATTGATTTGCAGCTAATTGACCAGCTTGTGAACACCACTATATTTTTGTCTTATTTTTAGGATTTTTTTGTGGATAGCTTTTCATGGTCTCAAACATGCCCCATCAGCCCTCTGAGGACTGTTTGTTATGCATGTCAGTGTAAGCTTATTTGAAATTTAAGTACTTATTTGTTTTCTTCTCAACTTTTTCTAGTTTAGATTAATTAATTAGTTGTCATTCAAGTTGTTGTAGTTTTGATAGCTTATTAGGTGTTAGTATTAGCTTATTACCAGCCCTTATTTGGCCTGCTGCAACACCCCCAAGACAGCAGCCTTGCTGTCATTTAACTTTTTTTATTCTAGCTTCTAGCATTCATTAGTAGCTTAAATTTCGTAATGTTTGTTCCTATGTACTATTTCCTAGCTTAGCTTTAAGAGTTTGCAGCTTATTTGCCTTTGATTGTTAATTTGCTCAGCTTAGCCTTAACTTGAAATACCTCATCGAGGCTGTTTGGTACTTTGGTTTGTTTGCACAACTCAGGTTGTGAACCTTGGCTTCTGCTATCTGATGAGCATAAGCTCCATTTTATCAGCTTGTTATTAAATTTTAGAAATAGATATTCATTAAAAAGGTTTGTCAGTATCAGTTGTTTGCATTTTCCAAAAGAAAATCACAAATAGATAATAGTTGCAAAAATTTGGGTTGCCAAGGGATTCGAACCCTAGTCACCATTACACCACTTCAGACCCAACACCCTCTACCATCTGTGCCATAGCTGTTTTGTTGTTGTAGGAATATCTATTTGCTATTTATCTAGTACTTTGTTTTGTTTATTTGATTTTCAGCTTTTAGATTGCTTATTTGCCACTGTACCCCAGCTTCTTTTATTTTTCTTAGCTTAATTTCACCTTGTAGTATTTCTCAGATTTTTAGGAGCAGTTTTAATATTTATTAGGATTAAAATAGAGTTAATTAGATTTAAATTTATAATAAATAGAATTTTTGTTAAAAAATTAATTTTCTTTTTTACAAAATTTTCTTTTGTCGTTTAGTACGTAGGAAAACTAATTTGAGCCCCGTAGGACTAGTGTAGCTTTAAATTCACGTTTTATTTTGCGCCTCGCGTTTCTTTTATTAACTTTCGCATTTTTTAAAATTAGATTACGTTTTAGGGTTCCCTAGCTTCCTATTATCATTCCCGTAGGATTTTAAGTAGTTTTTTAGTTTTAATTTTCATTCCTTGTTTGTATTCCTAGTTTAGTTACGTTTATTTTATTTTCGTTTGTTATTCGTAATTTCCCGTAGTTGTAAAAGTTACATAATACCAAATAATCTCTCAATCATCCTTACAAGCATTTTAATCTCGAATCTCACACGATATTGCCCATTCACACCTCGTTGGGACACGACCCGGGTAATCACTTACCCGGTATCACATATATATATTGTATTCACGAGTTTTTGTAAGTCAACTTTTTCCTAAAGATTGATTGGTAAATTCCACTCACGTTTACTTTGTGTATATTTTTGATACGCACTCAAAAACGCAATATCAACGCTGTTAGGAATTAAATATTCCATAGATTTGATAGATTTGATGATCTGAAACGAAAAGAATGAAACATGAAGAATACTGAAATGATAAAGCAAAATACGCTAAGTGCATTCCTGCTGATGAGCCTGCTAGTGCAGAAAAAGAGCCTGTTAGTGCAAAAGATACTGCTGAAGCAGAACAAGATTCTGCTGATGGATTCTGCTGAAGAGCAAAATGTTTCCACTGATGGATTCTGCTGAAGAACGTTTTCCACTGAAGGATTCTGCTGAATGACACTGCTGCTGATCAATGAGTCATACTACCAAATGGATAAGGATGAAAGAAGATATTTTTGTGCATAAAAGTCAAGTATATCCTCTAGATAATATCTTTCATCAGTCATCAAATTGAACACTCTAAATGAGTTGTAAACATTGATACGTGTTAACTGACATCCTAGTCATAAGCTAGATAGTAGATGACTAAGCTTATCAATTTTGTAATGATCTCCTTTATTCTATAAAAAGGAGATCACACCCCTTTAGATAAAAAGGTGGTGAGTGCATGCTTCACAGTGAAACAAAGTGAACGTCACCTCCAAGGTGCTTTGTACTTAGAAATTACAACAACACCAAGTGTGTTAAAATGTAAAGCATCTAAAAGAGTGTGTGTGGGAACATCAGACGAGGGGTCTGATGAACATTAGACATGGAGTCTTTTGTTGTTAGGTTTGTTTAGCCTCAAGGATATTTGATCCCTGTTAGATGTAAATCGTGCTATACTTGATCACATAGCATTGGGGCTAGTTGGAATAACAAACGGAGAAGTTAGAAAAACCTTATTGTGATAATATTGTTTCTTTAATAGAATATTCCGTCAATATTATCATCATGCTTTTCATAGCCAAAATCTTAGATCAAAGGTGTAACAACCTAGAGCCCATAAACGATCAGCAAAAGCTTATTGTTTAGGATATTGAAATAAGCTTTTCACAGTTGGTATCAGAGAGAGGGGGCTCTGGATCTAGAAAAGAAAAGGTTTTTGTTATAGAGAGAAGAAGAAAGAAGAAAAATTCATTTTTGCTTAATTTTTCGCAACTTTCTGAAGAGCAGTTTTACAAAGGCTATAGCTTCTTCGTTAACCGTTGGATTGGGCTAATATTTTTATTGAAGGTTCTTGGCATATCAAGGTAGATTCTCACCGGAGGGATCTTCAATCTAAGCTTCAGATGGCAAGATATGCATCGTTGAAAACTGCTGCAGAAACAGTTGAGGTATGGTCGAATTTTTGGTTTTCTTTCTTGGTTTACACACACAAAGGGGAAGAATCACACACAGAAGAGAGTTGGTTCTTAAAAGATAAAAAAGCTTGTTTATCAAGTTATTATTGGTAAAGAAAGTTATTTGTTTCTTATTTGAAAATGAAGTGAAATTTTTCAAGGTTGTGTTCTTATCATATCTTAAGGTGTTGTATACACTTCAAAGATAACTTGTTCGTTCGTTCAAGTGACTACAAATTGACAAACACTTAAAGGAGTAACTTTGTAGTGCTCAGTGTCTCATAGAAGATGAGTTTATTGTCAAGATATTGAGGTCTCCCTATACCAAAAGATTGCGTATACGTTTGAAGTCAGATTTAGTACAAGATATAAGACACAAGGTTGGTTTCTTTCACTTCAGCATCAAGTTAGTAATGATTGGTTTTTCTTCATCAAGTCATAAAAGCCTACAGAAATGGAGATTCAAATGGTTAACATATGGGTTTCAGGGGAAGCTTAAATGTTCAAATGTTCAACCATTTATTATATATGTGCATCACCACAGGGAAAGTTATTGATTCTTACTACTGGTAATTAGTATTGCTACTGATGGTTTAGATTTTTACTATCTCAAGTTCATTTTTAGTGCGGAAAACTTAATGGAGGGTAATTTGAGATAATAGAAGGATAGATTAGATGTGTAGTATTAGTTCGTAGCTGTAAAGATCATATTTGTAATATTCTCTATTTGTTGATAACAAAAAGGGGAAGAGATGTGGTGGATAGCATAAATAAAGGGGAAGACGGTATAGTTTCATTCATGGTGAGATTTAGTTATCTCAATTTCTCTACTTCGTCTAGGGAAATTCGTACAAGAATGTTTTTGTTTTGTAATCATCAAATAGGGGAAGATTGTTAGGAATTAAATATTCCATAGATTTGATAGATTTGATGATCTGAAACAAAAAGAATGAAACATGAAGAATACTGAAATGATAAAGCAAAATACGCTAAGTGCATTCCTGCTGATGAGCCTGCTAGTGCAGAAAAAGAGCATGTTAGTGCAAAAGATACTACTGAAGCAGAACAAGATTCTGCTGATGGATTCTGCTGAAGAGCAAAATGTTTCCACTGATGGATTCTGCTGAAGAACGTTTTCCACTGAAGGATTCTGCTGAATGACACTGCTGCTGTTCAATGAGTCATACTACCAAATGGATAAGGATGAAAGAAGGTATTTTTGTGCATAAAAGTCAAGTATATCCTCTAGATAATATCTTTCATCAGTCATCAAATTGAACACTCTAAATGAGTTGTAAACATTGATACGTGTTGACTGACATCCTAGTCATAAGCTAGATAGTAGATGACTAAGCTTATCAATTTTGTAATGATCTCCTTTATTCTATAAAAAGGAGATCACACCCCTTTAGATAAAAAGGTGGTGAGTGCATGCTTCACAGTGAAACAAAGTGAATGTCACCTCCAAGGTGCTTCGTACTTAGAAATTACAACAACACCAAGTGTGTTAAAATGTAAAGCATCTAAAAGAGTGTGTGTGGGAACATCAGACGAGGGGTCTGATGAACATTAGACATGGAGTCTTTTGTTGTTAGGTGTGTTTAGCCTCAAGGATCTTTGATCCCTGTTAGATGTAAACCGTGCTATACTTGATCACATAGCATTGGGGCTAGTTGGAATAACAAACGGAGAAGTTAGAAAAACCTTGTTGTGATAATATTGTTTCTTTAATAGAATATTCCGTCAATATTATCATTGTGCTCGTCATAGCCAAATTCCCAGATCAAAGGCTTAACATCCTAGAGCTCATAAACGGTCTTACAAAAGCTTATTGTTTAGAAGGATATTGAAATAAGCTTTTCACAAACGCCCTTGGCATCTCAGAAAGTGCGTTGATTATGAAAGAATTAAGGTATTTACCAGGTCATCAGAATTAAGTCCAACATGCCTTTTTTCTTAATAAACGAGAACTTTTATATAAATACCACCTCAAATAGGTCCAGGTTTTTTGATGATCATTACGATATACATATTGGTGCAATTTAGCCTATTACATAAGTAGAATGGAAGATCAATTGTAATCCTGTTCTGATTACGTATTCTTGCTCAAAAGTATTTAGTAATAACTTTGTTCTTTAAACACACAATCAGTTTGTTTCTGCATATCAACATATTAGAATATCTCGACATGTTAACATATGTGCTAGCATTTTTTAGTTCATCAGTTGCAGTTTTTTTTTAATCAACAAAATGGGACGAGTGGATTAACAAGTTAAAATGAACCATTTAACCTATGCAAGTTCTTGGAGAATGAGAGCATCAATGGGTGGAAAGGCAACCAATACAAATATGCATTGTTTTTATTTGTACATAGATTCAGTAATGAATTGGTTGAAAGGCAATCAAATTCAGTAGCATGAGGTAAGTAATACAATAATTGTGACACAAATGTGATTTATGGTTTTGGGTAGACTACTGCTATGGATTGGCTACTTTTGTGTTTATAAAAGGTTAAGACTAACAAGTAATAGTTTCATGACAGAGATTGGATTTGCTTCGTACAAGTTTGAAACTGGACAACCCCTTGAGGCATGTAAACATTATGTGTGTACTAGCGTGAAGTATTAATGCATCAAATGAGGATTTTTGAGTAAAATATTTATGAAGTGCAAATTGTCATCTCTTATAGTAATCTTTTATGCAATGATCTTAAAGGGACATGGTGAAGATATTTTAGTCCAAATTAGCCCAAAAAACCTTGATGTAATATGATTGCTACATATGTTTTCTTTTTATATTTTTATAAGTTTCCATTGGCCTGATCAAAATATTTATTTGTGCAGGATGATGATGAATTAAAGTAACAAAAGTTGAATAAGTTCCAACTCCTGAAATCCATATGCAGATTTATTTGAGATATATTAAACGAATGTATCTTAATGTAATGTACCGTCTTTTGCGAGCGACTAATGGATCACTTGATTCCACATAAATTAATCTTCAACCAATACAATATAGTTTTACATGTCAAACATTTTTTCTGTTATTCATTATTTATTTACGTGCAATTAACTTTTGTCAAACAATTTTATGAAGCGTACCCGCCCATCGGGCGAGTCATGAAGCTAGTTATATATCATATGTGATTTAACACAAATATCACATGTGATTTTTCATGCAAATTTCAATAGAGAAAAAAAAAGTGAAAAAAATGAAGAAAAAAAATGTCGAAGGTATATCAAAATGCCCGTCTATAGAAAGATAATTAAATGCTCGTCGCGATGGTATAATTATTTTCGCTTAACGATTAATAGTTTAAGAGATATTTAAATTATAAAAAATATGTGAAATATTAAAATACTTTTAATCTCAACCATTGATTTCATTTTAAATGAATGGTAGGGATGACTCACTTAATATGTTTGGTATTTAAAATAACTCTCCTCTTTTAATATTCAGTTGTTTCAATTTTTTGCAACTTTCAGTCAAACTTTTTTCCCCTAACCTTCAGTCGACTAAAGCTCGACTACCATTTTACCTAAACTTCGACATCTATAATCGAACTCTTCCTCACCCTTCACCTTAACGTCCTACCAAACCTTCGTTCATAATGACGAACGATAGTATTCATCCTCCTACCTTATCACACACCGATAAACTTTATGCCGTTAACTATATTACCAACCCCATTCCTCTTAAAATTGATGTTAACAAAGCTAATTATGCCGCAGGGTGTTACTTCTTAAATAATCACTGTGAAAATTTTGATATCCTAAAGCACATCATTGGTGAATTTATAAGTACTGTCTGATTTGTTTGATAAGTTTCGAGACAGTATGAATATTCGTTCTACTCCTGCTTCAATTTTAGGGGTGTTAGTAGATTTGTATTAGAGTTAGAATTATATTTGTATATGTAGTGGTTTATTCCCAAGCCCAGTGTGAGGATTAACGATTACATACAAGATGGGAAAAGTGATACAAGATGGGAAAAGTGACATAGCATGTTGAAAGAGGTTCAACATGGGAGAATTCATCGCGATTGGTGATGACAAGTGTGTCTTTACTGGGTGCAACCATGACGAGCCCAATAGCCATGGCTCTAGCGGACGAGAGAATGAGCACGGAAGGAACTAGGCTGCCCTTCTGTCTAAGCAACAACCTTCTTGGATGGATATTGCTCCGCATGTTTGGATTGATTTGGACCTTTACTTTACCTACACATGAAGCCTTGACGACGATGATGATTCCGGGCAATCAATTAAGGCTTTGGAATAATATCACATTGTATCTAAACCAAGTTAAATGAAGTTTTATGTAAAGATTTGTTGTCATAAGAAGGATTACATATGTATTTATAATCAATATGTAACTTTGTGAACAAGCAATTCTTAACCTTGAACCTAATGGACTCAAACTCACAGCTAGGTTTGGCCAGCTAACCCAGTCATCTAAAAATTTCGGCAACATACAATAGGAAAAATTAAAAGCTTGACAATTAAATAGGAAAATTAAAAGTTTAGTTTAGATGGGCTGAGATGTTGGATTTACTCACATCCTATGTTCTTAAAACGCTTTTTGGAGTAATAAATTTACCGGGTGTAAAAACCTTTTACCCAAAAAAAACAAAAGAAAAGGGTCAAGTTGGATAACAATATCAATTTATTTTCTTATATTTCTTACACGATGCCTACAATAAGAAAAATTAGGCAGTTTAATAATGAAATAGGAAAATTAAAAATTAAAATTAAGTGTAGACAAAAAGAAAAAGTGAGAAGTTAAAATACATTTTTAAACAATTACCCTTGCATATTTTTTTCGTAATTTTGTGTCTGCAGCAATGAACTTCTTGATGAAAATCGATAAGCATTTTGGTATATTGCGGTGTCAATACCTTTGGTCTGAGGTCTCACTAAGCCGCGGTCATTCATGTAAAGATACTCATTCACATGATGCGGACGAAAACCCTTTCATGCACAAGAAAGGGTACGGCCTTGCAAGTGTATGTCTATCACCATTGAGTAATTCTCTTTCTTAGTTCGGATTTTATATCAGCATTGTGTGATTTTCTAGTTACTACTGCATACATGCAAATCTGACTTAACTTATTAACTTATAAGAGTTTTTACAATATCAATATCTTATCTTATCAAACCGTTTTCATGAAATATTCATTACCACCACACTGATAGTACGAGTGGATTTTGATGTTTGCTAAGAACATAAAACCAAACATATCAAGAAATGGCAGTTCAAATACAAATAAGATAACAAATCAAAAGAATGGTACAAAGAAAGACTTGTCTTAGCAAGGCCAAAGGTTATTTAAAAAAATGATAAACAAGCGAGGATCGAGTATATATGATAGTGCATCATAATCATCTACAAAACTGATGCACGAAATAACCACCAAAAAATAAAAACAATAAACTGCAATTTAGGCAACGCTTTATTATAAAGAAATGGAGACCTAACTGAGAGTTTCAATCGTCACATTCATGTACAAGGAACAAACACAATAATTCTGGATTCAAAGAAAAGCTTATATTGTAATAACTATTTGTTAGAAACACCAACCTCGATCACTTGACACATTCACCATTTCGTTGACCTGCATTTTGCTGCTGCTTTTCCACCATCATCTAAGTGAGGTTTGAACGCTTTTATAACCTCTTCGTAAGTCGGCCTTTTGTAGTCCACCGCCTATTGTTATTAGATCCATATGTCATATACCGCATCTCAGAGAAAGTTTATGATAAAATTGAAGAAAGGGAAGATATATAAAAAGAAGGCTAACCTGTTCGATGACGTCTTGAGGGTTCGCCCATTTCCACTCTGAAAATTCTGGATCAACTTCACCACTTGCTAAATTGATTTCACTTTCATCTTTTGTCAGTTTCATGAGGAACCTAGTAAATTGTATCAAGCCATTATGCTAAATTGATTTCGGGACTCGTAATTCAGGGTTGTTACAACTCAAAGTTATTACAATTTGCTAGAAAAATATGATAATAGGGATTAGATACTCTTACCATTTTTGTGCTTGCCCGTGCCATTCACCTCCTCCCCATAATCGATTCACTTTAGCTTTAACGGCAGGCGGGAAGTCATAAGTCAGCCATTTTGGGACCTACACATACAAAATGAAGTTAGCTGATTAATAAAGCCCTGTGATTGGGAGTGATTCAACAAGATGGTACTTTGTACAATTATGAACGAATTAATTAGTTTGAGGCTTTCAGCCAACAGGTCTCTCCTCTAAATAAGTGTCCGTCTCTCTTCCTACAAGATTGGATACTTCCTAGGTTCCTTTGTTCCAAAAGATGAACTCTTTAGTCAAATGTGCAAGTTTTTAGGTCCAACTTTGTTTTAAGAGTACATGGATATTTAGAAGAAAAAGAAGGAACCGAAGGAAACTTTTTGCAGAGTATTGCAAATTAGAAAATCTTGCAAATAAAGTTGATACATATATACATCGATTAAGCATTTGCTAGTAATCTGAAACTTATGCAAGAAACAGAAGCATCATAGATGAATTGCTATTCGGAACTGACCTCTGCAATTATTTCAGCAGAAACCACTCCCGTTTCTTCTCGAAGTTCCCTAACTGCGGCAGAAATTGGCTCTTCTCCCTCTTCAATCCCCCCCTAACAACAATATTGAGATACCAACATATAAGCTTCATCGGAAGATTGAATATTGATGCGAAATGAATAAAATATTGACAAATGAAAGGCTATTATGAGGATTTGGTCATGACACACTAAGGCAAAAAGTTTTGACTTCGGAAATCAAAAACATTAATATAGCCTCACCTGCGGCATTTGCCATGCTCCTGGTACATTTAATCTTGAAGCCACGAACACCTGCAAGTAACAAAATCAGGTTACAACGATCCTTCCATCTATGAAGTTAGCTATGGAAACTAAAAAAACTTCATATTCAAAAAAAATAATAAACTAAACGAGTGAGCTAATTAAAGGGTAACCAAGAGTGGCACAATCTAAAGAAGAATATGGCTCGAGGAACTTACTTAAATACTGTACTAAGATTTTCTATACAAATTATCTTTTTAACAGCAGAACTACACTAAATACAGGGCGTGCGATATGTCATAAATCATAATTGACTAACTGACAGATAAGGATTTGCTAACTTCCGCAAGTCTACAACTGCATAGTTGACAAGTCTAAAGGTCATTCAAAATTTTCTTTTTAAAGTTTTAGCCAAAAAAATAATATAAACCCATCAAGTATATTTTGTGTAAAGTAATAAAAGTCCTGTTTTGAAAAGTTCTTGGCTCCACGGCTCCACCCATTATCAAAACTAACGGTCGATCTCCAAATCATGATGTACTTAATCATAAAGTCAATTCTATTTGTTTTAAAAACAAGTGGGTTGGATGACTTTATCTGGCTCGAATCCAACTAAAGTTGAATAAATAAAAAGTCAGAGCATATTATATATTCAATCCATGAAAAGCAGATCAAATTTCATAGTAAATAACGATTTTCTCCAGATCCGATACAAAACCACAAAGGCCATCACATGCACTCGATTAAAATACTATAGAAGAAGTTGAATGAATACATAGATTAATCAATAAGATTAGTAAACCTTTTAAATGCAACTTGAATCAGAAGCCTCATCTCATCAATCATGATTCGCTTTTTTTAAGAATAAATCTCGGCCAACATTGTTTAAATAAGTTATCGACGCATCAAATGCCTAATAAACGTATTAAACTATTTCCTATCGGATTCCAACTATCAAATTTTATAAGTTTCTCCTACCTTTAAGTTAGAACTTGTTAATTCATACAGAAACAGCAGGAAACATATATCTAATTTCAAATCAAGGCCAAACGGATACCATGAATCCACGAGTAAGGACACAGTCTAACTAATGACGATAAATTTAACGAGAAATAGATAAAATCAGTGATCCTGTATCCGGATTCAGCATCAACAGCACATATACACAGAATTCAGCTTGAAAAAAATAAAATCACTAATTATGTACCCGAATACAGCATCAACAATGGGTTTACTAGCAACATGCCATAAAGTCAAATACTAACACACAAAAATCAACAAAAATGTAAGTAACAACGTATCTTAGATATAACAATAAATTCAATTATGATTAAATAAAAACACTTATCCTGAATCCTATTTCGGCATCTACAACATATAAATCAACAAGAGTGCATACTACATACACAATTTAAATAAAAACGTATGATATGTTCAAATACAACACAGAAAACCACCACTCAGGGTGGCCCAGTGGCAAAAGACTTGTGACCATCATCACTAAAATATGAGAGGTTGCAAAAAACTTTAATGTGGTCACGCCAACCATTGTGCCTGTGTGGACCGAACAAGGGTGGGTCCCATGAAATTTTGTGGCTTAGTGTTAATTTTTGGTAAAAACCTCGATATTTCGTAAATGAGCATGGTCCATACAAAATTTGTTTCTAGTTTTGTACTGTATAATTTTTCATATGTAAATGTACATGATGAATCTGTGTGCTGGTTACGTCTCTGCAAACCGGTGGATTAATCGGCAAAAAAGAAATACAACACAGAAAAGTCAACTAGAACTAAATAAATTCACTGAATCTAAATCTCTACAGCACATATATGAACAAAAGTGTAGTATGAACAGAGTAAATTAACATACAAATGAAAAATATTTTTTATATAAAAACAAGAAGATAATAATTCAGTTTCGAAAAATAAAAACATCATAATTCAAAGACTCAAAACAGAATATGTAACACATAAGTTATGTTCTAAGGGGGTGTTTGTTCCGGCTTATGTTTCATAACCTCACTTTTTGTGGCTTATTATGAAACTTTTCGGCTTACATAACAGGCTTCCGGCTTATTTGGTTTTGGGCTTATGTTTTATAAGCTCACTTTTTGTGGCTTATTCAGTGACTTTTACACTTATATAAGTTTATTATGAAAAAATATATTTATTTTATAATAAACTTATATAAGCCAAAAAATTTCAAAATAAGCCACAAAATGTGAGCTTATGAAACATAAGCCCAAAACCAAATAAGCCATAAGCCGGCTACCCGACTATATAAGCCGAAACAAGTTAAGCACACTAAAAGACACCGAGACCCACAGAAAAGTACAGTTTATGTGGTTGATCCTATGTCCTTTTCTGTGAAGTCCCGGTGTCTTTTAGTGTGCTTAACTTGTGCATCTAAGGCACAAGTTAGACAAACCCAATATATATAAGCAGAAAAAAAAAGTACTAGTAATATAATTTTACCAGATTATCGTGGTTGATGAGACAAACACCAACGTTAGGCCGGTAACCAGGCGGAAGACCATCCATTCAGAAAAGTTTTGTTGTGGAGAGAGAAGAAAATGTTATGAAAGTCAATGTATTATTATTGTCAGTGTGAAAGTGTTTATTATGTGTTTGGTTTTATATAGTAACAAAGATGACAATGAGATGACATAAGAAGGATGCATGTGAGTGAAAAGTCTCTTATCGTGCGCACTCTTTGACATTTGATAACTTAGGTTAATTATGACTTAATTCAATTACCATCATTTTGATTTGCATTTTCTTTTTTAGCGCGTTTCCTGTTATCATCATCGTTAACTTAGCGTTATCTTATCGTACGTTTTTTTATACTTTTAAATATTTTTATGTTGCGATGCTTATCTTTTACTATTGTTAACCATTTTTTCTTCGAGAAAAAGTAGTTTGTGTCTGTCTGATCACACAACCGTGAGCATCGTCACCACGAGCCCACCACTTTCTCAATGCATGCACCACTATGAGTGACCAAGAGCCTGTTGCGGGTGGTCTCAAAATATTGGGCATTATAATTATTAATTTATACTGCTAGAAAATATTGTTTGTGAATAAAACTAAGTGCGTATGTGAAAATAAACGTTATTTTTGAATTTTTATTTTCTTTGTTTGATAAAAGAAAAGAGTTGATGTTTGATGCTTTACTCTTTTATCGGATTCGAGTTTGGGTGATACAGTAAAATAAAAATAACTTGACCAATATATATGAAGGATTAGGAAAAGAATATTAAAACCGAAAAATTAAAAGCTAAACCATTTGGAAAATAAAAGCTTTTGTTGTTTGTTTTTTGTTTAAGTTAGCTAACGAGGATCATGAATACTCTAAAAGTTCATCTTTGTGTAGACGTTGTTTTTGAACACTTTGTCGTCTAAAAAGATCACTAATGTTTTAGCCATGTAATAAAATGATTGATAATTCCTAATATGCCTCGATTTTTCAATTAATTTGCTTTTTGCCTCAAAATTCGCAGTTTCTATATTTAGACTATCGCAACCTGTAGTTTTTTGGCAACTGAAATATGTAAGTGACAAGTGTCACTTTTCAGAGTACAAGGTTAAGCAACTTGTGTACTTTGGGCAACTGGCGGCCCTCATGTCGGACACTTAACGTCATATGTGTCGAATTGCCAAGTTGTCTGGTCTAAATTAAGAAACTCTGAATTCTGAGAGAAAAAAACAAATAAATTAAGCAATCGTTGCATATTAAGAATTATCCCTAAAATGATTAAGTCGTCCAAGTTTCATTAGTAGTTTTAGTTATGTTGAAATCAACCCGTAAAACAAGCAAACTCGCCATACTTAAAAGGTTTTTAGTTTGGGGTGAGTTATCTACACCCTCCCATAGGGAAGGTATTCAATGATTGGATACATCGTCGGCTTGTACGCTGTACATTGCGGGTTATATGGTTTGACCAAACCCCCCTAATATAACAATATAGGGATGGCATGTATGCCCCTTTTAGTTTGCGTCTTGTATATCCTTCTCCTCAAATGTATAGTACCTGATATTGCTTAGTAGCTCATCATCAAAGTGGCTAAGTAATCATGTACTCGAATGTCATTATAACATGTGTCAAATTCAAATCTTATTAGATTTTTTTTTGAAAATTGACTTTCATATGGGAAATTCAAGTCCAATTTGAAACCCGATGGGGGAAAACCTTCAACTTAAGCCGCCCGAAAGCACGACACTTAAATTGAAGTAAACCCTGTCTTCTCCAGATTCGAACCCTTGTGGGTTAAAACCTTCATTGAAAGACTTTGAAATCTTATTAGATATACTCTACTTTTTTGCGATTGTCACGGTCACATCATATTAACAAAAGACTCATTTTTTGAATGATCTAAACATAAAAAATCTCAGTCATTTAGCCGTTTATTACTTATCTTTTTAACTAGCATTTGATAATAAAAAAGAGAAAATAACAAAACTAACCAATTTTACAAACATATTTCATCAAATATTTAATTTTATCCAAAAAACTAAACTACCCATGAAACTATTAAGATCTTGCTATATTTTATGGATTTTTTTAAAAAATCCCAGGATCATCCAAAATCTTGTGAATTTTTTTAAAGAAAATGGCAAAGTTGACCTATATAGTTTTTTAATCTTACAAAAAAATTTTTTTTTTAAATAAAAAAAAATTTAAAAAAAAAAAAAAAAAAAAAAAAAAAAAAAAAAAAAAAACACCTAGCCACACATTGCTAGTTTTATGATAGTAGTTTGATATTTTTAGATAAAAATTAAATATTTAATAAAATATACTTGTAAAATTAGTTATTTTTGTCATTTAACAAGATCATCTATGACTATAGTATACACAGGGACGGAGCCAGAAAGAAATATGATTGGGTGCACAAATTTTTTTTAACCGTAATATAATAAAGTTAAAAATGGATTAAAACTAATATTTCATTAAAACGATAAATAAATGAACATATTACCTTCTAATTAGTGATTCTAAGATCTCTCATAGGAAAAAAAACACTTACGTGCACCCTTATTTTTAATATTAATAAGTTCTTCTTTTTCTATAGCACAAGTTAAAGCGCCATTAAAATAATCATCACTCATCCGATTATGCAAATCAGTTTTAATGAGCTTCATTTTATAAAAACATCTTTCAACCGTAGTGGTATCAACAGGTAAGACTAAAACCAACTTCATTTAAGCACTACTTTTCATATATATTGTAAATACGACAACAATAAAAATACCCCATGATAACACAATTGGGGTACTATTCATATTCTAATATATTGTTGACTATCACTTAAACTTGTTATCCATATTTGTCTTAATAGAAATTGCATAGTTATTCACTTATTCTTATTGCCCTAAGTCCTTATTGATGATTATAGACTATACGGAACCAACAAATTAATCAAGATTTCGTACAACTAATCAAAACATGAAAACTTTAAAAGACATAATAAACAAATGAAATATATATATATTACGACTTAGGAACCTGTTTCATCTTTGTGGTGTTGGTTCAATTTTGGATTTTATAAATTGTTAGGATGATGAATAAACTTGTTCCATTAAAAAACCTATTTCATGGGCTTTTGTGCTTTAATTTATTAAACTTGTTTCATCTTTGGGCTTTTAAAAAATTTTATATTTATTTTTTATTTGTAAGTATATGAACTAAATAATACTATAGACATATTTTAATGCACTAGGTGCATTTAAAATACATTTAAAAAAAATCGATTAATTTTTCAAAAATTAACACTATATCAAAAAAAATCTATGAGATGTACGTGCACCCGCGATCACCCCTTGGCTCCGTCCATGGATATACATTAATTCCATAAATGAGATTATTATCTCATAAAACCAAATGATATATTATAATGGAGGTCCATGATAAGTAGGATAAGGCATACAACAGAGGAAATAAAGTTGGTGGCGTACGATAGCAAGATGCATAATAAGGTCAAATCCGTTAGGGAAAAGGTTGAAAAAAAAGACAAAGAGTAGTGGGCCTTAAGAAATAGCGTTGACTTTCAGTCATTTAGTGGAAGTACCTGTTTTTTAATTTATTGTTTTTGTTTTCTTTCTTTTTCTATCTTTTTCTAATTTATTTTTGGAAATTATATATTTGTGGTTGGTATTATTCCACTTTTACTCGCATGTTTTAAGACTAGTAACAGGTACAAACTCACTCACGGTCACTTTAGCGTTACCCCAGTTTTCTCTCTTTTTATTTCCAATCACTCTCATTCACCATATCACCATACATTTGTAGTGGTCACTCTCACTCACCTCTATAAAAATATACCCCACTAAATACTCCATACACACTCACAAACCAAATATTTAATTATAAAAATATACCCCATTTGCTTGATGAGTAACTCACCATATAGTATTTTTTTTCCCACTCGCTCGTGACTTGGACTTGGGGCGTGGCAACTCACTCGTGAGTCACTCAGTCACGCCCAAAAAAACTTCCACTCCGTTTAGCCCAAGTTTTAACCATGATCACCCATTTCAAATTTAAATAATTAGAAAAATAGATAGGTGTAATGTTATGATGTTAATGATTTATAAAATAAAAGGATAATGTATCTGGAGGCCACTCAAGTTTTTAACTTTTAACATATAGGTCATCCATTTATTTAAATGAAATTAAAGGCCGCCCAACTATATGTTTGTTTTCGTTTACATCAATTCCGGCCAAATTTATGCCCATAAATTAGAAAATATAAATAAGAAATCAACCTCTAACTTATCCAAGCAATAAGAATGAAAAGTTTATGTGAAATACCGATTATATCCATAATTTAAGTGTTAATTTATATTATTAAAAATACTTTAGAAGAATAAAATTGAAATTTTACAATTGATTTTTTATTCGTATTAGTTTAATATGTTAGTGTTAGGTTCATTATTTCCGTTTGATAATTATCCGAATTAAATTTGACCAAAATAGTGTAAACGAGGATAAATACATAATATGACGGCCTATAAGTTACTTTTAAAAAATGGGTGGCCTATATGAAAGAAAAAATAAAATAAAATAAAATAAAGTTAAGTGTTCTCCCGATATATTATTCATAAAATGGAATTTAAAAAACTGACAAAGATGACACTTATTTTCAGTTTTACTTTATATTGTGACATATTGCTAAAACTATAATAATTGAATCACTTTTTGCCAAGTTTCTCTCTTCTTACGAAACTTTGATGTGTAATTATCGGTTTTTCAAGTCTTTTATCTTAAAGTTTCATTTGTTCTTATGCTAAAAACTACAATATATACATCAAAGTTTCTCACAAAAATGGATGTGTGATTTTAAAGTTATAAAGATTACCCGTGCGTGTCCAAAGTCCAAAGAGATGGTTTTTTGCAATCTACTCTTAGAAATAATCAAAGTAGGTGATCAAATTTCATCATTAGGTAACGTTTATGTTTTCTTAACAAATCTTTATCTGCATGGTAATCAAATTTCATCATTAGGTAACGTTTATATTTTCTCAACAAATATTTATCTACATATACGTAGTACATTCATTGATGTGTAATAAAAACATTGTTTATGTGTTTTAGTTATGTTTGTGAAATTCATCAAAGACTAAAACTTAAAGAATATTTGGACTTTGTTGCTAATATCTTGCACCGAATCAAGATCCTCTCAAATTTAATTTGAACATTATAGATCATGTTAATGTTATGTGTCCCCATTTTGAATTGAAGTAATATAAATATCTCACTTTAGAAGACTCACTTTTTCTTTCCTTTCAAAAAAAACCTCAACTTATGTTCATATTGAACTTAAGAGTCTATATCTAAATGAAAATGATTTGCACACTCAACTTTCTGATTAGGACATTCTAACCGATGCATAAAACAATTGTATTATGTATATATTATGTTACTTTTAACTAATTGTACATTAGAATGTGCAAATCAAAACCTCGTGTATACAAATCATGACCCATATCCAAACCACAAATTATCGTGTATTAAGAAATAAATCGATAAAGTCAATATACGTGTATTTTACATTTTTAAGTATGTGAAAGCTATGGTTGGATAACTTTTCCTTGTGCCTTTTCATATATGTTGTGTTGTACTGTTGTTGTTTTACATAGCTACCACCCTCAACTTTGTCACTTTTCGAATATAAGCTTCAACTTCTGCTTACTCCATAGAAGGCCAACTTTTATCCAATCACATTTTATGTGTCCTGACTACATGGTAAACGGATGAGATTTTTCCTGTTTAGGTTATCTGGAGAGGACGAGTCTTTTTTACTCAATTGTACACGGCCTCACCCGGTTAATACCGGAGCATTTCCGACCCTTCTATAGCCACCCTCAAATATATGTACCTAGTGAAGTTTGTATTACAAACTTGATTTGTATTTGCTTGTATTTCTTGATCGGTATCATACAAATGTGGAATATATATATATAGCTAGGGTTCTACTAAGTGGGCTAAGCCCATAAAAGATCAACATGGGCTACTAATGGACCTAACACATTCGACTAAATAATAAGTTGTTATGAAAAATACCAAAATGTATCTTAACATACAAATAACAAATGTTTATGCACCTAAACATATAAAAGGAGACGTGCCTTGAGAAATGGCTTATTATTTACACTCCCGTTATAGTATAAAGTAATTTACTATTTAGTGAGTATTCTCGTATAATGTTTAAATGGAATATAGCTTTACAAGTCTTTTGCTAGTATTAATTATGAGTTTAGAATGCTCTTTTCTCATTTCAAGGTAAGAATAAAGTTATAGGCAATAGTTTAGAATTTAATCATTTATAGGAGTAGTACTGAATAAATATATCATCAAGTTTAGAATAATTCGATTTTGGGACGACGTTTGTTATCTCGTTACGAAGTAGCAAAGTAATGTTTGTTGGAATTTTACCTCTTGGTACAATCTAAGCAAGTATGTTATACACTCATTATTGACTAGGTAGGGTTGTTTATTTCGTTGGTGAGCATGATCATTCTCAATCAAGGATGATTCACGGGTACGGGAAGAAATTAGTGCGCCTCCCAGTTTGAAGTGGGAAGTGTGACAAGAATGTGAAAGTAGAATAGTTTTATTGAATATGGGTCCATCCGAATAACAACTACATAAAAAAGTACCCCGTATTTTTAAGTAAAATAAAAATTTTCTCTTAAAAACAAAGCAAGCATATGAGAATAAACATTAAAAAAAATCCACTATTTAAACTATTCGGTTGACCCGAAATTTGAATAACGATAACACTTTCCCTCAAATATACAACTCTAGAGGTTGGCCTGAAAAACCAACCTAGAATGTGTGGCCTAGTAGTCGGAGTTTGGGATTCTACAATGGAGGTCCAAGTTAAAACCCCAAAGGGAATGTCCTTGTGGGTCAGGAAAAAGGGAGGGAAGAAATATGTCATGTTCGATGTTAACTTCTTTCGGTTCACATAAAACAACTGAATATTAAGGAAGATCAGTTGACACTCATAGATGTACAAATTTTGAGTTTATCAGCAATTTCAACTTTTTGATGAGGTTGACATGAATAACCCGAATACCACTTTGAACAGCATTTATCCTATCCAAATAAGTTTATTTGGGTTATCATCAAATTAGTCGAGTTCGAGCATTTCATTCTTCATTATATATATACTAAAGGATAAGAGGTTACTGTAGCAGCTACAGTGGACGCTACAGTACCTTTTTTTTTTTTTTTTTTTTTTTTGTTAACAGTACTAACTGTCGTTAGTTATTTAACGGCTGTTAATTAACGACCGTTATCTTGAACATTTTAAAAAAATTGTACACACTTTGTCCTTCATCTCAACGGTTCATTGCTAATTTAGTCCTCACATAATTTACATAAATGGTCCTTCATGTTATACACCAATTGTAAAGTCAGTCCTATTTGTACAGTACTAACGGTAATTTGTTATTTAACGGCTGTTAACTAACGACCGTTATCTTTAACATTAAAAAAAATTGTATGCACTTTGTCCTTCATCTCAGCGGTTCATTGCAAATTTAGTCATCACATAATTTACATAAATGGTCCTTCATGTTATACATCAATTGCAGAGTCAGTTATAGGTAACTAACTTCACGTTAAATAGCTAACGACAATAAAAGAATTCCGCAACAACGCGCGGGTTGCAAAACTAGTTGTGTCTAAAGAACCAAGTTTATTCCTAAAGACAATTTATAAGCACACATAGTGTAAGTTAAATCCTTTTTTCACTAAAACAATCAACTACTAGTAACTAATCATGTTTGGTATTGCTAAGTGGTATTGGTAATGGTAATGGACAAACATATATTTGATGCAACTAAATCTATATTAGGAGTTGTCAACGCATAAAAACCTGCATCTTTAAAATGAGTTACTCTATCTAAAACAGTACAAAGAAAATAAACAATTTTTCCTAAACAACCTCTCTTGTATTGGTGGCATGAAAATGCCCGAGATCATTTATCGTATCTATCAGGGGTGAGCAAACGGATCGGATGGACCGAATTGACCGACAAAACCGACCGGATCGAACACATTCGGTCCGGTATCGGTCCGGGGTTTTTTATAATTTCGGTCTCGGTCCGGTTTGGTCCGGTCCGGCTTAAAAACCGGACATTTAGCCTATTTAGACCGAGACCGGACCGGACCGGACCGACCACATTTGGTCCGGTCTCGGTCTAGATTTTTTGCTGGATTCGGTCTCGGTCCGGTCCAGTCCAGTCCGGTTTTGAACCAATGAGCAGCCTTAGTATCTACTTATTAGACTTACGATAAAAAGTTAAATAAAAAAAATCTTAAAATGAAAAAGATTAGAAATAATTATAACCACACATTAGATATGCATTAAATTGAATTAGATGTATTCATAGTTTTTTAAATGCATCATAGTACTCTCTCCGTCTCAAAATTATTATCATGAGAGAGAAAACACAAAGGCTTGTTTGGCGACAGGTAGCAGTAAGCAGTAGCAATAAGCAGTAAGCTGTAGCAGTAAGCATTAGTTGCTTGTTTAAAAAACATGTTTGGTAACGTAGCTGTAGTTGTAATTATAAAATGTAAAATTACGAAAAATGACATTTACTTATGAATGAATGTTATTTTTTAAGGGTAAATTGGTAATATTAAAAGTAAAACGCTAGCGGTATATTGGAAAGCTTCTTTAAGAAGCATTAAGATTGCAAGCTTTTGAGGTGTTGTTAAATGTTAGCAGCAGTGTTGCCAAACAAGCATTAAGACTGGAACGCTTGTCACTTGTTGCTTACCGCTCTTAAACGCTTCCAAAAAGGTGTTGCCAAACATGACCAAAGTTTAATAAAAGTGGAGCAGTTTAATTTTCAACCACTAAAATGAAATATTCTTTAACTAAAAAATATTCTTTAACTAAATTATCTAGTTTTTATTATTCCATTTGTCTCAAAATTATTATCAAGAGACAAAAAAACATAAATTTTAATAAAAGTTGGACTATTTTTATTTTCAATCACTTAAATAGAATATTCACTCAATAGATTTTTTAGTTTTTACTTAAAAGGGAAAGTGAACAATTATTTTAAGACATGCCGAAAAAGAAATATGGATTATTATTATGAGACGGATGGATTAATAAGGAAAGTGGACAAATATTTTGAGACATGGGAAATATGAACAATAATTTTGAGACGTAGGAATTAGTATATTTTATATCTCAAAATTATATACTCATACATATATTATACATACATATATTAGATACTTTTCATCAAATTATACAAATACAATATATTTTTTTTTCCTCTTGCACTTCTTGTTTTAAATTTTGTTCTCAACAAGTGTATCAACTTATTTACATTGAGTACTTTACTTGAAAATTTTAACAAAGAAAAAGAGATAAACACTTTTCCTCTTTAAACTGAAAGCAGTTAACAAATAAACATCATCAAACAAACAAAACAAAACATAGTTCATGCGTATACACTAAACCAAAACCAAACCCTTCATTCATCTTCACCATCATCATATTCCCACAAAACACAACTTGTTAATTTTAAAAAATTTTAATTAAAATGGATGATGAAGTTGTGCAGCGAGTATTACAAGAAGGTGGCCGTGATTACTACCAACAAACACCTTCTACTTCTTCATCCTCCTCTCCCTCTATTCTTCAATCTCTTCCTCTTCATGCGGTATGTTTGCTTTTGGCCCTTTTTTGAATATGTATGCCAAGTGTTTGATGAAATGTCTCAGTGAAAATTTTGGGTTTTTTGATGTTTTGATCATGACCCATTTCATTATTTGTGAATTGTGATTTTGATTATGACCCACTTCGTTATTTGTGATTTTGATCATGACGCACTTTATTAATTGTTGATTTGTGTTAGAATTTGATGTTTAAATTGTGCTTGCCACGTGTTTGATGAAATGCCTCAATGGAAATATTGGCTTTTTTTTGTGATTTTGATCATGACCCATATCAGTAATTTTTGATAATTGGGTGCTTGTCAAGTGTTTGATGAATGCGTCAATGAAGATATTGGGTTTTTTGATGTTTTGATCATGACCCATTTCATGATTTGTTGTTTTGAATTATAATTAATGTTGTGATTTGAGTAAAGTTTGATAGTTTTTTGCGGGTGGTGATCTTAATGTCAATGGCTAGTTTTGTTTGTGTTGAAATGAGCAAAAAAGGCTTAATTTTTACTTCAACGTAGGTGTTAATTAGTGTGACACTTGTTAAATTTTGAGAAAGTTTGATGCTAGCATTATAAATCGTTGATTTTAGGTTTTTAGAATTCGTTTGTATTGTTATTGTTCCTAACGAGGAAAAAGGTTGCTTTTGGTTACTATTCCGTCTGGTGCCATATGAACAACTGTATATTTTAGGTTACTAAGATGGGCGTATCTATATGGATATCGTGAATTTATAAGGGCCATATAGTTTTTATTTGATACAAATTTTAGTTGGTGGACATGAGAAGAGGTATTATTGAACTATGGCTTTTGCTTTAGTTAAAGGAAGTTATCAAGCATGTGATGCATAATGATGGTACACGGAAATCAATATGCAAGCCATTTACATAATTAGAAGTTAGAATATTGGTGATGGCTATATGGAACCTTTTGCAGTTGTTGGTTTGTGTTCATTTTTTTCCAAATGTTATGATTTTGGCTTGATTACAAATGACAGTTCTTACATTTGCAAATATGCAAATTGATAAATATGTAAACTTAATAACTCTTGTAGTAATGAATTTGTGCTTTGAACTTCTTGTAGTCTTTTGATCGTGGGTATTACTTGTTGGTAAAATCAATTCAAGAGCTTCGATCGAAAAAAGATGGTATTGTAGCTGTTGGCATTGGCGGTCCTAGTGGCTCTGGTAAATCGAGGTAATTGTGATATAGATATAGTTGCAAAGTCTGCTGTCAACATATATGGAATGCTCATAAAGATGTGCATTGAATGATGTCTACAGCTTGGCAGAGAAGGTGGCGTCGGTCATTGGTTGTAGTGTCATATCAATGGAAAACTATCGCACTGGAGCTGATGAGGGGAATGAGTTAAATTCTATAGATTTTGATCTTCTCTTTCAGAATCTTCAGGTATAACGGATTTGCTTATTTAGATCTTATATACCATTCTGAATAGAAGTTATTTGACATATAGTTACTGAAAACTCTTTGGTTGACATAGGATTTGTTAAAGGGCAAAGATATATTGACACCATTGTTTGATTTCCAACAAAAAAGACGCATCGGAACTAAAGAAATCAAGAGTACCTCTTTTGGGGTGGTAATTACACACACAATTGCCATTTTAATTCTTACAAAATTCTACAACCAATTGCTGATATATTTCACACATTGTTTCAGGTGATAGTTGATGGTACATATGCTCTTCATGCAAGACTACGCTCGCTGCTAGATA
This sequence comes from Artemisia argyi, assembly GCA_030686995.1. Classification (NCBI taxonomy): domain Eukaryota; kingdom Viridiplantae; phylum Streptophyta; class Magnoliopsida; order Asterales; family Asteraceae; genus Artemisia; species Artemisia argyi. The sequence continues at coordinate 185,413,587 of CM060682.1, forward strand.
TTCGTGTTGCAGTGGTAATTATATTTGATATCATTAGTTTTGTCACAGTTTGCAACTAATGAGTATAATACTAATACATGTGTAAAATAACAATTGCATACCAGGTTGGTGGTGTTCATTTTAGTCTGCTTTCTAAAGTGCAATATGATATTGGAGATTCTTGTTCGTTGGACAATCTAATTGATAGCATTTTCCCGTTGTTTAGAAAGCATATTGAGCCAGATCTTCACCATGCACAGGTAGGACATTTAAGGTTCCAACCTCATCTTATATCTTCTTATTTTCCTGATAAAATTTTGCTTTTTGCAGATCAGAATTAACAACAGTTTTGGTGCATCATTTAGAGATTCAATATACAAACTCAAATGTAAAAGCGAGGTCCGCCTTCTTCTGTAACCTCTATTTCTTTTATTTTATTGCTTGACCACTAATACACCAAATTCATGTATCAGTCAGAAAGTGAACAATCAGTCTACTCTTTTCCAAAGAATGAAGCACAGATCGATAAGTGAGTCATCAAGTCTATACACTTTCTTGCTCATGAAGTCATGATAGAGTTTCAGCTAATAAGTGTGCTTAAATAATCATTTCAGTTTCATCGAGATGTATTTAAGGCCTCCATCCGCAAGTGAAGAAGCACGGGTTAACGACTGGATTAAGGTGCGCCAGAGTGGCATCAGATACTATCTTTCACTCGGTGACCAAAGGATTGTTGACAAACATTTCATTATTCGGCCAAATGCTGAGTTCGAGGTGTGTACATCGTAATTGGAGTTTGATATTTTTAATTATGATATTTTTCTTTTTCATTCATTTTCTTTAAAAAAACGTGACAGGTTGGAAGAATGACACTTGGTGGTTTACTGGCTTTGGGGTACAACGTTGTTGTCAGTTATAAACGAGCATCTAAGTCAATTATATATGGAAATCTTTCAGTATCTTTTGAAACTATCGATACCCTTTCTGAAACATACATAGTCCTCAGAGGCAGAGATCGAAAAGTATGTTCTTGACCCTTCTGCTGTCTCCTATTCTAAATTTAGTCCTTTCACTCATCATACATTTACTTTTGCGCAGATGGTCGAAGCAGAGGCATCAAGGCTGGGCATTACTGGACCATGGATCACTAAGTCGTATCTTGAATTGATTCTTGAAAGCCAAGGTGGCCGTTTTATATATCTTCTTTGTTTATGTTACTTTCTTGAAAATATATTCAAGACTTACTATAATCTATTCTGATGCTTTTTAATTGATTTATGTAACTTACAGGTGTTCCACGTCTTAATACGCCTCCTCCGTTGGCCTCCAGATCTTCGGGCACAAATAAAGAACCACTGCTTGTTGCTCCAAAGCCACTTCGTATACGTTCAGACCTTGTGAACCGGGACGATGATATATCTCAACCATGGACTCGATCACCCACCAAATCCAAGATGGACCCTGTCTTAGCCCCATGGCGATTCATTTCATCAGATGGTTTGGTTGTGGATGGGTCATCCATTGGTATGTATCTTTTACCAAATATGTAAATGACATAGTTTGTCATCTAATAATCAACATTTGTATTGGTTCCTCTCATCATGCATATACAGATCCTTCTTCTTTCAGGGATACAGTGCAACTTGCTCCAATGCCTGATTCTTTTGATCTTGACAGGGGACTACTTCTTGCTGTTCAAGCTATCCAAGTAAGCATTATGATATTGGGCTAAAATGGGAACGTGCCAATTGGGTCGAACATATTGAAACTTTGAAAGTCGTTCAAGTCTCTCTTTAATGCATACAACCTCTAAAGTCTATCTTTTTTTTCTCCATAGGTTTAGTTTGTTATCATTATTAAACTGGTTAGTACTTATAAATTATAATCAATAGTTATCACGTTAATTGTACATAAACATTAATTAGGACAGGAAGTGTTTGAGGGTCAGCTAGACACTGATTGTTTCGACTTGTACTAAATCTGACCTGTATCAACCTGAGACTGTTTTGAGTATATCTAAATAATATATGAAAACTAGATAAGAAAAAATAGATAAATAACATTTGAAAACCGAGAAGACTTAAACAGTCAAACCTCCTGAATACCCCCTTCCCATCTTGCTACCCGTAGGCCCTAGTCCTCAGTAGGGGATGAACGATTTGCTGAAAGTTATAATGATAATTATTTAATTAGATCTAGGAAATTTTAGTAGATATCTTTACTTACTGATCAGGAGTGACGACAAATAATGTATCTAATTTTTCAGGCTTTGTTGGAGCACAAGGGCCTGCCAGTTATAGTCGGAATTGGTACCCCTTTCTCTCTGTATCATTTGTGTGTATATTTCTATTGACGTGGTTAGCCTATGATAAAACATTTTAATGGAATTTAACCTAGTATGGTATTGTGTTATAGGAGGACCAAGCGGGTCAGGAAAAACTAGTTTGGCTCGCAAAATGGCAAATATTGTTGGTTGTGAAGTCATTTCCCTTGAAAGCTATTATAAGTCTGAGCAATTAAAGGATTACAAGTATGATGATTTCAGATCACTTGATCTACCTTTACTCACAAAGGTACTGAAAGTTTGATTTTGCATGCATTAGAAACTTTCACTTATCAGTTGTATTAATTAAAAATAAATGAAAATTTTCTTGTATTAACAGTTTTCTTTTTTGTTTTTGTTTTATTCAGAATATTAGTGATATCAGAAGAGGTCGGAAAGCTAAAGTACCTGTATTCGATTTGGAGAGTGGTACTCGTAGCGGATTTAAAGAACTACAAGTTTCTGAGGATTGTGGAGTGGTAAATCTTTATTTATTAATAACTTATAATTTGTCATTAATCATTATTACATTTCTATGCATATATAATAATACCAATTATTAACCAATGCAGGTGATAATTGAAGGGGTCTATGCTTTGCACCCTGATATCAGAAAGTCACTCGACCTCTGGGTTGCTGTTGTAAGTTTAGCTTTGACTAAATTGACTATAACATTCTTGTGGCTATTATTAATATCCAAGACACTATAATTATAAAAAAAATACAGGTTGGAGGGGTTCATTCACATCTCATTTCACGAGTTCAAAGAGACAAAAGTAAAGCTGGGTGCTTTATGACTCAAAACGAGATCATGACCACTGTTTTTCCCATGTTTCAGCTACACATCGAACCACACCTTGTTCACGCACATGTGAGTTTTCATTCAAGGATTTTAAGCTATTATAAATAATTTGTAGCTACTTCCGTACAAGACTTTTGACCGATCTTTTAAATTGCAGCTCAAAATACGCAATGATTTTGATCCCGTGCTTTCCCCAGAAAGCTCATTGTTTGTGTTGAAAAGCAATAAGCAAGTAAGCTCGTTATAATATCATATAAATTTTATAAAGATTATTTATTATCAAGTGATTTTTCTTAACATGCTAGTTATGATACTAATACAGGTGGCATATCAAGATATCTTAAAGTTACTTGATCCTACAAAGATCTGCAGCTCGGCTCAGAATTTTATTGATATCTATTTTAGGCTTTCTGGAATTCCGTCTAATGGACAGCTAACGGAGGGTGACTGTATGAGGGTGAGAATATGTGAGGGAAGGTTCGCCTTGTTGATAAGGGAGGTCAGTGGTAACAATATTATCATATCATTCTTTTCTTTTTATACTTTTTTATTCTTTTCTGATATTATTTCTCGTGCTTGTTTTGAGTGTTATCTTTTTTATTTTTATTAGCCTATAAGAGAAGGGGATTTCATAATTCAACCGAAGGTGGACTTTGACATTAGCATCAGTACAGTATCTGGTCTTCTTAATCTCGGGTATATACATTTAGTGCGTAAGGTTACTCAATTTCTGCGAAGGAAGATATATCTTTCTTTATTGTTTATAAATCTTAACTTTTTGGATGAAAATATTGTAATTTCAGGTATCAAGCTGTAGCTTATATTGAAGGGTCTGCATATATCTACCAAGATGGAAAGGTAGCTTTTGTATTTCAGATTATATATTTTGTTTCTTTGGGGGATGGGTTTCTATTATATGGTCAAGTTCCCAAGACCGTTAATTCATCATAAAATATTGGTCAATTTTAGACCCTTAGGTAGAAAGGCCATATTTGATGTTTTACATCAACTTCGATTTAAAATTTTATTCTTTTGTAGCTGCTTATAGAGGTTGATCATCTACAAGATGTCCCGACACCCTATATACAAATCAAAGGGGCAAACAAAGAGGTTGTGGTAGCTGCTGGTTCTACACTGGAGCTAAATGGCTCTTATACCACAAAGGTTTTGCCTTTATAATCAAACTTTACACCATAAGTTGAATGCCAACTTTGCGACTATGTATCAAGTATCTATGATTTTCTAATTTTTATTTATTACTTTTTTGTTTGGCAAATTTAGAGTTACCTTGAAATAGTGCTGGAAAAATTACCTGCATCTGGTAGAAGTTCAAGCGGGATTTATGCTCAACAAGCTGCACGGTTGCAAGAGCTCGTTGACAACATACAATCACAGGTTCTCTCTCTCACACTGTCTCGTACACATATACTAAAGTATGTGTCCAATCGTCTCTAATGTAGAACTACTTTTATTTGCCCCTTGGCGTAACTATAAAAATAATATCAATGTTGGTATGAAGACATTTGGTTAGTAGTCAAAACATCTTTATACTAGTATATATCCGGTCAAAACCTTGCCATTTGGTAAAACCTTGTTCTTGTTGATAATATAATTTATTTTTTATTTATTTATTTATTTATTATTATTATTATTATTATTATTATTATTATTATTATTATTATTATTATTATTATTATTATTATTATTATTATTATTATTTTTGGGTTAGCAGGGTAGCAGTACATCTTCTGAGTCATCACCATGTAGGGAAGTTGTTTCACCTGTGGAAGGTGTGATTGAAGATATGCAGTCAAGAATAAAGAGACTCGAGCGGTGGCAGGCAATCAATACTGTAAGTTTTTCTCGTAACTTGTATTTGTTTCACTCATTTAATATTCGTGTTTTTTTGTCTGTTATGTGAGGCAAAATGAATAGTCTCGTTGGTTGCACCTAAATGTGTACAAGAGATGTGGTGCGAGTCCTTTTATTTATGAAGGGCTGAGTCAGGTTATGTTTATTAAAAAGTAAACGTGTCAAATGGGTCAGAGAGTCGGTTGAAGTGTAATAAAGTCTATAAAGCCTTCTGAATCGTTTTTTTCCGAATGTGAAGATTATTGAAGTTATTTATATTTTTTGTTATTCATATTTGACACAATACTTATATATAATTTTCTTTTATAGATTGAGACAATAAGTGTTCCGGGTCGATTTGAGTATCCGACCTGCCCACTCGAAAATTAAATGTTTTCGCCTGCCATTAGTTGATAGCCACAATCACATCTCCTTTTATGTGTTCGCTTGAGTTTAAAATTTCTTAAAAATCGTTTGCAGGTACTATGGACGTTCTTGATGTCTGCTTTTGTTGGATATTCACTCTATCAGAGGAAGCACCCGTAATTACAAGTCTTCTGGCGATTTAAAATTTCGAATTAATTCTTCTCAAACATATGTTTAGAAACAAATCAAAGCTAACCCCAAGAAACATCGACTAACCACAAAGCAGAAACTTTATCGATGCATCCTATAACAAACTGGTACATAAAATTTCCCTTTGTAAAACCTTTTCTTGATATAAAAAATTGATCAAATCCAAAGGCAATAACGTTGGCAGAACTTGTAACCCGTGTGTTGTAAGTTGTATATTGCTTTGGATTTGATTATTTCTTTGGGAGAAACATAAAATTTCGTCTAATTTGACCTTCTGCATTGAAATAAACCTCATATAACAGTACAGTTATATTATGGCAATAGCTCTCTCTTTGTTAAACTTCTCTTTTGCGAGACTTGTTACAATCCACTTTTGTTGCGTGTCATGTATGTTTGATAGCATATCGAAGATATAAAAGTACTGGAAGTGTCGGTTTCTTAGGATGGAAATCTAACTTCTTATAGGATCATGTTTTTGAAATGAAAGTGTTTTAACAAAGATGAATAGTTACTTAGAATGCGAAAACAATTGAAACATTAATCATCAAAAGTTCAAAACATTACATGGGTGACTCAAAAATATGCTGCAAAGGGGATGTCCCATTCCCTTTAAGGAACCTTAACAATATTTGGTTCCTAGCAAACCCTAAAAACCCTACAACCTAAAATGTTGGAATTAGATTGCAATAATTACATCATTTCTTGCATCCCCCATTATACTACTCAGATACTTGCAGCACCCCATATGATATATTCAGTCTTGGCTTATGTCAACCCTCTTCATCGACGAAAATAGAGATGAAACGGCTTCTCCAACCGTCAAGTATAGCATATTTGGTTGCAGAAGATTATCTGTTCCGCCCGCGTTTTGCAATTTCTCCATCACTTCCCCTACTGGATTCACCAATACAAGCTGTAAAAATTCAAAATAAGGACTTGAAATTGTTAGTCATGAATGAAAAGCAAAAAGAACTAAAGAAGTAATCAAAATGTTGAATAGGACTTGCCTCAACACCCCTCTTTTCCAATACCCTTCTGAGTTCTTGGAAAAATGTCACTCCATTTGTGTCTATGGCACTTACAGCTGAAAATTTACAGAAAAAATAAATTATTTTCAGATAGCAACTTTGTGTGTGAAAATAAACCGACCGGTGTATGAGTTTTTATGTATTAAGTACACAATAAGCGATTTTTAACAGGCCGGTTTGAGTTGTTTGACAAAGTTTGTCCAGTTAGAAACAAGTGTAACCTAAATAGACTTATACAACGTATCAATAGGTCAAGATTGCCACATAACTTTGTTCAATCTTGCAACAAGTGAAATTTAAAAGTTACCTGTGAGATCTAGAAGCACATATCTGAGACTAGAATGACTTTTGGTATCTTCTTCATCCTCATAATCTAGTATCCACCTCATAATCCTTCAAGAAACAATCGAAAATAAAAACTTCGTTCACTTGGTAAATAGAAAAATATGACTGCGAACCATTGTCCTTGGTGTGTTTTAAAGCATTACACATATGAAAAAATATGGAAATATTTACCTATCATTGAGATAATTAGAGTTGGCAAAGTTGATTGGTGCTTGGATACTCAAAATCAAGAAACCGGGGATTGAAACAGCATCCTTATACTGATGTTTGTTCCTAAATATGTCGGTACCAGGTATGTTCCCCAACACCACTGTCTTAGGTCTTGTCATTTGCAACACCATCTTAAATATCGAAATGCCAACCTAAAAAAAATTATAATCAATTTATAAGTTTATTTACATTCTATATCGTTATATAGATTTTCTCATTATGTTACTGTAAAATATACTTACAGCCAGTGCAAGTCCTTCTTGTACCGAGATAAAGATGACACCAAAGAAAGCACATAGCATCACCACAAAATCGAATTTGTCAACTTTCCATATTTGGTGAGCGGCTGGAAGGTCAATAAGGCCAACGACAGCTGTGACAATGATGGCGCCCAATACAAGGTTGGGTGTATACCGAAACAATGGCATCAAGAAAAGAAGTGTGACCATAACCGTCACAGCCATGACTATATTGGAAACTGCGGTTTTGGCTCCAGCATTGTGGTTCACAGCTGACCGCGAAAATGCACCTAAAAAAGGTAGCTGTTAGATTACAGGTAAAAAAATTACGGTTCACAAGTTGTGAACCATGTTAAGCTCACAACGCACATTGAGGAATTTTTGGTTAAAAAAATCGAAACTACTATTATACCAGTAGTGATGTAGCATGATGTTGTGGAACCAACAACATTCATGACTCCAATTGCTATCATTTCTTTGTTGCCATCAACTTGGTAATTTTTTATGGCAGCAAATGTTCTCCCTACAGCAATCCCTTCCTGCGTAAAAAGAAAGAAGAAACATTTTCAGGATAACTAGCTAAGTATTACACGCTGTAATTGATTACGGAGTATTTAGTAAAAAATTTAACTTACAGTGAGAGAAATGATGCCAGTGATGAGACCAGTTTTCAAAACTAGACCAATGTGACTTCCATGAAAATGCAACATGTTCCATGAAGGTGGATTTAGTCCTTGTTCTAGTTTTCCAATCTATTTAAGGACACAAGTTAATAGTACATTAGAATTTAATTATCGTTAGTTAGTTTGCAATATTCGAGTGGATAAAATTTAATCATACTTACCACAGAAATGCCATGGTTTTGAGCTTTGAAAACAAATATAATGAGTGTAGACAGGATAACTGAAAGGAGAGGCGCTCCTGCTGATACCCAAAACAGTTTTGGTTTCTTTATGCTCTGCGTAGATGAGGAGAATTATCAGTAACATTCAGTAGCGGAGTCAGAAAGTTAGTAACATAAAAATGAACGTACACAAAAAGAAAAATGTCATCACATGACATAATTGTCCCCGCCATTAGTTTTAAGACGTAAATTTGATTATACTCGTCTTTTAATTTTAAATTATCAATCTACTTTTGAAGAAAAAGTTCGTCAATTTGTTGCTCATATGATTAGCCACAGGTGGTGCTGATAGATTCACTACTTAAGCCATTAGCAAAATAAGTGTTAGCAAAATAAGGCTATGTTATGTATTTAGATAGTTGTACTAATGACAAACTTATTTCAATTTTCTCCAATATTAAACAAATTATCATTAACAAGTGAGTACAAATGTGGATAGAATCAAAATAATAATTACAATCAAGAAAAAAGGAATTTTTGTTTCATAAAGAAAAATAATTGAAATAAAATATGTCTTTTAGTATAAAGTAGCCTTATTTTCGTACCGTCCTACCTCGTGACATGTTTTTTGGACCTTCATGACATGTTGTCCTTAGTAAGTTTTTGTATGTAAAGTTAGAATGTTTTACAACTTTTATGATCATATTAACATAATTTAATCAAATATATTATTAATCATGTATATAAAAGTACTGACAATTACTTGTCAATAACATTTATATGTGTATATATTATATCACTAGATGCAAAAATATACTTACAATATGTCTTGTCACAAGCAAGAAGATGAGAAAACAAGACCCCATCAAGATTGTTTGCCATGACCACTGCATCCAAAATTCAATACACAAATAATAAGTAAACCAAAAAAATCCAAATATAAAATTTATATTTAGCTGTAAACACCAATACACTTGATAGTTTGGATAAATGTTATTATCAAGCATATATCTATGCTTTCTGTTTGTTTGGTTTTATGTGATTTTTTGGTAGTAGTTCCAAACTAGGGGCTCCCCAAGGGGGGGTTTTTGGGGATGCATGTGAGTCATATATATATATATATATATATATATATATATATATATATATATATATATATATATATATATATATATATATATATATATATATATATATATATATTGTATTGTATTGTAAAATTGTTTCAAAAACCCACATTTTTTCAAAAAGCACTTTGTCCAAAAAATGTGTATAAATATTTTTATCGCTTTAATAAGTGTTTTAAAAACCGGGTTGACTCGATTGGTTGAACCGGGAAAATACTCGGTAATAGGAAGCCGGTTTGGGAAAATTAGTTAAACCGATTGAACCACGAACTGGTAGCTCGGCTAGGTTAATTAAAAAACCAGTTTTAAAATGTATGTTTCTTTTCTCATTTTTTGGTTCTAGACATTTTTACAAGATAACTCTAAAATCCAAATATCTCAATGTAATCTAAATTTTTTTGTACACTTGTGAGTTGTGACAACTTGTGTTATAAATGACAAAATAAAAAAGTATAGCAATAAGTTACCTCTTTAGTATTGTGAAAAACAGAGGACATGACAGGAACCAACCCCATTTCTTTAGTGAAATGTGTGATACCAAGAAGAGCTTTCAATTGTTGAAGTGATACTATGATTGCTGCTCCAGCCATAAATCCAATAAGTGTTGCCTTTGACAAGAAGTCTATTATGAACCCAAGCCTATAAGAACAAATTCATTAGTACAATAGTACATCATGTATTATAACTTTGTACATTATGTCTTGATCAATAAAAAAAGTTGTTGGTCCCCTTTGGACCCATAGAATGTTTTTGAGAAAAAGATGTCAATTTGGTGGACTTTCATTTGACCATTAGGCTACTAGGCAAGGTGTTAAGGTATCACCAAATGGCCCCACTTCACACTCCTTCTCCCTTGCCTACCATCCATGATCATGTGTGGGGACCAATTCTCGAAATAAAATTTGGTGGTCTGACAACCAAATGAAAAAGAAAAAAAAAGGGACCCATTAATTATTTTTTATTTTGTGTGTGAGTGTGTGTGGGATATTTAGTGGGGTATATTTTTATAAAGTGGGTATTTAATGAAAGGTGAAGTTAGAAGTTCCTTGCCCTCTAAAAAATGAAGAGTGGTGAAAGGAAGTGAGAGGAGAGAGAAAGCTGACATGGCGCTGATGTGTATGGTGAAGGTGTAGTCACCTTACCTACTAGCCTTATGATAATCATCCTACGACCAGAATTGAATCAATATATATATATTTTTTTTTATCTAGTTGCCAAGTATCTCTCACCGCAAATGTTCAGTTAACGGGTCAAACGAGCTTTGAAAAAATAAGTCATGTGTTCTCACAACTCTTGACTAAAAGGTCACTGGAACAGGTGTTTATTATCTCAGAAGTGCATGAGTCATGTTTTCGTCGATTTAAACCTTTTGAGTAATGTTCATAAATCAGAAAGTAATCTAGTTATATTAACATCTCATCTAGTTCTATGTTAAGAAGCATAAGATTTTTTTTTTTTTTTTTTTGACCGTCGTTTAGAGTGTCAGATGTTTTTTAAGTAAACAGTTTTGAGTTAGAGTATGGACCTTAAAAAGCCAAGAGAGGCTTGAAAGAGACCAGCAAAGAAGGTAGAAGTGAAAGCCAATTGAAGAAACAAAATAGGGTCTTGTGTAGGTGACACTTCTTGTCTTAGCATTGACCCCATTAATAGTGATGCTATTGACACTGGTCCAACTGCCAGATCTCTTGAGCTCCCTAGTATAGCATATACTAGTGGTGGCACAAAACTTGAATCTACAAGAGTCAACAACAACAACAACAACAACAAATTAAAAAAATGTATAAGTATTTGTAATCATTTGGAAAACCTAGTACAACATGTATTTTTAATGAGTTTTTGCACATTTTTTGTGGTTAAACTACTTGTGACATGCATTTTGGATGTTTGCTATGTTTTTCTCTACCCAGGCTTAAGTGATTGATTATATTAATGATTAGATAGTTTACGACAAAAATTGTCATAGTGCAAAGATTCTTTTTGCACTTATTTCATATTTAGAAATTATCTGTTCATGTAAAGTATAGTTACTTTTTGGAATTTCCACAAAACATGTTTGTTCAAAGAGTCAATAACTAGCTTTTATAATTCTTATAAAATTAACTACTTGCTAGGTTAGTAAGTTTTAATCATGATGGTGTAAAGAAAAATAAAATAAAGAAAAACTTACATAGACCAACTATAGGAGGGAGATTGGCAAGCTTTGCATAGCTTATACCCTAAAAAAACAACAAATATATTTTATGTCAATAATCATGAAGCAAATAGTCTTATATAAGTACATATAATTGTCATTTTCAGAAGAGAAAAAACAGCATAAGCCAAAACAAATTTAAGACAAAGATTTACCTGAGGAATAGCTAGACTAGCAATTGTGAGACCAGAAACAACATCTGACTTGAATAGGTTAAGGTTGTATTGAGGACCCCATTGAAGTATAGGAAAAATGTATTGAAAACCAAGAAGCCATTTTTGCCTAATGGATTGTCCTTTAAATTGTCTTAAAGGATCATCAGGAAAGAAGGTTTCTTTGAGCCTATTTTTCAGCTTTTGCAAACTACTTCTTTTTGGTGGTGTCTCAACCTTATGAATCTCCATAGCTATCTCTACTCTATGATGATGGTTTTCATCAAACTTTCCCTCCATTCTTTAGGCTTTTTTTGGAAAGATAAATTAGCTAGAGGATTGTATTAGAAGAAGTAGAAGAAGAAGGAGATGATGGAATCAACATGAGGTGTTGTATGCACTTATATAATGAATCATGGTTGGTGTTGTTTATGTCATTTTATGAGACATGCATCCCCACATATCCATCAACTTTCCAAATGGAAGAGGGAGAGATTAACTTTCTTAATTTTTCTTCTTTTTACAAGATAAAGAGGTAGGACTAAATGAGTATGAAATAGTGTATGGATGAGTGTTAGGGAGCTTTTTAGGATTCTGGTTAAGCTCAAATGGAGATAAAACAAAAGGGCTTTGATTGGCTTGATGAGTGGATCAATAATTGAAAAGGGTTAGATTCATGTCTCAAGTGTTTCTTACTTTCTTGATTGCTACTTATTTATGGAAGGTGCACATTTCTAAGCTGGTTATGACTTCAATGGTGGACAGTTGAACATGGTTTAAATGCATTTCTGATGTATACAAAGATGCTATAAAGAAAATTTGTCTCTCGCTACGTACATGGTCGGTATGACAGTTCTCGATAATTGGATGATACATGAGTACATTCTATTTGAAAGATCGAATATTCTTTTACGTGTGATTTCAATTTACTAAACTTAGCTGTGAGACGGTTGTAAATGCTACGAAGTATCTATTTGTGTTCCTTTCGTTTCCACGTTACCTTGACGATTTTTTGCTAGTCGAATTACAAGGATTGGTAGTTTTCTTATCATGCTATGTGAAATGAATGTAACTTTCTTTATTTCCATACAAATATGAGTGTTGGTGTTACTATGGTAGTAACTACGAATTAATAATGTACTTCAATTACATGTAATACCGGTTTGGACCTCAAAATGCATTGGATTCAACCCATGGACCAAATCACCAAAAACCTAAATAATTTGACAAAAAGGCAAAGTGATTTTATGGGCAAGTTGTGCTTTATAACATATTGGTGGGATATGGGAAGTAGGCCAACCTGGTCATGTTTTTTTCCTTTGACCATGGTAATTATTTTTGGTCTTGTTTTTTTCTTTCTGTATTTAGAATCATTTGATGTGTTTTAGAATGACCTTCTACTTTTATCTTAGTCAATGAAAAAGCATCTAAAATGGTAAAGGTAAAATCTTACTTGTGCACTATTGGTTTACAATGAATTAAAAAAGATACAAATTAACGGATGAGGTTTTACTTATCTTGTTAGATATAAAGAGCGAGCTTTTAACTCAAATGTATATGACTTAATCAGGTTATTCTCATGACCGTTTTTGAACATTCATTGGTCACCCTCTTACGTGTACTTAATGAGTTTTGAATCCTTAATATCTTATGAGGAAGCCAATTGTTTAACCACTATCATTTGATGGTGATTAAGGACAAAAAGAATATAATAATGATATTTGAAAAAATTGATATCCTTCATAATCTTAAATTCTCTCTTCATTTCAAAACTATTGCCCCGACAATAAAAAGATAAACACAGTTTTAGAAAAATATTATCACGACTAATAATTTACATTTTGCAAAATGTGCTTTTTACCATTAATTAAATAATTAATGTTTTTTTAAGTTAAAAAAAGATTAAAAAAAATAATTAATGTTTTCTTTAAATTTGTAATAATGATTTTAAGTAAGAGTAATATGACAATTTTAAACAATTTTTTATTTATTTATTGTAGTAGACAATTAGTTTAAAACAATTTGAAAGAAAAAGTGAACAACTAGTTTAGAGTAAAGAGTAAACTACACCGTTCGTCCTTGTGGTTTGCGTTGACCGCAGACCTTCGTCCTTTGACCAAAAAAATTGCACCGTTCGCCCTTAAGTCAGAAACGTTATGCACCGTTTGTCCCTCCATCCAACGGGGCCACTAACGCTCGTTAACCATAAGGGTATATTCGTAATTTCACATCCATTTTAATATATAAACCATTTAATTACTTATTTATTTCATTTTTACACTAAACTCACACACACACTCTTTCTCTCTCTAAACCCACCGGAATCTTCATATTTTCCAGCAAACACCAGCAGATTCCGGCACCGCCGTCGCCGGAGAATTTTCCGGCGAGACTTTTTATTCGCCAAATTGATAGATCGGGACATCCCCATTCTTTCTGGAGCGTTTTAGCTTTTCCAGCTACTCCCCACTGCCGGTCTCACTTCCGGCCACAGCAGCAGATTCCGGTCGCCGGAATAATTTTTCGAGTAAACTACACCGTTCGTCCTTGTGGTTTGCGTTGACCGCAGACCTTCGTCCTTTGACCAAAAAAATTGCACCGTTCGCCCTTAAGTCAGAAACGTTATGCACCGTTTGTCCCTCCATCCAACGGGGCCACTAACGCTCGTTAACCATAAGAGTATATTCGTAATTTCACATCCATTTTAATATATAAACCATTTAATTACTTATTTATTTCATTTTTACACTAAACTCACACACACACTCTTTCTCTCTCTAAACCCACCGGAATCTTCATATTTTCCAGCAAACACCAGCAGATTCCGGCACCGCCGTCGCCGGAGAATTTTCCGGCGAGACTTTTTATTCGCCAAATTGATAGATCGGGACATCCCCATTCTTTCTGGAGCGTTTTAGCTTTTCCAGCTACTCCCCACCGCCGGTCTCACTTCCGGCCACAGCAGCAGATTCCGGTCGCCGGAATAATTTTTCGGCAACCCTTTTTCTTGTCCCACTTTGTAGATCGGATAAAACCCTTCACCCCCGTGCTAACCACGCACCACCACACCCACCATACCCACTGTAATCCTACTGAAACATGCAGTCACTTAAATCCTTTACCAAAAGATATATACGCGCCTCCACTTTGTCTTCTTCTTCTCTTGTGATACGCAGCCTCAACAAACACAATGGAGTTGGTGATGGGGGGTGGCCGTCTGATGTCATGGAGGTGGTGATGGGGGTGACACTTGGCAGTGGTGGTTGGTGTGAGGCTTGGCAGTGATGGATTGTGTTAATGTGTTTATGGCTGTGTTTGTGTGTTTGTTTTTATTAAACAAAAAACTTGAAATGACTGGTAACCGGAAGAGGGGATGCAAAAATACTCACTTATGGACAAAATACTCGACTTTGACCCACAAACAAGGAAAAAATTAAGTACGCTACTCAGAAGAGCTTTTTTTGACAAGTATAATGCTTTATTTTGGTATTAGGCCATTTTGAAACTATTTTTATTAAGTTTTTTTTTTTTTTTGATAGATTTTTTTATTAAATTTTTGAAAATGAAAACGTAAAAAAATGAAAGAAAACTTAAAATAAACAGACGAAAACGTAAAAAAATGAAAGAAAACGTAAAATAAACGGGCGAAAACATAAAAAAATGTGAAAACGTGAAAACTGGATGAAAACATAAAATAAACTGGTGAAAACGTAAAAAAAGTGGATGGAAACGTAAAAAACGGGATAAAAACGTAAAAAAACGGACGAAAATAGGCGAAAACGTAAAAAAAGTGACGAAAACGGGCGAAAACGTAAAAAAACGGAAGAAAGCGTTAAAAAATGGACTAAAAGCGAAAAATTGCACCGTTCGTCCTTGCACCGTTCGTCCTTATAGTGCAAAATGACTATTATACCCTCATAAGCAAACAAGTTAACGAGCGTTAGTCCACCCCGTTAGAAGGAGGGACAAACGGTGCATAACGTTTCTGACTTAAGGGCGAACGGTGCAATTTTTTTGGTCAAAGGACGAAGGTCTGCGGTCAACGCAAACCACAAGGACGAACGGTGTAGTTTACTCTAATTTTTCGGCAACCCTTTTTCTTGTCCCACTTTGTAGATCGGATAAAACCCTTCACCCCCGTGCTAACCACGCACCACCACACCCACCATACCCACTGTAATCCTACTGAAACATGCAGTCACTTAAATCCTTTACCAAAAGATATATACGCGCCTCCACTTTGTCTTCTTCTTCTCTTGTGATACGCAGCCTCAACAAACACAATGGAGTTGGTGATGGGGGGTGGCCGTCTGATGTCATGGAGGTGGTGATGGGGGTGACACTTGGCAGTGGTGGTTGGTGTGAGGCTTGGCAGTGATGGATTGTGTTAATGTGTTTATGGCTGTGTTTGTGTGTTTGTTTTTATTAAACAAAAAACTTGAAATGACTGGTAACCGGAAGAGGGGATGCAAAAATACTCACTTATGGACAAAATACTCGACTTTGACCCACAAACAAGGAAAAAATTAAGTACGCTACTCAGAAGAGCTTTTTTTGACAAGTATAATGCTTTATTTTGGTATTAGGCCATTTTGAAACTATTTTTATTAAGTTTTTTTTTTTTTTTGATAGATTTTTTTATTAAATTTTTGAAAATGAAAACGTAAAAAAATGAAAGAAAACTTAAAATAAACAGACGAAAACGTAAAAAAATGAAAGAAAACGTAAAATAAACGGGCGAAAACATAAAAAAATGTGAAAACGTGAAAACTGGATGAAAACATAAAATAAACTGGTGAAAACGTAAAAAAAGTGGATGGAAACGTAAAAAACGGGATAAAAACGTAAAAAAAACGGACGAAAATAGGCGAAAACGTAAAAAAAGTGACGAAAACGGGCGAAAACGTAAAAAAACGGAAGAAAGCGTTAAAAAATGGACTAAAAGCGAAAAATTGCACCGTTCGTCCTTGCACCGTTCGTCCTTATAGTGCAAAATGACTATTATACCCTCATAAGCAAACAAGTTAACGAGCGTTAGTCCACCCCGTTAGAAGGAGGGACAAACGGTGCATAACGTTTCTGACTTAAGGGCGAACGGTGCAATTTTTTTGGTCAAAGGACGAAGGTCTGCGGTCAACGCAAACCACAAGGACGAACGGTGTAGTTTACTCTAGAGTAAAAGAAGTAGTTTTCTTATTTTGAAAGTTTGTACAAGATCCTAAATCCTTAGACTATTTTATTTTCCTTATATACCAAATAGAATGTTTGAGACGATAAAATTATAATATGGGCTTTATTTAATATGTGCACGTGAAGTATATTACGTTTACACATGAACTAGGGACGGATCTACTGTACATTGGTGTCAGATGTTGCGCGGGCTACATTTGAGAAGTGCCATTTTTTTTTTCAAAAATTGTCATTTATTGGTATGTGCAGCTTTCGATAATTTTTTTTTCCTATAACATTAGTTAACCCAACAATTATTTTATGCGACACCTTCTTGAGAATCCCGAATCCGTCCATGCATGAACTAATAACCAAAATTGCTTCTCATTAAAAATAAATTTGTATCCATCATTTCATACCAAACGTATAATTTAGAAGCAATTATTAATTGTACAACAACTCTATTTTTGTTTCAATTTAACCAATAAAGTGAACAAACAAAATATACTATTTGTTGAAAACACGACACTAAATTTGACATATGAAAGATTTCTCGACAAACAAATTAATATGGAGTAATCCGCATAACTTTAAAACTGAAATATATTCATTTAATTGATGAATATTTTGACTAATAAGCAAAGTTTTTAGATATTTTCCCTGATCATGTATGCAAACTTTACTCATACAAAACAGAAATTTGATTAGACAAGTCATTTACAATTGGGACAAGTCAGACAATAAATATGCTGAAAAAAATAAAAATAAAAATAAAAAATCTCTAAGCTCAAAAATAAAAAGATATGCTACTTTCTAGCCAAATTCTCAAAATAGAATGGTGCGACTAACCGATTATACGACTCTATTAACTTTTTGATACGTGTATATATCCTTTTATGACAAAATTACAAGTATTAGTTGGGATTTTATGATCGTAATTTGCTTTATCTATTTTCGACTAATTATCTTTAATTAATCTCGTATTGTGTTTCTAATTAAAATGTATCTAGATATTGGTGAAATGTTGAATGATGTAACCCTTATGTATAACTTTATTATTGATCATGAATTATGATTATAGATACATAATTTTAACTCTAATGGACCTAAGCCCACATGTCAGGCTTAAGCCAAGTAATCTATTCTATCATTTGATACCTTCCGCAGTCCGGACAGCAACATTACGTTAGCTCGGACTGGAGTTGAAACATAAAACATAAAAACTTTATCTATTTTGTTGATGTAGACATTCGACGGCAAGCGAAACCAAATATTCAAACAAAAGCAGCGAAAGCAAAACAAAGCAACAACAAAAGCAAACAACGGTATCAACAGGATATCGTTGACCATATTTTGAGATTATCATTTTTTTTTAATCTTTTATATAATAAAAGAATTACATTATTTCGGAGTGTTTTTGCAAAACCCTTCTCATTGAAAAAAAAATTTAGACCAATAGGAGAGTTCGATTTTGCTACATAGGTGAAATCAAGCAATGTAATTGGTCAATAAAAAGTCAAAATTGAATTAATTTTGGTCAAACTTTAAAAATTTTGGTGGAGAAATTTGCTTGAGAAAAAAAACACATAAAAATATTTGTGTCAAATTTGTGAAAACAAAACTTAAAAAAAAAAAAGAGGAAGTAACTAATAAAACTTTAGTAATTGAATTTTATATAAATTATATATAGTTAAGTGTAAAATTCAAAGTTTTCATGTTTTTTAATAATTTTAAAAGAATGACAAATAACCCCTTACACTTTATATCTCCTATTTTTTATATAATAAAAGAATTACATCATTTCAAAGTGTTTTTGCAAATCACTTCTCATTGTAAAAAAATTGGGCCAATAGGAAAGCTTGATTTTGCCACGTAGGCGAAATTGAGCGACGTGATTGGCCAATAAAAAGTCAAAATTGATCTTATGGTAAAACTTTTAATAAATTTGATATAGAATTTGGTTGAGGGAAAAAACACATAAAAATATACATGTCAAATTTATGAAAACAAAAACTTAAAAAAGATGGGGTAATTAATAATACTTTAGTGGTTGAATTTTAAATATATTATATAAAGTTACGTGTAAAATAATAAGTCTTCATATTTTTTAATAACTTTAAATAATAAACAAATAACCACTTACAGTTTATACGCCTTATACTATATAATATGAACGTTGTTTACAATTAATTAGTAATAGTGTTAGTTTGAGACTTTAATTGATTAAAATTACAAAATTTTGTAAATACATGAATTAGTTTTAATATACGTTAAATATTTTTAAAATAAATGTTAGTTTTAAACTTTCATTTATTAAATATTTTTTTACTATATACGTTAAATAAAGACTCATGTTATGTTATTAAAAGTTTAATATATATGCACACGGGTTTAAATATTAAATACGGTTAAATTATGGGCAAATGGTACAAAAAGGCATTAAAGTTAGGGTCCATATACAATCAAGGTATCAAACTTTTTTTCTTGCATATAAAAGTTCTCAACTTTTTTTTTTGGCCGATTTGGGTTTTTTCCTAACTTCCGTTAACTCACTTCGTTAGTAAATAACATGTTTGGTCCTTGCATATGTATAACCATTTCATGCACAGTCCATAACCACAAAAAAAATTCCAAAAAAATATTTTTGAAAAAAAAAATAGGAAAATTTAAAAAAAAAAAAAAAAAGAAAATCAAAAAATCAAAATTTAAAAAAAAATAATAAAAAATGTATATTTTCAAAAAAAAATAATAATTAAAAAAAATATTTTCAAAAAAAAATTAAAAAATTAGAAAATAAAAAATATGTATATAAAAACTAAAAAAAATTAGAAAATAAAAAAAATCAAAATTTTGTTAAAAAAATTAGAAAATAAAAAAAATTTATTAATTTAAAAAAATTTTAAAAAATAGAAAATAAAAAATTTCCAATTTTTTTTTTAAATTAGAAAATAAATTTTTTTAAAAAGTTCAAATTAGAAAATAAAAAAGAAATCGAAAAAAAAATTTAAAAATAATATTTTTTTAAATAATTATCGAAAAAAAAGTTTGGAAAAAATTTTATTTTTTTTTTAAATATTTTTTTTTCGAAAATAATTTTTTTCTATTTATTTTTAATTTTTAATTTTTTTTAATTATTAATTTTTTTTTCTATTTTTTTAATCTTTTTTTCAAACTTATTTTTTTCGAATATATTTTTTTTTCGAAAATATTTTTTTTTTAATTTTTTTTTAAAAATTTTGATTTTTTTGATTTTCTATTTTTTTGTTTTTAAAAAAAATTTCCTATTTTTTTTTTCGAAAATTTTTTTTTGGAATTTTTTTTGTGGTTATGGACTGTGCTTGAAATGGTTATACATATGCAAGGACCAAACATGTAATTTACTAACGAAGTGAGTTAACGGAAGTTAGAAAAAACCCTAAATTGGCCAAAAAAAAAGTTGAGAACCTTTATATGCAAGAAAAAAAGTTGGATACCTTGATTGTATATGGACCCTAACTTTGATGCCTTTTTGTGCCATTTGCCCCTAAATTATTATTAACGGTAATATAAATATCAAATTGTAAGACCAAGTTGCTGTGATATAAAAACAATTATTCGCGATTCATGTAATTATTATTTAAATTTTATATACGGATATCCGGAAAAATATTTTTAAAAAACTTTACAGAATATATTTTAATACAACAAATATCAATAGTTATCAATAGTTAAAGTTAAATAACAACATCAACCTCAACCTCAACATTTATATCAGCTAAACAAAGTTAAATCTTTTATCAAATAATTTTTCTTACAAAATATTAATAGATATTAATACATAATGAAAAACTCATGTATATTTATTAGTTGTACTTATAACACAATTTTCACGGGTAAATTCTTATATGTCCATGGAGTAAACTAAAATTTTAATACAAATTCGATTTATGTGTAACCTCGTGCGTGCACGGGACTTATGCCTAGTACAAAAGAGTAAGAATTGAATTATACGAGTGATCACGAATAAAAGATAAAGGATTTTAGAAAAGATTTTGATTGAAACTTTATGTTTGTTTTTTTATGACGGAAAGTAAATGAAAACTAGGAAAAAGAATTGTGAAGAAAAGAGCATTTTACGACTTCATACACTAGTAATAGCATTTTACGACTTCATACACTAGTAATAGTAAATTAGTAATAGATATAACAAAAAAATAGATTGAGAAAAGCTGATTTTAGGATGTCTTAAATTGAAGAAGGCTTGCAAGAATAAAATAACAAAACAAAAACAAAGACTGCTAATAATTATGACTAACAGCTAAAGAGTAATAATGAAAAGAAGTAGCAAATATAAATGAAAAATATAGCATAAAACAAAACGACCGAATGTTCAAAAAAAAATTTAAAAAGAAAAAATAAATAAATAAATAAAGAAAAAAAAAAAACGACCGTGAAATGTTATTATTTTTAAGCGATAAAACTGACGATAGAGAAGATTGATTTTACAGAAAGAGATAGATGAGATGTGCGGATGGGGAACGTGAAGAGAGCTGCATATCTGCGGTTAGGTCAAAAAGTCTCAATCCTGCTCCGATACCATGTTGAATGATGTAAAACTCGTAGTTATAATAACTTTATTATTGATCATTATTTATAGATCACAAATGCATAATTATAATCTTAATGAACCTAAGCCGACAGGCTGGACTCGGGTCAAATAATCTATTCTATCACTTAATAGATATTTGCTAAATTATTGTTGAGTAGAATGTTACAATTCTCTTGAACGAATAAATTAGAACGGTTTTACTGCTTAAGTTTGTGAGCTTGTTATGTTAATTTATGGATGAGACGGTCTTTAAATATAAAGTTTTCTACTAGTATGTATTATTAACTGAGAAACAGTCTATATAGTTACTCATTAAAAAATATGGGACAAATTAAAATGATTTATTTATATCGGTCGCCCATCAATGTGAATCGACCGTGCACCTCTACACACACATTGAAACAAGGATGAAATCAAGACTAAATATAACCGGGTGCACACAAAAAAATTGAACACTAATATTATAAACATATTTCGATTGACCGGGTGCATTTAAGATAACTTTAGGAAAAATTGATGTTTTTTCCAAAAATTAACACTACATTGAAAAAATTCATGGGGTGCCCGAGCACCTGTGGGAACCCCCTGACTCCGTCCGTGCATTGAAATGTCATTCTCATTTGAGGAATTTGATATTTTTTAGCTTATCAACTGATGTGTACTTGGTCTCAAATTCTATTTTCGTGTTTGATCCAAAGAGAGAAAACGAAGAAGTGAGCAAAGTTATACTCATAATACGATTATGGAGGGGAGTTTGGTTTACAGAGATAAAAAAATCTTCACTTTTGTTTATATAAAATTAATGATCAGAAAATATTGCATGGGGTTAAGCGGTTGGAATGGTTAAACCTTGCGCCTCCTCAAAGGAGAGATTAACGGTTCGAACCTATTCAAACAGCCTATCCCCGTTTTTTAGTGGCTAGTTATATCGTTACTCTTTGACTATTGAAGTTTTACAAGTTACATTAATGACTTAATTTAATTAATTTATTATATATATATATATATATATATATATATATATATATATATATATTACTTGATATTTATTTGACTACTTTTTAAAATCTTTTTATATCTACTAGACGATTATTCGTGTATAACAGTCGGTTTTATAGCGATAAGATTTTATAGTTGCATGGTTATTCATTTTCATCAAGTATAACCTAATAGAATAATAAGGAGTAAAAAGTAAGTTGCAATATGGTGTATTATATACTACCTCCGTCCCAAAATTATAGTCCCTTTTTGACTTTTTCGGTCTTTCTTTCTCAACTTTGACTTTAAATATTTTTGTTTGTGTTATACAATAGTTGATGAAAATTATACCAATGAAAAATACATTTAAAACTCAATTCATTCATATATTTTGCATCAAGTATTATGTAATATAAACAAAAATATTTAAGGTCAAAGTTGAAAAATAAAGACCGAAAAAGTCAAAAGGGGACTATAATTTTGAGACGGAGGGAGTAATAGAGTTTGTGGATGATTTTTAAAAATTACTAGTGCTGGGATCAGGGGTGACAATTCGGGTCTGGTTCGGGTTGACAGGTTGGCGTGTCAGAAAATCCCAACCTGAACCTGACCCATTTAAATTATCGGGTCAGTTACTTTAACCATAATCTGTTTATACATAACCCGAACCTGACTAATTTAACCCGTATATATATATATATATATATATATATATATATATATATATATATATATATATATATATATATATATATATATATATATATATATATATGGTAAAGTTAAAATAAAAAGACAAATATCCGTAAAAAGAATAAAAAGAAATTCTTTTAAAAAAATTTCTCGAAAAATTCCAAAAAAAATCCACAAGATCGGGTATGTTGGTGCATAAAACTTTTGTGAAAGAAGTTTTTCTAATTTTGAGTTTTTATACGTTTTTTTTAATGCATAAAAAACGAATTTTAATGCGCAAAAAAATTTTTAATGCACAAAATTTTCAACTGGTTTTAGTTAGATGACTCATGTGTATTGCTTTTTATAATTTTAACCTCGCGTACACAGGTTTAAAATGAAATACTAGAAAAATTATTATTAACAGGATTATAAACATCAAAATAAAAGCACGACTTCACAGATTACTGTGAGATAAAAATAAATACACAAGATTTTACATATAGCAACGATGATTTCTCTCTAAAGTTTAGATAAGTGTATCTCGAAAAAAAATGAGGGTTATTATGCACTGTTAAACACGCATAATGTTTAAAATATGATATCAATAGTTAATTTTAAACATCATAAACTCAAAAGCATGTCAGTTAAACAAAATCAAATTCGTTCAACAAAAATATATAAAATTATTAATTGATAATAATACATACTAAAAATATTATATAAAAACCACGTGTACTTTTATTTGTATATCAACTCAAAATTGTCAGAGTCTTAATTAACCACTCAGTTGTGGCTTAGTGACTAACATCACAAAATATGAAAGGTCTCATGTTCAATTGCTGCTAGGTGTAATCAATTTTGAAATGGTCACGTCAACATTATGAAAATAGAGGGTTTTTACCCGATTTAAGTTTATGTGACGATGTGTTTTAGACCTGTGGATTAATCGGCCAAAAATCATGTTTGCCGAAAAATATTGTCACAGTGTTAGTTTTTGTTGAGAAAAAGTTTAAATATATTGAATATGTTGGAGACAAGACATATGGTGGATTCAACACAAATTTTGAAATGGTCACGTCAACATTATGAAAATAGAGGGTTTTTACCCGATTTAAGTTTATGTGACGATGTGTTTTAGACCTGTGGATTAATCGGCCAAAAATCATGTTTGCCGAAAAATATTGTCACAGTGTTAGTTTTTGTTGAGAAAAAGTTTAAATATATTGAATATGTTGGAGACAAGACATATGGTGGATTCAACACCTTTCATTTTTCATAAATATTTGCCTGCATCTAAAGAAGCCTTTTAGGAAGGTATCATATTCTTGTGGTATCTTACTTTGAAGTGTGGTTGGAGGGGTCTCTTATTATCCTCTAATCCATTTCATAGTTAGGGTAATGGGGTATCCAATTTACACTTTTTTGTATAGTAAACACATAAAATTAAAAACAGGATTGGATGCCTTGAGAGTTGAGATCAAATATAGAGGTTAATATTGTAATTATAGTGCACTTATACTCTTATAGTATGTATCAAGAGTGAAGATTTGAAGATACCAATCAATCCTAATTGATTTTATTTTTCATCACTTATCAATTCAGCTAACTATTCTATTGATATTGATATATGTGAATCTTATAATGCATGTTATATAAAGATTCTGCTTGTTAAGTACGATTTATTCTTCAAACATCTCTTTATATTAAAAAAAATTGCATAAAATCAAGAATTTGATATTTTAAGAGTGTTGGTCCTTTCTTTTCCTTTTCTTTTAGATGTTTTACTAAGAGGTCGGCGAATGTGCATAACTAGTAGGTTATAAAAAACCAAGAGCAAACATAGATATAAAACCTTTGAACTGATAGGAACGAAACTATGAGTTATTCTTGGAAATAAGAAGGTCGTGGTCATTGCTTTAAATGGCCACGACCCTAGCATGACCAAAATAAGAAAGGCATGGTCACATGCTAAGGTTCGAAGTTTATCTTCAGTCACTAGTTCAAAGAGAACACAAGTTATTTTTTCTTGAAAAAACTGTAAAGGACTAGTATCTATAATTCAAACGGTCACTGTGTGTGTGTTTTTCTTTTTCCAAAATCCAAAAGAAAATGAAATCAAAGTATCAAAAGTAATTTACATTCACTTTTAAGTTGTTAAAAGTAAAAAATACATAAAGAAAAATTGAAATGAAAAACGTGGACGGCAGGATTCGAACCTGCGCGGGCAGAGCCCACATGATTTCTAGTCATGCCCGATAACCACTCCGGCACGTCCACTTGATTTGTCATTTTCATGACTTTGTTTTATTTATATCCAATAATATATCGTGCTTTAGTGGCACATTCGATTGACTATTGAATAATGACATCTTTTATTTTCTGATATAATTTCAGATAACAAAATGCTACTACACATCTTCTTTTCGTAAGAACAAAAGTAAATATTATTAGTTGACATGAGTGTTAGTGATCACTGAATTGGTCTACGATGTTAGCCGAAAAAACATTGTTTAGTGCTGAGTTAGATATATATGAGCAACTGTATTATTGTCTGAGCGTCTAGCGAAGGTCCAATTGCATCACCTAAAACGAGAGGCCGACTACAATCTCTCTATAATTAGCAATTTGCAATAAAGGTATTGAGTTCGATGTAAAATTAGAGAGTCGATTACAACTTTTAAGAATATATCACTTAACTTCCGTAAAAATGCTACTAGAGTTTTTAAGCATATGTAGCTTCACTTTCGTAGAGCTAAATATAGAAATGAGGTGAGTTAGGTGACGAGGGTGTGTGTAAACTAGTAATACAATTTTATGTTTTAAAATATTTGATGGTTGAATATGCACTACTCTTTCAATTTTGAAATAAATGTTTTTGTGGACGTATGGTCGGGACTGGGCCCTACATGGGCCAGGCCCGGCAGACAGCGGCCCGCTCTACGCCTAAACCCTAATCCATGCCTTATAAATATAGGGCTGGGGTTCCTTTCACAGCAGAATATAACAGATTATCCTAAACCTAATTCTCATATGCTATCACGCATCAAAACTAACTTGACCGTCGGAGGTGGATCCCGGGGCTACGGCCTCGGGTCCACTCCTAACGGGTTCTCTTTGTTGACAGGTCTATTTAGGGCTTAAGAAGACGACTAACGACCCAAGGAGAGTCGTTGAATCGGTCCGCGCCAGATTATGCATCAACAGTTTTCGGATAAAAAGTAAAACATTGTATGCTTTAACCGATCAAATATCATCCACACTTATTAAACTTTCTTTTAATTGGTTAAAAGAAATGTTAAATTATTTTGAAACATTCAAAAAAAAAGAAAAAGAAAAAATGGTTAACAATTTCGAGAAAAAAAGTATGTCCTTCTATAAGATCATTATTTCCAAAAATGTGATATAATATAATCTTCAAGATTTAACCCATATTAGGCTTTCATTATTATGTTTAGTAAACTAATACAACATTTCTTTTTGGCAATTATATAAAGGATAAATCTTTAATAATGTATCATACTTGCCAAAACAATGACTTTCGCGTACTGTACAAAAACATATTTTTTTCTCTCTCTTAAACTCAACTATTTTGTCCTTTTTGATGTACTTAACTTTTATTTTTTTGCATTTTTAATGTACTTTCGTGACATTTTTGCCCTTAGATTTATAATAATTTGAGGGGTAAAAATGTCAAAAGTACATCAAAAAGGCCAAAAGATAAAAGTCACAAAAGTCATTTTTTTAACAAGTATAGTACATTTTTAAAGATTTTTCCCATTATATAATACAACGGTATTATTGAAGAGTTGCAATGGTTCGTGGAAGCTATTCATACCCTATATGTATGGCATCAAGATCCATCGTGAAGAATAATTCAAATTGTCAGATTCAAGTATTTATTCTTGAATTAATTGTTGTATTCTCAAAACAGTCGCACTAATTCGGGTGGAATTCTGTTTCAAAGCACTGTTAATTGCTGGCCTCCAATCACATTGTTGTAATTTTTTGAGATATTTATATTATACACTTTGTGATACCATTAATAAATTCCTACCGAGATCATTATTTCAAAAAATGAGATATTATATAATCTTCGAAGGTTAGTGAAAGTCTCTTTCATTCAACATGTTAGATTTTCTTCCTCTAATTCCTGTAAAGTTGGCCAAATGATAATGGTTCTCGAATTTTCTAATGGGATATTGCATGCTTATATATAACGAATGATAATTAATCATCAGTAACAGATTAAAAAAAAAAATAGTATAATAAGTTCGCTTTCCATCATGTCGACCGATTTTATTTGTAGTAAACCCAAATCAATAATATTATCGTGATAAGTAATCATTAACAAATTATACTAAATCATAGCAAACATAAGCCTAACTCATGACATCACTAAATAAACTATTCTTTTTACCTTCCAATCTGCCTTCAAAGTGTCACATTGAGAGTTTAGGCTATGGATATTTATTGTGTAGTAGATATTGTAAGATTTAATTTGATATTAATGATATCAAACATGTTTTAGGCAGGATTTTCTTTAGTAAAGAGGAAGATTTACTAAAGAGATAAACGACATAATGCATAAAAATATGATAACATTTAGATACTCAAATGGTCTCCCATTCACTTGCTACCACTTCATATGTGTTTTCTTTTTATACAATCTTTCTTGAAAGGAAACGTTAACAATCGACAATGCTAATTGACATAGACTTACACATCAAGGATGATGCGTGTAAGTTCATGTTTAGACTTACTCAACAGCCCAACTGGGCTATGTGCCTAAATTACCTCAATGTTGTTGCCCGTGGAGTTTCAAGCTCCGGTGAATAATCCCAATTCCATTATTAGTTCAACATAAACATGAAATTCTTTAACAAGCTAGTGTCAGACAAATATAAAGCTGGTCGCATGATTTTATGTTAAGGGGCCGAACTTAAAGTAATACATATATCCTCCAAATATGAATATGTCATTTTTTTAAAACCAAACCTAGAAGCATAATAATAATGAACTAAGTTAAGCTAGAAAATAATAGTTTGACAAGTAAATTTATTTTGATGTTATATCGAATTAGGTAAGTTATCAGTATGTGAATTTTTATCAAAATATCAATAGCAATAAGGGGTTCTATTTGCAAAAACCATTAAGAAAATGGCTCTTAATATTTACTTAATGAGTGGGCTGATTAGGGATGACTCAAAACCTACTAGTAACCATACTAGTTCCGTCCCTGTTTTTCGAGTAGAAGGCTCGAGTCATCACATGATTGCAATGATGCATCACCGGAAATAATATTGATGGAGACGAGAAGACCACGTCGAATTGTGGCATTTTAAAGTTTATGTCATTTGACATTTGTATTTAAGTGCACCATTGAAGCTTTGTGTGGTAGCTTTTGTCGTTTGATTTGAAGGAAGAAATGCAATGCTTGAGTTGGTAATAGTTATAATTTAAATCGTGTTGCTTGACTAAAATCACTTTGTATGTAACCATCCACATGGCACTTGTCACAATACAAAGAGCAATCAAATGAGTAGTTGACCTTGCAAATCCTATGTAAACCACATGCTATGTTTTATTGTGAGTGTTTGAAGCACAAATTGTGATTCAACATGTGCGTTGAAAACATGTTTTTAGCTATTTCACAGAATTGAGGAATATGATATACTTCTTGCGTCCCAAAACATTGCGTCCCAAAATATAAGTTCATTTTTTTTTTAATTTTTTTTAAAGTCATTTCTTTCCCATTTTGACATTAATTATTTTTTTTCGTGTTATATAATACTTGATGAAAAGTATACCAATGAAAATGCATTTAAAATACAAGTCCATTTATATATTTTGTATCAAGTATTATATAACATGAAAAAAATAATTAAGGTTAAGTTAGAATAAAAAGATTTTGAAAATGTCAAAATGGATTTATATTTTAAGACAGATGGAACAATAAAGAGGCTTACTTGTAAAAAATTTTCTTTTTTTACAAACGAAAAGCAGATAATTGCCTGCTTGGAAAAGCATGCAATTGCCTGAAAGGCTGAAAAGAGGCATGATCTCTCCTAATAAATAAATAAAATAGTTATTGATGATAAAGAAAATTGATTCAGGTCATCACCCTTCCTATACTTGTAAAGTTGTATTGTTTTTACTTAGGTAACTTATTCGCTCAGTTTCACATAATCACACAAGATATTACAAAATGATTAAAAGAATGGAATGAATGATCAAATGATTAAAAGAAATCACCAAATGGTTGGAGAGTGCCGATTGGGTTTTCATTCATCATATTGGTTTTATCGTTTTCTTTGTTAGTTTTATGAATTAAAGGTCATGTCGTATGATTATGACCTATAATTATTTGAGCTTTTTACAGCTTATCGGGTTTTCAATGGCTCATCTATACAACAGAATCCTACCATTTATAGTTTGACATATCTCATATTTTAAAGAAAACTATATGTGTCTATCTATATAATTATAACATACCCTTGAAATTTATGGCCCTGAACGGTCGGCCACCTCGCCACGAAACATTTTAACATCATACTAACCAATACATGCCTTTTATTGTATGAAAAACAATAGTAAATTTTGGAGGTGTAACATGCAATCATGCAATGTCCACCATAGAATCGTATGATGTTAAGTATCTTTGGGCTCTAATTTTGCTTTCCATTAAGTGTATATGGACTAAATTAAAAGCTCTAACTCTCTTTAGGAACCACATAGTTTTTCCATAGATCAAATTCGATTATGTATGGATGGTTGTGCCTTATTGTGCTTTAAGACATATGCTAATTGAATGGCAAGTGCGAGTTAACAAGTTTTGCAACAACGACTTGCTATCTTCACTTTACGTAAACAAAAAGCGTGTTTGAATTGTACTGTATATAAAAAACAAAGATCATTTAGGAATAATAAAGGAGATAGTGAATAGGTGGTCCGGTAAAGAGAAGCATTTGCAGATGCGGAAAAACACGACTTGTGACCAGATAAGGTGTAACGACCGTCCACTATGATTTGAAATGAACTTGCTCTTTGTTAGATCTAGGCCTCTTATGTTTTCTTTTTGGTAATTTGTCACTTGTTGAGTAGAGGTTCATATTTGTACTACTAACAGTGGATCTTGCCTAACTTTTACAAAGATTCTTAGAGGAGAACCACCCAAGAATCGTTTTCGTTTACTCTCATGTTAGATTGCTAGCATATGTAAATCCACTTAATACAATACGACATATCAAGATATCGTCAACTTTTGTTAATGCAGATTATTGGACTTTGATGTTCTTGTATACGCAATTAGTGTTAACAATTCTTGAAAACAAACCAAATATGTATAAGGATAATTCTATGTCATTTACTAAACTCAGTGTCTTGATATGACTAGAAAGAACACCAAAGAACATGAATCACATCAAACACCAGACAAACTAAAATGCCTTTACATTTCTTTCAACAAACCTATATATTGTGTCGAGTAACATCAACAAGGAACAAAACTTTAAGTCCAAGAACTCCGTATGAAATATTTAACACGACGAATGAACCAGAACATAAATTGATCAGGTGCATTTATGAAAAAACAAGGTTTTGACAAAAAAATAACAATACGTCGCAAAATTATATGTGTTCCGTAACCCACCTATATTCCGTCTCTGAATATAACACAATATAAATTAAACAAGATATAATTATATATCTGTTGAAGTTAGCAAAGATGAATCATGATCGATATAATGACTTAAGAATTTGAATCTTGGTAAAAATGACTTATCACAGCAAGAATAATCTTTTTTTGGGTTGTGTCCCTGTACCAATAAAATCTAGACCACAATAATTTGTCATCCAACTTATGAGGTTTAAGTGGAAAGAAGAAAGAATCCATGTTTAAAAAGATACCAGGGCCATTAACTTTAAAAATGGCTATCACTTTAGAATATACCAAATCTTTTCTACACCTTACATTTCTTAGCATCTAAATTGGTCCAAAAAGTTGCCATAACAATCCCCCAAAAAAGTATTTGTCTCAAAGATGGTCCTAAAAGCCAGCAATTTTAAGCAATAATCTTTGGCATACCTATCGAAGAGTTGTAACTTGTAAGTAGTGTAGTTGTATGACATGAATCACATAGTTGCACGAAAAGTTACATCAGCGATATATAGCCCCACGGTATACACTAAAGATGTAATGGCGTGCACCTTTCTAAGTGCTTTGGTACCTTTACGAGAGTATTTTCTTTATGTGCACGCTTTAACTTGGCATATCTCCTTAGTCAAAACATATGTTCTAAAGTAATGGGTCTAATTTGTTGAAAAAAGGTTACATTTCAGTTCTCCAATTAAGGTTCTTATGTATAAAATTGTCTAATTACTATGGTGAAAAAGAAAGTGATGACAATCTTCGACATAGTTCAAAATTTTGCCAACATATTATAATTCCTTTTTAATATAACCCTGGCAGTCTAATCCACGGGCCTTGAGTCTACCGTCACACATACTTATAAACTTTCTATAGCCATCCTATCGAAAAAGTTAGTGTAACCACTCCTAGTTTGATTGCATAAATGTGGTTTAAACTATAGACCTCTCATATTCATTTACAAGTAGATAGAACACAAGTTAAAGAAAAGGGTATTTGGGCCAATTCTCAAAAAAGATATTTGATTTAGCAGTATCATGAGAATTATGTCCATAACTAAAACGCTACCAACAGTAAGGCAACCCAATCCTCATTTTTTTTCCTGCCACATCAGCTTTCTCTCTCCAGTGACCTGCAGGCGATTCGGTGCCCCAGTAAAGGCAACCAAGTTCATTTAAAAAAAAAATTAGCAAAAACTCAAATTTCATTCATAATTAAAACGTTACATATTAATTCAAATAAAATAAAAACATTACAATAAAATTCAAATAACATTAAAACATTACGATAATAAAACGACTAAACTAGTTTGGATTATGATGCTGCCAAATGTCTTCCACCAAATCGGCTTTGAGGTTAAGATGAGATTGTGTGAATTGGAGTGTGTTTATGTTGTGAATTCATGGTGTGAAAAAATATAGAGAGTGTTTGAAATGAGATTTTGTGAATTGGAATGTGTTTATGTTGTGTATTTACTAGTAGGGTACCCGTGCGTTGCAGCGGCGGGTACCCTAAAATAAATGTTAACGACATCAAAAGAAAAAAGTGATAGCTAACAGTTGTAAACCTTTTGGGCTCGAGCCCGTTGGCCCGTACTCATTCGGGATCGAGCCCGTTTGGCCCGTGCCCATTCAGGCTCGAGCCCATTTGGCCCGTTGCCCGTTCGGGCTTGAATATTTGTATAATATGCTTTATTATTTGTATTAGTGACATTTAATGTAGTAATTGTGTTTAAGTTGGTTGTACAATATGCTTGATAATTTGTATTTTTTATGTAAGGGGTGTTTTAATAACTGCATTAATTGTATTTATTGACCATTTTATTAATGTTAGAGCATCCACAATGGGTAAAACAATCAAAAGCTTTTTACTATTCTATCAAGTCTTTCTAAGAGCTTTTTTGCATTGTAGTATAAGGTTTTAGAATAGCTTTTTAAGAATTTTTATGGAAGACTTGACAAACTCCAAGCTATTGCAAAAACCACAAGTCATTAAATGAGGTATGCATTTAATGCATTAAATGCTTCAAGTCATTGAAGATTTGAGCATTGTGGATGCTCTTAGTAAATGTGTTTTAATTAGTTGCACTTTTACCTTAAAAACTTGTAATGCCGAATTTTAAGTATTTTTATTTAAAGATTGTATTTAATGTTAGAAAATGTGTTTTAATTAATTGTATTTTTAGCTTAAGAACTATTAATTGTATTTAATGTTAGAAAATGTGTTTTAATTAGTTGTACTTTTAGCTTAAGAACTTGCAATGCTTAATTTTAAGTATTTCTTTTTTTAGAATGCCTAAATGCTTTATAAGATAGTATGATAAAATAATTTAAAAGTTTTTTTTTTTGCCCCAAACGGCTATATCACAACGTTACAATTTTTTTTTTCCCACCAAACGGCTAGTAACATTTAATACTCAAATGTTCGGATCAAAAAGCAAACTTAAATGAAAATATGTTTCGGGCAACCCTGAGACCCTTTTCGTTTTTTTTCGTCCCTCTATTCGGTCGCTACCGAGTCTCCACAACAAGCAAGACCGACTGTGACCTACACGACCGAGTCGGTCGTGGTCCTTACTGTAGGAATATGTGAATCATAACAATAATATAAACACATAAACACATCAAGTACTCAGCGGAAATAGATCAAATACATGTAATTGAAATTAACCGAATATAAAAGAAATGCGTACCTCTTTTGTGATTTCTAGCAAGAACAAGAAATCAATTTGAACAAGAACTTTATAAACCCTAATTAGGGTTTATGGTGATCGACTATGGTGTTAGTCGAATAGGGCAATCACACGTTAGCAAAAGTATGCCAACACTTCGTTCTCGAACACACGTACTATTAGCGTTTCAATAAGAAAAGCTAGGTTCTTAATCCACGAGCAAGCACTACTATATTGAGCCTTAGTTGATCCAATAGGATCGCCTATAGCTCAAAGAAAGAGAGGAAGAAGAAGATTTGGCTTGCTAATAAACCAAGGGATGAATGAATGAATACATGAGGGAATGTATTTATACTAATCAAGTACCTTGGAGCAAAAGCCACAAACCCTACTCCCCTAGGGATGGGTCGGCCGAAACATAGCCCAAGAGGGGCATTCTAGATCCTTCTTGGCTATTGTTTCACTCTTAGTCCTTTATCTTTCGTCTAACGGTCGTTAGGTACCGTTAAGTGTTCATTTCGTGAATTTAATAATTATTCGTAACTAAAACAACAATTATTAATTAATTGAAACTCATACGTAAAGTGTGCAATCCCGAAGTCTCGTGTTCGAGTCCGGACATATTCATTAATTTTTATCCGTTACTTCTAACAACTCCCACTCGGATATACATTAATGTAATAATGACAATGGTTAGTCTAGCATAACATGCCAATGTTCCCAGAATGATCATGAGTATTGTTTCTTGGAAAAAACCACCTTTGATGATTCATCATCATACTTATCCTTTTGATTCTAATACTATGTCAATATGGATATGGATCGAAGTCATTCCATAATTAACTTGTGTTTCTCGTTATTAATGATCAAGCATGATTACTAATTCATCTGAACGTATTCCAGATAGACCTTGGGCATTGCCATGCAAACATCTTGTTAATCCTACAAGTGGCCAAACAGTATTAAACTTCAAAACAAATTTGAAGGAACCAAATCCTGTATTGACTACAAGCATAACCTATGAACTTCGCATCACCTCTAAAAATAATCCTTATAACTACCAGTTACGGATAGCGTTAGACTATCTCACAGAAAATGAGCTACATCCACAGTAGTTACCTGGTATCTCAAGTCTGAGGATAAATATTCATGATTTACAATATGACAACATCCATAAGTATAATCATGCAATTGGGATTTTGTCCTATATTCAATTTATTCATTCTATTGAATATCATGTGAATTTGGCATGTCTACGCATCAATATACTTAAGTATTTTATACCAAAACTCAGATTTGTCTTAGTTCAATGATATTCCCATATCATTAATTGACAACGGACTATTTAGAATAACTTAAGTTATTCATGGATTAAACATGCAAATATAGGATACAATATTTATAAATGGAAATAAATATAACAAAATATTTCATTTCATTTGAATAATTATTGTTTACAATATCCTTTATCCAAATACTAACCACATATTTACATGAAACTACTAGCTAAATGAAGTCCAATGCCATTAGCATGTTGAGTAAGCTTTTCCTTAGATAAAGCCTTCGTAAATGGATCAGCTAGATTGTTATCTGTGTGAATTTTGAGTAAATTGATTTCACCTATATCGACTTGTTCACGAACATAGTGATATCTTATAGGAAAATGTCTGGCGCCTTTCATAACTCCAGGTTCATTGGCGAATTTAACTGCGGCAGAATTGTCACAATATATATTAATAGGTAATTCAATTGACGGCATAATACCAAGCCCCGAAATGAATTTCCTAATCCAAACAGCTTCCATTGCAGCTTCCGATGCAGCAATATACTCAGCTTCTGTAACAGACATCGCAATTGTAGTATGCTTCTTGCTCCTCCAGTCAACTGCTCCTCCATTAATAACAAAGACATAACCCGTCTGAGACTTCGTATCATCTTTATCAGTTTCAAAGGACGCATCACAGTAACATGTAACTTCAAGTTCTGCATCTGGATTTCCCCCATACACTAGAAATATATCTTTAGTATTCCTTAAATACTTAAGAATGTTTTTAGCAGCGTGCCAGTGCTTTCCACCTGGATTCTGTTGATAACGACTGGTCATATTTTGTGCAAACGCCACATCAGGTCTTGTGCATCTTACTGCATACATGATAGATCCTACTGCTGAAGCATATGGAACTTTCTTCATGAGTGCAACTAGGGGTGTTATCGGGTCGGGTTATCGGGTTATCGAGTCTTATCGGGTTGGGTGAGTTGGGTTTTTTTTAAACTCACCCGCAACCCGACCCGATAAGAAATCGGGTTATCGGGTTCGGGTGCTTATCGGGTCGGGTTAAGTCGGATCGGATGAGTCGGGTTATCCGGTTATAAGATAAATCCAACTCTACATAAATAAACGAGTAGATAAACAACTTATATAATTTCGAAAGATATGTTACTATATATTTACTCTTCTAGACAACCAAAACACACAAT
This sequence comes from Artemisia argyi, assembly GCA_030686995.1. Classification (NCBI taxonomy): domain Eukaryota; kingdom Viridiplantae; phylum Streptophyta; class Magnoliopsida; order Asterales; family Asteraceae; genus Artemisia; species Artemisia argyi. Next base: position 185,449,458 of record CM060682.1, read on the forward strand.
ATAGCATTTATATATCTTGTAATTATTAAAAGAATTGAAAAATCTAGAATAGACTTGAAGAAATTTGATAAAATAGCACACAAAGTAGTATTTCTTCATGCTCAGTAGAATAGACTTAAAAGAGTTTGACAAATCCATGTACCAAATGTATGTCATATCCTTACATCAGTGAAGACCAAAACAGTGCTGGATGAATTCATTATGCATTTTTTAGTAGTTCTTCATTTTATTTAAACTAAATGTAACTGATATGCGAAGTTCATATCTTCTTCTAACTTTGTCCTTTTCGTATATGTGATTAACCATTATAAGTATACATTAAATTGTGCAAAAGTCGTAATCTTAAGATTAAAGCACAAATTGGCTTACAAGGTTTTATTTTAAAAAGAAATACATAGAATTTATCGGGTCTTATCGGGTTGACCCGATAACCCGATAAGAAAAATAATTCAACCCTAACCCGACCCGATAACAATATCGGGTTATCGAGTTCGGGCCAAACAAACCCGACTAGTTTTATTAACCCGATTAACCCGACCCGATAAGCCCTTTTCGGGTTCGGGTTCGGGTCAGGTCAACCCGACTCTACTGACACCCCTAAGTGCAACCTCTTCAGGTGTTGAGGCACATAGTTTGCTACTTAAGCCATGTTCTACTTGCATTGGCAAATATCCTTTCTTAGAATTTTGCATATTAAATCTCTTCAATACTTTATCAATGTAAGCACTTTGACTTAATCCAATCAACCGCTTTAATCTATCTATGTAGATTTTGATTCCAAGGATGTATGCTGTGTAACAATTCGCATTTTCGGATTACTATTCACTATTACTATTCACCTTTTTACTATTCACTTTCACTATTCATTTTCCGAAATTTGATTTTTATTTCATATTCTCGTGTGATAAATCATTTTCATGGCAAAATAAAAGTTTGACGCTTATCATATCATTTTCGCGAAAGTTATTAAGGAACTACACGTTTAGGTTAAAACGTCGTTTAAAAATCCTACGCACAACGAAAACCATCCGCGTTAATTTTCCTCGCATCAGAAAAATGTTTAGTACTCTCATGATTAATTAGAGAATTAATCATGACTGAGAAAAATGTGACCAAATAAACTTCGGCCGTGAGAAACAGAAAACTTACGTTTTAAGCACTTTTACTTAGCCGTAACCTTAGCCTATACCTGCACCGCATTTCTAAGACGATTTGAGTTTTCACATTATTTGGATAAGTCAACATATTTTTCCCCCTCCTTTGACCAAAAATCATTCCTTGATTTTATAAACCATTCCTTGATTTTTAGACTTACGGTTTTATGTCTAAAAGACATTAACTACCAATCGACACTAGACTGAGCCCAGCCTAGACATTATGAGTCATTTTAGTTCATTAGTATCCTATTAGAAAAGTTACATTTTACTTTTCTCAATTTTACGCAACTTTCGTATGTTTTACGTATTACGCATTTTAGACCCGCGTTTCCAGTTTTAGCAGCGTTTAAGCAACCCGATAGAACTTATCACTCATTAAATAGGCTAAGATAGGTTATATTAATAAGTTCTAACATATTTATAAGTTTCATATTTTTAGGATACCCGATTTTAAGTTTCATGACTTAACGACTTACTGTTAGCGATTACCGGGAGCAAAACTCACTCCGTAACTTAGATAAGACCATGACTACTCATCTAGTCACCCCTTATCCCATATGAACGTGTATCACAAGCCTTGTTGGCTTGTGATAAGTCTTGAGGACTTTAGGTAGCAAACATGTGTAAAACTTCCATGATAAGCTTCCTAATCCTAAACTTGGTCTCCAAGTGTAGTAAGTTTCCTAGTTACCTTCCTAACCTCCTCATTCATGCTATAAAAGCAAGCTCATACCTTCATCTTTTCATCACCAAAAACGCCACACCATTAATTCCTAGCACCATGATCCTTTGATCTTCAAACTACAAGTTACACTACAAAGTTCAAGGTCTTAGTATTCTCTACCTAGTTCTTAAGTTTGTTTGGTGATTCCATGGTTGAATTAGGAGCTACACAAGGTTACTAGGGCTGAATTTAAATGGTTTTCACAAGGGTTAGATCAAGGCTAGCAAGGGTTACAAGAGTTGTGGTGAAGGGTTTGCAAGCATAGGTTTAGTGTCCTAGTTCTATACTTGACTTCCTTTCTTTAGAAAGCCAAAAGTTGTAAGAAATCCTATTACACTTTCTTGCTCAATATCATTTTCATGCTTATTATGTTTCTTTCATGCTATATATGGTTTTTGTATTGTGCTCATGATGTATAAAAACTAGTAAAACAAGTTATGTATATATATGTTAACTTATGATATTTAAACAAGTAAACTAGTGAATTTTATGGAGAACCACGACCAAAATAGTATAACTATGATATTTAACATTTACTTACTGTTAAAGAGGACTTAACAAGGAAAACATAGCAATTTGAATCACCCAAAACGAGTACACGAGTCAAAAGATACGGCCAAAAGAAGTTAGCGAAACCAAAACGCCGAAACTGCCAAACACAAACTGTTTTGCATTCTGCCATTTTGAAAGTCACCCTTCTGGTCCGATTCATCAAAAAGTTAAAACACGAAAGTTGTCCGGAACGACGTTTTCGTTCAGGAACAAAGAAGCTCGAGCCCTGAAAACGCTTTCCGAGTGATATTTTCTTCAAATTCTTAACAGCCCATTTTTAGACCAAAGTTACTATATAATGATTATAATTAGATGAGACCAAGAGGTCTAATGACCTAAAGCCAAGACCACAACCATGGCTAAAGCCAAGGTTGAGTCTCAAGACCATGGTAACAATGACCAAGGTCACGGCAAAGCCACGGCTAAAGACCATATAACTTTTAAAGATCAAAAACTTATATATATGTTATCAAATACTACAATAGTAGGGAGCCTCATGTGAGGAGTTCATTAAGTAAGCCGTCGAGATGAGTTGTGGATTTACGAATTAAAGTGTCCTGGCTCCTCGAACGTTTACTCCATGACTTCTGAATTATGTCGGCCCGAACGGTAGTAAGAGATATACAACCTATACATGTTTCATAGACCACTTATATTTAAAGACTTACATTATATACTAAGTACTACATCATGAACATTATGCAAGACATATATAGGCAATTCTTCATATTCTTAGACGTTACTCCAAACCTAAGTCGCAACGTTCTATTATAGGCTGCTCTTAGTGACTTTCGCGATTCGACTACCACTTTGATTTCACATCACTTAAGCTTAAGGTGAGTCATAGCCCCTACCTTTTCATACTTGTTTTAACTCTTTGGGGGAGATACATGCACAACTACTTGCTTAATTGTACAAATACTCAAAACATTTATACTTGATTGTTTTATACTTGATTGTCTTATACTTGATTGCATTATACATGATTGTGTTATACTTAACTGCGTTATACTTGATTGTGAGACTTCCAGTGGCTCCAGATTAAGTTGCTGGATGACCATTGAGACTGCCAGTGGCTCCAGATTAAGTTGCTGGATGACCATTGAGACTTCCGGTGGCTCCAAATTAAGTTGTTGGATGACCATTGAGGCTTTGATACATCCTAACATTTGCGAATGTTGGATACATCATAAACGTGAGGTCTTCGGAGATGAAGTGTAGACTCACGACTAATTGCTTAACTGTTTTGATGAACTCATACATGTCTTATTCATATTATATGTTAGCAGTGGGTTGTGAACACACAGGTTGCAAGTCTCTTATGGCGGGACTTGCAACTGAGTGGATTCTCAATGCCTTTGCTATGTGAATATTCTTTAAAGACTTTTTCAACTGTTTTAAGACAAACTCTATGAACTCACCAACCATTGTGTTGACATTTTAGCATGTTTATCTCAAGTTAGTAAGGCGATAGCTAGTGCGTGGAACTTAGAGTCAAGCTGCATATTCTGAAGACTTACGCTTTTATCATTTACCATTCAAAACATGTTGTATACATTTTTGTATCATACTTTGGAATCTCATGTTTGTAACTTTGAATTCATTAATCGAATGGTAACTTTTCAAAATGTCTCATTTAGAGGTCGTTTTCTATAACTTGTACTTTGTATTATGAAGTAGCACCCCAAGTGACACAGTCTTCCGCTGCGGTATTTTGGGGGTGTTACAGATTGGTATCAGAGACTTGGTTATAGGGAACTAGGTTGCATTTAGTGCCTAGACTATAACTGCTATATACGTTAAGACTCTCCTCTTTATTTGCCTTACACACACTACATACGCATACGCTTCTTGGTAGTTGTTGGTTTAGTTCCACGCTGTTAGATGATGTGACTTTTGTATTATAAGGAGCCCCAGATATTAGTCGAGTCATTAAAAACATGGAGCTCAGTAATAACTAATTATTTAACTTGATCTTGTGACAGTTCTTGTTTGATGAGACACAAGATTTGAGTTAAATAATATTATTGCTTAGCTTTAGGGATTTAATGACTTGATTATCTTACTATCTGCCTCAAAAGGCGGATTTTGTGTCGGAAATTCTTAAGTAGGATGATTTAGAATCTCCTTATTTAAATGGATTGGGACGCCTCTTTATTTAAATAAAGAAACTGTAAATCACCGAACCATTAGTTTATGATCCCTTACTTACATAAATTTGGACGCTTCTTTATGTAAGTAATGAGTTATAAATAAGTGGGCTTAATTGTATCCGATACGACTCCTTAACCAGAACCTTAGACGAATCAGAGTAAACACCACTATATTAGAAACCCCGAATTCTCTTAGACACACCATAAGTAGTTAACAACAACTGAACTTCGGGACGAAGTTCTCCTTAAGGGGTAGAGACTGTAACAATTCGCATTTTCGGATTACTATTCACTATTACTATTCACCTTTTTACTATTCACTTTCACTATTCATTTTCCGAAATTTGATTTTTATTTCATATTCTCGTGTGATAAATCATTTTCATGGCAAAATAAAAGTTTGACACTTATCATATCATTTTCGCGAAAGTTATTAAGGAACTACACGTTTAGGTTAAAACGTCGTTTAAAAATCCTACGCACAACGAAAACCATCCGCGTTAATTTTCCTCGCATCAGAAAAATGTTTAGTACTCTCATGATTAATTAGAGAATTAATCATGACTGAGAAAAATGTGACCAAATAAACTTCGGCCGTGAGAAACAGAAAACTTACGTTTTAAGCACTTTTACTTAGCCGTAACCTTAGCCTATACCTGCACCGCATTTCTAAGACGATTTGAGTTTTCACATTATTTGGATAAGTCAACATATTTTTCCCCCTCCTTTGACCAAAAATCATTCCTTGATTTTATAAACCATTCCTTGATTTTTAGACTTACGGTTTTATGTCTAAAAGACATTAACTACCAATCGACACTAGACTGAGCCCAACCTAGACATTATGAGTCATTTTAGTTCATTAGTATCCTATTAGAAAAGTTACATTTTACTTTTCTCAATTTTACGCAACTTTCGTACGTTTTACGTATTACGCATTTTAGACCCGCGTTTCCAGTTTTAGCAGCGTTTAAGCAACCCGATAGAACTTATCACTCATTAAATAGGCTAAGATAGGTTATATTAATAAGTTCTAACATATTTATAAGTTTCATATTTTTAGGATACCCGATTTTAAGTTTCATGACTTAACGACTTACTGTTAGCGATTACCGGGAGCAAAACTCACTCCGTAACTTAGATAAGACCATGACTACTCATCTAGTCACCCCTTATCCCATATGAACGTGTATCACAAGCCTTGTTGGCTTGTGATAAGTCTTGAGGACTTTAGGTAGCAAACATGTGTAAAACTTCCATGATAAGCTTCCTAATCCTAAACTTGGTCTCCAAGTGTAGTAAGTTTCCTAGTTACTTTCCTAACCTCCTCATTCATGCTATAAAAGCAAGCTCATACCTTCATCTTTTCATCACCAAAAACGCCACACCATTAATTCCTAGCACCATGATCCTTTGATCTTCAAACTACAAGTTACACTACAAAGTTCAAGGTCTTAGTATTCTCTACCTAGTTCTTAAGTTTGTTTGGTGATTCCATGGTTGAATTAGGAGCTACACAAGGTTACTAGGGCTGAATTTAAATGGTTTTCACAAGGGTTAGATCAAGGCTAGCAAGGGTTACAAGAGTTGTGGTGAAGGGTTTGCAAGCATAGGTTTAGTGTCCTAGTTCTATACTTGACTTCATTTCTTTAGAAAGCCAAAAGTTGTAAGAAATCCTATTACACTTTCTTGCTCAATATCATTTTCATGCTTATTATGTTTCTTTCATGCTATATATGGTCTTTGTATTGTGCTCATGATGTATAAAAACTAGTAAAACAAGTTATGTATATATATATGTTAACTTATGATATTTAAACAAGTAAACTAGTGAATTTTATGGAGAACCACGACCAAAATAGTATAACTATGATATTTGAAATTTACTTACTGTTAAAGAGGACTTAACAAGGAAAACATAGCAATTTGAATCACCCAAAACGAGTACACGAGTCAAAAGATACGGCCAAAAGAAGTTAGCGAAACCAAAACGCCGAAACTGCCAAACACAAACTGTTTTGCATTCTGCCATTTTGAAAGTCACCCTTCTGGTCCGATTCATCAAAAAGTTAAAACACGAAAGTTGTCCGGAACGACGTTTTCGTTCAGGAGTAAAGAAGCTCGAGCCCTGAAAACGCTTTCCGAGTGATATTTTCTTCAAATTCTTAACAGCCCATTTTTAGACCAAAGTTACTATATAATGATTATAATTAGATGAGACCAAGAGGTCTAATAACCTAAAGCCAAGACCACAACCATGGCTAAAGCCAAGGTTGAGTCTCAAGACCATGGTAACAATGACCAAGGTCACGGCAAAGCCACGGCTAAAGACCATATAACTTTTAAAGATCAAAAACTTATATATATGTTATCAAATACTACAATAGTAGGGAGCCTCATGTGAGGAGTTCATTAAGTAAGCCGTCGAGATGAGTTGTGGATTTACGAATTAAAGTGTCCTGGCTCCTCGAACGTTTACTCCATGACTTCTGAATTATGTCGGCCCGAACGGTAGTAAGAGATATACAACCTATACATGTTTCATAGACCACTTATATTTAAAGACTTACATTATATACTAAGTACTACATCATGAACATTATGCAAGACATATATAGGCAATTCTTCATATTCTTAGACGTTACTCCAAACCTAAGTCGCAACGTTCTATTATAGGCTGCTCTTAGTGACTTTCGCGATTCGACTACCACTTTGATTTCACATCACTTAAGCTTAAGGTGAGTCATAGCCCCTACCTTTTCATACTTGTTTTAACTCTTTGGGGGAGATACATGCACAACTACTTGCTTAATTGTACAAATACTCAAAACATTTATACTTTTATTGTCTTATACTTGATTGCATTATACTTGATTTCATACATACATGATTGTGTTATACTTAACTGCGTTATACTTGATTGTGAGACTTCCAGTGGCTCCAGATTAAGTTGCTGGATGACCATTGAGACTGCCAGTGGCTCCAGATTAAGTTGCTGGATGACCATTGAGACTTCCGGTGGCTCCAAATTAAGTTGTTGGATGACCATTGAGGCTTTGATACATCCTAACATTTGCGAATGTTGGATACATCATAAACGTGAGGTCTTCGGAGATGAAGTGTAGACTCACGACTAATTGCTTAACTGTTTTGATGAACTCATACATGTCTTATTCATATTATATGTTAGCAGTGGGTTGTGAACACACAGGTTGCAAGTCTCTTATGGCGGGACTTGCAACTGAGTGGATTCTCAATGCCTTTGCTATGTGAACATTCTTTAAAAACTTTTTCAACTGTTTTAAGACAAACTCTATGAACTCACCAACCATTGTGTTGACACTTTAGCATGTTTATCTCAGGTTAGTAAGGCGATAGCTAGTGCGTGGAACTTAGAGTCAAGCTGCATATTCTGAAGACTTACGCTTTTATCATTTACCATTCAAAACATGTTGTATACATTTTTGTATCATACTTTGGAATCTCATGTTTGTAACTTTGAATTCATTAATCGAATGGTAACTTTTCAAAACATCTCATTTAGAGGTCGTTTTCTATAACTTGTACTTTGTATTATGAAGTAGCACCCCAAGTGACACAGTCTTCCGCTGCGGTATTTTGGGGGTGTTACATGCTGCTTCTCCTAAATCCTTCATAGAAAACATTTACCAAGATAGGATTTAACTTCCTTTAAACTTGGTATGTGATTTCCTAAGATTAATATGTCATCGACATACAAGATAAGGAAAGTAACATTACTCCCACTAGCTTTCTGGTATACACATGGCTCATCAAGATTTGGAGTAAATCTAAAACTTTTGATTTCTGCATCAAATCTTTTATTCCATTGACGTGATGCTTGATTCAATCCATAAATGGATCTTTGAAGTTTGCATACACGGTTTGGAAATTCTAGATTCACAAACCCCTCAGGTTGCGCCATATAGATGTCTTCATCTAGGCGACCATTTAAGAAGGCGGTTTTGACATCCATTTTCCATATCTCATAGTCATAGTAAGCAGCTATAGCTAAGAGAATCCTAATAGCTCTAATGTCAGCTACAGGAGAAAAGGTCTCATCGTAGTCAACACCAAATGTTTGAGTATAGCCTTTAGCTACCAAACGAGCCTTATAGGTGTGTACAATGCCATCCATGTATGTTTTCTTCTTGTAGATCCATTTACTTCCAACTACCTTGGTATTGGGAGAAGGTCTACTTCTATCCAGACTTAGTTGTCTCTCATGGATTGCATTTCCCCATTCATAGCACTCTGCCATTTTTCCTTTTCAGGACTATTCATGGCAGTCTTATAACTAGTAGGTTCATTAAGACCCCCTAGTATAGTTTCCTCACATTCTACGTTAAGACATAGACGTTCAGGTGCTTTCACAGGTCTTGAAGATCTACGAATGGGTACCACTTCAACTTCAGGTGGAGGACCTAAACTTTCAAGTTCCACAGGAAGTGTGTTAGTGTTTTCAGAAGGTGATGTATCTTCATATTCTAGATCATAAACTCTCCCACTGAATTCTTGAGATATGAGATTCTTTTCAAAGAAATCTCCATACCTAGCCACAATGACTTTATTCTATAGTGGAGAGTAAAAGTAGTAACCCATAGTTTCCTTTGGGTATCCTACGAAGATACACTTAACAGATCTCTGTTGGAGTTTATCTGGTGAATCATGTTTAACAAACACGTCACAACCCCAGACCTTTAAGTAAGAAAAGTTGGGAGCTTTTCCTGTCCATAATTCATATAGAGTCTTATCAACCTTCTTAGTTGGAACCATATTTAATATGCGAATTGCAGTTTCAAGGGCATAATCCCAAAAGGATAAGGGTATAGTCGTAAGATTAAACATTGATCGTACCATATCAAGCAAAGTACGATTTCTCCTTTCAGATACACCATTTTGTTGTGGAGTATAAGGAGCTGTGAGATGCTGGACTATACCACACTCAGCTAAAAAATCTTTAAACTCTTGGCTTATATATTCATCGCCTCTATCGGATCGAAGAGCCTTAATCTTCTTACCGAGTTGTAATTCTACTTCACTTTTGAAAACCTTGAATGTATTAAAGACTTCATGTTTATGTTTAAGTAAATAAACATAACCATAACGACTATAATCATCAGTGAAGGTTATGAAGTAGCTAGCACCGCGCTTTGACACATGTCTAAGTGGACCACATACATCAGTGTGTATTAATCCAAGTAGATCTGTAGCCCTTTCCACTTGATGTGAAAAATGTTTCCTTGTCATCTTTCCAGATATGCAAGATTCACATTTATCAAATGATTCATCATTGATCTTTTGTAAAAGCCCATCATGTTGCAGCTTTTCCATGCGATCCTTGCCTATATGTGCAAGACGACAATGTCAAAGATAAGATGAATCCAAGCTAGACTTGATTCTCTTATTGCTAATGCTATACATATAATTATTTCTATTGGACACAAGATTTTCCATATCAATTTCAAACACACCATTTATTGGAATTGCATTAAAGTAAAAAACAGAATTTAAAGAAACAGAAATTCCATTATTCATAAATGTGTGAACAAAACCATTATCCAATAACAAAGAAACTGAAACAACACCATAATGACAATTATTCAATACTAGTATCAAACCCGAAGGTAAAACAAAATCGAAAGTCCCTATGGCTTCAACTTCTGCACATATGCCATTCCCTACGTACAAGTATCTTTCTCCATAGGCTAGCTTCCTTGCTCCTCTAAGTCCCTGCGACGTATTACAAATGTGAGTACCACATCCTGTATCATATATCCAGGAATTATTCTTACGAGGAAAAGAAAATAATTTAATCATAAACATACCTGAAGTGCTTGCGACGTTACCAGGCATTTTACTCTTGTTGAGGCGCAACTCCTCTAGTAACAATGGACAGTTCCGCTTCTAATGTCCAGGAGTGTTGCAGTAGTGACAAGTAGCCAAATCCTTATTGGGAGTTTCCTTCTTCTTAGGAGGAGGACTTTGCTTCTTAGGCTTCTGTTGGTGAGTCGCAACTTGTTTGCCTTTTCCATTACCAGTGCCTTTACCCTTGTTGTTCGCATGTTGTGGTTTGTTGGGTTTATTTTTCTTGGTGATCCTACCACCTTGTATCGCCATTACAGCAGGTGTAGGTGCCTTCTTAGTCAGGCCTTTTTCATAGTCAATAAGCATTGCATGAACTTCACTTACTGTCTTCCCATTGCAATGCATATTGTAGTTGCGTACAAACTCACTATACAAATCCTGATTAACGCTTTCCTGATATTCGCAGCCGAGTCGCTCCAATTGGTCCAAATAATGTTTCATTGACAATACATGGGCACTCACGGATTTTCCTGCTTCCTGTTTACAACAGTGCAGAGATTCTATTAAATCATATAATTATGCAGTAGGTGGTTTCTCAAACATTCGTCTGAGTTCATTGATCATGTCCATGGGTCCATAGTGCTCAAATTGCTTTTGCAATTGAGTGTCCATCCCAGCCAACATGAGACAAGCCACATCATTGTGCTTTTCATATGCAACGTTGTATGCATCTTTTTCAGCTTGTGATGCATTTGCAGCAGGAGCAGTAGGGAGAGGTTCACCAAGATAATCAAATCTTTTGGCCATCCTTAAGGATCGATACCAATCATTGAAATTTTCACCAGTCAACTTGTCTCGATCAATCATTTGCTTGAACACAGAACTCATGTTGCTCATATTAGTATTTTCAGGTGTAGCCATTTCTACATAAAAAATTCAAAAGTTAGTATTTTCGATAATAAATTTCAAGAAAATTAAATACCCTTGGTTCATAAACATATAACCATTTAATTTTACATTGAAAACTAGGATCCAAATTGACATAGGTTCATCACATCAGTTGATCTGCTAGTGATGACGGTATTCAATAAGGTACGAGTCGAGCCTCAATTACCAATATTCAATTACAATTCTTAGAAAGGATGGGATTTACATATTTGCCAACCGCAGTTGCAATGTAAGCATGTATTATCCCCATTTTATGCCTTGAGTGATCAGGTCCCGCTATCAACTCAATTAAATTAACCAACTTAAGAAACAGCAAACTTACATAATTCCACCACATCAGTTGATCTGCTAGTGGTGAAATCATGTAATTTGCCCTTCCATTGTAATCTAGCCAGGTTACGCCCTGACGTAAACCACAACTTTAGGTGTTTCCGTTTCATTGGATGGCATATAACTTAAATTTTAAGGGTAGTAAATTTTGACGTGTGTAATCAAAATATATGTACAAAGATGTCATGCATTCATCTTGTAACATATGTTTCATATAAAAACTTTTACTCATTAGTTTTTTTACGAGCTTAAATCTCCAAAGTTTTAATTGAGGCGTTGAGAAACTTACAACTTTGCCTTAAGTGCTTCGTAGTTATCATAGTTGTTGGGTAAAACTAGATTTTGACACACAGGCGAGCGTTAAGACAGAATGGAGTCTCTTTAAGGCCACAATTTAATGCGAAGCCACCTTATACCCACTTTATAGTTTGTCAAAATTAGCTTCACCGTCCAACCACTTAATACAGTCGCGATCAATCAATTAAAAGTTAAAGATTTTTCCAAGCGCAAAACAAGATTTCACCATTATTAAGTCCAGTTTATTATTTTATTATGAAATTACCCTTGTTGTTATAATCATGTCATAACATATAAAACAAACAGTAATTAAATAAAATAAACAAACAACATAAATAATGGACATGGAAAATAAATCAATTTAAAACACACAATTGATTAAGTTACACGATTTTAATAGGGTCTTCCCTAATTTCATAATTAATTAAATTTTAGTAATCTTTATATGTCATAATATTTACTAAAAAACATATTAATTATTATAAATCGCATAATAAAAGCATGAAATCTACATAATACGTAACCATTACTACAAAATCACCATAATTCATGACAACACATGCATGGTTTGTCATGTATGCCCACATTGCACATATTATAATCATATAATCATGTCAAGGAACGCATAACCAAAACGGCATATCACAAATATCCATTAAATACACATAAATATTACATGCAACCTAGGGTTTCTACAAGTTTTATAACAAAATTCAAAACCCTAATTTTCTTTAAAAAAAAATAAGTCGACATATATATATATATAAAATTCCAGGGTTTATAAAATTTTAAAAACATAAGAACACCAAGCATGTAATAATCATAACGATTCAATTTTATGTGTTTCGGTAATTAATTACAACGTATTAACGGCTCTTGATGCCACTGTAGGAATATGTGAATCATAACAATAATATAAACACATAAACACATCAAGTACGCAGTGGAAATAGATCAAATACATGTAATTGAAATTAACCGAATATAAAAGAAATGCGTACCTCTTTTGTGATTTCTAGCAAGAACAAGAAATTAATTTGAACAAGAACTTTATAAACCCTAATTAGGGTTTATGGTGATTGACTATGGTGTTAGTCGAATAGGGCAATCACACGCTAGCAAAAGTATGCCAACACTTCGTTCTCGAACACACGTACTATTAGCGTTTCAATAAGAAAAGCTAAGTTCTTAATCCACGAGCAAGCACTACTATGTTGAGCCTTAGTTGATCCAATAGGATCGCCTATAGCTCAAAGAAAGAGAGGAAGAAGAAGATTTGGCTTGCTAATGAACCAAGGGATGAATGAATGAATACATGAGGGCATGTATTTATACTAATCAAGTACCTTGGAGCAAAAGCCACAAACCCTACTCCCCTAGGGATGGGTCGGCCGAAACATAGCCCGAGAGGGGCATTCTAGATCCTTCTTAGCTATTGTTTCACTCTTAGTCCTTTATCTTTCGTCTAACGGTCGTTAGGTACCTTTAAGTGTTCATTTCGTGAATTTAATAATTATTCGTAACTAAAACAATAATTATTAATTAATTAAAACTCATACGTAAAGTGTGCAATCCCGAAGTCTCATGTTCGATTCCGGACATATTCATTAATTTTTATCCGTTACTTCTAACACTTACTGTCGATAGCCAAAGACCGAGTTCAAGTCGTTACAAGAACACACATTTATGTAAGATCGTGAATATGAACCAACTTTTATATATAAAAAAAGAATTTAAATCGCTCAAATTTAAAGTTAAGTTTAAACATACATCAAATCAATCCCTTTACCAAAAAAAAAAAAAAAAAAAAAAAAAAAAAAAAAGAAAAGAAAAGAAAAAAGTCCAATCTATAACTTTAGTAACACATATCTCTTTAGCTTCTTCTTATCTTCTTGGAACTCCTTTTTGACACAGGAACTCAAAGCCCAAGTGATGAGGATGATGATTGAATGTAAAAGTGGTCCAAGAATGTCAATGGGATTTCAAAAGTAGAAAACAAAGGGAACATCTCATGTTCTATGCATTTCTTTTGCTTTAGAAGTTCTACACAATACAGTATATGTTTTTATCCTTTTGGTGACCATCCCCAAAGATTTCTCTTTAATATTGTTTCATGTAGATCTACATGATAGGTTCAAAATATTCTCAAAATGGCCTGGTGCTACATGTTCTTGCACAAAACTTATTTCTATAGATTTTTCTTATGAAATCTTAAACTTTTTACATAATATTGAACAAACTTATTACACATAGTTATCTTATGTCTACGCTTTGTGACGGGTTCTTGAAACATAAACATTTTACCTCTAATATAAAATCAAGACTTTGAAATAATACACATGGGAAGTCACCATTTTTGAAACATTTTTTTAACGGCAACTATCACATATTACATACACCACAAATCTATGTCACATGTCATAAGCAACACTTAACTCTACAATCATTTGATTTGTAAGTTTCTCACACAACATGGTATACCATCGGGACACAAGTCACTTGATGAATTTTTGAAACATTAATAATTAAATAATGAAGAATAACAATGGATCCCAAAAAAAGTGGATCCTGAAACTGTTTTGCTATAAAAAAATCAAAATGTAATAGAAAATCGAATTTACTCTATTGTACAAACACTAACACCATTAAAAAAGGTTAAACATATTTGCAATCTTAGCTTATATGATACAGCTCATACTGGAATAACCAGTATACACATTCAGCTTCCATCTTCGTATATCGTTGTTGAAGCTGCTCAAAATGCTGAACATTTAGGCTCGGGAGAGGGGGAAAAAATAAAGAATTATCAATGTTAGCTCACAAAATGTGCACCGAAAAGATGCAATTAGGGAAATCATGCTGCGGATGCAGCTCTTGAATCTTCGGTCTTGTTTGCATGGCACATGCAATTTGGACATGGGAATGAATATATTGAATCGTTTGGTCTTTTTAATTCGATTCCTTTCGAGTCACTATGGGCTCGCATGCTCAACATGTGTCTTTTGAATGTTTTCCAACTGAGGTAAACAAAATCACAAACGATTAATATGACGAAATAATAGAATTGTGGGTTAATAATGGTAAAACCACTAAACTTTTAACATTTTGGCGTTTTAACCCTTAACTTTTTACCATAATTTTGTCCCTTGATTTTTATTTTATTTTATATATATATATTTTTTTGGGTCACTAGTGCAAAACTTTTAGCAAGTATAAAATATTTGCGTGATACACTATGAAAATAATAACGTTTAGAGTTAAACCACCAAATGGTGAAGGTTGGTGGTTTTACCATTATTACAAAAGTATTAAAATATCATATACAATTTCACAAGTAGGTATCATACCCGATCTTTGGATTGTCGAAATATACTGCTAACTTCCGTTTGTCAGGTCTAATTGTCTTAGAATGTCCATTAAACAAATATCTTCTATGACCCAACAAAAAATGAGGGAAGTTTCCCCCTTGAGTTGTCACGAATACTTCACTATGAAGACACACGGTGTAATCTATAGCAGCCATCCTGGAAGAGTAGTTCTAGAAGCAGTAAAAACTGTCAGTTAAAAAATTAAACAAACCTAGAATTAGTGAAATTAAAGTTAAAGAAGATGGTCAAACCATGAACGGGGCAAGTTCCTCAGGAGATGCTAACATTTCCTTGGTTTGTAAAAGAGGAAACATTTCTAGAAGAGGAGCCATGTGTCTCTCGGAATCGTAAATTCTTCCAGATGCTAGAAAGATGGATGTACTTTTATCAAATCCCATTCCTCTAAGCATCAAGCCAACCTAATACAAACCAAATAAAAACTTAGATTTATGCATTTTATAAAAAAAAAATAAATAAATAAAAAAAAATAAATAAAAAAAAAGAAAGAAAGAAGAAAAAGAAAACCAGAGAAACAAAGGATATTATTACCTCTAAAGGTGTTAGGGGACATTTTCCGTTAACCCTGTTAGCTCCGGGTTTAATAACTCTACCAGGCTTTGTAAATTTACCTTTCCACCCCCTCTCTCTTGCAGCTATCATATCTTCCCGCTCGTTTGATCCACCATCATATACACAGCAAGAGAAAGCAACCATGTCCTGTAAAACCAAAGGAACCATTTAGATGTGGCAATTATGATCCATTTACTTATGAACGGGTTGATTAAAATTATGTTTTATCTTTTAATAGGTCAAATGAGTAACAAGCTCTCTAAAGTGTATTTTGAATGCACACCGTCTCGTAAATAGTGTTATTCAGAAAAAGTAATTCAAAATAACATTATTTTTGCAATTATGTTTGACACATCAATTATTTACAAAAAAATTATAAATCATTGCGAAACTTCTTTCGTATCACACTACAAAAAAATCACCCATTTTGACCCTTTACCCAAATCATCTGGCCAATTTCTATGATTAACAATACAAAACTGACCTCCTCAAAGCGTAGGTGAACAGAAATGTATTTGCCGCCATTGTTTGCACTGCGTTCTTTCATTCTTGACACTAATGTTTCACCCATAGTCAATACAGGACTGGAAAACCGTAAAGCTTGGTAATTTGCCAAGCATCGAAGTCGTTGGACTTCAGGAGGAGCATCAAATGATAACCGATTTGCAAATGGAGATATCCTTATGAACCTAAACAGTTAAAACATCAAACACATTATTTTCATTTCCATTAGCCTATTAGATGATGTATCATATGGTAAAAAGACAAACTATACTCACTTTTCTTCAAGCAATTTTGGAAGAACTGTATCCCTGTAGTATTGAACGGGTGACCAGGCTTTTATTCTGAAGTTGTATACATTGCTCAAATTGCGGTCAAATCGTTCCATTAGGTATCCAGGTACTGTGTCAACTATCCGTACATCATTTTCTAAAGTTTTAACGAAAAACTCTTCATCGTATATGTCATTGAATTTGCTGCAATAACAAATCACACATAATTACTTTCAAATCATGAAAGAAAACAGTCAGATTATTAAAGTAGAAATCTAGAAGATCATATTGACAAACCTAGGATCTCTCCAGATACTATGAAAATGAAAATTGGGAATGACAAGTGTTGCATTTAGATATCCTGCCACAGCAACTGCATTGCAAATCTAGAGATATAAAGAATTCAATTATTACAAATGAAGGCCAATTGACAAGTATTATAATGTTTAAATAGAAAGTAAATAAATATGCAAGTATTGAAATTACCGATGTCCTCTGCTGATTCAAGCCACCATTTGCCTCAACATATATGTACCCATTTGATTCCGGCAAGCCTAAAACAGCATTAACACATCTTTCAAACTTCATTATCACAAATAAGTTTACAAGGTTTGCTTGTTAGCAGAAAACAGAACTTTATTATTATTATTATTATTATTATTATTATTATTATTATTATTATTATTATTATTTTTTTTTTTTTTTTTTTTTTTTTTTTTCTAATAATAATAAATTTCATTGAAACCATGGAAATTACATGAAATTGGAGGGGAGTCTAGACACAATCTGTGCTCCCACCCCTTTTTGAATACAGAAACTAACTCGATGGAAAATAAAAGCACCACTCTTAACGTTGTTAGAGTGGCTGCTGGCAATAGCCCCAACACGCGAAAGAGTATTCATAGCTTCCACATCAAGTTCCCCAAACGTAGAAAAGGCGAAAGGGACAAACTTGTATCCATTGTCTTCACACTTGGACACATACTTCTTCCTTTTCTTTTCCACAGCATTACTCAAAGCAGCTCCAGGAGCCCACGACGTTACCCCATTCCCTGCAAACGGAGAGACCCCAGTCACATCCAGACACGCGTCCTTACCTTGGAACCAGTTAAATAGTAGCACATCTGCAGGACGTAATTCTCTCCCTTCCTCAGAAAGAAATCCCATCGGAGCCTCTTTACGCACCATAATCCCAGCTTTGGAACATATGTCAACAAGGATATCACGAACCAAATTATGCCTGAACTTAACACCCACTTCGCTAGCGCAGTGGACCGCATGATCCCCCCACTGGTCCATACGGTGTACATTGCAACTCGGGCATAAGCTACCTTCAGAGAACATAGGAATCACAAGCCTATAGCATAACACTGATCGAAATTGGCGAGGATTCATCCGTTGTCCGAGACCGTCAATTGGGATGGCGAAGAGGAAGTCCTGCGCGTGTGGGGCGCGGATACTACTAAGTATAGCCACCTGCCTTGGACTTAGTGAGTACTTACAAACAAGGTCTTTCTCAATGACACCGAAATAACACTTTGCCAAGGTTTTCATCATTTGGGGGGCAGAAGCGCCCCCGGTGCCAGTGAGGAAGTCGGTGTTGCAAGTAGCGTTGAATATGTCCAAAGCATGCTGGAATGAAGGGCCATGTGTAACAATACCCGTTTTGGTGAGTATCTTATCCTGTAAGTCGTTTGTTTGCATCCGAGAAGCGAGGAAAGCATATTGGATGATATCCCCCGCTGAAAAGATGCCTAGACCACCAAGCTTTATTGGAAGAGTGGCAAGCCTCCACTGCCAATCACCAAACCCTGGCCCCGAAGCAGTAACAATCTTCTCCAAAGATGCACGTAGCGTCTGATCAAACTGAGCCTGGGCCTCTGATAAGTGCACGGGGGAGCATGTTCTCAAGGTATAAGATAATTTCGAAACTCCTGCACAATTACGCAAAAGGAGAAGCTCACATTGCGGATCATTGAGTTTGTTAATTGCCTCGATTAATTGTATGGTTTTGGAGACCCTTTTGGACGCTAATTCCCGACAGAAACCTTCGTCCAAACTAACCGAACCACCAAGAAGTTTGACACCATTGGTCGGACGAGCGATATTTACAGGAAACACGCCCTCCACTCTGCTTCTAGGGTCATCGGCAGGCCAGAAGAGTTCAGTCTTGTCAACATTTAAAAATAAACCACGGGCGGGGCCCTCTGTCCTAATGATGTCAAGTGCCTTGGCGACCATGAGCGTATCTCCAACAATAGTACCATCATCAAGATACCACGCCTGAGCGTATCTCCAACAATATTATTATTATTATTATTATTATTATTATTATTATTATTATTATTATTATTATTATTATTATTATTATTATTATTATTATTATTATTATTATTATCAAAACAAGCTCTCCTGTTTCAAATACGGGACAGTGTTCATACCTCCTGAAGATGTGTTTATACAAGGCCTCCAATCTCCACCTTTAGCATGTTTCCATATAGTTGACATCTACATTATATTACATTTGTTATACTCAGCAACAAGTAGTAGAAGACGAAAAGTAATTCGAATACTAATTGCTACATACAAAGCATATACATACAAATATTTGATGTTCCATGCTTTACTTGGTTTAGCACAGAAACAAAATAAGTCCTTAATAACTACTAATAGCGTCCGTGCTACGGATATACAACTAATTTGATGAAAAACACATAATTCTATTTCTTGTTTGTATATTTAGGACGTAAACTTAAACTATTGCTTATAAGTTCCAGACAGGAAAAAATCAGTGATTTGTTAAAAGCACAAGCTTTCGCTCTGCGTATAGAAGAAATTCCTAAAAGGGATGTAGTGCTAATCAAATCCAAACAGTATGCATCCATCAACGCTACTCTTTAGAAATTCCTAAACTGACCACCCATAGAGATTATAGAATCAATGCTGGTTTCTATGTATAGCTAAAGCTTAAGATAGAGCTAATCCTTAGTTCATGTCTCTTTGTGGTCTTCTAGGGCATCACCTTAAAAACGGACGCAAAAGGATTTTGAGTAATCACTGGAATTTCATTACGAAAATAGCAAAGGTCAGTTTTTTAATCCTTGGCCTCACTCAACATGTTGAAATTAACATTATCAGATGAAGGACATCAGGAAACAGCAAGACAGTGATATGTCATCTTAATTATACACTAAATAAGCATGCACTAACATGCAAAAATTAAAGGAGCTGGACACAAATAAATAATGTGGTTCCACTATACAACAACTGTACTTTGTCATGTGCCACCATCAAATAAGATCAGTAGATAGTATGAGTTATTTCTCTCCTTAGCGTACTTGCTTGACCATAGTATGCAATAATTTCATAACAGTTCTTTAAAAAGATAACTGCATATAATATGTTTTCCTCATTCTTATCTATTAAAAGAACAATAAATTACCATCTTCCACAGTAGTTAATACTCTTCTACAGTTATTGCCATATTTAGTACGAGTAATTAATAAAACGAGTACTTGTAGGTCAAACTATCATGGAACAAACAATAAAACAATAATATCTATCATCATTACCAAGCAAAAAAAGCAAGTTTATCCTATTAGCAAATCAATAACTCTTTGCTTCTTCACCAAATAGCCTATCATGTCCCATCATTAAATTAGATCAGTTAAAAGCAATAATTATAGTTCTCCTTTTATCTTGTTTTGATCTTCTTAAACAGATCTGATTTCCATGTTCGACCTTTCAAGATATGTTCATATTTCCTTATTGAACGTACAAGATATTTAACTTAAAGCACTTCCATTAATGAAATCTACTAATACTCTTTGTACAGGTATTGTCAACCGGTAGCAATACAGAAAGGTCAAGACTTTGTCCAAGTCAAACAATCCACAATTGACTTCATTCATAAATAGGTTTAACAATAGTCTATCACAGTCTTCTCTCTTTCAAAGCCTCAAGGACCTCCAACTTATCAATGGTAATTACAACCAATACAGATACATTTCAGCTTATACTTGCGACAAATCTAGCCAGCGCAAATGAAACGTATCATATCTATCTAATATCACTTCTCATCCATCTACATATGCATTAACACTGAGTCACCTACCAAATTCAGATGCACTAGTACTGTTATAATGTAATTACTTCTATAACCTAAAAAATCAATTCACATTAAATTAGGTCAAACTTCATAAATGAAATCATATGCATACAAGTACTGGCTAATCACTCATATAACCGTAAGCCGTAACTAACCTTAATCAAGCCAACAGCAATTCAAAGCACAAAACAACATTAAATTAGGTCAAACTTCATAAATGAAATCATATGCATACAATTACTGGCTAATCACTCATATAACCGTAAGCCCTAACTAACCTTAATCAAGCCAACAGCAATTCAAAGCACCAATTATCTCAACAACAAACTTGTACCCAACACCAACTTTCTTTTGTGTAGGTAACCATTTCCGACCTTTTGGCCAACTAACTGCATCTAATATACCTATATCCTAATTAAGCTCAATCAGTCAATCAGGTCAACAATTATTCAAACCAAGATCTAATTATATCAACAAAAATCCACATTAAACTCGTAACAAACCTCTAACAAACTAACCAAATTGGAAGTCGAATTATCAGATACATTACTATTCTAGTAACTTCCATAACCTAAATCCTAATTAATCTCAATCCAGTCACTCTTTCGAGCTAAATCACATCAAATCCGTAACAAACTTTTAACAAACTAATTGCATCGGAACTCAAATTATCAGTATCCACATCACATCAGGTCTTCATAATATAATCAATACTATAACCTAATATACCTAAATCCTAATTAAGCTCAATCAAGTCAACATTTATTCAAACCAATCCTAATAACAAACTTCTAACAAACTAACCGCATACATTTATTCTATAACCTAAATCCTAATTAAGCTCAATCAAGTCAACATCTATTCAACTAAATCACATCAAATCCTTAACAAACTTTTAACAAACTAACCGCATCGAAAGTCACATCCATCTCTTGTCTAAGCTTATTATAAATCAAATTCAATCAAGTCAGCAACTTACTCAAACCAAGTCACAATCAACATTAAATTAGGTCAAACTTCACTAATGAAAATATATACATTCAATTACTAATAGGGTTTAGGTCATTAAATAGCAACATACTTTCTTCAAAGTACAGTAATGATACGTGAACTAAAAAATGTTCCTCCACAACCTTTCATAAAGTGTTCCAATATGCACATTTCTTACACGCGTCACATTTTGGAGTATGACACGTCATCCTAACGTGCATATTGGAACACTTTTTAAAAGTTTGTAACATTTAATAAAACACTTTTTAGCTCACGTACCAAATACGTACTTTGAAAAAGTTCATTGCTATATCACTTATACAATCTACGAGAAATGATTCGAAGCCTAATTGTATGCCTAAACCTGCGTGGCAGCATTATGTCGATCGCAACACACGGCCCCATCCTTCACAAACCAATAAACTACTGCTACGCAGATCACCTAATTTACCTAAATCCTAACTAATCTCAATAAAGTCAAATCAAGTCAACAAACATTCAAAACAAGATCTAATCAAGCAAAATAAGATCTAATTATCTCCATAACTAACTCGTAACAAACTTCTAACAAACTAACCGCATCACAAGTGGAGTTATCCCCATCCATCTCATGCAGGAGCTTCGCGTAAAGCTCCGGACTCCTATAAACCGATCCAGGCGCCCTACGCGCCTTAATCAACACATCAGGCACCACATCAAACGACACCGTTCCCATATAAAACAACATTCCAGATATATAAAGCAACGGAGCAAACAAAAACACTCCTTGACGCTTCAACAACACCGAGAGTATGATCCATGCGACTCGTTGCGCGACTGACCGGTTGTTGACTGTTAGGTTGAACTTTCCGGTAGGTTTTCCGGCGCGGCGGAGACGAGGTGACCGGAGGTGCGACGGTGAGGCTGGTGGCGACGGTGTGTTGTGGCCGCTGGTAGGTAGGCGGTTTTTAGCGTGCATTGTGTGAAGTTACATTATACGACGGGGAATGTGGTGGCGCGTGGAGTTGACGCGCGTGTTGTGAAGTGTGTGTGAGAGGTGTAGATGTAGTGTGTGAAAATACACCGTGAAGTGTGTGTAAAAAACGCAACGGTATTGTGTATATGTGTAAAATATGTGAGGGAGAGCGCGTGGAGGCGCGTGTGTTGTAAATCACAGCGATGTGTGTAATAAACTATGTGAGGATGAGTTTTAGTGGGCGCGTGTATTATGAAACAAAGCTATATACAGCTATGTGTGTGAGGGAGAGATAGTTGGCACGTGTATTTTAAAAGTATGCGATGAGCTGCTAATTTTTACGAAGATACCGATAACAAGAATCACTAGCAATTAAACGCTAGCGAAAAGCTGTAGCATTGAGCAGTAAGCTGTATTAGGAAATAATAGTTGTTGTGTTTTGATAAAGCATTTAATAATATATTATGCTCATTTCTAAAAAATTTAATTATATGTAATGAATTTTAGAAAAAGAGGTGATTGGAAGGTATAAAAAATATGTATAAATTTATGCCTAAATCTATGTGGCATCATTATGCTGGCTGCAGTTAAGGGATTCATTTTTTTACAAACCAACAGGATCATACCACATAAATTGAGGCATGAAATTAAGCATACATTTAAGTCTTCATATCATTTTCCATTTAGAAAATACTATTATCACTATCCAAAATTTTTTATCCTGGAAAATATTACCCATATGTGAAAATTTATAAAAGTATACCATATAACGGACCGAGATAAAAGTATATTAGCTATATATGAAAATTTTAAAAGTTGGATGTAGATAATGGTATTTTTCAAAATTCGTTGTCTACAATTGAGAATTTGAGAAAGTTTATGGTTAATCTGTTGACCTAACCCTAATTATTAAGTATAAACGCTAATTACTTGTAAATGATATTAAAAAGAACATTTTGATTTGAAGTGTTTAAAAAATTCAGAATGCTAGTTACTTGTTTATAAACAAACATTTTATGTCAAAACGTTAATTGCTAGTTGCTTTAAAATGTTTTTAAACGCATGTTTTAAAAAAGAGTTAATTACTAATATAGTACAAAATCTTTTTTTTTTTTTTTTTTTTTTTTTTGTCCCCACCATAATAACTTTTTGAGTAAATTCCCTAAATGGTCATCCGCATCTACTCAACTGTAACCTATCTCAGAACATGACATGTGTACATATTCTGGGGCCCACACCAACTACTAGAATTACTCAACCGCCGGCTACTCAACCTAACAGCTGAAACGACCGGTCATCTTTATTGGGAACTGGGAAGGTACACATAACATACTTTTTTGATTTTATTTAATTTTCTTGTATTTCATTAGTTGTAGTAGTTGGTGTGGGCCCCAGAATATGTACATGTGTCACGTTCTGAGATAAGTTGCGGAGTTGAGTAGATGCGCATGATCATTTAAGGAATTTACTCAAAAAGTGACCATGATGAGGATAAAAAAAAAATTGTACTAGATTAGTACTTATCTCTATAAAAAATGGGAGGTGATTCACACATTATTTTTTTTTTCACTACATTAAGTGCATCACAATGTTGTACTGTGCGCTCTCTGTAAATTTTAATATTATACAAAATTATGAAATAATAATAAAAAAAATGATACGAATCACCAACCGTAAAAAATACTCGCTAAATAATGTGTAGGCGCTTGAGAGATATGCGCATGTGATACAGATACACATACAGTGTGTGTAACATAGAATGTACTGTGTGTGGTTCGAATCCAAGCCGGCCCCGGTTTTCATCCGGCCGTTTCTCCAGCGAGTAATCTCGTGTGGAGGCGGTACGGTTTCCGGGCGAAAGCCGTTTAAATCCCCACTGCGCCAGCGTGGGCCCGGTTCAGACAACATAGTCTGGGTATGTGGTGGATGAGAGCCTGCTATTTGGCAGGTGCGACTCTAGACCATATATGAAAAAAGTCACCTTTCAAAAAAAAAAAAAAAAAAAGAATGTACTGTGTGTGAGAGTGTATGATAGTGAAGGTGTATTTAGTGTGTGAGAGAGAAGAAGATTCAAAGAGTGAAGGTGTATTTAGTGTGTGAGAGAGAAGAAGATTCAAAGGTGTATTTAGCGTAGGGATTTGGTTTAGATCTGTTAGGATTTTGTAAGGCTCCTTTATGGATGCCTTGTTTTAGCATCTCTGTATGTATTATGTACTTAGTGTACTTTTGTCAAGCTACACTCTTATATGGTTGTTTTCAGTCAAAGCTCACTCGGGTGATTCCCCCCACCCTTTGAAAGGTGATGTTATAGGCTGTTACAGCTATATGGTGTATGTCTTGTGATGTAACTTGTTATGTTGTTATCTTCCTCCGTTTGTGAGGTTATGTTTCGATGTAATTTGTTATGTCGTATCTTCCTCCTTTGTGAGGTTTGAAATGAAATGAAATTTATCTTCGTTCAAAAAAAAAGATGGAGGTCACGTGGGGGACACGTGCAAAGTGATGCATGAAAGAAAATGAAGAGTGGTTTGCTCCGTGTTCTACTGCTGTTTTATTTTATTTATTTTTGTGCAAGATTTTTTTTTCAATAACTCAATTTGGCAAATGTATATGTTCTTGTTTTAGCTTTATTTGGAAAAAATGTTAGTGATTTTCGTGCTTAGTTAATGTGGTTTGAGATTTGGTTTAAATTGTTGAGTGATTTGTTTCTATAAAAAAATATACGTCTTGTTTCTGTTTTAAAGACTTGATAATTTTACTAGTAGTAGATGTAAATTAAGATGATAGATCTTTTAGATGGAGATATAAAAACTTTTTTCATTTGTGTAATGATTATCGGGTTTTTCTTACTTGTACATGAGTATTATTTATTTATTTATTTTTGAGTCACTAAGTATTTTTTTTATATGCATAACTTGTATCTCCAAAATACAAGTTAGAAAATTTGTTTTAACAATAAACTCCACATTTTTTTTGACTGCTCAATCATCCCGATATCATTGTATTGATGTGAGTATTCAAACAAAACATTGGTTAAATAATATATAATAATTAATGTTTAATTGTTTATGTTTTTTTAAGTTATTTGCAATCAAAAAAGGCTAAGAGCACACGGTGCAAGGTCGCCGTTGGGCTTCGCCGTCTGAGTTGGCAAGCTCAACGGCGAGCCGTTGCTCGCCGCCACACCAAACGGCCCTCGCCGTTGCTCGTTGTTGGTCACCTCCCCGTGGCCACGACGAAGCAAAAATCTGACAAGAATCACAGGTTAACGTTTGAGAATTAATATAAAGTGGGAAACATTACCGTTTGGGTCCAACGGTTGTGTTTTTTTTTTCCTACCCTCTGTTACAACTATAAATACCAACCTTCTTCTTCCATTCTCTTCACTACATTCAACAATCTAATCTAAATATTTTTATACCTCTTCTCCTAAGCAAAAAAAATGTCTCAAAACCCGAACGAAGGAGGTTATTTCACGAACCTCCTAACGTCAAACCAACGTCAATACGGGGGAGCCTCAAACTCTTCTAGTCCCTCGTCTCAAAGTCCAAACCCTTCACCGCCATACGGTTCACAACCATTAAATCCGAATGACATTTACCGTAACCAACAATACGCGTTTCAACAAGGATTCGTAAGTCAACAACAATTCAATTCGTCGCCACAATTTTATAACCCGAATCAACCATCCACTTTTCCTCAATCACAACCAATACAACCGTCACAACCAAATCAAGGTACGTTTAAAGTACCTAAGCCAAGATCACCGCCCAAAGGCCGAGGAAAAAAAACCAAAGCCCAAAGAGGTAAAAACGTCGTAAATTTGGACGCGGACGATGACGATGACTTGGAAGAAGCTGCTCAAACGCGTGCGCGAAAGTTGTGGTCAAAACAAGAAGAAACGATTCTTGCGGAAGCGTGGATAGAAGTTTCCCAAGACGAAGATCTGGGAAATGACAAAGAGAATGAATTCTTTTGGAACGAAATTCATGCACTTTTTAACGAGCGGACTACTGAAGCCCCACGAACCAAAAACATGCTATCCGATAAATGGTCAAGGATCAATGCCGACTGCCAAAAATTCAACGCTATTTATAAACATTTAGAGCGTCGCAGTGGTGAAAATGAGCATGATCATGTCGAGAATGCCGAAACGAACTTCTCAGCACGTTTTGGACTGAGGGGTTTCACTTTGGTTTACGTTTGGGATATCCTGAAACGCTACCCGAAATGGGATGCTGAAGAACCTCTAGACATTACATGTCTTGAGGATATATTCGGGCCGGACAAACGACCTCGTCCCGAAAGAAACAACAGGCGACCCGGAAAGAAACAAAAGTCGACGGAAACGTCGAGTGCGGCGAGTTCCGGGGGGAGTCAAACGAGTACTTTTTCGGGACAATTATCCGAAAAGTATAATCAAGCGAAAGACGCTCAAACGGCTTGTTACGAGGCGCGGGGGAAGAGGGAGGAAAAGGCGTTCGAGAAAGAAGCTGCGTTGTTGGAGTGGCAGGATATGCAGATGCTAATGCTCGATCCAAACACGGTTACTGACCCGGTTAGAGCCGAAGTAATTCGCAAGAAACAAGCAAGAATAACTCAGAAATACCAAAATCTCGACCGCGAAGATGACGAATAAAATGTTTAATTTTCGTATTAGTATCGTATGTTTTTTTTTCGTATCGTATTTTCTTTTCCATATTGTATGCGTGTTTTTTTTTTCTCGCATCGTATTTTTTTTTCCGTATTGTAACTTTTTATTTTATGAAATAAAATTAGTATGTTTTGTTATTTTTTAGGATTTGTGAAATTAATTTAATTTATTTAATGAAATGAATAAAAAAATAAATGTGTAAGAGGTGAGGCCCTTATGAGGAAGTTGAGATTTGTTGTTTGGTGATTGGGGGTTTGTTGTAGTTAGTTGAAGTTGAGGTGTTTGGTGATGTGGCAGGGGTGGGACCCGAATGGGGAGGCAAGCCTCCCCATCTACACCTTGTGCTCTAACAGCGCAACTTGTTGCTCGTTTGCTTCAACCGATATGTAAATTATATTTTGATGAAATAAAATAAGTGATCAATATAAATTACATGTCGATGCTCAAAAGTTAGTGAAGTGAATCTCCTGGCGTGTATAACTAAACTTCCTCTTTCGCCTTTATTCTTAGCTTTATCTCTTTATTATATATTTCATTGAATGAGTGGGTTTAAGTATATTATTGGCTTGTTTGATTGAGCGAGTACTATTGTTGGGGATGGTCCGACCGCAACCGGGGGTTAAAATACACAGAAGAGAGGATTCGTCTTCATCTTCCTCTTAATGTCTCCCTCTCGTTTTTTTATCTTTTCTGTCATGTAAAATTTTTTCCGGCAAAATCTTTTAAGCACATGTTTTGTCTCCCTTTATTTGTTATTCTTCTTCCTAATTTAAGCATCGTGTTATCATAAAACACCATATTCGTCGCATATTGCTTCACCTGATGACAAGGCTGGGTCTGTCGGTTGGGGGAGGCCGGGCCTCTGTACGCAGGGGAATTAAGCTTACCCTGGATGTAATTAGAGATTTTTACGGAAGAGATGAGTATAAGAAAGCTGCAGCTCTCGTTAATCTCGTAAGCTAAACAATGCAAAATTATTGTATGTGCCTATATTTTAGAATTAGTGTAGCCGTGTAGGTAAAGAGAGGGTGTAGGTGGCGTGTTTTTTATTTCGGCAATTTTTTTTCTAGGCTCCGTACGTGATTTCAACAGCCTCACGCCACATGTACATATTCCCCTGCGTTTAGGTAGCCCCAAATGTACTTTAGGCCCATGCGTTTAGGTTTAGAGATTCATATAGCTAGTGTTTCCTCTACGCTATAGGCAGCTCGACGGCACAGGGCCTCCATTTTTTGATGGCCCCATGATTATAGACACCATGATGGATTTAGTTTGATGTTTGGAATAAAACTGATAACAATGTATTTATGAATGACGTTCTGTTTGATTTTACAAAAAAATGAGGTAAAAATGGATTAATATGGAGTAAATTTTTAAAAATGAGGTGGTCTTAGAGAGGGTTGAGACTTGTTATGGTTTATTCTTTTAACAGGTGAAGAAGATGACTAATTTGAGTCATTCACATTTTTGCCCCCTAGAGTTTATAGCTTTTTCATACTTGTCTTCTATTTTTAGAGTTAGTTCCAAAAAAATATGAAAGTTTACATAGTTCCAACAGTTTTAACTTTTAACCCTTGTTTAAAAACATTAGTAATAAGGTCATAAATCACTCAAAATGTATTCACAATAACCTTAATTATTGTATAAAATGTTTCCAAAAGCAGTTTAGTAGAACTAATGTCAAAAATTTGACGACAACTATTGTTTTCATGCTTATGTACGCTTTGAAAAATTTCAATAGCTTTTACATATTTACAAGCTTTTACACATTTTAACTGTTTTTTTTAGTTCAAGGGTCCTCGAGTGTAATTATGGTAATGAGGCGGCCCTGACTATCTTTTATATAATAAAACAAAACACCAAGTGGGACTTTCGTATTTCGGGAAAAAAATATTTTCTTATTAGGTAATAATTGAATTATTATTTTTTAATTTATAAATTTATAAATTCATTTTGTTTATATACTGCACTAGTAGAAGATAAATACAAAAAATATAGATAAGAAACCACTAACAATAAGATTAAACTTTTTAAATGATTATCTTTAATAATAAAAAAAATCATAAATCAAACAAAACAAAACAAATATTAAATTATTTGTTTTTTAATAAATGAAAATATATCATTCAAAAAAATTTTTTAAAAAAAAACCCGCGCGTGCGCGGACATTATAACTAGTAGGCAATATAGTAGAGTACGTACATGGAGATGCTTTTAGGTGACACATTTAGACTAAGGGATTGCCACATCATCACCACTACCACATTATCACTACTGCCACAGCAACATCAACTTAGCGTTCCTTCAATACAAAATTTTTTATGTCCAACCTAGTGTAATAAGGCGACAGCGGTCACCATTTTTTTTTCATTTTCATTTTTTTAAAACTAAATTAAAATGTCATCAATAATTAAAAAATATTACATTAATAATTCAAATAAAATAAAGAACATTTCTCTCTTATTTCTCGTTTTATCTCCAATATTATCTCTCATTGTCTTCCGGTCAAATGATTATCGCTAGTATAATAGAACATAAGGTCTTTGTTCCTTTGTTTATTTTGTTGAAAGATAAACATTTGAATTTACATCTCATGTTATTCTTTGCTTTTGTACCAATTTCTGTTGTTCCAATTCCATTTACTACTAACGCGCCTTTTCTTCCATTCCATTTGCTGCTACGCACCTTTTCTGCCACTTCCATTTGCCACTACTTAACTCTAATTAAGAATCCCGAGCTTCATTCTTTTTTGAAAATAAAGGCTAAAACACAGATTAGTACCCTGAACTTGGTAAACTGGATCATCTAGTACCCTGAATTTTTAAGGGTGCAAAAAGGGGTACCTTGAACTTGACAAATTGGAATTTCTACTACCCTATACTAATTATCTCAACAATTATTTTTTTTTTCTTCTAAAAATTAATTTAGTAAAGTCATTTTTAATAAATAAATTGTAGTAAAACTTTGGCTAAATTTTTTTTCCTAAAATTTAATTGTTTTTCATTTTTCTTTAACTTAATATACTATTTTCTTTAATTATATATATATATATATATATATATATATATATATATATATATATATATATATATATATATATATATATATATATATATATATATTTCTAACGCATTACTCTTATTATATCTTCGTATTATATTATTAAATGATTGTTCAAATAATTTTTAGATTAAGTTATATTGACTGATATTTATATATCAAAAATATTTGAAATAAACACTTAGTACATAATACTGACTTATATTTATATATCAAAAGTAGTGTACTAGATTCACTTTTTATAAAGTATTATTTCAAATATATATTTATTCTCGTTAACTAAATATAATATTATATTAGTAATGAGAAGAATGAAATTAACTAAATTTTTATTAAAATATGTTTAATTATCCTAAGTTTAACTACAAATCATTTTTATCATATTAGGCTTCAATAAATTTATTTTTAAGAGAATATTAAAAAATAATATGTTATGGTGTTAATTTAGTATAAGGTATTAGTATTTCCAGTTTGCCAAGTTCGGGGTATCATTCTGTACCCCTAAAAGTTCAGAGTACTAAATGATCCTGTTTGTCAAGTTCGGGGTACTAATATGTATTTTGGCCGAAAATAAACCAGATTTGACGTGTTTCCATTTATCGACTAACAAATCAAGAAAGGGTACAATAGCTGAAGATTCCGAAGGAACGGAAGAGGATGACACGTTCTTCTTAGCTTTGCCCCGACCCGTTAGTTGAACTTCCCGAACCTCTTCCTCCTCTGAATCACCTGCTTCGTCGTTGAGGTGAAAACCACCATGTGTTGAGTCCGATGTAGCGTGTGAGGCGGTTTCTGATGTCTTTGGTTTTTTTGAAAGCAACTCCTTTGGTTTGGTAAAACTTGGCATTTCTATCTCTTACCAATTTTTGTGTTCCCTCAAAAGTTTCCACGGCTCAATCAATGTGAAACTCTAACCGCACATCGCTTGATATTCAACTACCGCTTGCTCAAAGATTAGTTGGTCATTTGCGCCACTCTAGTTTCTCATTTTTACATTATCGTAAACCTAGTACAGTCGTCCTTTTCTTGATTCCTCCATTTCCTTCTCAAAGTAACCTAGTACAGTCATCCAAAACCCATCAGACTTTTGAGCATTCCCTTTGGGGTTATGGAGACGCGTTGGGTTTTGGGGGGGGGGGGGGGGGGGGTGTTAATGGTGAGGACACGTCGTCTTGTTGGGGTGACCTACACGTCTCCTCTCAAAATGGCTTAAGAGACGCGTTGGGTGGGGGGGGGGGGGGGGGGGGTTAATGGGGAGGACACGTCGTCTTGTTGGGGTGACCGAGCACAACGACCATCCATTACTAATGGTCTTAGGTTAAAGACCGACAATTTTATATATCTTCTGACTCTACCTTTAGTACACATAATTATATTGAGGTATGAAATGTTCACAAAAGATTTATAATTTTTTTTCTTTCAAAATTAGTGGTTCAATCAAAATAATTATAAAAAGTAAAGAATATATTTGATTAGACAAGTGATATTGCCACATAATTATATGGAGTTTTTGTATGTAATTTTTATGACATATCATTACTCAATTATATAGGCTTATAGGCCTTTCTTCTTATTATATACTCGTATCACTTTATGTTTATAGATTCTATTCATTTATTTATTACCTTTTTTTTTAAATTCCGAAAATAAACCAGTCGTCCTAGTGGATATTACTTTATACCTCCTATTTTCAAAAGTCCAAAATAGACCGAGGGCGACTCTTTTTTTGGGTAACTCGTGTCTATGTTTGACACGTGTGCTTAATCAATCGAATAAAGATTAATTCACGTATAATAAGTGGACACTTGTTGGCGTATGATTGCGTTGTACAAGTTGCCCGTCGCCCGGTTTATTTTGAACTTTTGAAAACAAAAAGGGTATAAAATGATATCTACTAATGTGACTGGTCTATTTTCGGAATTTTCTCTTTTTTTATTTCTTCTTATATGCTTCTAGTCTTCTCTCTCCCCCGTACACAACCTGCACATCCATTTTATATTTTGCTCACAAATATACCCACATATTATTGTTGGAGGTTTTTCTTGAAATAATCTCTTTACCTTTGGTATGGGTGCAATTGTCTACATCCTACTTTTTCCGTACCCCTCACCGGCGTGATTGGGTATTTAGTGTTGTTGTTAGTGTTTTAGTATGTCCCAAAATTGCGGCGACTTATAATATAATATAAGCTTCAACTAGTTGTGCCAAACATACTCTTAGGACGTGACATAGTTATATGGAGTAACTCAGATATATTCGTGTATTGCCTAATATGGTCAAAGGGAAAAATGTTATACCTGCAAGGGAAGAGATCTAGTGAGAATAGAAAATAAAATGAGAAGAGTGAGAAATATTCATAGCCATACATTTCAAATAAAAAAGAGAAATTTAAGAGGAGATGCATCTATTTTGCAGGTGCATTTGAAATGTGAGGTTATGGTTTCTTCTCATCCTTCTCATTTCAATATTATTTCTCATTTGATCCTAACCGATACAACGCAGGGACGGAGCCAAGGGGGTGCCCGCGGGTGCACGTGCACCTTATGGATTTTTTTCGATATAGTGTTAATTTAAAAAAAAAAAAATTATCGATTTTTCTTAAATGTATCTTAAATGCACCCGGTGCATTAAAATGTGTCTCTAGTATTATTTAGTTCGTATACTTACAAATAAAAAATAAATATAAAATTTTGTAAAAGCCCAAAAATGCAATAAGTTTAATAAATTAAAGCACAAAAGCCCATGAAATAGGTTTTTTTTAATGAAACAAGTTTATTCATCATCCTAACAATTTACAAAATCCAAAATTGAACCAACACCACAAAGATAAAACAGGTTCGTAAGTCGTAACATATATCTTTCCTTTATTTATTAATGCTTTTAAAGTTTTCATGTTTTGATTAGTTGTATGAAATCTTGACTAATTTGTTGGTTCCGTATAGTATATCATCATCAATAAGGGCTTAGGGCAATAAGAATAAGTGAATAACTATGCAATTTCTATTAAGAAAAATAGGGATAACAAGTTTAAGTGATAGTCAACAATATATTAGAATATGAATAGTACCCCAATTGTGTTGTCATGGGGCATTTTTATTGTTGTCGTATTTACAATATATATGAAAAGTAGTGCTTAAATGAAGTTGGTTTCAGTCTTGCATGTTGCTACCGCTATGGTTGAAAAATATTTTTCTAAAATGAAGCTCACTAAAACTGATTTGCGTAATCGCATGAGTGATGATTATTTTAACGGTGCTTTAATTTGTGATATAGAGAAAGAAGAACTTATTAATATTAAAAATGAGGGTGCACGTAAGTGTGTTTTTTTTTTGCTATGGGAGATTGTAGAATCACTAATTAGAAAGTAATATGTTCATTTATTTATCGTTTTAATGAAATCTTCGTTTTAATCCACTTTTTAACTCTATTATATTACGGTTAAAAAAAAATTGTGCACCCGGTCATATTTCTTTCTGGCTCCGTCCATGTACAAGCAAATCAAAGTTATCCATAATTATTTTGGAACGGAGGGAGTGTTAACTTGGGTGATACCAACCAAAATACCAAATGTAACAAATTTAAAGAATCATATAATATGATTCTAGTTTTATTACTGTCGTTATTTGTAGTATGGTCTTAGAGAGGGAGGATTTACTGGTTTTAACATTAAAACTTTGTGACATCTAGAGACAGCAATTTTCTTGAGACTATTGCCATAAGTTGATTTGATTGTTAAGATACTAAATGCAGTTTCTTGTTTCAGGCTTATGATGAAAGAGGCATACCGTTGGAAATCCTTGATATACCATACATTCAAACTGTTGCAAACTTCTACTTCATGTACATTCGCTTTGATATCATATGGACGCTTAATCATTTTGCACTGATAACTTTGAATTTCTTTGAGGTACTTATTTCATGACGCCCTGTTTCTTGGCTATAGAAACAACTTTATACTATCTAGTTTCGATTATCATCATCACTATTCGGGTTATTCTTATGAATTCAAAATCTGCAACAGAAACCATTATGGTGTAGCAATCTTTCCAAGGTTTCTTGTAGTAACCGGCACTACTATTATCTTGGGGGGCTTCCGTACTTGACTAGTCCAGGATCTCTGGCATTTGAGGTTTGAGTCCTGTATTATAATCTCTGAGAAAACTAGATTTTCATACAAGATTGATTAAGTACATAAAGAGACGTACCTTCATTTATAAGCCATAGTCCTCCAAACTATAACAAGATTTTCGATAATTGCTCTGTAACTTTAGCTTACCTATCATTCCCTCCGTCCCAACATAAATGTCCACCTTTCTTTTTAGTTTGTCCCATTGTCCACTTTCAAATACTTTATCACGTTCCCCATCCTAATCTTACTTGCACCGAATTACAAAACTACGTTAATGTATTTTGAAAAGGTAAAATTAACATTTTACTATCAATCAATATAATAGATGAGTGTCAATTGTAAGCTGGTTTAAGGCCATTATTGGTCTTGGTTTCCTGGGAAAACAGGGATATAGTAACCCTCAAGGCTGATTAACAAGCACATGGCAAGTGACTAAAAAATGATATGGCTTAATATGCAGGTGATCTGATTATTGATATACTTTCTTATGCAGAGTGTAACTTTTGTAATTCTTGTGGTGCACACTCTATTTCCTATATTATATGAAGGGTGGTCTGTCTATTGGAGGAAACATGTTAATAAGCTGAAGGTACACGATTACAGAATCTTGCATATGAAATTTGTAATCCAAGTAACCAACCATACTCGACTGAGAGTGCTTTAGTATAAATATTTGTTTGCTTACTTCATCTTCATACAGATTCAGCTATACCGAACTGCGTAGCAAGGAATATATACATATTCGTTGTCAGTATAAATATATTTATCGAGGCAAAAACTCGCTAGTCAGTAGTTTCAGGGACACATCTGAACTATTCACTCTTCGAGTGTTGCAATGCAAGAATCATTCTTTTAAATGATAAAGATTTGTCCCTTTAAACGTCAGTGGTGGCCGGATCTATATTATTATTGAGGTCTTACCATTTAAAACCCGAAGTGCTGCTTTATCACCTGCTGATGCAGGTTAATTTTAAAAGGCCGGTGTTGATTTCATTTATGTGTATAATTTATGTAACATATTCTGAATTCTGGTTAAGATGTTACTGTTCCTTCTTTGTCATGAACCAACCGAATACTGATGCCTTATATTATCAGGTGATTTTGCTGATAATTCTTGCTGCTGATTTAGTCATCTATATTCTCTATCTATCTCCTGTGGCCATTGATACTCTTCCATTTAGGATTGCACCTTATCTAAGGGTAGTTTTCTTTATCCTGTATATCAGGTATGTCATGACTACATATACAGCTCTCCGTTACGATCAAAATGCTGATGTAATTCAGTGTTTAGTGCTTTACATCGGCTTTTATTTAGGTACCTAATTTGTTGATGATGCTAATTTATTTTTAGTAAAATATTTGAACTTAGGCACTTACGAGACAGTCTTGTCGTCTTGGCTGGAATGCTTGGCACATATCTCAATGTGTTGGTGTGTATTCCATTATCATTTCAAGAACACATGTTACGAATCTCTACTTGCTTTAATGCTGACATTTATTTGGATCAATAATGAACGTATACTTTGGATGCAGGTTTTGTGCCTTCTGTTTCTCCTGTTCTCGAGTTGGGTAGCTTATGTCATCTTTGAACACACCCAACAGGGAACTGGAGTCTTTTTTTCTTACCCAGCTACATTGTATCAGCTGTTTGTTCTATTTACCACGTCCACCAATCCAGACATTTGGATTCCTGCTTACAAGTGAGTTACTTAATATAAATCATATGATCCATATTTTGCTTGAAATAGTGCCATATGTTCCCAAGTA
The DNA here is from genome assembly GCA_030686995.1 of Artemisia argyi. NCBI lineage: Eukaryota > Viridiplantae > Streptophyta > Magnoliopsida > Asterales > Asteraceae > Artemisia > Artemisia argyi. The sequence continues at coordinate 185,485,819 of CM060682.1, forward strand.
TATAATATTTGTGTACTTTGAATTTCATGTTATCTCAAAGCACTTTTTTAGTCCTAGAGGGATAGGCGACCAATCAGGGTTGTAATGTTGCATTTCATTGCAAATGACAACCTTGATCTATTAATCTATTTATATACAATACAACATGGTAGAATAAAGGGAGGTCAGGCCTAATCTCATAGGAAAAAATGTTAGGAACTTCAATCATTAGCATGCAAGGAGGCAAAGTACATATTTTTTATTAATTGCAGTAGTATATTTTATACTGACATGATGGCTACTATGGCCTTCAATTAACAGCTGTATTCTTATTAAACTTTCACACTCCACTTGTTATAAGGCAGCATTAATTAACACATATGAAAATCCATGAGCTATGCAGAGTATAATTGTAATTACTATCTGCTACTATCAACAGTAAGTTTGTTTACATGTTTCCTTCTTTCCAGTTCATCAAGATGGTCTTCTCTTTTTTTTGTTCTTTTTGTGCTTCTGGGTGTTTACTTTCTCACAAACCTGGTTCTTGCTGTTGTATACGAGAGTTTCGAATCCGGGGTACTTTTTTCTTAAGTGATTCCACTTTCCTCTAAATTGTATATTCTGTTATGTTATATGACCTGTATGTTTCGTGACTTTTTAACTGCAGCTAGCTAAACAAGTTGATGAAAAGGATCAAAAGAAGGAGAAAATATTGCGGAGAGCTTTTGATGTCATTGATCACAATGTGAGTAGGAGTCTTAATGCTGTGAATTTCCTCCGCGTTTATGTTACTGTTACTTATGGAATTTCTGCTCAAAAGAACAGCATCATGGCTATCTTGATAAGGAACAATGTATCCAATTGTTACGCCAACTTAGAGACTACAGGTAATAGCATTTGTATTTTCAGTTGTTAAAATGATTCATTTGGCATATGTTAGTGAGCATTTGTATTAAATTGTGATGTAGATGATCTGACAACAATATCATCTTATTACATGAAGACATATATATCTTTGCAGCATGAAACATATCATTCTGGCTAAATATCGAGAGAGACAAACTAAGTACCCTTAAGCAAATCAAATGGTATCTAATTTAGAAATCACACTTTCATAGTTTTGATTTAGAATGTAAATTAGAACGAAAACTAATTGCAATATTATTCGATTGTTATATCTATATATTTTACATTTGCCAGCTGGTTATCATTTATGCGTATATCAACTAAATGGCATTACATGTGGATTAGGGTACATTGTTTAAATACCTGTGTTATTTCTACTATGCAGCTGATTATAAGTAGACAGGTTTATATGTGCATACATTTTTAGCGTTCTTTGACTTGTAATTATATTCTCTTTTGAACAAATAAATATATTGTAATGTGCCTACCATCTTTAGCATTCAAATTCTGGGCACTAAAAACGTATCTTTCATTCAGGACGCTGCCAAATATATCACGAGAAGAGTTTGAGTTGATATTTGACACATTGGATGGCAATTGCGACTCTAAGGTAGTGTTTGGTCTATATATAGTCTCTTTATGGAAGGAGTTACATTGCATGTAGGAAGTTATCCCTATTTCTTCATAGCTGTTCGATGCGTCCAAAATCATGTGAATTTCCTTCTATAATTAGTATGTTTATCTTTTTATTAATATCAGCACATACGAGAGATTGAACTGCACCTTCATATTTTGGTTTTGTTGTTGGTCTCTTTGCTTGTCCCCTTTTAGGTTTTTAGTAGGCTTGTGGTGTTTCTTTTCCCTTTGCCTTAGCTTTTCCCCCTCTGGCCTTAGCTTTAGCCCCCTTGCCTTAGCTTTTGCCCTTTTGCTTTTGCCCCCTTGCATTGCTTTGCTTGTTTTTTGTGTTGTCTTCTTGCCTGGTGCGTGCTTGCCTTTGCGTTCTTGCTTGTGTTTTTTTTTTTTTTTTTTTTCTCTTGCATCCCTCTATGCTTTGTTTGCTTGCTTTACTTGCTTTGCTCCTTGTTCTTTGTTTGGTACTCTGTGCTTTGTTTGTCTTGTTGCTCTTTTGCTCCTTGCACTTTGGGTTTCTTTATCACTCACACATGTGCACGTGCCGGAGGTCTCCCTGGAAGCAGTCTCTCTACTCCTAGGCTTTGCCTGGGGTAGGGGTAGGATCTGTCTACACTTCTACCTCCCCCATACCTCGCTCTTGCGGGATTGGGTATGTTGTTGTTGTTGTTGTTGTTGTATGCATAATAACTACCTGTAGTTTTGCTAGAACAGTAAATGCAGTAGATCGAGTCGTTAGGGCTGGCAAAACATCTATATTATTTTATCTTCTTAATTTCTTAATGGTTAGTTATCTAGCTCCATTTATTTTTATTCTTAAATGACAGATTGATGCAGCAGAATTCAATCAACTTCTCAATATTATTGCCATAAAATTTCATAAAGAGTCTGTAAGTTGGTATTCATGAAAAGCATCTTTTCATTTCACATGGAATGACGATATAAAGATTTATCTAACTCAATGCTTACTTTCACGCTGTGCCTCCGTTTTGCAGGAACCTTGGCTAAGTATATACCCTTTTTACAATTCTGTCTATTCTGAAATGCTGAAAAACTTTGTAAAAAGTCCAAAGTTTAAATATGTTATTGTATTTGTTCTCCTCCTGAATCTGGCTGCTCTGATCGCTGAAACAAGGGTATGACCCTGATACTTGCAAACATGGAAATATATTAGCTTGCAGTTGTTGAATCAGTTACATCACATATCTCATAAATTTGAATGCCTTATTTAATTTGACAGGTTGATATACAAAACAAGTCTGGTCACAAGTCCTGGCAGAAGGTGGAGTTTGTCTTTGGTAAAGAACTCTTATGACTATTCGATCTTTCAACGCACCATTTCGTCAACTACTGTTTTATAGTCGGCGTTTTTGGCACATACTTTTTTAACATATTATTACCCTCATTCCAGCCAGAGTGACTTTGATGGCTCCCTTGGAGCTCTAACATTTTCCTCAGTATATATAACATAACAGGAAATTTTATTTTATATCTGACTTTACCATGACAGAAAACATTTATTCCTGCACGTAAATAAATTGTAATTTTGGATTTAAGATTAATACCAAATAGCATGCTAGTTAATTTATTTGTTAACTGAGGACTTCTTTTGCATGCAGCTTGGATCTACTTATTTGAAGTGGCCTTAAGAGTTTATACACATGGATTTAAAAACTACTGGAACAAAAGCAATAACCGGTTTAATTTTATTCTCACATGGGTCATAGGTAAATTTTACAGTTCCAAGTTCGTCTTTCAGTGGTTAGACATAAAAAAATTAATCAATAATCAAATTATAACAATTACAGACGATTTTAGGATATTCAAATCGTGAAGAAAAAATTAATTTTTTTTGGCAATGTTTTGTTAAATCCACTCTATCTTAGTCTAGATTTATGTTATTTGGATATTCTGTGTGCTTCGGAGATGACATTTTATATTCTTCTTTTCATGGATGTTTGCAGTTATTGGAGAAACATTAACAATTGTATCTCCAAAGGAGCTAAAGTTTTTCTCAAACGAGGAGTGGTAAGACTGCAATCTTACTTGATTTTTTTCCTTGATTTCTGTTACCGAAAATAAGATAGTTCGACGAGTCTCATTATTCGATCTGAATCAGGTACTCGTTCTATTTTTACTCACAAACATATTTCTCAAACATTATAGCTTTCCACAATTAATTTTGCAGGATTCGTTATCTTCTCATTGCGAGAATTTTAAGATTTATTAGGCTGGTGATGCATGTTCAAAGGTACCACACCTTTGTTGATACATTTTTACACCTAATACCAAGTTTGATGCCATACCTGGGTACTATCTTTTGTGTCATGTGCATTTACTGTACGTTGGGCATACAGGTACTTCTTTTCATATGTTTTTTCATGTATCGTTCATATTGCTTAGCTTACTCCATTAACAAAAAGTAAAGTAAAGTAACTCCCAATACCGTCTTCCACGGGTTATGGGTCCCAATACCGTCTTCCACGGTGTATGGGGGAGGTTGATATGTAGACAGCCTTACCCCTACCTAAGGTAGAGAGACTGCTTCCGGTTCTACCTAAGGTAGAAAAGGACCTCCAGCCTTTTGTAGGGAGTGAGGATCGAACCCTTGACCTCTTGGTAGAGAGGCAAGGGGTTTTCCAACTGATCCAACCCTACTTGTTAGCTTACTACATTAACGTGCGTGCTTATTCTTTGTTTACTGCAATGTACTATTAAATTTACTTGGATACTATACATATACTTTTTCTCTACTTAAGGATTCTTTGTCACATATCACACTTATTTTCTTAGGGGCGTGTCTACAGAATCTTTTGTTAAAGTGTGTAACTTTCTTTTTTTGGTTATGATGACAGATCTTTGGTGGGTTAGTCAATGCTGGGAATTCTGATTTACCAAGTACAGATCTTGCTGATAGCAAGTATCCTACATTGTTTGCTACAATTTTTTATGTATTATCTGTCATTACTAAGCATGCACTTTCATCTACAAGCTTCTTATGTTATAATATACAAAAATGGATGCATCTCCTCTTAAATTCTCCCTCATATTTGAAATGTGTGGCTAGAAATCCTTCTTATTCTTTCTATTTTAGTTTTTCTTCTTACCGGATCTCTTCCATATATATATATATATATAGGGGGCCATTCATGTGAGAAATCTAATTTTTGTGAGAAGGTGAGAACTAATCTTAGCCACTCATTTTATCCTTCTTTAGTTTTGAAAAAAAAATCACATGTGAAGAAAAAAATTAAAAAAAAAAATCGAAAAAAAAATTCGGAAAAAAAAATTTCGTAAAGAAAAATTTCGGAAAAAAAAATTTCGAAAAAAAAATTTCGATTTTCACATGTGAATTTTTTTTTTTCATTTTTTTTCACATGTGAAAATTTTCAATTTTCACATGTGAAAAAAAAATTTTCACATGTAAATTTTTTTATTCATTTTTTTTCACATGTGAAAATTAAAAATTTTCTCATGTGATTTTTTTTTCACAATTTTCACATGTGAAAAAAATTTCACATGTGAAAATTGAAAATTTTCACATGTGAAATTTTTTTGACATGTCACGAAAAAAAAATTCGAAAAAAAAAATTTCGGAAAAAAATTTCAAAAAAAAAAAAAATTCGGAATTTTTTTTTCCCATGTGAAAAATGACGGAAAAAAATCGGAAATTTTTTGAAAATTTTTTGAAATTTTCAAAAAAATTGGTTAACTAGTATTAGGAATTAGATCAAAATTAAAGAAAGATAAAATGAGTGGCTAGGATCCCTTCTCACCTTCTCACAAAAATATAACTTCTTATTTGAACGCTTGACTATATATATATATATATATATATATATATATATATATATATATATATATATATATATATATATATATATAGTGTATCTTTATTTTCAGAACCCTGTTAAGTGCGGGAACTGCGAGAACTCCAATTTTGCATTAGAAAACATGCATGTTCATATAAAACATGTATGTTTTCTTACATACACCTTAATACACATACCTGCATAACATACATGTTCATATAAAACCCTATTAAGTGAACATATCATTGCAAAATGATTTTATATGAACATGTATGTTACGCAGGTATGTGTATTAAGGTGTATGTAAGGAAACATACATGTTTTATATGAATATGCATGTTTTCTAATGCAAAATTGGAGTTCTCGCAGTTCCCGCACTTAACAGGGTTCTGAAAATATATATATATATATATATATATATATATATATATATATATATATATATATATATATATATATATATATATATATATAGGGGAGCTTTATTTTCAGAACCCTGTTAAGTGCGGGAACTGCGAGAACTCCAATTTTCCATTAGAAAACATGCATGTTCATATAAAACATGTATGTTTTCTTACATACACATTAATACACATACCTGCGTAACATACATGTTCATATAAAACCCTTAAGTGCAACATATCAATTCAAAATGGTTTTATATGAACATGTATGTTACACAGGTATGTGTATTAAGTTGTATGTAAGAAAACATACATGTTTTATATGAACATGCATGTTTTCTAATGCAAAATTGGAGTTCTCGCAGTTCCCGCACTTAACAGGGTTCTGAAAATAAAACCCCCCCTATATATATATATATATATATATATATATATATATATATATATATATATATATATATATATATATATATATATATATATATATATATATATATATATATATTAGAAGATTAAGATGGATTGTAAGCTAGCATTTTACTAGAGCCCCCATAATAGTTATGTATTCTAAGTTGCTCATGTGGCATATTTCTCACATATACATCAGCTTGTTAGTAAATTTTCCTTAACTTAAGCAGTTACTTCTCGTTTAATTTTAATGACTACCCTAATGGTATGGTGACGCTCTTCAATTTGATTGTGTTGGGAAGTTGGCACGTCTGGATGAAGGTATGATCGATTATTCATGGTACTGTTTAATTTGTATTTCATATTCTTCCTTTCATTTGCAAGCTATATATGCACCTGCTAATAATATAATCATTTCCAGTACCCCTATTTAAAGCTAATTATCTGCATGTTAGACACAGATACAAATTATTGACTTATAAAATTTGTATTTTGGTACCTTCCGTATTTGACAAGAATCCAAAAGACAAAGTTGTTATGATTATAAAGGCTTGAAAAAGTTTGCGTGTCTAAATATTCTACTAACGTTGAGGGAAATTAGGGGAAAAAAAATTCTTCCAGTTATGCCAAACATTTAACACAACAACATACCCAATCCCGCAAAAGCGAGGTATGGGGAGGTAGAAATGTAGACAGATCCTACTCCTCCCCCAGGTAAAACCCGGGAGTACGTAGGGAGACCTCCGGCATTATGCCAAACATATAAAATGGACATAATATGCTCAATATGCAGGCATTGATATCATGTCTCAACATCACGAGCCAGTTACATGAAATAGGTAGTCCACTTGAATTATTCAAGATCTTGAAATATCATGCTGTGATATGTTACATTAGACAGAATTTCATAAAACGGTTATGGTTCAATCGTCACTCAAATTTTTAGTCTACTATTTCAGGGTTATGTGACATTGACAGGAACTTCTTGGACTTACATGTACTTCATCAGCTTCTATCTGATAACAGTTTTGCTTCTCCTCAACTTGGTGAGTCCTCATGATTGGTTTTAAAGTCCTCGTATAATTATTATTCACAGTTTACGTCCCAAACACATGTGTTATATATGCAATAACTCCAGCCTCCACAATACTAGCCAATTTTTTGCTGGTCCAGTATTATATTTGAAGTTTAATGTGAATCCATGTTCTAAGTTTAAAAAATGGAGGGAACAAGGAACCTTATATCTTCTAAAAGCGTAAACGTGGGGCCTGATGTCATCAGGGTAAAGCCTTATATGGTGTATTGATAAATAGCGTTATTTTTGGAGAATTTTAGGGGTTGATTTTACCCTTTTGATTTTTTATGCCTTCTTTGAGTTATAACTAAATTTATTAGAGCTACTTAAACATGATACTTTTGCATTCCATACTTTTGTAATGTTATGTTGTATGCTCAAGATTGTAATATTTGTATTGTATAAATGTTTATTATATGCAGATTGTCGCATTTGTGTTGCAAGCATTCTTTGCTGAGATAGACCTTAAGTCATCCAAGGAAGAAGAGGATGGGGAGGTTAGTAAACTTCAATCGAATCTATTGTTACCTTACGAGGTTATTTCCCAAGTTAAGTTCCAGTTACACCAGGGCTTCTGATGTGTTCAGGTCACTTATTATTTGTTAACATCACCAAATATAATCTTTGTAGTTCAAGGTGTCAATAGTGGGCTGATCAGTGAGATTCATTTGAAAAAACAAAACAAGTAGATTGGTGGTTTTAGTGCATACATTTCAACTGGACTTCATTATTTAGAGTTCACAACGTGATTAGGTCGATATTCTAGTATAATTATGAGGTGTCATTGACCTCCCTTTTATGGGCTTCTTTATTATTGGCTTATAAATAGAAATAGAGAGAAGCTATAATAATTTACACCAATGATAAAGTGCCACCTCCTTTTGTGGGCTTCTTTGTGCAAGTTGTTTTGTGGTTGTATCACCACTCTTTATATACAAGGATAGGCTAAATAAGAAAACTAACATAAGTTACCCTGATACATGCATAAACCCTATTCCATTAGATAGATAATTTCTAACAGACTAAGTCAATACAAATAAATGGCTATGTCAATTTCGACCCAAGTCTTTCACGTCCTTTTTTTTTTTTTTTTTTTTTTTTTTGGTGATGGGTTTCCCCGGTAAGTTTTTCATATATTAATGTAATTATAACTTGATAGTAATTTAGATTCGTTTCTGTTGATCAGAGTAGGGTGCTAGTTTCTTATAAACATAAAAGCTTTTTACACGAGCGGATTAAATAGGTGTATTGCATCACTTAACAAAGAAGCACAAAAAGTTATTAATGTTTATACTTTCTTCCGCTGAAATCAACTAGTTAACTTATATGAATTGGTCTTAATGATTAAAATCGTCTTTATCTTTTGAGGATTCTTGTTTCCTTGGATTATAGACTAATTAATATATTGCAGATCCATCTATTTTCATGTCTTTTTGACCCTATGTGGTGGCTGAATGGTCATTTGAGCTTAAATCAGTATCCTGAGTCTGACGCTTAACATTTCCTATTGGGACTCTATAGAATGTGTACACATTTTGTGATATGTTATTCTGTAGTAAATAAATTTCATATTCATCTTACTATCATTACAATTTAATGCTTATACAATGACCGCAACAATGGTAACTATTTAAAAGCCTCCTCCATAACACGAGTAATTTGTAGATTTAAATCTTTAATCCATGAAGCACATGAAGGCCTAGGTGAAGTTCAAAAGTCAAAAGTCTCTTGTTTGTTAGGTTGCATTAGGTTTTGGCAATATATCGGCGACCAGGCATCAATTCACGTGTATTTACGTAACTTGGTGTGTTATGTTGGCCTGAGGTTTTGGCGATCATTTATCGTCAACCAGGCATTAATTCATGCTCTTTTTTATTTTATTTTTTTTAACGTATTTGGGGTGAATTAATATATCCTTTGTGCATTTAAATCCAGCAATTGAGCACAATCGGGCGTCGTAAGGTGGGGTAAGTATCACAAAACCGTTTCAAATTTAAATTTATTTTATTTTTAATTTTATTTTACGTTTCTTCATTTGCTCCTTTTTTTATGATAAATTTGTCAGCACAAAGACGCACAGTGAGAAAGTCAATAAGCTAATTCACCACATGCTGAGCAAAAGGCTAAATCGTCCCCAACGTGCCTCTGCATAAACATATACATCAATATCTCCCAGGTACCGAACAAGTTTATCAATGATTTCACTTTCTCAATCAAAGCTGATGCATAAGTTGTATATGTTATTATAATGCAAAAAAAATAAAAATAAAAGTGAAATTAAACATCTACTACTGCCAGTGCATATATATCCTAGTAGGAAATACTGGACCATGGAATTGAGTAACTCGTTCCATTATAACAAGCAAAGAACTTAATAACTAATCGTATAATCGAGTCATTGTTACCAATAAAGGGTTCATATATGATGGTTTTTTTCTAATCAAGAAAGTGATTAGAAAGGTCCAGATGAGTATAAGAGAATAACTTGTGTGTTCCCATAAGCATCTGTGTGATCTGAGATTTAGAAATACTCAACCTTTTTTCTTCCAAAATTGTGCACCAAAATTGAAAAATCAATCAAGTTTGGACAGCTTTGAGCAAATAGATGCAGAAATAGGACAGAACATATTAGAAAACCTTCAAAAAAAATTCTACATCAAAGTACAATATACCTGTTAGATGTGTGACTTTATTCCAATTTTAGCATTAGAAAGGTAGTGTATTTAATTACTTTCAGTATTAGCATTGTTCTTTTTGGTTATTAGTTGGTGACTAAAGTATGACAGGAGTAGCCGAGTAGAGTGTGCAGGGGCTTTTCAAATTGAATCAATTGTAGTTATATGTACTTGGTCTTTGTAACAATATTGTTTCTGATTTGTGTCTGTTGTAGTGAGATTTGGCACTGTTTACCATTTTTTGTAATAATTGGTCTTTGTGATTTTGCATACAGGTCAAGATCACTGCACCGTGGTTGTGATTTCCTACTTTTCGCAAGCGAGACATCTTTTGATGTTTATATGTCAAAACCTAGTTTTTTGTAAACTAAAGACTCAAAACTATTGATGGTACTTAAGATGAATTTACCTTTTCTACTAAACTTGTTGTCGAAATTCGTAGATAGCAACCGTGCACCTATTTATTAATATGGAAACCTTAATCTATAATTTGGCTTCTTTTTCCTTTCTTTCTTTTCTTTCTCAAGGAACTTAATTTGATGTAATGTTTCTGCTCGTGTGTTATAAAAGTTGTGTTAACATATTCTACTTGGCTGTGACTACCATTCATGGAGTTCCAATACAAAAAGAAGTCTGAAACATACTCCTATTACACATGTGTTTTTATGTTTACTAATTTCATACTAAAATTAATTTTGTACTCTACTAATTTTATGTCATGATTGTATCTGCTTTGCATGTGTTGCGGTTGGGTTAGTTTCTATTACAGTAGTTTTGGAAGAATTGTTGTTGATCCCAGTTGAGCAAACGATCTTATATAGAAAGTTGACTTAATTTAAACACTTAAGCTAGAATGCGGAATATAAAAGCTTAACTTAAGAAGAACAATTCACTATCAACACTTCAATATTATTAATACGAGCACTCGACAATGCTAGGGTTTTACAACCTTGAAGTGTAAACGAAAACTAAACAATACGTACTCAATCTAACCCTAGGATCCTCCTTTTATAGGCCAAGGAGTCCTACTAGGTTTACAATAACTTTCTATGCAAGATAAGAATATTTTAGACGTATATTATATACACACACACAATCTATTCTATAATTATCTACTCCGTATACATGCTTATCACATTAGCAGTAGATTCCTTTAGCAGTATTTTCCCTTAGCAGCACTTTGACATCAGCAGCAAAATCATTTACCTTAGTAGCAGTTTCATCACAGCAGCAGTTTCACTCAGCAGCAGAATCCAAAACCCAAAAATCCTCCCCTAAACTTAATATTTATCACTAAATCATTAAGTTTCTTCAAAGCACATTTAAACACTAGGAGGATGCTTTCAAACACTCAAGTCTTGAGATGACTGTTGACCAAGTATCTTCTTATACTTTGACAGCAAATTAAATGTCTGATCATCAGTATCATAGTCTTTCTGCAAGTTGAGTAATCCAGCACCATTAACCATCTGATTGACAGTATTCTAGTATCTTACCACTGGGTAATCTTTTTCAGCCAGCATATACAAAGTAATTGGTCCAATTTCCAACACATGAACTCCAGAATCTTGAAAGAGTCTCCATTTTCTTACTTTGTATCCTACTATCTCTGTCCATTCAGAATCATCCATTGAAGGTTCATACATAAGTTTCAGAGCTCTCCAGAGAACATTATCAGCCATAGTCTTAATATAATCAAGGTCCTTTGTTTCATACTTTTTACCATCAAACTTTTCAGCTCCAAACTTTGCCTTGTATAACTTCCACAAATCATCAACATCCTCTCTATCAAAGTAATATAGCATCTGTTGAAATCTAAGAAACCTGTGAGTCTTTCCATCAGATCTCTCAACATCATGAAATGCTCCAATTTTAGTATCATATCCTGTAGTTACTTTGATAATAGGATATTTGATTCCTATTGGTATGGCATCAACTACTTCAGGTTCTTCCATCTTGCCAACCATAGTGAAAACCTTCAATTGTTCCTTTAAATGCTCAGGAGGAATATGATCATAATCATTTTTGAATTCATCTTCTTCTGGCATAGAACTGCTCTCTTCTCCTGTTTTTCTCTTCTTCTTTGCAAAGGATTTATGAACAACACCTTTTCTTTTACCACTTTGAACAGAAGAAGTTGTCTTATCTACATTAACATCAAGCTGCTTAACACCATCTGCCTCTTGAACATGCTCTACTTCAGCCACTTTTCCAGGTACCAACTTTTTATTCATATGAGCAATATGTTCCAAATCTTCAGCACAACCCATAGGATAGAAGGTATCTGTTTGTCTCTTAGCTTGTTGATACAAATCAAAAACCTCTTGATCAGACTTAGGTTTTAGTTGCACCAATTTCCATCCCTTCATATTCTTTAGGTATCTTTCTTGCTCTCTTTTTTGTTGCAATGGAGTTGGACCCCTAAGTACCTTTTTCTTTCTTCTAGTAGCAGCATCTTCTTTCTTTTTCTTAGCAGTGAACTCTCTTATCCAAGATTGCACATCAAATGTTGGAATCTCATTATCTTCAATCTTAATCATCTTGGAGAGTTCAATATCAGCATCTATTTTTATCTTCTCATCAACCCATTCCTCATACCTCCTTAAGTATTCAGTTTCTTTTTCAACCCTTTCCTTTTCCTCTTGAACCAACTGTTGTTCTTCTTGATCAAGCAATTCTTGTTCTTTCAATGCAACAGTTGTGTTATGTTCAACTTGTAATTCCTTGGGCCACCAATGAAAAGGTATCTCAGAGTAATCAATCCCTTAAACATTATCTTTGGATCTTCAACTTGCTTGCCCTTCCCTTTATCAGTAGAAGATGATGAAACAATCTTCTGTTGTTGAGCAGCAGGTTCTCTGATTACAACTCCTTTTATAGGTATTCTTGGTGTAGATGATGTGATTGTGGTTGTTGGTTGTTGTGGTAATGATTGAGTTGTTAGTGGTGTGTGTTTTGAAGATGATTCAGATGGAACTTATGTAGTCTTCTTACTTAACAAAACCATAGCCTCAGCAGCAGCATTGTCACTAGACCCAGCAGCAGAGTCTTGTGCATCAGCAGAATTTACTTTTCCACTAGCAGCAGGATTAGCAAAATCCTTAGCAGTAGAATCATGTGCAGCAACAGAGTTATCAACCTTGTTAGCAATAGCAGCATTTTCAAGTTCTGTAACCATAGAATCACCAAAAGTCATTAAAGCTTCACCCATCAACCTTGTTGCCTTCACTAGTTGCTTAGGCTCCAAAGTCTTGAGTTTTTCCACCACATTTTCTTGAGTAGCAATCACCTTTTCCATTACAACCTCATTCCCTGATTTATCAGCAATCACAAAGTTTTCAGCATCCTGAGGACTTTCCACTTCCATATCTCCAACCTCTGGAACCTCCCTTGAAACCATTTCATCATTCATAACCTGAGCACTATCAACCCTCTTCAAATTTGCCTCCCCTGAACCCATTACATCTTCATTCCTCCCCTGTTTGGAAGCATCCTCTTCCAAATGAGTAGAGAGTTCAGGTGAACTGATAACTTGAGAAGTGCCCACTTTCTTCAATCTTTTCAAGGAGGTTGAAGATCTTGATTTCCTTAAGTTCTTAATCTGTTTTTGCAGTTTGGTGATGAGCTTGGCTTGTCCATCAACAACAGTAGAAAGACTAAGAACTTTATTATCCAATGAAGTACACTTCACCTCCAAGTTGGTACAAGTAACCGTCAATTCCTGAATAAGTTTCATGGTAGTCTCATCACTTCGACCTGTGTAACCTGGTCCAAGAGGTGAATCATAGACATTGTCATCATGTACAAGATTTTTCGTCAATTCATTTGTCACTGTCCTGTCCTCATCACTTCGACCTGTGTGACCTGGTCTGAGAGGTGAATCTTGGGACATAAACTCAGTATCAAACCTGGTTTGATCATCTGAGCCCCCTATATTTTCCATTTGGCTAGGGTTACCATCGTGAGAATTAGATTCAGCAGAATCCTTTTCTCTAGATGTTGCCTTGGTTTGGGTCTTAATTATGTTATCACTGTCCTGCTCTGCTGCTAAGCTAGAAGCAGTAGTGATAGCCCTTGCCAACATGTCCCCTCCATCAACTAGGACAGCCTCATCTGGTACAGCCATACTAACACTATCCTGAGGTAGATCAGTGTTCTTTTTGGTTTTCCTACGGGTATAGTGTATTTTGGGTTGAGTAACAGATGCAGTAAAATTGGGTGTGTGGTGGGAATCAGTGGGATTTCCTGATCCTTCACCCTGAATATTTTGCACAAGTGATGAGGCAAAAAATGAACCACTTTTAAGGGGTCATTTAAGCCTGGAATTGAATTTATTTGATCAAATATTGCCCTAAATCGTTCCTTTTGTGATTTTAGGTACTTTGGGAGTGAATTCTGGAAAAGGAAGCATTTTGGACGTTTTTGGAGCATAAAAGTGAAGAAAACGGCAAAGACTTAATTTTCCATGCTGAGAAAAGTACCTGACGGCGTCAAGAAGAAAATCCTGACGGTGTCAGGAGTAAAATCCGTGACGACCCAGTGAAAACCTGAAGGCGTCAAGAGAAGGGCGTCAAGAGTATTTTTGGTGACGGCCTGCATAAGGTGTACACATGACGGCGTCAAACCCAGATCTAGGTAGTCCGAGAAATTATTTGGCGGCGAGATGACGGCGTCAGCAATTTGTTCTTGACGCCGTCACATCAGAAAAACTATATATACTTTTCTATTTTTCATTCATTAAGGAGGAACTTGTGTGGAGAATACTAGGGCCGAACTTGTGAAACCCTAGGTCGTATTTTGAAGTATTTTCAAGGGTTTTTACCCCTTGAAACCTTTCATGTTCAATTAAGATAAGTCCTCTTTCAATTCAATCAATATGTCTATGTGTTGTTTGAATATATCTTATGCTTGTCTTGATTTCAACATGCTAGGCTAGATCTATCATGTGTTTGCTTAGATGTAATTGAACCTAGATGTTAATTATATGTTGATTACTTGTTTATAGTTGTAATGGATGAATGATTTCAATGTTAGGCTTAAGAAAACTGGCAAATCTCCATTGTGTAACATGCTTGAACGTCTTAGGAAACATGAACCAATGTGTACTATATTTTATTGGTTGTATTTAATGCATGAGCAAATTCTAATGATCCCATTTAGGAGCTTCTTAGCCGGCTCAACATAGGAGTGAAGTAGGCGCTTATAGGATTGGGGAAGTAAGTACGCCACCCCATGAATGGTATTAAGGAATACAATCCGTCATCCACGCAACTGTAACAGGTAATTAACATGTAAAAGATATCTAGGGAGTAGTGAAATCTAAGTAAACACAATTCTCCCATATATTGCTCACACCACTAGTATAATTTAGTTTATTTTCATTTTTAGTATTTTATTTTGATTGCATCTTAGTAATTGGGTTAGTTGACTAGCAACTAATTCCGCCCAACTTCTTCAAAACCGAGATTTTTAATTGCTTTCATAAAAAACTAAAAAATACAAAAAGAATCATCTCTCATCTCTAGACCTAGTCTTTAGGTTTTCTAATCCTAGCGACACTATTCCTAGCTGAACGATCAATCCCCCGGTACTTGTCATTATACTATACTACATCGATCAGGTACACTGCCTGGTGGGGGTTATAAGCTTCTCGAGATCCCTCGAGAGGTAAAGCCTGGTGCAATCCCTACGCATCAACAAGTTGCACCATAGAAGGTGTAAGATTTGTATATGTGCCTGAAAAACCTTTTCCATGCTTAATCAAGAAAGTAAAAGTTTTGGAAACCAATTTTGGAGCATCATAAGTAGCAGTATGTGATCTGAAATTGGTAAGTTGGTTTTCAATAAAGAGCTGGATAAATCTTGGATAAAGCAAATAAGAACCAGACTCTTTAACACTTTTAACAATCCCCTCCAAAATCATATTTGAAAAATTGAATGGATGGCCTTTGCTTAAACATACCATTGCAGAAGCAATAGTAGCACTAAACTCATTCCACCCAGAAGTTTTAGGACTCAAACAATGAAGGAGAAGGTGTACCAAAAACTTGTATTGAGGACAGAGGAGAGCTTTTTGAATTTTTAAAGTTGCTTGGATCCCTATTAGACCACCATTTCCAATGGAGCTTGTTTCCCCCTTCCTCTGTACTTCATCTGATGAGGATGAGCCACACAACAATCTACCTTCCACTCCTGAAAGACCACAATCCTCAAGGCCAAGACCCAAGACATCAGCCAAGGCAAGAAAGGCAAACCCTCCTCTTCCTAAGGAGAGAAAGATTGTACTTGGGCTTCCATGCCCTAGAAATTGATGTTTGAAGTCTTTTAATTTTAGCGTGTTGTGTAGCAGTCTTTTGTTGTTTCTGAATTGATGTGGATGTACCCCGTTTGAATGTACTCTTTTGATGATCAATGATAGTAGCTTATTTTCTATTTGTTAACTTGCAAATCATCAATTTTAGCTTTTCCTGCAAAATGTTAGTGCAAACACCACAAAGTATACAAAAATATATATACTAGCAGTAGAGTAAAACAGCAGCAGAGTACATTCCAACTTCATCATATGCTTCTTAAAAAGCAGCAGAAACAGATTAACAAACAGCACAGGATCTTTACACACTTTACAAAAACATATAAGAGATAAGATTTTTCAAAGATTAATCATACCAATATTAGCAATTAAGAATTGAAACCTCCCCACATCAAAGTGTTTAGTGAGAAGATCAGCAACATTGTTATCAGTATGAATTTTGACAATTTGAATTAACTTCTTTTCATAGCAATCCCTTATGAAATGATGTCTTATCTCAATATGTTTTGTTTTAGAATGAAAAATAGCATTTTTAATTATGCAAAGTGTGCTGTTGTTATCAATATGAATTTTGGTGTTCATGAAATTGTACCCATAATCCAGTAGTTGATTTTGCATCCAAAGCACTTGACCACAGCAACTTGAAGCAACCACATACTCAGCTTCAGTTGTAGAATTTGCAACCACTGTCTGTTTCTTGCATTGCCATGACACCAATCTGTTTCCAAAAAATTGACAACCTCCAGTTGTATACTTTCTTTCCAAGCAAGCACCAGCATAATCACTGTCTGAATGTGCCACCAAATCAAAGGGTGAATCCTTAGGATACCATAGGCCCAATTTAGGTTGATGCCTTAGATACCTAAAAATCCTCTTCACTGCATTGAGATGTGATTCTTTGGGACATACTTGGAATCTTGCACAGGCACATACAACAAACATAATATCAGGCCTTGATGTTGTAAGATACATCAATGAGCCAATCATGGACCTTTACAAATGAACATCTACTTCTTTTCTATTTTCATCCTTCAACAAAGGTTTGTTGGTATCCATGCTTGTCTTAGCAGGCTTAGCATCTTCAAATCCAAACTTCTTCAAAATGTCATTAACATACTTATCATGACTAATAAATATGCCATCTTTCTTTTGTACCACTTGTAGTCCCAATAAGAAGTTGGGTTCACCCATGGAACTCATAGCAAACTTATCCTTCATAAGTTTCTCAAAATCAACACACATACCCCTGTTTGTAGAACCAAAGATGATGTCATCAACATAGATTTGAACCAGCAAAATATCATCTTTTTGTCTTTTGAGAAACAAAGTCTTGTCAATCTTTCCTCTACTGAACCTAGAGTCTAGCAAATATGTTGACAAGGTATCATACCAAGCTCTAGGAGCTTGATGTAAACCATACATAGCTCTATTCACCTTGTAAACTTTGTCAGGATAATCAGGGTCCTCAAAACCTATTGGTTGAGACACATAAACTTCTTCTGTAATGGTCTCATAAAGGAAAGCACTCTTTACATCCATCTGATACACCACAAAATCTTTTAATGAAGCATAAGCCAAGAATAGTCTAATTGCTTCTATTCTTGCCACTGGTGCAAATACCTCATCATAGTCAAGTCCCTCTTATTATGTGTATCCTTGAGCTACTAACCTAGCTTTATTTCTGATGACTATCCCCCTTTCATATCTTTTACATCTGAAAACCCATTTAGTGCAAATCACTCTTTTTCCATTTGGCAAATCAACCAAAGTCCATACCTCTTATAGTTTGAATTATAGAAGCTCATCTTGCATTGCTTCCACCCAACTTGCTTCTTGTAAGGCTTTGTAAGTGTTCTTGGGTTCAATTTGAGACAGAAAACAGGCAAACAAGCAATTTTGTAGATCTTTATGACTGTTTCTTTTATGCAGAGATCTTGCAAAGAAACTTTGATGTTGAAGATCTTTAAGCTCTTTAGTCATTTTTCTTGTTTGTACAGATGATTGAGGATCACTTAGAATTTGTTCTTTTGGATGATCCTTGTGAACTCTTGTAGTAGTAGTGGGACTAACAGGAATGTTGAGTTCCAAATTAGTATAATCTACTTCAGCTCCAAACAGCTTACCATCAAGAGCTTCATCATCTGTGTCATCATAGATAATCTCTAGAGGAGGCATATTTGGATCATCAGGATAGTTTGAATCAGCAAAAGGTTTATCCTGAGTGTCCAAAGAAGGAAACTGTGATGTAGAAGCAGAGTGAATAGGCTTGGTGATGAGGCGAAAAATGAACCACTTTTAGGGGGTCATTTAAGCCCGGAATTGAATTTATTTGATCAAATATTGCCCTAAATCGTTCCTTTTGTGATTTTAGGTACTTTGGGAGAGAAATCTGGAAATGGAAGCAATTCGGACGTTTTTGGAGCATAAAAGTGAAGAAAACGCCAAAGTCTTAATTTTTCTTGCTGGGAACAGTAGGTGACGGCGTCAAGAAGAAAAATCTGACGGCGTCAAGAGTAATTTCCATGACGACCCAGTACAGAATTGAAGGCGTCACGAGGTAGAGCGTCAAGAGTAAAATGCGTGACGGCCTGGAAAATGCTATAACGTGACGGCGTCAAAAGTAGATCAAGGCAGTCCGAGAAGTATTTTGGCGGCGAGATGACGGCGTCACCAATTTTGTCTTGACGCCGTCAGCCTCAATTTCCTATATATAGTTTTCTAATTTTCATTCATAAAAGAGAGAAATTTTGGAGAAACCCTAAGGCCGAACTTAGTACGAATTTTACAGGTTTTTCAAGGGTTCTCAGCCCTTGAACCCTTTCATGTGTAATTAAGATAAGTGTTCTTTTAATTCAATCAAAATGTCTATGTGTTGGTTGTCTATATCTTGTTCTTGTCTTAATTCCATCATGCTAGGCTAGATCTATCTTGTGTTTGCTTGGATCTAATGAAACCTAGATGTTAATTATGTGTTGATTACTTGTTTATGGTTGTATTAGATGAATGATTTCGATGTTAGGCTTAAGAAAACTGGCAGATCTCCAAATGGTAACATGCTTGAACGTCTTAGGAAACATGAACTAACGTGCACTAGGTTTTATTGGTTGTATTTAATGCATGAGTAAATTCTAATGATCCCATGTTAGGAGCTTCATAGCCGGCTCGACATAGGAGTGAAGTAGGCACTCATAGGATTGGGGAATTAAGTGCGCCACCCCATGAATGGTATTAAGGAATACAATCCGTCATTCACGCAACTATAACAAGTAATTAACGTGTAAAAGATATACAGGGAGTAATGAAATCTAAGTAAACACAACTTCTCCACTTATTGCTCACAACCTTAGTTTAATTTAGTTTATTTTCATTTCTAGTATTTTATTTTGATTGCATCTTTAGTATTGGGTTAGTTAACTAGCAACTAATTCCGCCCAAATCCTTCAAACCCGAGATTTTTACTTGCTTTCTAAAAAATATAAAAATACAAAAATAATCATCCTTCATCTTTAGAACTAGTATTTAGGTTTTCTAATCCTAGCGACACTATTCCTAGCTGAACGATCAATCCTCCGGTACTTGTCACTATACTATACTACAACGATCAGGTACACTGCCTGGTGGGGGTTGTAAGCTTCTCAAGATCCCTTGAGAGGTAAAGCCTGGTGCGATTCCCACGTATCAAGTTTTTGGCGCCGCAGCCCGGGGAATAGTTATTGTCTAGGTTAGAATCTCTTTTTATTAGGTCTACTTGCTAGATTCCTTTCTAGTAAGATTTTATTTTTGTTTTTAGGTTTTCTTTAGTCTATCTTATTTCTTTGTGTTTTTGTTCGTAAATCTTCATCACCCGACATCATGGACGATGGGAACATCTTTGAACTCGTCATCCCACCACAACAAAACCCACCACTAGAACCCCTTAGGCCCCGAACCTTAGGAGAGTATTCCCGACCTAGCCACCAAGGCTACCGAAACACCATTGAGTTCACCGGAGCCAATGTGACCCCCTTGCGATCCGACACCATCCGGTTGGTGCAAAGCGGATGTGCATTCCATGGACTTCGTTCCGAAGATCCAAACCAACATCTTAAGGACTTCCTTAAAATCGTAGATTCCATAGACCTAGATGTTGAAACTAGAGAGACAACACGATTACGCCTATTCCAATTCTCTCTACGGGATCAAGCTAGTCAATGGCTTGAGCGTTTACCCGCAGGATCCATCACCACATGGGATGATCTCACCACTCGTTTCCTTGCTCAATTTTTCCCACCGGGGAGAACTACTAAGCTTAGAAATGACATCTTGATGTTCCAACAACATCAAAATGAATCTCTCTATGAAGCATGGACTCGTTTCAAGGACTTACTCCAAAAAGTCCCTCATCATGGCATAGATCTTTGGCTCCAAGTCCAAATCTTTTATGACTATATCGATCTCTCCACGAGGCGAGCCATTGACCAATCGGCCGGTGGTAAGCTACGTGATCTAAGTGCGGAACAATCATGGGAACTCATAGAAGATCTTGCTCTCTATGACAACGAAAGTTGGAATGATCCCCGTGATTTGAACAAAACGGTCAAGGCAATATCTTTGCCTTCGAACAATTCTAGCACTCCCGACCGTAGGATCATGGAACTTGAGGACCAAGTCAAGTTTCTCATGAAATCTTACGAAGCTCCTAAGCCTTCAAGCCAAGTGAACAAAATCACTTCTTCATGTGAATTATGTAGTGGTCCCCACGATACTCGTGATTGTGTGGAACTCCCCGGAACAACTTTTGCGGACTACGCATCCACGCGTACCGACGAAGCGGGAGATAAGTGGTACACTTTCAAGCCCGAGCCAAACCCTTACGGTGATTCATACAACCCCTCTTGGAAAAATCACCCAAACCTTAGGTGGAAACAAAATCAACCCAATTCTTCCAATCCGCCTAGTCGTTACCAACCAAACGGTCCACCCTTCAACCGTACTTTCAACAACAATCCTTCTAACAATTATGGTAGTACCAACAATCTTGAAGGATT
Source organism: Artemisia argyi (assembly GCA_030686995.1). NCBI lineage: Eukaryota > Viridiplantae > Streptophyta > Magnoliopsida > Asterales > Asteraceae > Artemisia > Artemisia argyi. The sequence goes on from CM060682.1 coordinate 185,507,045, forward strand.
GATGTCTAAGTTCATGGCATCTCAAGAAGCTCGCATAGCTAGGTTTGAAACCGAATTCAACCAACAACAAACGGAGATGACCAACAAGATTGACAACTTGTTGAAGGCCCTCAACAACCAAGCGTTAGCCACACCTAGGAAGGACACTAGGGACACCAATAACGGAATCCAAATTAAGGATCCTTCATCATCCAAACATGTCCACTTTGTCAATGTTGTCACCATTAAACCAATAAATAAGGAGATAGAAGAAAGTGACAAGGATGAAGTTGGAGTAGAAACCGAGACTAGGGATGAAAGTAGGGAGGTTGAGGTTAATAAGGTAAAAGAATTAGAGGAAGTAGAAACTATAGAGAAATACTTTGATAAGATGCCCACCAAGGAAGAACGGGAATACCATAAGGATTTATTCGATAGTCCCGAGAGACCATATATCCTTGGCACATCCCTTATCAAAATGGGAGACCCCTCTAACATTAACATACCATGCAATATTGGGCACATTCATATATGGAAAGCTTATATCGATCCTAGATCTCCTGTTAACATCATGATTAGGACTTATTACAATTGGGTGATGAAGAAACAACTTGATTTCAGGATGATGCCCAATAGGAATTTGATAAGTAATTTTGTAGGAAGAGTGAAGGGATTGCATGTGATTATAGGTAATCTCACCTATGAGATCGATTTTATGATAGTGGAAGACACTCGTCCGGTGATAGATGATTGCCTAAGCCAAGTAATATTTGGAAAACCATTTGTTGAGGCCACTAGGATGAGTTATGACCCGACTCTAGGGATAGTTAGATCCAAGGAAGAAAATGATGAGGTTGCCTATCAAATGCCCTACAAAATTGAGCAATACCGCCTCCTCTCTAATATAGAAAAAGAACACAAGCAAGCAGCTTATTATAGGAATGAAGAGGATATACGTAGAGGAGTTGAGTATGTGAAAAGTAGGATGCTTGGTTTCTACAAAGAATGCTTGCAACTAGGTCCGGAATACAAAACTGGTTTAGAAGACGACCTAGAGAGTGGAACCAACGATGAGGTCACGTAGTAACCCATGACCTTGAGTCTAGCTACAAGACTCGTAAATAAAGAAAAGCGCTTCTTGGGAGGCAACCCATGTTTTGTGTGATTTTATTTTGTTTGTTTGTTATTTGCTTCCGTATGCATGCTTTATTTTTATTTTTGGTAGATCATGTTTCTCAATTAAATAGTGGAAATACTTTACTTTGTTGTTTTGGCCTAGTCTTAACTCCACCTAAAAGTATTTTTGCAAAAGATAAGTGTAAGGGGAAACCCCAAATATGTTTTTTAAGAAACAAACCGATCATGATTCTCCACAATATTAAATGAACATGTATATTCGTATTTGTTAGAGTCAAATGCTTGTATTGAGTCACAATGAAGTTTCGCAGGATTTTCCAGGAAGTGAGACCAAGTTTTTCCAAAAATTTTCCGGAAACTTAACATAAGAATTTTTGCAGGTCACTTCTGACGGCGTCACGAGTTAACTCTTGACGGCGTCACGTGTAAAAATCTAGAAATATTACCAGTTTTGTTTTTCTAATGGAGTCTTATGGTTTTTGTGAATTATTAAGTTTTATAATCTCCAGGAAATCTACAAACTTCATTCCACAAGCATTATATCTTATTTTGTTTTCTAGGATTTAGTAACTTATGTAGGTTGCCGCCGATTTTATGCGAGGTTGTCTTGTCTATTTCTCAGGATTTACAGGTTATGTATGACAAGAAGATGATTTATATTCTGGAAGGGAAGCTTTGATTGTTCATTTTCTTGGAGGAAGATTTAACCTGGCCACCTTATTATCCATACCGGGCGAATCAGGGGAGTATTTGATTTCATTCGTTTTACTTATTTCACTTTTACATTCTTTACTTGAACATTGGGGACAATGTTCATCTTAAGTGTAAGGGGAGGGTAAAATGATGATACCTTACATGTACACTTTTGCTTGAGTTTGTTTTGTTTAATAGTAGATGTGTAATAAAACTATGAGAAATACTTGTTAGTGCAATTTTAGCGCCAAATTTAAAATTTTTTACAACATTTAGGAGTGAAACTTTAGCCATAGCAAGCGTCTCATGGATAGGAGATTGTATGACTAGCACATAACCGTATCATTCAGAAAAATTTTCCACCCAAATATGTGAGGTTCGCCTTTAGATTTGATAGGAAAAGCATTTACTATTAGTGCTTATGAGTATACCGGTAGCATTTAGATTCTAGAACTTGCGTTAGTGATGCATCCCGAGACCGCTAGTGAGACTACATTCGTGTAGTATGATTTACTACATGATAAGAGGCATTAGGATCACCCTTGTGTCCCGTATCATAATTACTTAACCATTTAAGTCATATTACTTGGCTAGTTAAGTCAACTAATTTTTCCCACACCTTAGCATTGTACTCATTTTTAGTACACAAAACCCCTAGTACACCCCTCCGAGCCTATCTTTTCGTTTCTAACTTTAAGCATCTTACTTAAAGGAAGAATTTGTTACACCCCACTTAAATGTACACCCAAATCGCCTTAGCCTTCCGTGTATGCACTCATCTTTAGTGCATTATTGTTATTTGTTAAACCCTAAGTTAACTATCTAATTGATTACATGGTTGCCAAGTCGAGTCATATCCTTGTACCTATTGTTTTGGGACGATTGGGACTCATGGGTAAAGTACTTATTTTATGGAGTAATGGGGAAGAACATCATATATTACCCCCATATGTACGTTAATCTTAAAAGTACTCCAAGTGTTTTGATTTTCTTAATTCTAGTCATTAGATTAGTTTATTGTAAAGTATGTAAAAATTCAAGTGTAAGGGGAATGTTCATTCCCTATGATGTATTATTTCGGATGGTAAGGTAAGAGTATATGCAAAAAAAAAAAATAATAATAATAAAAAATAAAAAAAAAATCAAGAAAAAGAAAAAAAATAGAAAAAGTAAAAGAGAAAAAACATACGGACTACCATCCCGTTTCATTCTATGTTTATTTTATGTTTTTGTTATTTTTCATTTATTAGCTTAAGTCGAGTCTAGTCTTGGCTTAGCAACGCCATATTGTACATGTAATTAAACAAGATTGTTAACTCGCCACCAGTAAAGACTGCCTATATCCAACAAAACCGTGTATTCCATATCCCTACACCTAACGTTACAACCCTTTAAAAGACCTCTTTGATAGTTTATCCTAGGTGTTTACGCCATGTGGTGGAGGTTTGATCCTTTCCCAAGCCTATGGTAATCTATTTTGCTATGACAGGTAGTGAGAGATATCTTCCGTTTCCATATTGTAATTTACACTTTATTACACCCGAGAGATGTGAGTATCTAAACACTATTTGTGAGGTGCTAGTATATGACCTCCGTGCTTGTCTTTGGTCTTTAGTGGAACGTTTATTTGTTGTAATTACTTTTATATTAGTGTTAAATGACCCCTAACTTTTATTTTGACTAGAATAAAAGCGCATTTGCTTGAGGACAAGCAAATCTCAAGTGTAAGGGTATATGACGAGGCGAAAAATGAACCACTTTTAGGGGGTCATTTAAGCCCGGAATTGAATTTATTTGATCAAATATTGCCCTAAATCATTCCTTTTGTGATTTTAGGTACTTTGGGAGAGAAATTTGGAAAAGGAAGTAATTCGGACGTTTTTGGAGCATAAAAGTGAAGAAAACGCCAAAGTCTTAATTTTCCTTGCTGGGAATAGTAGGTGACGGCGTCAAGAAGAAAAATCTGACGGCGTCAAGAGTAATTTCCATGACGACCCAGTACAGAATTGAAGGCGTCACGAGGTAGAGCGTCAAGAGTAAAATGCGTGACGGCCTGGAAAATGCTATAACGTGACAGCGTCAAAAGTAGATCAAGGCAGTCCGAGAAGTATTTTGGCGGCGAGATGACGGCGTCACCAATTTTGTCTTGACGCCGTCAGCCTCAATTTCCTATATTTAGTTTTCTAATTTTCATTCATAAAAGAGAGAAGTTTTGGAGAAATCCTAAGGCCGAACTTAGTACGAATTTTACAGGTTTTTCAAGGGTTCTCAGCCCTTGAACCCTTTCATGTGTAATTAAGATAAGTGTTCTTTTAATTCAATCAATATGTCTATGTGTTGGTTGTCTATATCTTGTTCTTGTCTTAATTCCATCATGCTAGGCTAGATCTATCTTGTGTTTGCTTGGATCTAATGAAACCTAGATGTTAATTATGTGTTGATTACTTGTTTATGGTTGTATTGGATGAATGATTTCGATGTCAGGCTTAAGAAAACTGGCAGATCTCCAAATGGTAACATGCTTGAACGTCTTAGGAAACATGAACTGACGTGCACTAGGTTTTATTGGTTGTATTTAATGCATGAGTAAATTCTAATGATCCCATATTAGGAGCTTCTTAGCCGGCTCAACATAGGAGTGAAGTAGGCACTCATAGGATTGGGGAATTAAGTGCGCCACCCCATGAATGGTATTAAGGAATACAATCTGTCATCCACGCAACTATAACAAGTAATTAACGTGTAAAAGATATCTAGGGAGTAATGAAATCTAAGTAAACACAACTTCTCCACTTATTGCTCACAACCTTAGTTTAATTTAGTTTATTTTCATTTCTAGTATTTTATTTTGATTGCATCTTTAGTATTGGGTTAGTTGACTAGCAACTAATTCCGCCCAAATCCTTCAAACCCGAGATTTTTACTTGCTTTCTGAAAAATATAAAAATACAAAAATAATCATCATTCATCTTTAGAACTAGTATTTAGGTTTTCTAATCCTAGCGACACTATTCCTAGCTGAACGATCAATCCCCCGGTACTTGTCACTATACTATACTACAACGATCAGGTACACTGCCTGGTGGGGGTTGTAAGCTTCTCAAGATCCCTTGAGAGGTAAAGCCTGGTGCGATTCCCACGTATCACTTGGCAGCAGAGTTGATTGAAGCAGTAGTTGCTTGTTTTGGTCTAGCAGCAGAGTCTTCTGAGTTAGCAGTAGAGTCTTCTGGCCTTGTAGGAGAGTCATCAACAACTACTTTTGGAGCTTCATTGGGTATCTTTGCTGCATCAATGGGAGTTTCAATGTCTGCTTCTGCTTCCTTAGGTTTCTCTGGAGTAACAACATCTTCTTGTATATCTTGATCTTTCTGTAAGGGTAAGAAAGTAGGACCAACCTTCAGTTTCTCAATCAAAACAATGTCTTCTTGTGGTTTGTTAGTGTCAACACTAGCAATAACAGGTACATAATTCATTGTCTTGGTCAGGATATCAACATCAAACATTCATTCAGGTCCTTTTCCTTCAGCATTAGATGTGTTGTCACTAAACTTGATATGCAAATTCTCCTCCACATGTTTGGTTCTCTTGTTATATACCCTGAAAGCTTTACTATGTACAGAGTAACCAACCAAATTACCTTCATCAGCTTTCTCTTCAAACTTGCCTAACTGATCCTTAGTATTCAGAATAGTGACAGGACATCCAAATGGCTTGAGAAAATCAATCAATGGTTTCTTCTCATGAAAAAGCTCATATGGAGTTTTGTTGTGAGGCTTCACTACCTTACTCCTGTTTTGCACAAAACATGCAGTGTTTACAGCTTCAGCCCAAAAAGGTATAGGTAATTTAGAATCAGATAACATTGTTCTTGCAGCCTCAATAAGTGTCCTATTTCTTCTCTCTGCAACACCATTCTGTTGTGGAGTTCTTGCAACACTGTACTGTCTTAGAATTCCTTTTCCCACACAGAATTGATTCATCACACTATTCTTGAACTCAGTACCATTGTCACATCTGATAATTTTCACTCTGTGGTTGTGCAGGTTTTCAACTCTTGTAATGAATTCTTTAAGTATCTCTGGGGTTTCATCTTTAGTGGCTAAGAAGAACACCCAAGTAAACCTGCTATAGTCATCTGTGACAACTAGGCAATATGACTTCTTGTTCAAACTTTTCACAAAAACAGGCCCAAATAAATCCATGTGAAGTAAGTGCAAAGGCTCTGTATTTGTGTTCACTGTCTTAGACTTGAATGAGACTATGTGTTGTTTACCCTTTTGACAAGCAACACAAGTCTCACAATTTTCAAACAACTTTGTGGGCATTCCTCTCACAAGATTTCCTTTCACCAACTTGTTCATTGTCTTGTAGTTCAGGTGCCCAAGTCTTCTATGCCATAATTTGAACTCATCAATAGTGACTTTTGCAATCAGACAAGTTAAAGCTCTTTTGGGAACTATGTTCTTAATATGGTCACTGTATATATTTTCGTTTCTAGGGACCTTCAATAGCATAGATTTATCATTTGGCAACTGAAAATCAGGAGAAAGGATCATACATTCAGTGTCTGTAAAAAGAACAAAATTTCTTTTGTCACACATTTGTGAAACACTAAAGAGGTTAAACTTAAGCCCTTTCACAAGAAACACCTTCTCAAAGTCCAAATTCCCTGTTCTTAAAGTGCCTCTACCAACAATCTTTCCACCTTTTGGATCATTCCCAAAAGCAACATAACCACCTTCAAAAGCCTCAAAATCTTCGAGCTGAGACTCATCCCCTGTCATATGTCCAGAGCATCCACTATCAACTATAACCATATCTTTAAGATCATCCAGTAGATTACCCTGCACATGAAAATAGAGAAATTAGTTTCTCTTGGGGACCCAAGCCATTCCTGACTTGGATCTGCCTTGTGCATCAACATAGTTAAATTTATTTAAATCACTTGATGCACTGCTGTTTTTGGAAACATTGTTTGTAACAGTTGATTTTGGTTTCCAAACCCAACAAGCTGAGGCCTTAACAGCATAAAAATGATTTCCAACAACTGTATTTGATAAAACTTTTGGCCCAGAAGTAGAAAGTTTTGTACTAGCAGCAGATTGCTTACTAGCAGCAGAATGCTTACTAGCAGCAGAGTACTTACTAGCAGTAGAGCCAGCAACAGAATCAATTGTGGTTTTAAAAGCACCATTTGATTTAGCAGCATAAATGGATCTACTTGCACCGGATCTTAACAACACAGCCCTAGGAATCATGTTTCTATTAGGATGAGGGTGAGAATTCTTATTAACATATTTGTGATTCACCCTAGAGTATTGATTCCAAACAGGTTTCTTGTGGTCAGGACAACTATTAATCAATTGTTTAAAGCTACCACACTTATAACAAGCCTTTTTCTTCAATTTAAACTCACTACCTAATTTGTTGGAAACTAGGTTATTAAAGTTTCTCTGATTACCCCTAGGCTTATTATTGAAACCATTCATTCTATCTCTAGAAATCTCATTATATTCAACCAATTTCCTAGAGATACCCTTACCTAACACAGGTCTCACAAACTTCACCTGTTCAATTTTAGGTTCAACTTTGGCAGGAATTTCTTCCTTTTCTACACTTTGTTCTAGTTCAACCTGTTCTTGTTCCTCATCACTATCTGAGTACCAATCTTCAATAATGGGAGCATCAGGAAATTTTCTACCCTCTACCTTAGGTGTTTCTAAGACACTTGTACTAGACTCACCTATTGGTTTTTCAATGTTCAGCTCACTAATAAAGGACAATTCTTTTCCTGGTGGAGCATAAGCACTCTTAGCAGGAGGAGCAACCTCATTGTAACCTATTCCACTTCCTTTCCTCATTATAGTGCTCTCAATAAATTTATTAACCAAATCAGAAGCATATTGTTGTTTGTTTACTCTTACTATATGTTTTTCTTTTTCAGCAAGAGTTGCATCCCTATCTCTTTCTACTTCTTCTAATTTATTTTTAAGAAACTCAATTTCACTGTTTTTCTTAAAAATTTCAACATCTTGTTGGTTAATTCTATCTACATATTCTAGCTCACACTCTTTTAAGTACTCAAGTCTTCTTTCAACATTTTGAATACCTACTTTGTAACCTAGGTTATCAAGTTTTAGGTTTTCAACTTCTCTAATTAGACTCTCATTCCTAGACTTAAGTTCTTCTACAGTGTCAGCACAAGACTTAAAAGAACACACAGATAAATCAGAATCATTAGATACCTCAGAGTCAGATCCAGAAGATGATGATGCATAGGCCATAAGTGCAAAGTTATGCACTTCAGGCTTAACTTGAGCCACCAAAGAATAGTTTGGTTCTTCATCAGCCAAATCACTCCAATCATATTCTCCCAATCCATCACAAGATACCAATGCAGTAGTGGTATTCTTTGTTTCTTCAGTCTTCTTTGATGCTTCAGCATTTTTCTTTGGAGCTCTACACTCTCTGGCAAAGTGACCCTTCTTGTTGCAGTTGTAACACTCTATCTTTGACTTGTCAAAGCCAACATTCTCTTTAGGTCTATACTTGATTTCTCTTCCAGTTCTCTTTAAGAATTTTCTTGCCCTCAAGGTCAACATGGCCATTTGCCATTTAAGATCCATCTCTTCAAGATCATCAGGATCAAGGTGATCCAGATCTTGATTAATAGCCTGTGACCTTATACTTGTAGTTAGATCAGCCAAGAATGCACACAAAGCAATATCACTGGTGGAATTATTGTCATTTGAACTAGCAGCAGATCCATCAGCAGTAGATACTCCATAAGCAGCAGAGTGAGATTCTTTAGACCCCTTTGACTTTGAAGATACAAAGGCAAGATTTTGTGCACCAGAAGATGAAGTAGATGAAGAAGTTAACTCTGGTTCATACACTCTTAAGTTGTTATAGAGACTTTCCAACTTCATAGTTTCAAAGTCAGGCTTATTCCTCCAAACAACAGTGTGCATACTCCATTCAGGTGCAAGACTTCTAAGGAACTTGAGATTTACATCTTCTTGTGGAACCACATAGCCAACAAACTTTAAATGACTGACAAGTTGATTGAGCCTGTTGTAAGTGCCATTAATCTTCTCTCCACTTTCAGCAGTAAAGTTCTCAAACTGATGCTTCAACATGTTTTTCCTTGACTTCTTGGTAGCATCATTCCCTCCAAACCTGAATTCAACAACATCCATCAAGTCTTTAGCAGTCTCACAGCTATCAAATTCCAATTGAAACTTATTAGGTATTCCCATTAAGAGAATACTGTGTGCCTTGATCTCCATCTTCCTCACCGAGTTCTCTTTAGCAGACTTGATTGGTATCTCTTTACCATCAGGACCTTTCTTTGGTAAAGAATCACCATTGATAATCACATTCCACATGTTGAAGTCAATCATGCGAATGTATTGTCGGATTCTCATCTTCCACAGCTCATATTCTCCATAGTTGAGCATGGGAACCTTTGAAGTAGTCACCATATGTGTGTCATCACCCATCTTTAGCAGTTGATTAGGAACAACAAACTTGCAAGGAACAGTTTCTTCTTGATTACAACTTCTAGATCACAAGCTCTGATACCACTTGTTGATCCCAGTTGAGCAAACGATCTTATATAGAAGTTGACTTAATTTAAACACTTAAGCTAGAATGCGGAATATAAAAGCTTAACTTACGAAGAACAATTCACTATCAATACTTCAATATTATTAATACGAGCACTCGACAATGCTAGGGTTTTACAACCTTGAAGTGTAAACGAAAACTAAACAATACGTACTCAATCTAAACCTAAGATCCTCCTTTTATAGGCCAATGAGTCCTACTAGGTTTACAATAACTTTCTATGCAAGATAAAAATATTCTAGAGTATATTATATACACACAATCTATTCTATAATTATCTACTCCGTATACATGCTTATCACATTAGCAGTAGATTCCTTTAGCAGTATTTTCCCTTAGCAGCACTTTGACATCAGCAGCAAAATCATTTACCTTAGCAGCAGTTTCATCACAGCAGCAGTTTTACTCAGCAGAATCCAAAACCCAACAATTGTTAATGGTAAATGTATATTGGGTTGTTTATGTAAGCGCTTTGTTAGTTTATTTACTGGTTTTATACTTTTATTAGCATATCTAAATTTTAAAAGGGATTATAATTCAATTTTTAGTTTATCAAATTGAGTTTATGACACTTTTTTTGTTACAAATTTATCTTGACATACTTTAAAAATGAGTTTATAAAAGTTTTCAAATATACAAGGTATTCCTTTTTTACCCGTTTGATTATAACATGTGTAAAATGACTAACATGACGCCTTAAATAAGTAGAAGTAAACTGATAATGATTTTAATTTTTTGGACCAATTGCATATATACTCATATCATGATTAAGTTGCATTGTACATTATGCATTGAAAATTTGTATTATGAGAAAATATCAAAATATGTAAATATTTAAGTTTAGTGGGTATACATGCAATTCCCTTTATTTTTAACCATACTCTTTGTTGTAAAAATCGGCCCAAGCGGTTGATTAATCGGCGCATAATCACTGATCGGTCACTAAGCGCCTGGATTTATCATAATCGGCCTATTTAATCGGTTTGGTCAAAGATCACTTACAAATCGGTCAACAAACCGACTAATCGGACAAAATCACTTAAAAATCGGTCAACAAAATAGTAATATCTATGTTTGACTTTGAACTTTGAAAAATTATATATATATATATATATATATATATATATATATATATATATATATATATATATATATATATATATATATATATATATATTTGAACACTTGAAATATTTGAACTTTGATACACTATGTTTATCTCATACATATAATATTATATAATATTTAAAACTATAATTTTATGCATAAAAATTCTAATTCAATTAATTTCCGATTGATCTCTGCCTAACCAATCAATCGCTAGGCCTTACTCGACCGTCTCACCATAGCCGGCCATTTTTACAACCTTGACGATACTCATTTAACTATACCATAAATACCTGTTGTGTAATTTAGTCAAACTTTGATTTGTCAAAGAAGCAACCGCCACAAAAGTCAAACTCCTAGATAGATAAACATAATTTTACCACTTCATTATTTAAACTCAATCAAAATAATTTCTCAATCAAAAAACAATCAACAATGGGACTCGCCGGAACCTTGACCTCCGATCAGCTCCACTTTTTCAACACACAAGGTACCATCATCACAATCATCTTATTCTAATACCCATTTAACTAATCCAATCTTTTTATAAAAATAAAATTGAATTGTTTTTCTACAGGGTATTTGGTTATTGACTCATTTTCAAGTAATGAAGAAGTTGAGGGGTTAAGAAAAAGAATGGATGAATTGCTTGATGGCTTTGATCCTTCTTCTTCTGCTTCTGTTTTTTCCACCAAGAACCAGGTTTCTTTCTTTTTAAAGATTAGTTTTTGGTTAAAGTTTTCATTTTTATATATTGTTTTGCTTTGATTTTGTGAAAGTAAGAAACTTTTTTGTGATTGGGGTGTTTGGGATTGCGTGTTTAGAATTGCTTATCAAAGCTGCTTATCCTCTCATTCTGGACTGATAAAACAGATAGGCAGTTTTGAGGGTGTTTGTAATCTGCTTATCCAAAAACTGCTTATCAGATTATTTGTGAATGAAATAAACTGTTTTGAATTAGCAGCTCAAAACCGCTTATTCAAAACAGCTTGTTTTGAAAAGCTGTGTGTAGATAACAGTTTCAATAAGCAATCGCTGACGCGATTGCTTATTGAAAGTATTAATCTGTTTATTGCTTTTTGAAATGAGCTGTTTTGAATAAGCAGTTTCAAGCTGCTTATTCAGAACAGTTTTATTTCATTCACAGATAATCTGATAAGCAGTTTTGGATAAGCAAATCACAAACACACTCAAAACTGCCTATCTGTTGTATCAGAACAAAATAAACGAATATATATATTTTTAATAAGTAGTCCAAAAGAAGAGAAGAACCTTTCGTTGCTCCGCACTCTTTTCCTCAACAATCTGCTACTAATAATTCATGTTAGGCGATTGAATAAAAAAATACATTAATATTATGAGTTTTTGACTTATGCATAATGATCCTGTTATGCTCAAGAAAGTTTAGCCAGCAGAATCCCCTATAGTTGGTTATAATAGGTCACGTAATGATAAAAGAACCAATTAACAGATGACCCAAATTCACATATGATTTCAAGGATACCGTGCAGCATAAGTATTGATCCAATGTTTATAGTGTGGTAAAATGTAACACCATAAATTGATATACAAATCACTACCTATGCACCGAAAATATCAAAATGGCTTGATTGAAGACAATTATAACTACGTTGCATAAACGAATGGATATAAAGGAGATCCACATACCTTCCAGATCCAGTATATCTGGTCCTCGGTCTCTTTATAGCCATTATATTCCGTATGTGCCTTCCAATTGTCGACAGAGATATCACTTTCACTCCCATGCAACATCCCATCAAAATCTTCATGCTAAGCAGTTTTGGATAAACAAATCGCAAGATTAGATGCTGAATTGAGACAGTGGTGTTTATTTGTTTTGTTCAGCAAAAGACAAGTGATGAATACTTCTACGAGAGTGCAGAAAAGATTTCATTTTTCTTTGAAGGTACATTTTAATAATAAATTGATCCTAATTGCGTTCTTACTTTGATGTTTACGACTGTTTAATCAAATGTTTAATGTGCCCGCTGATCACCAAGTATAAGAGGCTATCGTGTGGATCTAACTGATGTTATTCATATTTCTGTAATCATTACCAATGAAATAAGACATAATTTGGGATAGGAACTTCACCGAAAATCAATAAGTATTTTGTATCTGCTTGATATGAAATCACACGTCGACATACCTTTATTCTTGATCTGTACTAAGTCTTTTAGAAGTGTTAACTTTCTGTAGTAGATAACATTGGGTTGAGTTTTGTTTTGGATGGTGGATACTGAATAACACTTGCATGTTCACTAGATACAAGTTGATGATATTCATTATACTTCTTTGACAGAAAAAGCATTTGATGATGACGGAAAATTAAAGCAACCAAAGCAACTATCTATAAACAAAGTTGGACATGGTAAGTGTAAAAGTCTAAGACCAAAAACAATATTTTATCAAAGATAACAAATCCAAATGCATCTTTGATACTATAATGTTTCTTGTTCTTGTAGCTTTACATGATCACGATGCGCTTTTCAAAAAGGTCTCTTGCTCAGATAAAATGTCGGGCATACTACATTCATTGGGGTACAAGAAACCCGTGATCATTCAGTCAATGTACATATTCAAGGTGTATCATCAATCAAGAACATTTTCTATTAATTTGAAGATATAGTTTTTATCGACTAAACACTTGCATTTGTTATTGCAGCAACCTGGTATAGGAGGTGAAGTGGTTCCACATCAAGACAACTCGTTTCTTTATACTGAACCAACAACTTGCACTGGGCTATGGTTGGCCTTAGAAGATGCCACCATTGTTAATGGTTGCTTATGGGCAATTCCTGGATCCCACAAAGGTCGATTTTAATGGGCATATTCCGTAAAATAAAAACGTACTTTGGATAATGGGTCAATTTGGTACTTGAATTTTTCTTTGTGTCTCTGGTAATTAAAATTACGGGGCTAATTTGGTTATTGAAACTTTTTTTTTTTCTTCTTTTCCTCCATGTGGTAAGCTTGGAGTAATTCAACCTTTTCACTGTATGCTTACTAATTTTGCCCGTTTTAAAATCTTTAGTGACTTAACTTTTTCTCCTATAGGGAATTGTGTGTAATATATGTATCCTTGATCGCAGATGGTCTAGTGAGACGATTTATTAGAGATGATAATGGTGTTCACTTTGACAAGCCATCCCCATCTTATGACCAGAAAGATTTTGTTCCTGTTGAAGTAAAAGCTGGCTCTTTGGTGCTTATCCATGGTGACCTTATTCATCAAAGGTTGTTATTTGAACAATTTCAGTGAATTGCATAACGACTTCGCCTTGCTTATTTGTTTAACCTTACAATTGACTTTGATATGGTTTGTTACAGTTTTGAAAACCAATCTTCGAAATCAAGACATGCATACAGCTTGCATGTAATAGACACTGATGGTTGCAAATGGGCCGCAGACAACTGGTTAGTACCTTATTTGCATGTAATAGACACTGATGGTTGAAATGAGACTCTAATGTGTCAACATTTTTGATTTCAGGATTAGAAGGAATGTGGATCCTGAGCCCCTCTATGTGTCTTAGTTTGGGCCCGGTCTTACTGTGGATCTTTATGCGTCTAGTTTGCATTGTTTTCGGGTATGTCTGTACTAAATGGAACATGTTTTAGGGTCAAGCTTTGCATTTGTTATTAGACGCATCTTTATTATTATTATTATTATTATTATTATTATTATTATTATTATTATTATTATTATTTTATTTCATTCTATATACTACGATCTTCAATCATCTGGTATAATTAGTCCATACGATCACACAAAACACTGAAAGTACCTTGAATATTTCCACTCGGGAAGACCAGCTTGATTTACTCATTTACCATCTTAGGGACGAAGTGAGCTTAGTGCCTGTCTAGGCTTTGAGCATCCCCCACCAGCTTGATTTAGAGCCTTCTTATGTACAATGAACACAGTGGCCAGTGGTCCAAATAATAAGTTTTATAATGGACTTCCAAGTTCCAAACCCCCCTTAATCAAATGTTGTGCCCAATAGAAGGATATATTTTTTTATTCACTTGTTGCAGGTTTTAAAGCTTGTAACGTTGTAACTCATCAACACTTATCTGTATCACTCATAATAAATCTTTTGATAATCCGGTAGAAGCACGTAACCTTCATTCTTGCCGTTGTAGGCATCTTTTTCTAACAAAGTAACAAACATTACAATTATGTAGAACAACAGGATGACACAAATTTATTTAAACCCATGGAGACATGTATGTACTCCCTTGGTTCAGTTATCATTTTTTTTTCCCACAAAGTGGAACTAAGGATTTAAATGGGTACATATGGTTCAATGTTTATTAATCCTCGAAATCTCGTAAATGGGTACATATGGTTCAATGTTTATTAATCCTCGAAATCTCGAATAGATGAATGTAATCTAAATCGATATGAAGTTTGAGCTATTTAAACACCATGAAAATCTAAACTTGTTAAACCAGACTATTTTATTTGGCTGGAAAACCAAACCAAGGAAAATATTCAACATCCAAACCCAACCAAAAGGAGGAAAGTTGTGGAGTACAACATTCACAATGGCTTAATTCTAGGCACAACATCCAAACCCAACCAGGTGAGAGCATGAATCCATTTCCCAAGCGAGCTTTATACTTTTTCGAGTTGGCTCATGTGAGTATGTGACTATGTGAGGCGAATCGTTTATCAATCCCTTAGTTTATAAGTTGGAATGTATGGCATGCCAAAGATGGTATGAGGACATCTAAAAAAATTGATGACTATGAACTGAATTGAATGTGAATAGTAATTGAAGATTTTGTCCCAATAAGTTATCATCAAATTGATTGTCTTGCACATTTTTTTTATAGATTTTTCATGTAGCTGATACACACTTATATTCACACAATAATGTTAAATCATTGCCGATAAAGTTTATGGATAGTAATGGGATGAAAAATGCTAGAGAAGATGTCCTAACTTAAGAATAACCATAATTTCTTCATCCATGAGGAGTAGTTATAAACGGAGCATATCCAAGAGTTAACAGGCTACTTCATGGAACAACTGACGGTTAAAAACAAGCTGAAAAGAAATTCAACTTCAAAATCGGCATTAATGATGTGAAGTAATTACTATTCAGATCAATGAATCTTCCCTTTTAGATTAGCCTATTAATGATTGGGTCCATCTCTCTCTCTCACTAAACTTTTTCTCCTACCTCTCACTACAAAAACAAATCCGACCAAATCAAATCAACTTTTCCGGCGGCCGGTTTTGGCCGGCCGTCCGGACTTTTCTTTTGTATTTTCCTTTTCTACAATAAAGCCTTAATCGCAGATCTGCCATCTCCCATTTTTGTTGCTGCTGTTGTCGCTGCTACCACCGCGGTTTTCTGCTCAGATCCGTTACCAGCTGGTCTCTTCTGCTTAGAGCTGTTGTGGTCCGTCATCGACGGCTTGCTGCTGCACTGGGATTTGACTTTAGATCTGTTAGGTTTTGGTCTAGCTCCTGTTAGGATGTTTAGTTTTTCTTCTTTGTATGTTTTATGTACTTAGTGTACTTTTGTCAAGCTACACCTTTAAATGGTTGTGTCTACCAAAAGCTCACTTTGGTGATTCCCCCCACCTCAGAATGGTGTTGCTTCAGTGTGTCACAGCTATTATGGTGTATGTCTTGTTTTGGCTTAACTTGTTATGTTTGATGTAACTTGTTATGTTAAATTTCCTCCATTTGTGAGGTATGATAATGAAATATTTGTTCAAAAAAAAAAAAAAAAAAGATTAGCCTATTAATAACTATACAACACACACAATTCTGCTTACAGTGTGAAGTCAATTCTCACTATCAACTTTCAATTGGTAGTTATCTCTTTTAGCTAGTAGTACATAGGGGGTGGTAATTTCTGAACCGACACGAACCCCGACCTGAAACTGACACGAAAATTAACAGGCTTGGGTTGAGTATAATATATTTCGGGTTGGGTTTGGGTTAACTCATCTGACCCGTTTATTAAACAGGTTAGGTTCGGGTTGGGAATAAATTAAACCGGTCGACCCGCCAACCCATTTAAGTTTTTTTTAATTAAAAATTATTTATATTTTATTATACAGGTTACATGGGTTAAACAGGTCAACTCGTAAACTCGTTTAACTTGTTTAACTCGTGTAATGTGTCAACTTTAGTATATAAAATGAGTTAAATGGGTCAACCCGAAACCCGTTTAACTTATTCAACCTGTGTAACCTATTTAACCCACTAACCCAAGTATATATACGGGTTAAATGGGTCAGGTTCGGGTTATGTGTAAATATGTTAGAGTTGACATAGCTGACCCAAAGATTTCAATGGGTTAGGTTCGGGTTGAGGTTTTCTGACCCGCCAACCTGTCAACCCGAACCCGACCCGAATTGCCACCCCTAAATAGTAGCGGTCTCACGAATGGCGCCATTGATTGTACAATAAATTGTACCACCAGACCTTGTGATGATGATCGAAGGAAACATGGGTTGTGAGGATGCGCCAAGCTTGTCGTCAACCTGTAATAAGAAATACGAAGACATTATGTTAAGTGATTGCGCAGGGGGTTGGCCATGCGAATCACCTCCGGCGTGAGAATGAGTATATGTAATAGTGAATAAGTATGTTTGAGAGGATATGTATGTGTTTAGTGAACGTACCATACTCAATGACTCGTCCCAGCTATTTATAGGAGAGGAAAATAGGCTTTGGAGAGTTCCATGCTCAATCTGCGGGAATCAAGGAGGCGTTCCTTGATTTAAAGTGATTGTTAGGGCTTAGGCGAGTATCATGAGAATGGTAGCTAAAGTTTAGGGCGTACATGGGGGAGACCCATGAGCATAGCTGTGACTTGGGGCGTACATGTAACAACTCGCATTTTCAGATTACTATTCACTTTTACTATTCACTCCCCAAATTTTTATTTCATATTCTCGTAAGTTAAACTATTTTAATGATAATCCGAGAATTTGACACTCGCTGGATCATTTCTGTAAAAATCACGAAACCGTGTCCGACATTTACTTTTAGGTTTAAACGTCATTCCAGCATCCCGATATGTCCATAAAACATTATAAACAATAGAAATATGATTTTCTCTCATTTTAGGACAATTCCAAAAGTTTTGGAATTTTATGTTTTCCAGTTCAGCGTTTTACGCGAATTACGCGTTTTAGACCCGCGTTTCCAGTTTTAGCAGCATTTAAGCAACCCAATAGAACCTACCACGCATTTTATATTTTATTATGGAGTATATTGATAATTTTTAACATATTTATAAGTTTCATATTTTTAGGATACCCGATTTTAAGTTTCAGCACTTAACGACTTACCGTTAGCAATTACCGGGACCAAAACTCACTCCGTAACTTAGATAAGACCATGACTACTCATCTAGTCACCCTTATCTCATTATGGCCGACTTGGGGGGGGGGGGGGGAGTCACCTAGCATGTGTCTTGATCTTATACTTGAAGTCTTGGATTCATTACAAGTGTAAAACTTCCTAAGTAAGCCTTCTAAATATCCTAAAAACTAACCTCCTTAAGGCACCTTCCTAACCTCCTCTTCATAGTATAAATACAAGCTTAATCCATTCCTTTCTCTTCATTCCAAAAGCCACACTTAAATCACAAAACCATGATCCTTTGATCTTCAAACTACAAGTTACACTACAAAGTTCAAGGTCTTAGTATTCTCTACCTAGTTCTTAAGTTTGTTTGGTGATTTCATGGTTGAATTAGGAGCTACACAAGGTTACTAGGGCTGAAGTTAAATAGTTTTCACAAGGGTTAGATCAAGGCTAGCAAGAGTTACAAGAGTTGTGGTGAAGGGTTTACAAGCATAGGTTTAGTGTCCTAGTATCATACATGACTTCCTTTCTTAAGAGAAAGCCAAAAGTTGTAAGCAAACCCTATTACACTTTCTTGCTCCATATCATTTTCATACTTATTATGTTTCTTTCATGCTATATATGGTCTTTGTATTATGCTCATGATGTATAAAAACTAGTAAAACAAGTTATGGTATATATATGTTAACTTATGTTATTTAAACAAGTAAACTAGTGACTTTTATGGAGAACCACGACCAAAATAGTATAACTACGATATTTGACACTTACTTACTGTTATAAAGGACTTCAAAAGGAAAACATATCAATTTGAATCACCCAAAACGGGTACACGAGTCAAAAGATACGGCCATTAGAAGTTAACGAAACCAAAACGCCGAAACTGCCTATACCCTACTGTTTGCATTCTGCCATTTTGAAAGTCACCCTTCTGGTCCGATTTATCAAAAAGTTAAAACACGAAAGTTGTCCGGAACGACGTTTTCGTTCAGGAATAAAGAAGCTCGAGCCCTGAAAACGCTTTCCGAGTGATACTTTTCTTCAAATTCTTAACAGCCCATTTTTAGACCAAAGTTACTATATAATGATTATAATTAGATGAGACCAAGAGGTCTAATGACCTAAAGCCAAGACTACAACCATGGCTAAAGCCAGGTTGAGTCTCAAGACCATGGTAACAATAACCAAGGTCACGGCAAAGCCACGGCTAAAGACCATATAACTTTTAAAGATCAAAAACTTATATATATATGTTATCAAATACTACAATAGTAGGGAGCCTCATGTGAGGAGTTCATTAAGTAAGCCGTCGAGATGAGTTGTGGATTTACGAATTAAAGTGTCCTGGCTCCTCGAACATTTACTCCATGACTTATGAATTATGTCGACCCGAACGGTAGTAAGAGATATACAACTTAAACATGTTTCATAAACCATTTATATTCAAAGACTTACACTATATACTAAAGTACTACATCATGAACATTATGCAAGACATATATAGGCAATTCTTCGTATTCTTAGACGTTACTCCAAACCTAAGTCGCAACGTCATATTCTAGGTTGCGCGTAGAGACTTCCTGGCTTAATCCATCGATTCCGTTATACATTTTGATATCATAGCTTAAGGTGAGTCATAGCCCCTACTCTTTTTATACTTGTTTTAACTCTTTGGGGGAGATACATGCTCAACTACTTGCTTACTTGTACAAATACTCAAAACATTTATACTTGATTGTTTTATACTTGATTGTCTTATACTTGATGGCATTATACTTGATTTCATACATACATGACTGTCTTTTATCTTTGGGAAGTGGCTCCCAGTAATCTTTTATCTTTGGGAAGTGGCTCCCAGTAAACTTTTATCTTTGGGAAGTGGCTCCCAGTTTTCTTTAGGAAGTGGCTCCCAGTTGTCTTTGGGAATTGGCTCCCAAGTGAGGTCTTCGGAGATGATGTAGAGACTCACTACTAATTGCTTAATTGTTTTGATGAACTTATACATGTCTTATTCATACTATATGTTAGCAGTGGGTTGTGAACACACAGGTTGCAAGTCTCTTATGGCGGGATTTGCAACTGAGTGGATTCACAATGCCTTTGCTATGTGAACATTCTTTATAGGCTTTTCAACTGTTTTAAGACAAACTCTATGAACTCACCAACAATTGTGTTGACACTTTAGCATGTTTATCTCAGGTTAGTAAGGCGATAGCTAGTGCGTGGAACTTAGAGTCAAGCTGTATATTCTGAAGACTTACGCTTTTATCATTTACCATTCAAAACATTTTGTATACATTTATGTATCATACTTTGGAATCTCATGTTTGTAACTTTGAATTCATTAATCGAATGGTAACTTTTCAAAACGTCTCATTTAGAGTTCGTTTTCTATAACTTGTACTTTGTATTATGAAGTAGCACCCCTATGACACAGTCTTCCGCTGCGGTATTTTGGGGGTGTTACAGATTGGTACCAGAGCCTTGGTTATAGAGAACTAGGTTGCATTTAGTGCCTAGACTATAACTGCTATATACGTTAGGACTCTCCTCTTTACACTTCATACGCATATGCTTTTTGGTAGTTGTTAGTTTAGTTCCACGCTGTTAGATGATGTGACTTTAGTATTATAAGGAACCCCAGAGATTAGCCGAGTCATTAAAAACATGGAGCTCAGTAATAACTAATTATTTAACTTGATCTTGTGACAGTTCTTGTTTGATGAGACACAAGATTTGATTTAAATAATATTATTGCTTAGCTTTAGGGATTTGATGACTTGATTATCTTACTATCGGCCTCAGAAGGCGGATTTTGTGTCGGAAATTCTTTAGTAGGATGATTTAGAATCTCCTTATTTAAATGCATTGGGACGCCTCTTCATTTGAATAAAGAAATTGTAAATCACCGAACCATAAGTTTATGATCCCTTACTTACATAAATTTGGACGCTTCTTTATGTAAGTAATGAGTTATAAATAAGTGGGCTTAATTGTATCCGATACGACTCCTTAACCACAACCTTAGATGAATTAGAGTAAACACCACTATTTTAGAGAACCCCGAATTCTCTTAGACCAACATAAGTAGTTAACATCAACAGAACTTCGGGACGAAGTTCTCCTTAAGGGGTAGAGACTGTAACAACTCGCATTTTCGGATTACTATTCACTTTTACTATTCACTTTCACTATTCACTTTCACTATTCACTCCTAAAATTTTTATTTCATATTCTCGTAAGTTAAACTATTTTAATGATAATCCGAGAATTTGACACTCGCTGGATCATTTCTGCAAAAATCACGAAACCGTGTCCGAGATTTACTTTTAGGTTTAAACATCATTCCAGCATCCCGATATGTCCATAAAACATTATAAACAATAGAAATATGATTTTATCTCATTTTAGGACAATTCCAAAAGTTTTGGGATTTTACGTTTTCCAGTTCAGCGTTTTACGCGAATTACGCGTTTTAGACCCGCGTTTCCAGTTTTAGCAGCATTTAAGCAACCCAATAGAACCTACCACTCATTTTATATTTTATTATGGATTATATTGATAAGTTTTAACATATTTTTAAGTTTCATATTTTTAGGATACCCGATTTTAAGTTTCAGGACTTAACGACTTACCGTTAGCAATTACCGGGACCAAAACTCACTCCGTAACTTAGATAAGACCATGACTACTCATCTAGTCACCCTTATCTCATTATGGCCGACTTAGGAGGGGGGGGGGAGTCACCTATCATGTGTCTTGATCTTATTCTTGAAGTCTTGGATTCATTAAAAGTGTAAAACTTCCTAAGTAAGCTTTCTCAATATCCTAAAAACTAACCTCCTTAAGGCACCTTCCTAACCTCCTCTTCATAGTATAAATACAAGCTTAATCCATTCCTTTCTCTTCATTCCAAATGCCACACTTAAATCACAAAACCATGATCCTTTGATCTTCAAACTACAAGTTACACTACAAAGTTCAAGGTCTTAGTATTCTCTACCTAGTTCTTAAGTTTGTTTGGTGATTCCATGGTTGAATTAGGAGCTACACAAGGTTACTAGGGCTGAAGTTAAATGGTTTTCATAAGGGTTAGATCAAGGCTAGCAAGAGTTACAAGAGTTGTGGTGAAGGGTTTACAAGCATAGGTTTAGTGTCCTAGTATCATACATGACTTCCTTTCTTAAGAGAAAGCCAAAAGTTGTAAGCAAACCCTATTACACTTTCTTGCTCCATATCATTTTCATACTTATTATGTTTCTTTCATGCTATATATGGTCTTTGTATTATGCTCATGATGTATAAAAACTAGTAAAACAAGTTATGGTATATATATGTTAACTTATGTTATTTAAACAAGTAAACTAGTAACTTTTATGGAGAACCACGACCAAAATAGTATAACTATGATATTTGACACTTACTTACTGTTATAAAGGACTTCAAAAGGAAAACATATCAATTTGAATCACCCAAAACGAGTACACGAGTCAAAAGATACGGCCATAAGAAGTTAGCGAAACCAAAACGCCGAAACTGCCTATACCCTACTGTTTGCATTCTGCCATTTTGAAAGTCACCCTTCTGGTCCGATTCATCAAAAAGTTAAAACACGAAAGTTGTCCGGAACGACGTTTTCGTTCAGGAACAAAGAAGCTCGAGCCCTGAAAACGCTTTCCGAGTGATACTTTTCTTCAAATTCTTAACAGCCCATTTTTAGACCAAAGTTACTATATAATGATTATAATTAGATGAGACCAAGAGGTCTAATGACCTAAAGCCAAGACCACAACCATGGCTAAAGCCAAGGTGGAGTCTCAAGACCATGGTAACAATAACCAAGGTCACGGCAAAGCCACGGCTAAAGACCATATAACTTTTAAAGATCAAAAACTTATATATATGTTATCAAATACTACAATAGTAGGGAGCCTCATGTGAGGAGTTCATTAAGTAAGCCGTCGAGATGAGTTGTGGATTTACGAATTAAAGTGTCCTGGCTCCTCGAACGTTTACTCCATGACTTCTGAATTATGTCGACCCGAACGGTAGTAAGAGATATACAACTTAAACATGTTTCATAAACCATTTATATTCAAAGACTTACACTATATACTAAAGTACTACATCATGAACATTATGCAAGACATATATAGGCAATTCTTCGTATTCTTAGACGTTACTCCAAACCTAAGTCGCAACGTCATATTCTAGGTTGCGCGTAGAGACTTCCTGGCTTAATCCATCGATTCCGTTATACGTTTTGATATCATAGCTTAAGGTAAGTCATAGCCCCTACTCTTTTTATACTTGTTTTAACTCTTTGGGGGGAGATACATGCTCAACTACTTGCTTACTTGTACAAATACTCAAAACATTTATACTTGATTGTTTTATATTTGATTGTCTTATACTTGATTGCATTATACTTGATTTCATACATACATGACTGTCTTTTATCTTTGGGAAGTGACTCCCAGTAATCTTTTATCTTTGGGAAGTGGCTCCCAGTAAACTTTTATCTTTGGGAAGTGGCTCCCAGTTTTCTTTGGGAAGTGGCTCCCAGTTGTCTTTGGGAATTGGCTCCCAAGTGAGGTCTTCGGAGATGATGTAGAGACTCACTACTAATTGCTTAATTGTTTTGATGAACTTATACATGTCTTATTCATACTATATGTTAGCAGTGGGTTGTGAACACACAGGTTGCAAGTCTCTTATGGCGGGATTTGCAACTGAGTGGATTCACAATGCCTTTGCTATGTGAACATTCTTTATAGGCTTTTCAACTGTTTTAAGACAAACTCTATGAACTCACCAACCATTGTGTTGACACTTTAGCATGTTTATCTCAGGTTAGTAAGGCGATAGCTAGTGCGTGGAACTTAGAGTCAAGCTGTATATTCTGAAGACTTACGCTTTTATCATTTACCATTCAAAACATTTTGTATACATTTATGTATCATACTTTGGAATCTCATGTTTGTAACTTTGAATTCATTAATCGAATGGTAACTTTTCAAAACGTCACATTTAGAGTTCGTTTTCTATAACTTGTACTTTGTATTATGAAGTAGCACCCCTATGACACAGTCTTCCGCTGCGGTTTTTTGGGGGTGTTACAGTACATGGGGGAGTCCCATGATTTTAGCCTCAGCCATGAATCTCCTTGGCGGGAAAGCTCAAGGAAAATGTCGGAGGCCTTCTACTCTTCATACCTTCATTGCTTTTATCCCGAAGGGCTTGTTCCTTCGGTTGGCGAATTCCCAAATGGTAACCATACCTTAGAGGAATGGTTTGACACCATTGAAGGTATTAGGGGGTTGTTTTGGACCTTCGAAATGTGCAGGCTCGAAGGGTGTCATTCGACCTGTTCAAAGGGTACATCATCATTAGTATTCCTCAAGATGAAGTGAACATGGCAGCCAACTTCATTGGTCATTCTACCTTATCCGTGCCCTTCAATTATCTTGGTGTAAAAGTTGGTGGGGGGGTGCTATGTCCCGATGTAGTTCTTGGGACGATGTTCTTGCTAAAATTTTCGCTCGGTTATCGAGTTGGAAACTTAATACTCTCTCCGTTATGTCACCGCGATAACCGCTATTACTAAAATACCCTCGTGGGATATGTACTAACGGACGGAGACTAACGTCGTTTGTACTCAGGGACCAAACATGCAACAAAAACTTCAAAATGAGGACAATCGTTTCACTTTAAAACCTGAAATTTGGCCAAACCTTAGGGACAAAAAATGCAATTTACTCTACAATTAATAAAGAACATTATTAACTTTCAGTTACACAATTTTAAATTTATAGGTTATTTGTTTAGTATAAAAAAGACCATAATGATATGATATGTTCATTTTACAAAGTGATTGTGTACAATTTGTTAACGTGGTGAAGGAAGAGATGTTGGTTTGAGATGGTGAAGTTAACCATGACGTTTTTGCAATACTAATAACTGACATTGTTTTTGTCTTTACATTATCACCAACTACGACGTCTCATCACTATTACCGTGTACAAAAACACCACCATTGTTGCTTTCTCTCTTTTTGGTTTCGATGCATTGCGCATATACTACTATAATGTATAAAGATGATTGTGATGCTTCAGTTATATGCTATTGTGAGTTATTTTGGTTACACAGGGACCCGCCGCCGCAACACACGAATACCCGGTTAGAATACATATCCGAAATTTATAAATGTATATAAATATTTAATTTAAATTCAATACTAACAGTAATTAATTTAAATTCATGCACCTTTACCTAAAATCAACAATTTTAACGTAAGTACACTTTTTTTTAGAACGACACAACTTGAAATCCAACCCCTGAGTTAAACCATCCAAACAGACAGGTCCCGGGACCCGAACCACTAGGAGAGACCCTCGAAGGGAAACCCAAAGAACTCACGGCTTCGCACTAATTAAGAGGAAAATCCGGATTTTCTTTGTCACTTGCGAGACTCGAATAGAGGTAAAACCCTTCCCAAAACACCAAAAGAAACTCAGGTGACAAATTGAGCTAAGTAAGTTGGTTTATCGTAAGTACACTTTATGATTAAATTAAATACCAACAACACTTATACTAAACATATGTACATGGCTTTAAGTTGTTTAAATTAAAATATCAACAATATATAATTTAAATACCTTTTTTTTAACCATGATTTCTAACCTTTTGACCGACTAATTCATGGTGTCTGAACCTACCGCCGCTCAGACTCAAACCCGTACACTTTATGATTAAATTAAATACCAACAACACTTATACTAAACATATGTACATGGCTTTAAGTTGTTTAAATTAAAATATCAACAATATATAATTTAAATACCTTTTTTTTAACCATGATTTCTAACCTTTTGACCGACTAATTCATGGTGTCTGAACCTACCGCCGCTCAGACTCAAACCAGGTAAAGCCTTCTCCTTTTTCAGGAGGTTGGCGTGACCACTTAAAGTTGTTTGCACCTAGCAAAAATTGAATTTGAGACCTCACACATTTTTGAGTGATAATCACAAGCTCTTTTGCCACTAGGTCACCCTTAAATGGTTTAATTTAAATACTTATTATGCTAACCATCTTAAGTTTTCTATTTGCTAGACATTTTCTGCATTGTTTTTTTTGGGTAAAAGGTCAACGACCCGGTAAATATATTACTCCAAAAAACGTTTAAGTACAACGGATATGGGTGAATCCCATATCTCAGCCCGTTACATAGGCGAAAAGCTTACATAACAAGATACTTCCTATTTTCAAAACAAGAAAACAAACCATTACTCACATGATGGTAGTGACTCTGACAAAAGATAAACTACTTCCTACGACCTTGGAGATTAAGACCATAAATGGCATTAAGAGCATCCAATTCCCCTGGAAGATCATAAATTTGCTTCGAATAATCATCATAGTCATACTCATCTTCACGCTCATGACCACCACCAAAAAGATTTGCTGATTCATTGAACGTGTTAAGAACCTCCTCCTCTTCACTATCCGAAACCACAACCTCACCCACCTTAGAAAATGGGTTAGCTCTCTTAGTGACAAAGGTAGACGGAATAGGATGACCAGCATCATCCACAAGAGTAGCTTTCCCATCGATCAGCAGCTTTTCAAGCTTACTAATTTTCTCAACAATAGGAGTAGAACCAACTTCCATTGTTCCCATAGAATCACTCACAAGCGGTTCTTGCGTATCACTCACAAGAGGGGCTTGTGGAATAGTACCAGTCGTAACCGACTCATCCTTATTAACTTCCATTGTACTGCCAGCATCCGCATCCATGTTAGTAACAACCTTAGGAATACCAAAACCATCTGTATCATCCATATTAAGAGCATCAAACTGATTAAAAGTAGTGATCTTGGTTTCACTCGTACTGGCCACAACAGAAACCTTCTTCTTACTGACATTAGCTTTCTTTGATTCAGGAAGAGTCTTTTTGGGCTGATATTCAAAATGCTTACCCACCACAGGTTTGGTAAAACCTCCTCGACCCGAATTCGAAGCAACTTGCTTTCCCTTCTTCTTATTGTTAACAGGCTGGAAACCATCACTTGCATTCATAGTAGGTTGAGCATTCGGTATGACAACCTTAGGACACTCAACCAAAGTATGTCCAAATACCTTACATTTATCACATCGAGGCGGTTTCCACTCATATTCTACCCGGATCTTTTCAATAGTCGAACCCGTACCATCAAGTAGAGGAATCTCAACAGTGAGACTGTCCTTTAGAACCTCATCCGACTTTACTTCAATCATACACCTAGCAAAGCTACTCCGGCCCCATGATTCCTTGCACATTTGACTAGTAAATGCATCTAACCTTTTGGGCGTCCCAATCACAGTAGCAAGGAGGCTAAGCCCGTCATCAGAGAACATAGCTAAAGGAACATCATGGAATTTAACCCACACCGGAATGTTAGTCAAATCCTCTTTAAGCAAGTTTGTGTTCAATGTCCATGGTTTAAGAATAATAGGAACATTACGAATCAACCAAGGACTATTATCAAGAACATCATCGACACCTTTCTTCGAGTTAAACTTGAAGAAAAAGAACCCCTTAGCATTCATCATAACCTTCTGTAAACCATACTTAGACCACGCATTGCGAACATAATAATCAACAACAGGAAAAGCCAGACGTTGACCAAGGAAGTATCCGTAAAGAGTATTCTCAAACCTCATGTTCACCTCTTCCACTACTTTCATTGGGACTGAAAGGTCAACATCATCCTTCTTTTTGCTGCATTCTAACCTCCGAAAATTAGACACGTGTTTCTGGGATTCATTAGAAGCAACACCCATATAAGAAACCGACTTAACTCCATTACCACTAGTAGTATCATGTAAACTCGTAGGCGGAGTTTCTGCATTGTTAGTCATTGGTAATTTGCAAACAATTAATTTTTGGTTTGTGGGATGCATGTTCATTGGTTACGTTGAGCATTTATGTTCTCTTTTTGTTATTTTGGCATGGAGTGAGACTATACGTATGTTTCATTCGCAAATAGTCTCATTTTTCAACGGCGTATACTCTGTCTCTCACAGTCTCACATGTTTCTTTCTTCCGGTTTATTGCTTAATCGTATATAATAAGAGTAAATATCATTTGAGGACCAAACTTTTTTTACATAACAAGGGACTAATCTCCACCCTCCATCTTCCCTCCATCTTTATTTGATCTAATGGATGAGATTAATCCCAACAATTTAAAAAACCCACTTTCATCTTTTTTTTTTTTTTTTCAAATATTAATATCTTTCAAACCGTTAATCGTTAAGCGAAAAAAAATATACCGTTACGACGAGCATTTAATTATCTTTCTATAGATAGGCTAATTGATATATTTTAGACAATTTTTTTTTTCGTTTTCTTCATGTTTTTTTTTTCGTGGCCGAAAAAATCATATATGATATTACATATAATATCATATATGATATGTAATATCATATATGATATTATATGTAAAATCATATATGATATTGCATATCATATATGATATGCAATATCATATATGATATGCAATATCATATATGATTTTTTTTTCGGCCAGGAAAAAAAAAATGTGAAAAAACGATTTTTTTTTTCGAAAGTATATCAAAGTGCCCGTCTATAGAAAGATAATTAAATGCCCGTCGCGATGGTGTAATTATTTTCGCTTAACGATTAACGGTTTAAGAGATATTTAAATTATAAAAAATGGGTGAAATAATAAAATCCTTTTAATCTCAACCATTGATTTCCTTTTTAGATGGATGGTGGGGATGGGTCCCTTGGTATGTGAGTAATGTTTGGTTTGTATTATAACTCGACTCATATAATAAACCAAAACCTCTAATGAGTAATTTGAAAAAAGAATATTTTCTTATTAGGTAACATTTTAATTATTATTTTTTAATTTAAAATTTTAAAAATTTATTTTATTGATATATTACACAAGTAGAAAATAAATACAAAAAAATATAGATAAGATGCAATACTACATAAGTACAAGATATATACAAAAAAAATATAAATAAGATGCGATTAAATTTTTAAATGATTATCTTTAATAATAAACAAATATAATTAAAAATTATAAATCAAACAAACAAAAAAAATTAAATTATTTGTTTTTTAATAAATAAAAATATATTATTAAAAAAATTTAAAAAACCCGCGCGTGCGCGGGTATTATAACTAGTATATAAAACAATATTTGTTTTTGTCACAATTTTTTCAAAACCCATGAATTTAAGAGGTCGTTTAGCTAGTTTTTCTTATAAAGGGCATTCCTCTTTGACAATCTTGCAAGTTTCTCGATACTATAAGGTTACACTATTATATGGATCCTCGTCGCATTGTTTTGGCAATCAAGCTTGCAGTTTATTTTGCGACCTACATTAATATGAAAGTCTCTCTGCTGGCAAGACAATATGTGAGCGGATTGTCACGGAGTCATTCCTCGACCCCACGTGCAGTGGCGTTCTTAACTCGATAAGGGTTAGCCATCCATCCACGTATAATAGAGGTTTATTGGTTTCGTCCTGCCTTGAACTCGTCAGGGGAGAAACCCCTACTCCCGACTAATGTAGTGCCATATCGAGTCCTCTACTCGTGACACATACTACGCCCTTAATGTGTACTACAACAAGACCAACATGATAAACCAAGAACTCACACGTTCAGTAACGCTTCCAAGCAAAATCTAACCTTTAGAATTTGGCTCGTGACACTCATGCACAACTGTCAGATCACCTTGTTATTTCACCTATAATCTATACTACATATAATAGACAAATGACTTTCTCTCCAAAAATTCCAAATGTACAAAAAATTATGCAATGTTTACAACACTGTAAAGCAAGGATTTTTTAAAATTACAACAAGCAAAGCATTGTGTACAATGAAAAAAAAGCACAACTTGAAATTCAGACCAAAATACTGTAATTAGACATTAAATAACATTTAAAACACCCCTAGACCTATTATTACAATTACTTAAACATGATGTACAACCCATGAAAATTACTTCCGAGCCATGAAAATCTGGAACCAAACACTATCAATAACCAGCACAACTTATTTCTATAAACTTATAAAACATAAAACATGAACACCTTCTGATTTCTTATAGCCGCAAGATCGAACAACCATTTGACATGCTAAATTAAATCTTAAGCACAACCTCAGCCGAAATAGGCAATCGATTCAAAAAACTTACCACACAAGTTTTATTAAGCTCAACAAATTCAGTCACAATTTAATTTAATCGAAAAAAAATTATATATATGAACATAGCCTATTCATTAATAGAACCAACCCAACAATCTTTTTCAATAATCATTAACATCATAAACAATGAAGAAGAGAATCAAAAGAACCTTGTTACAATTGATTGAGAAGAAACAATAAGTAATCCACCAAGCCGAATCCACAGGAACCACCAAGTAAAGTCTTGATTGTGGTATCACCCCTATGAATCGGTTGGGTTAAAAAGAAAACAAAATGGATAGTTTAGTCTTCTCCTTTCATGGTTCGATTTTGATGTCCTCTTCAAGATAACCCGTGAGTGGGAAAGTGAGAAGACTGTTGACAATGATAGATCGATTCTTCGCTTTCTTGTTTTACCAAAAGAAAAAGAGATATAGCCTGGTTTTGGGAGGAAGAGATGGTACCAACTACCAAGAAAAAGAAAAAAAAAATGGATTTGAGAAGTTGGTAACATTTTTATCATAAAGTTTGACAAGTTGGTAACATTTTTTTTTTATCATTATCCTCTTGTTTATTTTACAGTAGAAATTCTTCTCCACCTTTTCTACCTGTCTACATGGCCTTTCACCAATTCACCCCTTCACAAGACTTTACGTGTATACTTAATACACATGGCACCTTGGTAATACTAACTTGACACCACCTTGGTTCTCCAACAGTTGGATAAAATACCAACTAATTGGTTGCCTTTTTTTTCTCTCTTAGAATTAGGGTGTTATGGTTATGTAGGTTTGGGTAAATAATTTGTGAAATTTCGGAATTTGGGGTTTATGGTTAGAGCATTGGTAACTTTGGTTTCATGGCTTCAAGCCGTGACCCAAAAAATGTTGTCACATCAGCAAAAATCTTCACGGCATCACATTCTGACCGTATCTGTTGGCATCAAAAATTCTGGTGCGGTCGTCCGTGTATATCTTACTTTTGTTATTAGTTAGTATTAGTATAATTTATTGTATTAAGTGTACCCGTGTCCCGCTGTGAAACAATTTAATGCCGCTTTTCGTCTCACCAAAATGTTCGAAATACCTTTTTGGTAACGTTTTTATAAACGTTGGATAAAAATAAAATTATTAAATCAATTTAATAATTGTTTGTTTTAAGTCGTTATTATTCTATGTCGGTACGCGTGTGGCCTCGATTCTTGAGATAATTTTTCGTTTTTGAGTTTTGATAGTCGGTAAATGTCAAAAAATTATAACTTTTGCATTTTCGGATGAAAATAAATAGTAGTACTATTAAAATAATAGCCTGAAAAATTACGGGTTGTTATAATTATAGATAGAAGTAATACCTTTGGTTATTTATCGATCAAAACCAAACAAATATATGTATATTTTACATTATTTAATTTTGAGTCTACATACAGTATAAGAGAGTTTGATTGCTATTACTTATAGTTATTTTAATTAAAAATTGTCATTCATTCGTAAAGTTATTGTTAAAAAAACGTGTAAGTGGAAAACATCGTTTCACAATAAAATTTATTGTTAAAAAAAACATAATAAACTAAAAGATATTATTTATCGAAAAATTTTATTTCAGAGTACCCGCCGCTGCAACGCGCGGTACTCTGCTAGTATTTTTGATATGATATGATTATATTATCATCAGACACATTTTTAATACAACACTCAACTAGCAACCAAGAAATGGAAGTTAAATACATAATTTATGTGGCACATACATCGAATCTTTTATATATACTTTTATTGTGATTGAGATGCCCTCTTGTCTTGCCTCTTATCTCACCAATATTATACCTACGTAAAGTCGTTGACCGGAATCCCGAATCTCACCGATTATAATTAGGGAATGTCTAACCAATGCCCTTAGGGCATTGGTTAAGATTTGTCTTATTGTGGTTTTTAATTTTTATTTATGTGGGTCCATATCTAAATATGCACTTTTGTGTCAACTACAAGGACCATTTATATAATTAAAAGCCATAAGAAGACAAATCTTAACCAATGCCCTAAGGGCATTGGTTAGACATTCCCTTATAATTATGAACCAAATCTCACTTGATTAATTAAAAACAACTTGACTGGATGTATCCGTTGATCGATCAATATATTTCTACCGAAAGATATGCTACATTTGATAAGACAATCCCATGTGTGAAAGTTATGTACGGTATGATGGGCGCAATTTAATGGTAACTTAATTATTAAAGCTCGAGTTTATAATATGAGGGTCCGCTTGGTTTAAATTAGGGAAAGGTAAAGGGAAAGGGAAAGGGTAAGGGAATGCAAAGAAATGAGGAGGTGGGTAATCAATACCTTACCCCCCGTTTTACTCTATAATGGATGATTACCCCGTAGTGGGTAATCAATACCTTTGTCTACCTCCAACCAAGCACCTCTTGAGTTTCTACCAGCTAGAACTCACTTCTCAAGATAATAGAAACAAAATACGATCTATTGCAAATTTGCAATAGTAGGAATGAGAAGCCAATTACACTTTTCGATCTACCACTAATCTATACAGAAGGAAAGAAGTTTGATGTCGTCTCTTGAAGTTTCGCACCCAGGCCTTTTCGTGCTAATCGCAACTACTTTTCGGTAACTCCAAATCACACAAATTAAACTTGCTTGAATAACGACATCAAAGCCCTTTAATTTTCGGTGGTGCTTTCTTAGAAGACTTTAATAGTGTTAATCTATCATTTTTAGCGTCTTATAAATACGTAAATTTAACGTTTATAAAGTAAAAATGAAGGAGAAACATATAACTTTTTTATATTGACAGATTTCTAGTGACACTTTTCCCCTGTGTCACTACAAAAGTTTTCTTGGAGTGGTTTGGAGGTCCAGTGTTGGCTGTGAATCTTTTTACAAGTCTTTTGGTCCAGCAAAATTTACCTTTGAAGCTATAACCAGACGAGGATAGTTTAATTATACCTTCTAACAATAGTTAGAGTGCTAGGTGGTGTAGATGGCAAACTTTACTCTTCATTCGTGCCCCATATGTGTCACATCACCCCCAACACTTCTTCACAACTAACTCCTCCTCACCAAACAACAAACCTCAACTTACTCATTTGGGCCCCACCAATTACAACTTTATTTTTTATTCCGTTTGTTTCCCTTGCCCAACGTACTCATCGTCAACTTTTGTCAGTGAATTCAACTCGCCGTGCCCACGAAGAGGAGGCCAACGGCTAGCTATGGCGAGGGGGTCACGGTGTGGTGGCTAAGAACGGCGAGCCGTAGCTCGTACCACATAGGAACGGCGAGCGTGCACGAGTAGCTGCACCTAGCGCTCTTATACTTGATTTCAGTTAGTTTTGATCGACCTGTCACTTTCATGTTTTCAATGTGGATCTTTATCTTCTGTATTTAATATTCGTTTAAAAATTCTACAATTATTTTGCAAAAATAATCAACAATCATGTCGACTCTGTCAACCCATAACATTCAATAATTTCGGTTCAAATTGCTAATAAACTTTTATTATTAGATTACTGCATAGATCTCAATCATTATTAATATAAAATCAATACAGCTAGACATTAGGTAAACTAAGAAAGGGACCATCTGTACTTGTAACTGCAAAAAATAACATGACCTTGAAGCTTAATGCATTTAAGTCTAAATAGGACCCAAGCGATAGAGATAGTCTTAGTTGATAAAACTACATATTTTGAGATAATTACCCCAGAAATATAACTAACTTGTCACTCTTTCGAGTTTTCTGTAATCATTTTTGTTGTTTACTACAAGAATTCGATAAAAGTGACAATTTAACCATATGTCTAGATAACCATATGGCTAGCGACGCAGCTTGTTGCTCGTTTGCCTTGCACCTCTATGTAAATCGAAATAATTAATATTCATCTTTCAAGTTTCAACAACAAAAATAAATAAATAGCGTATTATTTATTTGTTTTGACAGCTGAATGACTTCAATTCCTTTCCATTTTGATATTAAGCCTCACTGGTGTTCATCAGTATAGTATCATAAGCAAATTGCTATCAAAGATCACACTATCTCTAATCTTTTTCATCCATAACACATGCATAGTACGTCTCTCGTATCAACTCGTCATAGAAACTAGCAACATGGTCTTGAATCATATGATAGCTAGCATGTAAAATTAGAAATCGATCATATCATAGATTTGTAGTAATCAAGAGATTGAACCGACACCAAAAAAATTATAGCAACGATAATAAAGTTAAGGCTTTGATCATTCCATACCTTTTCGTTCACTTGTGGAGGATAGAATTTAGTGGCGTAGTGGACTAAAACACAGTCTAAGATTCAAGTTTCATAAAAACCGGAAAAACAATACTGATGTCTCATGTCTGGTAAAGATGAAGATAAATATGAACATAAAGATAACAGTGGCGAAAACTTTCTCGTGCGATGGCTACTATGCTCAAGGACCAAATTTAGATGACATCAATGAGCTAGTTATTCAACCAAAAGCCAAACTAAAAAGTTCTAAATGCGCTATTTTTGCGCCTCATTCAAACTAACACGGTCATCGGCCGCCGGACGCACCACTACGAGCCGTTGGAAGTTGACTGTCGCAAAAAAAAAAAAAAAAAAAAAAAATCATCTTTGCTTCGCTTGCAATAAATAATGGATAAAAGAAAGCACAAAAGATACAATTTATGCTCAGGTATGTAGTTTCTATTCTTCTATACAGCTATACTATAGGATCAGCATAATTCGTATCACATAAACAATTGAATGGTTTGTTAAATAAAAAAATGTAAGCGGTTACCTTATCTTCTGCTTTTGTTATTCTTATTGTGAGCAAAACTCTTTCCACATTTATGCAAACTTCATCTTCGGTTTTCCTGTTAATCAACAGAAGATGGCCTTTAGGTTTTGTATTCCAGCAAATAGATTTTAAGATTAAGAAAGCAAGAGATTAGAGAATCTAATTTCTAAAATAACAGGTGCAATCATTAAAACCACTAATGGACACCTTTACTGTCAACAAAGACGCATGACTAACATGGATAATGCATTTAACACAGTGTAATTGCCCATATCTTTAATCATTTTATAGAATTGACTCACAACAATGTGTGAAATAGTGACCAAAATTTCGTCACTAATGTTTAATAACGAAATTTCTCGTCACTATTTATGTAATTTAGTGACTAAATAGTGACCACTTATAAGGTTCATCACTGAATTTCTACTGATGACAAAAATAATGATCAAAAATTATATTGTCACTATTTTCATTTAAATAGTGACCAAAAAATTTCTCGTCACTAAATTCTCGTAACTAAAGTTACTTTTTCTTGTAGTGATTCTTCTCATGTTTTCTCTTGCGAGAAGAAATTAAACAACACAAATTGATTTCTTTGGTAGGGTAGAGTGTATTATAGGCTGATATATATAATAAGATCCATCATTACATCATAATATACATTATGCAACTCTGAAATACACGAAAAAATTAAAATAAATATGTTAATGTGTGGTAGCCAACACGTCAAAATTATCTATATAAGGCCTCCATTGTCTACCGTATTTCTCACAAATCAATCAACTCACTCACTCTTACAAAGAAGTGGTTTTGGCCTTGTGAGAACAAGCAACAGATGGCTCTATCAGGAAAGCTAATCGGTTATGTGGAAATTAGCAAGACCGGGGATATC
The DNA here is from genome assembly GCA_030686995.1 of Artemisia argyi. Classification (NCBI taxonomy): domain Eukaryota; kingdom Viridiplantae; phylum Streptophyta; class Magnoliopsida; order Asterales; family Asteraceae; genus Artemisia; species Artemisia argyi. The sequence continues at coordinate 185,542,848 of CM060682.1, forward strand.
TTCCATGATCTCTTTAGACACAAACCACACGAGCTATGTGCGATAACCCCTGATAAGGTTCATGAGTGTGAGCTGCATGAAGGCGAGAGAGGGGACGTTGGATCTGTCATCACTTGGCACTACACTCATGGTAAATGTTATGCTTGTTTTTTAGACGCTGAATATGAGCAAAAGACAATGCAAACATTTGTACTTCATTATATTACTCAATTTATATTTCAAAGTAATACACATTGATCATGGCCGACCCTAAGCTTATAGTGCTCTAATAAACACAATCTTGAGTTACTGACCAGTTAAGAGCTTGCAGGTTCAAGTTTTGATTGAGATACGTATGAAATTTAAGTCGTATACGGGTCATGTTCCTTCACATACAAAACTGTAGGGTCTACTGTAGGTCCTGGCCTATCTTTTGTTTGTGAGACAACATGACTGGCCATGTTGAGAGAACCTTAATACAAAATATTAAACCCAGAAAGTCAACTTTTAAGATCGGTATATATGAAGAAATTTGGCTCGGTTGGACCAAAACACAACCTCTTTCCTCCATAAACTTAATGCAATAATTTTTTTTTTTTTGGTTGTACAGTATGTAGACTTATCATTTGCTCATAACAGTATCCTACTGGCTAATGATAAAAGGTTTGCCTTTATGTATGAAAAATAGAGGGCAAGAAGAAAACTTCAAAGCAGATAATCGAATCAGTCGATGAAGAAAAACACATGATCGTGTTCAAGGTAATCGGAGGAGATCTAGTGGAGGAGATGTATAAGAGCTTCACAATCATCTTGCATGTTGAACCAAAGGGTGATGGGAAGGTGGCTACATGGACCCTTGAGTTTGAGAAGCCAGATCCAAGTGTACCCTATCCAACTTCTTTGATGGACTACTTTTACCATCTTACCAAAGACTTGGATGCCCATAACAACGACTTGGATGCCCAAAACAACACTAAGTACTTAAGTGAAAATGCAGCCTTGCTTTGATAATAAAAATGAAGTTCTATGTCACTATTAATTATGTGTTTATTACTGTAGTAGGTAAAGATTGCACCTTGAAGAATAAATGAAGGGCAGATCCGCGGATCGATAAGCTTGCTTGTTTGCTTGTAATTTGGTTTATAAATAGATTGTTATTTCTTTCTCAACATCATACTTATAGTTACTTGAGTTGAGATAAATATAGATCCCATATTCTTTATAAATCCAATGAACTAATTATAACTATTTATTTTTCATCAAATTAAAAAAAAAAAAAAAAAAATTACTTTTTTTTTTTTTTTTTTAAATAATGTATCTTACAAACGATAAATCGTTAAGCGACGAACAATACATCATCGAGACGAGAATTTTTTTTATCTTTCTGTAGACGGGCACTTTTTGTTATAATTTCGTCGAACCTTTTTTTTCAAGTTTTGTTTTAGTGTTAAAATTTGCGTCATGAAAAATCACATGTGATTTGTATGTTAAGATCCATGTGTAATTTCACAAATCACATGTGATTTCATAAAATCACATATGCTTTGAAAATTGTAAATCATATATGATATCTCTAGACGTAAAATTTCAACACTTAAAAAAATATTGAGAAAAAGTTCCTCGAAAGTATATATAAGCGCCCATTTTTAGATAGATGATTCAATGTTTCTAAACTATGTAGACTACAAAATTTTATGCATTTGAAATCTATCCAATTGCATTATATAAGAAATTATCTCATGTTAGTCTATGGGATTAATTGAGGTTTAAATGTATCAATTTGCCACTTTATCCAATTTTTATCTATTGTTGCAAGTTCATACAAATACTTATAAGTGTTGACTTTAACAAAGTCAATTACTTTCATTATACATGAAAATTGACTATTAGATAGTAAATTTACCAGCTTGCGTTTTTACTTGGATAATGTTTCTGTATTTTGACAAAGAGCAAAGAAGAATCAACAATGGATGAATAACACCAGAGCAAGTTTATGTTCATACTTGAAAGTGGTGTTTGTTCATCCATCGTTGATACTTCTTCCATCTTTGATACTTGGATCTGTCTTGAATCTGTGTTTGTGAGTTGGATCTTGTTTTTCTATTGTGACAAAGACCAATAAAGAATCATAAATGGATGAGGGAGAATCTGTGTTTGTGAGTTGAATCTGTGTTTGTGACTTGGATCATGACTTGGATGTGTGTTTGTGAGTTGGATAATGTTTGTGTGGCTAACACTAGTAAACCAATAAAGGCAGCATAGGAATAACATATTTATAGTCTTAGCCAAGGACCAAAGTAGATGAAGTCAATGCTTTGTATTAGTCAACCTACATTGAAGCATCCTAAACACACAAAATAATCTATTGTACATGACTTCTACTTTCTAGAAAGGTTTCCAAAACACAAAAAACCATTGTCTTTTTAAAGACACTAAATAAATCATATGCAAACTAAAACGATGACTATCCAGGAGAATACACACAAGTTCCTCAAACGGCAAACTTTCTCCTTCTCAAGAAGGAGATCAGCTAGGGATGCTTGGTGAGCAGCCTCGATCTAGCTCGATTGCCATGTCTCTCGTGTTGACAGCCTCCAATGTCTCAGCCATAATGTCGGCTTGTCATTCTTATAATGCCGCCTCATTATGATGAAGGTGCCTCCTCAAGTAGAGGATCACCTCCCTTGCTCTTGGTTGCATTGGTGGATTGTACAACCTATTGATTAGACATGTGGATCCCTAAAAAGCAAAAATCAAGATATTGACGCTTAAACTCATAACTTGAAAATAAACTTTTAATCTAAAACAACCATTAGACTTAAACCATGATTAAACTAAACGTGACATTTTAACTTAAAGAAACCCAACCATTAACGCACCTCAACAGTAAAACCATAGTAATGCCTTCCGGCGTTCACATTGTTCCAACAAGTTCTTTCGACCGCCCGCCTACCACATCCGCAACACACCATTGTTAAGATTTGATTGTAAATAATTAGGAAAAGATTTTATGAGAGAGAGAGGAGAGTTTAGGGATGAGTGGTGAAAAACTTTAGCTTTTATTAGCATACATTTACTGTACCGATGCCGGATCCCTTGCAAAGGGGAGTAATTTTAAAAAGTCTAAAAAGTTTTATGGTGATGCCACGTGTCCCCCGTTCCTTTTAGACTTAAGGGCATGCTTGTAAATTTACTCCCTCCCGCTTTTTTCTCTCTTTCCCTCTTTCTTCTTTCTCTTATCATATATGCTTTCCTTTTTCCGATCTCTCTTCTTTGATTTCTTTCAATTTTCCGGCTATATATAAACGAATTTACACAATGATTTCGATTCAATTCATTCATTCATTCAATTTTACATTTTTTTTATTCTTTCATTTGTTCATATTTTGCAAAATTAGGGCTTTTTTGTTCTCAATTCATATTCCTTTATTTGAATCGTTAATATTTCTTCAAATCGTGTTAATTGTTCATATCGGCTTCGAATTAGCCGTTGGATTGCTTAATTGCAATATAATTAGGGTTTTAATCATTCAATTGGTTAATTGGAAGACAATTGGGGGTTTTGAGTACTCAATTGGTCTATTGGAAGAAAATTAGGGTTTTAACCGTTCAAATTTAGGGATTTTTGATTGTTAAATAAGTTTCTGATGGCTGAGAGTGATACTCATGTGTTTAATCAAGGTAATTTCATTTTTTGTTATATATTCATCAGTCAGTTTTGTTTTATTAGGTTCATCAATTAGTTGTTGAAGATATTATGCCTGCATTGTTTGCTTAGTATGATGTGGATTCATCAGAGCATATTAGAATGAGGTTCATTAGTTATTTCTCGTTATTCTGGATTAATTAGAGGTTCAGATTCATTAGAATAACTTGTTAGAACATATTAGAATGAGGTTCATCAATAATTGATAGTTATTGTGGTTTAATTAGATGTTGCGGATTCATTAGAATAACTTGTTAGAACGGATTAAAATGAAGTTCATCAGTGATTGCTTGTTATGATGGTTTAATTATAGATTGCGGATTCATTAGAATAACTTTTTAGAACGGATTAAAATGAGGTTCATCAGTAATTCCTAGTTATTGTTGTTTAATTAGAGGTTGCGGATTCATTAGAATAACTTTTTAGAACGGATTAAAATGAGGTTCATCAGTGATTGCTAGTTATGATGGTTTAATTATAGGTTGCGGATTCATTTGAATAACTTTTTAGAACGGATTAAAATGAGGTTCATCAGTAATTCCTAGTTATTGTGGTTTAATTAGAGGTTGCGGATTCATTAGAATAACTTTTTAGAACGGATTTAAATGAGGTTCATCAGTAATTGCTAGTTATCGTGGTTTAATTAGAGGCTGCGGATTCATTAGAATAACTTTTTAGAACGGATTAAAATGAGGTTCATCAGTAATTGCTAGTTATCGTGGTTTAATTAGAGGCTGCGGATTCATTAGAATAACTTTTTAGAACGGATTAAAATGAGGTTCATCAGTTATAAAATGTTATCAATTTTATTTGTCTTGGTTCATCAATTATTGATTGTAATAATATATAATAATGAGGTTCATAAGTGATAAAGTGTTTTTGGTTCATCAGTCATTCATTGTATATATTTTTTTTCAGATGATGATTATGAAGTTGTTCCATATTCTGTTGGTATTGTTTCTGAGGAGGGGGGGGTGAGAAGTTATGGATTCCTGATATTCCTGATGGTGAGAAGCCGGCTTATGGTATGATGTATCATTCTCTGGAGCAGGCTTATGAGTATTACAAAGATTATGCAAAAAGAGCTGGTTTTGAGATTCGTTTAGGTCAACATTATAAATCTACGAAGAATAAGGACAATAATCCTGATCTGTAATATTTTGTTTGTAGTAAAGAAGGTATAAATCCTGCCCCAAAGAAAGTTGGATCAAAGAGAAAACATAGGAAACATCCGTCTAAGCGTACTGATTGTAAGGTTGTTTTACGTGTGAGGTATGTTGACGGAAGAGGATATTGGTGTTATGAATTTGTTGAGGGTCATAACCATAGCCTAGTTAGTCAGGAAGATAGCGTTTTTCTGGTTTCGTCTCGTGATGTTTCTTATACTCAGCAAGTTTTTCTATATCAAGCATCGCAAGTGAATCTTGGTCCAGTGAAGGGCTTTCATTTACTTAGGCAGATTTATGGGGACTACGATTTTATTGGGGTTAGTTCGGTTGATTGTAAAAACTATAGGAGAGATGTGCTTGATTTCATTGGTAAGAATGATGCTCAGATGTTAGTTGAGATGTTATCGAACAAGAAGGATTTTCATCCTAATTTTTCATTTGAGTATCAAACTGGTGAGAGTAACGCGTTGACAAATCTTTTTTGGGCCGATGAGTACGCAAAAAGGAATTATTATGCTTTTGGCGATGTTATGTCATTTGATGCTACATTCAGGACTAATAAGTAAGTTCATTTTATATGTGTTTTTTATTTTTCAACTGATGAACATCTATTAATTAATAAGTTCATCTGTATTTTAAGATAAGATAGATATTTTTATTTGATTGTACCCCACGTATCTTATCTATTTATCAGAAAATCCACTTTTCTTATCTTTCTACCCCACATATCCTATCTCTTTATCAGAAAATCCTCCATCCCAACTATTCTATATTTTTTCCTCTACCCCACATATCCTATCTCTTTATCTCTTTCATATCTTTAAATACTAATGAAATGAGTGTAATAGGTCATGTTTCTAGCTTGAATTGTTTCCCCGGAGTGGTGGTCGTTGGGTGAGTGTAAGTAGCTTTTTGAAACTCATTGATAAGCTCAAACACACAAAAACTTTGCTGCAACAAGATGATGGTCAACTGTATAAAAGTTAATTCGCGTTGCACATCATCTTGTTCTGGCAGTTTATGTGTGTTTGAGATTATCAATGAGTTTCAAAGCCTACGCAGAGTCACCAGCGACCATTTCTGGGGAAACATTTGAAGCTAGAAACATTTAATTTTTTTAAAGTTGCTGTATTTGATTGTTATAAGCTGATGTTGTTGAATTTAAATGGTTCATCAGTATTTTAAAATATGGTTCATCAGTATTTTTTAAACAAAATTTTTTAAAGTTGGTGTAAATAAGTTCATCAGTATTATAAAGCTGCTGTATTTGATTGTATAAACTGATGTTATTGAAAGGTATTGAATTTAAATGGTTCATCAATTATATTATAATGGTTCATCGGTTTTATAATAATGTTTATCATTTATTTTTGATAGGTACAAAATGGTTTTTGTACCATTTACTGGGATCGACAATCATAATAATTGTGTTACATTTGGAGCTGCGTTGCTGTCGTCGGAGACTAAAGAATCTTACATTTGGTTGCTTGAATGTTTTCAAAGAGCCTTCGTGCGAGCACCAAAGGTTATTGTTACTGATCAAGACGCATCAATAAAAGTTGCTATAGAGACAGTTTTCCCGTTATCTCGTCATAGATTATGCATGTGGCATATCATGCAGAAGTTGACTTCAAAGGTATGTTCATCAATGTATTTTTTTAATTGTTTTTGTTTATTAGTTACTTATATTTTAAAGGTTCATCAGATAGTTTTACAGTATAATGTTCATCATTTTATGGAATATTGTTTTGGACTGATAGAATAATGTTCATCATTTATATAATAATGTTCATCAGTTATTTTTTTTATATAATAATGTTCATCAGTTAGTTTTATAAAATAAGGTTCATCTTGATTTTTGTAGGTTGGTCCTGATCTAGATAAAGATGAAACTTTTAAACGAAGAATATCAGATATTGTTTGGACTGATAGAATAGAGCCTGAAGAGTTTGAAGCTTTGTGGGAGAAATTATTAGTTGATTTCGATTTGAAGAGTCACAAATGGCATTCTGATATGTATGATTTGAGGTATAAATGGATTCCAGCCTATTACAGGGATGAGTTGATGTCGGGTTTGATGCGTACTTCTTCTAGGTCTGAGAGTGAAAACAATGCGTACGGTCGCTTGACGAGTATTGATTTGACTTTATGGGAGTTTTATAATCATTTTGAGAGTGTGGTGGGTTGTCAAAGTTTTGCTCAACGTAAAAATGATCATGACAGTCGGTTTATTATTCCAGATATGCACACAGAACTTCAATTAGAGAAGGAGGCATCAGAATTATGCACTCGGTCCATTTTCTTTGATGTTCAAAACGAGATTTATGCTTCTGTGATTTCTTGTATGTCGGTTAGTGTTTCGGATGTTGATTCTGGCAAAAAATTTGTTATAAAAGATACTGGCGAAGATGAGCAGATTTCTAGGCGACATCGTATAGTGAAAGGGAAACCACAGTATGATGTTTTTTATGAGGTAACATCTTTTTATACAGACAGTTTTGTTTCATTATAGTGAGGTTCATCAGTCATTGTAGATCAGAATGAGGTTCATCAGTCATTGTAGATTAGAATTAGGTTCATCGTTGCTTTTTATCATGTTTTTTGTACTCAGATAATGTATGTAGATAATAATGAGGTTCATCAGTCATTGTATATTAGAATCAGGTTCATCAGGTTCATCAGTCATTGTATATTAGAATGAGGTTCATCAGTCATTGTAGATAAGAATGAGGTTCATCATTGCTTTTTATCATGTTTTTTGTACTCAGATAATGTATGTACTACCTTTTTTTTTTTTCAGGTTTTGTGTAAACCAGCTAAAGAGTTTTATCAGTGTACGTGCAAACGTTTTGAGTCATATGGACTGTTATGTCGTCATATCTTTTATGTGATTCGGTTTTCAAATGTTAAAAACATTCCCAAGAAGTACGTGCTTAGGCGTTGGTCAAAAGATTCATTACCACCTCCATCAGTCATTCAAGCCACCAGTGACAGTCCTGATATGATCTTGCGTGAGATATTAAGATCAGTTGAGTATTGTGTGAATTGTTATGCTAATGATCCTGAGCTACTGTAAAAGTTTAGAGATCATCAGGTTCAGTTAATGGCGAAGGCAGATGCTGATGTTCCTATACCTCCAAAGACTAATAAACGGGATAGGATTGCTTCTATTCTTGGTGTGTCGCAACCGGATGAGATTATTGTGAATGTTCCAAAGCAGGTTAGACTATTTATTCTTTTTTTTGTTATCTAGGTTAGTTGATGAACATGTTAAATTTTTTCAGTTTAGTTATATTTATAGTTATTATAGGTTCATCAGTTGTTATAGGTTCATCAGTTATTATAGGTTCATCAGTTATCATAGGTTCATCAGATGTTCAACATATTTTTTCATCATTTTTTATTCCTTTATTATGTGTTTTTAGCTGCTATGTTAACATAGGTTCATCAGATTTATGTTATCACAATTTAGGAGTTATCATAGGTTTATCAAATATAGGTTCATCAGTTTTTTGTTCTGTGTTATTGTAGGCCCATCAGTTATCATAGTTTTATCAGTTTGTATAGGTTCATCAGTTTTTATAGGTTAGACTATTTATTATCTTTTTTGTTATCTAGGTTAGTTGATGAACATGTTAAATTTTTGTAATTTAGTTATTTTTCTAATTATAGGTTCATCAGTTATCATAGGTTAAACAGATGTTCAACATATTTTTTTATCAACATAGGTTCATCAGTTATTATAGGTTCATCAGTTAATATAAGTTCATCAGTTATTATATGTGTTATCCTAGGCCCATCAGTTATCATAGTTTTTCAGTTTTTATAGGTTCATCAGTTGTTCATCAATTGTTCAACATATTTTTTGATCATTTTTGTTTTTTGGTCCAAAACAGGTTAATACTAAGGGTTCGCGAAAGAGGATTAAGAGCAGTGTTGAACGTTCACTTATTGCTAGTGGGAAGCGTAGAAAGAAGAACTGTACAACCTGCAAATCTAGTATGAACGATCATAACCAGGCGAAATGCAATGCCATAAAAGCTCAAATTGCTGCTAAAAAAGCTAGTGAAAAGGCTGCTGCGAAGGAGATGAAGCAGAAGGAGAGATTGGCTGCCAAGAATGCGAAGTTGGCTGAGAAAACTGCTGCTAGGAAGACGAATTTGGCTGAGAAGACTGCTGCTAGGAACGCGAAGTTGGCTGAGAAGACTGCTTGTGTAGTTACTTAATAAATGTGGTGTTAGTTTGATAAGAGTGCTCAAAGTAACTTTGATTTTTCTATTATACAAATAAATGTGATGTTTTGTTTGATAAGAATGTTTTTTTTTTAAATAATAATCAAAGTAAATTTGAATTGAGATAATAGTATTCTAGTATTCTATTTTGATGAAATTTATTGTTTACGTTCATCAGTTTTACTTATAAAGTTGAGATAAAAGTTCTTCAAATTTTAGAGGTTCATCAATTTTAAATTATAACAGGGTCATTATAATTATCAAAGTTTCTAAAAAAAAGTTCTCCTTTCTACAAATTTTAGAGGTTTATCGTTTTTTACATATTAAAGTTCATCAAAATTTACATATTAAAGTTCATCAAAAGTTAATCAAATTTAACAATTTTTTTCAGGTTCATCAATAAATTCAGGTTCATCAACTGTTCTTTCATTTAAGAGATTTTCATCAAATTTTAGAGGTTTATCATTTTTTACATATTAAAGTTCATCAAAAGTTAATCAAATTTAACAATTTTTTTTCAGGTTCATCAATAAATTCAGGTTCATCAATTTTATTTAACATAACAAAATGATAGTTCTATTAAACTAAAATAACTTGTCCATAACAACCAACCAAAAAGTAGTATTTATACTAGAACATTCCCTAATTAGATTAGGTTACTACTGCCAAAATTTTAACCATAACAAACTATTAGATCAAAATGTTTTTAGGTCTGTCGAAGAAGAGCACTAGCTTCCCGTTCGAAATATTCGCTAGCACGTTCTGCAATATTCTTTTTTGACATCTGCTGGAGCGTTCGCTTTTCCTTCAGAGGTAAACGATGATATTCTTCTACCTCGCTCTCCAGTACATGTTTGTTTTCATTGTAGTCGGACAACAGAATCTTTGACATGTACTTCTTTCTCAAGTATTCAATCTGTTTGTCTTGTTCAACACCTTCTTTTACAAACCCAGCATCAAAGTCTTTTTTCCCTGAATAAGTTTTCATGTGTCTCATGGCAAAAATTCCACAATCAATGAAATTGTTTTTGGTTTGCCATGGCAATTTGATATTATCCACTTTGTAGTTGTTCAGTGCTTGATAATTTGGATGCCCATTGTCTTTCAAGAACTTTATAAATTGAAATCTCTGTAATAATAAATTAAAAACAATGAGATTCAATTTAACTATGTTGATGAACATACATTTAATATACCTAACATTCTTACCAAATTAACCAGCTTTTTCTGATATCTATCCCTGACTAATTGATTGTGATCCATGTTGTCAAGAATATGGATTTGAGGTTCTTTCAAGTTGAAACAGACAACGTAGTAGTGATCGTCACTGAGCATCATCGGGAAAAGCGCCTGTTAAACATAGAGGTTCATCAATTATTTACAATTAACTATAGGTTCATCAGTTTTTTTAAGGTTCATCAATTATTTATCTTAAAACAAATTAGTAAAATAGAAGTGCTTACCAAGTCAATGTCTCTGATAGATTGATAATCAGGAGACAAAAACAAAAGATTCTTCATGTTTTCATTAAACTTTTGTGTGAGTGCTTTCGAGTTGTGAGACATATTCTCCATTTCTTTTGTCTGTGGTTCATCAATATAAGTCAAAGCATATGTACATGATTTCAAATATTGAATCATAATTGATAAAGATTTTTGTAACTTACAATCATTGATGTGTGGCCATATAGCTTCTTCAATGATCCTACATTCCATTTCTCTTCTGCCATGTTATGTATATACGCCCACATATCATTCACTCCTGAACTAATTTCATTCCCTTCTTTGAAGCTCTCAAAGTTCATTTTTTGACCGTCAACAAAGTATGAATGAAATAACACATCACTGCAATTTCATTTTAAGATAATATTTTAGAAAAATAAAGAAGCTACTTATTATATAAATATGATTTTTAAATTGATGAACCTAATATATATTACTTACTCGAGTTCTCCTCTTGCAGCGAATATTGTTTCAGCCACCTTTCTTTCATTGTCTTGTACTTTGTTCTTCATCACAATGACTCTTTGTAAATACGGAGATTTTAGAGATTCAGTAGGCTTTGTTTTTCTTTTTTCTCTTATATTTTCCAAGTCTTCTTGACCTTCTTCACCTTCTTTGATATTCTTTTCCGTTTGAGGAACTTTAAGCTTTCGAGCAATTGTGTTGAAAGAATTAAGTGGCGTGGCTTTTAGAGGCGTAGAAAAACCTTCATCTACTGTTTCACATCTTAAATTTTCTTCTGCTGATGGGGGAACATATGATATCCGTGTTATCATCTTTGGGGATTCTTTATATTGTGGGGAAGAGTTCTTACGTTTTTGTGATGTTTTTTTCAATGCTAAAGTTTCTGCTTGAATTCTTCTTCAAAGATTGTCATCACTAGTCTTGCTCAACATTTCTGAGGATGTGTGCAAGAATGGTGTCTTTTTGAGCAACTCATCCAAGAACTGCTCCAAGTCTTTCTTTTCTTCATACAAAACCAAAGGCAAAGACTTATTCTCAAATTGCTCCGTATTGAATATCGGGAATTCTGGCCTATGCAACTGTTTTATAAGTTCATCAGTAAGTTAATCAATAAGTTCACCAATAAATTATAAGTTAATCAATAAGTTCATAAAACAAATCAGTTATAAGTTCATCAATAAGGTTATTACCTGACGTTCAATCTTTTCATATTCTTTCAAAAAGGCAGGATCCATGAACATTTGAGTTAACGTTAACTCAGCCTGTTTGTCCGTCTGAGGTTCATCTGTTAACTCGGAGCCATGATTCATTTGAGGTTCATCAGTTTGTTTAGATGCAACCTTAGCGTCGGAGCCATCCTTTGTTTGAGGTTCATCAGTTTGTTTAGATGCTTCCTTTGCCTCGGAGGCATCCTTATCATCACCCATCGTTATCATCAGCATTGAGCTCTCATCTTCACTTTGTGAGCTCTCAAAAGTTGTCCTGTTTACCAAACTGTTCATCCAGTCTCGGACTTCCAACAACGATTCATTTCCGGGGTACATCTCCAATCCAGCCCTTAGCATATCATCAATATTAATTTTCATCTCTTGAAATAAGCATAACATGTTCCTCAGTGAGTGACTGAATTCCTGTCATTAATATAATCAATTAAGTCTTTGAACCTATATTAACATAAAACTGATGAACCTATATTAACTGATGAACCTATAATAACTGATGAACCTATATTTGAAGAACCTATAATCAAATAACATTTTAAAGTCTATTTATTTTTACCTCAGCTGATTTGAATTGGGAATACTCCCCTTGAAACTCTAAAATCATTGCGGATAATTGTTGTTGGGTGAGCTTAATACTTGAGGATGAAGGTTCATCATTTCCATTTTCAGGTGTTTGATCGGTTCCGGTAATTGGTTCAGCAACTTCAGTGTTTTCATCAGTTCCGGTTGTTTGAATATCCTCATTTGTTCCGGTCATTTGAATATCATCATCTGCTAATTGATGAACCAATTATAAGAAATTCAAATATACACAAATTTTTTGCAGATAATATGTAAGTTATGAAACATAATAGATTTTTACCCTGTTGATCAACCCCTTGATGCTCCTCAATATCATCTATATGAACATCAGTCACTTGCTCACCAACGTCGTCTGTCTTTGGAGATTTTGATGTTCTTTTCCTTTTGTATCAAACAATGTTTTTGCACATGTTCATCGAATAGCGGTTTTTAGGAGATAGTGAACTCCTTTTTGCTTTCTGTTTTCTTCCTACATGTTTTACACCATTCTTCATAAGTTATAACAGGTTCATCAGATTATAAAAGTTATTTTTTTTTCAAGTTCATCAAAAGTTCAAGTTCATCAGATTTTACATATTCAAGTTCATCAAGATTTTCATCAAATTTTTGAGGTTCATCAATTTTTACTTATAACAAAAATTTACTTATAAAACAATAATATAATATAAATAATGTCTATATACATACCTTCTTGATCATTTCCCCCTGCTTCTTGTGGTTTGTCTTCCAGCATTAGTTGGATTGGTCCATCAGCCACTAATTTTAGATACAACTTTTTTTAGGTAAATGTTTAAAATAACAATATAATATAAGGTTTATCAGATTATAATTTGTGTACCTTCTATAGGCATCGAACCTTCCCTTTCTGAATTGTTCCCTTGAATGACTTCTGAAAATATATATATATATATATATATATATATATATATATATATATATATATATATATATATATATATATATATATATATATATATATATATATATATATGTCATTTTTTTTAAGATGACACATACAAAAAGTACTGATGAACATATAGTAAAATGTATACCTATATTATAAGGTTCATCAGCGTTTGTTTTTTGTTTCTTTCTTCTAATCCTCTTTTTTTTTACTGGCTCATCGCTATCTTTTATCGGCACAATGTTAGCATATGAATTTAGACACAATGTGTAAAGATTCAATCATCTGTAAAAAAACACATTATACAGGACATTAAGTGATGCACCAAATAAAATAATAGATCATACCTTCAATCATGAGTAGTCCAGGCTTTACAGGAGAGTTATCCTTCAAATGAGCTCTAGCCCAATGTGATCCAGCTTCATATGAGAATTCAATCTTGTCTTCATCATCACCCCTCGGTTCTTCCTCCAATTGAATTTCTGCTCCAGCATTCTCTATCTGTTGTTCATCATCGTTCTCTGAATCATCATCATCATTATTTTCTGCAGCTTCAACATCATTATTATCTTCATCATCATTTTCCTTTGCATCATCATCCTCTTGATCTTCTTCTTCTTCTTTATATTCCTCATCATTATTTTCTTCTTCTTGATCTTCTTCCGGTTCTTCTTTTTTCTTCACTTTTTCAGCTTTAGGAGCTCTTCCTTTTTTGATTTTGCCAAACATCATCTCTTCCAATTCTTCCAAATTTTCTGTTTTCTAGTAACTAAACGCTAGGTATTTTGGTTTCTTTAGCAGTGAATTGGCAAATATCACCTGCAATTTTAAGTGTAAATCTTAAATTAAGAAAAATATAACTGATGAACCTGATAACCTAATTGATGAACCTATAATCTAACAGATGAACCTATAACCTAATTGATGAACCTATAAGTTAACTGATGAACATAAAGTATATAGTAATTACCTCCAATAGGAAGATTGGACCATAGAATCTTGTTCCCGGTCTCCAATTTTTCCTTTCGTCCTTCAAATTATGTAGCACATACTCGCACCAGTCCATTTGTTTCACAACATCCATATCAGTAAGAGAAGGGATGACTCCAATATTCAAAGTCCCCATCGTTCCCACATAAGACAAAATATTACAAAACGATGATATTATGTTCTTCAAAAATATGTCTCCACTATCATTTTTCCTAATTTGATTCTTAATTACCGGCATCAAATCTTTTTTTGCATAAAGTCTAGGAACACCTTTGAATTGTTTTTTCCATTCTATGTATGCTTCATTTGATCTTTCCTTAACAACATCACGCACATCAACTGCATACTGACCCATTGGGAATCCGAAGGTATGGTGGATTAACTCAGGTGTTATATGTATAGTGTCACCAAAGACGGTTAGATTTCCAGATTCAGCATCAAACCTCTCAAGCAACCAATACCCTAAATGACTTGGCATGGCATTAATTTCAAAGTCTAACAATGATTTAAAACCCATACTTGATATTGCCTCTTTTTGGTCCGTTGTTATTTTCTGAATTGTATCATATAATAGACCTGGAAAGTTTTTTATTTTAACCGTTGGAAATTTTTTTAGGTTAAGTGGGAGAATTTGTCGAAGACTTAATCCAGGCTTAAGGTCTTCAGAGAGAACAGGTTTATTAGTTTTTGATGAAGCTGATGGTTTTGAAGGTTTGGAATGTTTTGATGAAGCTGAAGGTTTTGAAGGTTTGGAAGATTTGGAAGGCTTGGAAGGTTTAGCAGCGATTTCAGGATTTGATGAACCCCGTGTTCTTTTAGGAAGTGGTTGATCAGCTTTCAATGAACCCCGAGTTCTTTTATTAGTAAACGCGTGTTTAACAAAGTCGTCATCACTTGGAGAATAGGATGTTAACGTCATAGGCTTCTTTCATATACAATAAAAAAAAAACAACTGATGAACAATCTTTCAATGAAAAATAACTATAAAATTTTTTTTCATATAATTTTTAACTGCTGAACCTTATTCTAAATAATAATCGGCAATAGGCAAAAGAATAATTAAACAGTCATAACAAGAAATCACTGATGAACCTATTTTCAATCTATTCTAACAAGTTAGTACTAATTATACAATGATAACAAGTAATCACTGATGAACCTCTTTTTAATCTATTCTAACAAGTAATGGCAATGTATCCACAACTTCTAATCTAACTATGATAACTAATCTAATCACTGATGAACCTTTTTTTTAATCTATTTCTAACAAGTTATAGCAATGTATCAACAACTTCTAATCTAACCATGATAACTATTCTAATAACTGATGAACCTTTTTTTAATCTATTTCTAACAAGTTATTCTACTGATGAACCATATTCTTAATATATTTTTAACAAGTTATAAACACTTTTTTCATTTATTTTAACTGCTGAACCTTATTCTTAATCTATTTCTAACAAAATTTATCCACAACTTCTAATCTAACCAGATAACTATTCTAATCACTGATGAACCTCATTGTAATCTATTTAAACAATCATTCTACTGATGAACCATATTTCTAACAAGTTATAAACACTTTTTTCATCTATTTTAACTGCTGAACCTTATTTTTATATATAAAAACTGCTGAACCTCATTCTTATTTATTCTACACTTCTAACTAATCGGCAATCGATAATCGGCAAAATAATAATTGATGAACCAAAAACTTTAAAAAACCTGTAAAAGCTGGCCGGTCTTGGAATCGTTTCGATCTCTTTTCTGACAATGTTGGGCTCTTTTATCTTCCATATTCTAAATAAAAAAATAATAAATAAAAATAATAAATCAAAATTATATTATCAAAATAAATAAATAAATAAATAAATAAACTGATAAAATAATCCTAATTCTTTATGCATGCATTTTATATTCTAAAAAACCTAAATGAAACCCTAATTTTTTCAAAATCTAAACTTAAAAATAATAATAAAATGCATATTTTTTAAAAGCAAATCCATCTGTTCATTTTTTTTTCTAAAAATTACGCATGCAGTTGGATTAATTTAAAAAGAATAATTAAAACATAAATGAAACCCTAATTTTTTCAATTTAATCTATTCCTTACCAGTTGGATTCATCATTTTGAACGGAAAATGAAACCCTAATTTTCCCCCCAAATTTCGATCGCGATTTTTGATAGAGAAGAGAGAGATTTTTGTGAGTGCGTGAAATTTGTGAGTGAGTGAACGGTTTGGAGGGAAGAGAGAAGTAGCGATTTTTTAGGAAAATTACCGTTTTAACCTTTTTAGGAAAGTAGCGTTTTTTTTGTTTGTTTGAATGAGACGGTTGGATTTATTTTGGTCAAATATTTGACTAATCGGATGGACAAGATTCCTTTTTAGACTTTGTAAATTTACACCCCTTTGTAGGGGATCGCAACTCAACTGCAGAAGCCGCGTGGTACTTACTCACACGTCAATGCAAAATGACGATTATGCCCTAGTGCTAAAAACAAAATACAATGGAAAGGAACGGTGTTGACCAACGGATTACGGGTCAAAGGACGCAATCGACCTCAAAAACTTGAAAAAAGAACTCACGGTGACGAAAATGCTCAATTTGGGGCCCTTGAGATGTTTTTAGGAAAGTTTAGGGACCAACGATGTATTTTTGTCTAATCTTAATGAAGATCTCTTAGCTAAAAGGTATATATTTTCATAAGAAAAATTGGTGAGGGTTCGGTTTTTAGATTTCTGGCAAGATCTTCAGCTTGGAACATCAAATTTCATGACCATATTTCCAAGACTATATGCTTTGGAATATATTAAAAAGGTTGCAACATCTCTAATAGGTGCAAAATTCACTGCCAAACTACTCCTTGTCCCCTTCCAAATTCATTTGGGCCTGGAGGAGAAGGCCATGAGGTGTTCCAACTAAATGAGTTAACGAATTTGCTTATGGACTTCACTATAACTGATTAACTGATGTAAAAGACTCATGGGGAATTGCTCATAAACAATTTTAAGGCGTAGTACTACTTCTTCTATGTAAAGTCTTCTTAAGTCCACAACATTGCTTTCGATCATTGACAAGGTAAAGTGGAATAAAATTATACCTATCAAGATAAATGTTCATTCATGACGTTTTTCTAGAGATCGGTCACCTACACGTCCCAACATAGATGCTCGTGGAATTAAAATAGACTCTTCATTGTCTGCTATGTGACGAATTGTATTGAATATGCAACCCATCTATTCGTTGTTGCTTTATTGCTTTGGGCATAAATTTCATATACTTAAAATGAAGTTATCAAAAAAATAGGTCAAGCCTAAGACTAAAATTTAAAACCATAGGACACACCAATTAATTACAACTTGCAAAATACATACATAACTTTACGTACACGATGAAGATACCAACTGCAATAAGCTTGTTACTAAATATTGTCGATTTTACAAGAATGATTCAATCTGAAAAACGGCGGGCAATCCAGATCAATTAAGTACCGTTCAGAGCTCCATGATATTCTTTTTCGTTAGCTTCTTTCAAAATCATTTGCAAAAAAAAAAAAAAAAAAAAAAAAAAAAAAATATTCATGTGGAATAAAAGCTGTTAAACACTGATGTCAAATTTAAACTTGAACGCTAAGTATTAAACCTATATTACCATTTAGCACAACATATGTGTCTTCGAACTAAGGCTTAGGCTGTCAAATAACACCGTATTCATATATGTAAGTCTATGGAGGGATTACGTGCATTTAACATGTCACATTAATTACAATGGTAGAGTAATAATTAAGGAGGTATGGATGAATGTGTCACATTACTATGACGATAAGGAGGTATGGATCGACAAGCTGTACAAACTGCAACTTTAAAGAACCAGAAAAAATATACTGTAGTAACTTTTATAAACCAGAAAAATATACTAGTAGTAACGTGAATCATATCATGTTGCACTTTTTAAATACTTGATACTAGTATTGTTTTCTAGAAAGTAGTAACCTTACTCATTTATTTTAAGATTGTGTCTGGTAGCCAACTCTCCAAAATTATCTATATAAGGCTAACATTGCCTGCCATATTTTACAACAAATTAACTCACTCTCTTGTATAAAGAATAATCAAGCCATGGCACTTGCGGGAAAGTTGATTGGTTACGTAGAGATTAGTAAGACCGGGGATGTCTTCCATGATCTCTTTAGGCACAGCCCACACAAGATGGTTGCGATGACCCCAGACAAGGTTCATGATTGTGAGCTACATGAAGGTGAGAGGGGGGCCGTTGGATCTGTCATCACTTGGCACTACACTCATGGTACGTATTGTTTATTTCTTTGATAATCAGCAATGTGTTGAATTATAGAATTCCCCATAGATTTATTTATATTATTGGTCGACATTTATTGATTATGTAAGACCTAACAACAAACTTTAATGGACCAAAGCTCACAATCGGGATTACTTGGGCCAACTGATCATCTATACATACTCCCTAATACAACGCTCTCTTATAAGTACAAGTTTGCTAGATTAAGCAAAAAGTTTCTAAATTAGGGTTTTCTTAAGAGCTGCAACATTCATTTTGCGTATCGTTTCTTATCATTTCTTCATAACAATTACCTATTAATGTAGTTAATTTTTTCACATGTGTGCATGAAAAAAAAAAGAGGGAAAGAAGAAAACTTGCAAACAGATTATCGAATCTGTTGATGAGACAAAGCACATGGCCGTGTACAAGGTAATCGGGGGAGAGCTGGTGGACGAGTTATACAAGAGCTTTACAATCATATTGCATGTTGAACCAAAGGGTGAAGGGCAGGTGGCTACATGGACCTTTGAGTTTGAGAAGCCAGATACAAGTGTACCCTATCCAACTTCTATGATGGACTACCTTTGCGATCTTGTCAAGGACTTAGATGCTCATAAGCATGACACTAAGTAATTTTGCAAGTCCTAAACCTCTTACTGATGAAGAAAATGACGGCATTTGAAGTTATACGTCGCTATTATATGTATGTGTGTTTTTTGTATTGAATAAGTTAAGATTGTATCTTAAAGAATAAATAAAGGGGCATATGTGCTTGTGTGTGCACTTTTTTCGCTTCATTCTTTATCATCCAGCTTCTTCTTCCTTCTTTTTGTTTCTTTCAGTTTTTCTACATGGCCACCACCATCCCCACAAATACCAGTAGCAGCTAAGCATAATAGGTATAGTCGGACCAAGAAACTAATACTTTTTTCTAGAAACTTTTATACTTAGCAGCCATATATGAATATAAACCGATGATGCCCCCTATTTTGTTTGATGCCCTTGTGCCGTCATCCGGCTTGCCCACCCCTAGGTCCGGCCCTTCAAACAACATGTATGTGTACATAAACTCTAGCAATTTGCCTAAACAAAATCCATGCTAATTCAAAATAATATCATTTCAAGCTAGTACATATATACGTTGCCTCTGCCAAAATGCCAAACATTGTCAGTGCATTTTTTTTTAAAAATAAATTTGCGCCATTTAAATATCGAAATTAGCTACTACAATTTAAGATGAGACTTCAAGCTTATTTCCAACCAGCAAATTTAAAATTATAAAAAAGTGAGATTTTTGCCTCTCTTTTTACCATATTTGAAACTTTGGTTTGTTCACTTTGAGTTTTAAAGAGAACCAAAAGCTGAAGCAAAAAAATTTGGGTTTTTATTTTAAAAAACGGACTATCTGTTTTAGAAGTTGCTTTGGTCTTTCAGTGCGGTTTTTTGGGTTTTGGTTAGGTTTCCGGTTTTGTTAGTACGTAACCCCTAGTTCTATGCATAGATGGGTAGGTAAGTGAGTTGAAAATGTGTCTCGTAAGTTAAAATAGGGGTGAAATAGTCATTTTCAGTCAGGTAATGATGTAAAATGTTAGACGTTGGTCTTTATATTGATGATACTAGACGAGTACCCGTCCATAGCAACGGATTTTCTAGCGGCAAATAGTTATAGGTGTGATATTATAGTTAAGTATTTTATGTAACGTTTATACATAAAACATAAAACAATAAAAATGATGTGTGGAAAGTTCTCTTTTAGCTAATCGAGAAGATGAAACTGATGGTTGTTCCACAGAATCAGAAGGGGGTGTTGTATTATAAGTTGTTGCAATTGGTATTGATGAAGCACGTGTTACCACATCCTGAAAGACATGGTCAACAACATTTTTTTACCAATGAGATTAGTGAGTAGTGCAGGTAGTATTTGACTTATGACATTTCTCAAAAAAATTTGCATATATGATTTAGAATCAGGCTTTCTTTTATACAATATCGCCTTTAAAAAAATGACATGTTATTTTTTTGCAATTCGTTTAATAACATGTCATTTTTTTAAAGGCGACAAATAGTTTATTCATAAAAAGTTTATAGCAACGGGATTTTATAGCGACAAATAGTTTATTCATAAAAAAAAGTTTATAGGTTATTAATGAAAAATAATAAAAGTTTGAAGATTTGGGAATTAAACATAATGTTTTGAAACCCGGTTCGACCCGGGTGGTTCAACCGGTTGAACCGTTGTGGTCGAAAAATTGGTCGATTTAAACCAGCTCAACTTGCTAGGTTGGGTCGAAAACGGGTCAAATTAAACCGGTTAAACCCGTCGGGTTTGAAGCATCCCGGGTCAACCCGGTTCGTGATTTGTATTAATTGGTTGTATTTAATTTGGTAGATATGGTTTTAATTGGTTGTACAATGTGAATAAATCATTGTACTTTTAAGTAATAGGGTGTTTTAATAAGAGTATTAATTACATTTCATAATTTCCTTTAATAAATTTTTTTTCAAGATTTCCACTTTTCAAGATTGACCATTTTTTCAAGATTGACAATTTTTCCATTATAGAT
Source organism: Artemisia argyi (assembly GCA_030686995.1). Classification (NCBI taxonomy): domain Eukaryota; kingdom Viridiplantae; phylum Streptophyta; class Magnoliopsida; order Asterales; family Asteraceae; genus Artemisia; species Artemisia argyi. The sequence goes on from CM060682.1 coordinate 185,563,965, forward strand.
AGTGACGAGTACCCGTGCATAGCAACGGATTTTCTAGCGGCAAATAGTTATAGGTGTCATATTATGGTTAAGTATTTTATGTAACGTTTATACATAAAACATAAAACAATAAAAATGATGTGTGGAAAGCTCTTTTAGCTAATCGAGAAGGTGAAACTGATGGTTGTTCCACAGAATCAGAAAGGGGTGTTGTATTATAAGTTGTTGCAATTGGTATTGATGAAGCACGTGTTACCACATCCTGAAAGACATGGTCAACAACATTTTTTTACCAATGAGATTAGTGAGTAGTGCAGGTAGTATTTGACTTATGGTATTTCTCAAAAAAATTTGCATATATGATTTAGAATCAAGATTTCTTTTAGACAATATCGCCTTTAAAAAAACGACATGTTATTTTTTTGCAATTCGTTTAATAACATGTCATTTTTTTAAAGGAGACAAATAGTTTATTCATAAAAAGTTTATAGCAACGGGATTTTATAGCGACAAATAGTTTATTCATAAAAAAAAGTTTATAGGTTATTAATGAAAAATAATAAAAGTTTGGAGATTTGGGAATTAAACATAATGTTTTGAAACCCGGTTCGACCCGGGTGGTTCAACCGGTTGAACCGTTCCGGTCGAAAAATTGGTCGATTTAAACCAGCTCAACTTGCTAGGTTGGGTCGAAAACGGGTCAAATTAAACCGGTTAAACCCGTCGGGTTTGAAGCGTCCCGAGTCAACCCGGTTCGTGATTTGTATTAATTGGTTGTATTTAATTTGGTAGATATGTTTTTAATTGGTTGTACAATGTGAATAAATCATTGTAATGGGGTGTTTTAATAAGAGTATTAATTAAATTTCATAATTTCCTTTAATAAAATTTTTTCAAGATTTCCACTTTTCAAAATTGACCATTTTTTAAAGATTGACCATTTTTCTATTATAGATAGTATAGATTTGTCAAATTGAACAAACCAAAATGATGATACTTGTCGATAGTTTCACAAGAGATGAATATTACCAAAGTGGAGAAACTACATGGATGATTTTTGCAATTTACTCAGAATTCCATTATGTTTGGAGGTTCTTCTCGCGCAATTTGTTATCTATAGGTTGAAACTTCTTTACCATTTTTAGTAAACGATCTCTCGTTATCACTTTTTAACTACCATTTATGTACAGTACATGGCCAGCCCTGGTACGGGCAAGGTGGGCGACGGCCAGGGCATCATATTGTTGGGGGCATCAAACTTTATATCCATGTTATATTTAAATTGAATCAAAATATGAAGATTAAGAAGCATATATTGTTGTCTTGATAATGGAGGAAGAAAACTTAGGAATAAGAAGACACACCGGAGAGAAGGAAAAAATAGAATAAATAAAGAGAAATGATACACTTACAAAAAACGTACACAATTATCCACAAAATGAGTTGTCACTCTCTGATTGGTGTAGTTTGTGATAGTTTCTTTCTCTTCTCTCTAATTCAACCACTAACTCTCTAACACGTCATTTTGTGGCTGGTTTTTGTGGATTTTTTTTATGTGGTTGTATCATTTCTCATAAATAAATATCTATCTTATAGTAGGCAGTTGACCAATAACATTATTATTATTATTATTATTATTATTATTATTATTATTTTAAATTAGTTTTAAGCAAAACTATTAAAAATACACCCTTAATTTTCTCAAAAAATTGAAGTGTGTGCTTGTCCATACGCTAAAAAAGAATAATTACAGTATGTATACAATTTTTTGTATTGTTGTTGCGTCAAATATGAATTAATGATGTTGATTTTGTAATTCGAAAATTAATCATTTTTATTAGTTTATTTCATATTAATATATACAGTATACATTAGATATATTATTTTAAATTCGAGTGCTAGGTTTCATAATACATGTTTAAATTTATAGTTAATGCTGACATTTTCTTCGTGAATTGAGAAATAATGTTTAGTAAATATCGACTAGAATAAGATAGTCGATGATTTTGTTAAAAGAAATGTCCGATGTACATATTATTTATTAAAGAAAAAATGGTGCGACGTTCAACTACGTAACTTGATTAGGTTACAAGTCCATAAAAGATCGTATTTTTTGTTAACGAGAGACACTTTTGTGATGGCTCACCCAGGGTAGAAAAAACACAAGACTGGTCCTGTTTATTTAATGAGGAGGGGGTGGGGTGGGGAGGGGAGGGGGGAGTCTTTTTTACTAAAAAGTACGCGGCCTAACCTGGATATCTCATCACCAATTGCGATCTTTTCTAGACACCCTAATGTGTATATGGTAAGACTTGAATTAGAGACCTCGATCTTTTTAGAATATCAAGTGTCTCACAACTAGGTCACTTGACGGTGATTTCATGTATACATCATATCTTTTATATACATTTTCGTGACCAAAACAAAAATATTGACTCAGCTAAAATAATATTTCATGAAATGTGCAACTTGTAAATAGTGTTTATTATGTAAGGTTTTCCTGATAATTATGTTCTTTGCAAAATGATAAATAGTGAAAGCTATAGCCCATACGTTCATAATCTTTTTCGACAATAAAACGCCCAACCAACTCGTCATAAAGACTACCTAGCTGGCTAGCTATTGGCCGTGTATCATTTGTTGGCATAAAATCATATTGTAGTTCTTAAAAGACCTGACCCCTCAAATTTAGTATTTTGTAAGATAATTAGATAGCTAGTGATAATCTAAAGATTTCAACCATTCCATACTTTTTCATTCACCCGTTAGTATCTTTTTATTTTGAATTTCATAAGCTTAAAATGAAGTTATCAAAAAAATGGTCAAGCCTAATACAATAAAAACTATAGGCACACCAAATAACTAAAACTTGCAAAACAGATACATAACATTACGTACCCGAGGAGGAAACCCACTACATTAAGCTTGTTACTAAATAGTAAATATTGTTGGTTTAAACTTGAAGAATGAGTATCAAACCTCCATTGAAAGTTTGGAGCAACTTATGTTTTTTGACTGAGGCAATCACATAACAACGTATTCATAACAACGTATGTCTTTAACTAAGGTGGTCATATAACAACATTTCACAGCTATGGTGATAATTAAGGAGGTATGGATCAATGTGTCACATTACTATGACAATAAGGAGCTACGCTGTAAAAATTACAACTTTAAAGAACCAAAAAAAAATTATAGTAACGTGAATCATATCATGTTGCACTTGAAAATGATCGCTTGATATTCTTTTCTAGAAAGTAGTTAGCTTACTCATTTATTCTAAAATCATTGTGTCTGGTAGCTAGCTAACTCTCCAAAATCATCTATATAAGGCTAACATTTTCTGCCATATTTTATCACAAATTTACTCACTCTCTCATATAAACAAGCTGTTTGCCCTTGTGAGAATAACCAAGCCATGGCTCTCGCGGGAAAATTAATTGGTTACGTGGAAATCAGTAAGACCGGGGATGTCTTCCATGATCTCTTTCGGCACAGCCCACACAAGGTGGCTGAGATGACCCCAGACAAGATTCATAATTGTGAACTACATGAAGGTGAGAGGGGGGCTGTTGGATCTGTCATCACTTGGGAGTACACTCATGGTATGTATTCTGTATGCTTATTTCTTTGAAAACCAGGAACGCTCCATTAGCTATAACTAGTTTCTGAAATCAAGCAAAATGTTGCTAAATTAGCGTTTTTTTAAGAGTTGCAGCATTCTTCAAAAATATTTTACATGAATTAGAATGAGTCATTTTGTGTAAAGTTTCTTATCATTTGCTCATAACAATTACCTATTAATGAACTTTAATTTGTTCATGTTTCTGAATGAAAATTAAAGAAGGAAAGAAGAAAACTTCCAAACAGATAATCGAAGCGGTCGATGAGACAAAGCACTTGGTCGTGTTCAAGGTAATCGGGGGAGAACTGGTGGACGAGTTATACAAGAGCTTCAGAGCCACATTGCATGTTGAACCAAAGGGTGAAGGGCAGGTGGCTACTTGGACCTTTGAGTTTGAGAAGCCAGATACAAGTGTACCCTATCCAACTTCTTTGATGGACTACGTTTGCGATCTTGTCAAGGACTTAGATGCTCATAACAGCGACACGAAGTAACATTCCAAGATCTGAACCTCTAACTGATGAAAAATATGAATGGAACTGAAGCTCTACGTCGCTATTAGGTGTTTGTTTTTGTAATGTTTAAGTGAAGAATGAAGATTATAATTTGAAGAATAAATCAAGGGGCATATGCTTACTGTGTGCTTGTTTGATTTAATAATTTAAATGGCTTATTACTTTTTCCAACCATCATGCATGTAGCTGACTGATTACCAAAGTCCTTGTATGGGTCTTAAAGTTGTATTTGCATAAGTAATAGTATGGTAAAGAGTTATGTTGAAATTATACTTCAAAACATGTAAGCGGATGTTTGACAAAACACCCATATTCTTGTAAATTGTATTTTCTGAGTGTCGTTAACTCTGGAATTGTTCATGAAATCAAAATGCATGATGTTTTACGTCATTCTGAAAGTTTTTTTGTTATCTCGAGTTGTGGAAGTCAAGTTTCCGGAAAAATAGGGTCGAATAGGCAAGTTGCAGAATTGTGCAGCTCTGAGGCCTTCAGCCCCGACTATGGGGCCATCTGATGGATTTAGCCGCGGTTGTGGTGTTCCAGCAGCCGCATGCTCAGATAAATTTGGTCATTTCCTAAAATTTGTATAAAATCAACCATAAGTCTGTAAAGTCGTGCCATCTATTGTTGGAAAGGGAACTGAAGGCAATTAGACATCGCATTTTAGTAACAGGTCGATTAGATATCGCATTTTAGTAGCAAAGTGATTAAATATTGCATTTTATGAGAAAGTCGATTAAGTCGATAAATATCGCAATATTTGTATTAAATCGATAGTACGGTGATTAGATATCACATTCAAAGTAGTTCTCAAATTAGAAATTGGACAAGATAATAGCAGTGGTTCATCTATATTATCTATAAAATAAAAATGATAAAAGTAAAAAGTTAAGAAAGTGAAATGCGAAATAAAAAATATTGAAGGAATTAATTATGAAAAAATTCAACTATTAATACACATATGTCTCAAAAGGAAACTATTAATACACATCGAAAACCAAGTTGACTCGGGATGCTTCAAACCCGGCAGGTTGACCCGGTTTAATTTGACCCGTTTTTCACCTTACACAAAAAGATGAATGATTAATCGAGGCTTTACCTTAGAGACCAATGAAATGAGACCAGCCTAACCCGTCAGGTTGACCCGGTTTATATTGACCAATTTTTCGACTGGAACGGTTCAACTTGAACCATCCGGGTCGAACCGGGTTTCAAAACATTATGTTTAATTCCCAAAATCATCAAACTTTTATTATTTTTCGTTTATAACTCATAAACTTTTTTTCTTATCACTAAAACTATCTGCCACTATAAAATCACATTGCTATGCACGGGTACTCGTCTAGTATTAGTAAAATCATGATCCTAGAAGGTTGTGACCCAATTAGTAGACAGGTAGATTAGTAGCAAGATAGAACCTAGTGCATGATTTATGATATGTTAGTATTAGTTCCTTTTACTCACTAAGTCATATTGACTTATCGTTGCTGCTTTCCCTTTTTATGTGGTGTAAGTCGAAGAAAGGAAATTGTTGCATGTAGATAGCAGATTGTGAGCTACGGGAACAGTAATGCTGTTGTTCAGAGTTGACGAGTATCTCACCTGTACTTCTTGTTATCAGTTTTCATACACCCCCAACATACTTTGTAGCAATATTTAGATGTCAAAACAGATTGTATTTGATATATGGGTCAATTTGTAACTTATAACAAGCTTAGTGGTTTATGGGTCGAAAAGGGGTGTTTGGGCTAACACCCGCCCACCTCAAATATTTCATGCTTCCGCACTTTGTAAGGTAATTTATTGCACAAAAATGGATGTTTAATATTTATGAAATGTATTTTCCGAGTTTCACTTTTTACTGAAATGGTTAAGTGTAGATTTGATAAAGTGCAGAAAATGGTTTCAAGGTGCACAAAAACAACGAAATCCCTCAAGTGCTTGGGAGAGGTGGTAATCCGATCCGCCATGTCCATAACTTCATTGAAACATGAGATTGAGGTGCACTGTATGTTCCACTAATGAATTAAGATTCTTCGGCCTCTCTTTTACCCATTCCTGACACTTTGGCAATTAGTTGTACCAAACTGTGTATGTTTTTATATTTTAAATTTAATTTATTTTACCATGCAGCAGGTTAGTTTTTGTAGTTTGAGTTTTTATATAAAACCAAAAACCAAAGTAAAACATTATGTTTTTAAAAGATCAAAGAGTAGACTAACGGTTTTAGAGATTGTTTTGGTCTTCTTAGAGTGGTTTTTTTAGGCTTTGGCTACTTTTCGGTTTTTGATCTTCTCGTTCACTTCTAGTTATGTGTGTAGGGGGGTAGGTAGGTGAGTTGAAAAGTTGTTTGAGAAGATTTAATAGAGGTAAAATGGCCAATTTTGTTTCTGGTAAAGACTTAAGGGGTGTAACAATGGTGTCTAATGATGCCTAAACATTAATTGTAGTTAGCCAATCATGTTAAGCCAACTAATTTCATGCCTAATGATGCCTAAGTCCATATTTTTAGTAGCAATGTTGCCTAACCATGCCTAAACTTTTTTTTTTTTTTTTTTTTTTTTTTTAATTATATTTTACAATTTAATTAAAAACATCAAATTCCATTAATAATTCAAATAGTAAAACTTTTTATCTTTTTAACTAATGGTAATTTTATAAATTTTATAAAATAAAACATCAAAGGGCATCTTTTATTACCATTTCATTCCATTTGATAGAAAACCCCCAATTTATTCCACTCTTTTTAACCATTCCATTTTCAAAATAAAAATCCAACCTTTCATCCTTTCCTTTCAATCAGCCGGCGATCAAAACTTAAAATCCGTCCGGCTAGTCAATCCACCTACAAACCACACACTAAAACCAGTATCCAAACACTCCTCTAATTAGGGCTCGTAACTCAAAACCACGAATCTTCACTAGATTCAATAAGCTAGTACTTCAATTGAATCAATAGTTTATATAATTGAACTTATTATGCTACTTTAAGCTCCGATCTAGTGATAATAACTAACTCCAACTAGGTTAAAAGCTATGGACGTTGATGCATCGATGACGTCATCACAGGACTTGGAAACTGTCGAAAAAGGTGAAACGAACGGGGTGAGTGTGAAGGAGGAGAAAGTGGCGGCGGAGGAGGGTGTTGGTGGTGGTGGTGGAGTTGATGAAGGTGTGCAGGTGGTGGTGGTGGAGTTGGATTATTAGTGGTTAGTACTTAAAGATTTTTTTTTTTTTTTTTTTTTTTTTTTTTTTTTTTTTTTTTTGGAAAATGTTTCAAACGGTACTATTTTTAAATGCTTGCAACGGTCACAAGCCTCCACACCGAATCGGTAAAGAATACCGTTTGGTTTGCCGATTTGCCCATGCCGATGGAGTGGTTTTGTGTTGCCGATTCATGCCGAGTCTTCCCGATCCATTACCGACTACGATGCCACCCCCTAAAATGTTATACGTTTCTCTTGAAAGAAAGTTTTTATGAATTGTTAAAGGGTGTTAATATAAATTGCTTATAAATAGTAATATGAGCTTTGTGATTGTATGTACTAGATAATAGATAATTATGTTTATAAGCCACAATGATGATATTTTCAATATCATTAAAAGAAAATTAGTGCTATATTGAATGCACGACAAGGATATCTTTTGCAGCTACTATAATCTAAGAGCTTGTTTGTTAAAATTTTTTATTAAGTCATGTTTAATTAATAGATGACTTAATTCAGTTACATTTACTTTTATTACTTAACATTTTTAGTCATATTTTTCTATTAAGTCACAAACAGACAGTTGTCATATGACCTAACGAATTCAGTTTTTTTTTTTTTTTTTTTTTTTTTTTTTTTTTTTTCATATTAAGTCAATTAAGTTGAATTCAAACAACCTCTAAGTCTATAATGCGTGGAGGCTGTTATCGTACATTTTTTTCTCTTTAGGCTGAAGCTTTTACCATTTTCGATTCAATGAACCCTCCTTAGAGCTTTTGTACCGTTCATTTATACAACATAAGTTTTCGTGACCAAAAAAATTAAGATATCTCAAAACCTGACATGTTTAGTTAATTGTGTTGAGAAGTTCAACTATAACTTGAACACGTATATTAAATGCATTAATAGTGTTGACCTGTTAGAGCTCTTTTAAATAAAATTAATAAATATTTTGACATATATACATATATATATATATATATATATATATATATATATATATATATATATATATATATATATATATATATATATATATATATATATATATATATATATATATTTATATTTGAAACTCTATGATATATATCATAAGATATAGGCATAAAATAGTTGTCATTTTATAATGAAAATAAAGACATAACTTCTAATATTTAATATTTTTAAGTGTTTTATTAAATGTGTTGACTCAAACCTAACTATTTACTAAATCCGTGATTCCTATCGACCTATTTACAAACCAAACTTATTCAGCTTCAAACTTAACCCGTTTGTTTTCGTGTCATTCTTGAGTCGCGTCTCATGCATGTCGCATCAGGAATTAATATTGCCACGCACCCATGGAAGAAATAGTCACTAGGATGTGTGAGGTCTCAAGTTCAATTCCTACTAGGTGCAAACAACCTTAAATGGCCACGCCAACCTCCTGAAAAGAGAGGGCTTCACCTGGTTTAAGTCTGTATGACGGTGGGTTCAAACCCCGTAGATTAATCGGCCAAAAAAGTCGGAAACCATGGTTATAAAAAAAATAATAAATAAATAAATAAATAAATAGTCACTAGGAGTAAATAAATTTCATCAAATGTGGTTGGAACTTGTGAATTTTATGCAAGGTTTTCCAATCCTGATACTTATGTTTTATATAATAAAACAAAATCCCTATTAGGAATTTTTTATTTCAAAAAAATGAATTCATACCTTATTTAGTAATAATTTTATTTAAAAAAAAGATTATTTTTTTATTAGGTAATATTTTATATTTATACATAACACAAGTAGAAGATAAATACAAAAAATATAGATAAGATACAATTAATAATAAGATTAAAAATTTTAAATAATTATCTTTAATAATAAAAAAACTCTAATTAAACATCATAAATCAAACAAATCAAAGATTAAATTATTTATTTTTTAATAAATAAAAATATATGATTCAAAAAACTAAAAAAGAAAAACCCGCGCGTGCACTGGCATTATAACTAGTGTATTCTGCAAAATTATAAATAGTGAAAAATTGTATGTAGCCCACAACGTTCCTACTATTGTTCTACAATAATACGCAGCGCATCAACTCGCCATAAAGACTAGCAACATGGCCTTAAATCATCATGTGGCATGGAAATAATATTGCAGCAATTAAGAGATCCGACACGATAGATTTATTATTTTGTAAGGTAAGATAGTGATCATATAAAGGTTTCAATCATTTCACATCTTTTCATTCACCTGTTATTCTTATTTTATTTAAATTGTTATAAACTTAAAATTAAAAGAAGTTATTAAACAATGGGTCAAGCCTAATACTAAAATCACAACTAAAGGACGCATCAATTAACTACGCCTTGCAAATTACACACATGACAGAGCGTACATGAGAAGGACGTACACCCAATGCTAACTGTTTGCTACTATCAGCCTTTTTGGTTTTACAAGAATGATGAATCTGAAAAACGACATGTAATCAAAAATCAAGGTACATAGTTGCTACTACAGCTCCGTGATATTCCTCTTTTGCCAGCTTCTTTCAAAATCATTTGAGAAAAAAGTTACTTGTGTGGCATTTAATCTGTCAACCAGATACTGATGTTCCAATGGAACTTGGCTAAGAGCACTAGGTACCGTTGGTGTTATCTGACGGTTTTATAGCAAAAGTGATGTTACCTCATCTTTTTTCATTATAACTCAGAACCTATAACTTAACCAAAAAACACCCTTGACCCTTCCTTCATCACTCAAGTTTTAGGACAACCCCAGCCTTACAATTTTTAAAATAAAAACACAAAAAAGGAATTAAAAACGCCTTATAACTTGGCTGATAGATTTTGCGCATTGCTGGGCGGCCTGGTGCCATAGGGTCACGCCATATGGCTATAAAGCACCCTATATCTCATATTCTCATTATACCGAGTGCTCTAATGTATTCTACCTATGTAGACATGTCATATACGAATTTATGAATATTCTAACTATGCCAGTTATATAACAACATATTCATATATAAATTTATGGAGGGGATACGCGCAGTTGGGATGTCACATCATATGATGATAAGGAGGTATGGATCAGTGTGTCACATTACTATGACGATAACGAGGTATTGATCAACACATATTAAGTTGAACAAAATGGCATTTATATATCATCTTCAATTTATAATGCAACGTGTAGTTACATATAACACATGTATCATACATTCATGCACATAAATAATCGTTTCATCTACAAAACATATATAAGTCGCTGATAGGTTACAGTGACGCGAAATGGTCGCCATCCTATCATTAAATAGAGATGGGTTATGGATCGTGCTTCATTGTGATTGAATTCAATTGGTCGGCCATGCATTCTATGGAAAACCATACGTAGTTGTTGGATGTCCATTGTTTGAATATTACACATAGTTTGGATCAAAACTGAATTGTATTTAGCGTGTTGATTTTGTATTGGTTTTGGGTTACTATATTTTCAAAACTCATTTGTTCCAATTAATCAAATAGTGGCTTGTTCTTTTTTAGTTTTGTTTTACATTTTAGATACTTTTATTCGCTGTGCCTGTGATACATATTTATTTTCCACAGTTTACATCGAACAAGATGGTTTTTCTTCAACAAAGCCGAGAAAATCTATGTTATTAAAAGATTTAAAATGTGTCTTTTTATTATCTCGGGTAGGAAGAAGAAATGCTCGTTCAATTGAATCATGTGGTTTACTGGTCCATTTCTATCTGAAACATCAAATGTTTCGGTGGCCTACAATCATTTTAGGAACTTAATGTGATTAGCGCGCAACCTTTGGGAATCTGCCGAACATTTATTTGTAGATTGTGATATAGCGAGCAACCTTAGGAATATGATTAACAATTGTTGGGGTCCCAAAGAGTAGTTCCCCAAAATTAACTCTCATTGACTTATTCTCGTGGGCGGACACGTCTCAATTTTCTGAGTCACAAAAGATTTGCTTCAATGTCATCATTCAGACTACTGGGTGGGTAATATGGAGGTTCCGAAACAAGATGTGCTTTGATCCACTACCTCCTAGGAAAGACCTTCTCATGAAATAAGACACTAGATCCCATATGGATTGATTGGATTATTAATCCAAAAATTGCTTGTAATCATATTCTGCAATTCTCTCTTTTTTCCCTAGCTTCTCACTAGAGTCTTCTAATGAAGTCAGCAATTCAAAAAAAATGTGATTAGCCCTTTGCCGCTCGAAAAAATATACTCTGCTTTAATAATTGCTCATTCATTAGTCCTAACTTTACCCAGCAGTTTAAAACATTTCCTAGCTACTCAAACCCTGACTTCACTAAGATATAACTCTAATGGAACGTAACAACCGATGTAACCGACTAGCACTTTAGCTTGGTTTGATTTTGTTCGGTTGTCCATTGTCCGGGTTGGTAGGCTGGTTTACCTCTGTATTTGAAGACCGGAAAACTATCTGACTTCACTCAAGTAGCTTCGGTTTGAACAACACCATCAAATTCAAAACCCCTAATTATTTTCACTTCCTAACAATATCCTTTTAGTTCTCAGTTTCATCCACCGATGCAAATAAATATTTCTAAACATGATATGGGTAACTGTAGAAATTCATAAACCAAAGCTAAAATATCACAAATCCGTTAGAATGAACCCAGCCAACCTCCCCTTGGCTCACTCTTTTATTAATATCAACTACTAAAGAATAGCACTTAGTTTTACAACACAGAAAATAAAACAATTACACAAAATAGGGCTTCTCTTCAACTCAGAACACTAGAGAGAAGAGATAACAAAAAACACACAGTGAATTACGAGAGGAATGATATAACTTGTACATTATATAGCTGCAAGATGAAGTTTCCTTGTGTTTATCTTTTAGTCCCTCTAAAGTTGCACTTGAGTCCTTCTTGATAAAAGCGGGTTCACTTTACACTTTAACTTTGAAGCAATGACAATACGACCCTTGTGTTTATTCATAGCTAAAGCTTAGTCTTCTAACAGTAACTTGACGTTTGTAAGCATGCTGGGATCGCCACCAAGAAAGAGGCACCTATGAACTTTTTGACTGACCCGCTGGATGGAAGATCCACACTCAGACCAGCAGACGTTTTGGTGTTTGAATGAGTCGGAGAGAAACATGCGTGTGTGGATCTAACCATGGTTTCTCCTCTCGTGGGTTTGAGTAGCCCGGGGTTTTATAGTAGGACAGGCTGCTTTGAAAGAAGCCTCGTACAAAGTGGCAAAACATGAGAAAGCGTGTACTGAAAATCAACATGTTATTATTCCTTTCACGTTTGATACTTTTGGTTTCCTTGCACCTGAGGCAGTGGGTTCCTCAACAGAGTCCAACGAGTTATGCATAGTAATGTTATGACACCTAGATCCACAGATGTAGTTTTCAAAAGAATAAATTTTGCAATCCAAAAGGGGCAAGCGGTGTGGCTTGTTGGCTCTTTGCCTTCCACCTCTATCTAAATCCAAAAGTTAATTCACAATCTATTTTCAATGCAAATAATCTACATAAAGTTTATGAAATGATAATATAATTGGCATGTATATACTAAATACTTGTTCGTCGAACAAGATATGTATAATACTGTACATGTATATACTAAATACTTATTCGTCGAACAAGATATGTATAATACTGTACATGATTATCGAAATAGTATTAATAAGCATACAATTACAAACGCTCATTCTTAAAAGATGTTACCAGATTTTGTTACAACATTTGTGACAGTTATTCACTGTTATTTTTGGGGCCAAAACTATCAAATGATTGAACTGAGTGCAAATATCACTCCCTTTTTTTAATCTTCTCAATCGTAGCACATGTTCTATATAAAGCCTGAAAACTGTATCATTTCTAAACAGCCATCAACTCTCTCATATTATTTGAGATTTCTGTAGGGGTGGGAAAATCTAGAGATGGCTCTAAGCGGAAAGTTAATCGGCTATGTTGATATCAGTTCTGGTGGGGATGTGTTCCATGATGTCTTAAGGCACAAATCGCATGAGTTAGCTTCAATATTACCTGACATGGTTCATGGCTCGGATCAGATTGAGGGAGAAAGGGGAGGCGTTGGTTCCATTTCCTGTTGGACCATCACCATTGGTATGTAATTAGCCCAAACTCTAATTTCGCTTCTTTGTTTAAGCATATTTCACTTCTATCATATACCATCTTGTATCATGAGTATTCTTCGTACATAAAAGAAGTTAAGTGAAAAGCGTAATGAGCTTAACCTAGAAACAATAGAAGTACTTTTATCTAGCACAAAATGAGTGATTAACATGAAGTTATTTAATTTTTCTGTTTTGCATTAATTGGAAAAAATAAAAGATGGCGAAAAGAAAAAAATCATGCAGATAATTGAAGCAGTCGATGAGAAAAAACACCTGGTGGTGATGAAGGCAATCGGAGGATATCTACTGGAGGATCTATACAAATCCTTTACGTCCACATTTCATGTTGAACCGAAGGGTGACGGAAAGTTGGCCATTTGGACTTTTGAGTTCGAGAAACAAAATGCAAATGTACCCTATCCAACTTCACTATTGGACTTTGTTTGCAATGCTACCAAGAACCTGGACGTCCATACCACCAATTCAACAAATAAGTGAAAGCCCCCTACTAAGGAAGGCATAAGGCCGAAATGCAATGTGTACGTGTGCGTGGGCACGCGCATTGCCAATAAGATCAAATCACTATGTGAACTAAGTAGAATAACAGGCATGACATGCCTACTTGTCACTGTATGATGTATTCACTACTACAAAATAGTAAGATACTACTTATTAGAGCATGTAGTTACATTTTAAAGTGTGAAGAATAAAAAAGTTCACAATAGTACATGTGTGAACCAATTGGATGTAGCAAATATTTTCACACTTTTATGTGGAAGTGTTATGAAGATTTTTCACACTTTTAAGTGTGAGAGTTTTAAAATTATTCTACACACTTTTAAGTGTGATGATTTTTATTTTGAAATAATTTCTCACACTTCTTAGTGTGATGATTTGATTTTGAAATATTTCTTCACACTTTTAATTGTGAGATTGAAATTCTTCACACTTTTTAAGTGTGAAGATTTTAAAACAATTATTCACACTCTTAAGTGTGAATATCTTTAGAAAAAAGCTCGCACTTTATAAAGTGTGAAGAAAAAAGTGTGTAGAAATGACAAATTTGTTGTAGTGATTATTGTATGGGATTGGTGAATCTTTATCACCATTCTCTTTTATTTAATTATAATTATGTGTGTTGAATAAATTACCCCATAGATTATTTCACAAAGTCAATATATCTTTGGAATTATGAGTTCTTGGTTTTTGTATATGAATCACTACTAGAATCGGGACATTTAGACACAGAAATCTTTTGGCCACGACCGAATTCGTGACTAAAAGTGCACAAAACGTCAAAATAGTCGGTTTTCGCCGTTTTCCTTAAAAAATTACTTTTAGTCACGACAAAATCGGGGCTAAAAGTTATAAACCCTTGACTTTGACTTTCAACGCGAAGAATTTGGGCAAGACAATTAACTTTTGCCTTTAGTCACGACCCATGTCGTCACTATAAGTTTCTACTATTTTTTATTTATTTGTTTGACTTAGAAAAATACTTTTAGCCACCGACGAGTCGTGACTAAAAGTTATTAAGCTTCACTTTAATTTTCAACGAGGATAATTTAGTCAAAATACTAACCGTTAACCTTTAGTCACGACCCAAGTCGTAACTATAAGTCTTTACTGTTTTAAGAATATACATTTAGTCACGGGCTGCCGTGACAAAAAGTTTTAATAATATTTTAATTGATTTTTTTATTATATTTTTCCAAACTTTACAGTGACGCTTGATCGTGACTAAAAGTAGTTGCCTTTGGTGGCTAAAAGAGTCGTGACTAAAGGTATGAGCCAGCCGTGGCAAAAAGTCTTTAGCCACGGGCCTATTGCCACGACCATTTAGTCATGAATTTTCGTGACAAAAAGTTTATAGCCACGACAAATAGGCTATTGGCCACGATTTTGGGTCGTGACTAAAAGCGTCGATTCTTGTAGTGAATCTCTATCTTATTCCCTAGTAACGACACTACAAAAGAGTAATGTCGCATGATGCCTGATTGTATAAGCAAATACTAAAACTACCGAACAATATCTATGAGTTCCTAAAACTTGGCAATTCTATGTGATAGCTAATATGTAGCCATTTTTAATGTCGTCAATATTGTTATACGACCCTAAGTTAACTCTATGCTCCAAAATTAAATAAAAACTTCTTAAACATTAAGGATACGATAACCTCGTTAGAAACTACTTGATACGACCCTGATCATTAGGATATTTTATTATTATTATTATTTAGTATTTCCTTATTATTAATTAGTTTCCTTTATAGTATTATTTTAAATACCAAGTCAAGTTTAGGGCGTCTTTTATTATAAAGAGGGTATTAGGGTTGTAATTGAAATTATGCAGAATTTTATAAATGGTTTAGTGATTTGATATTATTATTGTGAGAGAGATTGGCCTCTCGAAATTTAATCACCTATCTTTATTCATAATTATTGTTCTTATATCTCTTAATTGAATATGGTTCGTATCAATTGATATCAGAGTTGTTTCAATTCTAGGGTTTCAAAAAAAAAAAAAAAAAAAAAAAAAATCCATCATCGTCGAGTTATTGTTCATCCGAACACTATTCATCAGAAGTATTGTTCACACAGCAAGGGAATTAATGATTGTTAGGAAAAAGTACACATACTTGTTTTTTTTAGTCAATGGAACAAAGGATCGTGTTTCAAAAAGAATGAGATGTTAAGGTTAGACGAATCCGAAAACGGTTGGAGCGAATTGGAAGAGTTGCATCTCAGCAAAGAATGGTGGTGACTAAACCAGACACTCCTAAAGATATGATGGAGATTCAACAGCGGATTTCCCTTATAAAAATAAGTTTAAGGGAGATGAAGGACTCGATAAATAGGGTTTCAACCAAAATCTTGGTAACAGAAAATGCGGGGAAGATGACGGTTTTAGGTCAGGTTTAGAGGTTGTGGAGCAAAAGCCAGAAAAAAGAGGGAACAAATTCTTTAAGGGCACAAGAAGAAAATGATTGGCAGCCCGCTAGTGAACCCGATTTGCAAAACCATCTTCAGGACACACTTCATTGTAAGTGTTGTAATTTAAAACCACGCATGGATGAGACAAAGGAAGACCAAACACGCTCAAAACCTAGGTATTGGCGGCCTTCATATGGGCTTGACCTAAGATGTGACCATGTGTTGCACATGGTGGTCCAGGTGTTACGAAGAAAGTACAAGAGAGGGTCTTCATTCCAGCAAACTATGATCTTCATTGGGTGGTTGGAACAAGTTTTCTGGCTTGGACATCTCTTTGCACAAAGGAGAACACGGGATCCCGTAATCAATAATGTTTGCAGCCACACCTTGAGGCTGGGGCGGGAGTAATGATATGACCCTGATCATTAGGATATTATCTTACTATTATTATTTAGTATTTCCTTATTATTAACTAGTTTCCTTTATAGTATTATCTTAAGGACCAAGCCAAGTTTAGGGCATCTTTTATTATAAATAGGGTATTAGTTGTAATTGAGATTATACAAAATTTTATGACTGGTTTAGTGATTTGATATCATTATTGGGAGAGAGATCGGCCTCTCAAAAGTTGATCACCTATCTTTATTCATCTTTATTGTTCTTATATCTCTTAATCGAATCCAGTTCGTATCACTACCTCACTAGTGATATGCAAAATCATCACAAACATAAAATGAAAACGTCGTGGATCTTAATCATGTGGATAATTCAAGTACTTGACTTGACGAAATAAGATTTAACTATATAATGTAGTATAAGCCAAATAAGTTGTCATTACTTCATTCAATTCATATCTAAGTGAGGACAAATAATATTAGATGAAGTATTAACATTTTGAATATTTGAATAGTTGTCTACATTTTAATTGTTTAAAGGTTTTAAGAATTCTAGTAGATTTTCAGAAGGGTGTTAAACGAGTATAATTGCCTTGACAAATAAAATTAAGAAAGTTAATTTTAAAATCCGTAGTTAGACGAGACGTTTACTTTATAAGAAATGAGAGATTTAGAATCTAAATCATGTAATAATTAATAAACATTATTATTCAATGCAAAATTAATGGAATTGTACAATATATATATAAATATATGAAATATAAGATATCATACATTGATTATATGTATTGTGATAACACAAGTTTAGAAGATATGAGATATGTGAAACTCGTGATCTATGAAAGGACTTCTGTGAGAGAGTTGATACGAAGGAACTTGGTGGAGCTAGGAAGGAATAGAGGTAGCCAACCGTGAAGGTGTCTTATT
Source organism: Artemisia argyi (assembly GCA_030686995.1). Lineage (NCBI taxonomy): Eukaryota > Viridiplantae > Streptophyta > Magnoliopsida > Asterales > Asteraceae > Artemisia > Artemisia argyi. The sequence continues at coordinate 185,581,664 of CM060682.1, forward strand.
CAGGATACGTGCAAAAAATTTGGAATAACTTCAAAGTGGATAATGCAAGTCGGTCTTTGTGACGTTAGGAGCACACTTCAAGGTATCTTTAAAGGATTCTTCATCGAGTGACTATGATGTGAAAAGAATGAGTAAGGCCTTGTATGTGAATGTTGAAGGTAGTCTTTACTTGATGGTATGTATTAGACGGAATATTGCATATGTTTTAGCATTGTGAGCAGGTACTTGGTGAATTCGGGGAAGAACCATTAGGAACCAGTGGAGTGGATTTTTAGGTAACTAAAGGGCATTGCTAATGTAGGTCTAATGTATGGTAGAGATCAAGGGAAACACATGGATGTTGAGGGTTTCATGGATGCGGATTATGCTAAAGACCCTATCAAGGGTAGGTCAATAACTAGGTAGGTGTTTATTGTACATCTCTATGTTGTGAGTTGGGAAGCAACATTGCATCTTGTGGTTGCATTATCTACTACAAGACTATAGTATATGGTGCTTATTGAAGCTGTTAAGAAAGCATATGGCATAAAGGTTTCTTAATCGAGCTAAGAATAAACCTGAGGTCAGTGGTTGTGAACGACGATAATAAAAGGGCAGTTCATCTCTGAAGAAATTCAATGTTTTATGAGAGGATGAAGCATATCAACGTGAGGTATCACTTCATCAATCATCAGGGAATTCATGGAGTCTAAATATATTAAAGTGGCAAAGATAGACACCGAAGAAGATGTGGTTGACGCTTTTACAAAGGTGGTTCTAGGTTTGAAGTTTATGGTATTACATGGACATACTTGGTGTCGGGGTTAACTAGTCAGGTCACTAATTAAAGTGAAAATTGTTGGTGTTAGTATCCAAAATTTGTTAGGTTCTAGCGTTAGTCAATTTGATACAGATGGTATCCATATGTATTATGTTTCCTTATGTAAGTTACTTGCTTTGCAAGACAAGTAACACAAGCTTTCTTTAGGAGTGTTGGTTTTGAGTCGGCCGGATACACATGTCGAGTCCTAGTCGATTTAGATTAGGTATTCGACGCATTCACCTCTATACATGGAGGCAAGAGGGTTTAATACATTAATCGTTCGATTATACTTTGTGGGTTCCGGTTCTTCTATTCTTCACAAAAGTTGATTGATTGACTTTTGGTTCTTGAGTTACTTGTGTCGATTGAGCTAAAGCTTCTCATTTTCATGTTTGAGGATCCGTGTTTGTTAGTGACGAGATTCCATCATTCAAGAATTACAACGCTATTCAATATCATGAAGATGACTTATCTATAATATGGTGGTGGTTGTTTATCAAAAAAACCTTTTAACAGCCTCTTGATCTGAATCATTGAGACGAGCTTAAACATTTGGCCGAACAGGTTTGTTTATTTTGTTTAACATATTTTATTTTCACGTTGCTATGAAGTTAATTTTATGACTCAGTTGTTCTATGTAATGTTAATAAATATTTATGTATCATACGAATGAAACTACATTATATTTATATCATTCAAACAACTTTTTACAATATATATATATATATATATATATATATATATATATATATATATATATATATATATATATATATATATATATATATATATATATATATTATTTCATTCAGATTCAAACATTTATTCCTCAAATTCATGTTCAGATTCAGATTTGCAAGTCAAATTCAGATGTGCAAGTCAGATGCAGATTCAAATTCAAATCACGATAATAAACAAACAACAACTAAGGGTGTGTTTGTTTCATTTAGATATTTTAGGTCTGAATCTGACTACCGCATCTTACTAATAAGAGGTGGGTAGAATGTCTAAATCTAAACAAAATAATGTTGTTTGTTTTTGTATAATTATTCGAATGATTTTAAATGCTCGTTTCTGCAATTTATTTAAGTAACTTGTGTAAATATGAAATAACACTTTTTATCATAAATATAACATCTATACAACTTATAAAGCATATTGCACCTTCTCTCATATTTAATTTTTAAGATTTCTATATTTAGATTTTAAGTAAAATACAAGTGATAAAACATAAAGCACAAGTATGTAAAGCTCAATATTTTAAGGTCAAACATATCTCTTATGTATGTACAATTAATACACCCCATCATCAATTAATACAAGTTAAAAAGCATAATTTACAAGTACTTAAAGCACAAATAAAACTTAAAAACACTATTCTAACATATACAATTAATACACAATTTAATTCACCCCTTCATCAAAATATACAATTATTAAACCACAATATATAATCTAATCAAGCTATTTGGTACAACTCTATTATTATTTACTTCATCAACATGGACTAAATTATAATATATACTAAAAATGGTTGGAGCGCGGGGTCTACAGCAAGGTCATTAAAAAGTGGTTAACAACCTAATTCAGCCTACTATTGATTCTTCGGGACAAGAGGCAAAAGTCTATTGGTTGAAGGAGTTAATAACTTAGATTAGCTACAATGCCGATGAATAGTACCCCGTTTTTTGCACTGTTTGGTAATGTTCTGCACTATACATCACTGTTGATATATATGTAAAAAAAAATTAAAAAAACTAAAATAAAAGATAATCTCTCCTTTACATTCCAGATTCATCTATTATCAAAAAATAAATAAATAAATAAAAGAAAAGAAAAAATAGCGCACACAGATAAATCACATCCAAAACCCACAAGATATCGTACCTCAGTTTATAAACAGACTCTTTGTCTTCCTTGGTCAACAACAGAAAACCGGACAAAAGAAAATATGTGAATTGGTTCTAAACAAATTACCTTAAACGACAAGAAAAGCAGAAGCGAAGTAGAACTGTCATGAATAAAGCAAAAAATCTACAACTACAACGACCAACAGTCACCCAATATCAAACACGTTGACAACAAATCCGACGCTAATCCTATTTCATATCTCACAACTAAGCCTACAACCTCATGGTTCCAAACCCATCAAGAAATAACTATCAAGTCTCGAATACAAAAGAAAAAAAAATATTAATAAAATAAACAAGATCTCAGCTTTTTCTTCTTTCGTGTGTTATAATATATTCGTAGACCTCAAAGATCAAACCACACAAAATAACTATCATCATAGATCTGTGAAGAGATCAAACTCTTCTTATTTATATCCGGAAAAGAAATAAAGTTGTATAACAAATTTTTGTTATAAACTTTCTTGGTTTTGTTCAAAAAAATTGTCATACAAAACGAAAAAAAGGGGAGATGGGAGGCGGGATGAGTTGTTTATCGGTTTGGATTGATGATATATGATTTGATCTATGATAGAGCGATTTGAGGAAAGGTTTGGGAGAATCAGATCTGAAGAAGAGAGGAGATGGTAGGCAGATTGTTTTATGTGTGTGTATCAGGATTTTACTAATGAGTAAAGGTGTTGTTTGTTGCAATCCACCGACCCACAAAGTTCAATGGGTAAATCAAAATACTATTGTTGTTGTGTGCCTGATCATCAAAACCACAAGCCCATTTATTGGGCTTTCTCTTATCTTTAATTTCTCTAATGATATTAAGCCCATAATCATACTAAAAGTCCATTAATCCCATTAAATTCACGAGTAGTATTTTGCAAGGTTTTCAAGATCGGGATTTCACCCATGATCGTTTTCGTCTTTGCAAGATCGTGATCGTAAGATCGGATCGGGATTTTAAGATCTTACTATAATGCCATTTTCTTAATATTTTTTTGTAATAATATACATATTTACAAATTATTATATATTATAAACATAGAATTATATGAATGTTTCATCTAAATGTTTGTCTTAAATTATGATTATGAAATGTTTAATAAGATTAACACGTTGTTTTTAAAATTCTTCAAAAAATAATCTAGAAATTTGCAGTTTTTAAGTTTGTTATCTGAGAAAAGTAGGATCGGATCGGATTAGATCTTAAGATCCTATGGTCAAGATCAGGATCCTATAAGATCTTAAGCTTTCAAAGATCCTATGTAAGATCAGGATCGTTTTTGCTTTGCAGTATCGTAAAATTGTAAGATCCTAAGATCAGGATCGGGATCTTGACAACCATGGCATTTTGAGCAGCAAAACTAACGAGCTATCTTCAGAAATTTTGTGCCAATTTAGTTATTTGCAACTACCCGTTAATGTCGACCACTACGACCTCCTACATCGTCAAGCAACCAATATCCGCCTATTTGTCACCGCAACAATGCGTTGACAATCATATAACTTTTTAACTACTTGCAATTATACTACTATTTTAATTAAAATTATTTTTATCCCTAATGTAATTATTAAAAAAAGTATGGCCGAATAACATCACATTCCCCGAATATATAGTCACAGGGTACCCGCCACCGCATCGCGCGGATACCCTGCTAGTAGTTAATAAACCATCAAATGTATTATATTAACACGAGTCTTTAATCTCAATTATCGAGTAAGAGGCAGTAAGACAAGTCATCCACCTTTTACTGAGTAAGATGTTATATATATCTAACTGGGTCTGACTTAAAAGAAAAAAAACAAATAAGCAAAACGTCTGTCCGCCACTAACTGGTAAGATTAAGATGGAGTAAGAGAGCTAGTAATACTTTTTTTTAAAAAAAACAAACACACCAACGTGTCCTTCGTTATGTCTGACTAGATCACGATCACAGCCGGAAGTAAAAAGCCTTCACTACATAAATCTTTTGACCAATTGACCATTTCAATACTATAGTCTTGTTCAAAGCCGACCCAATCTTCTTCAATTATTGCAAGTTAGCATTTAAAGCTATCATATTAGCAAGAAACAGTTACATATTGACGTATTTAATGCTCAATTGTCTTGACTTGTCGAGTTGTCGGAGTCATTCTGGCAACTAGTTGTTGCATCCTTGAATTCTTGAAGCAATTGGGTTCTCAATATACTTTTAGAGCGAATACACACACATATATATCTTTAGTGAAACATGTTCGTTCGACTGTTGATCATTCACTGGAAGACTTCAAAATTCTTGACTAGCCATCAACAAGTTGTTTAGTTTCAAAAAATTGTTTGTATAGCCTAAATATTTTCTATATAAAGGCTAAGATTACTAGACATTGTACACACTCAAATTATCTCTCTCAAAAAACGAAGCCTTCCTTCTTGTAGGTCTTTAAAAAAATTTAACAATCAAGAGATGGCTCAATCCGTATTCCCGATCAGCATGATTTCTACCGGTAATGGCTTGAGATTCTTTAAAGGAGTTCCTCAGTTAGAATCCCGTAAGTTGCACTTTCTTGGCACTAGACTCCCAAGCCAAAATTGTGAAAGGTTAATGACCTATCAAGCTCCATGTGTGTTACCGAGTGGTCTAAGGATTAAAAGCCAATTTACCAAAGGTGGTTTCAAAGGGGTTTCTCTCGCACCAAGAAAACCAAACATGAATCTATCCGGAAAGATGATGATGCATGTTGAGATCAGCTCAAGTGGAGATGTCTTATATGATATTGTTAGGTACAGGCCAAACGACCTCGCTACCATATTGCCAGAGAAGGTTCAAGGATGTTATCTGCTTGATGGTCAATGGGGAGCTGTTGGATCCATCATTTGCTGGAACTTTACATATGGTACGTGATTAATTAACTCGAGCTTTCAATTGTTTAGTTTATCGTCATCCTATTGTCATATCAAACAAATAATACTTCAAATTTAATTTCCTTGGCATGGATAAAGATGGAAAAAGTGAAGTTATAAAGCAAGAAATCGAAGAAGTTAATGACGCAAATCACAAAATAGTGTTCAATGTACTTGAAGCAAAACTAGTGGAAGGCATATACAAGTCCTTCAAAATCATATTCAATACTGAACCAGATAGTAATGGGAAGTTAGCAGCTGTGACGTTCGATTTCGAAAAAGAGAATTCCAAAATGCCCTATCCAACTGATTTTATGAATTATTTATGTGAGGTTTTCAGGGGTGTTGATAAATATAATAGTAGCAAATTATAGATCTGGCTACAAGTTCTAGTCATACTTATAAAAGATTAAGTTACAAAGAGGAATATACTTACTTGAAGCATAAAAAAGTTGTGTGACTTGTGAACATGTATGCTTGTTTCATTCAATGAATCTATACGATGTATGTTTCAGTTACCATTAATTGTTTTCATTTTTTATTTGTATCTTTGAAGTTATGAAAAGGTTTTGTGTTACAGTGTGGAGGTATATCATTAACAATATAAGCATGGAACTCTCTAATAGGGAACAAAAAGGATACACCAATGTTTTCAGTAGTTCTGTTTTACTACATACTAGATACTTACGATTAATAACTCGACTTCGTAGTTTTACAAGTTGAAACGGTGATTCTCAACAGGAGTGATCTCTATTTGCACTTCAATTTCGCCGTTTTCTACGTCTCTCAACCTCAGAACCATATCTTGTGTGATTGACTCCTTATTCCAAATGATATGGCTTTCTTCTACTAGGTGGTTATACTCGTTAGGTTGAACAGTTTCAAGTTTACTACCACTCGGGAGGTCTTGCAAATCCGAGCCCATTTCCAAACACTTAATGTACGGATTTTGATCTACATTTGCTATTCCCATGTTATCATCGTCACTAAATGTGTCTTTATCATAGACTGTCTGAAAGAGAACAAATTCAGTTATTAAGGCTATACATGTTTGAAACCAAATTTCACACTATAGCAGTTCATAAAATCTCAATTATCATGAGCAACTCACTTGAAACTCAAATATCACAGTTCAGAAACATATATACGTTATTACTCACAAGTTTGATTGGAACCTTGGGGTCCTTGATGGTTATTGTTAAATCATCACCCCACACAGGATTGCAATTGTCCTTCACCACCTTAGTCTTTGTTTTCTGCATTAGAAATAAAAAATAGGTTTGCTTTATTGAAGTAATATCTCGCATCAAATCATCCTACATGGTTTACTAAAACAAAATATTGGTTTAAAATACGAACCAATCTTAAAACGAAGAAAAAAGCAAACAAAAAAGTTACAGGGAAATAGGGAATATATGCATGCATGTTGATCTTTAAGGAATTTCATCAATCTATTGACAAACAAATGGTTCAAATGTTTAAAAAGCTCTTCAAAAATAGATTAAAAGATCGACCTGATGATCTAAGGTTGCGACTACGTAAGGATCACTTGTGCCACGGGCCATATCACGAACTGCAAGATTAGTCCCTTTCTTAATTGTTAGCCTCAATATTCCTATAACTCCTTCCATTTGATCTTGTGATTTTGTTCGTAAAGATCTTACATAAATTGATCAAATATGGTGAAAAGGTTGTTGCATAAGTTATGTTTATTGTATATGTTGGCAAAGGAAATTAGAGAAGCTAGATAAAATGATTGATAGATAATTAAGGAGACCTTGTCAAACCCCTTCTCCCAAATTTTAGTCAAGACAGCAGTGGAGGTCAGCTGTGGTCGGCGGAGGTCAGGCGAGACAGCAGGCGGAGGCGGTACTACCAAAATCAAAACACAAACATAAAAATAACAAAATAACTAAAATAAATAACTAAATAAACAAAGTGAAATTAAAGAATTAAAACATAAACAAACCTAAATGTTGTTTGGGATGGCTGTGGTGGTACGACAGGTGGTGGTGGTTTCGTGTGGTGGTCCGGCGAGATATGTGTGGTTACTACCAAAATCAAACACAAATGTAAACATACTAAACAAAGTTAAAAAAAAAACACATTAAACAAAACAAAACAAAATTAAAAAATTATAACATAAACAATTTACCTTATGAATCTGTTTCGGATGAAGATTAAACAAATAAAAAATGCACAGTCAAATGAATGAGATTTTTGAATGCATGAATGAGATGAGTTTTTTGTGTTAATTTCGTGTGTGGTGGAAGTTTTTGCAGTTTTTTTTAGAGTGAATGAGAAGTGTTAGTAAATTTTAGATCTAGGTTTATGATGGTCACTTTTGGGGAAAATGAAATTTGGTGGTCAAAGTTATTGGCGCGATAAAATAAATGTGGTGGAGGGGAAATGAAATTTTTTTGTTTCTAGGGGACATAGTAGTCTCCAAAAGTGACTTTCATTTTTTAAAAAGTTAAATGTATTTAATTTATAAATGATTTAAAATAAATAATTTAATTTAAGAAAAAATGATTGAAATTAACTGAAAAATAAAATAAAATTGATTTAAATAAATTAAAAATAATTTAGTTAAAAATGATTAAAAATATTTAAAAATAAATTAAATTAAATAAAAATTGTCGATTAGATTCCCAAGCTTACAACCTGATAGTTTTTGTACGGTTGCCACCTGAAGCAACTCCCAAGTCTGATCCGAGTTCTTCCGTCGCTGCCTTAATCTTTCGCTTTGAATTTTATAACTAACGTGTTTGTCTCATTTGTTAATATGATAATGTGGTCTACAGCTGATGTAAACATACATTAGAGCACAAAATTGAAATGTGAAAATATAAATTTTTTATTAAAATGAATATTATGTATTGTGAGGGCGTATACAAAAGAGCGAAAGGAAATTGAAAAAACTGGAGTGAAACAAAAGAATATTGAATGAGTAAATTACTTAAATGAACCTTTTATACAACTATTTTACGGATATAAACGGCGCACACAAAATTATCCAAAATGAACTTTTTAGATATTATCCATTAGATATATTACTAAATTAGTTTCTAACCGTACACGTGTATCTAAAAAAGGTTCATTCCCGTAAAACCACTCACTATAACGTTCATTCCCGTAAGAAGAATGGTGGTCGAAGATTTGGATAGCGAACATGTTACTGAAACACCAAACCGCCCCATGCTCACCCCTATTATCCCTAGCCAGTTCAAGGAGATTTCTGCCCCTCCAATCCCACTATAGTATCCCTAGCCAGTCAATATTATATCGTTATACATGAGATGTTAAACGGATGAGTCAATATTATTTTGTTATACATGATATATTAAACGGATGAGTCAATATTATATCGTTGTACATGAGATGTTAAACAGATGAGTCAATATTATATCGTTGTACATGAGATGTTAAACGGGCGAGTCGAGATGATATCGTTATACAACTCATGTTGAACGGACGAGTCAAGATGATATCGTTAGATGTTAAATGGACGAGTCAGTATGATATTGTTATACAAGACATGTTAAACGGACGAGTCAAGATTATGTCGTTATACCTGAGATGTTAAAACGGACGAGTCGAGATGATATCGCTATACAAGACATGTTAAACGGAATAGTTGAGCTGATATCGTTATACAAAAAATGTTAAACGGACAAGTCGAGATGATATCGTTATATAGAAGATGTTAAACGGATGAATCGAGATGATATCGTTATACATGAGATGTTAAATCGATAAGTCGATATGATATTGTTATACATGATATGTTAAACAGATGAGTCGAGATAATATCGTTATACATAAGATGATATTGTTATACATGAGATGATATCATTATACATGAGATGTTAAACAGACGAGTCGAAATGATATCGTTAAACAAGACATATTAAACGGACGAGTCGAGATTATATCGTTATACAGGAGATGCTAAACGGACGAGTCGAGATTATATCATTATACAAGACATGTTAAACATATGAGTAGAGATGATATCATTATGCAAGATATGTTAAATGGATGAATCGATATGATATCGTTATACATGATATGTTAAACGGATGAATCGATATAATATCGTTATACAAGATATGTTAAACGGATGAGTGACAATGTCGTTATACATGAGATGATAAACGGATGAGTCGAGATGACATGAAAAATCTGTATATGCAGTTTGTGAAAAACTAGAAGGGGGGTTGAATAGTTTACCGCTTTTTCATTTGATTATCTTTTAAAACTTTACGCTTGTTTAAAGATATAAACTCAAATTACTTGTTTGATTCTTTGAAAAGCTTTACATGTAGTTAACAATTCTAACTAAAGACAATATTTAATAAGCAAAGACAAAGAAAGAAATGATCAAACCACAACACGATTGTTTATCGTGGTTCGGCTACAAAGACTCATTTTCCTTGCCCTACATCCACGCCCCGAGTTTCCAACTCGAGAGTTATAAGCACTAATCAACAAGCTCCTTTCCCGGTGGAGAAACCTTTACAACGTCGCTTACACTTTTTCCGGTACAAAGCTAGATACCGAGTCCTAGTTCAAGGTAGAACCAACCAAACGTCGCCTATCCACTATTTCCGACACTAGGCTAGGTGTCGAGTTCTTTTACAAGGGTACAACCACTCCCGTTAGTTCTTTTACAAGGGTACAATAACTCCCGTTACACTTATGTATTTTGAGGCCTAAAATACTAACCGATCACTTCTACACACGATACAAATGAAGTATAAACTACCAAAGCTTATACATAACAAAGCTAACAAGTCTTGCAACTTTAGAGTTGAAACTTGTAACTTCTTGGATGAACTTGTGAACTCCTTTGCTACATAAGAGGATCACACAAGTCAAATGTTACCGAGTTAGTTGAAAGAATATATGAAATATATGTCCTAAAGTGATGGATGAAAATTAGCAAGTGGCTTGGTATTTATAGCAAAACAAACAGCAGGTCTGGCGGATACGGCGGAACCCTCAGATGGGTTCCGCCAGGCTTGCAGTAGGTTTTGCAATAAATCTTTCCAAACTAACCAAGATCACATCAACTAAATTCTAGTCAAACACATTGAATCAAAAGTGGAATGCTTCCAAAAATGTGTAAGACCTTGTGGTAAGTCAAACACACAATCTTACCATAATTGCATGATGTGACATGACACTTTCTAAATAAAGAAATAAAAACAATGTTTTGCTTAAAAAGAAATGTAAACCTAGTTATACAAGACTTAAAACTAAAGTGATGTTATTACTATAAACTAAAGTTCATATTTTTTCATTAACAAAACTTAGCAAAGATCGTAAAATATAAATAACGTTTTTAGGCGATATTTGTATTAACAATCTCCCCCTTTTTGTTGATGACAAAACATAAACTTTATTTGTAAGCAAGCCACAAGATTTAGTGCTAAGTCTTATAAAGTTTGTATTAAAACTTGTTTTTGCTAAGAAGATGTGATATGCAAGAGTTAGAAAGAAAAAAAAATGAGAACAAGTTTAATATAAATTCTCCCCCTTTTGTCAAAACAAAAAGAAGAGAACATAATGATCCAAGTGCTTCCCCTTGGATAATACTCCCCCTAAATGGAGTGCCAAGAAAGGAGACATGGATTTTGAACCTACAAAAAAAATGTTAGTTGCTGCACAAGACAAGTGTAGAACAAGTCATGAAAGCACTTTATGTCTAAAACACAACTAAGAGTTGCGAAGCGGAATAATGCAATTCTCATGCTCCCCCTTGAATATTACTCCCTCAAATGGAGTATCAAGGAAAGAAAACATGGATAATGATCCTATAAAAAGGAAGGTTAGTTACTAAAACACAAGATATATGTATACTACCATAGCAAGGCATAGTTTACTCACAATACCTAAATGGTCAACAAACAAGGCATCCCTTATAGTAGAATGAAATTCATTTCATGTAAAATTCGACTTATAGTAAGTCAAAGACAAGAAATTTGGAAAAAAACATCCTACTTCTAAAAATAAAAAGAAAAACAAAAAGAAACTAAGAACATAAAATCCTACATCTATATAAGAAAAGCATCATTATCCTTAATGAGAAACATTTTCCAAAAACAAGGCTAATGTTGTTTAAGGATGAAAATGTGTGTTGAAGGGTTTAGCGGGCTTTATTTTGAAGGTTGTGTAGGTGAAACGGTTTTGGTGTTGGTGCTCTAAACTTGATTTGTTTGTTTTAATGGTAAACATTTTCCAAAAGAAACGGTTTTGTTTCATTTTGGAGACTCTAAACTTGAGGTGGGTGAGACAAGGATTGTAGATGGTCCAAAATGTGGTTTATGATAAACCTCATTTCTTCGGTTAGCATGCGAATATCCGTTTGACACCCTTCACTAATGTGAGCGGTTCTTTCGCAATGTCCGTAATCATAGCGGGGAAAGTTTGGTGGAAGAGAGGTTTGATTTGTTGGTGGTGGATGGTTTGAACTTGAAGGAGCAAATGTGGATGGTTGAGAGGTGTTTTTGGTTCCTTCACTAGATGAGTGTAACGTTGTTTGTAAAACCATAATATGGTTGATTTGAGAGTCAACCATACGTTTGAAGGCATGAAAGTGGTTTAAATGAGTGTCAATCTCATCATTAAGGTTTGAAGATTTTTCCCATATGGATGCTTCTATTTTCTTATACGAAAGAAATAGAGATTCAAAGTGTTGGGAATGCTCTTGTGGTGGTGGTTTTTGTGGTTGTGGTGGTTCTTGTTGAGGTTGTGGTTGTTCTTGTTGTTGAACAAAGTGGCGGAAGCTTGGTTCTCCGTAAGGATTACCATGAAGGTCTTTGTAAATTGGGTGAAACACAAAAGATTGTAGGTGTGTATGACCTTGATCTTATGGAAAAATTGACGGTCTAGCATAATGATGCGTAGGGATTGCACCAGGCTTTACCTCTCGAGAAGCTTACAACCCCCACCAGGCAGTGTACCTGATCGTTGTAGTATAGTATAGTGACAAGTACCGGGGGATTGATCGTTCAGCTAGGAATAGTGTCGCTAGGATTAGAAAACCTAATTACTAGTTCTGAAGATGATGGATGATTATTTTTGTATTTTTATATTTTTTAGAAAGCAAATAAAAATCTCGGGGTTTGAAGGATTTGGGCGGAATTAGTTGCTAGTCAACTAACCCAATACTAAAGATGCAATCAAAATAAAATACTAGAAATAAAAATAAACTAAATTAAACTAAGGTTGTGAGCAATAAGTGGAGAAATTGTGTTTACTTAGATTTCACTACTCTCTAGATATCTTTTACGCGTTAATTACTTGTTATAGTTGCGTGGATGACGGATTGTATTCCTTAATACCATTCATGGGGTGGCGCACTTAATTCCCCAATCCTATGAGTTCCTACTTCACTCCTATGTCGAGCCGGCTAAGAAGCTCCTAACATGGGATCATTAGAATTTACTCATGCATTAAATACAACCAATAAAACCTAGTGCACATCAGTTCATGTTTCCTAAGACGTTCAAGCATGTTACCATTTGGAGATCTACCAGTTTTCTTAAGCCTAACATCGAAATCATTCATCCAATACAACCATAAACAAGTAATCAACACATAATCAACATCTAGGTTTCATTATATCTAAGCAAACACAAGATAGATCTAGCCTAGCATGGTGGAATTAAGACAAGCACAAGATATAGACAACCAACACATAGACATATTGATTGAATTAGAAGAACACTTATCTCAATTACACATGTAAGGGTTCAAGGGTTGAAAACCCTTGAAAAACCTGTAAAATTCTTAGCAAGTTCGGCCTTAGGGTTTCTCCAAAACTTCTCCTTTTTTTATGAATGAAAATTAGAAAACTATATATAGGAAATTGAGGCTGACGGCGTCAAGACCAAATAGGTGACGCCGTCATCTCGCCGCCAAAATAATTCTCGGACTGCCTTGATCTTAATCTGACGCCGTCATGTATTAGGCTCTTCTAGGCCGTCACGTGTTAACTCTTGACGCTCTTCCTTGTGACGCCTTCATGTTTGCACTGGGCCATCATGCAATTTACTCTTGACGCCGTCAGGGTGTTGCTCTTGACGCCGTCACCTACTGTTCCCAGCAAGGAAAATTAAGACTTTGGCGTTTTCTTCACTTTTATGCTCCAAAAACGTCCGAATTGCTTCCTTTTCCAGATTTCACTCCAAAAATACCTAAAATCACAATAGGAATGATTTAGGGCAATATTTGATCAAATAAATTCAATTCCGGGCTTAAATGACCCCCTAAAAGTGGTTCATTTTTCGCCTCATCATATACCCTTACACTTGAGATTTGCTTGTCCTCAAGCAAATGCGTTTTTATTCTACTCAAAATACAAGTTAGGGGTCATTTAACACTAATATAAAAGTAATTACAACAAGTAATCGTTCCACTAAAGACCAAAGACAAGCACGGAGGTCATACACAAGCACCTCACAAATAGTGTTTAGATACTCACATCTCTCGGGTGTAATAAAGTATAAATTACAATATGGAAACAGAAGATATCTCTCACTACCTGTCATAGCAAAATAGATTACCATAGGCTTGGGAAATGATCAAACCTCCACCACATGGCGTAAGCACCTAGGATAAACTATCAAAGAGGTCTTTTAAAGGGTTGTAACGTTAGGTGTAGGGATATGAAATACACGGTTTTGGTGGATATAGGCAGTCTTTACTGGTGGTGAGTTAACAATCTTGGTTAATTACATGTACAATGTGACGTTGTTAAGCCAAGACTAGACTCGACTTAAGCTAATAAATGAAAAATAACAAAAAAAACATAAAATAAACATAGAATAAAAAGGGATGGTAGTCCGTATGTTTTTTCTCTTTTTCTTTTTCTATTTTTTTTCTTTTTTTTTCCTTTTTTTTTTTTTTTTTGATTTTTTCGATTTTTTTTTTTTTTTTTTTTTTTTTTTTTTTTTTGCATACACTCTTACCCTACCATCCAAAATAATACATCATAGGGAATGTAAATTCCCCTTACACTTGAATTTTTACATACTTTACAATTGTGGAAAACTAGAAGGGGGGGTTGAATAGTTTTACGTCTTTTTCGTTTTGCTTATTTTATAAAAGATAGTTTCTAAGATGAAACCTTCAAATCACTTTAATACATAAATATATATACTAGTTAATTTATGATTTTGTATAAATATTACTTATGTATAATGTACAATTTCAAAACACTTAACTACAAAAGTACAAATACAAGATTTATTAAAGGTTTTATATATACAATGCTTATGTATAATGTTAGGAAAGAATATACAATTTCGTATATTTTATGTAAGCATATATATGTGTAGTAGTAGTGTATAGATATAATTTTATGTACTAGGTTGTTTTTTGTAAGATTAGTTTTATGAATGGATTTTAGTTTGATCTTTATGTGAAATCAACATATGCACAATACTATCAATTATGACTATGTATGAAATGCAAGTAAGTAATAAATCAAAGAGTGAGGGATGGAAAGATCAAACCGAGACACAAAGGATTTATAGTGGTTCGGCTACAAGGACACCTTCCTTGCCCTACTCCACTCCCCGAGTCACCTACTCGAGAGTTTTCTTCACTAGATCAAAGACCTCCTTTATGGCGGAGAAAACCGTACACACCAATATACACACCAATTTACACACCAATCTTCACACCAATCTACACACCAATCTACACACCAAACTACACACCAATCTTCACACCAATCTACTATTTTCTTCACACCAATCTTCTACACACCAATCTTCTATACACCGATCTTCTATTCTCTTCACACCTTCAAAGTACTAATGTCTTGACACCTTCAAGTCACTAATATCTTTGCAACTTCAATGCACTAGTGTCTTGACACCTTCAAGCCACTAATGTCTTCACACCTTCAATGCACTAATGTCTTGACACCTTCAAGCCACTAATGTCTTCACACCTTCAATGCACTAATGTCTTGACACCTTCAAGCCACTAATGTCTTCACAACTTCAATCTACAAATGTCTTCTAGTCTACTCCACTAGAGATCCTTAATTTCTTCACTACAAGCTCCTATTGCTACAATCTCCTATCACCACTACTATCTAACCCTTCTTCTTCACTTCAAGTCACACTTCACACTTACAACAATTCTAGATTCTTCAACTAAATCTAGTTAACTAATACATACACCTTATTCACCAAAGTATGAAAGATGTACAAGGAAATGTAAACAAACAACTTAGATAGCAAGATGATACTAAGTTGTAATACTTCTAATAGAAGTATTCTTCTCTTTGCACTTGAAAGAATGAGGCTTTGGATCACTTGGAAACAAAGGCTAATGAAATGAAATGATCAAAGGATTGAAATAGAGATCTAGAACAGAAAGTTTCTGTGCAAAAAGGTGGGGAAAAAATCCAGGTTTAAGGTGGTATTTATAGGCAACAAGTTCTGACAGAGGAGCGTGGCCGGCCCCCTTAAAGCATGGCCGGCCCCCTTAAAATTAAGGGGGCCGCCCCTTATAATTAAGGGGGCCGCCCAACTGTAACGGCCAGAAAACTTGTCTTTTAGTGGGGAAAGTTTATTTGGTGAAAAACTAACTGATTTTGGTTAAATATTTGAAATCATATATTTAGTATGATTAAAACATTTTTCCTTATTACCAAAAGTGTTTTTCAAAAATATATAATAAGATTATATAATTAAATAAACTTTGTATTAGTTAATTAAATACCCCTTTGATCATACATAGCACTAAACACTTTGTTTATTCATACCTTAAGTGATTTGTTGGTGAAAGTGATTATTTATTACTAAATACGTGTTTACGTCATGATCTTTGGATTTGATTAGTTTAGGTTTTGTGATTATCAAAACATAGAGATATCGGAAGATATGAATAATGTTTTTAGTCAATTATTTATATCAACAATCTCCCCCTTTTTGATGATTACAAAACCTAAACTTATTAAATCCAAAAATTAATATTTAGACAAGTATTTAGTAAGTTTACATTCACTTCTCCCCCTTTTTGTAGAATCAAAAAGGTTAGGCCGAATAAGCTTCGTGAGAGAAGTTTAAACGGGTAGAAAACTCCCCCTTGATGTATGCTCCCCCTCGTTTGAGGGCACCAAGGTTTCGAGAAAGTAATACTTGCAAGAAAAATATTAGAAGCACAAGCATGGCACAAGCAAATACATATAGCATAATATTAGCAAGTAATAATCATGGCACAAGGTAATAAGAAACATATATTAAACCATTTAATAATAGAGAAATGATTATGTCAACCCATAATCATTGTTACAAAGGCAATACAAATAGAATTCTAAATAACATAGAACATCCTATAGTGCCAACAAGGAGTGTCATCAAACTTTCTTGAATCCCAAAATGGTTGAGGAGTTTTATTTGAAAATGAGAAAACATAAGCATATCAAATGCTTGGTGGTTTAGTGGAGGTAAACTCTTGGTTCCATGAGTGTTGGTGAGTTTGTAGAGCTTGGAGGTGGTGGATTTGAGGTGGAGTTTGTTGGTTGAGGGTTGTGATGTTGTTCAAGTGATGGGGTTTGTTGAGATCTAGTAAGAAGATACTCAATCCAAGTGAAGTGCTCATTCAAAGCAATGGTTTGTTGTTGAAGGAAGATGCAACAAGGGCAATTGTTAACATGCTTCTCAAGTTGGTTTTTGTTATGTGGTGATGATGGTGAGCTTGATTGTGGTGGATCCAAATTGCGTTGAGCAAGATGTAAAGCTAAAAGAGCACTAAGCTCATGTGCCTCTTTTAGCTCCTCAACGAACTTCAAGTGTTCGGAGGAAGGTGATGGTGGTGGAGCATGATAGTTGTCTTGGGTGAAGGTTTGCACATGCAACATTGGAGTAGCATGTGAGGTTGTAGGAAGTGGTGGTGGTACTCTAGGTGGTGGAGATATGTTTGAACTTGGGTAATCATGAAAACATGATATGGGTGGAAGAGTTTCTTCATGAGTGGATGATGTCTTTGTTGAATGAGCAATATGTGAAGTGTTGATTGAGATATTTGGATTGTTGTTTTGGGATTGAGCATGCTCATCAAAAGAGGAAGCATTAATGAAGGTATTAGTGGAAGATAGGTTGTGGGATGACTCATTTGAGTGGGTTTGAGGTTGAGTTGTTGGTTGACTTGAAACAACATCACAAGAGTTATGACAAGAATCAAGTTTCCTCCTCCAAACGGGTTTGACGGAGATCCTTGCGGTTCTTGAAATCTTTGGTTTTTGGTTGTTGGGAGATGACATGTTTGAGTGTGATGGCATTAATGATGGGAAGAGGGTATTTATAGTGTATGAGAGATGTGGTTTAGGAAGGTAAATTTTGAGGGATAACATGGGACAAAATATGTTTGTGAATTTTGGGAAGTATAGGCTGAAATGGGTCAAAAAGTGATAAAGAAAACAGTATCCCCGACCATCAGATGGCTGGTCCCCTTAAATGGAGGCCGGTCCCCTTAAATTTAAGGGGGCCGCCCTTATGATTTAAGGGGGCCGCCCATCTGGTGATTCCCAGAATGCCAGAAATGGGTTTTTGGCAGAAAATTTTCAAAAAGGTTGTATTTTTGGATTTGGATTCAAGTAAGTCCAACTCTTGAGGCAATATAGAGCATACTATTCATGAATGTAGGGAAATAATAAAAGTGAACAACAAATTCCTCATAATCATGTTATTTTCTAATATTTCAATTAAGTATGGTAACTAAGGAAGCAATAAAGCAAACTAGTTAAGCATGCAACTATATAAAGATAATGGTAAGTAGGCTTAGTGCAAACAAATTGAAGATTGCTTATGATAAACGCGTGGGAAGATATGATTATATGAACTTCAAGACTTGTTACAAACAAGATCCATATGGGCAAACCATGATTCTCATGAAATGATTTGATTAAATTGTAGATGTCAATTTCACATAAGTGTATGACATATATGAGAAGATAATAACAATGTTTTAAACAAAATGTTTTTAGTTTTATTCAACAATGTTTGAAAGTAAGTTTTCACTTAATCCCATAAATCTGAGAATGAAAGAGTCTAATGAGAAGCAAAGTTCATATAAATAAATTAGCGTTAGGTATATATAGGAAGTGCAATTTAATCAAGTTGGAGAATGAGTATGAGACTATTACTAGTGGTGCTCAATTCAGGCTAAACACGACCGTTTTTACGGGTTACACACACCCAACTTCTCACATAGAAGCAATTCAACCGTTAGGTTAAATTGAATTTCTAGTCAATAGATTCTCCAGTAGTCATTCTCCTTTTTAGAATAAATCAAGTTCCTAAATTTACCTATCGAAGATTACCAAATATGAAGTTTACTTGATTCACTAATACTTAGCTTAATGTTTTGAGATACATTCAAGTTAGTATCCCAATAAAACAAAATTTGTTTTGTTTTAAAAAGAAAAATGTTTCTATCTTGATAAAGATCAAAATAATGTTATGATAGCTTATGATTAAGCATGTTGTTTGAAAAAGCATAAAATAGATATTCGAAAGGTTTTAATTCAAAGAAAGAAGTTTTTTTTTTTTTTTTTTTTTTTTTTTTTTTTTTTTTTTTTTTTAAATATGATGTTTTGATTTTGACAATCAAGAAATTTCAAGTGAAAGATACACTTCAAGAGAATCGATTAAGCCCATTGTCACATATAAAAATCTCTAATTGGCAACTAAAGATATGAAAGAGATATGGTAGACATTAAACATCTAAATGCAATGAGATAGGAAGGGACAAAGAAAATCATCAATGAATACAATATAGGCATATGAATGTATGCATGTATACAAGACACATTGTAATATTGAGTTACTAGCAAGTCTTAATTATAACACATCTATTAATGCAACTAGTAAGATCATATAGCATAAATGGCAAGCATTCTACTTTAAATCATAGAAGATTATCAATATAGATGAAAACTAAGACAAATGATAATAGACATAGCAACAAGAGAGTTAATTATCCTAATGTCATGTATGCATATATTGGTATTCATGATCTAAAAGCATAGCAACTTATAAATTAAATCATATTAATATACTAATTGAAGCATACTTTATCTTAATGTAATGTAGGCAAGTTTTTGAAAAGAAAACTTACCTCAGGTCCAACTCTTCTTTAAGAGTGGTCATGAGAGCAATATAAAACGTCAGGAAGGTTTTCCCCAAAGCAAGTTGAAGAAGCGAAGTAATATCCTAATGCGAAAAGGATCAAGGAGACTTGATCATAGAAACACTATCGGTCGCCCCAATCATCACAAGTCGTGCAGATTAAGAATGGTAGAACAAGAATCCTTCGTCATGAGGTAGTAACGAACACACCATAAAGACAATGGTCATCAAATGAAAGAAAGCGAATAGAGCGATCTAAAAAGTGGTAGTTCCTTTGATCGTCAATTACCTACACATGACAGAGAGCTTGGTACCCAGATTCTCATGGGTCCGATTTGATTAGTAGCGAACATCCAATGCACTTAAATGCATATGAAGAGGATGTCGTCGAGAAGTACAAGAATTCATTATTTGTTTGTTTTAGCAAACAAACAATAACTTTCTTGACTAGAGAAATAATCAATGGATGTAAATAATAATAGTTCTAAATTTTTCCATTAGGTTTAACAAATTTTATTTGTTTTGATGTATTTGTCAAATACTCATCTGCCGTATATCCTAATCCGGTTTTATCATAAAATGACTTTTGAATGTTAAGTAGATATTTTAAAGATTTAGAACTATTTTCGAATTTTGCTAATATTTTAGCTTTTTCCTTTTCCATTTTAATTTCATGTTTATAGTCTTGACAATTTTTACATTCAAGATCAATTTCAATATTACTTTCAAGTCTAGACATTTTGTCTTCTAAAATTATTTCTTTTTCAAAGTTATTTTCAGCGGATGTTGAAAATTCATTTTTAAAAATAATTTTTGAGTCAATGTTGCAAAAGTGTTTGAAGCTATTTTTCATTTTTGAAAATTCTAATGTAAATTGATCATAGCAAAAATGTTTGGTTTTGAATTGTACCTTATTTGTACTTGTACACTCTTCACTCGCTATACGGTGATCAACTCCATTCTTCATGTCGCTCCATGTTTTGTTTGTAGCATTGCTTGGATCTTGGAGCATGTAATCCTTGTCATCACTATTTGTATTAACATTTGTTAGGATGTTCACGTATTCCGTATTTACATCGTCTTTATCGTCCTTGTTGCACCATGATTTATTAACATGCTTTCTTCGGATTTGACACATGTGTTCTTCATTATTGGTACCTTCAATGATCACATTTGAACTAGTAGTACATGTGTTTATTTCAACTAAATATTTATCTATTAAACTTTCTAGAGTAACAATTTCATGTGCAATATCAAGTTTATCATCTTTGGTTTTACATTTCTCTTGGTGAAACTTTAAAAGGCATTTCCAAATATCATTTGCCGTTTTACAAGGAAATAATCTTTCATATTCAACATTTGGTAGAGTTTTGAAAATAAGTAATTTAGCTTTAGTATTTTTATCAATTTTTATTTGAAGATTAATATGTTGATTTTCAAAATCCATTTTGGTTAGTTTAAGATCACCAATTGAAATAATATGCCAAAGATCAAGATCTATTGATTTCACATAATTTTCAAATTTATTTTTCCATTCAAGAAAATGATCATTTTCAAATAATGGTGGTTTTTGCGTAAATTCTCCTTCTAGATATTTTTCGAATTCCATAGATCGTTACAAGTTTTAAAATACAGTATATTTTAAAAATCTTGTTAGACGTGGCTCTGATACCAATTGTGGAAAACTAGAAGGGGGGGTTGAATAGTTTTACGTCTTTTTCGTTTTGCTTATTTTATAAAAGATAGTTTCTAAGATGAAACCTTCAAATCACTTTAATACATAAATATATATACTAGTTAATTTATGATTTTGTATAAATATTACTTATGTATAATGTACAATTTCAAAACACTTAACTACAAAAGTACAAATACAAGATTTATTAAAGGTTTTATATATACAATGCTTATGTATAATGTTAGGAAAGAATATACAATTTCGTATATTTTATGTAAGCATATATATGTGTAGTAGTAGTGTATAGATATAATTTTATGTACTAGGTTGTTTTTTGTAAGATTAGTTTTATGAATGGATTTTAGTTTGATCTTTATGTGAAATCAACATATGCACAATACTATCAATTATGACTATGTATGAAATGCAAGTAAGTAATAAATCAAAGAGTGAGGGATGGAAAGATCAAACCGAGACACAAAGGATTTATAGTGGTTCGGCTACAAGGACACCTTCCTTGCCCTACTCCACTCCCCGAGTCACCTACTCGAGAGTTTTCTTCACTAGATCAAAGACCTCCTTTATGGCGGAGAAAACCGTACACACCAATATACACACCAATTTACACACCAATCTTCACACCAATCTACACACCAATCTACACACCAAACTACACACCAATCTTCACACCAATCTACTATTTTCTTCACACCAATCTTCTACACACCAATCTTCTATACACCGATCTTCTATTCTCTTCACACCTTCAAAGTACTAATGTCTTGACACCTTCAAGTCACTAATATCTTTGCAACTTCAATGCACTAGTGTCTTGACACCTTCAAGCCACTAATGTCTTCACACCTTCAATGCACTAATGTCTTGACACCTTCAAGCCACTAATGTCTTCACACCTTCAATGCACTAATGTCTTGACACCTTCAAGCCACTAATGTCTTCACAACTTCAATCTACAAATGTCTTCTAGTCTACTCCACTAGAGATCCTTAATTTCTTCACTACAAGCTCCTATTGCTACAATCTCCTATCACCACTACTATCTAACCCTTCTTCTTCACTTCAAGTCACACTTCACACTTACAACAATTCTAGATTCTTCAACTAAATCTAGTTAACTAATACATACACCTTATTCACCAAAGTATGAAAGATGTACAAGGAAATGTAAACAAACAACTTAGATAGCAAGATGATACTAAGTTGTAATACTTCTAATAGAAGTATTCTTCTCTTTGCACTTGAAAGAATGAGGCTTTGGATCACTTGGAAACAAAGGCTTATGAAATGAAATGATCAAAGGATTGAAATAGAGATCTAGAACAGAAAGTTTCTGTGCAAAAAGGTGGGGAAAAAATCCAGGTTTAAGGTGGTATTTATAGGCAACAAGTTCTGACAGAGGAGCGTGGCCGGCCCCCTTAAAGCATGGCCGGCCCCCTTAAAATTAAGGGGGCCGCCCCTTATAATTAAGGGGGCCGCCCAACTGTAACGGCCAGAAAACTTGTCTTTTAGTGGGGAAAGTTTATTTGGTGAAAAACTAACTGATTTTGGTTAAATATTTGAAATCATATATTTAGTATGATTAAAACATTTTTCCTTATTACCAAAAGTGTTTTTCAAAAATATATAATAAGATTATATAATTAAATAAACTTTGTATTAGTTAATTAAATACCCCTTTGATCATACATAGCACTAAACACTTTGTTTATTCATACCTTAAGTGATTTGTTGGTGAAAGTGATTATTTATTACTAAATACGTGTTTACGTCATGATCTTTGGATTTGATTAGTTTAGGTTTTGTGATTATCAAAACATAGAGATATCGGAAGATATGAATAATGTTTTTAGTCAATTATTTATATCAACAACAATAAACTAATCTAATGACTCGAATTAAGAAAATCAAAACACTTGAAGTACTTTTAAGATTAACGCACATATGGGGGTAATAAATGATGTTCTTCCCCATTACTCCATAAAATAAGTACTTTACCCATGAGTCCCAATCGTCCCAAAACAATATGTACAAGGATATGACTAGACTTAGCAGCTATGTAATCAATTAGATAGTTAACTTAGGGTTTAACAAATAACAATAATGCACTAAAGATGAGTGCATACACGGAAGGCTAAGGCGATTTGGGTGTACATTTAAGTGGGGTGTAACAAATTCTTCCTTTAAATAAGATGCTTAAAGTTAGAAACGAAAAGATAGGCTCGGAGGGGTGTACTAGGGGTTTCGTGTACTAAAAATGAGTACAATGCTAAGGGTGTGGGAAAAATTAGTTGACTTACTAGCCAAGTAATATGACTTAAATGGTCAAGTAATTATGATACGGGTTTAACACAAGGGTGATCCTAATGCCTCTTATCATGTAGTAAATCCTACTACACGAATGTAGTCTCACTAGCGGTCTCGGGATGCATCACTAACGCAAGTTCTAGAATCTAAATGCTACCGGTACACTCATAAGCACTAATAATGAATGCTTTTCCTATCAAATCTAAAGGCGAACCTCACATATTTGGGTGGAAAATTTTTTCTGAATGTACGGTTTTGTGCTAGTCATACAATCTCCTATCCATGAGACGCTTGCTATGGCTAAAGTTTCACTCCTAAATGTTGTAAAAAATTTTAAATTTGGCGCTAAAATTGCACTAACAGGTATTTCTCATAGTTTTATTACACATCTACTATTTAACAAACAAACTCAAGCGAAAGTGTATGTGTAAGGTATCATCATTTTACCCTCCCCTTACACTTAAGATGAACATTGTCCCCAATGTTCAAGTAAAGAATTTAAAAGTGAAAAAGTAAAAAGAATGAAATCAAATACTCCCCTGATTCGCTCGGTATGGATAATAAGGTGGTCAGGTTAAATCTTCCTCCAAGAAAATGAACAATCAAAGCTTCCATTCCAGAATATAAATCATCTTCTTGTCATACATAACCTGTAAATCCTAAGAAAACAGACAAAAACCCAAAGCATCAACCCGAACAAAGATACCTCACAACTAGATGTAATTCCAGACTTAGGAATAAAAACAAAACAATTAAAGATATAATGCTTGTGGAATGAATGTTTGCAGATTTCCTGGAGTTTATAAAACTAAAGAATCAACAAAAAATTTAAGAGTCCGGTATAAACAAAACTAGCAAAATTTCCAGAATTTTACACGTGACGCCGTCAAGAGTAAACTCGTGACGCCGTCAGAAGTGACCTGCAGAAATTCTTATGTTAAGTTTCCGGAAAATTTATGGAAAAACTTCGTCCTACTTCCTGGAAAATCCTGCAAAACATCATTATGACTCGATACAAGCATTTGACTCTAACAAGTACTAATATACATGTCCATTTATTATTGTTGTGGTTCATGCTCAATTTCGTTCTTATAAACAAATTTGGATCTCCCTTACACTTATCTTTTGCAAAATACCTTTATATGCAATTAATACGAAGTTAAAAACAAAATAAAGCATTTTCACAATTTACTTTGAAACATGAGCCACAAACAATAAAAATAAAACATGCATACGGAAACAAATAAAATCAAACAAACAAACAAATAAAAACACACAAAACATGGGTTGCCTTCCAAGAAGCGCTTGTTTTTGTTCGAGTCACGAGCCTGACTCTACTCTTATTTAACGGAAATAGGGGAGGTTTTCCCTACACTTAGGATCAAGTGTGGGTCAAAGTAGTGATACATACCCTTAGGGTGTGAATATGCCACGTGAGGTGAAGGGGTTAAGTGAATGGCTTCCTTCATCCTAAAACTAGCCGGATAATATTGGTTGATGGGTGGGTCGGTTCCTCTTTTGTCTCCTAGAAATATATCTAAGGATGGAAAGGTGTGTAAAGATTTAGGTTCCGGTTCATCAACACTAGGAAATTCCCTAGAACTAGGAGTAAGGTTATCACTACAAGTGTTCAAACCTATATCCTCAAATGGTGCCTGGTCCAAGGGTTCTACCTCCATCGGAATTCCTAAAGTTTCTTCTACTTCTTCCGGGTAAGTCACGGGCGGTGTGTGTGCCTCAAATGATGGTTGAGTATTTTGTGGGCTTATGTTATTTACCTCATCATTCCATGTGTTAATATCACCTATATCCTCAACATGTGTTTTATTATAATCTAGCCCTAACATTCTCCCAAGTATCTCACGTGCTTCTCTAGGCATCTCAACTTCTATGTCCGAATCATAAGGATCATCTTCAATATTCTGACTGCTATATACAAATTGCCCAAGAGATTCATCATATGTTTCTTGAGATTCATCATCATCGATCATAAAACCTAGGTCTTTTTTATCAATGTGATCATGCTCGGCTAAATCCTCCTCAATTGTTTTCTTAGGTAGTGATAATAGCAAACCTAGTGCTTCATCCAACTTATGATTTGTTGCAATGGCTCTCTCCATAATTCCTTGGCAAACTAGGTCGCATTTTCTATTGGCCTCACTAAAACTAGATCTTAAACATGGAGGTTGTTCATAAGAATCTATCCAAGGTGAAGGCTCATATGATTCATAGGTGTCTCTAAATGAGGTATTTTAAAGTCTTTGGTGTGTTAGCCGCTCAACCCTATCTTGCAATCTTAGAAGTCTAAGTGTAAAGTCCATTTGAAGCAAATTACAAACAAAATCACAAAGAAAAGATAGACTACAAGAAAGCTACAAAGTAAAAATAAAAAATCTCACTTGATAGGAATCTAATGAGTAGACCTAACAAAAATCAAATTCAACCTAAATAATAACTATTCCCCGGGCTGCGGCGCCAAAAACTTGATGCGTAGGGATTGCACCAGGCTTTACCTCTCGAGGGATCTCGAGAAGCTTACAACCCCCACCAGGCAGTGTACCTGATCGTTGTAGTATAGTATAGTGACAAGTACCGGGGGATTGATCGTTCAGCTAGGAATAGTGTCACTATGATTAGAAAACCTAATTACTAGTTCTAAAGATGATGGATGATTATTTTTGTATTTTTATATTTTTAAGAAAGCAAATAAAAATCTCGGGGTTTGAAGGATTTGGGCGGAATCAGTTGCTAGTCAACTAACCCAATACTAAAGATGCAATCAAAATAAAATACTAGAAATGAAAATAAACTAAATTAAACTAAGGTTGTGAGCAATAAGTGGAGAAATTGTGTTTACTTAGATTTCACTACTCCCTAGATATCTTTTACACGTTAATTACTTGTTATAGTTGCGTGGATGACGGATTGTATTCCTTAATACCATTTATGGGGTGGCACACTTAATTCCCCAATCCTATGAGTGCCTACTTCACTCCTATGTCGAGCCGGCTAAGAAGCTCCTAACATGGGATCATTAGAATTTACTCATGCATTAAATACAACCAATAAAACCTAGTGCACATCAGTTCATGTTTCCTAAGATGTTCAAGCATGTTACCATTTGGAGATCTGCCAGTTTTCTTAAGCCTAACATCGAAATCATTCATCCAATACAACCATAAACAAGTAATCAACACATAATCAACATCTAGGTTTCATTATATCTAAGCAAACACAAGATAGATCTAGCCTAGCATGGTGGAATTAAGACAAGCACAAGATATAGACAACCAACACATAGACATATTGATTGAATTAGAAGAACACATATCTCAATTACACATGTAAGGATTCAAGGGTTGAAAACCCTTGAAAAACCTGTAAAATTCGTAGCAAGTTCGGCCTTAGGGTTTCTCCAAAACTTCTCCTTTTTTTATGAATGAAAAATAGAAAACTATATATAGGAAATTGAGGCTGACGGCGTCAAGACCAAATAGGTGACGCCGTCATCTCGCCGCCAAAATAATTCTCGGACTGCCTTGATCTTAATCTGACGCCGTCATGTATTAGGCTCTTCTAGGCCGTCACGTGTTAACTCTTGACGCTCTTCCTTGTGACGCCTTCATGTTTGCACTGGGCCGTCATGCAATTTACTCTTGACGCCGTCAGGGTGTTGCTCTTGACGCCGTCACCTACTGTTCCCAGCAAGGAAAGTTAAGACTTTGGCGTTTTCTTCACTTTTATGCTCCAAAAACGTCCGAATTGCTTCCTTTTCCAGATTTCACTCCAAAAGTACCTAAAATCACAAAAGGAATGATTTAGGGAAATATTTGATCAAATAAATTCAATTCCGGGCTTATATGACCCCCTAAAAGTGGTTCATTTTTCGCCTCATCACATAACGGTAAGCTAAACGTTCAACCAGTGATGGTTGATGAGGTGCATCATCTAATGACTCATTTGGTTGAAAACTTCATTGTTGTTGGGTTTCCATTTGAGCAATGGTGTCAAAGAGTGACAATGATGGAGGGCTTGATGATTTAAGTGATAGGTCTTCTAAAGTTTACAAATAGGGTAGTGGTGATGTTGGTGGTGTATGAAAAAGTTCCATTGGTGTAAGTGTTGGTGATTGAGGTGATGGAGTTTTTGATGGTTGAGTTTGTTGAGAAGGTGATGTTGAATCACTTGAAGGTCTAGTTGGTGACGGAATAGTGGCTATGTTGGTGTTGCAATGTGTTGGAGAGGGTGTTGGAGTAGCAAGATTAAGCAAATATTGAATAGTGATCACATTGGTATTGCAAGGTATTGAGGATGGTGTTGAGGTAGTAAGGTTATGGAAATCTTGGATAGGTGAAGAAATGTCAAGTGATGCATCACTTGATGATGATGAGCTTGATTTGATGATTTTGTTGAAGCAACACGGTTTAACTCTAATCCTAGTGGTTTTTGCAAGGGATTTTGATGATTCGGAGGAGGTGTTGGATTTAGTCATTTCAAAGGTGTGGTTTTGAGATTTTAAGAGAAGGGATTTTGATGGTGATGGTGTGATTTGAAGTGTTGCAAAATTGTCAAATTTATAGAGTGGAAGAGATGTTGGAAGGGGTGTTTGGATTTGATGTTCTACCATACAAATGTTGAGGTTTCTAACATGTCAAATCATTGGATGTCAATCCAATGGAATTGGGTGGAGTGAAAGACTAGCTTATGCACTCAATGCTAAGTGATCATGGGAAGTGATTTGGTTGAAAGAGTTCAAAGAGTTTGAAGGATCCTTTAAAAGGGTTCCTTGGGTTAGTTATGTTTGAATTTGAAATTTTGGCGGGAAATGACTTCCTAGTTGTTCTAGTGAGTGTGAGTGATCCTAATATGTTTATTGGAAGTAAGGGAATATGTTTCTCACTAAAGGTAATGATTTGACACTTTACAAATTTTGAAATTAAGAAAAATGACAAAATTTTTCTGCAGGTGACTGGCGGAACCCTCGCGAAACACAGGCGGAACCCTGTTTTGGGTTCTGTCTAGTCCGTTGGGCCAAAACTGGGTTACCCAGAATTTACACTGGCGGAACCCATTTGAGGGTGCCGCCAGATCCGCCAGGCCTGAAAAACAAGGCAGTCCACTTTTTTGAACCGCGAGACGATTTTCAAATTTTTCGAAAACTCTTAAAAATGAAAATTTATTATATGTCTGATTAAGAAATGCAAAAATTGGACATGTAGACATTCATATCATAAGACTTTGACCGGGGGCTAGCGATTTTCACTAAACTTAGTGAAATTTTCCATAAGCATAAAAAATTAACAAACACCTCAAATATTGTCAATATGCATAAAGGCTCATACAAAACATAATCCGACAAAAGTAATAAAGCATGGAAGTGAAAAACAATACAAATCACATAGTTTAACATATACAAAGTTCTAAACCCTTCATAAGCCAAACACTCCTTAATCACACATCTCACAACCGGTCTATCTTCTTATTGAGCTTTCTTAGGTACCTTCCAAAGCACTTGAAAAATCCTTTTGTTTGCTTGAATTCTTCGGATGCATTGCTAATGACGGGGAGTTCTTGAAGGTAGTCTAAAGGGGTAGCTTAGAGTTAGGAAGTTTATCGTCATCGGTCATATCGGATGATGATGATGATGATAGTGAAGGTGAGCGAGTACGCTTGCCCTTAGCTTTGAAGACTCTTTTATCACTTAGAGGGACAAAAATGTGAGGAACGAGAGAATAGTCAAGGCACATTCCCTTATCATTAGGAGGAATGGGTGAGATTGCTCTAAAGAGGCGGGTGAGAAGCATTCCATAAGGAAGAGCGGTTGTTCCTACCAAGGGTATGTCGGCCATTCTTTTGGCTAGGTAATAGGCTAAGTTAAAAGGTTGACCGGTGGAAATGCTATAGAGCATGTAGCTAAGACATGTGTTGACATGATCTCTATTTCCTATGGAACTTATAACGTTGGCTCTAAGAATTTCTTCCCATTTCTTAAATTGTGGTTTAAGCTCATTGAGTTCCATACCAAAAGGGTCCTTATCTACCTCATTCCCCGAACGATTCTTCTTAGTTGTTGAGGTCCTAACAAAGAGATGCTCACGAATTACTTCCTTATTAGCAAGAGGAGTGTCGTATGGATGATAACGCTCAATAGAATCAAGACTAGAAAGGGGCCACTTATCCGTGTAGAGACATGTACCAACATTAGGGACACCAAGAATTGTTGCAAAATCTTTCAAGGGTATGATGTTTGGTATTTGATTGGTTGTAAAGGTTAGTGAGAACTCACCATCGTCATCGAAGAAAAGGCTTATGGTTCCATAGAATTCTAAGATGAACCTAGGATAAATTTGCTCATCGATGTCTAGGAGGCAATCAAAGTTGATTGCGGCAAAGTTTTGGCGAATGGATGTTCCTTTTAGGAAGGATGGATCAATGGTTCTTCCTTCATGAACGTAGCGTTTTTCTAGACTCTTATAGGTTTCAACTTGATCTTTAGTAAGGCCTTTGGTCCTATGGTGTTTGGGTAAGTACTTAAGAGTTTCCTTGTGATCGGAGAATGTTGCGGGAGGCATGTTGATTCCTAGAAAACACAAAATTTTAAGTTTAAATTAATGATTTTTATAATGTGGATGTTTAGTATAAGCCTATATGAAAACAATGTGGAGGTGTGGTTATCTTGACTCATTTTGATGCTTGAACCATTTTTGTAATGCAAGTTATGTTATAAAACAAAAGATAACCCAAACGCTCCTAATTCAATATAGCTTCGTTTGAATGTACCCGAAAATACATATTAGTTATGTATTCCCTTTAGCATTCAAGAGACATTATGTAAGTGGTGTTTCAATGACGTTTTTCATTTGTATTAACAATGTGGTGAAAGGTGGTGTTCTAGTGACTTTTGAAAGACAATGAACTTGGTGTGTTTGGTAAATCATGACAATAACAAAGAGGATATAATTTCTAACTAATGGAAATTATGATTAGTTTACAACCAAAGTTTTTCATGAATTAACAAGCTTATACATAGACCCTAAGATTCTAGTTAATGTATGTAGATGAAAGTGATAGACTTTGATTGAAAATGCAATTATGATAAAAAAAAAAAAAATACTTACAAAGTTGATTGGATTGGAAGAGATGTGAGTGAGAGCCCTAATTTTCGTGTGGTAAGGTGTTTGTAAGTTGAAGTTGTGAGTTAAGAGATGTTTGGTTTTGAATTTAAAATAAAAATGTGCTGCAGATTCGGCGGACCAGGCGGAACCAAAGGGAGGGTTCCACCCGTTTGGTCTCAGGGTTTCGCGGGTACAGCAGAGGAAAAATTCAAAAGGATTTGTCTTGATTTTTGTGGTTTTATCTAATGTTCAAAACTAAGGCTTTAAGTCTTATGATTCTTTACCTAAGTCTAGGGATGATGAATGCTTCTCATTCAAAAGGTTTCGTGAAAACGTTGACAGAATGGTTAACGTATAAGACTTTCTTAGTTAAGATGTTCCTCAATGAACATTTTTACCAAGGCGATGATGATGGATCACAATATGTCAATTAAGAACATAATGGATTGAATTGTCGCTGAAGTCGATGCTTCCTTTGTGGAAGGGATAACAATGTTGATAAGATGAATTCCGTTGTCGACACGAGTTAGCTTGTTCAAGTGGAGCTTGTTGACGTGCTTCTCCATCCGATACTAATTTGAGAACCTTAAGCGTTTTGGAGAATCATTGGGTAAGTAAGTATAAAAGTGCAAGTACCACTTGTGCTTTTCTTATCAACTTATTACCGACATAATTCCATTTGGTATACACTATGGTTTCTATTCCTGTTCTTTTGGGATACCATACTCCTAGTTGTGTAGTACCTATTGATGTATCAAAACAAGCTCTTCCGAAAGAGTTGTTTTAGGATATTCTCTAAAACGAGCACATAGACAAGCACTAAACATAATGTTGGATTTATTTGTTGTGAGAACAAGTAAACTTCCAAACATTTCTCTATGTTTACTAATCTCATTCTTGATAAGTCATAAAGGACTTAATCATTGTGAACATGTGAATAACTAGGAATGTCTTTGAGTGATTATACCTTGCTTTTGGAGCTTGCATAGGTTATTAAAAAGTCTTTCATAGATTTACATTATTTTCTATTTTGAAAGATCTATTTTGTTTTAATGGTTGCTTTACTCTAATGTCCGAAAACACTTTTTATCAAATTTGTTTTAATCACTACTATGACCCATGATTCAAGTTTTTATGACCTTGTCAATATTGCTTGACTCAATGTTTGAAAAGATGTTGTTTTTCAATTTTAATAGTTCATCTTCCTTGTTATTGATCTTGACTTACTTGTCTTATCAATGTTGGACTTTCGACTAAGTCATCATCTACCAAAGATGATATCTTAGAAGGAGGTGGTCTTTCATCGAATGTTAAATTCAATGACTCCTCGACTCTTTGGGTTTATTTACTTAAAACACTATGAGTGTAAATGTCCAAGAGATGCAACATCATAAGACTATGGGTCGAATTTGATGTGCAAATCCTAGATGTTTATAAATCATTTAATCATCCTAATGAATTCAAATGATTTATTTTTCTTTGTGTGTCTTATATGAAATTTTAACAAAAGAATGGTTGAATTTAAGACACAATTGAAAATGTAAGGTATAATGTCAAAAGACGTTGTACTACAAATATCAATGAAATATTGTGGTTTTGCTAGATTTGCAAGCATCACAAAAGTGTTGGTTGTCTTATCACTTAGGAGATTTTTAGTTAGCTCACTTGTAGACAAGTATTAAGTGAGACTCACTCAAGAGTTACTCGTGTCTTTTCCCGAAAGTTTAAAGAGGTAAAATACCTTATATCTCCTACTAGATGAAGTGTCTAACTCCTTTAATCCCGAAGGATCTAATCCTTGTTATTACTTACACAACATAAACACCTTAGAGTAAAAACTAATAACATTACCCACGACAAATCTTAATGCTAATCAACAAGAAACAATGAAAGGTAAGTTGAAGAGACGTGTACCTTTTAAGCTCCATAGATTAGCCACCAAGACGATAATCATTAAGCAAATAATCTTGACTCGTAAGAGTGCTAAACTCAAATACTTATGAATCCAAGGAGCTTAAACAAACATATAAAAGTATTGAACATGATATCTTTAATCCTTTTATCATGAGCACCAAATAGAGATAAAATTTCTCCTACAATTCTCTCCTAGGTTTCACAAATACAACTTGTTTTGTTTTACTTGTTGGTGGTGCATTTTTGTTAAATCCTAATCCGGTTTTATCACTAAATGAGTTTTTACTTTTCAAAACGCTTTTAAGAGCTTTTGAACTTTCTTCAAATTTAGCAATCATTTTTCCTTTCTCATTTTGTCTTTTAATTTCATATTTGTAATCTAGACATATTTTGCATTCAAGATCAATTTCAACATTACTCTCAAGTCTAGACATTTTATCTTCTAACATGATTTCTTTTTCAAAACTATTTACAAGAGATTTTGAGGATTCAGTGTTAAAGATAGCTTTTAGGTCCATGTTACAAAATAGTTTTGACTCATTTTCTAGTTTAGAAAACTCTAGGATAAATGTGTCAAAGCAAAAGTGTTTGGTTTCAAATTGTACCTTGCTTGATGTTTTATCAAGTTGAGAATCACAAACCGGATAGTTGGCTACATCATCATCCATGTCTTTCCATGAATCATAAGCAAGGCCATTAAGAGTTTGACACAAGTAATCACCTTCACTTGTACCTTCATTTAAAACATTTAAACTAGTAGCACATGTATTTACTTCAACTAAGCATCTATCTATTAGGTTTTCTACGACCTCTAACTCATGTGTGGGATCGAATTGATCATCTTTGACTTGACATATTTCTTGATGAAAGTTGATTATATTTTTCCAAATATCATTAGCCGTTTGACAAAAATACACTCTTTCATATTCAATTCTCAGTAAAACTTTATAAATCATTAATTTAGCTTTAGTGTTTTTATCAAACTTAAGATAATCATTTTGATTTTCAAAATTTGTTTTCATTGGTTTGAAATCACCAATAGAAATAATATGCCAAAGATCTTGATCAATTGATTTCACATTGTTTTCAAATATGCTTTTCCATTCAAGGAAGTTTTCGTTTTCAAATAGCGGTGGGTTTTGAATAGGTTGCCCTTCTTTGAGATTTTCAAAATCCATGGATCGATTCAAGTTTTAAAATACACTATATTTTAAAGATCTTGAGTAACGTAGCTCTGATGCCAATTGTGGAAAACTAGAAGGGGGGTTGAATAGTTTACCGCTTTTTCATTTGATTATCTTTTAAAACTTTACGTTTGTTTAAAGATATAAACTCAAATTACTTGTTTGATTCTTTGAAAAGCTTTACGTGTAGTTAAAAATTCTAACTAAAGACAATATGTAATAAGCAAAGACAAAGAAAGAAACGATCAAACCACAACACGATTGTTTATCGTGGTTCGGCTACAAGGACTCTTTTTCCTTGCCATACATCCACGCCCCGAGTTTCCAACTCGAGAGTTATAAGCACTAATCAACAAGCTCCTTTCCCGGTGGAGAAACCTTTACAACGTCGCTTACACTTTTTCCGGTACAAAGCTAGATACCGAGTCCTAGTTCAAGGTAGAACCAACCAAATGTCGCCTATCCACTATTTCCGACACTAGGGTAGGTGTCGAGTTCTTTTACAAGGGTACAACCACTCCCGTTAGTTCTTTTACAAGGGTACAACAACTCCCATTACACTTATGTATTTTGAGGCCTAAAATACTAACCGATCACTTCTACACACGATACAAATGAAGTATAAACTACCAAAGCTTATACATAACAAAGCTAACAAGTCTTGCAACTTTAGAGTTGAAACTTGTAACTTCTTGGATGAATCTGTGAACTCCCTTGCTACATAAGAGGATCACACAAGTCAAATGTTACTGAGTTAGTTGAAAGAATATATGAAATATATGTCATAAAGTGATGGATGAAAATTAGCAAGTGGCTTGGTATTTATAGCAAAACAAACAGCAGGTCTGGCGGATACGGCGAAACCCTCAGATGGGTTCCGCCCGTGTACCCCCAGGGTTCTGCCAGGCTTGCAGTAGGTTTTGCAAAAAATCTTTCCAAACCAACCAAGATCACATCAACTAAATTCTAGTCAAACACATTGAATCAAAAGTGGAATGCTTCCAAAAATGTGTAAGACCTTATGGTAAGTCAAACACACAATCTTACCATAATTGCATGATGTGACATGACACTTTCTAAATAAAGAAATAAAAACAATGTTTTGCTTAAAAAGAAATGTAAAACTAGTTATACAAGATTTAAAACTAAAGTGATGTTATTACTATAAACTAAAGTTCATATTTTGTTATTAACAAAACTTATCAAAGATCGTAAAATATAAATAACGTTTTTAGGCGATATTTGTATTAACACAGTTGTTGTTGTTGTTGTTTAATGTGTCGGTGTTGTTATTTAATGTGTTGATGTTTAATGTGTTATTTTTGTTGTTTAATCTGTTATATATCATCTCGACTTATCCGTTCAACATCTTATGTATATTAATATTATCTCGAATCATCCATTTAACATTTCATATATATCCATATCATCTTAACTCGCTCGTTTAATATATCTTGTATATCGATATTAATATGACTAGGGATAAGCACGGTACCAGAATGGTACCGAACCCGTACCGAATTGGTGGTACCGATGTTTCCCCAAGCATGAAGGTGGGTATCGGTACCGTATCGGGTGGGATTCGGGTACTGGATCCGGTACCGGTACCGGGAAATCTGTATCTATACAGTTCTTCCCGTTTTTCCTTAAACCAAATAGGATTTCAAGAAAATGCAACAAAAAATAGGAAAAAACGTGCATTTTCAAGTGATTTTAAACCACGGCGTGACACAAAACGTAACTAACACTTAAATAAATACATCACCAAGATATTCGTAACATACAAACATTCAAAAACTTATAAAATAGGTCCGGGTTTAATTTTTAGGAGCGTTTATGAAGGATCTATAGTTGTCACAATAAGTTTTTCAAACGTTTGGTTACTTTTCATATGTTTTACATGACTATTGTTTGACATGGAACGGGCCAAATGGGTGTTTGGATAAGTTTTTTAATTCAAAAACATGACTACTCAATTTTGGAGATTTTTTTCGGTACTTCCCGCTTTGGTGCCGGTACCGTATTAATGGTACCAAATTTTTTTTAGGCTCAATTCATGGTACCGGTAACATACCGTGTATTGGGTGTTGGTACTGTTTCGGTACGGTACTGGTTCGATACCGGGATTCGGGTCCACATGCTCATCCCTAAATATATACGACTCATCCGCTTAACATGTATATATGTATATCTTCTCCAATAATCCGTTTAACATTATATATATATATATATATATATATATATATATATATATATATATATATATATATATATATATATATATATATATATATATTTTAAAATTTATTTTCATAATTATAAATAATTTTAAAAATATTTTTAGATAGAAATCCATTTAGTACCTTAATAAAAAAATAAATTTTGTGAATAAACTAACTTTTAAAATTAATTTTAATAATTATAAATAATTTTAAAACACGTCAACTAAAACAATATTTTTCATACCTTAATAAAATATTATTTTGTGAATAAGTAAATTTATATATCTTAAAAATTAATTTTAACAATTAAAAATAATTTTTTAATTGAATTCACTTTTAGGGACTACTCACGGTGTACCTAAAAGTGTGGAGGGATTTATTTATTTATTTTTAATTTTCGTTTAAAATCCACAAAAATTAAGAGCTCACTTTTAGGGACGACCTAAAATACATGGGTCCGCAAGCAAGCCAATCAAAAAATTAAAATATATGAAATAGCCTTTAGGGACAATATACGTCGTCCCCCGAAGTTTGGGTCCAACTGTTAACCTTTTGACAAAGAAAGAGTTGAAAATAGTGGGGGCCACTGAACCTTTAGAGACAACATCTTATCATCCCTAATGGTTCCGGTCCCTAAAAATCTTTTTTGGTGTAGTGATAACACACGCATCTTGTTCTTTCCTTTGTAATCGAGTTCGAGGTTTAATACATTAATCATTCAGTTATACTTTGTGGGTTTCGGTTCTTCTATTCTTCACAAAAGTTGATTGATTTTGGTTCTTGAGTTACTTGTGTCGATTGAGCTAAAGCTTCTCATTTTCATGTTCGAGGATCCGTGTTTGCTGACGACGAGATTCCAAAATTCAAGAAATACTACGCTATTCCATATCACCAAGATGACTTATCCAGAATAAGCCTAATGTGTCCTTCACTATGCCTGACTAGATCACGGTCAGTCAGAAGTAAAAAGCCTTCACTTCATATATCTTTTGACCAATTGACCATTACAATACTATAAACTTGTTCAAAGACGACCCAATCTTCTTCAATTATTGCAAGTTAGTATTAAAAGCTATCGTTTTAGCAAGAAACAGTTACATATTGACGCATTTAATGCTCAATTGTCTTGAGTAGTCGGAGTCATTCTAGCAACTAGTTGTTGCATCCTTCACTTCTTGAAGCAATTGGGTTCTCAATATACTTTTAGACTGAATACACACACACATATCTTTAGTGAAACATCTTGGTTCGACTGTTGATCATTCACTGGAAGACTTCAAAATTCTTGACTAGCCATCAACAAGTTGTTTAGTTTCAAAAAAAACAGTTTGTATAGCCTAAATATTTTCTATATAAAGTCTAAGTTTACTAGACATTGTACACACTCAAATTATCTCTCTCAAACAACGAAGCCTTCCTTCTTGTAGGTCTTTAGAAAATTTTAACAATCAAGAGATGGCTCAATCCGTATTCCCGATAAGCATGATTTCTAGCAGTAATGGCTTGAGATTCTTTAAAGGAGTTCCACAGTTAGAATCCCGTAAGTTGCACTTTCTTGGCACTAGACTCCCAAGCCAAAATTGTGAAAGGTTAATGACCTATCAAGCTCCATGTGTGTTACCGAGTGGTCTAAGGATTAAAAGCCAATTTACCAAAGGTGGTTTCAATGGGGTTTCTCTCGCACCAAGAAAACCAAACATGAATCTATCCGGAAAGATGATGATGCATGTTGAGATCAACTCAAGTGGAGATGTCTTATATGATATTGTTAGGTACAGGCCAAACGACCTCGCTACCATATTGCCAGAGAAGGTTCAAGGATGTTATCTGCTTGATGGTCAATGGGGAGCTGTTGGATCCATCATTTGCTGGAACTTTACATATGGTACGTGATTAATTAACTCAAGCTTTCAATTGTTTAGTTTATCGTCATCCTATTGTCATATCAAACAAATAATACTTCAAATTTAATTTCCTTGACATGGATAAAGATGGAAAAAGTGAAGTTATAAAGCAAGAAATCGAAGAAGTTAATGACGCAAATCACAAAATAGTGTTCAATGTACTTGAAGCAAAACTAGTGGAAGGCATATACAAGTCCTTCAAAATCATATTCTATACTGAACCAGATAGTAATGGGAAGTTAGCAGCTGTGGCGTTCGAGTTCGAAAAAGAGAATTCCAAAATGCCCTATCCAACTGATTTTATGAATTATTTATGTGACGTTTTCAGGGGTGTTGATAAATATAATAGTAGCAAATTATAGATCTGGCTACAAGTTCTAGTCATACTTATAAAAGATTAAGTTACAAAGACGAATATACTTACTTGAAGCATAAAAAAGTTGTGTGGCTACTTGTGAACATGTATGCTTGTTTCATTCGATGAATCTATACGATGTATGTTTCAGTTACCATTGTTTTCATTTTTATTTGTATCTTGAAGTTATGAAAAGGTTTTGTGTTACAGTGTGGAGGTATATCATTAACAATATAAGCATGGAACTCTCTAATAGGGAACAAAAAGGATACACGTACCAATGTTTTCAGTAGTTCTGTTTTACTACATACTAGATACTTACGATTAATAACTCGACTTTGTAGTTTTACAAGTTTAAACGGTGATTCTCAACAGGAGTGATCTCTATTTGCACCTCAATTTCGCCGTTTTCTACGTCTCTCAACCTCAGAACCATATCTTGTGTGATTGACTCCTTATTCCAAATGATATGGCTTTCTTCTACTAGGTGGTTATACTCGTTAGGTTGAACAGTTTCAAGTTTACTACCACTCGGGAGGTCTTGCAAATCCGAGCCAATTTC
The DNA here is from genome assembly GCA_030686995.1 of Artemisia argyi. Lineage (NCBI taxonomy): Eukaryota > Viridiplantae > Streptophyta > Magnoliopsida > Asterales > Asteraceae > Artemisia > Artemisia argyi. The sequence continues at coordinate 185,620,663 of CM060682.1, forward strand.
CAAACACTTAATGTACGGATTTAGATCTACATTTGCTATTCCCATGTTATCATCGTCACTAAATGTGTCTTTATCATAGACTGTCTGAAAGAGAACAAATTAACAACGTACATTCAATTATTAAGGCTATACTTGTTTGAAACCAAGTTTTACACTATAGCAGTTCATAAAATCTCAATTATCATGAGCAACTTACTTGAAACTCAAATATCACAGTTCAGAAACATATAAATATACGTTATTACTCACAAGTTTGATTGGAACCTTGGGGTCCTTGATGGTTATTGTTAAATCATCACCCCAAACAGGATTGCAATTGTCCTTCACCACCTTAGTCTTTGTTTTCTGCATTAGCAATAAAAAATAGGTTTGCTTTATTTAAGTAATATCTCGCATCAAATCATCGTATATGGTTTACTAAAACAAAATATTGGTTTAAAATACGAACCAATCTTAAAACGAAGAAAAAAGCAAACAAAAAAGTTACAGGGAAATAGGGGATATATGCATGCATGTTGATATTTAAGGAATTTCATCAATCTATTGACAAACAAATTGTTCAAATGTTTAAAAAGCTCTTCAAAAATAGATTAAAAGATCGACCTGATGATCCAAGGTTGCGACCACGTAAGGATCACTTGTGCCACGGGCCATATCACGAACTGCAAGATTAGTCCCTTTCTTAATAGTTAGCCTCAATATTCCTATAACTCCTTCCATTTGATCTTGTGATTTTGTTGGTAAAGATCTTACATAAATTGATCAAATGTGGTGAAAAGGTTGTTGCATAAGTTTATGTTCGCAAAGGAAATTAGAGAAGCTAGATAAAATGATTGATATATAGATAATTAAGGAGACCTTGTCAAACCCCTTCTCCCATGCCTAAATGTGAGGTTGAGACATCATCTAGTCCATACTAACATATTTATATTTATGATATACGTGTGTTTACTATAATGTGTGATAGTCGAACATGAGAACATATCTTCATGAGAACATATTGTGACTTCACGATTCTTTTCTTAAGCAAAAATTTATGCAAATTAATGTGACATATGAACATGAAGGTAACCTGTTCGAATGAAATGACAAGATTGTGAAAGCATCTTATGCACCTATAGCCGACTTTCTACAAAAACACTAGTGGTGTATGCAAATTATAAAACAATATGTTCACTCCCAAAAAATATACTCTATCTTTATTCATTGTGATTGATTGGGTGGACTAGTGTTATCAATCCGCAATCCGCAATCCGCCCTACTATAATGGGCTTTAACAATAAACTTATTATTATGAGATTGTCTGCACGCAGTGCATCGCTTAAGGTGCAATAATTCATCCCGAACTTTTCTTTTAAATTGAAAAATGCATTTAATAATCTATATTACATATAATGTCTGAAGCACTCTCTCTCCAAAATTTTCAGATTTATAAAAAATAATGCATGATTTACAACACTTTAATGCACCAAATTTTCAGAATTACAACAAAGTAAGCATATTATACAACAAAAAATAGCGTTGTGTCATTTTAAGACCAAAATTCTGCCAAACAACATTAATGCTATTAAAAACACCATTCACCAAAAATTACAACCATTTAAGCACAATGTACAATAACTTTTAAGTAAATACAAGTCATAAAACACAACGCATAAGTATGTAAAGCACAAGGATTTTATGGTCAACAATCTATTCAACACATATAATTAATACACTAATTAATTCACCCCTTCACCAAAATATACAATCATTTTACCATAATGTACAAGCTAATCAAGCTAATAAGCCAAGTACTTAATAATAAAGCCATTAGCCTGAACACAGTGGTCGGTCGTCCGGACAGGTCGCCCCTACGCTGACCGACTCGCCGCAACTGCAACCACAAGATCGATAAAGGTCGGACAGCTCTAAAATTCATAAACCAGTCACCCCCTCGACTGATTTATGCATTCCATAAAAGAAGGAAAAAAATGTACCGTTACATATCAAAACAAAAACTAAGATGAAATGAAAGAAGGAAAGAAGAAAAGAGCAATCATCAATCAAGCCAAAATAAACATCAAACTTATTCCATCTATGGTCCGCTAACAGAAAGTATACAGCAACAATAAAACCTAACATATACATCTACCTCAGTTCTAACCCCATCTTAAAACCATCATCACGTTCAACACAACATAAAACCTTAGAGAGAGTTTTCGTTTGATATTCAAGAAAAGGGTTTGATTTTCTTGCAAACATAGATTGTTGGTTATGTTCGGTTATCAAGATAAGAAAGAAAGGAAGAGTATGTAATGTTTGTATGGGTGCAAATCATGGCTGCATATTTTTGTGAGGGAAATTAGGGCATGAATGAGGTAATTTAGGTTTTGTAAACTTATTTATAAGTCCTAACATTTGGGTTATATACCGGTTTGGTTGTTAATTGGGCTCGCCAAATGATATCACAAATTGTTTGGTAGTTTTATCATGGGCCTTAATAGATATTGATGATTAAAGTTTGTTTAGGCTGAAAATGGTTTTAGACTAATCACTAATTGAGCCATATATTATTTGTATGGTATAGTTGATTTTGGGCAAATTTTGATATTTGGTTCATGTGAATAGTGTATACTAAAAATGAAAATGTAGGGGATATATATAGTGTAAAAAGATGGATTTTTTTGATATAAAAATAAAATTATAAATGTTGGTCGCCTTACTATGCCTAAAAGGTTGTATGTAGGTCAGAAAATTTAAAGGTGATTGTGCTGAAGGAAAGAATCAAAATTTCTGTTTGTGGTAGCTTCGGTTAACAGTAAATGAAATTATACTACTGCCTTTTATTTTTTTTATGGGTCCAAATACCGTCTTCCGCGATGTGTGGGGAGGTTGAGATGTAGACAGTCTTACCCCTACCTAAGGTAGAGAGGCTGCTTCCAGTTCTATCTAAAATAGGAAAGGACCTCCGGCCAGGGAGTGAGGATCGAACCATTGACCTGTAGGTTAAGATACAAGTGATTTTCCAACTGATCCAGCCCTAAAATTATTGTTATTTGTAAATCAATTGTTAAAAAAAAATAACCGCATAATATCACATTACCAAAAAATATAGTCGCAGGGTACCCGCCGCCGCATCGCGCGGGTACCCTACTAGTACACATTAATTGATCTTATAATTTACCTTAATTTGTTCTGATTTCGTAATTAATAAACTTAGTTTAATTATATAGTCATCGTAAGGGGACTGGTTAGACAAACCCTATTATTATTACCCACTTAACATAGCTAGTCCGTTTAGCATAAGGATGTCAAAAGTCTAAAGAAAGTGGAGAGTGACTTAAGTTGAGAAAGAATTTTCAAGTATACGAGATGCATTGGACAGACACGCGATCCTTGAGAAGTTTGAATCTTTACACGAGCCTTGATCGAGAAGTTTGAAGTTTTATTTTTGTTTCTGGTTCAGACTGTGATTGTTATAGATTTGAGAAATCTTGAGTATCAATGGTTATACTTATATTGCGCCTACGTATGATGTTGTATCTGCAGCAATTTGTCGTTGGTAGTGAATGTTTTTGGATGTAAAAAAAATACACGAATGATTGATCATATCTAGTTAAAGTAATAGATACATAGTATCTGGTTTTCAAATAATGATTTCAATCATTTGAAATTATTATGTGCACAAATGTTCTAATTCTGTTTGACCTGTTAGTCAAAATCAGTTAAAGGTTCAATGCATGCCACTTGGTTTAAAATGGAATAACTTTCTAAATAATTGCGGCTCAAAAGTGTTTTGTTTTTCTGGAACATTAAAGGGGCAAATATTTCTAATAGCATAATCTTTAACGGCTGTGTGTGATATTTTATTCAACTTTTCTAAAATAGCTAAAAACTGTTGCTAATATATGTAAATTTGGTGTATATTATGTTACAGTTACAGAACCAAAGTGGGCCTCGAGGGTTCCGGGACATTTATGGATTTTTGCGACGTATTGCTTTTTGAAAATAAACTTCGATTGCACCAGGTCCAAAAAGATTATGGTCGTGGTCTTGTTTAGTTCTCCTCAAATGCACTTGGCCAATTTGTTTTACGTTGTCGTCCATGTTATTCAACATGGGTTTAAATCATTTAAAACGTTCAAGCTTACCACAGCACATATCTCGTTTGTTCAAAAAAGCAAAATGTATATCAAAAATCAGTGGTTATAGGCAATCAGGCAGATGCAAAAACTTACATCAACTTGTGATACAATCAAAAATCAATGGTTATAGACTTATAGGTAATTAGGCAAGTGTGCAAATTCACCATTATATTCGATCTAGGGTTGTTCATGGGTTGCTGGGTTGCGGCTCATTTACTTGCTACTGTTTGGTTGGTTTGGGTTGATCGGGTATGGAACGCGGTTTTCTGAATCAAAAGGGGAGTGGGGATGGGAGAGGCGTAAAGGAAAAGGATCAAGTCCATGCCAATGATAAAGCAAAGGTTGCTGGTGTACCATCTGCTGTCAACGAAGGTAGTAATGGTAAGGCGGATAATGAGGCTGTCAACAGAGGTAGTACTGGTGGGACTGTTCACGATGAGGCTGTTGGGGTCGATACTAATCTTAGCAGCCCTAAACTCATGGTGAAGGGATAAAGGAACCGATCTCTTTTGCTAGTGTTATTACTTCTTGAAGTGTGATCAAGAAGGTAAACTTTCGCCCACTTTTTAACGAGGAAAAACTAGAAAACTATGACTTTGTGCTCCCTGAATATGCAAGTGATGGTGTTAAGAGCAGGTACGAGAATTCTCTTGTTGGGTACTTTATTGGTAAGATCCTAGCGTTCCCGGTTGTCCAAAATTATGTTCAAAACACGTGGGGCAAATTCGGTTTTAAAAAACTGATGAGGAATGAGGACGGTGTTTTCTTATTCAAATTCGTGTCTAAAACGGGCATGGAACAAGGGTTAGAAAAGAGGCAGTGAATGATCCGCAAATCGCCTATTATCTTTACTAAATGGTCTCCTGATTTATCATTGAATAAAGATGAAGTTAAAAATGTTCTGGTATGGGTTAAGTTGCATGGTGTGCCAATTCTTGCTTATTTGGAGGATGGTTTGAGCTTAATAGCTACAGAAATTGGTAAGACTTTATTATTGGATGCATTTACTAGTTCAATGTATGTTGAGTCATGGGTAGAATTAGTCATGTGCATGCCCTTGTTGAAGTAAGCTCGGATTATGTTTTAAAAAAGGAAGTTGTTATGGCAATTCCGAAGGAGGAGGGAGATAGGTATGTAAGGGAAGTTATAAGAGTAAAATACGAGTAGAAGGCACCGCATTTTATTGATTGTAAAAGTTTTGGACATTCTCTTCATCAATGTCCTAAATGGGTTCAAGAGGTCATTTATTAATGTTAAGAACCGAAAAAACAAAGGGAAAAAGGTTGATAAATCACATCCTATTTGATGGGATTCGTCTTAATAAACCGAAACCTAGCTTTTATCATGTTAAAAAGGTGAAGCCTACTAACAAACCTGATAATGCTAAGGATCCTCCTGTAAAGGTTAGAGATCATGGGAAGTCCTCCCTCCCTCATAACAATTCTGATATGAATATTACTCCTTTGTCTAATTCGTTTAATATTTTGAATGAGTTGGAAAAGGAGGATGATGTCGATGTTCCTAATGAGCCTGATGTTATGGAAGCTAATGTGGCGTCTACTAGCAAATCTGGCAAAGGGATCCTTCCAAGAAATTACCAAGGAAGACTGGTATTTGGTCTAGCAAACCTCATTTGTCTTTTGAGGGTTTTGAGTTTGGTGAGTCTGATGAGGATGAATTATTTGAACCTAATAATGATATGTCAAGGTATATGTCATAGTCTGAAAGAGGTCAGCAGCTTAAAGCTGATGATTTTGATTTTTCTTATGGATACGAGGCTCAGGTGTATGACTTACCTGGGCAACTGGATACGTTTGGTGATCAGTTTGATATCTAGCTTAAGAATCGTGTTAGGAAGTAGATGTACTTTCTTTGGTGTTTAATAAGATTGACATATCTTTCTTATGTGGTGTGTAGGTTTGTAGCACTTTAGATGCTTGGTTGCCAATATAATGGGCCGACATGAGAGATTTCATTTTTATCCGTTGTACTTAAATGTTTTTTTGGAGTAAAATATTTTACCAGGGATTTCCCTTCACTACTACAAAAAGGATCATTTAGACCTCCACATAAAGACCTTCTACCAAAATCACAGGTCTAAAAAATTCCTAGAGGTCTTTTAGACCGGTGTATATGATTTAAACGGGTCTAAATGTGAAATTTATATTTAGACCGGTGAATATCAAATAAACCCGTTCAAAAGACTACTCTTTTAGACGTGTGAATTTAAGTTCCGCAGGTCTAAATGTATTTTCAGTTTTGGACCGGTGGATATCATATAAACCTGTCTAAAAGTCTTGGCGGGATTTAAAAATTTTCATCAAAATCAGCCTGCACAAACAAAAATTTCAAACCTGTTATTTTGTTTCTTTCTCTTGTTTTAAATCTTCTTCTCTACTTACTTTATTCACTTGTTTCCACAATTTCTTTTTTATTTTCAACACATACAGGCTGAAATAACTCTCTCTTTATTTTGAAATCATTGAACAACACAAAACCCGAATTACTCCTTTTAATCTTTCTATGAATCATACAAGCCAAAAAAATAATAATAATCAAATCAGCCTTTGTGTTTCTTTTTGATTCGCGAATCTCAAGCACCCTTTTCTATCCTTGTTTCTTTTTCGAAGTTAACAAGATCTATGTCTCGGGTAAGGATTTTTTTTAGCTCGAAATTATTTCTTTGTTTGTCGTTAAAGATTAATGATGGGTTTGTGTGGATCTTTAAAGATTCTTTCTTTAAATTAATACAACCGGAAATCTTTTTGTTTTTGGTTTTGAACTAAAAAGTATAGATCTATGATGAAGTTCTCTTTGAATATTTGTAAGATCTGTAATGGTAACATTCGAAAGAGAACAACTGAGATATTTTTGTTATTTGTTGTTGGTGTGGACTGTGGTTGTTAGTTGTGGGTGAATGGGATAGAGATATTGGTTGAGTTGTATGCGTTTTACAAAAAGAGTTTTTAGTTGTTTGGCCGTTTTCTTGGATATACACAGGTATGATTCGCAAAGCGTTTTTACAGCTCGTGAACAACAACAGCTTATCATCATAACCAAACTGCTGATTTATTGAAAAAAATAATAATTTTTTTTATAAAATTAAACACCTTTTAGACCAGTGGAAATGAAACCAACCGGTTCAAATAAATAGTCTTTTAGACCGGTGCTCGAACCGGTCTAAATGAGTTGAAGTCTTTTAGACCACCCCTCATTTAAACCGGTGGCAAAACCGGTCTAAAAGGTCTATAGGACCGGTCTAAAAGCCCCTAATTGTAGTAGTGCTTTACCGAAAAAAAAATAACATATATTGTTCATCTTTTATTTGTCGACATTTTATTCCAAGACGGGGGGTATCTTCTAATATGGTTAGTAGCCGGCCTAGTAGGATACATATAGTTATTCGCTCTTTATTCATTGCTCGTTTTTCTTGACGAGTTCGTACGGAGTAGCAAAAATATAATACTTTTTTTTTTTCTTTTTTCCTTTTTCTTTTTTTTTTTTTAACTAAAATATACCTTTCACACTTGCGTAAAATCAGACTTTGTATTCTTTTAGTTACTAGCCGTCGCATTATTGACTTATGATAGCCATTGCATTTACATTTTCGCTTATTTTTAAGTTAAATACATCTTTTGGTCCTCGGGTATGTACCAAATAACGGATTTGTTCCTTCCATTTCACTGTAAGTAAAACTCTTTTTTGTTGTTTGTCAAATTATGATCATAATACTTTCATTTTCATCAACTTATTATTGAGGCCCAAAACAGTTTGTGAGTTATGGTCATTAGGATTTTGTCATGCATTGTAATCTATAAATAGAGATGAATGAGCTAAACATAATAACTTATAGTGGAATTCATTCTTCAACATATTAGAGGCACAAGCCCGTTTGTGGGTTATTGTCATTATGGTTTTGTCATGCATTGTAATATATAAATATCGATGAATGAAACAGAAAAACCTACAAGAGAATTCAATCATCAACACTTATGAATTTTCTCTTCATTGTACTTTAACCTACGAGCGCAACCGATGTCAACCAATGCATTCGTCATCAAACCTCTAATATGACTGAGAAAATGTGTGCAAGTGTCATCGCCGCAGTGGTTTTGGTAGCTGACGATAATATAAAATGGTTGAGTTTTTGTGCTTATTGATTTTGATAAAGAAATATCGAAGAGAAAAATCATAAGAACCCTAACAATACGGAATTTTAGTAGTTCCAAGAGCAGATCGAGAGACTTAAGTTTATTGTTTTTGGTACAAACCCGACAGACGAAAAATGTAATTAACTCTTTATTAGTTTACTAGACGCTTACCCGCGTAAAGCAACGATTGTGCATAGTATCGTCAATCTATGTATGCAAATATTTTATGTATATATGGGTGTGAAGTAAGTGAGAGTAAAAATAATATATTTAAGAGACTGCATTGCTTTTTAAAAGTACATATATTTTAAGCTAACAACATTACTTATTTTTTAAGTTTTTTAGTTTTAAACAAATGTATTTTAACGTCATATGTAATATAAATATACTTTTCCGACTCAAAATAAATGTTTATTTCAGAAATGGACAAAGTTTAATAAGTTACAACTAACTAAATTCTTCATTATAAAATAGCATCCCTGCCTATTTTTGTTAAGGTAAAATTCTCTAGATTTGTTAAAATATGAAGTTGTCATTTATTTGAATATTTAAAAAATACTAAAAAAAAATACTAATATCGACGGAGAAATATCAATTATTAGTTAAATACTTAATATGACTAGAGTTGGATACTTGGATATGATGACAGGTGTAGCTCTGTTGGGAAAAAAATATTAATTTATTAAAGGGAAAATAACTAAAATACCTCGTTCGCAACATCGTCAAAAGCTTTTTGGACCAGTTTTTATTTTATCTAAAAAAATAGACTGGGCGACTGGGTAACCTGAACTTTTGACTAAATAGACCGTATTTGTGTAACACTCCAATTTTTATAAGCTTCAGAAATAGAATTATTTATGCAATATTTTATAGAAATAAGGATTTAGAACGCAAAATAGTTAGCAAAAAGGACTAACGGTGCAAAAGACTTAATGATAGGGACTAACCTTGCCAAATTTCAAAACATACATGATAAGCTTAAGTACCTTTCCTTTAGATGAAGTAAAATCAGATTTTCAAAAAAAACAAAACACATATATAAGTGTTGGAGGTGGTACGTGGCTCTCATATAACAAAAAGGTGGGAAAACTAGTTTAGTTCTTTGATTATCAAGAAAATTATACAAGGATTTATAAGGGTTTCAAGAATCAAGTAGAGTTTAAGGAAGATATTATCAAGAAGCTTCAACATGTTTATATGGTTTTTCCTTCAATTCAAGGTATGATGATAAACTAGTGTATAAGCATGAATTCATGTTATAAGGTTATGTTAAATTAAGCTTATGAAAACCTAGTTTTGATTATTATGATGAATCATGATGTATTTAGAGTTATAAGTATTATTGTTATGATATAAATATGTTAGGAATCATGTACCCAAGTTATGGTTAATGATATAGAAAAATTTATGATGCTAGTTGTTGTTGATGATGAAGTATATCTAGTTAAGGAGTGTTTGGAACAAGCTTATTAAGTGCTTAATTTAGCAAGATAGCTTATGGGCCTGATGAAAAATAATCTTGACATGCTATATAAGTTGTAATATAAGTTTGGTAGTAAGTGGAATAGCTTACCATGAGTTTTGGGTCGTTTTGGTAATATTTAAATTTGGGACAGCAAGATTTTTTAGAAAATGCGCAGACTTAGAAGGGCCGCTGAGAATAAACCGTTTGTCGGATTAAGATGAGGTCTTAACAAAAGTTGTAGCTCTCGGAGTCTAATTTAATTCTTATTCTTTAAGTTTTGGCTCGTTTGGAAGTAAAAGTGGTGTAAAGTGCAAAATACAGCAGCAACCCAGGAAATTCTGCACTAAAAGTGTTCTTGTAAAAGTGTGTTATATGATGAAATAGTACCATAAGTGAACATGTCTAAGTTGTTTAGACTCAATACATGTTAGATAAGTGTATTAGTAAGTTCTAATAGTGTTAGAATGGTTATCATGTTAGTAGGGGCTCGTGGGAAGCTTACGGAAGGCTAAACAAGACCTAGAGGTGAGTAACGGTTCATTAGCTTTATGTTACTAGATTCAACATGACGATAGAACTTGTGCAAGGTTTCGGAGATAGCCGAAACAAACCATGAATGGTATGCTCACAAGAATCATGATTTGACAAGTTTAGAGTTCTTAAGAAACGCACCAAAAGTCAAGTAGCGTGCCTAAGAAGTGCACGATGTAGAACTCCCATAGTAGTATCCTAAGTGGATGACACGTGCTTTTATAATAGCATCCTAAGTAGATGACCAAGCGTCCTATGTGGATGACCCGTGCTTGAAAAGCACTTACGTCCTAAGTGGACGACCCAAATCAGAAAAGCTCGTATAATAAAATTAGAAGCCGTTAGAAGAGTACTCATTGGCTAAGGATGTTCTCACTCATAGCATGACGACTAAGCATCGTCTAGTCAGAATGCACGTGCTCAGATATCATGTATGATTAAGAATTTAGAATAAGTCTCAGACTCATGTACAAGTAGTAAGACGACTATTAGTCGTACCATTTATAGCATTTAAAATACGTTTATGTTCAGAATTGCAAGTGTTAATTTAGATATAGCTAGAACTATCATGTTTTAGATTCAGATTTAGATATAGACTCATACCCGTGTACTCACTAAGTCATCAGGACTTACCGTTCTCAGTTTTCATGTTTTGCAGGTTAAGTCTTAAGGATGCTGGGACATGTAGATTAAAAAGATGAGTTAGGAGATTGGCAATGCTCGTGTATATAGGTTACGAGCATCTCAACCATACTTTGTTATTCAGCTTGTTAACGCCCAAAAACTTTATGATTAAGTGTCAGAATCATATAAGTCATGTTTTGATATTAATGTGTAAATATATATAACATGTATTTGAAAATGGGTCAAAATAGGGGTGTTTGGGTTAACACCCGCACTCGTAGTTTTACGCTTCCGCTATCATAATTTAAGTACCACGTTTATGTATTATACAATTATGATGTGTTTTATTCAGATTTTAGTTTAGTAATTTTCATAAGTACTGATCGGTGAGGCGTATAGGACAGAACCTATACGGCGTATTCAATGTTAAAATATAAATTTAGAGTCGGGCGTTACAAGTTGGTATCAGAGCGTTGGTTTGAGGGATTTAAGTATCCGCCGCTAGTAAGAGGGTAGTTAGACTTAAACCATAGCTCGGTATTGACTATAAAACATGTAGAATTATTATATGCTATGTAGAATTTATTAGAACCATGTATATATATGATTGGCAACCATGTTTAGTTAAGCTTAGCATGTATAGAATTTTCATGTCCAGTAGAACGCTTGTAGGAATGCATTATTAGTGCGATGTTGATGTAGCCATTAAGAGTATCATGTCAGATTTAGTTATAGTATGCCTTATTATACCATGATTAGAAGCGTATAGATAATAGCAGATTACCATGAGATGTGATGAACATGAACGTTATAGCATGATCGAAATAGTTCAGTAGAATGCCATGATAGTAGAATGTGATGCTAGATAGGTTGTTTTACTTTTGTAACTTGGGGTAAATTATAATAGCAATGAGTTCATCGTTATATGATGTGATTATTATGACGTTTGATCAACGTAATAATGTTTTCATGATATGACATGAAGTTATTGAGATTATAAGATATCCCAGGAAGCTTACTAGAAAGGTTATGTGTTAGTGTATTATAATTATATTATGTCATGACCAATAGTGATATAGTCGTTCAGTAAGTGAAACAGGATTAGAATGCATGAAGTTTAGTGCAGTATTAGACCATGTTTAGTAACCAATATGTAATAAGAATTAGAAATCATGAGTAGAAATTTTTAGGCAGATAAATAACAGAAATAGGATAGAATGAGCTATGATTAGTATTAGAACTTCAGATTCACAATATCATGTTAATAGCACGAGATGTCAGAAATAGACATACCATGTACAGTACGTTATGATTAGCAGCAATGTTATCGCATGAGTATGCGATTAGAAGCAGATGCATAAATAGAAATACAATGATAGTAGCAGATTAATATGATAGCACAACAGATTAACATGAAATCAGAACATGGTGTGAGATATGTTGTTTTAGTTATGATTCAAGGTAGAATATGATAGCAATAAAGGCGTGTTTATGTGATGGTATTATGACGTCTGGCCAACGTGATAATAGTTACATCATATAACATGGATTTATTGGGATCATAGGATATCTCGGGGAGTTTCTAGAATAGTAAGAGCAGACGAGACTAAACATTAGTAAGATTTCATGATGTTTAGTCAGAAGTAGAATTAGAAAGCGTGAAATCATGAGTAGTGTGCATGATAAGAATAGTTATAAGTCTTACCAGTCTCAATGTGCACGTTCAGTAATTAGATTTTAGTAGATACTTGTAAGGTTTAATATGGCATGGTAAGATATATTGGTAAGGTCAACTTAAAGTTAAGTATGCATAAGTACAGCTTTACAGTATAGTTAATAAGACAAACTCAGAAATTTGTATTTAAATTATAGACAGCTTAAGAACGGATAGAGAGACAGACTTAGTACAACAAACAATGGTCTAGTAATACCTCTATTTAGAATATTGCATGTGATATGTAGTAAATACCATAAGTTTCCGAACTCAGACCTCGAATAAGTATGTTGTGTAAACTAAGAAAATATTGAGACAAGTCTTATGGCCAGATAAAATTTAGAACTATTAGAAATGAAACTAGCTCAGGTATTAGAATAAGCTCAGTGGGGGAGACTTTGTAGATAGACATAAATTAAGTAGTTTCATAGGATGTTCGTGAGGGCACGAACAGCTCCAGTAGGGGAAAGTTGTAACACCCCGATTTTTATAAGCTTCAGAAATAGAATTATTTATGCTATTAGAAAAGTAGAAAAGGCTACATGTTAGTATTTTATAGAAATAAGGATTTAGAATGCAAAATAGTTAGTAAAAAGGACTAACGGTGCAAAAGACTTAATGATAGGGACTAACCTTGCCAAATTTCAAAACTTATATGATAAACTTAAGTACCTATCCTTTAGATGAAGTAAAATCATATTTTTATAAAAACTAAACACATATATAAGTGTTGGAGGTGGTACGTGGCTCTCATATAACAAAACGGTGGGAAAACTAGTTTAGTTATTTGATTATCAAGAAAATTATACAAGGATTTATAAGGGTTTCAAGAATCAAGGAGAGATTACGGAAGATATTATCAAGAAGCTTCAACATGCTTAAATGGTTTTTCCTTCAATTCAACGAATGATGATAAACTAGTGTATAAGCATGAATTCATGTTATAAGGTTATGTTAAATTAAGCTTATGAAAACCTAGTTTTGATTATGATGAATCATGATGTATTTAGAATTATAAGTATTATTGTTATGATATAAATATGTTAGGAATCATGTACCCAAGTTATGGTTAATGATATAGAAAGATTTATGATGCTAGTTGTTGTTAATGATGAAGTATATCTAGTTAAGGAGTGTTTGGAACAAGCTTATTAAGTGCTTAATTTAGCAAGATAGCTTATGGGCCTGATGAAAAATGATCTTGACATGCTATATAAGCTGTAATATAAGTTTGGTAGTAAGTGGAATAGCTTATCATGAGTTTTGGGTCGTTTTGGTGATATTTAAATTTGGGACAGCAAGGTTTTTCAGAAAATGCGCAGACTTAGAAGGGCTGCTGATAATAAACCGTTTGTCGGATTAAGATGAGGTCTAAATGAAATTTGTAGCTCTCGGAGTCTACTTTTAATTCTTATGCTTTAAGTTTTGGCTCGTTTGGAAGTTAAAGTGGTGTAAAGTGCAAAATAAAGCAGCAACCCAGGAAATTCTGCACTAAAAGTTTTTTTGTAAAAGTGTGTTATATGTTGAAATAGTACCATAAGTGAACATGTCTAAGTTGTTTAGACTCAATACATGTTAGATAAGTGTATTAGTAAGTTCTAATAGTGTTAGAATGGTTATCATGTTAGTAGGGGCTCGCGGGAAGCTTACGGAAGGCTAAACAAGACCTAGAAGTAAGTAACGGTTCATTAGCTTTATGTTACTAGATTCAACATGACGATAGAACTTGTGCAAGGTTTCGGAGATAACCGAAACAAACCATGAATGGTATGCTCACAAGAATCATGATTTGACAAGTTTAGAGTTCTTAAGAAACGCACCAAAAGTCAAGTAGCGTGCCTAAGAAGTGCACGATGTAGAACTCCCATAGTAGTATCCTAAGTGGATGACACGTGCTTTTATAATAGCATCCTAAGTAGATGACCAAGCGTCCTATGTGGATGACCCGTGCTTGAAAAGCACTTACGTCCTAAGTGGACGACCCAAATCAGAAAAGCATGTATAATAAATTTAGAAGCCGTTAGAAGAGTACTCGTTAGCTAGGGAGGTTCTCACTCATAGCATGACGACTAAGAATCGTCTAGTCAGAATGCACGTGCTCAGATATCATGTATGATTAAGAATATAGAATTAGTCTCAGATTCATGTACAAGTAGTAAGACGACTATTAGTCGTACCATTTATAGCATTTAAAATACGTTTATGTTTAGAATTGCAAGTGTTAATTTAGATATAGCTAGAACTATCATGTTTTAGATTCAGATTTAGATATAGACTCAGACCCATGTACTCACTAAGTCATCAGGAATTACCGTTCTCAGTTTTCATGTTTTGCAGGTTAAGTCTTAAGGACGCTGGGACATGTAGATTAAGAAGATGTGTTAGGAGATCGGCAATGCTTGTGTATATAGGTGACGAGCATCTCAACCATACTTTGTTATTCAGCTTGTTAACGACCCAAAACTTTATGATTAAGTGTCAGAATCATATAAGTCATGTTTTGATATTAATGTGTAAATATATATAACATGTATTTGAAAATGGGTCAAAATAGGGGTGCTTGGGTTAACACCCGCACTCGTAGTTTTACGCTTCCGCTATCATAATTTAAGTACCATGTTTATGTATTATATAATTATGATGTGTTTTATTCAGATTTTTAGTTTAGTAATTTTCATAAGTACAAATCGATACGGCGTATAGGACAGAACCTATACGGCGTATTCAATGTTAAAATATAAATTTAGAGTTGGGTGTTACAATTTGAATACCAAAATACCCCAATCGCAACACCGTAAAAACCTTTTTGAACCGGGCGGCTGGGGTATTTGAGTAAAAATTTCAGGTTGCCCAGTCGCCGAGTCTATGTTTGAGATAAAATAACATCTGGTCCAAAAAGCTTTTGATAGGAGTTACGACCGGGGTATTTTAGTAGTTTTCCCTTTATTAAATGAATCAGAAATTCTTGACTAGCTAGTTAACATCAAAGTTTTTACCTGTAAGATAAATTTATTTTATCATAGGAGTAAGCAAAATATTTTCTATATAAAGCCTAAGGTTCCCTGGATATTAGACACGCTTAAATTTCTATCACTATCTTAAACAGAGAATTCATTTTTTACGAGTTGTTGAAAGATCAAAAAGTTTAGATGGCTCTATCGGTAATCACTCGGGTGTGTCCTAGCATTAACAGCTTGAGATTCTCTAAGGGAGCTCCTGAGTTAGAATCCCGTAAGTTCAATTTCTTTAGTGCTACCCACCCTAGCAACAGTTGTGAAAGATTTATAATTTGCCAAGCTTCATGCGTCTTACAAGGGGGTCGAAGAATTTCAACATTTAAAATCCAAGTTACCAAAGGTAGCTCGGATGAGGTTTCAGCCGTACCAAAAAAACAAGACGTGGATCTATCTGGAAAAATGATAATGTACGTGGGGATCAACTCAAGTGCAGATGACTTATATGATATTGTTAGGTATAGACCAAACAATCTCGCTACAATGTTGCCTGATAAGGTTCATGGTTGTTATCTACTTGATGGTGAATGGGGAGCTGTTGGATCCGTCATTTGCTGGAACTTTATATTTGGTACGTCGTTAATCCAATCAAACAGTTTTTGTTAAAAAAAAAAAAAAAAAAAAAAAAAAAAAAAAAAAAAAACAATGAGTTTCAAACTCTAACGGGACAAATGAATTGAGAAATGCATATAATTAAGAAACCATTTACGTTCAAAATTCTTTATATTAATCTACTGTATGAAGAATGAAATTAACCAAATGGTATATGTAATCATATCATAAGCTCATAATGCAAATAATATATATCAAATTTTATTTCTTTTGCATGGAACAAGGTGGAAAAATGGAAGTTATAAAGCAGGAAGTTGAAGAAGTTGATGAGGCAACCCACAAAATAGTGTTCAATGTACTTGAATCGAAACTATTGGAAGGGATATACAAGTCCTTCAAATTTGTGTTCCATGTCGAACCAAAGAGTAATGGAAAGTTGGCAGCTGTGACTTTTGAGTTTGAGAAAGAGAACTTAAAAATGCCGTATCCGACCGAGTTCATGGATTATTTATGCGACGTTTATAGGGGTGTTGATAACTATCCTAGTCGCGAATAGAACTACGTACGACTCTACAAGCTCGATTAAAAAGAAGAAATTACTAATACATAGTTACTTGATGAATAAAACAGTGGCATATATGGCTACCTGAAAACATGTGTATGCTTCTTTCGTTACATGAATGTATATGATGTATGTTTCCAATGTTACCACGTTGTGAATTCTCTTTTTTTTTGACGACATTTCATTAAAAATAGAAAGTTGCTAGAATAATCAAAAATACAAAGGTATGAAATTAATTTAAGTGATTCTTTAACCACTTAATTCAATTAGGTTAGGTTTCAGAATTCTACGACTCACTCCGTCCTAAAATTATTGTCTCCTTTTAACTTTTTCGGTCTTTCTTTCTCAACTTTGACAATAAATATTTTTGTCTATTTTATACAATTTTTGATAAAAATTATACTAATGAAAATACATTTAAAACTCAATCCGTTCATATATTTTGGATCAAGTATTAAAATATTAAAAAAAAATACTTATGGTCAAAGTTGAAAAGTAAAGATTGAAAAAATCAAAATAGGACAACAATTTTAGGACGAAGAGAGTACGATTTAAAATCCATGTTAATAAACCTTTATCTCCTCTTCATGCGTATCATATCTTATCTCGGGGGCTTTAAGTCAAAACCAACTAGATTTTTAAGGTAAATTGCAAATTACGTCCCTAATATTTTCGGAAATTGCAAAAAAAAACACCTAAAACAATTTTGTTTCGATTTGATCACCGAAGATGATACGGCGTTGCAAAAAAGCCACTGAAGCCTAACGAGCGTTAGTTCTTCCGTTATGTGGCCTAACGCGATTAGGGACCTGAGGGTATTTTTGTCAATTTACCCTCTATCATCTTCAACCTCCAATATGTTTTTCTCAACTTAATTTTTCACTCATTAATCCCCACCTTCTTCGCATCTTAAAACTTCTCACCATCACCGTTATTTAACACCGTTAACTAACTAAATAACTCACCAGAAACTAAAACAAAAAACAAAAAATGGCTCATAAAGTCTCACATTTCTCAGATCTAATCCAACGTGTCAAATCTTCATGCTTACTTCACCCAATCGGTTACCATCACTACAACGACATCTATGATGTAACTGATTCTAATACAGATTCAGGTGAAGAAACGTTAACGGTAAAGGAAATGAAAACAAAAACGGATAAAGAAACAATGAACTGGGTTCCAAAAAAACAAACAGAAATGATAACACTAATGAACGAAGTATTCGAAATGGTGTCGTATTTAAAAAAAAATATATATATATGTAAACTTACAAGAAGCGCATTCGCCTTTTGATCAGGAAAAGATGAGGTTATCTGACATGGCGGTGGTGAGTGAGTTATGGAGGCTGGCGGTGTTAGAGAGAGATTTAAGAGGATGTGGTGAGAGGTGGTAGAGTGACAATGAGGGAGGTGGTGGCGCCGTATGAGGCGGCGATGGAGAAGATGAAAGTGGACGTGAAGATAAAGACACCGGAGGTTGAGATTTGAAGGAGAAGTTGAATGCGGTGAATGTCGTTGGTAACGGTGGTGGGAGGAAAAGTAGGTCAAAGAAGAAAGTCAACTATAGTAGTCAAAAAAAAAATTAATAGCGGTTATATAGAAAAGAAAAACTAGCAAGTAGTCAACTCCAAGGTATGGTGAGAACCCGAACCAGATTAAGCTTATTTAGCTCAACCCAAATAATTCGAGTTTTAAATAGGGTCGGGTTCGGTTATGTTTTTTTAACCTCAACCCGAATTGACCCTAACCTGACCAACCCGACTAACCTGACTCGACTAATACTTTTACAATGTAAAATTAGTGAAGTAAGCATTTTTGTTTTTAATCATTTCACTTCTATTCGGGTTGACCCGAACCCGAACCGACCTGACCTAATTTGACCCAACCCGAATTGACCAAAATCCGAGTAACCAGATTTCAAATAGGGTCGGTTTTGGATATATTTTTTTTAGCCTCAACCCGAATTGACCCAAACCCGACCAAGTCAACCGAATGACACCCCTAGAAACCATATCTTATTATGAATTCCCATGTATTACTCAATAACTAAGATTACAATGTATAATGGATCTGTGACTTGGAAAGTAGGATAGCTGGACGTAAACAAAAATATAAACACGGGCCATTATATATTATACGCTAATACGCATCTTAAACATTTAAGGGTAATTATCCGGTCGAAAGCTTAAAAATGGGTAAATGGCCGACCATGACCCAACCAACTAACATAATACTTGTCGGAACCTCAAACCAATCATGTCATCTCACAAATAAACAGTGCTATGACGGTATACTGGGGTAGTTGTTAGAGGAATACGCGGGAAAGTAAGAGCTTCAGGTGTGGTGAAGAGCTCAAGCTCTTCATTTGAAGCTCTTCATTTGGGCCTCACAGGGTGTCACATCACGTACCATAACACAACCCTTTCTACAACCCCGCGTAACACAACTAAACACAACAAGGTTTTATGGGTCCCACCCCTTTTACACCCCTCCCCCCACCTTTATCACAACTAAAAAGGACGAACAAGGATATTTTTTGCTTCATCGTGCAGACGACAAGCTTGGTTGTGGCGAACAACAACAAGGTGGGGCGGTGTGGTGGCGAGCTTGCCATGTCACCAAGGCGAAGCACAACGCAAGCCACACCTACAGCTCTAAGACATGCACCATATACGACGTAACGGCCATGAACCTTGTTGAACCAAACCAACTACCACCACAACATAGACAAGCCAAAAGTACCAAAACTACATCAATCAGGAAAAAAATCGTTGTCCCGAACCTTTTCTAAAGATGATATGAAGTTATGAACCATTCATAAAAGCCGTGACAACCTAAAAGCACTGCACGACCACCACAACCTAAAAGCCGTGACAACAATGACCAGGACAAAAATGACCACACATACCAAGACCTGAACTTATTTAACCTGTCGGAGTTGCACCACTACCACCAAGAACCTAGCTAGTAAGCCGAAAAATAGCCACAACTTTGAGATCCAGAACATAAAACTCCCACAATGCCTTTCTAAATAAAAATAAAAAAAAAATAAAACTCCCACAATACTTTAAACCACGAAAATCATGTACCCATCCTCAAAGAAACAAACATGAACCTTGCCGAAAAACACCCATGACCTTGAAAACCCCAAGCTGGAAATAAAACGTACATGATCGACCCATACAAACATCCCTAAGCTAAAATCAGTGCAAAACAACCTATTTTGAATGTATATACGAGATTGTCTGTTATTCTATAATAAGTGTTTCGATATACAAATTTGTACATGTATTAATCTTTTATATAATAAAACAAAACCTCTATTGGGTAATTTCGTATTTCAAAAAAAATATTTCTTTATTAGGTAATATTTTAATTATTATTTTTTAATTTAAAATTTTAAAAATTTGTTTTGTTGATATACTACATAAGTAGAAGATAAATACAAAAAAATATAGATAAGATGCAATACTACACAAGTAGAAGATATATACAAAAAAATATAGATAAGATGCAACTAACAAGGATTAAATTTTTTAAATGATTATTTTTAATAATAAACAAATATAATTAAAAATCATAAATCATTAAAAAAATAAAAATATAAGTTATTTGTTTTTTTAAAAATAAAAATATCATTAAAAAAATTTTAAAAAATCTGCGCGTGCGCGAGTATTATAACTAGTTATGTAATAAAACAAAACGACGATAATGTCTTAGAAACACAAAGAAAATGTGAGCATGTGTGATTTCTAGAGACCTTTTTTAGAAAATGCTAGTAGGAAACCGTTTACGGTACCGAAGTCCAGAGTATTTTTCCGATACGGATACGTTTTGAGAAATTATAAAGATCAAACTTATCACTCTTTTTGTGTCACTTAGGTCCCAACTCCCAAAGTAATCCTAGCTTAATCCACTATGCGTCACTGGGACATATATGGTGACCAAAATTTACTTCGTTCCATATTTGTAGCAGCTATACATATGCAAAAATGTCTGATAAAATTAGCAGCTATCTAGTACTGGTAGATCGAGCTAGTTTTAGAAGGCGAACTCTTAGCAATTTTACGTTGTACTCCGATAAAGATTTTACACAAAATATTAATGCATCTTTTCCCATCAAGAAATTACATTAACTTGATTTTATACTAAATACTAGATACTTACATAAAATAACTCGACATTGTACTTTTACAAGTTTAAACGGTTGTTCTCAACAGGAGTGATCTCTATTTGCACCTCAATTTCGCCGTGTTCCACATCTCACAACCTTAGAACCATATCTTGTGAGATTCCCTCCTTATTCCAAATTATATGGCTCTCCTCTACTAGATGATTATACTCGTTAAGGTTGAACAGTTTTGAGTTTACTACCACTTGGGAGGTCTTGCAAATCCGAGCCCATTTCCAAACACTCAATGTACGGATTTAGATCTACATTTGCTATCCCCATGTTATCATCGTCACTGAATGTGTCTTTATCATGCACTGTCTAAAAAGATAACAACATAAATTCAATTATTAAGGTTGTACATGTTTGAATCCAAATTTTACGCTATAGCACATAATATAAACTGATTAGTATGTGCTACTCACTTGAAAGTCGAATATCATAGTTAATAAAACGTACAATTAGGGAGTAGTGTTGGAATGGGTTACTTACAAGCTAGTTTGATTGGAACCTAATATGCATGTATGTTGATCTTTAAGGAATTTCGTCAATCTATCGACAAACAAATGGTTTGATCTAATTGTAACTATACACAAATGTTTATAAAGTTCTTGAAAAATATATTAAAAGATCGACCTGATGATCCAAGGTTACGACTACGTAAGGATCACTTGTGCCACGGGCCATAACACGAACCGCGAGATTAGTCCCTTTCTTAATTGTTAACCTCAACATTCCTATAACTCCTTCCATTTGATCTTGTGATTTTGTTCGTAAAGATCTTACATAAATTGATCAAAAATGTTAAAAGGTTGTTGCATAAGTTATGTTTATTGTATATGGTAAAGGAAATTAGAGAAGCTAAATAAAATTATTGATAGATAATTGAGAGACCTTGTCAAACCCCTTCTCCCATCCCTTGTACATGTGAGGTTGAGATATCATCTAGCTAGTCCATAATAACAAATTTATATATATGATATATGATATACGTGTGTTTACTATGATGTGTGATGGTAGAACATGAGATATTCTTCTCTTAAGCTAAAACTTTGTGCAAATCAATGACACATATGAACAATGAAGGTAATCAGTTTTCATGGAATGACAATGTTGTGAAAGCATCTTATGCACCTACAGCCCACTTTCTAAAAAACACTTGTACGTGGTGTATGCAAATTATAAATCAATATGTTCACTCCCATAAATATACGTACACTATCTTTATTCATTGTTATTAATTGGGTGGGCTAGTGTCATCAATCTGCAATACTACTATAATGGGCTTTAACAGTAAGCTTATTATAATAACCCACTTAACGTAGCTAGCCCGTTTAGCATGTAAAGGACGTCAAAAGTCTAAAGAAAGTCGAGAGTGACTTAAGTTGAGAAAGAGTTTTCAGGTATATGAGATGCTTCAGACAGACGATCCTTGAGAAGTTTGAATCATTTTACGAGCCGTGAGAAGTTTGAAGCTTTATTTTTGTTTTTGATTCGGACTATGATTGTTGTACTTGTATTGCACAGCATTTGCGCCTATGTATGATGTTGTGTTTGAAACAGTTTGCCGTTGGTAACGAAATTTTCTGATGTAAAAAACCGATATACAAATAATGATTGATCGTATCTAGTTGAAGTAATAGATACATAGTATCTGGTTTTTAAATAATGGTTTCAATCAATTGAAATAATGTGGACAAATGTTCTTATTCTGTTTGACCTGTTAAGCCAAAATCAGTTAAAGTTCAATGCATGCCACTTGGTATAAAATGGACTATCTTTCTTAAATAATTAATTGTGGCTCAAAGTATTTTGTTTTTCTGGAACATTAAAGGGGCAAATATTTCTAATAGCATAATCTTAAACGGCTGTCTGTGATATTTTATTCACCTTTTCTAAATTGCTAAAAAGTGTTGCTAATATATGTAAATTTGGTATATATTATGTTACAGTTAGGGAACTATGGTAGGCATCGGTTCCTGAGACATCCATGGATTTTTGCGGCGTATTGTTAATTTTTGAAAAAACTTTGATTTTCGTAAGTGCGCCTTATTCAAAAAGATTGTGTTTCCGGTCTTGTTTGGTTCTCCTCAAATGCATTTGGTCAATTTGTTTTATGTTTCCGTCCCTCTTATGTTACATGGGTTTAAATCATTTAAAAGTTCAAGTTTACAACAGTACATATCTCGTTTGTTCAGAAATGCAAAACTTACATAAAAAACCAGTGGTTATAGGCAATCAGGCAGGTGCAAAATTTTACATCAACTTGTGATACAATAAAAAATCAATACTTATAGCCAGTGGTGGATCTAGGAATTCGTAGAAGGGTGTGCACTATCAAATCTAATTTTTCAGCTATCAAGTTAAGCATTTACTTTTTTTTTTTTTTTTTTTTTTTTTTTTTTTTTTTTTTTTTTGGCCTTTTGGGTCGGGTTTGGTCCAATTTTTCGTTTGCGTTTTTCATTAATTGATATAAGTAGATATGCAACAAAAACATGCATGATACATTTGATGATTAACTTTTTCTTTTATCAACAACACTACAAAAACGTTTTGTTTGTTTTAGAAACTTAAAATGCGCAAAACTTCATAAAACAAAATATAAACAATTTTCTTTTTTACTAGGATAGGGTAATTCTAAAACCACAAATAAAATAAAAAATTTTAATGAAAAACAATTAAAAGATTAAATATTAATTTCAACTAGGACAGAGTAATTCTATAGCCTTATAGGTAATTAGTTAGGTGTGCAAATCCACGTCAGCTTCTGATACTTTAATTAGAGTCCATATACAACATGCACCAACAAAGTGTTACGCACCAAATTGAATTAAAGCCTTGAAATGATGGGCACAAATAATGAAAACCATTTTAAAGAAACAACTAATGACTAAATAGATTTGTGATGATAATATGATATTGATATTGTTGGAATGCTGGTAGCCCATAAGTATATATACAAGCATCGTATGTTGCCAAGTGTTTCTCATTCAAGTTTTTCATGTGTGTATGAGCTACAACTCAGCTCGAATTATTTCGAATTAATTTTCGCAAACAATACTTGCATATACTACTAGAAGTTCCATATCGTATCTTTTTATCAGCCTTTTTTTATGGACATCATCTCTAAAATTTTGGTAGGAATATAAAAATAAATTAAGTGGTATTCTTTCTTTTTTTTTTTTTCCAGCTGTACTCGTCAAATACTTTAATGCTCAAACAAGAAAATATTTAATGTTCAAACTTCACTAGATACATCATACATATCTTGAGGTGATTAAAGAAAGTGTGTAGAACAACCAACATAAGCCGAGTCAAAAACTCACCCTTCTTAATCTGATAAAAACTTGTCCAATTACTCCTTCGATAATTAATAATTCAATATAAGAAAGCTACGAAACTTTGAACAAGTCCTTTGACTTCAAATTCTTAAAATAAAGCAAAATAAATGTGCGAGGAGCATCGGGCAGCAACTTGCCACCGAGAAATATCAGAGAGACTAGCAGTAGGACCACCCTGTAACCGCATGCAACAAACATAGTAAGTTCAAATAGAAATTATTAAAGATTAAAATGTAGTAGCTTCTTTGAAATTTACAAAGGAAGAAAATGAGGTCTGTAATTTAAAAATAAAGGTCAATATATCTTTTTCTTTTGACAAAATTTCACCGTTCGTCCTTAAACTTGTCGCGATTCCCGCATATCATCCTTAAACTATTTTTTTGACATTTTCGTCCCTGAACTCCTCATTTTTGGCGTGGTTGGTCCCTGGAACCCACTTTTGGCTAACGGACGTTGCTTTGCAATGTTAGTTGACCAGTCAACTGGGTTTTTCGTCATTTCACATTTTTGCAATGGCGCATACGAAGGCTTGGTCCCTGAATATAAAACGGTTATTACAACCCTATTGTGTCACTTGTTACTGTACAAACCCGATCATCTTCCTGCTCTTACTTCACAACCCTATCATTGTCACACACAAACAATCTCATACACAGCCTGATTCTTGCAATGGCCGACAAAGATTGGAGCAAAGTTACGTTGACTGAAGACATGAAAGATTATCTTTATGAAACCTATAAGGATAGCTGGAAGCCAGGAGATGAGGTGTCTGATGAAATGTTGGACACCTTATGGAACTATGCTATGGTGGAAGGTTAGCACATTGTTGCATTGTTATTGTTTATAGTTAAATTTAGAGTAAATGATTTGAGTTGACCTTTTTTTTATCATCTGCCCCATCTTATTTTGACAGTTCTCAAAAAAAGACCTAGTAAGATTTTCCTACCATTCAAGCTGTGTTGGGTCAGACATCAAAACCCATGGAGGGAAAGCTAGCATAGGAGAATAAAGGTATGCATTTTAGTATTTATTTAAAATGGCCAACCTTGAGAATGTGTTTACACCATTTTGATGTTGATTTGCCCTTTTGTTGTGGCTCTAATGAATGATCTTTAGGTAAGTATATGATTTACCTAAGTGTTTATCCAGATTGACTTTAGCAAGTCAAACTGCATTACTTAAAGTGCAAATGCTGTTTCACTTTAGCAATTAAGGGGCTTTGTATTTGACCTACTGAGTGCCCATTGTCTAGTGTAGCCCTTTAGGGGTGTTTGAATGTCTAAAAAACATAGTTAGCATATTGGTTGGATATATGTATTACATCTAACATGTGTTAACCTATTATGTTTCAGATGAGCATCAGGATAAGGTTTATGACAGTAGGCTTCAAAACCTTGAGAAGAAGATTTCCATCCTTGAGAAAAGGATGGAACCAATTGAGGAGGTGTACTTTTACCAAGGAGATTACGGATTTGGGAGCGAAAAATCCACTCAAGAAGTGGCTTCCGTTGACAAGAGGATTGAACAGCTTGAAAGGAAGCAACAATGGCTTGAAAAGAGGATGCTAAACCTTGAGTATCAGTGCTACTCGAAGGCAATGAAGGGTGTTCCAAGTGAAGAGGAAGTATCCACTGAAGAGGAATTTTGTACTGCAAAGGATGTTACAAATGAGGTGATTAGTGTGTCAACTGAAGAGGATGAACCTACTCCAATAATATCCAGGCCTTCCACTTCAAAGAGATCCACAGCTCTGAAAGGTCAAGCTGCTTCAACTTCAATTGCTGAAGATGTTCCAAAGATATCCAGACCTTCCAATACTCATAAAAGAGGCAGAGCTTCCATTTCAATTGCTGCATCTGCTCCCAAAAGACCCAGAGGCAGACCTCCTTCATCTTCAAAAACAGGTGGTCAAAAGAAAAAAGCTCCATCAACTTCAGGTCCAAGAGGCAAAGCTTCCACTTCAACTGCTGCACCTGCTCCCAAAAGACTAAGAGGCAGACCTCCTCCTTCTTCAAAAACAGGTGGTCAAAAGAAAAAAGGTCCATCACAAGCTCCTCCATCAACTTTAGCTCCAATAGGCAAGAGGCCACCACCTATGACTGGAGTCGTAATTGGTTTAAGAGCTCGAGATGCTCCAGCTGTTGAATGGTTTTGAAGTTGACTTGATGTATGGGTTGTTCTAATTATATGTTTATAAACAATTACTTTTGATGCTATATTGTACATTCAATTATAGTTGGAAATGCTCCAACTTTTTTGACATTCAGTTATATTTGGAAATGCTCCAACTGTTTGGTTGTAAAAAGTAACATGCTCGTCTACTATTAGTAAAATGCAGGTTTTCTATCTTTTAATCATTTGACTTTTGTTTGTTGGACGTAGTAAGGATTATAAGTCTAGACTAGTTATATAAGATTTTGTAATTTGAGTGTTGATTGTAAGTTGACTTGTAAAAGTCAGTTAAAGGCATGAGCGGTACCTTTTGATGTTTTATAGATTGTTTGGAAATAAAATTACACATTCAAACAACTTAGTTTGGAAATGCAATTGAATTAGTCAACACATAGAAAATATGTGATTTCAAGTAAGCATAACAAGAAAAAGTTCAAAACACATTGTCTCAAACAATTTGGGTTAATACTGTTGAGAAAAAAAAATTTGTACTGGTGGGTGTATTTAGTACTGGTAGGATATCAAATGTGTAAAAAATGTATGTTCAACCTACATTCCATTTGCATTATCAAAACTAGTAGTATACAACGTTCAACAATAAATTACTAAGAAGTGTGTCTTTTCCAAAGCAAAAAAAACCGTTCAGTTGCCTTACGCAATAGTTATAAATTGGAACATTTGTAAACAACAAAATCATTCTGTTGATACAAAAGTTGGGCGTTCCTAGTTTGGGCTCTTGCTCTCGTACCAATTAGATCTTAATACTTGAAACCTGCACTAAGAAAATAAACCAACACCGTTAGGCTTATCGTGGGATTGTCTCCCATAATTATTCTCCGGCGTGAGAGTAATTAATCGGTTTTAGGTTTACGTAAAGAGTTAGGGTTTGTGAATCGTACCTTTAATGAGAATTATGTCATTTCTTATATAGGCGCAGAATCCTTGTAGGTTTCGTGCTCCTTACGTTTCGCACTTATGGTGCTTATCCAGTCCAAGGATCCTTATCCGTAAATAGGAGATCCTTATCTAGACTATAAATAGTTTGGTTGGGCTTGGATCTTAAGTGAGCCCAATCCCTTTGACAATGCGGCCCAAGTTATAATAGCCCACTCATAGTGGGTTTGGGCTCGTGGCCCAAATATAGACTATACGTCATCATGTCCCCCCAGTCTAGTGTGCGCGACTAGTAGCCGCGGATGCTAGACTTATAGAAAACAACGGTAAGTGTGGCAGGAAAAGTAACCGCCCAATATTAAAGACCATGTATCTAGTCCCAAATATCCTTAAAATGCCTAGGGAAACGGGGGGTGTGTCCACGTGTGTTTCAGAAAATGGGAAAAAGTGCATGTACCCGATCGTCTTCTAGCCACACGATTATGATAGTGGATTCCACGTGGCTGGCACACTAGGGTTTATGTAACCCTATATAAACATCGCCTCCTTTTACTGAAAAAACACACTGTAAAAAACACACTTCCACCATTCTTAAAAATCTTCCAAGCGTTCTTTGAAAGAAAGTAATTGTGTTATTAGGTAACCGTGAATACGCGCCCTTGTTATTTAAGAAATGGTTCGTCAGCTACATGAGTTTCCATCTGAAATGGACGAGGATGAACTGCGTCAGTTCTCCTCGGATTATTTCATTCCTCTTGACGTGCATCCGGTTGTACCAAAGGCCGACGCGTGTATCGCGGATTTCCCTGAGGGAAAAATAGGGTTGTATACGCGCTTCTTCGAGTATGCAAACCAGCGCGTACCCATATCCATATTCTTGAGCGATTTGCTCAACCACTACCGCCTTCACATTTCCCAGCTGCACTATATAGGTGCAGCAAAAGTATCCAATTTTGAAATAAACTTTCGGTTGCTCGCGGTGACTGTTGACCTATTCCGTGCCTTTTACCGCACAACGTGGTCGCATGGATGGGTATCTTTCGCGAAGCGCGGTGGACGCCTTCAATGTTATACGGAGAAGGTGGATTCCCTTAGGGATTGGAGGGAAAAAATTTTCTGGGTAGATGACATAGTTTTTCCATCGCCATTTGAGTTTTATACTCAAGAGACGCTGCCAAGGGATGGGCGCCCCGCACCCAGTTCGTATAGCGCAGAGGATGCGGATACGATTGATGCCAACCGCATCCCCATTAACCCCTACCCGGAGGAGTTTTTAGTTCACATGGGATTGAGTCGCAACTATTTCCATGGTTCTGACGAGGTGCCGACCTTTATTGATAAGAGCGGCCGGGGTGGGTGCTTGTCCCTTTTTTTTCGCTTCAAATAATGTAAGTGTTGCTGTACTTTCAATAACTAATATGTGTTTTGTTATTTGCTCATTTGTTGCGCAGAGATGGATTTGTTCGCCGTAGTGAAGCTTGAGAAGCCAAAGCAGGTGACGGTGGGTGTGCGTCCTCTGAGGGATAATGAGGAGCCACTGCTGGATGCTACTACGGGATGCCTAACTGCGTTAGCGCAGGCTGGTCCTGAGGATTCACCTCCTCTGCTTGTGACGCCTGTGCAGAGCGTGCCTCCTACTAGGGAGCCTGCTCATGTGGAGAAGTTGCAGGCTGAGTCTTCTAACAGCGTGGAGGTGCTGGAGCCTGAGATTGTAGCGCAGAATCTAAAGCGCAAGGGAGAGGCTGATGGCACTGGCACTTCCAAGAGGAGGCGTCATTTTATCTCGGATGAAGAGTCATCCGCAGAAGATGACACATCCACCACTGGCGCAGATAAGGGGATGACAAAGGCTTCGCCCCTTATGTAAGTGATATCCATGTTCTTTTCTGTATTCGTATTTTTTTTGTTTTACTTTTAATAGATGTTCTAACCTTCTACTTATGCTTTTGTAGTAACCAAGTTGCAGATGGTGATGTGGCTTTTGTGGAAAGCGTGGTCCCTCCTCAGAATTTAAACGTGGAGGAGACAGTGAAGGTGGCTGGAGAGGTATCTGCGCAGCAGTTTTTGGAGGAGCTAACTGCTGCTGCGGAGCGTCAGACTGAGCTGGTCACTCAGTTAAAGACGTGGTATGTTGGGGAGAGCAGCAGTCTCGCACAGAAGGACGAGGAGATAGCCCTGCTCCGTGCGCAGGTAGCAGATGCGCGAGCGGAGGTAGGGTCCATCAAGGCGCATGCTGATAAGGTCACTGATGAGAAGTTGACCATGATGGCTGAGTTGCAACATGCGCGCGGGGAGCTGCATCAGTTCAAGGCGAACCTTACTTGGGGGGTAAGGTATCTGGAGGAGAAGAAGGCTGAGCACTTTGGCCATATCAATGAATTTCGCCTTCGCATGGAGAAGATACTGAAGGAGCAGGAGGAGAAGCTGCGCGGCCTTAGTATAGAATACGATGAGGAATTATATCCTCATCTTATGTCTACAATAGCTGAACGCAGGTACGTTTTTGTATATTCCGTAATGTTGCCTTACTATATGTATTAATTTGTCTCTTTTCTTCTAATGCATCCTTGTTCTGAGTGTGTAGGTGGTTGATCAGCCATGGCTTGCGCCTGGCTTCGATGGGCACCTTAGAGTCCCCGGAGGTAGTGGAGACATTTGGAAAGGTAGTTCAGTGCGCCGTGGAGCGTGGTAGGGCGCAAGCTATGGAGGAGCTCCATGAGGCGA
This sequence comes from Artemisia argyi, assembly GCA_030686995.1. Classification (NCBI taxonomy): domain Eukaryota; kingdom Viridiplantae; phylum Streptophyta; class Magnoliopsida; order Asterales; family Asteraceae; genus Artemisia; species Artemisia argyi. The sequence goes on from CM060682.1 coordinate 185,650,707, forward strand.
AGTTGCTGACCGTGACACTTGTTGAGGTGCCTGGTTATAATGCTGATGCCTATGACGAGCTTATGAAGGCTATGAAGGGGATGAAGCTGCTTGAGCTTCCCCATATTGCGCGGCTGGAGCGCGACCAGGATTACCCCATAAAATTAATTATGGAGGGGTTAACCCTGGGGCGACACATCTTGGAGGATGCAGAGGCGCAGCCAGACTTTTTTTTAAAGCCTGACGAGTCGCAGCTGCATGTTCCCGTTTTTGCGCAGCCGCGTGATATATTGAACCCCTTCATTCTCGAGAAGGAGGTTCCCCTTAAGGAGGTCTTGGAACTGCACGCGGAGAGAGCAGCCAAGAAAAAGGGTGTTAAGGGTAAGGCCATCCTATGTGGTGTGGGCGCTGCGCATATTCCCAGATCAGATGGAGTTGCAGTCAGCGTTGCGATCGTAACGCCTAAGGATGCGTTACTTTTGAGAAAGCTCCATGAGGCAGGAAGCTCTGCTGCTCCAGAGAATAGTCCTGAGCACCGTCATAGTGTGTAGATATAGGCTTTTGTAACTTGTATATTATTGTATAAATAACAAATTATATCTTTTGCGTATTATGGTATCCATTCTGTATCCTTTGTGTAAAAAGATCAATTAAGATACTGGTTTGGAACATATATTAAGTGCGTGACTTAAAATAAATCATAAGTACGAGAATAGACTTGCATTATTTTTTGCAAATTCTTATTAAATGACCAAGGGTCTTGGCTCATAATTTGCTAAGCTCGTACAGTGTACGTTATATTGCACATCATTCGTGGAATGCGCAAGGAAATTTTACTTCAACGTCTTAAAAGTAAGGTGCTTAGCAAGGATGCGTGATCCAATGTTGATGGGTTTGCAACCCTCTTACTTAACGAATTAGTTAGTAGGTTTACTCATCCTTTCTGCCATCGTGGGTCTTAATTAGTGCATGCACGCCATGTAGGCAAAGTATATTGAAACATATAAGAATGTACACAATAAAGTAAAAATGTGTTATGGAGTTAGCTAGAAACCACAACGTTTTATTAATACTTGCAAGTTTTTGGAAAATGAAAACAATTCCTAATAAAGAAAAGAAAATTTAACGACAAACTATTATTAGGCACATACTAAAGTGCAAAGTTGTCTGTTTGTGGGCCGTGGCCTTTCCTAAAGATAGCATCTTTTGAGATTGCAGATATTCCAAGTGTGCGCCAGCTCGTGACCTTCCATATCGCGCAACCTGTATGCACCATTACCTAGCGCATCGGTGACCTCGTAAGGTCCTTCCCATTTGGGTCCAAGCTTGCCTGTGTCTTCTGCCTAGCTTGCGTCATTAGCACGGTATACAAAGTCCCCTGGCCTGAAAGAAGTGTGTTTGACTTTTGCATCATAATACTTCTTCATCGTTGCTTTAGCCTTTGCTTCGTGTATAGCTGCGCGTTCGCGCCTTTCTTCCAGCAAGTCCAAGTCTATGCGCCGCTCCTCGTCATTTGTTGTGACGTTTACCTCTGCTGTTCGTATAGTTGGCATTCCAATTTCAGCTGGTATGATGGCTTATGTTCCATAGACAAGGGAGAATGGAGTGTCTCCGGTATTGGTTTTGATTGTGGTGCGATGCGCCCATAAAACATGTGATAACTCGTCCACCCATTTTCCTTTGTGTCTGTCAAGGCGCGCTTTTATCCCTTCTCCTAAACTGCGGTTCGCGCGTTCAACCAAGCCATTGGATTGTGGGTGTTTCACCGAAGCAAAGTGTTGTGTAATATTCAATTGTGCGCACCAATCTTTGAATGGGTTATCGCAGAATTGTTTCCCATTATCTGAGATAATTTCTCCAGGTAGCCCGAAACGACACACAATATTGTCCCATACGAAGCGTTTTACCTGGTTTCCAGTGATGCTCACCACTGCTTTTGCCTCAATCCACTTTGTAAAGTAGTCTATGGCTACTATGAAGAATTTTAGCCCTCCCGCTGCAACTGGGAAAGGGCCTGCGATGTCAATGCCCCATTTATAGAATGGCCATGGTGAGGTGATGGGGGTTAACTCTTGTTGTGGTTGGCGCGGAATTGGCCTGTGTACTTGGCAATTGCTGCATTTTTTTATCATATCTCGTGCGTCGCGGTGCATAGTAGGCCAATAATATCCTGATCGTAGGGCACGCGCCACAACGGACCATGGTCCGGAGTGCATGCGGCATGATCCAGCGTGAATTTCTCAGAGTACATAATCTGCTTGAAGAGGTCCAACACATCGGAGCCAAGGTTGTAGGAATGAACGTCGATATAGGATGCCATCTCTTAGTTCAAATCTCTGCACTGTGCGTCGTACTATTCGAGCGTCCTTATGATCTTGTGGTAAGATTCCTTTGCTAATGAATTCGATGATAGGTGTCATCCACGTGGGATCCTGTTCTTCTATCACTGTGGATACTTCCATCTCCAAGATTGATTTGTTTTTTAGACTTTCTACCAATACCTGTTTTGATAGGTGCGCAAAGCTTGTAGATGCAATCTTGCTAAGCGCGTCAGCTTTCCTGTTGTCCCCTCTAGGTACTTGTTTGATTGTGAACCTATCAAAGTTCTGAATTAAGGACTTGGTTTTTTCAAGGTATTGGATCATGTGTTCATCCTTGGCTTCATATTCACCTAACACATGGTTAGCTACTAGCCTGGAATCCACGTTTGCCTCTAGGTTGCGTATACCCATTTGAATTGCAATACGCAGTCCAGCGAGTAGGGCTTCGTATTCTGCCTCATTGTTTGTGGCTGTGAATTCGAAGCGCAGTGCGTAGGTGAACTTCATTCCTTCTGGATTAGTAAGGATGAGGCCTGCGCCTGATCCATCCACGCATGAGGATCCGTCTGTGAATAGAATCCAAGGTTCTTGTAACTCTGTCTTGCTTATTGATGTTGGAGTATCGGTATCTGGCTTTTCAACAATAAGGTTAGCTAATATCTGCCCCTTGATTGCAGTGCGTGGTCTATACGTGATGTTATACTCGCTCAACTACACACTCCACTTTTGTAGCCGTCCTGACGCGTCAGGTTTAGAGATAACTTGTTTGATTGGCTGGTCCGTGATCACAGCTATTTGGTGCGCCTGAAAGTATCTGCGCAGTCTTTTAGCTGCGAATACTAGCGCTAAGACCAGTTTTTCCATGGTGCTATAGTTAGTCTCTGTCTTCTTCAATGCCTTGCTTACAAAGTATATGGGTGTTTGGACGGAGTTCCTATCTGTCAATAGTACTGCGCTGACTGCTCCGTGGGTTGCAGATAAGTACATGATTAACTCTTCCCCTGGTCGCGGTGCGACAAGTTTGGGGAGTGATGCTAGGTGCTGTTTTAGCTGTTGGAAGGCTTCTTCTGCTTCCTCAGTCCAACGAAAGTCTCCCTTTTTGTGCACTTCATGAGTGTTTTAAAGAGAGGGAGTGATTTGTCTGCTGACTTAGATGAAAAACGGTTTAGCCCAGCTAGCTTTCTGTTTAATGACTGGACTTCTTTTAGTGTGCGTGGTGAGGGGAGATTGATAACAACTTTTGTTTTTTCTGGGCAGGGCTTGATACCATCAGGTTCTATTAAATACCCAAGGAACATGCCTTCTGTCGCGCCAAAGGTGCACTTCTTGGGATTTAACATCATGTTTATTTTTCCCAATGTTTTGAACGTCTCCTCGATGTCGCGCACCAATTCTTCCTCTGTGTGACTCTTGATGACAAGGTCATCAACGTAGACCTCCAAGTTGCGACCTACTTGTTTTTCAAAAGCCATGTCCACCAATCGTTGGTATGTTGCGCCTGCGTTCTTTAGGCCAAAAGGCATTTTTGTGTAGCAATAGACCCCTTGACTTGTGTGGACGGCTGTTTTTTCTTCATCCTCCACTGCCATCTGGATTTGATGGTACCCTTTGTATGCGTCTAGGAAGCATTTAAAAGGATATCCGCACAGGGATTCGACTTTCCAGTCTATCTCTGGCAGTGGATAGCAGTCCCGTGGACATGCTTTATTGAGATCTGTGAAGTCCACGAACATCCTCCAACTGCCGTCACTCTTCTTTACCATCACTGGATTAGAAAGCCAGTCGTGATAGTATACTTCGTGCATAATGCCTGCGTCTACAAGTTTGTGTACTTCTTCCAGGATAGCTTTTGCGCGATCTAGGGCCTAGCCGCGCTTCTTCTGTCGTATTGGGGGATATCCTTATCGGATTTGCAGCTTGTGCTCCGTAATTGAGCGTGGCACTCCGGTCATGTGCTTTGGTTCCCACGCAAAGATATTCAGGTTATTCTGCAAGAGTGCGCATACAGCTGCTTTACCTTTGTCAGATAAAGATCCTCCAATCGATATTTGTTGATCCGGGTAATCAGGATGAATAGCGACCTTTAAGTTTGATATTTTTTCCGCGCGTTGTTCTGGAATATTCTCCACCTCACTGGTTACTGCGTTGCACTCTTTAGGTGGTACTGTGGTGTTGTAAAGGGTGACAGTCCCTCCTTCTACTGGGAATTTGAGCATCCCATGTGCTGTGGATGGTACAGCGCGCATGGATGATATTCCAGGTCTCCCAATGATGCTGTTGTACGGTGAAGGAGACTTGATTACCATAAAATTTATCCACGTTGCTGTAGAGTGTTGTTCATCACCTACAACTACAAGTAGGCGTAATTGCCCCATAGGCCATATATTTTCTCCTGTGAACCCAGTAAGCGACGTCGTGGCTGGTATCAATTGACTTTGTATCTCCGGTCGTAGCCTTTTAAAGCAATGTTCATACAGAATATCTGCGGATGCTCCTCCATCGATATACATGCGGCGGATGTCATGTCCCCCAGTATGTATCATGTAGATGATGTCCGCTTTATCTTTAGGAGGCTCTTTCTTTCCCTTCTTTAATGTTCTTTACGAGGTGATCCATTCTCCCCTCCTTTACTAATTTTTCAATTAGTTGTCGTAGCTGGACACACTCGTTGGTGGTATGGCCTTTTTGGCCATGGTATTCGCAGTATCCATTCCCTATGCGCTTGTCCTTTGGGGTGCGCATTGGTGGAGGTTTTGGGAAGTTTGCGCCTTCTGTTACAGATACTTCCCTCAGAGTCTTTGTGAGAGGGGTATACTTGTCATTATCTCGTCCACTCCCCTGATTGCGATAATTCTTGTTGCGGTTACTGCTCTGATCATTGGATTGTCTCCTAGGCTGTTCTTGTTGCCTATAATTTGAGTAGCCTTTTTTAATGTCCGCAGCAGCTGCTTCCCCTTGGATGAAGGATCTTGTGCGCTTCATTAGTTCATCGAAGGTTTGGGGAACCTTGTCGTTTAACTTCCTAATGAGTTCTGGGTTGTTGATCCCATTCATGAACCCTGAGATTTTTAGGACTTTGGGACACGCTTTTACGTATATACACTCATCTTTAAAGCGTTCCATATAAGCGCTGGTTGATTCCCCTTGATGCTGTTTTACTCTGGCTAGTTCAACAGGATTTTTAGCGCACTTCTTTCTTTGGGTGAAGTTTAAACGGAATGCTTTTCGTAACTCTTCAAACCCACCAATGCTCCTTCGTGGAAGCTTGCTAAACTACGTGCGCGCATTCCCTACTAACGTGGAGTTAAACATGTGGCACCAGAATGATGAAATTTCTGGCCAACATCCCGTTAGGATCATACCGGGTCCTGCGGGTGTCTATCAAAGGGCGAAGCTACGTAAAATAGAGGAAACTCGGCAAGGTGGAGACGTGTCTATAATTTCCACACATGAGTATATGAGGAAAGTTGTTGAAGACGTGGGTGAGGATGAGGATTTTACACGTGGGCCATGGCTTAGCGCCGTGGACTATTTGAATGCTAATGGGGGGGGGGGGGGTTTGTGATTGGATGTTTAGGTGATATCAGAAGCTTTATCAATAAGGGAAAAGTTGAACAAGTTGTTGCTATAATAAAGTCGTGTACCCCAAATGCGCTTGGAGATCTTATAGTTACTGTCAAAGATCTCTCAGGTGAAATATCTGGTACAATACATCATAAAATCATTAATGAGGGGGATAATGGAAAGGATATTACTGTAGGAGCTGCTTTGATTCTTCGTAATGTTTCAGTGTTTTCACCAAAATCAGGCCATTATCTTAACATTACCAGGAAAAACTTAGTTAAGGTATTCAAAAAAGATATGCTTCCTGGTTGTAGTGGAATTTTAGAGGAAGAAGAAATAATGAAACTGATGGAAGAAGAAGAAAAGGCAAAATTTGAGATGCAGGTAGTTGGAAATGTTGTTGATGATGAAATTCAGCAGAGTTTAGATGAAGAAGCATTAAACCTTGCTTTAGAAGAAGAAGCAGCTAGCAAGAGAGGCTGCAACAAGAAGAAGATGAGTATAACCTGCTTTGGGGCTTGCTTGTGTAAAAAAACAAAAAATGGTTATATGTTTGTTTTGTTTGAATATCTTGTGTAATCTGTTTCAGTTTAATGAAATGAAATCAATTTTATCATTTCCTTCATTTGTGTATAATAACTGTTATGAGCTTCAACTTTAATGTGACCATACATTAAAGAAGGTACTGCTGAAACAAAATGATACTGGTAGAACAGAAGTAGGTACTGCTACATTCAAGGAGCAAACAAGTCGCTGCTTCTCAACTTGGTCAAACAAGATGACCTACACAATCTATCAATGCAGAAGTACTCAGCACAAAAGAATTTAGTGGATCAATACTACAGTGTCACATTTGTAATATGTTATCTCATTTCCTTACATGTCTGCGTGTGTCTTTAAAAAAATACAAAGTGTATCTAACAATTAATTTGACTTTCAACCATCTGTTGAACAAGCATTGAATGTGTCATTCAATTACTTTGACTAATTAAAGTCAAACAACTTACCTACAATAAAAAGCAAGTTAGAGTATTTAGCACACACTTGGTTACATTAAACACATAACACTCAAACAGTAAGTAAACTCGATCAAACCCTAAATTCCAAAAAAAAAAGAAGCAAATCAACACAATGAGCTCCCCTAGCCATCCAGGTATTTATACTAGAAATTTTTATTTATCATTTGATACATCTTTTGCACCATTTAATTGTTGTTTATCCTATTTAACATATTTGACCTTGTTTTAAGTGACAACATTTGGGGGTTTTGTTTGCTTGTATGTGTTTACTAAGATTAGTGATACGTTGGAATCGCACCATGCTTTACCTCTCGAGGGATCTCGAGAAGCTTACAACCCCCACCAGGCAGTGTACCTGATCATTGTAGTATAGTATAGTGACAAGTACCGGGGGATTGATCGTTCAACTCAGAAATAGTGTCGCTAGGATTAGAAAGCCTAAAAACTAGGTCTAGAGGTGAGTGATGATTCTTTTTGTATTTTTATGTTTTATAAAAGCAAATAAAAATCTCGGGTTTTGGAAGAGTGGGCGGAATTAGTTGCTAATCAACTAACCCAATAACTAAAGATGCAATCAAAATAAAATAACAAAAATAAAATGAAATCTAATTAAACTAGTGGTGTGAACAATAATAGGGAGAGTTGTGTTTACTTAGGTTTCATTACTCCCTAGATATCTTTTACAGGTTGATAGTTTGTTACAATTGCATGGATGACGGGTCGTATTCCTTAATACTAGTCGTAGGGCCGTGTACAATATTCCCTAACTCTATAGGGTCCTACTTCACTCCTATGTCGAGCCGTTAGAAGCTCCTAACATGGGATCATTAGAATTCTCCTACGCATTAAATACAACCAAAAATCATAGTACACCTCTGATCATGTTTCTTAAGAAGTTCAAGCATGTCACCAATGGAAGTCTGCCAGTTTTCTTAAGCCTAACATCGAATACAATCATCCGTAACAACTATAAACAAACAATCAACCCATAATTAACATCTAGGTTTCACTACATCTAAGAAAACACACAAGAGATCTAGCCAAGCATGTTAAATTCAAGACAAGTGTAAGATATATTCAAACAACACATAGACATATTGAATGAATTGAAAGAGTACTTATCTCAATTGAACATGAAAGGTTTCAAAGGGTAAAAACCATTGAAAAAGTTGTAATATTCGGACTAGGGTTTGTCTCCAAAGTTACACCCTAATTGTTCCTCTCTAATGAATGAAAATTGCAAACCTATATATAGATTTTACAGTGTGACGGCGTCAAGAAGGAAATTCTGACGCCGTCAACTCGCCACCCATAATGAAATCGGATTGCCTAGATCCAATTTTGACGCCGTCATGTGCAATTCTACTCTGGGCCGTCACTCGTATTTGGACCATCACGGCCTATGGTGACGCCGTCATGTCCCTAGTGTAAAACTCTTCTGGATCGTCACGGACTTTATCCACTTCCACCTTTTGTATTACTCTTGACGCCGTCACTTGATAACTCTTGACGCCGTCAGGTACTGTTCCCAGCAAGGAAAATTAAGACTTTGCCGTTTTCGTCACTTTTATGCTCAAAAAACGTCCAAAATGCTTCCTTTTCCAGAATTCACTCCAAAAGTACCTAAAATGACAAAAAGAATGATTTAGGGCAATATTTGATCAAATAAATTTGAATTCGGGGTTAAATGACCCTCTAAAAACGGTTCATTTTTCGCCTCATCAAATACCCACACACTTGAGATTTGCTTGTCCTCAAGCAAATGCGCTTTTATTCTAATCAAAATGCAAGTTAGGGGTCATTTAACACTAATATAAAAGTAATTACAACAAATAATTGTTCCACTAAAGACCAAAGACAAGCACGGAGGTCATACACTAGCACCTCACAAATAGTGTTTAGATACTCACATCTCTCGGGTGTAATAAAGTATATATCACAATATGAAAATGGAAAACATCTCTCACTACCTGTTATAGCAAAATAGATTACCATAGGCTTAGGAAAGGATCAAACCTCCACCACATGGCGTAAACACCTAGGATAAACTATCAAAGAGGTCTTTCAAAGGGTTATAACGTTAGGTGTAGGGATATGGAATACACGGTTTTGTTGGATTAAGGCAATCTTTACTGGTGGCGAGTTAATCATCTTGGTTAATTACATGTACAATATGGCGTTGCTAAGCCAAGACTAGACTCGACTTAAGCTAATAAATGAAAAATAATAAAAACATAAAATAAACATAGAATGAAACAGGATGGTAGTCCGTATGTTTTTTTCTTTTCTTTTTCTAAAATTTTTTCGATTTTTTTTTCTTTGCATACACTCTTACCCTACCATCCAAAATAATACATCATAGGGAATGAACATTCCCCTTACACTTGAATTTTTACATACTTTACAATAAACTAATCTAATGACTCGAATCAAGATAATCAAAACACTTGGAGTACTTTTAAGATTAACGCACATATGGGGGTAATAATATAATGTTCTTCCCCATTCTTCCATAACACTAGTACTTTACCCATGAGTCCCAATCGTCCCAAAATAATATGTACAAGGATATGACTCAACTTAGCAACCATGTAATCAATTAGATAATTAACTAAGGGTTTAAACAAATAACAATAATGCACTAAATGGATTGTTAACAAATTCTATCTTTGAGTAAGATGCTTAAAGTTAGAAACGAAAAGATAGGCTCGGAGGGGTGTACTAGGGGTTTCGTGTACTAAAAATGAGTACAACGCTAAGGTGTAGGAAAAATTAATTGACTTTACTAGCCAAATAATATGACTCAAATGGTCAAGTAATTATGATACGGGTTTAAACACAAGGGTGATCCTAATGCCTCTTATCATGTAGTAAATCCTACTATACGAATGTAGTCTCACTAGCGGTCTCGGGATGCATCACTAACGCAAGTTCTAGAATCTAAATGCTACCGGTACACTCATAAGCACCAATAATGAATGCTTTTCCTATCAAATCTAAAGGCGAACCTCACATATTTGGGTGGAAAATTTTTCTGAATGGTACGGTTTTGTGCTAATCATACGACTCCTATCCATGAGACGCTTGCTAAGGTTAAATTTTCACTCCTAAATGTTGTAAAAAATTTTAAATTTGGCGCTAAAATTACACTAACAAGTATTTCTCTTAGTTTTATTACACACCTACCATCAAACAAACAAACTCAAGTGCAATTGTATCCTATAAGGTATCATCATTTACCCTCCCCTTACACTTAGGATGAAAATTATCCCCAATGTTCAATTAAAGGATGTAAAAGTAAAATAGGTAAAAGAATGAAAACAAATACTCCCCTGATTCGTTCGGTGTGGATAGTGTATCAACAAGGTTAGATCTTCCTCCAAGAAAATGAACATTCAAAGCTTCCCTTCCAGAAAAATAAATCATCTTCTTGTCATATATAACCTGTTAAACCTGAGAAAACAAACAAGGAAACTTCACGTAAAATCGGCGGCAATCTATATATACTAACAAATCCTAGAAAACAATGTAAGATATAATGCTTGTGGAATGAATGTTTGCAGATTTCCTAGAGTTTATAAAACTAAAGAATTAACAAAAACTTAAAGACTCCGTTAGAAAAACAAAACTCGCAAAATTTCCAGAATTTTACACATGATGCCGTCAGGAGTTAACTCCTGACGCCGTCAGAAGTGACCTACAGAAATCTTTACGTTAAGTTTCCGGAAAATTTCTGGAAAAACTTATGTCCTACTTCCTGGAAAATCCTGCAAAATATCATTATGACTCGATACAAGTATTTGACTCTAACAAATACTAATACACATGTTTATTTAATATTGTGGAGAATCATGATCAATTTCGTTTCTTAAAAACAAATTTGGGGTTTCCCCTTACACTTATCTTTTGCAAAATACCTTTATATGAAGTTAAGACGAAGTTTAACAACAAAATAAAGCATTTTCACAATTTTATTTTGAAACATGATCTACCAACAATAAAAATAAATCATGCATACGGAAGCAAATAACAATCAAACAAATAAAAATCACACAAAACATGGGTTGCCTCCCAAGAAGCGCTTTTCTTTATTTACGAGTCTTGTAGCTAGACTCAAGGTCATGGGCAATTACGTTATATGGGTGAGTTCCTTATTGAGGACATCTTTGGGATCAAACTTGGGTTTCAACTTCCTATCGATTTTCTTGGAACGGTATGACCTCTCAAACTTTTCTCCATCCGGATCATATAAAATCATCTTCATATGCCATGATCCGTCACCTTCCCTAGGTGGCTTGTCCCAGCTTCATTTACACTTATCCCCCTCTCTTTTCCACTTGTTTATCTCTACGTTAATAGGCATTACACATAAGAACTCAATCATTTTCCTAAAGACTAGGGGGTCCTCAAAAGGGTCTAGCTCCTCATCTCTAGCTATGAGTTGTTCCACCGAATGTGTTTTATCGATGAAATCTTTTTCTAGATAGAATGGGCGTTGAGGTCCTATAAAGTTTCTTTCTATCGAAGGTCCATATCTAGATGGTCTCCTATTCATCTCTACCCAATGTGGTGTTGGTTCGTCCTCACAATCATAGTTATGCTTCTTAACATCATATACCGACCAAGTGTCTCCCTCACCTACCGCTATCTTAGATTCCTTACAATCTATCATAGCGCTAGTGGTTGCTAAAAATCCTCTTCCTACTAACAATGGGCATGTAGTATCACTAACCATATCTAGGACGTGAAAATCCGCTAAAATAGTTAACTTTCCTACGTGAACAACTACATCCTTGATCATCCCAACCGGGTGGGCAATACTCCCATCTGCTAGACCAATTAGTACCTCCGTCTCCTCTAACTTTCCTAGCTTAAGAATGGTGAAAGGGGATAATGGAATCAAGTTGAGGCTTGATCCTAAATCGGCTAGTGTGTCGAAAGCTTCGGATTTTCCTATCTTACAAGGCAAAACAAATATAACCAGATCATCAAGCTTCTTAGGCAACTTGTTTTGAACGAAGGCAGCCCCATTTTTACCCAATTTAAATTTCTCATATTTTTCTAGGAGGGCACTATAGTAGGGAGCACGGGCTAAGACATCAATGACGGGGCGTTCAAGGTGGAGCTCCTTGAATTCATCGTCAAGGTCTTGTGTAGGAAGTGTTTCAACTTTATTATTGACCGGTTTAACATTGGGTGTTTCATTCGATTGGTCCTTTTGAAGTATTTGGTTTTTCTTGAAACACGTGCTCATTGATTTAACCAAGTAGTATTGCGGACAAGAAGTGGGTGACGAAACCGATGATATGGAATTAACGTTTAGTTTTGGGTTCTTGACCGTGTCGCTTGGGAGTGCTCCTATTTCTCGGTTATTGAGAACTTTCAACAATGTGTCAATTTTAGTGGTCATCTTGCTTTGCTTTTGTTTGAAATCGGCTTCAAACTTAGATATGCGAGCTTCTTAAGATGACATAAACTTGGAAATCAACCCTTCAAGATTGTTGGTACTACCATAGTTGTTGGAAGGATTGTTGTTGAAAGTACGGTTAGAGGGTGGACCGTTTGGTTGGTAACGATTAGGTGGATTGGAAGAATTCTTTTGGTTTTGTTTCCACCTAAGGTTCGGGTGATTTTTCCAAGAAGGGTTGTAGGAATCACCGTAAGGGTTTGGCTCGGGTTTGAAAGTGTACCACTTGTCTCCCGCTTCGTCGGTACGCGAGGATGCGTAGTTCACAAAAGCTATTCCGGGGAGTTCCACGCAATCACGAGTGTTATGGGGACCACTACATAATTCGCATGAAGAAGTGATTTTGTTCACTTGGCTTGAAGGCTTAGGAGCTTCGTAAGATTTCATGAGAAACTTGACTTAGTCCTCAAGTTCCATGATCCTACGGTCGGGAGTGCTAGAATTGTTCGAAGGCAAAGATATTGCCTTGACCGTTTTGTTCAAATCACGGGGATCATTCCAACTTTCATTGTCATAGAGAGCAAGATCTTCTATGAGTTCCCATGATTCTTCCGCACTTAGATCACGTAGCTAACCACCGGCCGATTGGTCAATGGTTCGCCTTGTGGAGAGATCGATATAGTCATAGAAGATTTGGACTTTGAGCCAAAGATCTTTGCCATGATGAGGGAATTTTTGGAGTAAGTCCTTGAAACGAGTCCATGCTTCATATAGAGTTTCACCTTGACGTTGTTGGAACATCAAGATATCATTTATAAGCTTGGTAGTTCTCCCCGGTGGGAAAAATTGAGCAAGGAAACGAGTGGTGAGATCATCCCATGAGGTGATGGATCCCGCGGGTAAATGTTCAAGCCATTGACTAGCTTGATTACGTAGAGAGAATTGGAATAGGCGTAATCGGGTCGACTCTCTAGTTGTAATATCAAGGTCTATAGAATCTACGATTTTAAGGAAATCCTTGAGATGTTGATTAGGATCTTCGGAATGAAGTCCATGGAATGCACATCCGCTTTGCACCAACCGGATGGTGTCGGATCGCAAGGGGGACACATTGGCTCCTTGAGTGAGCTCAATAGTGTTTCGATAGCCTTGGTGGCTAGGATGGGATACTCTCTTATGGTTCGGGGCCTAAGAGGTTGGTTTACTAGTGGTGGGTTTTGTGGGTGGTTTTGTTGTGGTGGGTTGATGGGTTCAAAGATGTTACCACCTTTCATGATGTCGGATGGTAAAGGTTACGAACAAAGACACGAAGAAATGAGATAGACTAAAGAAAACCTAAAAATAAAAATAAAATCTTACTAGAAAGGAATCTAGCAAGTAGACCTAATAAAAAGAAATCCTAACCTAGAAAATAACTATTCCCCGGGCTGCGGCGCCAAAAACTTGATACGTGGGAATCGCACCAGGCTTTACCTCTCGAGGGATCTCGAGAAGCTTACAATCCCCACCAGACAGTGTACCTGATCGTTGTAGTATAGTATAGTGACAAGTACCGGGGGATTGATCGTTCAACTCAAGAATAGCGTCCCTGGGATTAGAAAGCCTAAAAACTAGGTCTAGAGGTGAGAGATGATTCTTTGTATTTTTATGTTTTATAAAAGCAAATAAAAATCTCGGGTTCGGAAGAGTGGGTGGAATTAGTTGCTAATCAACTAACCCAATAACTAAAGATGCAATCAAAATAAAATAACAAAAATAAAATGAAATCTAATTAAACTAGTGGTGTGAACAATAATAGGGAGAGTTGTGTTTACTTAGGTTTCATTACTCCCTAGATATCTTTTACAGGTTGATAGTTTGTTACAATTGCATGGATGACGGGTCGTATTCCTTAATACTAGTCGTAGGGCCGTGTAAAATATTCCCTAACTCTATAGGGTCCTACTTCACTCCTATGTCGAGCCGTTAGAAGCTCCTAACATGGGATCATTAGAATTCTCCTACGCATTAAATACAACCAAAAATCATAGTACACCTCTGATCATGTTTCTTAAGACGTTCAAGCATGTCACCAATGGAAGTCTGCCAGTTTTCTTAAGCCTAACATCGAATACAATCATCCGTAACAACTATAAACAAACAATCAACCCATAATTAACATCTAGGTTTCACTACATCTAAGCAAACCCACAAGAGATCTAGTCAAGCATGTTAAATTAAAGACAAGTGTAAGATATATTCAAACAACACATAGACATATTGAATGAATTGAAAGAGTACTTATCTCAATTGAACATGAAAGATTTCAAAGGGTAAAAACCCTTGAAAAAGCTGTAATATTCGGACTATGGTTTGTCTCCAAAGTTACACCCTAATTGTTCCTCTCTAATGAATGAAAATTGCAAAACTATATATAGATTTTACAGGGTGACGGCGTCAAGAAGGAAATTCTGACTCCGTCAACTCGCCGCCCATAATGAAATCGGATTGCCTAGATCCACTTTTGACGCCGTCATGTGCAATTCTACTCTGGGCCGTCACTCGTATTTGGACCATGACGGCCTATGGTGACGCCGTCATGTCCCTAGTGTAAAACTCTTCTGGATAGTCACAGACTTTATCCACTTCCACCTCTTGTATTACTCTTGACGCCGTCACTTGATAACTCTTGACGCCGTCAGGTACTGTTCCCATCAAGGAAAATTAAGACTTTGCCGTTTTCTTCACTTTTATGCTCAAAAAACGTCCAAAATGCTTCCTTTTTCAGAATTCACTCCAAAAGTACCTAAAATGACAAAAGGAACGATTTAGGGCAATATTTGATCAAATAAATTCGAATTTGGGCTTAAATGACCCCCTAAAAACGGTTCATTTTTTGCCTCATCAATTAGAAAGACCATAATGTAGTTTGATGCCTACATTTGAACACTAAGATTAGAAAGACCATAATGAGCTTATTTTATCATTTGATCAAACTTTTCACTCCTCGCCCTCATTTGTTTACTTGTATGTGTTTACTAAGATTAGAAAGACCATAATGTAGTTTGATGCCTAAATTTGAACACTAAGATTAGAAAGACCATAATGAGCTTATGTTATCATTTGATCAAACTTTTCACTCCTCGACTTCATTTGTGACACATGCCTTGTGCCTACTTGAATGAAATGTATTGTGTCTTTAATGTTGTTTGATACTTACCTTTGAACACTAACAGTACCAATTATAGTAATGTGACCCAGTACCAATTAGCTCATCTTCCAGCAGTTCTAGTTTAAGTTCTGGTGGTTACACAATCCCACCCGGATTGCTTGACTGGTTAATTGAAGAGCAAGAAACTGAGTCTGGTTCAACCTCTGAGTATTCAATAGCCGATTTTACAAGCTCTGTTTCGCCAATAGAAGTTGTACCTCTCCAAGTTATTCTACCTTCTCTGCCTCTCCCAGCTGACCTAGCTGTCCTAGCTCTGCCTGTCACTGATGAGCAGCCAATCCCAGCAAAGAAACGTAAATGTGACCAGGATCATGGTCAAAGCAGCAAAGGCAAGGCAAAGGCAAAGGCAAAGGCAAGGCAAAGGCAACAGATAGAGCCAAAGGGAAAGGCAAGGGCAAGGGGAAAGGAAAGGCAACATGAAGATGATGTATCATGTCCAACTTATGCTTTTAAAAAACTTGATCACTTTTGATGATGGTTGTAAATATTTCTTAACTTACTATGAATGGTGCTAATGTAGTAGACTTAAGTTATGGTGGTTAGTTTGTTGACTTAATGGTTAATGCTATTCATGTTTCTAGTTTACAAATTCTGCAAATCATGGCTTCCTTATGATAAATGTTTACATCAGATACAATTAGAGTAATTTGTGGTTGACTTGAACAGCCCTTGATATGGAGTTGGCAATCAAACATTCACAATCAACCATAAACAATGACTAGTAATTAAACTTCATATTTTTCTATTGATAGAGTTATAAAGTAGCAACCATTCCATACATCAGATAAAAACCAGATTACAAACATACTAAAACCATACAAACACCATAATCATTCAAAGCTTTCACCCCAACCGGTTCAACCCAGAGCTCTCTTCCCTGCTTGCATAACTTTCCCTCCTATCCTTCCTTTCTTTATATTCTTGAAAGAAAATTTCAAGAGCCATAATCCGGCTTGCCAAATTCAACCTATCCTCCAACATGTTTGGCTGCTGCTCCACCGCATTATGCTGCTGCTCCACCACATTATACTGCTGCTCCACCACGTCCTGCTGCTGCACCTCCTGATTTTGATCACCCCCACCTCCTCTTCCTCCTCCTCCTCCTCTATATCTTCTTCCTCATTCAACCCTAAAACCTCATCCTAGTAAAAGTCATGTCTACGAACCCACCTCAGTATTTGTGTCCTCATGACGGTGCTAACCTGCCTGTAGTTCCCAAATTCCAATACGGGATCATACCCGAATTCATTGAACACAGCGTCCCACAACAAGGCGTTGTTTAAGACAAACTCGTATTCGTCAGCTTCACTTGGAAAACATCCATTTGCATTTGGGGCTGCCATTTTTAACTGTTGTTCTTTTCAAAGGGATTTGTGTGTTGGTGTGTCATCTAGGGTATACAAACGAGGTTATAAATAGGCTGACGAGTTGTTGAACGTTTACCAAGAAGATAGGCGGGAAAAAAGGGGGGAAGGGACCATATGCGTCATTGCAAAAATGTGAAATGACGAAAAACCCAGTTGACTGGTCAACTAACGTTGCAAAGCAACGTCCGTCAGCCAAAAGTGGGTTCCAGGGACCAACCACGCCAAAAATGAGGAGTTCAGGGACGAAAATGCCAAAAAAAATAGTTTAAGGACAATATGCGGGAATCGCGACAAGTTTTGGGACGATCGGTGAAATTTTGTCTTTTCTTTTTCTTTTTTTTTAGTCAACATGTATAGCAGTAGAGTTGTTTGGATAAGCATGTTCTATGACTACTTCTAGATCAAATTTGGTTCTTTGTTCGGCTACCAAGCAATTGTGCATGTCACTGTGTTGGTCTTCGTGAATTAGTTAACCAAAATAGTAAATGTATTGCATACCTATACAATAAATATATTCAAGTGATCAAGTCTATCATTAAAAATCCAAAATAGTGAAAAATACTATATATCTTTTGCAACAATTATTAAAAGCTAATAAAAGTTATCCATACTGTTGATTTTATTTCCCAATTGTCATGATCCTATGCGATATGCAACAATTATTAAAAGCTAATAAAAGTTATCCACACTGTTGATTTTGTTTCCTGTTTGGCATGCACCTTTGATTCTTAAAATCTATTCAAGTTACTAAATCAGCGGATTTAGCAAAAAGTATGTTACAGTAATTCAGTTAAAAAATCATCTCATCAGTTAAAAAGTATGTTACGGTAATTCAGTTAGACCGAGTATAATAAGGAGACCCTAAGACCGTATTTATCATCGACATCTTAGCGTCACATTAGCTTATGCTCTCTATGACTAATTTCACCACCAATTTAGTGTAATAAGAAAACCAACTCCACAACTAATACATACAACACTTGAACATAAATATACGTCACCAAAATGCGCACAAGTAAAACTCAAGAGACCATACGATCAAGTAAAATTTTGAGACACGCTTTATGTTGACAAGTGTTACGTTTAAATTAAACCTTAATTTGACATGACTTTTGAGGAGATGGGTCGTACCGGGTAGGCCTCATACTAACTAACCCATCCATAAAGAATACATCCATTTGGGTAGGCGTTACATTCCTCTCTCATTTATATAAACCAAAACACAACACACGCCAAGACTCATAACACAAACCAAAAAACCCTAACCCTAATATAAGCCGGCAAATCCTTCCAATATTTTTATGCTCTTCATCTCCTTTAACGAAAGTTCATTTGTGAATGGTGGAAATCTTGTTTAGTCAGTTAATGATCTCCCCTCTTCCCTTCAGGGGGATCTCCTTTTCTTCATCTATCAACGAAGGCTGGTACTACCGCTGCATCGGAGTTGACCCATAAATAAATACATACATACACACATTTATATTCATGCATATTTTCAGTTATATATTGTCTTGATATATTCATTTATTATTATTTGAAAGAAAAAAAGATTTTTTAAGGATGTTGATTACGAAACATAAGAAGGGTTCGAAAAGCAGTACTGGTGGTAACAGGCTTTTGATTAGCATTACAGTTGTTGGAAGTGCGGGTCCCATTAGGTTTGTTGTTAATGAGGAAATGATGGTGGCTGCTGTTGTTGATACCGCCCTTAAGTCTTACGCGCGTGAAGGAAGGTTGCCTGTACTTGGATCTAATGCTAATGATTTTGTACTATATTGTCCGGTCGTCGGAACTGAAGGTAAAACCCTAAAACCATCTTTTAATGATTGTGTGATTTGATATCTTTGCTCTGTTTTTGTTTTCTAGAGACAGGAGGGTCAGAGTCGGCACATGCCCTTTTATCAAAAAAATTATAGTATAAATTTTTTAAAATATTTGTTTATTTTTTAGTTGTCTTCTTAATGAACAGATCTGTAATGTAGTTTTGAAAAATTATCAAAGTTTGTTCTTTCAACCATATGGCTCCGCCCTGATGCTGAGTCAAGGTTACTTAAAAGTACGTCACACACACAAAAAAAAAAAAAAAAAAAAAAAAAAAAAAAAAAAAAAAGTTGATTTGCACAAATTAATTGTATATATGTGAAAAATGTAAATGTGCAAATGAATTCCTAACAAAATATGTGCACCAGCTGGTGATGTACTGTCTTGGGCCTCCACTGATTTGGCTTGTAAACCATTGGTACTAGGTTAAATTAAGGGTTGAAGTTACTTATGCGAATTGTCCAGAATCAGCTTAGAACCACATGACATAATTTATTGCTGTTTAAATATGCTTGAAAACGTTTTCAGTGACTGACATTAATTGAATTCGTACGTTACAAATTTTATTGCATTGAATATGTCTCTTGACACATTAAATTTTGTTATACAAGTTGATCAATAAATAAAAGAATTTTCCAAAAACTATGCGTGTGTTCACATTTCTGTAGTACTAAACTGTATAAAGTATTTGTTAATTCTCACAATAATGCACGAGAACTAGTCAAGTTGTACACATAATGTTTTAATCATGAAGCATCTTTAAATATTTGGCCAATATTTTATATTTGTAATTTAGCTGGATAGATAACTTACTTTTTATATTATGATTGTAATGAATCTTATGTTGCAGCTTTGAAACCATGGGAGACAATCGGATCATTTGGGGCAAGGAACTTCATGTTATGCAAGAAGCCTCATCAACAAGCGGTGAACAATGGCGTCGATCAGAAGCCAGTGACCGTGGGAATAAGGAAGAGTTCCGGTAGTTGGAAGGCATGGTTCAATAAATCACTCAATCTCAAAGTATCATCTCATTGAAATTTTGCCATAATCTTATCATTACAATCTACAATTTTATGTTCTGTCCTAAAAAAATTAATTTTTGTTCAGTCCATGAGTATTAGATAATGATGTATTTTGAGATGTGGTTAGGGTTTTGTTTGTTTTTTCAAATCAATTGTCAATTTCTTATGCTTTGTGAAAGTAATAATTGTTAGATGTCTTTGTATGAGAGGGCATGAATTTGGCTTGTTATATTGAACATCAATTATTATGTATTTGTTCAACTCATCTACTTTTTGAAACATGTACCAATTCTTTGATGTGTTGTTTGTTGTTGTGATTGTGAATAGAAGATGCTAATGGATTATTGCGCTTTGTGAGGACCATTGAATTGCTGTTAAAGTTGGTATATGTCGTGATTCTTTTTTAATGGTTGTGTAGCTTAGAAAGGTCGATTCTATAACAAAAGCAGATTTAATTTTAATCGTTTTAGGGGGAGTTTAAGTAAAGGAGGTGATGGTTTACCATATTTACGTCATCATCGTATCATTGCTACATCATCACTGTTCTCACCAACTTCACACGTATTGATCATCATCTTTGTTAGATTACTGGTAATGGTCATACTACTTTATCTTTCACATCAGCTTTCTCTTTCTCACTATCTTTATTAGAGTATCATTTGTTTATACCACACATAAATGTACACATATAGTACTAAACCAATAAATACCCCACAACAAATTCTTAATTAAAACAGGTATAGTACTAAATCAATAAATACCCCCACAACAAATTTTTAAAAGCACATTCAGACTTCATTTCTATTTAAGAAAAGAGTAAACTACACCGTTCGTCCTTGTGGTTTGCGTTGACCGACGTCTTTCGTCCTTTGACCAAAAAAATTGCACCGTTCGGCCTTAAGTCAGAAACGTTATGCACCGTTTGTCCCTCCATCCAACGGGGCCACTAACGCTCGTTAAATCTTGTTAACCATAAGGGTATATTCGTAATTTCACATCCATTTTAATATATGAACCATTTAATTACTTATTTATTTCACTTTTACACTAAACTCACACACACACACACACTCTTTCTCTCTCTAAACCCACCGGAATCTTCATATTTTCCAGCAAACACCAGTAGATTCCGGCACCGCCGTCGCCGGAGAATTTCCCGGCGAGACTTTTTATTCGCCAAATCGATAGATCGGGACATCCCCATTCTTTCTGGAGCGTTTTAGCTCACGGATCCCCCTACAACAACCTCCACGCGCAACCACAGTGACTACCGCCACCACCGAGACTCCGCCGCCCCCTCCTCTTTGTTTTTCCGACGATAATCTACCCCCACGCGCCCCCTATCTTCTTTTTCATTAACATTTTTCAAAGCCCTAGTTTTTATAAATTTATTTAAACCCGGAAGACTAAAGATATTTTTGGTGTGAGGGTGATGTTTGGCATGATGTGTCGCACAACAGCTGGGTTTTAAAAATGCATGTTGGTTCTTTCTTATTTGAATATCGATTAATTCTCAGCCACTAGTTATATAGTTTTCAATTTTCATTCATTTTTAATTTGTGTAGGTCCTGTGCAATATATTTTTCATTTCATATTAAAATAACATATATAGCAACATTCAATTCCTAATATGACATAAACTAAACAAGTTGTCAATTAATCATGTTAATGAGTTTATACAGAAATTGCAAAGTTACAAAACCTCATTTTTTTTATAGCTCATAAGCTTCAACATAAACTTATTTCATGGCTGATGAGGTTGTGATGTTGGGATTAGGATTAGTTGATTTTGTTGAGGTTGTATTTCATTCGGATGTGGAGTTTGGATTTGTGATCGAGCCGATTGGGATTTGGATTTGTCACTTGGATTTGGAGTTGAGATTTAGAGTAGTATTTGGATTTGTTGTGTTAGTTTGGATGTGGATTGGTTGTTTGTGTTTGTGTTTCGGATTGAGCGAGGGTATAATTTTGAAACTATTTTTATCAAGTTTTTTTTTTTTTTGATAGATTTTTTTTATTAAATTTTTGAAAATGAAAAGTGATCATAATATTTACTAGTAAAAAAGTGAATATAAAGTTTATTTAAGAATGGATAAAAACGGATAATAATGGAAAAAAACGGACGAAAATGGGTCACAATGTAAAAAAAGGGACGAAAACGGGCGAAAACATAAAAAAACGAAAGAAAACGTTAAAAAAGGGACTAAAAGCAAAAAATTGCACCGTTCGTCCTTATAGTGCAAAATGACTATTATACCCTCATAAGCAAACAAGTTAACGAGCGTTAGTCCACCCCGTTAGAAGGAGGGACTAATGGTGCATAACGTTTCTAAGTTAAGGATGAACGGTGCAATTTTTTTGGTCAAAGGACCGCAGGCTCCAGTCAACGCAAACCACAAGGACGAACGGTGTAGTTTACTCTTAAGAAAATGATAGGCATACCTAACTTTTATGACTAAAAGTGTGTCTAAAGAGAAATTGTAAATGACATTCACAAATGATGAATGAATTAGGCCTAAAATTAGTCATAAGTTAGTTATCTCTATCATCACTTTTTTAGTTATACCGTACATAAACATACACATATAGTACTAAACGAATAAATACCTCACAACAAATTCTTAAAAGCACATTGAAACTTCATTTCTTTACTAAGCATAAACACACATATATAGTACTAAACCAATAAATACCCCCACAACAAATTCTTAAAAGCATAGTCTGATTTCATTTCCGTTCAGTGGTAAGCATCACATACTCCTTATATATTTTGAGCTTTCGCACGTAATCCATGTATGCCGTAACAAAATTAACACTTGAAATCGGAAAAGCTTGGAGACCAAGCTTGAGAAATTCCTATCACTAACATGAATAAAACCTTCATCATCTCACAAGGTGCCTTGCAACATAAGATTGGTGAATGAAGGACTTATATTCACCCTTTTTACTCTAAATATTCAGCATGAAAAGAGCCGTTGAGATGGGAACTAGGATTTTACTTTATGAAGTTTGATTTAGGAGAGAAAGCGAATAAATACAGGGAACTAAAAAAGCATTCTTTGGTTTAGTATCATCTATATCTATAATACATTATAATACATTTGGAATTATTTATAATTATAAAGCCTTAAAATTCAGACTTTTTTCTTGCTTATTATGAAAAGATTTCAAAATTAATTTGTTAGGAAACATGTTGGTCAAGAAGTTTGTTATGAAGCTGTTGGTTGCTCAAACTAAAATTATTTGGCTTAACCATCTCTAATATCTCTATTTATAAAACATGAAAACAACTAAACGTGTCGTGTAACCGAATAACGCAAAACATAATCATAAGATCCCACCCGCGCATTGCACGAGTACCGTTCTAGTCATATTTAATTCATGAATGAACACATATGAATACCTATACAAATCATACATATATCAGTGTTGTGAAAGTATAGATAAAAGCAAGTTGCGTGGGCAAAATTGTCAAAACTGCTAGTTCTATAACCATGTGCACTTTCCTTTTTTTACAAATAAAATAACACAACCACAAAATTACTCTTTTTTTTCTTTACCCCGCCTTACCTTTTCTTTTTTCTTGTCCAAAAAAGTTGAAAACACAGCCTGCATTCACACGTTTTTTTGGAAATTTAATATAATATCCATGTGGAATATCCAGCTGGTTTCTTTTAAAAAGTTGTACGGTCCGATCCAGCTTTTATTTTGCAACATGATCCATGATGTGTACGATCATTTCCATAATATCCAATGAAAATATTATAAGATATTTCAGAATACCCTCACGATGCCGTCAAAGACCACCTAGTATTTAAGTTATTTTATTCGACGAGTCTTTATCAAAATTTTTGTGAGTAAAATATTTTATGAGAAAACAAATCTTGAAATTTCATTCAAATATTTTTAATATTTGGCTGTTTATGATCAAGTAAACTCGTGTAAGGAAGTTTGATTATGGAGAGTAATATTTGTTTACTTAGACCACTCGGTAAGGTGACTATTGAGTCACGTTAACTTTTAACGCAAGCATCAAAATGGGTGTGTTACTTTACCATCGAACGCGTTAAAGGGGAAGGGGAAGGGATTAACGTGCGTTAACATGGACTTAAAGTTAAAAAAAAAAAAAAAAAAAAAAAAAAAAAAAAAAAAAATCAATTTAGGCCCCTATATTTCTATCCGTTTAACAACGGCTATAAAGTGAAAATGAAATGTTGTGTTTTATTTATCTCGTACTTTTTTTTATTAGCGTTTTTTTATTTTAAATTTCGTAATGAAATGTTGTGTTTTAATTAATGTTATGTTTTAAATAAATGAAGTGTTTGTTAAAATTTGGGGTTGAAATTGAAAATAATTGGGGTGGAAGTGAGTTTTTTTTTTTTTTTTTGAACGGCGGGTTAGTTGTTAGTTGTGGGCTCGAGTTAGTGTCGCATCCTCGGGCAGAGATACCAACCGCAAGCCTCTCCTTAGGGGATAACCCCACTCCTATTCCCGATTCGCCTGATATCATTAGAGCTTGTGGTTCCCAAGTAAGGACTTCCCGATCGGTCACCCAAACCGGTACTACTCTCACTTGGGCTCGCTTAACTACTTAAGCCTTTACCACTAGACCACAAGCCCCATAATAAAAGTCAAGAGTTAAATGTAACCCCATGATATCATTAGGGGTGGAAGTGAGTTAAAGTGAGTTAAATGTAAGTTATGTTACCGGGGTTGAAAGTCAAGAGTTAAGGTTAAAAGGTAAAAGCTAATATGGCGCTGACGTGGCAGTGAGTTAAGTTTTAACTCACGGTTACCTTACCGTGTACTCTTAGAGATCAAATTTTGACTATTTACATTTTTAAAACTTAGTACATTACATAAAGGTCGCCTATATATTTAAAGGTTAGACTATAAAAGTGGTACTCCATGGTCTCAACATCGTTGTCTGTTTTCTTTTTATTTTTTCTATATATAGTGGTTCACTACTAAAAATAGTAGTAGAAGTTGTTTAAATTTACTATATTATCAAGAATCAGAATTGATATTTACAAAACTAAAATAAAATAAAAAGGTAATAATTAATTGTAAAAAGATAAAATCATCTTTTTTTGGCCTACATAAAAACCAAAGCAATAATATGCATTATTATGATTAACTAAGTGTTTCTTCGTATATAGACTAGGGGTGTTCATCGGTTCGGTTCTCGGTTAATCGGTTTATTCGGTTCGAGTTATTTGGTTAAAAAAAATTTTGGGTCATAACCGAAAACCGAACCGAACCGAAAATATTTATAACCGAACAGAACCGAAGTTTGGTTCGATTACAGGTCAAAACCGAAAACCGAAGTTTGTACTTGAATTACACTATTTATATATTTTTTAAATTTAATTATACATATATTTGGCAAAAAAAAAATCAAGTATAAAAAAGTGTTTTTTATATTAGTATAAAATTTTAATAGATATTTTTTATATATAAAATAATATAAATATATAAAAATATATATATTTATATAAATTCGGTTTTCGGTTCAGATAGCCAAACCCATATCCAAACCGAAAACTGAATTTTTAATTCAGTTCGGTTCGGTTTTAACATGTTTGGTTCGGTTATATGTTCGGTTCGGTTTTTTTTCGGTTTGGTTCGGTTCGTTTTCGATTTATTCGGTTTATTACCCGACCCATGAACACCCCTAATTTAGACAATAATATTAAAGCAGAAAAAGTAGTGCTCACTCCGTCTCAAATTATTGTACTTAAACAAAAAATACATAGTTTAAGGAAAATGGGAACAGTACACTCTTCAACTAATTAAATATCATCTTCACCCATTAAACTCTCTTTTTTATTGGTTGACACTAATGTTTTGAGACATCTCAAAATAGATATCAGGACTATAATTTTAGGACGAATAGACTACTCGCTAATTTATTGCTTGCTTGAAACAGAAGCTAATTGATGTCCCTAGCGATGTAACTGAACTACTGGAACACACTAATATAAAAGAACTAAGTGAAATCGAAATCCCTAAAGATGATCGAATTTGATTGAAAAAAAATAAAAGTAAAAATAAATAAATAAAAAAATGAAAAATAAAAACCAAAAAAGTGCATGAAATAGTAGCCATAAGGCGTTATTTAAAGGAGGAGGTGGTAATTCCTTTTAGAGGAAGATACATATCTTTTCTTGTTTTAAGACTATCAAGATTAGGAAAAAAATCCTAATCAATTATTAAAAATAACAAAAATGAAAAATAGAAAAGATTCTTGAGTCGGTTATCTAAGCACTCCCAGCATCATCCTCCCTTGCTTGAGAAAGACACGACCTCGAGTCTGCTTTATCCTCAGGATCACCAACATAAGGAGTCAAGTATGCAACATTAAAAGTTGCTGAAACATTATAATGACCTGGTAGCTCAACTTTATATGCATTATCATTTATCTTCTTTAACACGCGAAATGGTCCATCAGCTCTTGGCTTGAGTTTACCAAAACGCCCGGGCGGAAATCGTTCTTTTCTCAGATGAATCCAAACCAAATCCCCTTCATGAAAGACAATGTGTAGCACCCCCAACTCAAAATACGGCAGCTAACATGCTGGGGGGGGGGGGGGGCACTACGCAAATAGAAACCAAACACATTTATAGCTAACGATCACAACACGGGACGTTTATAAATGTTGCAAAACATATCATTCGAATTATAAACTGTTTAGAGTACAAGGACTCTCAAATCAAAGTAGCAGCGGAAATAGTAAAATAGAGTTTGCAGCGGAAAGTTTACAAAGTTTAGCAGCGGAAAACATTTAACAAAGTTTAGCAACGGAAATAAGTAAGACACACCAAGGTTTTACGAATGATATGAAAGTAAAGCTAGTAAAGATAATAAAGCTGCCTTGACAGAAAGACTCCATCGACCTTGCCACTCCACCAAGCCCATATCATACAACTCCAAAACTAATTAGTAGTAGTACCTGAGAAACACATGCTTAAAAGTCAACACAAAGGTTGAATGTAATCCATAGGTTTAAAATAATAAGTTGAGCACAAGGTTTTAATCATATGATATAAGCAACAAAATGCTAATACCGGGTAAATCAAGGTAACACCCAATATGTAGAGGCAATACGTGCATACATACGATTGATGGTACTAAGCTCATGACATACAAACGTTAACCAAACCAATCGTCAGTAACTCTGTACTAACATAAACAATAACCGCGGAATTTCATAATAATAAGTGCCCCCAAGGCCTGGTACTTGCCAATACCCAGCAAAATCGAAAGTAGTACACCCGCGTTGCCAAGCCCTTGACAATCGGGCGGGATGGTCAATCTTATAGGCCTATAAACTAAGTTCGCGTTCACTCCCAAGTGACTAATGGCTCATGATCTGAGGGTCTTTCCGGCAAGACAAGCTACTTAGCACATCGTCAGGAAATATATATATCCTTCAGGAAAAGCATACCAAAAATACTTGTGCTAAGAAAACATTTAAAGCATGTGTCTCACCCCATTGGTTTATAAACAATTAAAATATAAAAAGCGGGGTTATGAATCACACCTTAACAATAGCAGCAGGAAACGAGATATAGTAACCAATCAAATAATGCGTCACAGCAAATGAACTTCAGCACAACCTAATCAATATAAATGGCATAACTCAGAACTATACTCGAATATCTCAATAAACAATGCTTGAGTAAAAGTTTTATAAATACAATGGCATTTGAAAGAAATAGATTTCGTAAAGTCTCGTGTGGGAAACAAGAAAATTAGAAAAGAAATAAGTCGGCGAATCAACCAAATACGCAAGAAAGACGAAAGAACTCCTCAAAGAAAGTCGTCGAAAAGAAATGAAAAGAAAAGAAATAAAAATGTGGAAAACTCACTCAAATAAAATAAATAATACGTAACAATAAGTCGCGGATTTTACCCGTTTTCCCCAAAATAATATTGAAATAAAAGGTTTTGAAATAATAATAATGTTTGGTAAAAATAATATAAGTTTATAAAGAATTTTAAAAAATTTCGGCATGACCTGCCCTTTTATCTAACGTTTCCCGAGTCAACGACTCTTTATTTTTAAACAATATTAATATATAAATAAATATGATTGGATATATCAACGACTCTTTATTTTATAAAATTTCATGGGAATGCAAAGACGGGAACTTTTAGAAAGGTAACCTTCATGCATAGAAAACTATTTGAACGTACCTGTACGACAATTGCTCCAAAGGTCACGGAAATCAGGATCATCTTGATACAAGCTACAAAACGTGTCAAAACCGTTGACCTGGAGTCGCATAGTAGTCACCAAAGAATGTCGTCAGCAACCTGATTTTGTGAACCTGCCTTTTGTTGGATTACAAATGAAAAGGCTTGCATGTATTCCACCCACTTAGCATGACTCGGACTCAATTTATGTTGGCCATTTTCTTATTTAAGCCCCTCATGGTCTGAAAACAATACAAACTCATTGGCCAGCAAATAATGACGCCAAATATCCAAACTCCTAATGATAGCATAAAATTCTTTGTCTTAAGTAGAGTACTTGCGCTTAGTCTCGTTCCAGTTCTCACTAAAGAAGGCAATCGGGCGTTTATTTTGACTAAGAACTCCACCAATACCAACCCCTGATGCATAATGTGGAAAACTAGAAGGGGGGTTGAATAGTTTACCATTTAAAAACTTTAAACTTGTTGTATCAAATGTCCATTTTTAGCTTGTTCTAATATAAAAGATGTTACATGTAGTTTATGACTTAAAACATGTTATCACACAAGTACAATCAACAAGTCACAACACAAACAATCACATAATGCAAACACTAAAGTAAAGCAATAAGTAAAAGGAAAGTGCAAACCGAACACGAGGATTTATAGTGGTTCGGTCACGGATCTCCTTTCCGCCCTACTCCACTCCCCGAGTACCTAACTCGAGAGTTACTTCACTAGATCAACAACCTCCCTTCTCGGCGGAGAAAACCTTACAATCGTCTCTTACACTTTATCCGATACAAAGCTAGATACCGAGTTCTTTAACAAGGTACAACCACTCATATCGTCGCTTACACAATATTTCCGACACTAAGCTTGATGTCGAGTTCTTTACCAAGGGTACAACCACTCCCGCTATGTTTTGTGGCCCAACATAAAAACCTTATGTTTTATGGCACAAACACATAAACCATCTAAACTATATTGTGATGATACAATGATGATCCAAGACATAAGAGTCTAATGGATATGAATGACTAATCTACATGAACTTCTTGAATAAGAAGTCTTCAATCATTGAGGATGTCAAGTGCCCTTGAATCTTAATATGTTGGAATGCTTTAATGAATGATGACTTCAAGATCTTGTAACCTTCTTGGTGGATCATGAAGTATGATATGCTTCCAACAATGATGAATGTTAGAAGCATTATGATCATTATTGAAAGGTGACTTATGTGTGTTTCTACATTGTTTGCTAATCATCTAGATATGTGTTTTATGATAGAGAGAATGTATCTTCAAAGTCATCAACCCAATGAGAAGATCATGGGCTGCTATTTATAGCCAAAGGCTTCAGCAGACCCACGGATCAGGCGGAACCCTTTTGAGGGTTCCGTCTGTTATGCCCGAAGGTTCCGCCGGAACAGACAAACTACTATTTACAATAACTTTTCATATCTAACAATGTCACATCAAGTTACTTCTAGTCAAACACACAATAAATAAAGTTGGAATCCTTCCAAAATGTGTAAGAGGCCTTATGGAAAGTCAAACACTCAACCTTTCCATAAATGTATATGATGTGATGTATATATATATTTCTATTTTAAGATTAAGAAATATATATGAAAGTAAACTTGTAAAATGTATATATTACCTAAGTAATGTTGTTATAGTAAGTTAATGAGTTACTAAAAATGTTTGACTCCTAATGTCATCACATTTTTATCATTTGTAAAACTTACTAACATTACTTTAACACCTAAAGTGGCACTTATTCTATTTGACACCTAAAGTGCACTTTGACACCTAAAATACTTAAAGACCCTAAAAGTATTTTAGTCATTGTAAATGGTTGGTCAAGGGGTTTGATCATAATGCTACATAACAAACATGTACGAACATGTGTTGTAGCATACGATGACTCGAGACATTGAGAGGTGTTGAATGTTTGTTGAGACAAAGTATGATTACAAGTAACTTGTACATTTTACGTTATGTATCAAGTTATACGTTTGTCATCAATCAAAACAAACGAGACTGTATAGATTAAATATCGTAATATTTGCACTAACAATCTCCCCCTTTTTGATGATGACAAAATATGTAAACGTGATAGAACGCAAAATGTAAAAAGTTACTTGTGTCCGTATAACTTACTTGTATCCGCAACACCTTCTACATTTCCTTCTCCGTTTACACTCTTCTCCCCCTTTTGTCGAAACAAAAAGGGGAGTGTCCTTGGAGTTAACTTAATTTCTCCCCGAAATGGCGAGCTTGCATCATCCCTAGTGAATTTAATTCTTCAACTCCAATTTCCTAAGGTTGTTGCGTCCCTTAGGTTGTTAGCGGATCCATGGATCAAATTAAGTTCCTTGACCTACATCAAGGTTAGTCTTGTGCAACATAAAAATTATACGAAAAATGCATGATGAATAAAATGCATGTTGGACTATATTGACTTATCTCCTTCTTTTTGTCGAAACACAAAAGTGTGTCGAAGAATGAGAATAAAGATAAATGCGTGTGATAAGGCGAAAAATGATCCATTTTTAGGGGGTCATTTAAGCCCGGAATTGAATTTATTTTATCAAATATTGCCCTAAATCGTTCCTTTTGTGATTTTAGGTACTTTTGGAGTGAATTCTGGAAAAGGAAGCATTTTGGACATTTTTGGAGCATAAAAGTGAAGAAAATGGCAAAGTCTTAATTTTCCCTTGCTGGGAACAGTACCTGACGGCGTCACCAAATTCTACATGACGGCGTCAAAAGTAAACCAAGAGGTGAAGTGGATAGAGTTCATGACGGTCCAGAGAGTTTTACACTAAGGGGCATGACGGCATCACCATAGGCCGTCATGGTCCCGATACACGTGACGGCCAAGAGATAATTTGCTCTTGACGGCGTCAGATCTAGATCTAGGCAATCCGATATTATTATGGGCGGCGGGTTGACGGCATCAGATTTCTCTTCTTGACACCGTCACGTTGGAAAATCTATATATAGTTTTGTAATTTTCATTCATTAAAAGAGGACAATTGGAGGGATAACTTGGAGAAACCCTAGCACGATTTTATCAGTATTTTCAAGAGTTTTTACCCTTTGAAACCTTTCATGTTCAATTAAGATAAGTATCCTTTCAATTCATTCAATATATCTATGTGTTGTTTGAATATATCTTACGCTTGTCATGATTTTAACATGCTAGGCTAGATCTCTTGTGTGTTTGCTTAGATGTAGTGAAACCTAGATATTGATTATGGGTTGATTGCTTGTTTATAGTTGTTACGGATGAATGATTTCGATGTTAGGCTTAAGAAAACTGGCAGACTTCCATAGTGTAACTTGCTTGAACGTCTTAAGAAACATGAACCAATGCGTACTAGGTTTTTATGGTTGTATTTAATGCATGAGCGAATTCTAATGATCCCATGTTAGGAGCTTCTTGCAGGCTCGACATAGGAGTGAAGTAGGAGCTTATAGAGTTGGGGAAGTACGCACGCCACCCTACGAATGGTATTAAGGAATATAACCCGTCATCCACGCAACTGTAACAAACTATCAACCTGTAAAAGATATCTAGGGAGTAATGAAACCTAAGTAAACACAATTTTCCCATTTATTGTTCACACCACTAGTTTAATTAGTTTTATTTTCATTTTTGTTATTTTATTTTGATTGCATCTTAGTTATTGGGTTAGTTGACTAGCAATTAATTCCGCCCACTCTTCTAATACCCGAGATTTTTACTTGCTTTTCATAAAATATAAAAATACAAAAAGAATCATCCCTCACCTCTAGACTTAGTTTTTAGGCTTTCAAATCCTAGCGACACAATTCCTGAGTCGAACGATCAATCCCCCGGTACTTGTCACTATACTATACTACAACGATCAGGTACACTGCCTGGTGGGGGTTGTAAGCTTCTCCAGATCCCTCGAGAGGTAAAGCCTGGTGCAATTCCCACGCATCATGTTTTTGGCGCCGCAGCCCGGGGAATAGTTATTGTCTAGGTTAGAATTTCTTTTTATTAGGTCTACTCATTAGATTCCTATCGAGTGAGATTTTATTTTTCTTTTTATTAGCTTTCTCGTAGTCTATCTTTTCTTTGAGTCTTTGTTCGTAAAACTTTTCCATTGACTCTTCTGTTCACCATTATGGAGAACGTGAACCCACCAAGTCCGACACTAGAGTTTTACCAGAAAAAATATAATTACACCAGTTTGGATATACCAAGATGGGGGAATGAAATGAGGAGGACGGGATCTTATATTGATTTTATTGAGTACCTTGAGAAAAGAGGCCAAGTGCATAAGACTTTTAAAGAATTCACCTTAGGAGCTCCATCAACCCCTCAAAATGCCTCACTTAATGAAACCTATGCACCATATGAGCCTTCACCTAGGATAGTTTCGTATGAGCTACCTAGCTGCATGTCATGGTTAGGCACTACCATAATACAGGATGAACATATAGGTGACCTTGATGTGATGGAGGATTTAGCCGAACATGATCACATTGATAAAAAAGACCTTGGTTTTATGATCGATGATGATGAATCTCAAGAAATACATGATGAATCTTTTGGGCAATTTGAATATAGCAGTCAGAATATTGAGGATGACCCTTATGATTCGGATATAGAAGTTGAGATGCCTAGAGAAGCACTTGAGATACTTGGGAAAATGTTAGGGTTAGATTATAATAAAACACATGTTGAGGATATAGGTGATCTTGACACAAGGAATGATGAAGTAGAAAATCTAAGCCCACCAAGTACCCCACAAGTCCTAGCATCATTTGAGGCACACACACCGCCCGTGACTTACCCGGAAGAAGTAGAAGAAACTTTAGGAATCCCAATTGAGGTAGAACCTTTGAACCAAACACAACTAGAGGATATAGGTTTGAATACTTATAATGATAACCTTACTCTTAGTTTTAGGGAAGTTCCTAGTTTTGATGAACCGGAGCCGCAACCAAAACCGTTACCTAATCTTCCATCCTTGGATGGAAATTTAGGAATTGAAATAGGTCCCGATCCACCCATCAAACCATATGGTCCGGGTAGTCTTAGGATAAAGGTAGTGGACTCTAAGCCTTGTAGAGAGGAAGCCAATATAGGAGTGGAAAATGACCTTACATTCTTACATCACCCATTTATGATTGATCACAAGAAACATTATGGGTTTAAACCGGGTTTATTAGGTCAAGATGGATCCCCAACTAGGGGTCTTTCGAAGTTGATAGAAAATGATCCCTTTCTAGGAGAAAATCTTAATCCACTCATTAACCCAATTGAATTAGGTAAGGTTATGATGATAGGAGCACAACCCTTTAAGCATATAATTCATCCACCTCTCTTTCCTTACGTGGCATACTTCTACCGAGATGGTGTGTATCGCTATTATCACCCGCACTTAATCCTAAGTGTAGGGAAAACCTCACCTTTATCCGTGAAATAAGGGTAGAGTTAGGCTCGTGACTCGAACAAAAACAAGCGCTTCTTGGGAGACAACCCATGCTTTGTGTGATTTTTATTTGTTTGATTGTTATTTGTTTCTGTATGCATGCTTTATTTTTATTGTTGGTAGATCATGTTTCAAAAATAAAATGGTGAAAATCCTTTATTTTGTCGTTTGACTTAGTCTTAACTTCACCCAAGGTATTTCGCAAAAGATAAGTGTAAGGGGAAACCCCAAATATGTTTTTAAGAAACAAAAATTGATCATGATTTTCCACAATATTAAATGGACATGTATATTCGTATTTGTTAGAGTCAAATGCTTGTATCGAGTCATAATGATGTTTTGCAGGATTTTCCAGGAAGTAGGACATAAGTTTTTCCAGAAATTTTCCGGAAACTGAACGTAAAGATTTCTGCAGATCACTTCTGACGGTGTCAGGAAGTAATTCCTGACGGCGTCATGTGTAAAATTCTGGAAATTTTGCTAGTTTTGTTTTTCTAACGGAGTCTTAAAGTTTTTGTTAATTCTTTAGTTTTATAAACTCCAGGAAATCTGCAAACATTCATTCCACAAGCATTATATCTTACATTGTTTTCTAGGATTTATTAGTATATATAGATTGCCGCCGATTTTACGCGAGGTTGCCTTGTTTGTTTTCTCAGGTTTAACAGGTTTTGTATGACAAGAAGATGATTTATATTCTGAAAGGGAAGCTTTGATTGTTCATTTTCTTGGAGGAAGATCTAACCTTGTTATCGCACTATCCACACCGAACGAATCAGGGGAGTATTTGATTTCATTCTTTTACCTATTTCACTTTTACATTCTTTAATTGAACATTGGGGACAATGTTCATCCTAAGTGTAAGGGGAGGGTAAATGATGATACCTTATACGATACACTTTCACTTGAGTTTGTTTGTTTGATGGTAGGTGTGTAATAAAACTATGAGAAATACTTGTTAGTGTAATTTTAGGGCTAAATTTAAAATTTTTTACAACAATCGGAGTGAAACTTTAGCCATAGCAAGCGTCTCATGGATAGGAGATTGTATGACTAGCACAAAACCGTATCGTTCAAAAAAAATTTCCACCCAAATATGTGAGGTTCGCCTTTAGATTTGATAGGAAAAACATTTACTATTAGTGCTTATAAGTGTACCGATAGCATTTAGATTCTAAAACTTGCGTTAGTGATGCATCCCGAGACCGCTAGTGAGACTACATTCGTGTAGTAGGATTTACTACATGATAAGAGGCATTAGGATCACCCTTGTGTTAAACCCGTATTATAATTACTTGACCATTTAAGTCATATTACTTGGCTAGTAAAGTCAATTAATTTTTCCCATACCTTAGCGTTGTACTCATTTTTAGTACACGAAACCCCTAGTACACCCCTCCGAGCCTATCTTTTCGTTTCTAACTTTAAGCATCTTACTTAAAGGAAGAATTTGTTACACCCACTTAAATGTACACCCAAATCGCCTTAGCCTTCCGTGTATGCACTCATCTTTAGTGCATTATTGTTTCATGTTTAAACCCTTAGATTATCTAATAGATTACATGGTTGCTAAGTCGAGTCATATCTTGTACATATTGTTTTGTTATGTTATGGAGTAATGGGGAAGAACATCATATTATTACCCCCATATGTACGTTAATCTTAAAAGTACTCCAAGTGTTTTGATTATCTTAATTCGAGTCGTTAGATTAGTTTATTGTAAAGTACGTAAAAATTCAAGTGTAAGGGGAATGTTCATTCCCTATAATATATTATTTTGGATGGTAGGGTAAGAGTGTATGCAAAAAAAAATTAAAAAAAATAAAAAAAAAATAATAGAAAAAGAAAAGAGAAGAAAAAAACATACGGACTATCATCCCGTTTTATTCTATGCTTTTGTTATTTTTCATTTATTAGCTTAAGTCGAGTCTATTCTTGGCTTAGCAACACCATATTGTACATGTAATTAACCAAGATGATTAACTCGCCACCAATAAAGATTGCCTTTATCCGACAAAACCGTGTATTCCATATCCCTACACCTAACGTTATAACCCTTTGAAAGACCTCTTTGATAGTTTATCCTAGGTGCTTACGCCATGTGGTGGAGGTTTGATCCTTTCCCAATTGCTATGACAGGTAGTGAGATATGTTTTCCATTTCCATATTGTGATATATACTTTATTACACTCGAGAGATGTGAGTATCTAAACATTATTTGTGAGGTGCTAGTGTATGACCTCCGTGCTTGTCTTTGGTCTTTAGTGGAACGATTATTTGTTATAATTACTTTTATATTAGTGTTAAATGACACCTAACTTGTATTTTGACTAGAATAAAATCGCATTTGCTTGAGGACACGCAAATCTCAAGTGTAAGGGTATATGATGAGGCGAAAAATGATCCGTTTTTAGGGGGTCATTTAAGCCCGGAATTGAATTTATTTGATCAAATATTGCCCTAAATCGTTCCTTTTGTGATTTTAGGTACTTTTGTAGTGAATTATGGAAAAGGAAGCATTTTGGACGTTTTTGGAGCATAAAAGTGAAGAAAATGGCAAAGTCTTAATTTTCCCTTGCTGGGAACAGTACCTGACGGCGTCACCAAATTCTAAACGTGACGGTCCAGAGAGTTTTACACTAAGGGGCATGACGGCGTCACCATAGGCCATCATGGTCCCAATACACGGGACAACCAAGAGATAATTTGCTCTTGACGGCGTCAGATCTGGATCTAGGCAATCCGATATTATTATGGGCAGCTGGTTGACGGCGTCAGATTTCTATTCTTGACGCCGTCACGTTGGAAAATCTATATATAGTTTTGTAATTTTCATTCATTAAAAGAGGACAATTAGAGGGATAACTTGGAGAAACCCTAGCACGATTTTATCAGTATTTTCAAGGGTTTTTACCATTTGAAACCTTTCATGTTCAATTAAGATAAGTATCCTTTCAATTCATTCAATATGTCTATGTGTTGTTTGAATATATCTTACGCTTGTCTTGATTTTAACATGCTAGGCTAGATCTCTTGTGTGTTTGCTTAGATGTAGTGAAACCTAGATGTTGATTATGGGTTGATTGCTTGTTTATAGTTGTTACGGATGAATGATTTCGATGTTAGGTTTAAGAAAACTGGCAGACTTCCATAGTGTAACTTGCTTGAACATCTTAAGAAACATGAACCAATGCGTACTAGGTTTTTATGGTTATATTTAATGCATGAGCGAATTCTAATGATCCCATGTTAGGAGCTTCCTGCAAGCTCGACATAGGAGTGAAGTAGGAGCTTATAGAGTTGGGGAAGTACGTACGCCACCCCACGATTGGTATTAAGGAATATAACCCGTCATCCACGCAATTGTAACAAACTATCAACCTGTAAAAGATATCTAGGGAGTAATGAAACCTAAGTAAACACAATTTTCCCATTTATTGTTCACACCACTAGTTTAATTAGTTTTATTTTCATTTTTGTTATTTTATTTTGATTGCATCTTAGTTATTGGGTTAGTTGACTGACAACTAATTCTGCCCACTCTTCCAATACCCGAGATTTTTACTTGTTTTTCATAAAATATAAAAATACAAAAAGAATCATCCCTCACCTCTAGAACTAGTTTTTAGGCTTTCTAATCCTAGCGACACTATTCCTGAGTTAAACGATCAATCCCCCGGTACTTGTCACTTTACTATACTACAACGATCAGGTACACTACCTGGTGGGGGTTGTAAGCTTCTCGAGATCCCTCGAGAGGTAAAGCGTGGTGCAATTCCCACGCATCAGCGTGCATGCTTCCCCTAGATTGTAGCTCCCCCTTGATCAATACTCCGCATTGCTAGGGTCCCAACGTATATGACATAAGAAATAAGAAAGCTACAAAAACAAAGGTTAGTGCATGATTAGCTCCCCCTTGATCAATACTCCCCGTTGCTAGGGTACCAACGTATATGATGCAAGGATAAGAAAGCTACAAAAGAAACAAAGGTTAGTGTATGATCGACTCCCCCTTGATCAATACTCCCCGTTGCTAGGGTACCAACATATATGATGCAAGGATGAAGAATCCTACAAAATAAAGGTTAGTATAAGACAATAATTTTCCTATGCTTGACGGAAGCTCCCTTTGTTTTAGGGCGTCAATATGAACCTACAAAACAAAAGTTAGTATAGTGGAAGTTTTGTCTTTAGACAAGCATGTCCTCTACAACAACGTGTATAGAAGATGCAGTATGAGTGCTTGATGGATATTCCTCCTACGTCAAGAAGCACCTATAATGAAAGAAGGAAAATATTCGATGCAAACATCATCCTTAGATGATTATGCTATATACGATCGAGCGTATATAATGGTGAACCTACAATGAAAGAGTTAGTGCAATATATTTCATCTCAAAGAAAAGTAAGATGTAAATATATAAATGATATAAGCGACTCAAAGTAGAGAACCATGAAACCAAAAAATCTCATGAGGTTCTAAGAAGAAAGAAATACAATCATAAGAAAAACGTAAATATGACGAGGTGTGAATTGTTATCAAACGGGCTTGTGATAGGGTGAATTTGGACAGGAAAGGGGTTTGTGATTGGTTAAACTAAGGAATCTATAAGGAAATAGCTTAAATAAGCTATATGAACAAGACTGGAAATTTGGAAAAACCAGAAACGTTTAAAACTAAAACGTGTACGTTTACATTTAAATTAACGTAAACGTACAAAATAAAAAGTGAAAACTGAAATCTGAAAACCCCCAGGGGGTGAAAATGACTTTTTACAAACTAAAGGATTAAAGACAATTCTTAGAAAAAGAAAATAAATTTTTACACTAATTACTTATTTATTATTAATTAAATACTAATTAATACTAATTATTAATATTTAAATAACATAAATACAATATAATATTAATTTAATACTAGAAAAATGAAATTGAATTTCTAAAATTATAAAATAACTAAAAACAAATTTTAAAATTAAAAATATGTTTTTTTGTCTTTTTGTGATTTTTATATTAATTAATTACTAATTTAATATTAATTACCTAATTAAACTAATTTAATCTATTAAACATACTAAAAAGACTTAGAAAATTAAGAAAAATTTTATAAACCTAATTAACCATCACAGGAATCTTAAAAAATTATAAAAAGTTTGTTTTATATATTTTTACACTATTTTACTAATTATTATTCTAAGTATTAAATAATTACTAATTAAACTATTTAAATTATAGAAACTAGAAGATGAACAGTAGAAATTATAAGAAAATTCCTAAAATTATTTTATAACTTTTAAAAGCTAGGAAAAATATAAAAACTAGGGTTTACTTTATAAAAACTAATTTTTCTATTTAATACTTGATTATTAATTAATTAATAATAAAACTAATATTAAATCCAATAATTACTACATGACCATATAAAAATCTAACAAAATTACTGAAAGTACTTAAAGATAAAAGGAAATTAAGAAAAATATAAAAATACAAAGTGCTTAATAAAAATCTAAAAAGGAAAATTAAAAAGTTAAATTACATTAAGTAGAAACTATCACTTAATTTTAAATTGGTTTTTCGTGATTTTCTTTTTGGAAAACTATTTTATACTAAAAATGAAAAGCTTTTTGTAAAGGAAAAACAGCTAGTGCTCAAGAATAAGCAATTTGAGTGCTTAATGGCTTGACAGTTTGACTATAGTCAACTGTGATGAGCAAAAGCTTGAAATAAGCTCTCAAGAGTGGAAAAAGGATAGATTATGGTACAAGTAAACTAGAAGAACAGGTTTGAGTTTGATACAACAATCCTAGACCACTGAATAAGCCAAATGGTCAAATAAGCACATCCACAGTCCATACACTACCACAGGCCCCAAATGGCCAAAGTGCAGGCCTAATCTCCAGCTTATCCAATACTCTAGAAGCCAAGTTAAAACAAGAACTAGAAATTAGGGCTTAAGAGCTTTTAAATAAGCCAAGGTGTGACCCCTGGGTCCCACAAACACACACTGGGGAGGGCTTGGAAGATTACACAAAAGCTGAGGTGGTGGTGTAGGGCAGGTGCCTCCCCCTGCAGCCTTGTTTGAAGATCAATGGGGCCCACAGAAAAAATCCCAAAAATGAAACAAGAGGGGGAAATCAAAGACAAGGTGGGGGACTTTACACCCAAGAAGTTTCAGAACCTAAAACCTAACACAAAATTCCATAAAATTCTTGCAATAAATGGAAAAATTTGAGATAAACAAATTTGACTTTTAAAGAAAAGTTGGAATGTTGACTTTTATGAGATTCTAACTTAATTTACTGACTTATTAAGTAACTTTATGCTAAATTGAGATGAAATTAAGTTATGCTAACTACTTTTAAGTCTAAAATGATGATTTGGACCCTATGTTCTAACAGTGAATCAGTTAAGAGACAGTCATGGTGATTTTGACCTAGGACAATTGATACTTGAATTTTAAGTTTTATTTAACTTGTATTACCCTATTGTGACATGCAGAGACAAAAATTAATCATAATAAAACCACAAGACCACATAGGCAGTGTTAAACCAAACACCCCTTTATTTAACTGTTATGAAGATTTATGGAGCCATTTTAGAAATTAAACTATGAAATGGAATCCAGAGACTATAATGTGGTATACTGAGTATAAATGGACAGAAAAAACATCAATAAGAACAATAATCCCCTGAGATCACTACTAACCTACTTTTGACTATTTAATCCATGAAATGAGCAATTCTATGTTTTAATGAACAAGCATATAATATTAAGCATTAATATAACTTAAATACACTCAAAAAGCATAAATAACCATAGATAAGCAGTTAACAAGCAGTAGCACAGTAAAATGACAAAAATTGTGGAAAAGGCTTACAAATTGTACCAGGACTGAGAATTGAGAACCAAGGCCAAATACCACTAACCTAAGCTTCCCATGAAGCAACTAAAACCATTTCCATCCAGAATCAACCATGAGACATGCTTCAATCTCCCTTCAAACTGATTTTTTATTTTATTTTCTATTTTCTTTGTATTTTCTTGAATTTTGAGTTAAACTGGATTAAATGACTTTTAAACTTTTAAATGATAATAAGTAAACTTAATTAAGTTTAAATTACCAGGAACTAACAAATTTTAACAACATTAAGTTTGAAATGAGATTTTCATGAAAAATGCCAAAAACTAAATTTGAACTGATAACTTGAAATTAAACTGACATTAAGTTGATATTACATTTAAAAGATTGATTACAGAACTTTTTAACTAAAGATTATAAATTGAAATATAATTACATTAAATTCGACTTAACTAAACTATACTAAGACTACTCTACTTTTTCTGATGCCTCCTCTTCACTTTTTCTTCATTTAAATAGGCCTTGGTGACATCCTTTGACTTTCCCACTATATTGTGAACCATTGGATTGGCTAGATTGATCCCAGCCTTCAAAATGGGTTTAGGCGGGAAAACTTATTTGGCAGGTTATGGGGTTTGGTTTGGTATAATAAATGAGGAGAGGGGGGGTTGGTTTGGTAGTTGGTATTATTGATGATGGTTGCTTGTGTTGGTGAAAAAGTGAGAGGAGGGGGGAACAAGATTACAGGTATTATGGGGAGGTTGGGGATGAACAGTGGAGTGGGGGTGAGGGGTTGACTGAGGTTTGACCGAGGTTTATATTAAAACGGGTTAGGGAGTGGTTTTGGGCTTGGTGTGTGGGCTTGGTGGTGTGTTGGGTTAGATTTGGTTTGTATTTGAAATAAATAACAAAGGGTCCGTTTGGTTTCAATAAATATCACAAGGACCAAATTGTATTTTTCTGATTTTGAGGGACCATTCCTGCCACATTTCCAAAGTAGTACAAGGGTGAATTATGCCAATGTTCAAATAACCAAAGGACCACACAAGTTAATTTTTACAAAATTTGACATCCGGGGACCAAAATTGCCAAAACTTAAAGTTGAGGGACCAAAATTGTATTTTCCTCAAACTTTTCTCCCAAAGTCCATTTTTGATAACTTTTGATTTTTAAAGGACTTGGATTGACTTTTCTTTAAAAATAAATGCTCATGGACTAATTTTGACAAGTTTTGAAACTTGAGGGACTGAAACTGTCAATATTGCAAACTTTGTACGTTTTTCATTTGTTTTTACTCATTTTGCATCTAAAACATATAAAACACAATTTTGGAATATTTTTAGTATTTTGATGCATTTCTGAGTGTTTTTGTATGTTTTTGCAGTTGAGAATGACCAAAAATGATGAGTGTTTGAGCACTCATCAATCCCCCACACTAAACTATTGCTAGTCCCTAGCAATAAACTGTTTTGAAAACTTAATGGATTTTAATCTCTTTACCAAAAGCCATTACTTCTAGAGTAGCCAAATGTTTAAGTTCAAGTAAGAACTATGGTCCACCTGATAACCATGTGATTTTGAGCAAACCACCAGCTGTAAATGGATTTGATTTGTCTTACCAGAAGCCGTTTGCTTCTGGACTAGCCAACTCTTGATGGACATAGTCAACATCTTGGTGAGTTGATTACCAATTATGGTTTTCCACTGCCTTTACCACAAGCCATAATCTTGCGGGCTAGCCAACTCTTTCACTTTTTAGGATATGGCGAGTTGAGATACGATACAATTTTTAGAAAATTGTAAGCCGTAAACAGATTTGATATATCTTTACCAAGAGCCGTTTGCTTCTGGATTAGCCAATCCTTTTGTTGTTTAGACATGGTGGACTGATAACCACAAAAATTTTGAAACTCAAGTGAAAAAAATTTAAAATTTTTGGCAAAAACGGGGGTACTAGATAGTAAAATATGATAAAATTCGCTAGAATACCCCCACACTTAGAATTGAATATTGTCCTCAATATTCAAAGTCCCGGCTATTATGCCGACTCTTTGAACGTAAAAGGGCAACATTACAAGCTAAATGTGGAAATACCATTTTTCACTCTATTGGTAACCACAGCAGGGGTAACTCCCCCACACTTAGGGTGAAAACCCTATAAGCATGCTACTGTTTTTGTTTACCGAGTCGCTAGTTTGACTCGACCCGGAATTCATTTGTTCTTGGGGAAGCATGATGTGGAAGAGACAATCTCCATCGGACTTTCATTCAAGATGTTTGGACAAACATTTGAAGCACGTGAAAGTTCCACACCGATGAGATAAGTACCCGGCTCAAGATAATGGTAAATGAAAATGCCGGGATCAAAGATGGTATCTTCATTCCTGAAGGTGTGAAGAACAGGAGAAGTCACCCTGTAGGTGAAGAAAAGGAAGAAAACCTTGATGAAAATCATGATAAGATCTTCTTCCTCGAGAGCAGGCTCATTAGCCTGAATTTGGATTTCAAGGGTTAAGCTCGTTGAGCTTAAAAACATCTCGGGCGGGAGGGTGGGAATTTGCAGATCCTCATGATTGAGTGCATCTCCCCCCGGGCTATCATACTCTGGAGGAGTCATGATATGAGTGAGTTCACCGGAGAACTCCTCATGAAGAGAATTATTCACATGATGTGAATTTGTGAACTCTTGTTCCATTGTGGACTCATCACTATCCTCGTCAAAGATTGGATTGTTAGAAATCATAGTGAATTCAGTTTCGAATTCAAACAGAGGATTTGTGAGAGTAGTTTTGAATGATTCGGGAACAAACTGATTATCATTCTCTATTGGACTGCTGGGATAAGAACTGAGTGGTGGATCATGATATAAGAGACTTTCAATTTCTCCCAGATCGGCTTCAAAATCAAGGAGACCAGGATCACTTCCCGTTGAAGGAGGATTGATGTGAGTAAGTTCATCGGCG
The DNA here is from genome assembly GCA_030686995.1 of Artemisia argyi. Classification (NCBI taxonomy): domain Eukaryota; kingdom Viridiplantae; phylum Streptophyta; class Magnoliopsida; order Asterales; family Asteraceae; genus Artemisia; species Artemisia argyi. The sequence continues at coordinate 185,693,919 of CM060682.1, forward strand.
AACTCCTCAAGAAGAGGATCAGCATCAGACTGTGGGAGTGATGCCTCAATATACTCGATGTCTCCATGAGATGTACAATCATCATTAAAATCTGAGAAAGTCTCAAAATGATCGTTTGAACACTCAAGAGGGGAAGGTAAGTCACACATATGATCAAAAGTTCCCTGTGACTCTCTTGGGATTGGGACAAGGTTCTCAACACTAGACTTTATGAATTCGTCCGATTCCTTTTCAGGAACAGTGCTAAGATGCTCATCCCCCATGCTCAGAGAGTGAGTGTGAACTTCGGGTGTGATAGCAGTTATTTGAGATGGAATCTCAACTGCTGGGATATCCACTGATGAACTTGATGAAGCTTTGTAAAATTGAAGGATATCAAGTGTATCTTCATCATCACTGTCATCAGGAATAAAACGGAACTAAGAGCTAGATCTGGCTGCTTTTTCTTTTGCAATTGATTCCCTAACAGATTTTTCATAGGCATCTTGGGAATTTATTCTAGCAGCCTGCTCTTCAGCTAGCAATTCTTCCATGGATTTTTCATGAGTGTCTTTTTGGGCAAATTCTTTAACTAAACCCTTAAGCTCATCAAGTATTTCCAGTACATTTTGAATTTCTGGAAGAATTACTTGATTCATTTGGTACTGTGGAGGTTGGTCATAATAAGGTGTGTCAAAATTGTCACAAGGATATGGATTCCCCGTATGACAATCTGAGCTGAAGTGTGGACCTCCACAGTAATCACAACAGTAAAACTGTTGAGTCTGGACTGGTGAATCATATGGGTATTGGTCATAACCAAAGTTCTGAGCATCGCCGGAAAACTGTTCACAGACAAACGTGTTTCCGGCTTGACACTCAAATCCTTGGTGAGGACCTCCACAAAACTCACACAGATATGTCAGTATCTCATGATGTGGTGGCTGGTAGGATGAATCAGATGTGTCATGGTAAGGATAGGGAGCTTGGTTATAGACAGACCCATCTCCTGACTCTACCATGCTACAGCCGGGACAATTCCCACCATTATGAGGACCACCACACCATTGACAACCACAATGGTATGGATACGACATAAAAAGAATCAAAAGTTTACAGAGGGGTAGGGATGAAGAATCAAAGATGTGAGAGGGTAAAGGTGAATATTTTTGGAGTTTTTGGAAAACATTTTGTACAAATAAAAAAGAAAATGTTTTTGTGTTTTTTGTGTTCGTTGAAAACTGATTTTAAAATGTTTTCATGAACTATTTTGTTTTTATAAGATAAGAAAATATGAACAAGGATGGTAAATATACAAAGGATTGAATTCAAAAAGCACTAATCAGCAAACCGTTTTAAAAAAAAACACGCACAACCTCCCCGGCAGCGGCACCAAAATTTGATTGGCTCCAAACGGTCAACCTAATTGACCAGGTGATGGTCAACCAAGTCAAACTGCCTAGAGTCAATACTCCGCGGAATATAGGGTTTCCCCGGGTCGTTATGTCCCGACGAGGTGTGAATTGTTATCAACCGGGCTTGTGATCGGGTGAATTTGGACAGGAAAAGGGTTTGTGATTGGTTAAACTAAGGAATCTACAAGGAAATAGCTTAAATAAGCTATATGAACAAGACTGTAAATTTGGAAAAACCAGAAACGTTTAAAACTAAAACGTGTACGTTTACATTTAAATTAACGTAAACGTACAAAATAAAAAGTGAAAACTGAAATCTGAAAACCCCTAGGGGGTGAAAATGACTTTTTTACAAACTAAAGGATTAAAGAAAATTCTTAGAAAAAGAAAATAAATTTTTACACTAATTACTTATTTATTATTAATTAAATACTAATTATTAATATTTAAATAACTTAAATACAATATAATATTAATTTAATACTAGAAAAATGAAAATTGAATTTCTAAAATTATAAAATAACTAAAAACAAATTTTAAAATTAAAAATATGTCTTTTTGTCTTTTTGTGATTTTTATATTAATTAATTACTAATTTAATATTAATTACCTAATTAAATTAATTTAAATTATTAAAAGTACTAAAAAGACTTAGAAAATTAAGAAAAATTTTGTAAACCTAATTAACCATCACAGGAATCTTAAAAAATTATAAAAAGTTTGTTTTATATATTTTTATACTATTTTACTAATTATTATTCTAAATATTAAATAATTACTAATTAAACTATTTAAATTATAAAAACTAGAAGATGAACAGTAGAAATTATAAGAAAATTCCTAAAATTATTTTATAACTAATAAAATCTAGGAAAAATATAAAAACTAGGGTTTACTTTATAAAAACTAATTTTGCTATTTAATACTTGATTATTAATTAATTAATAATAAAACTAATATTAAATCCAATAATTACTACATGACCATATAAAAATCTGAAAAAATTACTGAAAGTACTTAAAGATAAAAGGAAATTAAGAAAAATATAAAAATACAAAGTGCTTAATATAAATCTAAAAAGGAAAATTAAAAAGTTAAATTACATTAAATAGAAACTATCACTTAATTTTAAATTGGTTTTTCTTGATTTTCTTTTTGGAAAACTATTTTATACTAAAAATGAAAAGCTTTTTTGTAAAGGAAAAACAGCTAGTGCTCAAGAATAAGCAATTTGAGTGCTTAATGGCTTGACAGTTTGACTATGGTCAACTGTGATGAGCAAAAGCTTGAAATAAGCTCTCAAGAGTGGAAAAAGGATAGATTATGGTACAAGTAAACTAGAAGAACAGGTTTGAGTTTGATACAACAATCCTAGACCACTGAATAAGCCAAATGTTCAAATAAGCACATCCACAGTCCATACACTACCACAGGCCCCAAATGGCCAAAGTGCAGGCCTAGTCTCCAGCTTATCCAATAAGCTAGAAGCCAAGTTAAAACAAGAACTAGAAAGTAGGGCTTAAGAGCTTTTAAATAAGCCAAGGTGTGACCCCTGGGTCCCACAAACACACACTGGGGAGGGCTTGGAAGATTGCACAAAAGCTGAGGTGGTGGTGCAGGGGAGGTGCCTCCCCCTGCAGCCCTGTTTGAAGATCAATGGGGCCCACAGAAAAAATCCCAAAAATGAAACAAGAGGGGGAAATCAAAGACAAGGTGGGGGACTTTACACCCAAGAAGTTTCAGAACCTAAAATCTAACACAAAATTCCATAAAATTCTTGCAATAAATGGAAAAATCTGAGATAAACAAATTTGACTTTTAAAGAAAAGTTGGAATGTTGACTTTTATGAGATTCTAACTTAATTTACGGACTTATTAAGTAACTTTATGCTAAATTGAGATGAAATTAAGTTATGCTAACTACTTTTAAGTCTAAAATGATGATTTGGACCCTACATGTTCTAACAGTGAATCAGTCAAGAGACATTCATGGTGATTTTGACCTAGGACAATTGATACTTGAATTTTAAGGTTTATTTAACTTGTATTACCCTATTGTGACATGCAGAGATAAAAATTAATCACAATAAAACCACAAGACCACCTAGGCAGTGTTAAACCAAACACCCCTTTATTTAACTGTTATGAAGATTTATGGAGCCATTTTAGAAATTAAACTATGAAATGGAATCCAGAGACTATAATGTGGTATACTGAGTATAAATGGACAGAAAAAACATCAATAAGAACAATAATCCCCTGAGATCACTACTAACCTACTTTTGACTATTTAATCCATGAAATGAGCAATTCTATGTTTTAATGAACAAGCATATAATATTAAGCATTAATATAACTTAAATACACTCAAAAAGCATAAATAACCATAGATAAGCAATTAACAAGCAGTAGCACAGTAAAATGACAAAAATTGTGGAAAAGGCTTACAAATTGTACCAGGACTGAGAATTGAGAACCAAGGCCAAATACTACTAACCTAAGCTTCCCATGAAGCAACTAAAACCATTTCCATCCAGAATCAACCATGAGACATGCTTCAATCTCCCTTCAAACTGATTTTTTATTTTATTTTCTATTTTCTTTGTATTTTCTTGAATTTTGAGTTAAACTGGATTAAATGACTTTTAAACTTTTAAATGATAATAAGTAAACTTAATTAAGTTTAAATTACCAGGAACTAACAAATTTTAACAACATTAAGTTTGAAATGAGATTTTCATGAAAAATGCCAAAAACTAAATTTGAACTGATAACTTGAAATTAAACTGACATTAAGTTGATATTACACTTAAAAGATTGATTACAGAACTTTTTAACTAAAGATTACAAATTGAAATAGAATTACATTAAATTCGACTTAACTAAACTATACTAAGACTACTCTACTTTTTCTGATGCCTCCTCTTCACTTTTTCTTCATTTAAATAGGCCTTGGTGACATCCTTTGACTTTCCCACTCTATTGTGAACCATTGGATTGGCTAGATTGATCCCAGCCTTCAAAATAGGTTTAGGCGGGAAAACTTATTTGGCAGGTTATGGGGTTTGGTTTGGTATAATAAATAAGGAGAGGGGGGGTTGGTTTGGTAGTTGGGAGTATTGATGATGGTTGCTTGTGTTGGTGAAAAAGTGAGAGGAGGGGGAACAAGATAACAGGTATTATGGGGAGGTTAGGGATGAACAGTGGAGTGGGGGTGAGGGGTTGACTGAGGTTTGACCGAGGTTTATATTAAAATGGGTTAGGGACTGGTTTTGGGCTTGGTGGTGTGTTGGGTTAGTTTTGATTTGGATTTTGAAATAAATAACAAAGGGCCCGTTTGGTTTCAATAAATATCACAAGGACCAAATTGTATTTTTTTGATTTTGAGGGACCATTCCTGCCACATTTCCAAAGTAGTACAAGGGTGAATTATGCCAATGTTCAAATAACCAAAGGACCACAAAAGTTAATTTTTACAAAATTTTACATCCGGGGACCAAAATTGCCAAAACTTAAAGTTGAGGGACCAAAATTGTATTTTCCTCGAACTTTTCACCCAAAGTCCATTTTTGATAACTTTTGATTTTTAAAGGACTTGGGTTGAATTTTCTTTCAAAATAAATGCTCAGGGACTAATTTTGACAAGTTTTGAAACTTAGGGGACTGAAACTGCCAATATTGCAAACTTTGTACGTTTTTCATTTGTTTTTACTCATTTTGCATCTAAAACATATAAAACACAATTTTGGAATATTTTCAGTATGTTGATGCATTTCTGAGTGTTTTTGTATGTTTTTGTAGTTGAGAATGACCAAAAAAGATGAGTGTTTGAGCACTCAGTTCTAACGAAAGATAGAGATAGAACATATCGACTCATGCAATCCTAAAATTCACAACTCGAGGGATAAACAATGAATATGACTTTATCATCTACCAAAGATGATGTATCTCGCCATAATACATGCTTGAATGGAATTGAAAGGAAGTGAGGACAATAGGCACCTAGGAACAAGAATTCCATATGAAAAATGTAAAAGAAAATGCTAAATACCTATATGAGGATGAGAATGACATCATATGATGCGAGAGTGTTGGTTAGACCAATGTGTTGAGAAAGTGTTGGGAATGATGGCTTTGATTAATATATCGTTTGCGCTGACAATGATGTGCATGATATGTGTCGAGGAAGAAGAGGATGAGATCCTATGATGGTGTTCTTGAAAATGAGGTTTTGAAGTCCTAGTTTTGATAGAAGAATCCTAGACTCCATTTGGTTTAATTTTTGGTTGTGGAAGTGAAGAACTTTGTTAAACACATGATGTGTTTTTCACTTGATGAGATATTGGGGGTGAAAGAGGCTTGAACTATTAAAAAGAGAAAAGGTTAAAGGCTTGAAGCACTTGTGACATTGTGAACCGACTTTAACTAAATGGAGTGTAGCTATGTGTTGGTGTTTTAGGGTGTAAGATATATGAGTAGATGTTCTTTAAATACAATTTGACAAAATACAAATATGTGAATGAATTTCTCTCCTCCTCAATAGGTGGACATCCAACATATTGTCTAGTGGATTGTATAAAGAATGATGATGAAGTGTTTAGGAGGTTGTAGGTTAATGAAAACGATGAGCTTGGTAATGCTTTTGCGGATGTTGGTTAGCATACAAAGAACTTTATCCTTAAAGTCATGTAGCTCTTCTCTATCAATGCGAGATGATCGTATGACGAGGCATGTGGTTTTCTCAAAGGAGGTGGAAAGGATTAGAGTATTGTTATCGAGATGATTTTGGAAAGCGGAAGCACTAATGCGAATTAGAAAGAGGTTGATTGAAAGATATCCAAAAACAAATTTTAAATCTCTAAGACTCAATCCTATTAGCTATAAAACTATATGCAATTGTAGGGGTTCCAAAAAACATATTACTAATCCACGTAGCAATAAAGGGATTATAGTTATGGGAGATGAGCATATATATAAAAGCCAGAACGAGTGAGATGGCAAGTGATTAGTTCTCAATCCACTAAAACACATTTGTTAGTGACAAAAGATGTCAACAAGATAAAAATCTAAAGACATTATCTAATACAAACAACGCATTCGACTACTAGACATAAAGTTACCACATAACAACAAATAATTATACTAAGCAATAGCATGACATAATTTAAAACACTTCATTGTGAAATTGTTTTGTTGTTAAGCTTAGACACTTAAGCATATAACAATCTATGTGATAAATTTGTATGATAAAACGTCTTCTAAATGTTTATCATACCAAAAGTACTTCTACAAATAATAAGTGCACGCGAAGTGAACAAATAGTGTGACAAAGTTACGAAAGAGACAAGACAAAAAATTTATGCAACCCATGTTTAAACGATAACATTTTGGAGCAAGTATTATATAGATCATCCTAAGCATGGATCTAATAAATGACAACAACATACACAAGGTTTCAAATATATGAATATCATGGAAAAGCATCATGCACCAAAATGACATATCATGAGTTAACAAGTAACATGTTAATCATGCAAAACATCATATAAATAAAGAATGAAAATATTATACAAATCATGTTGATATATAGTAACACGAAACATATAAGCATGCCGGCATCATAAAGATATAACCAAGATTTACACATGAATCAATCAAATAGTTATCATGGCATGTTAAGATGTCCAATCATATCAAACAAATAACATGTAATCGAAACATGTATGTGTAATGCAAATAGATTTTAATTTTTGTGTTTGGAATCTATGGTTGAATGATCTAAAGAGAGACATCTTTTATGTTGAGTTTGAGTATGTGTTATGAGAGTGATTTGATCATCAAAGACCAAGAGATGTGTTTGAATGTGATAATGGAATATGTTAAGAACGTTCTCAAGAAAGCTCTTTGGAACAGGAATCTAAGTGAAATTACTAAATTCAATAGATCTTGTGTGTGCTATAGAGATGACTAGAATAGGCATAGGGTTTGGATTGGGTTATGAGCAAGATTTGGTTATGATGAACGCTTGAAAGAAAATAGACACATATGGTGTCTTTCAATAAGTAGGGTTATCACGTGGAATAAAGTCACCATGCTTATGAAAACAAGAATGACGAGATGATGAGGAGGCTCTAGATCCTAGAACTTGCAGATGTTGATTTGAGATTTAATGAGACATATGCAGAAGTTAAAATTATTGCTAATACTTTGATAACTTGTGAAAGTGATACTACTTAAACCTAGTGTAATTGAATGTGTGCTTCATGCTCATTTGTTGGTGAAGGTTCTAATCCTATAGGTGGTAAAGTATGGTTGACGACCGAGATTGGAAATGTGAAATGATGTGTTGATTGCTTGACAACACTTGAATCTTGGATATCTTCTTTGTGTTCTTCACTTGCTAGAAAGTGGAAAAGACGCATTTCATAATTAAATTCACTTAACTTTTGACGACATAGACAAATATGTTAATGAGTGTATGGATATGAAAATTTCCCTTTGTTTCAAAGAGCGACACAAGGGTGAACATAGGTTTATGTATCATGAAAGGTGGTTTAATCTTAATGGGTTAGGTTGTAGTGGGGATGACACACTTGTTTGGTTACATTGTGGAACCTTCTTGTGAAGATGACTAGGTGGAGTTATTGGTGAAGATGATATTGACTCTTGGTTTCTTTGAGGGCATGGAAATGGTGGATGACTCGATATTGATAGGACAAAGGATAACTCGGTTTCTCATTTCACATTGGTTGTTTGAGGTTTGAGTGATGAAAGGTTATGAGGAAGATGTTTGAAGTTTTGCTCATGTTTGTGAAGCTTATGGGCTGAGATATATCACAAGGTGAATGTGATGAGATGATAGTGAAAGAACAAGTGAACTTAAGTGCTAAATGTTTAAGGATGAAAACCTATTGACATTTGTTTTTGTTCCTATTGATTGGGAGAGTACTATAATAAGTGTTCTAGTTGTGATGAGTGTTTTAACAAACATTGTTAAACTACTTGGGTGTTGAATTTTGGGTATGACTTTTGATGACTATGGTAGTAAGTCATGTTTACTTGAATATTTCGAACGAAATACTTAAGTTGTCAATCCTACTTAGTTAAGATTGGATAGCATAAAAGGATAGCAAGACTCGATAATACATCTATAACTTAAGAGTAAGTTATGACTCGATGTAAATCCTTATCGTCTTGAAGGATGACACATTATTTTCATGTTAACCAAGTAAGGTAACATATGTAGATACAAGACAATATCTATAGTCATAAGTTGGACTTGTGATTTCGATATTGTATGCAATCTTTGCAAATAACGAGTCCAGATTGGTTAGGAAGTTGTCAATTTACAAATCAAGCTAATGAATGAGTAAAGGACAAAAGAATGCAGTGAGTGTGTGTAGTGATCACAAATACTCAATGGTTCGAGGATTGCAAGGAACAAGTTTCCGGATTCCTTCCTCTAAGGAGAAAGGTATCTTGTGAAGTTTGAAAGTATTATTATAGATGATTATCTTATAGGTGTAGGTGAGATGTCCTAATCCTAATATGAGTTAACATTAGTGAGAAGAATCCAAGTGATGATAGTGAGTGATCTTGAGTGAGGGATTTAAATGAAAATTTAAAAAGGAGTCTGCAGGACTGGCGGAACCCAGTTTTTGGTTTCGACTGGTCCGTTGGGCCAAATTCTGGAGTACCCAGAAATTACACTGGCGGAACCCTATATTTCCAGTTCCGCCAGGGAGCAAAAAGTAGACAGTCCAGATTTTCGGGGGTCGAGACGATTTCCAATTTTTCCGAAAACTCCTAAAACATAAAATTTATACCATATCTGATTAGGAAATGCAAAGATTGGATATAGAAACACTCTAACCGTTAGACTTTGACCGGGGGCTAGCGAATTTCACTATACTTAGTGAAATATTCATAAACTTGAAAATTTGACAACATCCCAAATGTTGTCTACCTGCATATCCGTTAGTACAAGACAATGTACAAAGATAACAAAAGATCCTAGAAGTGCATATATCCATGAAACACATTGTTTAATTACCAAATTGTTCAAATTTCAAGTAATGCCAAACACTCCTTAACAATGGGCATTTATTGACTCCCGAAACCCGTTCAAGTATCCTAACAATACTTGGAACATATGCACCTAATTAGATGTGATAGATTAAAACCAAAAACACATATTCTAACACGTGTTAGCATATAGATCAAGCCGAGGATTATGAGCTTACCATAAATGGAAATTAAGCTAAGCATTGAAAATTCATAACAACAAAGTGTTATTATCCAAACATGATATGGTTAGTTTGCATGATCAATCTAAGATGAGTTTCTATCTTATAGCACAACACATTCATTAAACATCATTGTAGAAGCACGTATACCAAACACCATTTTACAAGAATACTACATGTTTAGAAATGTAGTGACTCATTTAGACTCGTGACCATATTCCAAGATATTTAATTAGTATTACTTAATTATCATTCCTAAGTGAATTATGCAAAATAATCACATAACATATGCAAGGAAGAATATCTAAATCAATAAGCAATACAAACATAAATTTTCAACTTAGTACACACAATCTAGCAAATATCCTATTGTGTATAAACATGAATTCAACAAACAAGCAAATGAATATCATGACAAGATAGATACTCATGAATCACAAATAAACAAATGCAATCACAACTTTCAATAAGCAAATACCATATATGCATACAACTAAAACAAGTAGTCATTTAGCATAACATAAAAAGAAATATACTTTTCGTCACTTTGCGTTTAAATATGACGATGTATGCCAAGCTTGATTAGTTTCCTTTACAAATATGAATATCACAAAATTCTTTAGTTTCAAAGAAAATAATGTCAATGTTCAAAGGATACTAACTTATATTGCCTAACTCAAAAGTTTGAGTTTCTACGTCAAAATGAAACATGATATTTTGAACATATTGAAGTATTTGGTTTAATATTTTGACTTCAGATTATATTTAGGCCATAACATCATTTTTATAAGGAAGTAGACACAATTCCCTTCAAATTGATAGGTGGCGCGACTCCTACGGACTTACGGTTAATTAGTTATGAATTTTTGAAGTTTACAAAAAAATTTGACTGTGCAGCCAAGGAACCCTCGTCCAAATGGCAAGGAACCCTTCTGAGGGTTCCGCGGGTCTGCTGTAACAAAATGTCACATAATGCTAAAAACTTGTATTTCGCATAGCGAAAATGTGTAGGACTTACTAGATTTGTTAGTAAACATTTAATACAACTATTTTAACATCATTTCTTCTTATATGACTCATCTAATCATTTACGGAGGTGATTATTCAACTAAATTTTTAGTTATCCCAAACACTCCTTTTAAAACCGTGTTTAACGTACATTAGCTCTAACCACATAATTTGACTCTTACAAATTATGAGAAATGTTTTCTTTTATTTTTCAAGGACACCTTCAAGCTTGTATACAAAGTAACAGTTAACCACAAAATTTCTAAGTATACTTTGCGAAACATTCTTCATATTATATTTCGCTTCAATGGTAATTTGATACATGGATCGTACTCCATTTTAAAAACCATTTATTTTGAAAATAAGAGCTACGAGGCTCTGGTACCAATTGTGGAAAACTAGAAGGGGGTTGAATAGTTTACCGTTTAAAAACTTTAAACTTGTTGTATCAAATGTCCATTTTTAGCTTTTTCTAATATGAAAGATGTTACTTGTAGTTTATGACTTAAAACATGTTATCACACAAGTACAATCAACAAGTCACAACACAAACAATCACATAATGCAAACATTAAAGTAAAGCAATAAGTAAAAGGGAAGTGCAAACCGAACACGAGGATTTATAGTGGTTCGGTCACGGATCTCCTTTCCGCCCTACTCCACTCCCCGAGTACCCAACTCGAGAGTTACTTCACTAGATCAACAATCTCCCTTCTCGGCGGAGAAAACCTTACAATCGTCGCTTACACTTTATCCGGTACAAAGCTAGATACCGAGTTCTTTTACAAGGTACAACCACTCCTATCGTCACTTACACAATATTTCCGACACTAAGTTAGATGTCGAGTTCTTTACCAAGGGTACAACCACTCCCGCTATGTTTTGTGGCCCAATATAAAAACCTTGTGTTTTATGGCACAAACACATAAACCATCTAAACTATATTGTGATGATACAATGATGATACAAGACATAAAAGTCTAATGGATATGAATGACTAATCTACATGAACTTCTTGAATAAGAAGTCTTCAATCATTGAGGATGTCAAGTGCCCTTGAATCTTCATATGTTGGAATGTTTTAATGAATGATGACTTCAAGATCTTATAACCTTCTTGGTGGATCATGAAGTATGATATGCTTACAACAAAGATGAATGTTAGAAGCATTATGATCATTATTGAAAGGGTGACTCATGTGTGTTTCTACATTGTTTGCTACTGATCCAGATATGTGTTTTATGATAGAGAGAATGTATGTTCAAAGTCATCAACCTAATGAGAAGACAATGGGCTGCTATTTATAGCCAAAGGCTTCAGCAGACCCACGGATCAGGTGGAACCCTTTTGAGAGTTCCGTCTGTTATGCCCGAAGGTTCCGCCGGAACAGACAAACTACTATTTACAATAACTTTTCATATCTAACAATGTCACATCAAGTTACTTCTAGTCAAACACACAATAAATAAAGTTGGAATCCTTCCAAAATGTGTAAGAGGTCTTATGGAAAGTCAAACACTCAACCTTTCTATAAATGCATATGATGTGATGTATATATATATATATATTTCTATTTTAAGATTAAGAAATATATATGAAAGTAAACTTGTAAAATGTATATATTACCTAAGTAATGTTGTTATAGTAAGTTAATGAGTTACTAAAAATGTTTGACTCCTAATGTCATCACATTTTTATCATTTGTAAAACTTACTAATATTACTTTAACACCTAAAGTGGCACTTATTCTATTTGACACCTAAAATACTTAAAGACCCTAAAAGTATTTTAGTCATTCTAAATGGTTGGTCAAGGGGTTTGATCATAATGCTACGTAACAAAAATGTACGAACCTGTGTTGTAGCATACGATGACTCGAGACGTTGAGAGGTGTTGAATGTTTGTTGAGAGAAAGTATGATTACAAGTAACTTGTACATTTTACGTTATGTATCAAGTTATACGTTTGTCATCAATCAAAACAAACGAGACTGTATAGATTAAATATCGTAATATTTGCACTAACACATCACACTCAACCTCAAAAACGTTAGTAAAATTGGGTAGTGCTAAAACAGGAGCATTAGTTACCTTGGTCTTCAAAATGGAAAAAGCCTTGTCTGCTTCTTCAGTCCACATAAATTTCCCACCCTTTTTACACTCGGTCATAGATACGATAATATATACTACTAAAATTTCGGATGAAACGACGGTAAAATGAAGCTAATCCATGAAAACTGCGAATGTCATGAATAGTAGTGGGAGTTGGCCAATTTACAATGGCCTCAATTTTTGCCTCATCCATCCTGATCCCTTCTCCCGATATCACATAACCTAAGAAAGTTACCTCAGGAACTAAGAAGTAGCACTTTTTACCGTTGGCATACAATTTTTGATCCCTTAACACCAGAGAAACTTGACGAAGATGGAGAATATGTTCATCCACACTTTTACTAAAAACCAAAATGTCATCGAAATAAACCACTGCAAAATGACCAATGAAAGATTTAAAAATCCAGTTCATGAGTCGCATGAAAGTGCTCGGTGCGTTGGAAAGCCCAAACGGCGTCACCATCCATTCGTACAACCCATCTTGAGTCTTAAAGGTTGTCTTCCACTCATCCCCCGGCCTCATTCGAATTTGATGGTACCTACTTCGCAAGTCAATTTTTGAAAACACCTTACAACCATACAATTGGTCCAATAAATCGTCAAATCGGGGAATTGGGAAACCATATTTGATTGTTATTTTGTTTATAGCACGAAAATCAATACACATACGAAAATTACCACCCTTTTTCGGTACTAACAAGGCCGGTACAGCGCATGGACTCATACTCTATCGAATCAAACCTTTATTTAACAACTCACTTACTTGTCGTTTGAACTCTGCATACTCTTTGGGGTTTATCTGATATGCTGGCTTATATATAATGGAAAAACCTGGAAAAAAAATCGATGCAATGTTGGATGTCTCGAATGAGGGGTAATCCTGAAGGCATTTCCTCAGGCAAAATATCCGAAAATTCTTGAACCAATGGTATGTCACCACCCATATCTTTCTCTTCCGCAACCACTAATGCAAAAAACAACGGACTCGTTTTTGCCAAACCTACAAATTCTGCACTTTTCAGGAACAATGTTGAGCCGCTTTCTGAAATTCCTCTTGTGTCTAATGGTACAAAGGTAATGTTCACCCATCCTTGCGAAAACTGTAAGTATTTCGAAACCCGTCATGCTTAGTTTTTCTATCAAACTGCCAAGGCCTACCTAATAATATATGGCATGCATCAATAGGAATCACTTCGTACCAAACATCATCCTTATATTTCCTCTCGATAGAGAATTGAACCAAACATCGCTTACTAACCTTGACCGCATTCCCTTTTTTTAACCAAGTCAGTTGATGGGGCTCGGGGTGATCTTCCTACTTCAAACCCAACTTCTGGACCATGTGGGTTGAAACCACATTCTCAAAGCTTCCCCCCATCAATAATCATATTACATACTTTCTCTTGGATGTACATTTTATGTGGAAAATATTGTTTCTTGACCATAAATCGTTATCGGTCTTAGAAGCAACAACATTTAAAGCTCGTTGGGTAACCAACGACTCACCAACATTAGGTAGAATCACTTCCTCATCCTCATACACGAGCTCGTCTCCATCTGAATCATACTTAGGAGCAGGTTCTACATCTTCTTCAACCAATGTCACCATTTGCTGATTCGGGCAATCACACATCACGTGACCCAAACCCTGACACTTATAACACCGTGGAGTTCGCGAACTAGAGTTGGTAACAATACTTGCAGGGCCAGTAGCTTTTGTAGTCTCTGTTTTAGTTCCAACAAGGGTGGCTGCACGGTTTATCGGTGTGAACCGACTTTCTGTCATTCGAACCCAATTTTTAAGTTGTTTTTCAACCTTTAGAGCCAAGTGACACACATTAGCATAAGTCGAATACGGCTGCAACTGTACAACGTCTGAAATCTCTGGTTTTAGAATGCCTAAAAACTGAGAAAAACCTGCTCTTCTTCTTCGACCTCATCACATCGCATTCTAAGCCTATCAAACTTGTTGATTACCTCTTCCATTGAAATATTTTTTTGTGACAGGTTATGATATTCTAGAAACGCCTATTGCCTGTGATTTTGAGGTAAAAACTTACGTTTCATTAATTTCTTCATCTTTTCCCACGTAACAATCTTCGGTTTTCCCTCATTTTTTTGTTGTTTCATCACATGATCCCACCAAAGCGAGGCGTCTTTCCTCAACCGAATGGCAACCAACTTTACTTTCAAATGATCAAGTATATCTTTTGAATCAAAGATCCTTTCAATCGTAGTCAGCCACTCAATAAAATCACCGGGATGGGATTTACCCGCAAATTCAGGGATCTCAACCTTCATACCTATACCTCGTAATGGATCATCACGAAATTTCCCATCACGATGTCCTTTATGAAGTACGCCAAAAGGATTGAACTCACTGTCTCCGTCGTGCCAAACACTCGGATTTGATAAGGTCTCTTCTGTAGGCGAGTCCTGCAAGATTTCTTGCTGGAGCTCGAGTTCTTGTACCCACTGTTGCAAGCTTTCAATTTTGATATCACACGGATCACGTGCATTGATACCATCATTGGGGTGAACAATCCCCATTGCACGGGCACCACGACGAGTCACTGCACCACGACCACTTTCACGTCAAAGAGGGTTTTGATCAGCCATTCGTACCCAGATCTCTGATGCCAAATGATGTCCCGAACGATGTAATTGAACTACTAAAACACACAAATATAAAAGAACTAAGTGAAATCGAAATTCCTAAGGATGATCGAATTTGATTGATAAAAAAATAAAAATAAATAATAATAATAATAATTAAAAAAAAAAAAAAAAAAAAAAAAAAAAAAAAAAAAGATAACAAAACCCAAAAAAAATGTCTGGAATAATAGCCATAAGGCGTTATTTAAAGGAGGGGATGGTAATTCCTTTGAGAGGAAGATACCTCTCTTTCCTTGATTTAAGACTATCAAGATTAGGAGACAAATCCTAATCAACTATTAAAAATAACAAAAATGAAAAATTGAAAAGATTCTTGAGTCGGATATCTAAGCAATCCCGGCATCACTAATATGTTGTTACATGGAACTAAAAGGAAACTTCATTAGCATATTACAAAATATATAAAGGGTTTTTCTAACTTGTATCCCGGGATATAAGTTAAACACACCAAAATGACGGTGAAACTCGTGGAAAAGGACGGTCGGACCCACACAAAAATATACTTTTAAAATAAAAAAAAATGGGGCTGACTGTACTTTTGTGTAGGTTTGGCCGTTCTTTTTCACGAGTCTCACCGTTTTCTTTGTGTGCTTAACTTGTATCTTGGAATATAAGTTAGAAAAGCCCATATATAAATGATGAGATAAATCATTGTAACTTCGAATAATTGTTATAAATCTCTAGCAATATTTTATGTTTGGAGAAAACGTGTCCTGCCTTGCCGTCAGCGTCAATTGTGGTATGAATCGCGTTAGAGTTACAATTACACCTGTTTGGTCACTGTAGCATACGAATAGAATATTGTATTACCTAATCTTAAATCTAAAAAAAAATTGTATAAAATAAAGACTTGTGTATGCAAAATGTTTCGAAAGTGACATTAATGTTTTACCACAAAATTGTTGAAAAATAATCGTCCGACCTTCATTGATATCACCTCCACTAATCCCGAATTAAATGGTTACTACAATTAACAGGTTTTTACTTGAGTGATATTCAATAGTAGTTGTCAAACAAAATGTTTTGCTCGCTAGTGAGAGTTTTCAACTTAATTTTGTGATTTCAAATCTTATTTTAGACATTTGTGACATTTTTGAGATTTATGTAAGATAGATAGTAGGTCGTCTAGATATGCGAATAATGTGTTTTTTGAAAAAAGTTTTATTTTGTTTTCTTGAGTAAATACAAGTGCAAAAAAAAACTTACAATGCCGATAATCACCTCCAAAAAGCTAATCGGCCACCAACATTTTTATTTGTGTAAATCGGCCAAACAAATTGGTCAACCGTAATCAAAACAGACAACGAAGGTCAACGGTTGTTGGTAACCTGAAAATCTTGCCGGAAATACCCAAAACTCGTCACAAACTTGTTTTAATCACTTATAGTCGCTATTTGTATCCATTACAAGCTAAAAGAGGTTGATCGAAAACTTGCCACAGACTTGTTTTAATAACTTATAGTCGCTATTTATATCAAATTTATTTTAATCACTTATAGTCGTTATTTATCTTGCCGAAGATACCCAAAACTTGCTAGAAATGTCAAACCGAGTAATCACCGATTAATCTCATCTAAACCGATTACAAGCAAAAAGAGGTCGACCGACCAACTATCGATTTGCAATTTTTGCAACATTGGAAAATACTTCTATTACAACTTACAAAGTTACAACTTACAAGTATGTATGTATGTAGATGGGTTACTGGGTAGCAAAAAATGTTAAAGTTCATTAAACGGACTTGCAGCCCAATGTGTCATTTCTGTGGGTTGGATAATCCATGTAATTCTTGGTACGCATTACTATATATATTAAGTAACGTTTAAAACGTCGTCGTCTAATGAAACGGGATGCTCGCCCTTTTTTTCCAGCCTGCTAGGCAGCCCAATAGATCATGTTCAAATATTGGTAGGCCCAAATGGTAAAAGATAATTACGTGATTACACCTAACATACGTACGAAATTGTGTATGTGTCAAACATCCAATTCTGTTTTAAGGTTTCTATGGCTACGATTTTTTCTTTTTACCAAACATATGTACGATATTGTGTATTCCCAAGGTAGAAGCTTCTTGAAAAGCTTTTGATCAATTTTACCTGGAAGTAAACCACTCCAAAAGACTGAAAAAAAAAATACATCAAGGAAAACATTCAGCCACGCTGAACCATTGTAAATTGACGAAGGTATTGACTACAACGTTGCTTTCAAAAGCTGGTACGTGTGCTATTTATGCTATTACCTTTTTTTTCCGCAGTTATTTAGTTTGTTGCCTGCATGTTGTTGCGTTTCAATCTTTCAAACATTCTATGAAATATGATGCTACTGATGCATATGTATTACATGTAGATGGATTGTTACTAACTCTTTAGCTAATGTACTTTCACAAATACTGATCTTATTCTTTGCATGCTATTATATCTAGATTGCTATTGCATACATGCATACAAATGCCTGTTATATAATTACCATTGTATTTCTCATAATTTTCAACACTAAACATAAGACAAAAAAAATTTATACAAAATAAAAACAAAATAATATCCAAAAAAAAAAAAAAAAAAAAAAGATGGTTAAATATACTAGGCAACGAACATAATACTTTAATTACACATGATAATCGTATTACCATTAATATTAAAAGTTACATTCTTACGCAAATAATGTATCCAAAAATCTTATCTAAATTCTTCGCCAACTATAGCGTCCCGCCGCAATGCGGCGGACCGTCGTTATAGAACATGTCGAATAAAATTTTAATTAGTGTTAGCACAATCGTTTGTAAATCTGATGATGCGGAAAATGGTGTTTAGTAGGAAAAGTACATCATTTGTACAATCTGATGAAATCATTTAGCAAGATTCAAATCACGATTATGCACCAAACCTAGTCGGTAGTAACTTGTGAGCTTGCCCACGTGCCCGAGCATCAATTAATGTGACCATCAAGCAAACGAATTCATATCTTTGAACATCAAGCCTCAAGGCCACTACACTTTGACTATCAAGAATAGAACCATCCAAGTAGAGTTGAATTTATAATGTTAACTTCTTATAATTCTTTATATATACTGTAGGAGAGCAAACGTGCCGACCATTTCGAATTTAATATTCCAATATTCATTATAATATTCGTATTATTAGAGGCCTGTTGATGGGCTAATTTTGGCCCGCAAGACAGCTCGTCACCCTTCGATACCTTGCTTTGCGTGATATACATTACGTGCTTATCCTCACAAACCGACTCACGATACCTTCTCATACGTATACACCGACACACACACCGTCTTCTAGATCTACCAAGGTTAACTGCTTTTGAGTTATTAGTTGTTGTTATCTGTATCTGTATGTGTTTGTGATTTGATACTTCTTGGCCGTGTTTATTTTGGTGCATGTTGTTTTTTGCATAAATTTTGGGTACCGCCTTCGTTGTCTAAAAAAACGTCATAAAAAGCCCCGCCGTAACGCGGCGGGCAATGAGTCCCTTGTGTATACTATTAGTAACAAATGATGTGGCAAAACTAAAATATCTAGAAAGCTTTTTTTATTTACAGATTCTTGTTAAATATCATAATTTTTTAATATACAATGCTTCATAACTTGGTTATGAGTTTTAACATACTAATCATTTTCCTTTTGAGCCCACAAAAACACTTTAGGGCTTTGGGCTTGTGAGTTCAATCACAATATTCTAAAACTCGTTATCTTATGCCCTTATGGTCATCCAAGGAGATGTTAATGGAGATCTAGAAATTTACGTTAAGACTTTGCATGTTTTGAACCGAGTTTTTAAGTACCTTGCATTCGCGCGAACTTTTAGTCTGGATATAACATGCAAGGAGGCCGCGAACCCAATAACAATGTGCCACCTCAACCGAGAAAAGGCTTAGTTGATTGGTATTTGAACCACGCACTAGTTATGAATATTATGATCATCAAGTATGTGCTTTACATGTCAAATTTTGGTGAAATTATGAATATATGGCGAGTTTTTATAGGACGAACTAGATCCACGAGTTCCTTGCATGTTACGAGGACGAAAGGTGTTAATTCGATAGCGCCTGAAACTCGATCCAAATTGTGCAAAGGGTTCTCAGTTTAGTCTATTGCAGAGAATTTCTCATATGTTAATGAACATCTCTTTGGCTTTGTTGTTTAGCACGCACTTACGTGAGATCATTAGTATAATACTAGTGTAAGGTTAAACAATGCATTTATTAAGACCAAATGAACACATTTAGGGTGCGTTTGGTTTAGTACTAAGGGAATGAAACTATCACTATCATAGTGATAGTTGGTGTTTGTTTTGGTTGAGGGGGCCCACCACTATGACTATGAAAGTTTAATATTATCCATACTCCATATACATCAAAACTAGGGGGAATGAAACTTTCATAGTTGAGGGACCCACCACTACTATCAAACTCATACCCATTGTCATTCCCCGCAGCATACCAAACGCACCCTTACATTATCTAGATTGGTTAATGTCAAAATATGAGTCCACTGGATTCTTTAATTGTCCACTACTCAACGAAATAATATTCTCATTCATGTCCATATATGTTCCATTTAGATTTAAAATGACTTGTATCTTTCAATTTAATTTTTTTTATTATTTATGCTCATAGCTTTTGATTCGATATACATTTTCGCAATGGCAGAGACTGAACCATGACACTATTTGACCAGACACATTTAAGAAAAATCAATGTTTTTTTGCAAAAATTAATATTATATCACAAAATTTCATGAATGCCCCGAGACCCCATGAGACCCACCCTGGTTACGTCCCTACACAATGGTGTAACCTAGTGTGAAGGCTTAAGGTTCTTCAACAAATACCAAAGCTCAACCTCACATGTGTCACTTTAGACGCAAAACTTAGTTGATTTCGCGGGGGTCTAGGATTCTAAAAAAAAAAAAGAAGCGACTGGAATCACGTATTCAAAACAGACATACACTCTCTAACATTGAGTTTCACGTATTATCTTTAGATTGAGACGTACAAATCGATCAAACCACAAGTTATTAACATTTTGAAGAAGCTTTAGTTTCGAGATATATATAATTAAAAGTAAATAGGGGGGTGGGGGGAGGGGGGGGGGGGGGATCACGTATTCAAAACAGACATACACTCTCTTAAACGCGTATTTGAGTCAAAACAAATATTGCGTTTCACGTATTATCCTTAGATTGAGACGTACAAATCGATCAAACCACAAGTTATTAACATTTTGACGAAGCTTTAGTTTCGAGATATATATAATTAAAAGTAAATAGGGGGGTGGGGGGGAGGGGGGGGGGGGGATCACGTATTCAAAACAGACATACACTCTCTTAAACGCGTATTTGAGTCAAAACAAATAGAGTAAATTACATAGATGGTCCCTGTGGTTTGCTCAAAGTTTCACTCACAGTCCCTCAAACTTTTTTGTTGCATGGATAGTCCCTATCTTTGAAAAGAATAACACTCATAGTCCCTCCACTTAACTGGGGTTAGTGACTTCCGTTATCTTTTGCATCGTTAGTCCTTTTTTTGCATCGTTAGTCCTTTTTTTGCATCGTTAGTCCTTTTTTGTTAAATATCATTGCATCGTTAGTCCTTTATAATAACGGCCGTTTATAATTTGAAAAAATAAAAAAAAAAATAGAAAAAAAATTAGAAAAAATTGAAAAAAAAAATTTCGAACAAAAAAATATTAAAAAAAAATTGAAAAAATTGAAAAAAAAATTCGAACAATTTTTTTTTTTTTTTTTTTTTTGAAATTTGATTTTTTTTAGAAATTTCGAACAAAAAAAAATTTAGAAATTTTTTTTAGAAAAAAAATTTGAAAAAATTGAAAAAAAATTTTGAAAAAATTGAAAAAAAAAATTTCGAACAAAAATTTTTTTTTTTTTGAAATTTGATTTTTTTTAGAAATTTCGAACAAAAAAAAAATTTTTAGAAATTTTTTTTAGAAAAAAAATTTGAAAAAATTGAAAAAAAATTTTGAAAAAATTGAAAAAAAAATTTCGAACAAAAAAATATTTTTTTTTTTGAAATAAAAAATTTTTAGAAAAAAAAATTTTTGAAAAAATTTTTTAGAAATTGAATTTTTTTTTTTTTTTTTTTTTTTTTTTTTTTTAGAAAAAAAAATTTGAAAAAATTGAAAAAAAAAATTCGAACAAAAAAATCTTTTTTTGTTCGAATTTTTTTTTTCAATTTTTTCAAATTTTTTTTTCTAAAAAATAAAAAAAAAAATTAGAAAAAAAATCAAAAAAATTTTATAAAAAAATCAAAAAAAAAATATTTTTGATTTTATTTTCAATTTTTTTTAAAAAAAATATTTTTTTTCGAAAATTTTTCTAAAAAAAAATTCTAAATTTTTTTTTGTTCGAAATTTCTAAAAAAAAAATCAAATTTCAAAAAAAAATATTTTTTTGTTCGAAATTTTTTTTTCAATTTTTTCAAATTTTTTTTTTCAATTTTTTTTTATAATATTTTTTTGTTCGAAATTATTTTTTTCAATTTTTTCAAATTTTTTCTATTTTTTTTATTTTTTGTTCGAAATTATTTTTTTCAATTTTTTCAAAATTTTTTTCTAAAAAAAATTTCTAAAAATTTTTTTTTGTTCGAAATTTCTAAAAAAAAAATCAAATTTCAAAAAAAAAAAAAAAAAATTTGTTCGAATTTTTTTTTTTAATTTTTTCAATTTTTTTTAATATTTTTTTGTTCGAATTTTTTTTTTCAATTTTTTCTAATTTTTTTTCTATTTTTTTTTTTGATTTTTTCAAATTATAAACGACCGTTATAATAAAGGACTAACGATGCAATGATATTTAACAAAAAAGGACTAACGATGCAAAAAAAGGACTAACGATGCAAAAGATAACGGAAGTCACTAACCCCAGTTAAGTGGAGGGACTATGAGTGTTATTTTTTTCAAAGATAGGGACTATCCGTGCAACAAAAAAGTTTGAGGGACTGTGAGTGAAACTTTGAGCAAACCACAGGGACCATCTATGTAATTTACTCAAACAAATATTGCGTTTCACGTATTATCCTTAGATTGAGACGTACAAATCGATCAAACCACAAGTTATTAACATTTTGAAAAGAAGCTTTAGTTTCGAGATATATATAATTAAAAGTAAATAGAGATATAATATTAGTCATTTTCATAGCCCACCCGACAATATTCATATTCATATTGATATATAGGAGTGTTGATGTGAATTAAGAATTGTTCGTAACCCCACGTTCGATGTTGACATTCCATCAACCTTTCTATCAACCCACCTCCATTCATTGCCATTACAAAAATTCTTTCATATCCATATATATCATAACATTTAAAAAAAAAATTACGGGATTATTATTTTCAAAATTCATTCTTACATCTTATGATATTATTTCAATACAAAGTGATACAACAACAAACATTAAATTGGTTGATGTGCTAAGTAGCATTAAAAGTATGAAACTAATCTTCTCGGGTGCACGTGTACATCTGATTTAGGTTCACGAAGAGAGAGTTTTCTTTGAAAAGTGTCGTTTTTTTGATACGTGCAACCCCTCGTTATTTTTGTGATATTTAGTTTAGCAGATGAACTAAAAGTTTTGTGCATAACCAGCTAAAAGATTATGCAACACTCTCACGAAAATTCTTAGTTCGTCTTCAGTTAAAAAGTATTGCAATTCTTTTAGTACGTGCAACTTCCAATTATTTATTTATTTATTTATTTATTATGTTTTTGTGATACTTTATTTTAGCGCACGATTCAATTTTTTTGTGCAAAGCCAGCTAAATGATTATGCAACACCCTCACGAAAATTCTTTCTTCATCTTCGGTTAAGAAGTATCGCAATTCTAACTAAACAACTCACAAATTTCACAAGGGATACGGGGGTGTCGTCTTTTTTCCTTTCTGATTTGGGTTTACGAAGTGCAAGTTTTCTATGAAAAGTGTCGTTTATTACTACATGCAATATCCGATATAATTTTTCTGATGCTTTAATTTAGAGCACCGTTTAAAACTTTTATGCAAAACCTGCTAAAAAATTATGCAACACCCTCACGAAAATTCTTTGTCCGTCTTCGGTTAAAAAGTATTGCCATTCTAACTAAACAACTGTCACAAATTTTCACAAGGAAAAGGGGAATCGTCGTCTATTTTCCTTGTCACACAATTATTAAGTTTTTGAGCTTCTAAAGTAAAGATGGTCAATAGTTCTAGTTTGACTTTGCTACATGCACTTTCTTATAGCACGAGTATGTCAATATCATCATGAATGTGAAGAAAACATAGAAGGTGATAGGATGATTATTGTGTCTTTTAAGATATTTTTACATGTTACCCATGTGATAAATTTTTTTTATAGAAACTATTCTAACAAGATTGTTATATATTAGTTAATTACTTGTTATAATTAAAATATAATTATGAATATGGCTGCAAATGAGTTGAGCTTTTCATCGAACTGAAAGGTTATAGGTACTGTGCTAGAAGCATTTCATTGAGATTTTCAAGTTATATACTATGTATGATTTAATATTTTTGATGGAGTACAAATCAAGGTACTTCTTTTCAAAATTAGTTAACTTTTATGTTTTCAAAGTACTAAATTATTGTGTGACAAATTGCTTTTGAGCTATATATTTGATCTTGAATGCTCGTCGAATCAAACTAGAGCTTAGTTTGATCGATTTGATATCTGATTGATGCATATCTCGGCTTATTCATCTTGCTTTTGTACTTTAGTCATTTTGTGTTATGAACATGGGAGGATTTTGCGGGGTTCTTGAGGGTGCCCGTGAAGGCGAAAACATGCATCATGAACTTTTGCTACGTAGTGAAAAATGTCGTGAAATAAACCGCATAACTTTGTGTCTTAGGGTCTTAAACAATACAACAACAACAGTACCTAATCTCGCCAGGGCTAGGTATGAGGGAGGTGAGATGTAGACAATCACACCACTACCTGAAGTTAAAGGGACTGCTTAAAGAATAACCTCCGGAAAGTGCGCGTGTGCAGGCGACCAACCAAAAACTTGAGCAACAATAACTTGAGCAAAGAAGTCCATAATTTTTTTTTTCATTTTTTTATTTAAATTTTTTTTGCAAAGCTTAAGATATATGTATAGACATTAACACCGCATAGTCACCTATGAATTAGTATTCACTATCTTATTCTTTCAAAAAAGAATATTTATAAGTTTGATGAATAATTAATAGTTTCAAAACCTTTTTATAAGAGAATATTGATTCAAATATAAAGATTCCTCTGTATTTTCCAATATTTTAAGCTATCAAGCTATGAGCTATTTTATTTTAAAGGTATATAAACACATGGAAGGAAGCAAAATTCTGGCCAGCATTTCATTTCTGCACGAATAATATGTCTTTAGAAATTATAATATTATGACTGCAAATTTAAATAATTTATTTTTCTTGTATTGGTTGAAAAATAATTTTGATGTGAACCCTTTTTTTAAAGTTAAAAAAGAGGTAGTGGCCGGCTTTAAAAACCTACATAGGGCATAGATGATTTT
Organism: Artemisia argyi; assembly: GCA_030686995.1. Taxonomy (NCBI): domain Eukaryota; kingdom Viridiplantae; phylum Streptophyta; class Magnoliopsida; order Asterales; family Asteraceae; genus Artemisia; species Artemisia argyi. The sequence continues at coordinate 185,718,886 of CM060682.1, forward strand.
GATATATAAGTATTTAAAACTACTTTTGACTATACATAAAACTTACTCTTATTTTTCTAAGCTATCTTAATAGTAAAACTATTTAGTATATAAAAGGGTTAATGCCTTAATGGTACGTAATAGTAACGTATTTTCTCATTTGTTTATATTTGGATTTTTAAAGAACAAATAAAAAAGTATGTTGTGATTACATGTCATTAACCTTATATAAAGTAACCCAAAAAATCATCAGATTTTTATATTATATCGCATGATGATATAACTTTTCTCTTATCTACTATATTGCAAATTTACAAGTTAGATAGTGGCCATATTAAAAAAGCTAATCTTTATGGAACACATATAGTGACTGAAAAAGAAAAGATAGATTATGATTTTCGCTGTGGTATGACTTCAGTTAACTAGCTCATAAGTATGAACGAAGAAAAAAAAAGTACAATAACATATAAACTTTTTTGTGCAAATAGTAAAATTCGTGCATGCCAAAAAGGCAAAAACTATTGGTATTAATCATTTTTAGGAGGCTAAAAGTCCAACGAAAATCATTCCTTTCCGGTGTTATATGGTGCAAAAAGTTTGACGAAAACCATCATTCTCATCGATTAAGTGTAATTTTGTTAAATTTTGGTGCTTTAAAAATAATTTATGCCAATTGTTTTGACATGTTTGTGCTAAAGTGGACAAATTATTTATTTATTTATTTACCGGGGTTTCCGACTCGATGTTGCGAACTGACTAATCTTAATATGACTACCTTTTTGAATAGCCAGGAGTCGGTGCAAGTGAACATCCATGGCCACGGGTATTAATTTTCTCCCAGTCAGATTCGAACCCATGACATGCGGTTTTAAGGGGGAGACATGTGGTTTTAAGGGGAGCTTCAGGCTCTCAGATTTCTAATCTTGAAAGGCTCCTATCGACTGTGAACCTTAGAAATTCTCCTGATAACTCGAATTGGAATATTGGGGGTGATTTGTGCTTCTTAGTTCGTCAAGCTTGTTGGATATTTCAGCTTTCGTCTATAGTTGGTGTGATCATCCTACTGTACATTATATCCTTGACTTGGTTCATTGGATGGAACAAGTTTGTCTTACAATTTCTTGAGTTTGATTCTTCAGGTTATCGTGTTGACAACAAGTTGGTCGCTTTGGAAATTCAGGAACGCTTTGATCTTTGACGCTAACAAACCGAAGAGAGATACGTTGGTTGATTCTATAGTTGACTAATCTTTTTGTGGTTTGTTAATAGAAATTGCAATCTTCGTCCCAATCGGATATCATGGCTTCAAAACCCGCTTCTTTATATTTCCTTATAATTTTCGTTAGCTTTTTGCTAACTTTTTATTAAATCGCAGACGTTCTAAAAAAAGATTCGAACTCATGACCTCCACTTTGTAAAGCTGGTATTCTTACCGCTGAATTACCTTTTTTAGTTAAAATTTTATCTAACAATTGGTTTATTCAATCTCAATTTATATAACAAGTGGACAAATCACGTAATCAATTTTTCGCAATTTACCCTAACATTTATCTGGTTTATATGCAATCTCAGTTTGGAACTCAAGTAACCTAAACGAAAATTCCATAAGCAGTTTATTTTAAACTTTTTAACAATATTCGCATCCTATAGTTGTTTTTCCAATAAGGAGTGGTGCATGTCACCTTTTCATGTTGGTGTATGAGCCAATTAGCTAGCCTTGATATGGAAGACTAGCCATCCTTCCATTTTTCTCCTCACCCAATGGTCACTTTGATGCTTACATGAGGTTAAAGCATAAGACTCGATGTAACGGTGGTGGTTTTCATCGTAGACGTCTTAGCGTCATATAATTCTCTTTCGTTTATACTTTATTACCACGTTTACTTTGTAAATAATATTCATATCTCTATCATTTACATATACTCCATTTAAACACATGCATACCTCATTTAAACACACATAACTTTTATTTGTACCGTTGTTCTGTACCGCCGATTTCTTACTTTTTGTCTTGTGTGTGGTGCTATAACCCCAATATTGGCCTTCATTTGTTAAGTCCTTTTCACGCGTAAAAGAAAGCATTTCTACATCCTTTGTAGACAACACATAAGAAAATTGACATCTAATAAATATAATTCATTAAAGTACGGGTTAAGACTCGATCGAAATTGAAATTCCACTATGAGAATGACTCTCTCGGCCTTGTCTCAACAATCATTCTTTCGACCATCTCTTTCTATAACTAACAAATTACAAAATTTGAAGCCATATTTTCAGTGACACATTCGTGTCATTATTGAAAATCTTATAAATATAATAGGTCATGTTGATCAATAATAATTATGATAAGTAACAAACTAAAAATGTTTTTAATAAAATTAACATCAAACTTACTTTTCTCTCATGAACTATCATGTTCGTTTCGAAGATCCCAAAAAAAAAAAAATTTTGTTTACATGCTCATCTTTGCATAAAATAAGTTTTTTTTTTTTTTTTTTTTTTTTTTTTTTTTTTTTTCATTTTTATAGAATAGCGATTAATATTTCCAAGAACAAAACAATATTTTACCTTGTTTAGAAATTCCACCAATTGAGGGAAATGCCATATGATGCCCTAATTCTGCCAAAGTTAGCTTTACGTACTAATCAATTCAAAATGTCTAAAACAACCTTTGCAAATTATATACACGTTCATTTAAATTGTGGAGACCATCGTGTATATCAATTTTCAGCAATCGGGAATTGCATATCCATGATAGACTTTCGTTCCAATTGTTCGATCAAAATTCACATATGTAACATAGAACGTCTGTAACACCCCGTCTACTCTGACCACAATATTGTATTTATACATTTCTTTTCATGACTAATCTATATCGCTTTTTGCTATCTTTATATATCATACAAAGTTTAAGAAAAAAGAGGTTCAAACAAATGACTTTTAAGATATTGTTGTTAGATGATAATGAGATCGTAGCATCAATCAAATTTAATTATCAGCAATAACAACAAGTTAACTTTAAGATATTATTGCTGAAAGTTAACTTTAATTAAATCAGGATCAAGTTTTGGACATAATTAGATATGTTAACTTATTGTTTTTTAAATGATCAAAAAGGGGCATCAATTATGGAGGTGACGCGATTTATTGAAAAAGAATTTAGGTCATTTTCAGAAAAGACAAGTTGTATTCTAATAATCATAAAGCACCTAGCAATCTACGTATTACTTTCATTAGATAATACTTTTAGTTAACAAAGTTTTTCTTCCCTCGGTTTTGTATAAATATAGCTTAGCTGATAGATATTTATTAATCACACTAGAATTTTATTATAATTAAGGATAGCTTCAAGGAGAACGTCGAGATGCCATCAGTTTGGAGCGCGAGACCAGCAGAGCTTGATGCGGAGGAGATCGGGTAACTTTTATGGAGTGGTTATAAGTCTTGCACGAGGTTTACACATTAATCAAATTTATTTTAAAAATTTTAGCTACGAGCGAATAAGAATTTGGCGGTGTTTAATGTTTTGTAAATGTGATTTTACACCCATGGGGTTCAAACTTTAACTACAACTACAACTAATAATTGTATTTTAAGTAAATTTGTTTAGTGCGTACTTATAAGTCATGTTTTCATTTTGATACTTATAATACATCTATACATTTTTTGTATTACAATTAAATTAATTTATCATTATTCGTGTTCTAGTTTTGACTCGCGTACGCACAAGTTATTTAACGCGGATTAGGTTTGAACAATTACTATAACTAATAATAATATTTCAACTATATTTGCTCGGGTTTAAATCTTATTGCTTGATTTAACATAATTAATTCATTGAATAAATGTTGATATATGCTACGTAATATTGTGCATATACTCAATAACATGTAGGCATACGTTAGTTATGTTTTTAGTATTACGAATAATAATAATAATAATAATAATAATAATAATAATAATAATAATAATAATAATTGTTTCAAGATTGGGATGCGTAAGAGGCTCCAACGGGGTTTCTTTCAAAGGATGGGAATGAGCTACGTCCTACAGACTTGTTATTATTTAATTGGCTCTAAGGTAAAGATGTATGCTTGGATGTGACCGGGATCACTCCATTTGCTGGTATTGGGGCGACTTAATGGGCTCCTGGGGTAGCCTTGCACAATGCTGTGGAGAAGAAAAAGAGGAAGTATGCATCAAAATGTGAGGACAACGGATACAAATTCATACCATTTACTTTTTCCATGTTCGGGGAATTCGATACACAGAGGCTTTGAACACACTTTCACGCATAAAATCTATTGTCATTAGCCACTCAAATAATTCTAAGAGTGATGTTTTTATCTTCCACAGAGTAAGTTTTTGTATCGAGAAATAAGTGGAGCACAGCTTGTGTCTAGACTCCAATCTAACTTTATGTAAAAATTTTATGTGTCAATAATAAAATTTGATCTTAATTAAAAAGAAAATAACAATAAATAACAACAACAACAACAACAACAACAACAACAACAACAATAATAATAATAATAATAACGTATGCCTACATATTACTGAGTATATGCACAAGATTACATAGCATATATCAACATTTATTCAATGAATTGATTATGTTAATTAAGTTTCTAATAAATGAATTAATTATGTTAATTAAGTTTTTAGTAAAGTGATAATAATAATAATAATAATAATAATAATAATAATAATAATAATAATAATAGTTTATAAAAAAAGTTTAAAGTATATAGGGTTTTTGTAAAATATATAAAATTTCTATAAAACTATGGAAATTGAGATTCTGCACTCAAGTTTCGTAAAATTATATTTATAATTAGCCTATTTTTAAAAGTTTATAGTTTGATTGTAAATTATATTAACCAATCAAAATATAATAAAAATATAATGTTTGTGTATTGTAATAACCGTGGTTTTAGCAGGTCAGTTTGACTGATAGTCTTGACTCGGTTGACGTTTGTTTGGTGTGTCTTAGGTGTTTGAAGTGATATAGGTGAGTTTTAGCTATAAATCCCTTTGCGTTAATGGTTTTTATTGTGATTTGGAAAGTTTGGAATTTGGGAAAGTTCATCTTGATCACCTTTGGAATTTGGAATTTGGGAAAGTTCATCATAGTCCCACTTTTTAACTTGTTTTAAACTTGGGATGGGAATGATGCTTATCTTAAATGATTTGAATTACTGTGATTATGTGTATGTGTGTTAAAGAGCTCAGACTTTTAATGTTATCGTATTTATGCTATATGTAAACGGTAATGAAATGATGTGTGGTTTTGTGTGGTCCAATTGGGAGGGTGCTTACCCTGTTGCTCGTGCATACGACCTAATTGGAGAGTAGCAGCCCTACTCACTTTTATTCTATGTGGTCCGATCGGAGGGTATTAATTTACCCATTTTTTAGGGAGCGGGGGTCACGTTTAGGCCCGGTATGTTGTGAATTTGGATCAATGGGCACGTTCCGCCCAATGGTTTCCTTATGTGTGATGTTGCCTTATGATACATGTAGCTTATATGATAACTATAATTATTTGTCCAGCTATATTTTATAATCACAGTGATTTTGGTTGCCCAGCGTGTACGAGTCTTAAACCTATGAATCTCACCAACATTATGTTGACGTTTTAAGCATCATTTTCAGGTGAGCTTTCTAAGGATAAGATAGAAGGAAGTGGTTAGACGAGACCTTAGTTGCATTGGAAGTGGGTTATCTGTGCATTTGGAGTTTATCATGTTGTTTCCTTTCGGGTATTGTTATGACACTTTGTGTCTATACTTTGCCATTTTTATTACATGTAGTTATTCTCTATATAGACACCATGTGTTGTGATGATATCCATGAAGTTACACCCGCGCGTTTCCGCCGTGGCGGCGTGTGACAGATTGGTATCAGAGCCTTGGTTATAGAGAATTAGGTGGTTGAACCTAGACTATAACTTAGGAGTCCCTCATATAGTTGCATTTAGGATCTGTGTGTAAGTATAGTATTTTATACGTCTATTTTCCTATATTTATGAGATGTTTTATTGAGTTTCAGACGTCTTTTCTATCCCCTATACGTAGTATTGTATATATCAACTTTACTAATATCGTCTTCCGCGCGTAAGATGCTTCGTTGGACTACCGTTATCGCTATCGGATGCGAGAGAAGTGGCAGGATGAAGCGGATTAACCGCAGAATCCGAGTTTCCGATAGCATGTATCCATGTTCAGACAAGAGAGGGCGTTTATGGGAAACGTTGGTGGAGAAGAAGTGGAGAGGTTTGGAACCACGGTGACTTCTGGAGATGGAGCCATTACCAAATACCTTGGTAGTGTCCTCACTTCACATTGGAAGGAGAGGTGGTTTAGTATAAACCTCGTGATTTGTATGCATTTGTGAATCGTACGGAATTGGAAGAAAGAAATAGAGATGGTTTTGTATGTTGTCGATTTCCTCAACATGCAGAAAACGTGATTGGTAGTTGAGTAAAGATGAAAGGGAGTTAGGATGGAATGGTGTGGATTCGGATCTAGAGTCCACAGCGAGTAGCAAGTTGAATTGATCTGAGTAGGGAGATAAGTGCGAGAGTGGAGTTTGAGCCATTATGCGGCGTCTTTTGTTTTGTGTTATGTTTTGGAATTCGTATATTGTCTTTCGCCGTCAGGAGCCATGTTGGAGCGTGATTACTCTTGGATATTGGATCGACCTTATCCAAGTGATTTTGATTATAGAGTTTACGTGATCGATGGAATTGTTCCATGTGAGATGATTGTTTGCGACATCTTTTGTTTCTGTTTGCGTGATTGTTTGCATGATGCGTTGTCATAGGAGGGAGTACACTTATGAAAGGGGGCATAGATAATTATGGTGGCCAACATAATTATACATGCACCACAACACAAGTGTACTTGCAAGTATGATAGCATGGAGTGCATCGTGTATTAGGTGCTATGTGGTATATGTGCGTTATCATTGAGATGTATGGATTTGGAAGTAAGTATGCATGTGAAATAGGCTTATAACTATGGTCGCGAACATAATTATAAGAGTATCACACACGTGGACTTGTGACCATTATTGCATTGATTGATGTTTGTTGTTATATGTTGTGGTAGATGGTATGTGATATCATGTTGGTGAATGATGTATGGTTAGAGAAGTATTCTCTTAACCGTTTGGGCAGTCATTATATGTTGGGGTGTATAGGTGGTAAAATTCCATCCTACCTATCATATGTTGATACCTCAATTATCGGTGGGTACTTATGTTGTGGTATTTGAGTTGATTCGTTTGCTAGACACTCCGTTTGTATACCTAGTTCTTTGGTTGGCATTCCTATTCGTACCATGATGGTACAGATGCCATATTCTTTTTATTTGACATCGTGATAGGTGTTGGGTAATCGAATTCGTTTTGTTGGATGCTGGTTCGTTTCTTGGATTATTCCATACATTCATTCCTCGGATGAATGTTATACTATTCTTCAAGCATTGTTGGTTCGTGACGAGTTGGTGTGGATATTTGATCCCTCATTTACACATACCAATTGAAGTTCGTCACATGTTTTGTGACCTGTTAGTATCGGTGTTTTTCTATGATTTTGGTTTGATCGTTGTACGAATGAGTCTGTAATTTCATCGTTTGGTTTGCAATGTATTTGAGTGAGTGTTCACTGGTATGAGATTCGTTTAATGATTATTTTGATTATGTGATTCTTCTATGTTTTTCGCATCCAATAAAGGGGTTATGTTAAAGTATAAGTTTAAGATATGTCTTGTGAAAAGAAAAAAAACGGTGTTCATTTGTTTTTGGGAAGGTCGAGTACGGGAATAAGAACTTTCTATGGTTCTCATTTACCAAATTTGTTATGTATTTGGTTCATCGAGTCTTTCTTTCGTTGAGGTACGTTTGTGGATGCTTTATGGGTACGTGTATTTTATATTTTTCTTTGTATGGGTTTTCATGAACATTTTATCTGTTTCAACTTTCATTGGGGAAAATTTCTCATTGTGTTTTTCTAGCTTTGATTTTGATGTTCGTTACTTCGCTAGTCGGTAATTCATACCCCTTTTGAGTTCGTTGATATACGTTTTAGTTCGACCGGTTTCATGGTTCGCATTGTTTACTTAGGATAGATTGTCGTTTTGATTATCAATTTGTTCGTTGAAGAAGAAGAGGGTGTTTGCCAAGTTGTTCAAGTGAGAGCTGTAACTTTAAGATGTACGTTCTTCAGGAAGGTTGTCGACGATAACGAGTGTTCGTTGACATTAGTAAGATAAAAGTAGTGAAGCGTGGAAAGTACCTGAGACACCATCTAAGAGACGATTGTCCTTAGGATTGGCAGGTACTATTGAAGATTCATTTCTATCTTTCTATAGATTGCGTAGGCATCGCGGAGGTGGAAGATTCATAAGAGGAACTATGTGATGCATGACTTAGAGTTGGGGAGTAGAACTTGGAGATGATATTTGTATGGAGCAGAAAGTGTTATCTACCCAGATCATAAGAATCCTTAGCATATATTTGACAAGAGGCTAATATACGTTGAAAGAAGTTGGGTGTGGAATTTCTCAGTAACTAAGATTGTCTGATTTGCTACCGTCAAGGAAGGGCGGACATCGTGGTAAGAGCGCTGAGCGGGAGTGAATGAGTGAAACTTGGATGTTTGTGAGCAATGATTATGATAATTCAGTTCGGAGTTAAGAGGATGATATTGACAGCCTAGAGAGAGAGGTTCAAGGATGAGCATATGTAAGAAGAATGATTACTTGGTTTAGACCAGTAAATGGAAAGGAACGAAGATGGAGGAATGTACTTTGTGGATCAGCTATTGGTTTCTTTGAGAGGAAGCGTAAGGACATCAGTCATGCAAGGTATTTGATACATCCGAGAATGGATAAGACGTATAATTACCTTAGCAAGAGATGTATGGAGGAGTTGGCGAGTTTTTTTTTTTTTTTCGCTCGGTGAGTTGGTAAAGAGCCATGGGGTGTCGCGTTGATCATCAAGAAACATGATAAAATACTTACTTCACGATAGTGGTAAGCGTGTAATAGAGACTTGAGAACGCGTATGTAGATGAGTATGATTTATCGTTCTTAAATGAGTGAACTAAGTGAGCGTACAAATCAGGCGTTGGATGGTGAGCTGAGAGCATGGATGTGTTTGATTTTGGAGGAAGCTAGGGTATACATTTACCCTTAGCTGAGTTCTCCTATATCAAAAATTATCATTCTAGTATGGAGTATGTGTCGTGTGAAAAGTTGTATGGAAGGTAATGTAGGTCACCTGTTCTGTGGGCAAAGGTTGGAACAAGCCAACTAATTAGTCCTGAACTAGAACGAGAGACTACGAATAAGATTTTATGACTAAGGAAAGACTTAAGGCAGCAAGAGATCGCCAAAAGAGTTATGCGAACAATTGCTGTAAGCGCTTAGAGTTTGGTGTTGGTGATATTGTGAGGTTAAAAGTATCTCCTTGGAAGGGTGTTGTGCGTTGCTATAAGAAAGGCAAGCTAGCACCGAGATACGTAGAACCATTTGAGATTTACGGAAAGGATTGGATTTGAGACATATCGGTTGAATTTGCTTGAGGAGTGAAGTAGAGTGCATGATACGTTTCACGTATCTAATGGAAAGAAGTGGTTAGCGGATGCTAGTGTGCATGTGCCTTTAAATGAGAATAAGGTTGACAAGACTCTTCGTTTTTTCAAGAAACCTGTTGAGATTATGGATCGAGATGTTAAGGGTTGAAGTATGGTGAGATAGCGTTGGTAAAGGTATGGTGGGATTCTAAGCGTGGTCCTGAGTTTACTTGGGAACGTGAGGATCCGATGAAATTTAAGTACCCAATTTTGTTTGCTGATGTGGTTGGTGAAGTAGATCGTTTGTAGTTGGATTTTAGATCGTGGAAGTTAGATGCGGGGTATTCATAAATGTTTGTTTTATGGGTATCTGTTATTTATGAGTGCGTCTTGCGGTTACCAGTTGGTTTTTCATTTGGTTCGAGAGTATCGTACCTACCTGTGAGAAGTCGTTTTGATCGCTGGTATTATTGATTGGAGAGTGTATCTATTTGCGTGTATCGTTGAAGTAACGGAATGTTTTTCTATCGTGTGAATTCGAGTATTTAGTCGGTTCACATTTTTGCGATTCTTTCTCTGTGATTTTATGGGGTGGTATTTTTCCGCTTAAATACCCATAAATTTTTTTTTTGCTGATGCTTTTGGTGAGACGAGTAGTTGAAATCTCGGGACGCGATTTCCCTAAGTGGGGGATGATGTAACAACCGTGGTTTTAGCAGGTCAGTTTGACTAATAGTCTTGACTCGGTTGACTTTTGTTTGGTGTGTCTTAGGTGTTTGAAGTAATATAGGTGAGTTTTAGCACTAAATCCCTTTGCGTTAATGGTTTTTATTGTGATTTGGAAAATTTGAGATTTGGGAAAGTTCATCTTCATCACCTTTGTGGTGTATAAATGACTTGTGAAGTTTTGGTATTTTTGTGTTTTTGCGTAACGAGTTTTTGTTCATGTATTTGAGCGTTAGCAAGTTACGAGGAGTTTGTTTTAATGTGTTATGCTAATATAAGAGTGTGAAAATCTATTTTTGGAAACTTTGTTTTGAAAATGATTATTTTTCCGGTTGTCGTAAAAGTTAAGGTTTATCGCGTAAGACGTCAGGATTCGTTATGGGAACACATAAGATATGAAAAGTATGAGGTTTTGAGTGTAATAAATTAATTTAATAAAAAAAAGTAATATATATATATATATATATATATATATATATATATATATATATATATATATATATATATATATATATATATATATATATATATATATATATATATATATACATACATACATAAAAATTCGGCCAAAGAGTGATTTTAGGGGAAATAGGAAACTCAATTTGAGTCCAAATAGGATTCTTAGGCCGAAGGGTTATCCATAATTAATATAAATACAAAATCAAAGCTCCCAAAACTATTTTTCCAGCAAATTTAGTCGACAACAAGGAGAAAAGAAGAAGAAAAATTAGGGTTTGTAAATTTGGAAGCAATAATCAAGAATCAAGGTAAAATTCTAAAAACTTATGTTCAATTAATTGATTAATTATTGGAATTCATGTAATATTAAGTATGATGGATCTAGGGTTTTTAAGTTTCTGTAAATTAATTAATTAAAACATGTTGGGATTAATTAATGATTGTATTATGATAATTGGTGAAGAGAATTGAGCGTAAAACATGCTAGTTATTGAGTTAGGGTTTGGACATAAAACTATGGCTGTAAAGATGTGAGTGTAATTAACAGATGGTGAGGAGTTAGATCACGAATTTCAGGTCTAAATTGAATTTTAATGAAAGAGCTTTCCAAAAAGTCAAGCCACGATTGATTTCAAGGTCGGGAAGTTGGTCTTTTGATTTTTCTTTGTTAAGGTGTCAAAGCTGTCAAACCGGGACAGATTTTGGGTAAAAGTTTGAGGGTGTTTTGTGGTTGTAAAAGTGGTATTTTGACTAGCCCTTCTGGAATAGTTAAGTATTAGGTTATATTAGACTACCACGAAAAGGATTCGCGATAAAAACTTGTGGAAGTATTTTATGTTAATCAAAACTTTTTGGTGTGCATACAGATCCGAATTTGAGTAGCTGATAAGTTTGATTTTCTTTTGAGTACTTGTGTGTGTTATTGGTCCATGGCCTTCTGGGATTAGCTTGTATGCTTATGAGAGACCATGGTAAATTTTTGGTGTGAGTTGTTGAGCTTTATTTGTCGTGATTTCATGTGGGCGAATGTACCCAAAAAATTCTGCGTTTTCTGATTTTAAGAGTGCAAGGGATTTAGTGAGTGTTAGGTTATGGTGGTGGTTAGTATGGTGTCTAGGAGATCCATGGTGGGTCATATGAGTCTTAGACATCCATCATATGTGTATTACATGGGTTGTAGCTTTTAGTTTAACCTTGTGTAATGTGGATTATTTTTTTGTGTGCTATAGATTGTGAGTTGTTTTTGTGGAAGCTGCGGAGTTTAAGGTGAGTTCATAGTCCCACTTTTTAACTTGTTTTAAACTTGGGATGGGAATGATGCTTGTCTTAAATGATTTGAATTACTGTGATTATGTGTATGTGTGTTAAAGAGCTCGGACTTTTAATGTTATCGTATTTATGCTATATGTGAACGGTAATGATATGATGTGTGATTCTGTGTGGTCCAATTGGGAGGGTGCTTACCCTATTGCTCGTGCATACGACCTAATTGGAGAGTAGCAGCCCTACTCACTTTTATTCTGTGTGGTCCGATCGGAGGGTATTAATTTACCCATTTTTTTGGGAGAGGGGGTCACGTTCCGGCACGGTATGTTGTGAATTTGGATCGGTGGGCACGTTCCGCCCGATGGTTGCCTTATGTGTGATGTTGCCTTATGATACATGTAGCTTATATGATAACTATAATTATTTGTCCAGCTATATTTTATAATCACAGTAATTTTGGTTGCCTAGCGTGTACAAGTCTTAAACCTATGAATCTCACCAACATTATGTTGACATTTTATGCAACATTTTTAGGTGAGCTTTCTAAGGATAAGATATAAGGAAGTTGTTAGACGAGACCTTAGTTGCATTGGAAGTGGGTTATCTGTGCATTTGGAGTTTATCATGTTGTTTCCTTTCGGGTATTGTTATGACACTTTGTGTCTATACTTTGGCATTTTTATTGCATGTAGTTATTCTCTATATAGACACCATGTGTTGTGATGATATCCATGAAGTTACACCCGCGCGTTTCCGCCATGGCGGGGTGTGATAGATTGGTATCAGATCCTAAGTTATAGAGAATTAGGTGGTTGAACCTAGACTATAACTTAGGAGTCCCTCATATAGTTGCATTTAGGATATGTGTGTAAGTATAGTATTTTATATGTCTATTTTCCTATATTTATGAGACGTTTTATTGAGTTTCGGACGTCTTTTCTATCCCCTATACGTAGTATTGTATATATCGACTTTACTAATATCGTCTTCCGCGCGTAAGATGTTTCGTTGGACTACCGTTGTCGCTATCGGATGCGAGAGAAGTGGTAGGATGAAGCGGACTAATTGCAGAATCCGAGCTTCCGATAGCATGTATCCATGTTCAGACAAGAGAGGGCGTTTATGGGAAACGTTGGTGGAGAAGAAGTGAAGAGGTTTGGAACCACGGTGACTTCTGGAGATGGAGCCATTACCAAATACCTTGGTAGTGTCCTCACTTCACATAGGAAGGAGAGGTGGTTTAGTCTAAACCTCGTGATTTGTATGCATTTGTGAATCGTATGGAATTAGAAAAAGAAATAGAGATGGTTTTGTATGTTGTCGATTTCCTCAACATGTAGAAAACGTGAATGGGTGGTTGAGTAAAGATGAAAGGGAGTTAGGATGGAATGGTGTGGATTCGGATCTAGAGTCCACAGCGAGTAGCAAGTTGAATTGATCTGAGTGGGGAGATAAGTGTGAGAGTGGAGTTTGAGCCATTATGCGGCGTCTTTTGTTTTGTGTTATGTTTTGGAATTCGTATATTGTCTTTCGCCGTCATGAGCCATGTTGGAGCGTGATTACTCTTGGATATTGGATTGACCTTATCCAAGTGATTTTGATTATAGAGCTTACGTGATCAATGGAATTGTTCCATGTGAGATGATTGTTTGCGACGTCTTTTGTTTCTGTTTGCGTGATTGTTTGCATGATGCGTTGTCATAGGAGGGAGTACACTTATGAAAGGGGGCATAGATAATTATGGTGGCCAACATAATTATACATGCGTCACAACACAAGTGGACTTGCAAGTATGATGGCATGGAGTGCATCGTGTGTTAGGTGCTATGTGGTATATGTGCGTTATCATGGAGATGTGTGGTTTTGGATGTAAGTATGCGTGTGAAATAGGCTTATAACTATGGTCGCGAACATAATAATAAGAGTATCACACACGTGATTGATTGATGTTTGTTGTTATATGTTGTGGTAGATGGTATGTGATATCATGTTGGTGAATGTTGTATGGTTAGAGAAGTATTCTCTTAACCGTTTGGGCAGTCGTTATATGTTGAGGTGTGTAGGTGGTAAGATTCCATCCTACCTATCATATGTTGATATCTCAATTATCGGTGGGTACTTATGTTGTGGTATTTGAGTTGATTCGTTTGCTAGACACTCCGTTTGTATACCTAGTTCTTTGGTTGGCATTCCTATTCGTACCATGATGGTACAGATGCCATATTCTTTTTATTTGACATCGTGATAAGTGTTGGGTAATCGAATTCGTTTTGTTGGATACTGGTTCGTTTCTTGGGTTACTCCATACATTCATTCCTCGAATGAATGTTATACTATTCTTCAAGCATTGTTGGTTCGTGACGAGTTGGTGTGGATATTTGATCCCTCATTTACACACACCAATTGAAGTTCGTCACATGTTTTGTGACCTATTAGTATCGGTGTTTTTCTATGATTTTGGTTTGATCGTTGTACGAATGAGTCTGTAATTTCATCGTTTGGTTTGCAATGTATTTGAGTGAGTGTTCACTGGTATGAGATTCGTTTAATGATTATTTTAATTATATGATTCTTCTGTGTTTTTCGCATCCAATAAAGGGGTTATGTTAAAGTCCTTATGGTATTTTAAAATTCGTTTTGGGTATTTAAAGGTCATTTGTTGGAAACTATTATTTTTATGGTGAAAATAAAGTGTGGAAAAAAAATGGTTATGTTGATGTCTTACATAAAATGGTTTATATATATTTTATAAAAAAAAGTATAAGTTTAGGATATGTCTTGTGAAAAAAAAACGGTGTTCATTTGTTTTTAGGAAGGTCGAGTACGGGAATAAGAACTTTCTATGGTTCTCATTTACCAAACTTGTTATGTATTTGGTTCATCGAGTGTTTCTTTCGTTGAGGTACGTTTGTGGATGTTTTATGGGTACGTGTATTTTATATTTTCTTTGTATGGGTTTTCATGAACATTTTATCCGTTTCTACTTTCATTGGGGAAAATTTTTCATTGTGTTTTTCTAGCTTTGATTTTGATGTTCGTTACTTCGCTAGTCGGTAATTCGTACCCCTTTTGAGTTCGTTGATATACGTTTTAGCTCGACCGGTTTCATGGTTCCCATCGTTTACTTAGGATAGATTGTCGTTTTGATTATCAATTTGTTCGTTGAAGAAGAAGAGGGTGTTTGCCAAGTTGTTCGAGTGAGAGGTGTAGCTTTAAGATGTACGTTCTTCAGGAAGGTTGTCGACGATAAAGAGTGTTCGTTGACATTAGTAAGATAAAAGTAGTGAAGCGTGGAAAGTACCTGAAACACCATCTAAAAGACGATTGTCCTTAGGATTGACAGGTACTATTGACGATTCATTTCTATCTTTCTATAGATTGCGTAGGCATCGCGGAGGTGGAAGATTCATAAGAGGAACTATGTGATGCATGACTTAGAGTTGGGGAGTAGAACTTGAAGATGATATTTGTATGGAGCAGAAAGTGTTATCTACCCAGATCATAAGAATCTTTAGCATATATTTGACAAGAGGCTAATATATGTTGAAGAGAAGTTGGGTGTGGAATTTCTCAGTAACTACGATTGTCTGATTTGCTACCGTCAAGGAAGGGCGGACATCGTTGTAAGAGCGCTGAGCGGGAGTGAATGAGTGAAACTTGGATGTTTGTGAGCAATGATTATGATAATTCAGTTCGGAGTTAAGAGGATGATATTGACAGCCTAGAGAGAGAGGTTTAAGGATGAGAATATGTAAGAAGAATGATTACTTGGTTTAGACCAGTAAATGGAAAGGAACGAAGATGGAGGAATGTACTTTGCAGATCAGCTATTGGTTTCTTTGAGAGGAAGCGTAAGGACATCAGTCATGCAAGGTATTTGATACATCCGAGTATGGATAAGACGTATTATTACCTTAGCTAGAGAAGTATGGAGGTGTTGGCGAGATTTTTTTTTTCGCTCGGTGAGTTGGTAAAGAGCCATAGGGTGTGGCGTTGATCATCAAGAAACATGATGAAATACTTACTTCACGATAGTGGTAAGCGAGTTATAGAGACTTGAGAACGCGTATGTAGATGAGTATGATTTATCGTTCTTAAATGAGTGAACTAAGTGAGCGTACAAATCAGGCGTTGGATGGTGAGCTGAGAGCATGGATGTGTTTGATTTTGGAGGAAGCTGGGGTATACATTTACCCTTAGCTGAGTTCTCCTATATCAAAAATTATCATTCTAGTATGGAGTATGTGTCATGTGAAAAGTTGTATGGAAGGTAATGTAGGTCACCTGTTCTGTGGGCAAAGGTTAGAACAAGCCAACTAATTGGTCCTGAACTAGAACGAGAGACTACGAATAAGGTTTTCTGACTAAGGAAAGACTTAAGGCAGCAAGAGATCGCCAAAAGAGTTATGCGAATAATTGCTGTAAGGGCTTAGAGTTTGGTGTTGGTGATATTGTGAGGTTAAAAGTATCTCCTTGGAAGGGTGTTGTGCGTTGCGGTAAGAAAGGCAAGCTAGCACCGAGATACGTAGAACCATTTGAGATTTACGGAAAGGATTGGATTTGAGACATATCGGTTGAATTTGCTTGAGGAGTGAAGTAGAGTGCATGATACGTTTCACGTATCTAATGGAAAGAAGTGGTTAGCAGATGCTAGTCTGCATGTGTAACACCCCCAAAATCATCACGTCAGCGGAAGACTTAAAATGTCAGCGGAAGACTTTTTGGGTGTTACTTCGAGGATCTTTGTCACAATCATAGAAAACGACACAAAAGTGACGCTTTAAAGTTTAATTCATTCAAAATACCAAATATTCGAGACATCAAGATGTTTCATAATTTAAACAACAAGTTTATTTGAAATATGTAAAAAATGTTTATTTAAGCCCATGCCGGGTTACAAGCCCACTCCGTGCCTTCAAGTTCCTTCTTGTTTAGTTACCTGAGATAAACACATGCTAAAAGTGTCAACACAAAGGTTGGTGAGTTCATAGAGTTTATAGTTTTGAATATCGATTTCCACAATTAAAAAGTTTATGATTCCATAGAAGTTATAATAACAGTTGATTATCCAATTTAAAGTGTGAGAAAATCCATAGTGTGCATAGTTTAAATCGTTGATTTATCAAAATCAGAAAATGAGTGATTTCCTTATTAATTCAAAAATAGTCCGTTGGTTTGCCCTTCACCAGGTCAACACCAAAATAGTAGTTTGTTTGACCTAACCGGGTCAACACCAAAATAGTTTGTTCGTTTGCCAATTATTAATAGTTTTCCTGCTATATAGTGAGCACAATCTCATCGTTTAATAAAACAGTGGGCTACAACATTGTACACCCCAAACATCAGTCGTTGTAATACTGTATCATGACTACAGTACTACCGTTCTATTGCTCTAAGCTCATGACACTCAACGATTAACAGGCACCAAAATTATCCATAATAATGATGTAAAACAGTGGCCCTCAGGATAGGTATTTACTAGTAAGCTATGAAATCAAATAGCGTGCATTTGGTGGCTTTCCTCTAGCGACCAAATGGGGATTGTCAATCCCTAATAGATCTATTCACAACTACTTACGCTCACCCTTTGGGTGATTAAGGTGCATGAACGAGGGACTTTTGGTAATCGGTACTTAGGCAATAGAAATCAAGTATAGCATATCGTCGAACCGTCACTTGTAATCATGTCTATAGCAGGTATTTCCTTATGAGATATAAAAATGTGTAAACCAGTAAAGTTTATATGAAATACAGTCATGTATTTAGTTAATGAATACTTGTAAAAGTAAAAACAGTAGTTAAGCATGTATCTCCCCCAAAAACGTTTATAAATCATTGTAAAAACAAGTAAGAGTAGGGGCTATGACTCACCTTAGTAGTACAGTAGTAGTGGTAGTAACATAATCTCAACGATGCAAGGCAACGGCTTCACACACAACCTAAAAGATATGGTATGTTTTAGTTGATAGTCTAAATCTAGTTTTATCGCGAATATTAGTCATTCAGTTTGTTATTAAAATTCGTGTTCGTTTAAATGCTTGAAGTTCAAGAACAAAGTTATATATACATATAACTTGTGAGTGTAATGATCGATGATCGATGTGCGATGGAAAATCATCAAGAATAAGTCGAAGTATGTAGACGATGTTTTATGATGTTAGTTTTAAAAGAAAAGAAATAAACGTATCGTTATATATATATCGTTAAAATTAATTATAGTTACGCGAATATTTATATCGTATATATATAAGTTAAATTTATAAGAGTTTTATACTAAACATGTGTATTTGTATATAAAATATTAATATTATTTTTATAAAATAATATTTACAGAAAATCCTTTAAGTTTTACCAAAGTTACACTTTTAACCCTAACGAATATAATTTTACACCGTTAGTCCGTAGTTAACAATCGTTTCATTTTAAGTCCAAATAATATCAATATTTACATTTTTCAACTCCAATTATCATTATTTACAGTTTTAAACTCAGAAAATCAGAAATTACAGTTTTGACCCAAAGTTTACACTTTTAGTCCCCGGTTATGAAAATTTTGCAAAGTTAGTCCAAATTTCACCAAACTTGAAACTTAACATTTTCACTTTTTCTATAAGCTCAGAATAATCAGATAAGTTTATTTCAAAAGCTTATTTTCTCAAAAAGTGCTTATTTTTACAAATGGGCTTAACGAGCTTAACTTTAAGGCCCGTTAAGGTTTCGTGATCCAAAGGGCTTACGAGGGGTTTGGGCCTGGTCTCGGGTTCATTTTTATGTTACAAAAACATTACAAAAGTGCTTAAATGGTCAGCTTATACGAAAAGCTTAAAAATAGCTTAATGGATTATTAAGCCCAAAATCAAGTTATAAGGTATTTATGAAAAACAGGTTTTGGTCGATCAAAAGGGGTCAGGCAAAAGGTCTAAATAAGCTTATAAGGTTACGTCTTTTATGTTTCCTGTTTGCTAGCCATGTCAACAATGAGTTCAAGTTTTAATATCGATATGTTATGTGTCTAGATTTGAAGTAATCGAGGCTAAGTAAGTGACTAAAATCGATTCTGAAAACAGTTTCTTAGTCAAAAATATTCTAAGTGTTTTTACTAAAATCGTATAGGTCCAATGACTTTTAAAACGTGTGATATTTATTAAGTAAATGTTATTTTTAAGTTCAAAACTTTATGCCACTTGATTGCTAGTATATTAAACGTTTAGGATGTCGAATAAAAAGTATATATTACGTTTTTACTTAACGAGATAACGGATCAAAGTAAAGTGCCAAAAATAGAAAGTTATTGAAATGAAAACATGAATTAGGTGTCGTGTAGACTTACTTCACTTCAAAAGGGGGCGTAAAAACGTATGTATGGATCGAGCTGGGGCAAATGGGTAGCGTGGCTCGATACACGACCTACCAAAGGCCTAGGATGAGCTAAACTTGGTACATGGACGTGGCTTTAACCCCTCGCGAACTAGACAAACCGGTTGTCCCTTTTACTAGTATAATTCGATGTGAAAATGGAATATGGTGCATTTCTGAGTGTGTTCTCAACTGAGCTCGTATGGGATGTTTATATAATGAGTTTAGAGTGTGGTAACAAGCAAGGAGTCACAAAGGTTAAGTGTGTGTGACCAAAGGAATTGCATGTTGCCTCTTCTAGTGCCCAATGGAGAGTTTACAAGGCAAGGAATGTGTAAGATCATTCTTGACACTTCTGACAGCTGAAAAGAGGTATATGATTAGGTTTCTAGTCATTGGGGAGCAGGGGAGGTCGTTTGGACACATAAGGTACAAAACGTGTAGGTTGGCAGAATGGATTTGAAGGTTTTACTTGAGGCAGTTTTGAGGCATCAAACGAGGGAGGTAATATGTGTAAGATGGCAATCTCGAATCCTTGCTAGGTGGTCAAATAAAAGGTACAAAAATATTGGTAAATTGTATGTCGAAATCGAAAGAAAATGAGTGTGTTTAGTGGCTGGTCGCGAGCTGGAAACAAGGAAACAAAAAAATATAAAGGGTCATATCTGAGGCAGTAAACGAGTGATTGAGATTACGAAGTTTATCATTCCCAATTCTTTGTAACGTGGTGAATTGATAGGTACAAAGATATATAAGTGTTGTGTGTCGAGATCAATAAATAACGAGGGTGTTTTGGAGTGTGTTGCGACAGGCAAAACAAAGAAAACCAAATAATACTAAGGGGCGTTTGGACTAGCCTGCTGGGCTGTTTTGATGGATCAGGCCCAACACAGCAAAAAGAAAAGAAAGAAATTAATAGTGAGCCTGATTAGTAGCAGTTTGTGTTTTGTGTGGCCCATTGGGTCACGTGGGCCCAGTTCGTGAGTTTCGAGAGTCGGGTTATGGTCCAACAATATTAGTGAGTAATCTCGGGAATTTTCGTAGGCTCCGGGATTATATAAATAGTGTACGTTAAATAAACGAAACGTATAATTTTAATTATAAATGTTTTAAATATATAAATATTGTATGGTAAATATACGAAACGTATATTTATAAAATATAACGTTTTAAGTTTATTATATTATTCGCGATATTTATAGATTATCGAGGTTGTGTGTAAGCATCGTTCCTAGGTAATTGGTCAATCATAAATGTCGTAGTGGTTCATATAATATGTCATGCATATAAAAAAAAATTGTTCCCCGTAAAAATGATATTTAAATAACGTAACGTTCTTTTATTCAATTATTGATATTTACTAATCGCATGGGAAAATTACGGGAGGTTACAGCATGTGCCATTAGATGAGAATAAGGTTGACAAGACTCTTCGTTTTGTCAAGAAACCTGTTGAGATTATGGATCGAGATGTTAAGGGTTGAAGTATGGTGAGATACCGTTGGTAAAGGTATGGTGGGATTCTAAGCGTGGTCCTGAGTTTACTTGGGAACGTGAGGATCCAATGAAATTTAAGTACCCAATTTTGTTTGCTGATGTGGTTGGTGAAGTAGATCGTTTGTAGTTGGATTTTAGATCGTGGAAGTTAGATGCGGGGTATTCATAAATGTTTGTTTTATGGGTATCTGTTATTTATGAGTGCGTCTTGCGGTTACCAGTTGGTTTTTCATTTGGTTCGAGAGTATCGTACCTACCTGTGAGAAGTCGTTTTGATCGTTGGTGTTATAGATCGGAGAGTGTATCTATTTGCGTGTATCGTTGGAGTGACGGAATGTTTTTCTATCGTGTGAATTCGAGTATTTAGTCGGTTCACATTTTTGCGATTCTTTCTCTGTGATTTTATGGGGTGGTATTTTTCCGCTTAGATACCCATAAATTTTCTTTTGCTGATGCTTTTGGTGAGACGAGTAGTTGAAATCTCGGGACGCGATTTCCCTAAGTGGGGGATGATGTAACAACCGAGGTTTTAGCAGGTCAGTTTGACTGATAGTCTTGACTCGGTTGACGTTTGTTTGGTGTGTCTTAGGTGTTTGAAGTGATATAGGTGAGTTTTAGCACTAAATCCCTTTGCGTTAATGGTTTTTATTGTGATTTGGAAAGTTTGGAATTTGGGAAAGTTCATCTTGATCACCTTTGTGGTGTAGAAATGACTTGTGAAGTTTTGGTATTTTTGTGTTTTTGCGTAACGAGTTTTTGTTCAGGTATTTGAGCGTTAGCAAGTTACGAGGAGTTTTATTTATTTATTTATTTTTTTTTTTTTTTTTATTTTTTATTTTTTTTTTGTGATGTGTTATGCTTATATAAGAGTGTGAAAATCTATTTTTGGAAACTTTGTTTTGAATATGATTATTTTTCTGGTTGTCGTAAAAGTTAAGGTTTATCGCGTAAGACGTTAGGATTCGTTATGGGAACACATAAGATATGAAAAGTATGAGGTTTTGAGTGTAATAAGTTAATTTAATAAAGAAAGTAATATATATATATATATATATATATATATATATATATATATATATATATATATATATATACATACATAAAATTTCGGCCAAAGAGTGATTTTTGGGGAAAAAGGAAACCCAATTTGAGTCCAAATAGGATTCTTAGGCCCAAGGGTTATCCATAATTAATATAAATACAAAATCAAAGCTCCCAAAACTATTTTTCCAGCAAATTTAGTCGACCACAAGGAGAAAAGAAGAAGAAAAATTAGGGTTTGTAAATTTGGAAGCAATAATCAAGAATCAAGGTAAAATTCTTAAAACTTATGTTCAATTAATTGACTAATTATTGGAATTTATGTAATATTAAGTATGATGGATGTAGGGTTTTTAAGTTTCTATAAATTAATTAATTAAAACATGTTAGGATCAATTAATGATTGTATTATGATAATTGGTGAAGAGAATTGAGCGTAAAACATGCTAGTTATTGAGTTAAGATTTGGACAGAAAACTATGGTTATAAAGATGTGAGTGTAATTAACAGATGGTGAGGAGTTAGATCACGAATTTTAGGTCTAAATTGAAGTTTAATGAAATAACTTTCCAAAAAGTCCAGCCACGATTGATTTCAAGGTCGGGAAGTTGGTCTTTTGATTTTTCTTTGTTAAGGTGTCAAAGCTGTCAAACCGAGACAGATTTTGGGTAAAAGTTTGAGGGTGTTTTGTGGTTGTAAAAGCGGTATTTTGACTAGCCCTTCTGGAATAGTTAAGTATTTGGTTATATTAGACAACCACGAAAAGGATTCACGATAAAAACTTGTGGAAGTATTTTATGTTAATCAAAACTTTTTGGTGTGCGTTCAGATCCGAATTTGAGTAGTTGACAAGTTTGATTTTCTTTTGAGTACTTGTGTGTGTTATTGGTCCATGGCCTTCTGGGATTAGCTTGTATGCTTATGAGAGACCATGGTAAATTTTTTGTGTGAGTTGTTGAGCTTTATTTGTCGTGATTTCATGTGGGCGAATGTACCCAAAAAATTCTGCGTTTTCTGATTTTAAGAGTGCAAGGGATTTAGTGAGTGTTAGGTTATGGTGGTGGTTAGTATGGTGTCTAGGAGATCCATGGTGGGTCATATGAGTCTTAGACATCCATCATATGTGTATTACATGGGTTGTAGCTTTTAGCTTGACCTTGTGTAATGTGGATTATTTTTGTGTGCTATAGATTGGAGTTGTTTTTGTGGAAGCTGCGGAGTTTAAGGTGAGTTCATAGTCCCACTTTTTAACTTGTTTTAAACTTGGGATGAGAATGATGCTTGTCTTAAATGATTTGAATTACTGTGATTATGTGTATGTGTGTTAAAGAGCTCGGACTTTTAATGTTATCGTATTTATGCTATATGTGAACGGTAATGATATGATGTGTAATTCTGTGTGGTCCAATTGGGAGGGTGCTTACCCTGTTGCTCGTGCATACGACCTAATTGGAGAGTAGCAGCCCTACTCACTTTTATTCTGTGTGGTCCGATCGGAAGGTATTAATTTACCCATTTTTTATGGAGCGGGGGTCACGTTCCGGCCCGGTATGTTGTGAATTTGGATCGGTGGGCACGTTCCGTCCGATGGTTGCCTTATGTGTGATGTTGCCTTATGATACATGTAGCTTATATGATAACTATAATTATTTGTCCAGCTATATCTTATAATCACAGTGATTTTGGTTGCCTAGCGTGTACAAGTCTTAAACCTATGAATCTCACTAACATTTTGTTGACGTTTTAAGCATCATTTTCAGGTGAGCTTTCTAAGGATAAGATAGATGAAAGTGGTTAGACGAGACCTTAGTTGCATTGGAAGTGGGTTATCTGTGCATTTGGAGTTTATCATGTTGTTTCCTTTCGGGTATTGTTATGACACTTTGTGTCTATACTTTGCCATTTTTATTGCATGTAGTTATTCTGTATATAGACATCATGTGTTGTGATAATATCCATGAAGTTACACCCGCGCGTTTCCGTCGTGGCAGGGTGTGACATGTATGCTAAGTCCGAAATTAAAAAAACAAAAAAAGCTCACAAGGCCATGTGTATTTTTTCTTTCTTTTTTCTTCACCGAATTTACCAATAGTCTGAATAAACTAGTTTAGTTTTATCTTTTATTACCTACTAGGAGGTAGCTCGATTTTACAATTGAGCTCTCCTTTTATTCAATAATAAGATGGTTTGTCAAAAAAAAAAAACGTTTTACTTCTATTATATAATAAGATGGTTTGTCAAAAAAACGTTTATTTTCCAAAATCTGTGTAATACGCTAGTCTAAACTCAATTCTTTTGGTAGGCTACTTTTATGGGCTCACGTAAGTTTGACTTTGAGTAAGATTACAAAAGCATGCAAGAAGCTAAAAAAAAATGTCTAAAAATAGCACAATATGTTGAGATCACAAATAAAAACTTCAAGGGAAGTCTTGTATGATAAGCTTGATTTACATATCAAAATTAAATCTTAAAAAGAAAAAACATAAGAAAAAAAATGCATCTACTAATTAAATGGGTTTGAGATTCCAATTATGACATGAGTATATTCTTCCAATTCTTTTTCTTTACATCGAGTTTATCGTTCAAGAGATTGCGACATCTTTCTCAATCACAAACAAAAATCACAATCAGACTAATCGTATTGAAATAAAAATCGTCTATGCATTCATATATTCATATACGATTTGACTAAAAAAATTGATGCGTGTCGAATCAAATTCTCTATAAGTTAAATTGTACTATAAGTTATCGGGCACAAATTCAACAAACCTTCAATATTACTACTGTACTTATGATCCAAGTCAAAATACAAAAAAAAGTCATTTTAATGAGTGATTTCAAATAATATGGTTTATGAAGTTTGTAGAGATGACTCAGAGTATGTATAATCACGTTATGTCTATCAAAAAGAAAACAAACTTCAAATATTTTATACATTTCATTTCCCGGTACATAAAATTGTGTTCTCTATCGTTGATTGCATAAAAATCGTTGTATCATGTGCAACAAATAATTCCTCAATAAACTAATGTAGCTTTTATATAGAATTCATCGAACAGATCACTACATCTATATTATAGTACTCAAAATACGCTTTATACAATCAAAGTCATATTCCTTCTTTCTCAAAATACGTGTTACAATTTGTTTTTAAAATTGTCAAACAAAAGGAGTACTTATCATCTTAAACATTATTAGTAACAGCAATCTTCGTTTTGTTCCTATAAAATCCATGTTCCAATGCTACCAAAAAAACATAAATAAATAAAAAGTATTATGGTGCATTTGGTTCAAGATATATAAATGTCGTTATTTAAAGTTCTAAGTAAATATAAATTCTTTCCATGTGGGAGGAAATTAAAATGGCTCACTTTTAGCCTCAATCATGCAAATAAATTTCCTGAGCCCACCTATTTATTGTGAACCAAACAAGTTAATTGAAGCAAATTTAATTTTAATTTCCTTCAATTATCTTGAATTTACCCCAACCAAACGCCCCCTTACTGTATTATAAATTTCTACTTATTCTTTAACTTGTCATATGTTACATAAATAAATAAAAGGTATCATCATATTTTCTACTTATTCTTTAACTTGTCACATGTTATATAAACAAGTATACTTGGGAGGTTCGAAGGTGTGAAGCTTAGGCGGGAGGTGAAAGAATACTTGGAAGGTTTGATTCGATGCTCGTCTCTTGGTGGATAATTTGGAGTTATCGAAATAAGTTGATTTTCCCGTCCGAATCTCAAACAAAGGCGTCTTTATTTGATTGTATCGTTCATCATTCTTATGTTTGTTGTAATACTAGAGATAGGAGAAATTTAGATTGGGTGGGTTGGCTTAAAAGCAACTGTTCTCATGTAATTGTTGTGTTAGTTGAGTTTTAGCTCCTTGCTAAGCTCTTTAATAAAATCGTCATTCGATAAAAAAAAAAAGAAAAAAAAAAAGGTATATAATCATATTTTTCTATTTATTCTTTAACTTGTCATATTTTACAATTTATGAGATGCTAAGTTAGAAAAATGAGTAACAAAATGGGTATATAGAAAGATTAACATTTCTTAAAATCAACTTGAGAAACAATTTTTAGACTTGTATGATGATGTAAAAAAATTGTACACAATTATACTAGTATAATTTTTGAATCGATTATTTTTCTTGCTTACATTTTTAGCAAAATCTTACAAATTCCAATCTTGATCCTTTCTACATCACATGCACAACCTACCAATAAAAGTAACTTTTTTATTAATATGATGAAGGAGATTGAATCAAAGACATCTTTTTTAATTCATTTTCACCCTATCCCATCAACCCCTCACAAATAGTACAATATTCCAATCCCACCCACCAACTTAATCTAATTCCCCATTTAACCCCTCAATTTTCAAAAAGTAAAAAAACAAATAAAACCATAAAAAGTAACAATAAACCAATTTGGTGAAAACCACAAAGAAAAATCGTAAGATGGTCCATCTTCAAATTTCCTTATCTCTTTATGGTCTTTAAGGTACCGACTTGGCGCCATCACCACGATGACTCGATCTTTCGCGCAAGCTTGAGGTTTGAGTTACTTTAGTTTCCAAGCCGAGGTTGTGATTAGTGGCCGAGTATGCCAACCCAACATCAAACAACCATTGTTTTCCTCAACTCGATACCCATCACCACCTGCGAACAAAGCCAACAACATACTCGCTTGCTTAAATGCATTTGACCCAAGATGAACCGCTTCAAATCCAGCCGAGTCAAGCCTAGTCTTCCACTGAGTCAATGTCTCATGCCTCTCAACTCGGTCCATTCCTTCACATGCCACCACATTACAAATTTGTTTCCCCAAATAAACCTCGGACATAATCTTATCTTGCTCACTCGCCCCTTCACCACCACCACCGCCACCACCGGAACTCTCAAGCGAATCAAACAACGTCGAATAGTAATGCAAAGACTCCGTAAACCTATCCAAAAAATCCAACCCATTGTGATTAGCCTCTTGCTCAACCACAGTCAAAATCACAGGCTTCAACCCTTTAACCACATCCAACACCTTCTCAACAGCCATAGGCCTCCCTAACAATCTATGCAACTCAAAAACCGAATTAACAGCCACAACCTCATCATCTCTCAAATCAAACATCCCAGGCTCCAAATCAGCCAAACTATTAGCCACAAATCCCCTATACTCAAACTCAACATTAATAGTATCAGCTAATTGAGCCAACTTCCATCCCACTTCTTGCAAATGATCCTTACCATCATTAGAAGGCAACCCTATACCAGTCAACCTAAAAACAGGAGGCCCTCCTGGTCTTAAAGCTAGTGCTTGCATCAAAGCAGGCCATTGCATACCTTGTTTCATACTAAAATCAATCACATGAACCTTTTTCTTACCAACAAAAGACTCTAGTATAGCTTGATTAGCAGTAAAATGAGCAAATTTTATATATGGGCAAGTTTCGTAAAAATGCATTTCTAAGAAATCTTGAAAAGCAGGAGTGTCTTGAGGGTTTTCAGGGGATAGTTTATAAATTCTCCTAGCTAAAGCTTCAGCAAAATAAGTAGCTACTTTTCGCATAGCCCCGGCTTGAGCCACAGCTAACATACCTGCCTGCTTCACCAAATTTTCAGCTAGTAACATGTTATTCCCCTCAACAGCTTCAGCACAAGCCATCAAAGTATGCACAAGACGTATCCCATTCTCCTGCGAATCCACTATCACAATCTGGTTAGGGTTAGGGTTAGGGTTTTGAATTTCCGGGAAAGCAGAAGAACCCGACCCGGACGGCGGCGGGTCGGGTGAGCTAGACAGCTTGACTCTTTTCGCAAAAGGGTATCCAGAACCACCCCCACTTCCCCCTACCTCCATCTCCGGCGAGATTCCGGCGAGTTTCTCCGGCGTTGACCAACCGTTGACCACTTCATTTTCCTCCAAAAACTCAAAACCACAACCCTTTTCCGGCGTTGACCAGCCTTTGACCATGCCATTTATCCCAGCTACAGCGCCAAGATCTTGGTCACTACCCATCATGGGATTAAGCTCAGAAATCATGGACTCAAGCCATGAGTTCAAATCACTAGGGTTCAAATGATTAGTATCAGAAGCATACTGAGACAAGCCATCATCATTGTTTAGTACACCTTCAAGATGCTCAATCTTTGAAGCAACATCAACCATGTCACCTGACTTGACATTATAACCCAAGACTGCAAGTAACTCATCATCATCTTGGTCATAGATTTTTTTACCCTTGTTTGAGGTGGAGGAGGAGCAACCAAGTGTGTGTTTTTTCATGGTGTTTTTACTGTGTGAAGAAGAAGAAGAACATTGGCTGATGAGTGTGTGAAAAAAAGTGTGTTTTTAGTGTGTGTAAGAAGAGAGAGAGAGGAGGGGCTCAGGATTCTATGGAGAGGTTTTTTTGACAGGAGGACAACACAACATTTGCTTGCTACTCTTCTTATCCTTTTTGTAAATAGCGGTTTTTATTTTTTTTATAAAATTTAAAAAAAAAATAAATAAATAATAAAATTGTGACATATATATATATATATATATATATATATATATATATATATATATATATATATATATATATATATATATATATATAACTTTCAAATGAGAACTATTTTAAATGCAAGAACTGCGAAAACCACCTTTTTTACTCCTAATAATACATAATGTACTTCTTGTCAATGCATAATGGCATTTTTCAAAATAAATGTAACTTAATTTGATAGGAAAAATTAAATTAGGGGCAAATTGGGAATTTAATTATTCCATAAAAATAGGATACATACACAAAAACCGTTCCTCTAAACCTGTGTTTTATTCTTTTCATAACTTTCTCTCTCACATTTAATCCATCTTTCTCCCAAGAACCCTAGCCGCCTAAACACCAAATAAAGGTTACGAGTTCAAAAAATACTTCTGTTTGGATCTACGCATCTTTATAGCTTAGATAAATAATGGTGCTAAGGTGCGATCAAATGATTTGTGTAACCGGTACTCGTAAACCTCTGATTTTTGACCGATCCCCTAACTCCCTTTTATCAAGCGGTGTTTCTTTTTTCGGATCTGACATATCTTGAAGACCACTCGTAAACCCTAGCCGCTTCATCACCATAACCAGCCCTAGACTCCGCCAATAATTTTTTCCTGTCAGATCTACGGCCTTGTTTCACCATGTGAGACACCGAATACCGATTAACAATCAAGCGATCAACCATGATCTTATGCGATCCCTTTTGATCACCGATCTGAAATTTAACTTCTTTGAAGGTAATCATAGAATTTTTTGTTTCATAATATGTTACTCATATACGTGAAACATTATTTTATCAAAATTATATGCAACGAGATTTGGTCCCATGATTACATTAATTGTTTTTGAAATGACTTATATAAAATATTTTAACAGTGGCAAGCAAATAACTATAATATGTTAAGCCGTTGGTGGAAAGTGGAAACTATGTAACAAGCGACATCATGCTTTTGTTTTCTTATAATATAAATATGCCTATTTTGTGAAGTTAGTGCAGTATTGATATATTTTTATGCTGCATACCATCTTTTTCGTTTATGTTGTTTCCTTGATTCTTGATTCCATGACTACCTGTTACTAATTATACTAAATTTTTTGAGGCACAGTGATAATCTTGTACTAGAGATTCTTGCTTGAATGTATATACTTTTTTAATTTGATTTTCATTGTTGTTTTGTTTATCCACGTATCTCATATCTAAAATTGTTATTAATTATTTTAGTATTTTTTTTTATTATCTTTATAATATAAGATTTAGTAAGTTAGTGTTGAATATGTAAAGTAGTAGCAGTGGTGTTTGGTTGAATATAATATAGCATATGTAATATAGATTTATAGGGTACACAAGTGTGCTAGGATGTGGAAATTGAAAAAAGAGTAAAAGCGGTGTTTGTAAAAGCTGTAATAGGGGTGTTTGTTATATGTGTAACATGGGTGTTTTGAATAGGTGATACAGGTGTGTTTGGAAAATCTGTGTAACAGTGGTGTTTATAATATGTGTAACATGGGTGTTTTGAATAGGTGGTAAAGGGGTGTTTGGAAACGGTGTAACAGGTGTGTTTGTAATAGGTGTAACAGGGGTGTTTGTAATATGTGTAACATGGGTGTTTTGAATAGGTGTTAAAGGGGTGTTTGGAAACGGTGTAACAGGGGTGTTTGTAATAGGTGTAACATAGGTTTTAACATTGGTGTTTTGAATAGGTGTAACAGGTGTGTTTGTAAAAATTTAACACATCAACTTTGTTAATACAAAATACTAATATAGATTCAAGGATAAATGTATGCATATATGTTTTAAATTGTGCAAAACATGTATGTTCCAAACATACATCTTCAAAACATATATGTTTTTTTGAAGATGTGCACTTATGTTTTATGTGTTTTATATTTGGTATAATTTTTTTATGCTTTTTTGAAGGAATACATTTATATTTTTGGAAGGGGTACATACATGTTTTATGGTTAATATAAAATGAATGAAATGGTACGATGATAATACATTTATGTTTCGTGCATGCTTGTTTCAGATTGATTGATGAAGATGATGATATCATTCAAGACCGGGAAGTGGATGAACACGATTATACATGAAGAGACTTTGCGACCTTTGGAGATATATGATTATTTCATGTGTTTTTGTACTTGTAATCAAGTGAAATGTAACATTTAAGTATATCAATCTTGTTTTTCTTTTTATAATGATTTGTTTTTTTTAATTTGTGTTTATATAATATTGGTAGGTTGATTAAAAAAAATGTTAGCTAAAAAAAACATATATGCACGTTGATTATTTGAAAAAAAAATGTATGCACTTTGACTAATTGAAAACATGTATACACCATAACTATTTGGAGGACAAAAACATGTATGCACATTTGCGTAAAAAAAAACATGTATGTACCATGACTATTTGAAAACTTGCTAGCATTAAAAAAAAAAAAAAAAAAAAAAAAAATCCGAATTTTAAGATTTATAAAAAATGGGAATTATATAAAAAAAATATGAAAATGTCTTTTACTATTATACCCTTTTGAGTTAAATAAAAATAAAAAATGCTATAGAGCATTAAATGATGTACATTGTGTATTATTAGTTGTAAAAGGGTGATTTTCGCAGTTCTTGCAGATAAGATGGTTTTCGTAAGAAATGGACCCTATATATATATATATATATATATATATATATATATATATATATATATATATATATATATATATATATATATATATATATATATATATTTTGTATATTTTGTACAGGAGATGATTTTTTGATTAGACTCCACTATATTGTTGCAAATCATTTTTGGAAAGAAAATGGGAGTAAAGATTCTTTTTGTGTTGGGATAAGATTATATATCGATAAGGGTTTATCATTTGTCGGAGTTTTTTTGAAACTAGCATCTATTTTCATGTTTATCTTGAGTGGGGTGATCATCAGTCAAAAATCGAATCAAACTGAGACTGAATTAGCCCAAAACTTTAGACCAATGACCGGATCGAATGTGTTCGGTCCGGACTGGGTTTGTCCAGTCCGGTCATTCTGTCAGTCTGATCCAAGAAGGCATACTAGTCGGGTTTTACATAAGATCGGTCTGGACCGAACCGGACTGAGACCGAATAAGGAAAAAATTAGGACCGAAACCGGACCGGTGGTCATTCGGTTCTGTAGAGTCGGTCCTCTCGGCCTCGGTCGGTTTTGGGTCTGCGATGCTCAGCCCTAATCTTAAGTTAGAGATAAGATTTGTCTAGATTCATTTTTCCTATACCTCGACTCGGCAGGATTGGATATGTTGTTGTATAGATTATTTATCAAACCAACTCTTTGTGTCTCATATTAAGTGTCCACATGTTATTTTGGGAATGTTTCAAAATAAGGATATACTTTGTATTTCAATCAACCAAAATAAATTTTAATGGAAAAATATGCTATTTGATTGGTTTGAAATGTGGTAATGAACATATAGATAAAGTATTCTATTTTTACCAATGTATTATACCATGCATGTTACCTATGCGGCTATGCTTAATAATTTGGAAAGTCAGTTATGTTCTAATTGCACGGGCAATTTACAACCGTAGATTTATTACCAAAACTAACTATGTTTCAATTAATACTTTAAATAGCTAAATATGAGACCTCTTAATTGATCCATTATATGCGGCTATGCGTGTTAAACCAAAATTTCAATTTAACATCACATAAAAAACTAAGCACCATTAAATGTGATATCCGTAAGACATTTTATGTTGTTAAAAGAGGTTTAAGTTCCACACCAAACTAGTTACATGTATTTAGAGGTGGCCATGGTATGAGTCGAAAACAATCACGAAAATACCTGGTTAGACTACGTACATTTGAGCTAAGGACTCGCTTTTACGGGTAACCTATATAGATAAAACTTCATGTGTTATCAAATGTAAAGCAAGTTAAAATACTACGTAATAAACATAAGTAAGATATATTACATTATTATTACCTATTAGTTTGTTGCATTATATTTATGTGACCTCATTTTTTGGTGTCAAACAAACAACCAAATGCTAACCATGTGATAATTTGAATATTTTGATTTAAATGGAACAAATACTTCACTGAAAATAATTATCTTATGTTTATGTTTTGAACATCTAATATACTTTTTGTTTGTGATTCTTTTAGTGAAAAGTTAATTATTCTGTTAACTTTTTAGTCTACGCGAAAGAAACTCTACAAAAAAAATTGGTTCGAAAGATTACTTTAAAGCGAGAACTATTTTAAGTTCAACGCGGCCTTTCCTAAACACCGCCGATGTTTTGCAAACGTGAAGGAGTCGAGATTGAATCAAACCTATTTCAAAGTTGTTCAAAAAAACTTAAACTAATTTATTTTGAAATTTAAATATGCAACCAATTTTTCGTACCAATTCTATTTCTTCATTTCAGAACAAGTTTACTGGAATGCTAACAAGATGAATTCGGTTAAATTATATTTGAATAAATTTTTAGTAGTACGTTTCTTGTGAATATACTAAACGAATTGTACATGGTACACATTTAAAGATAAGGTACCTCACAACATGTTAGCATTATATTCTAGTGTCCATAAAAAAACTTTAACCATAACTTTTTTATGAATGGTCACAAAGGTTGAGTGTAGATGATGATCATGTGACATTTATCTTAAGAATGAGAAAAAAAAATAACTAAAATGTTTGTATTGAAATATAATTTATGAATGTTAGTTACGTAATTTAGTTCATAATCTAAAATAGAAATTCGATATCACATGGATGATGAACAATTTCATATCGACATGTATTTTTTTAGTCCATTTTGGAGAATAGTATTTGTCAGGCTACATTTAGGTAATTAATAAATTTTTGTACAGTGTCTGAGACCGGGAACAGTGCTACCGAGTTTTTTTTTGTTTCATGAAAGGTGAAAATTTGTATTTAAAAAAAAAAAAAAAAAAAAAAAAAAAAAAAAAAAAAAAAAAAAATCAGTCGACCAAAAATTTAATGATACACTTTTTTTATTACTAATCGAGTATTTTTTTTTTTTTTGAAAGTCAAATATATAACAAACCAAAAGAGCACCAAAACAAATAACGGCATCCAGTATCTTAAACAATTACTAATCGAGTATATTTCTTATATTCCATGAAACTTAAAATTATCTATAACTTGTGAAAATAGTATGAGGGTCTTTGGATGTTTTATTTTGTCAAATAGATACATGAAACATACCAAACAAGG